>JALJVW010000139.1:34108926-35382855 GCA_024865655.1 Emberiza elegans
TCAGGCAAAGATACAGGAATAGAAATAACAGCTCTTTAGTAGGAAAATTAAAATAAAAATGCAATAATACAAAACCAGAAAACTGATAGAGTCAGAATAGAACCTGACACCCTGTGGGTCAGGGGTTTGGTAGCAGTGCCATTAAATGGTGGCTGCAGCCCTCCTGCAGTGCCAGGTGTGGTTCTGTTGGAGCAGGTATCCTGTAGAAGGGTGGAGTTTTCCTCTGAAGGTCCAGTGGTGGTGTAGATGGGCTTGGTCTTCCTCTGGGAATCCAGTGGAGAAGAAAGCTGTTCCTCTGGGAACACAGTGGGGAAAAAGCTGCTGTGGTGTTCTAAATGTCAGATTATATCCAGGAAGGAATGCCTGGCTCCTCCCCTGGGCAGAGCATCTCCCAGTGGGATGATGGAATTTTATCAGTGACACTTAATGCCCCACTAGCAGAAGATATTTCCAGGAGGGAGGTTGGGTTGTGGAAGAGATAAAAAGAACTGCCCAATTAAGAGACAATAACCTCCTCACATCTAACAGATGGCAAATAGAATACACACCCCCACTGACATCTTTCAGCCTGAGACACTTTGAGAGCCTGGGATGATTGCTGCTGTGGGGAGAGGGATCCACATGGACTTTGGGAAGAAGTAGAGAGGTAAGAATTTAATAACCCGTGTGATAAACTCCTCAACATTATATGCAGGTTTTGGATGTGTATATTTCATGCTACCTCCTTCCTTCCCTTGCCCCTGCCTCACTTAATTAGATGTCCCCAGTGAGAACAACAGGTAGATTCATTGTGCTTGCAGCTGAGGAAGGAGTAATTACATTATTCCTTTTCCTTGTCATCTGAACATATATTCTAGCCAATAAGTCATACATGAGAGATAAATCATGGAGGATATTGCCATGTTCCTTCCCTCCATTGTCTCTCTTCCTTGCATCTTGAAGAGCACAAGCAGCTCTAGTGCTGCGTTCAGACACAGCAAAGCTGGGGTGCTTCTCCCCTCTCCCTGGATATTCTGAAAGAGTAGATTTCTCCAATTTTATTTCAGCTCCCTGTGAGGAGAGGGAGGGTAGCTCTACTCCTAAGTGTGGCTGGAGAGCATGAAGCTCCTGCTTGTCTTTCTGCACACTTCTCATGGCAGCTGCCAGTTCTCCCTGTGTTTTTCCTTGTGAGGGACATGCCAGCCACCAGTGTGACTGTCTGGCTTCAGGAACTTTACAGGTGATGTTCATCTGGCTTCAGATGAACTTTTCAGACCCCAAGGCCACCATGGATCATGCAGAGTGAATGCTGGGGTGGCCAGGGCCTCATGGCAAACAGGCCCAGGCCTTCCCTTCCTGTGGGGGATCAGGATCCGGCCTTTCAGCTCTGGAGAGCCAGGCTTTACTGAACATAAACTAAATGCTTGGTTTCTAAAATAGAGAAATGGCACAGACACTCAGTAAGGCAGAGCAGAAATAAAAAGGATTTATAGCCCCATCTCTCTGTCTGCTCACTGCATCCCTCCTTCCAGGCTTGCACTCAGATCTGTCCCTCTGGCCCCTAGGAAGTGCTTTCCCTTGCATCCTTTGACCCTGCTGCTGCAGAAAACACGAGACTTTCTACAATGATCGTAGAGCCTTTGTTTGTTCAGGAATGCAGCTCTGCTCCTGGCTGCTGTTTCCATTTGGAGAGGTGAGATGTGCAGCAGTCTTGTGGGAGACATGCCCAGCTTAGGGCAATTGTTGGGGCCCTGGCACGACTTCCAGCAAAAAATGCCCATCTCCATCAGCTAGATGTAGGGATTTAGGCCTCCAGACTGAGGCACTCTGAATTAAAATTCAAATTTGTGCCAAGAGCAGAGGAGAAACATCCAAAAAGGGGAGGAAACACTGTAGTTTCACATCTAGGGTTGGTTCTGCCCATTCTGCACAAAGCCAGTGGGTGAGACAACATGAAATACTCCACAGCAGTGGGTAAATTTGGTTGTAGGGCAAATTCATTACCCAACAGGAGTGCAGCAATTACAGATGAAGGAATTTGATGGCTAAGGAGATGTTAATTAGGGTACAGCTAAAAAATTTGGTGTTTGGATTTTGTGGGTCCTTTAGAAATGTCTCATAGAGTGGCTCTGAATGGAAAATTAGACAGAAATTTCCATACTCATAGACAGGGACAGGTCTCTGACCCCAGGAGATGCTATCCTGCTCCCTGGCTGTGCAAACTATGTCAGGGGATGGCTCTCAAACCTTAGCAACTCTTTCTCTATAAATTCCTGATGGCACAGACTCTGATTTTGTAGTTTATCTGCAAGGAAGAGATTTAACATCCACTGCATTTTTATTAGAAAATTGTCAGTTCCAATTTTTAGCAGTAATATTGAGACCTAACCTGCAGCTTTTAAAATGCTTGAATAGGGAAGAGTTGAAGAACATAAAGCTGCAGCACAAGGCCACATCAGAATATTTGCAATTTTTTGTGTGTCTGAGGAAACAGGGGTACAGCTTTGGGTATGTGAAAGAGGTGATCTACAACTTGAACCAAGTAGCCATGCTTGGAGATAAAAGACTTGTCCAATGAGAGATAAAGAAATAAATCTGTCTAATCCAACACAATAACAAAAACCAACTGATTTTGTTTACTGAGGTTTGCTAACCAATTTCACCCCATGACCCACAAAACAAAGCTCGTATTTAAAATCCAATTCTCCGCTCTGCTGCAAAAGAACAATTAGGAAATAACTCTGCAATAGTAGTGGATGTACCAGACTGAGACATATGCTCTTAATCACAGATAACAACAATATTTATGGGAGGGTGGGGTGTTGATATAAATTGCCCTATTAAAAAAAAACCCCACAACCAAAAAAAACCTATTCTGCTTAGAGAGTTAGTGAGAGGGAAGTATAAATAGGATTTGAAAGAAAACCACCAGCAGTTCAGCTAATGCTTGTGTACAAAGAATGAACCAGAGCCAAGCCAGACACATTTGTGAAAACTGGGCCATGTGGAATTAGACATACTGCTGATAAAACTGCAGAAATGTCTACGAGCTGCAAGAGAGACTGGGTGGTGTGCAAGATGTTGGATCTTCACATGGTAAGACAGCAGATAAGGTGGCCTTCCTACTTACAACTGGAGATGGAAAGGAAATACATTTGTATTTCCCTTTTACATGTGAAGTGTCAATGGGTGAAAAGGTGATGGTTGAAACCTCCTCTCTGGATTTTAGAAAATAACATAGCTCAAGCCCATGCTTTTAATTACTTTTCTCTCCAAAATATAGTTCCAGTTAGCACAGTATAAACCCTGACAGAGCTCAGGGGGTGTTTGGACGATGTTCTCAGACACATGGTGTGATTCTTTGGGTGTTCTGTGCAAGGCCAGGAGTTGGACTTCGTTGATCCTTGTGAGTCCTTTCCAGCTCAGGATTTTCTGTGGTTCTATGGGATGTCTCCCAGTTTGGAGACCCAAACTCTGGCTGGGCAAGGGTGGGAGAGGATCTCTGGGGCGGGCTGCACCATGCCAGGAACCAAGTGAGAACATGTTTGAAGTGCCCCATCATTGTCATCCTGGTGCACACAGTTCCTTTATCAGTATTTGAAACATCTTAGAACAGACTAAGCCCCAAATCAACAGCCAGCAGGAGGCTGCTGATATTCCTCAACAGACCCTCATTATGCTGCTTTTATAAAGGAAAAAAAAGATAAAACATAGCATTTTGCCTGGAGCAAGACTACAGATTTTGGTGTCTGGCCCATAACTGTCAGCAAAGGGAGGATGTTAAACTAAGCCCTGCTCCCCTGCTCCCACCCAGCTTGGGTGAGGGGGTTTACATGTTTCATCATGCCACTTTCATATTTTATTTACCCGAGAAGTCCATAAAGTCCCTTTAAATAGAAACAATTGTTTAAATAATTTATCCCAGAGTAATTTCCGTTTTGTTCCCGAGCCTGCTGAAGCCAGCACTGCCCGCTGCTGGGAGCTGGCACGGTGCACATGCCGCAGGGTACCAGGGAGCTCAGGAGGCACACAAACCCCCAGTGCCCATGCCAAGCCTGCTCCTGGGCTCCTTCCAGAGCCTGAAGTGTGCCCTGACCTTAGGAGCAAACCCTTGCAGGGTTTGCTGTGTGTGGGAACCCAGAACATCCCACTGGCTGTCCAGGATGGCCAGGACCCCTACCAGGGAGCTCAGAGACCCTGGCACAGAACCCAAAACACCTGTGGGTTTGATTATGACCCCTGGAGCAAATTACCAACCTTAGATGAAGATCTGCAAGCCACAACAGTTTAGGTAGAATAATAGTGAAGTTATCACAGGGTGGAAAAGTGGATTTTGGGGTTTTTGGTGTGGGGGTTCAGGGGGCAAGATGGAGGGAAATGGGCATGTCCAGCCTTTCTACTTCTTCTTCTTGGCCTGCATCTTCTTCTGTGATGTTGGCACTTTTAGATTGGTTTAGAGTAGAAGCTCACTGTCTAACACAGGTGATAGGTATTGGGAAATAATTGTAAACATTGTACATGTAGTTTTTAGGATAAAGACATAACACCACCCTGGGGGCAGGCAGAGTGCCTGGAACTGTCCTGCTGGATGGACCTCAGCAGGGCAGGAGAAAATTTTTTATAGATAAGGAACAATAAACAACTTTGAGACCGAGAACTGAAGAGCTCTGACTCCTTCTTCAAGCGCTGGGCTGGGAAAAGAGACTTTCTAACATTTCTCAGGGTCACTCTGACCAGCGAGAGATCCTGACAGCTGTGGGCTCACACAGGTTTGGGGGTGGCCTGGCCCCTCTCTCCAGAGCTGCAGGAGGAGCACAGGGATGGGGATCAGAGGCTTCCCTGGCTCAGAGCCCACCGAGCAGCTGCACCGACCTTCACAACCACCCGGGAGAACAGCTGGGAGCAGGCATGGATGGGGAACTGCTCTTTCAGGGGCAGTCAGAGCTTGGATGGAAGCAGCCAGGCACAGGTGTGCAGCCTGGGTGCTGAAGCTGATGGTGGGGAAGGCTGTGTTTATCAGGGTAACAGCCCCATTGTAGGAACCAATTAGCCAGCGCTTTCAATGGCTGTGATAACACAAAGTGGAAAAACAATTAACCACGGAAGTCAAATTTGCCAATTCTGGGCCCTCGGTCCTGTGCCTCTTCCTTGAACAAATAGAGCTTTTAGTGTCATGTTAATTCTGCACAGCTTGGGGTTATAAAGTGCTCATTGTGTGCTGTCTGGAAGAAAAAAAAATAAGGGCTAATGATGAGGAATTTTTATTGCTGTGTCATGGTTAGCGTTGAAACCTGACACTGTTACCAAAAAGCAGCTTTTCTAGGTATTTTCTACTATCAGATGAAGAATGTAAACGTTCTTTTAGTGTTGGCTCCAGCTGAAAAATCTATCTGTGCTGATTGGACCTGAATCTTCATTTTAGCTGTGAAAATAAGACACTCTTAAGACACACAGATATTTTACTTCAGGATAGAATGTACAGTATTCACCATCTCATAATTTATGTTGCTAAAGGCCAAAAAAATGCAGATTTGGTTAGGTCTTGAAGAACTGTGCATAATCCAGAATGCTCCAAGGAATAGATACACAGCATTACTTCTGTCCCATTTGTGATCTTGAATAGATAGCTCTTCCTTTTGCATTTCTTCTGACTTAGAAGTCAAAGAAAGGGCTTATTTTCAGCTAATTAGACTCCCAGAGATTGCCTCAACTCTTCAAGAACTACTAACACATTTTTTTTACGTCTTTCTTCTTCAATCACAGAGAAAGCCTTTGTGCCACACTTGTTTTTTCTCTCATGAAGTGATTATTGAAACATCTAATGATTTTGCTCCTTTGCTTGTTAAAAAATCTTTTGTAAGTTTATGATAAACAGGCTTGTAAATTAAACAGATGATCAGACATCTGCATTCTAAAAGGTGAGTGGCAAAGTGTTTTCTCAAATGGCTTCATCACTGTGAGAGCAAAAATACTTGTTTATGGTGCATCTTGAAAAGACTTATTGTTTTTCTGGTGTCCTGCACCACAAAACCCCTGTGTGCTCCTTGATAAAAGTTCTTGATAAGATTTTGGGGATGGGAGAAGGGCTGGGAAAGTGGAAACCCGGACTCTCAGGACAGTCCTATAGAACTTGCTGTTACAGCACTGCACAAATGGGACCAGGGTACCCAGGGTGGGCTGTGCTCATGGTATCACATCGCTGATTCTGAGGGCACACACAGCAAAGGTGAATGGAGGGGGTGTCACCTTTTGAGATGTCACCTTTTGAAAGCTGTTTAGGTGTTGTAACACCTCATGCTGCTTAAAATTTATATCATTTACAGCTTTATCTGGTTTCAGGACCATTTTGCAAAAAAACTTTGGAAGTAGCTACATTCATTTCTAAGAGTCTTAAATGTCCTTCAAACCCTGGTCCTCAAGAGCCTGCACCCTGCAGGATCCCTGCTGAGAGATGAAGTCTTGGCTCTGCCACTTTTGATGTCCCTGCTTATGGTTTTTAAAGATGAGCTTTAGCAAATGAAGTTGCAGCCACCTGAGGTATTGCCAGCTTCTGCCACTTGCTTCCCCCAGCTGCTGGCTAAGCTGGCCCAAAGCTGGGTGAGAGGTTGGGCTGTGGATCCTCTGTTTGGGGCTGCATCAGCAGTACAGTCTCCATCACCCCTGCCTGAGACACAGAGCCCTGGCGGAGGAGGGAAGCAGATGCTGGGAGTGGGGGGCTGATGCCATCAGGACTGGTCTGCAAGAGCAGGGTGACATTTTGGCATTGCAGGGCTCAGCACAGCGATGCTCAAACTCTGCTGCAGCCCTGGGCTGTGAGAGACATGCCTGAGCTCATGCAGCAAGTCAGCAGCAACCCTGCAGGGGAAAGACAAGTCTGACTGCCAGCCCAGTGCTCCATCCAAAGCCTGACTTTGTTTTGTACCCAAAAGAACAGCTATTTGTATTCAGTGAAATAAATTGCATTATACATGTCTCTTTTTAAAAAGAACATCAGAACTCCTATTCATAAGCATATGATTGCCCTTTTATTTCTTCCATTTGTATTTCTTTCTCCCTGCATTTGTCCTTAACACTTTAAAATGAATGGCAAGACCCCACTTCATTAAGATGGTAGCAAAGGTAACTAATGGAACAGTCTGGCCAAACAAAGGCTGTGGAACACATCCAGAACATTCAGAACATTAATGTTGTCAACACAGAAGTATAAGAAAGTGGGATGGGAGGCAGATGGGTGAAGTTTCCCTCTTGTTCTTGGTTTGAAGGGGGAACTTTTGCACAAGTTTGAGGGAGCCATAGCAGAGCAATGTGTCTCTGTGGTGAGCTAAACCTGCCAAGAGGCCACTCCTGCCAGTCTCTCCCAGCAGACATCAGCATCTTTTATCACACCACCTGAGCTGCATTGTTCTGGTTTCCTGATCCTGTCGAGCTTCAGCTGAATGCAGCAGCCTGCAGGGCCCCTCTGGATCATTCAGTTTTGCTTGTCTGTGTTTGCTGCACAAAGAGTTGTAGTTCTGCTCATAGATTCTTTCCTCTGTGGTGTTTACACAGAAGATTCCCAGTAGCACTAATCTCTGACTTTTTATAGGTTCTGCCATGCACAGGGTGACTCAGTCTGCAGCTTCCTGGCAATTTTGCTCAGATAAAGAAAACCCACAGCAGTCCTGGAGCAACTCACCTCTCCACTGCAACCTCCTCTCCTGGATCCAGGTGCAGTCAAGCTCCAGCAGCATGTACCACATTAAGCATTTCTTTGCTGTCCAAACATGCTTAGTTCCTCCTGTCTGGTAAAGGCCAAAAAGGAGACCCAAAGTGGCACTAAGCAGCTTGTCAGGCTGCATGCAAAAGCCCTGGGGGCTGCTGCTTGTGCTTTCATTTGTGGATACACATCTCTCGTCAAGGGACACAGCTGAAGGGTTGCTGCTGCGCTGAGGCATAGCTGCACTGTCTGCATGTCACATGTGGCAGCAGGCTGTTCTGGATCCCTTTTTTTCTGGTTCCCATCTAGGCTTGGTAGCCATCATTTTCTGGGCATTGCTTTCAGGCTGGCTCAGTAGGAAAATTGGGACAAGCAGGAAGAGATGGTTGTAATCTGGCCCACGGTCAGTCTCCTCTCTCAAAGGTGATTTGGTCCCTGAGATGAACAAATAATACCTTAAATACCTGGTTCTACCAGAAAGTACCACCCCAGGCCAGATTTTTTTCTCTGTCACATACAAACTGAGGTGATGGTGATGGGCTCCATGACACCAGCCACAATCTGCCCCTAGAGCAAAGCTGCATCCCCTGAGGCAAGCCAGGTGAATGCATTCCAGAGGCTTGTGCACCATTTCTGGCTTAGGAACCAACATTTTCTCAAAATACAACCTAAAGAGGGAAGCAAGGAAAGCCCTAAATGTGCAATACAGATGCCAACAACATCTCTTTGAGCACAAGGAATGAGGATCATGAAAGAGTGCCGTTACTGCTGGTGAAACTCTCCCAGCTGATGTGGTCCTCTCCCTGCTGCCTGAGCACAAAAGCCATGTGGAAAGGAGAGGCTTGAAAACTGCCACCACAGCCCTTTATTCACACTGGGCTTTGGCTGTCACTGTGCATAATAATTAATGAACAAAATTATAACTCACAGTAACAGTGTGTATTGATGGGAATGGGTTTTATTTTGGTCAATATTTCAATGAGGTTCCTACCCTCTGGTGGGGTTGCAGGTCAGGGAGGGGTTGGGCTGATGCAGCAGAAGAAAGGAACATTGCTGGGTGCTGATTGATGCTTTATTGGGCTGCAATACCAGAAGCTTCTGCTTGCAAAAATCAAATGTTAGATCTCTGTCTCTCAGGGTTTTATTTTGCTAATACCTATGGGAACCAGCTGGGCTGGCTGCCTAGAGAAAAGACAAAGCAGACTGGTCAGGAAGTTTGTGGTGATTTAAGCTAGATGCTGATTCGTGATTCACATTTGTCTGAATAATAAAATAAGTACAGAGAATGGGAACAGTTTCCAGTGTATTTCTCTATTGCTTCCCAAGCAAAAAGAGAGCTGCTGTGTATAAGGTAAGGCTGAGAATTTTCCCACCGTGGCAGACCTGGTTTATTGCAAAGAAGAGAGCAATATCCCAGAGAGAGAAAGATGTACAGTACCGTCAGTGTTAGAAATCCTGCACTGAGGATGTTTGTGTTGGTGAATTCATTGGGATGGGGGGAAAAAGGCAACTTTTTACTGGAAACATAAACAAGAAATGTTCTCTCAGGGGCAAGTGGCAGGCTGAAAAAATTGGAGCAAGACCACATGGGGCCCATGGTCCAGCAGTGGGATAGCTGCAAGGGTTTAACACTTAAAACCCTGCTCTGGAGGGACAGGGCTGGTGCAATTTGCTCTCTAGATACAGCCCTACAGCACTGCTGCTAGCCTGGGTCAAGAGATGAGCAGCCTCTCATTATCTCTTTTCTTGCTAGAATTCAGTCAATTATGGGCAAATTCTGAGAAAAAGTCATTTGCTGGGCTTTATTGTGAATCTTTTGAAATGTGCTGTCTTGTTTCAATGAATGAAAGTACCATGATTTGACACCTGAAGCTTTATTTCCTGCTTTTAAAGCAGAATGGGTCATTTTTCAGCAGACAGTGTCTTCTTCAAAAGACTATTGTGCTGCAGAATTAAATACCCTGCCTCAGGAAACAGCATTAGAGACTGAACTTCTTAAGTGACTTCATAAAACTTGCAGGTTAGGAAAAGAGAGACCTGTTGGTTCTCAGCCTGGCTTGAGGATAAAAAGCTTCTTTCTATAACAGAATCAGAAAAGTTCTGGAGTCAGACTGGGGTTGGAGGAGACTTTCCTTGCAGGCTGGTGCAATTTCTGGTAGACCCAGGAGAGATTTAACACTGAGGGGAGCAGAGGCACTGCCCCGGAAGGGAGGTTTCACCAAAGAGACTTTTGGGTCTGACCTGAAGCTTCTTTCTCTTAGTGGCCAGAGGCAGCCTGCTATTGAGGCTGGATATGGTGATCTAAAGAGCACCATGAGTTTTTTGAAAGTCACACTGTCGTTTCTCTCCAAAATCTCATTTATAGAGCTGTATGACTCACTGTATGTTTTCAGATGGCTCAAATGGCCTCTGGCTTTCTTTTCACATCTGTGATTGCAGTTCTTGATACCTTCTTTCCTTTCCAATGATGAGTTTGGACATATCATCTCCTGCATGTATTTCTCTACCTTCACTTTTCCTTCCTCTCTGTCCTCACCACCAAATTCTGTCCTCTTTTCATACTTTTCACTGCTTTGGGATTTCTCACCAAGAGTCACTGCTCATGTGAAGAGGATTTGTCCAAGCCTGGGATTTTGCTGCATGCTCAGAATGGACTCTAAGTGTCTAAGAGAGATAAATCATAATGGAAAATAGCTGCAGTATTCTAGTTCTGTTCACACAGCTCTCAAAATAGAAAGAAAGGACTCTTTGTAGGCTGCAGTTCAGATATTTGTCTGATGCCACGCTAGAAGGACATCTGACTCATGAGCCCAGTCGGATTTAGCTGCAGCACTTAGAGATGCCACCATGCTTGAACTGCCTGCCTTCCCCTTTGACCAGTGCTTATTGTCCTTCTACCAGAAATAGAATTAAATGGATGTCCTCATCTTAACCTCCCCATGCTTGTCACCATCCACACTATCAGCTCAGGACACTGGTGATAACAGTTTTGCTCTAAAGGGCTGCTCTGCCAGTCAAGGAAAACCTGCATTGTTTCTGCTGCAAGGTCTCTGACTCAGGCAAGGGGGTGCAGAGGGCACTTGGGATTATGTGGGTTTGACTCCCACCTGCACAGAGTAGCCCATAACAACAAAAAAAGTATGATTTACCAGGAGCTTTCTGGGCATTTTTTTTGTATCTCTGCAGTCTGCAGAGTACTGAGGGGAGCAAGTCCCCATGAAATACAGGTACAAGCTTCCTGCATCCACCTGGAGTCGTCTGTGTGGAGGGCAGAGGGCAGAATGGAAATGCATTTTGAGATGATGATTGAATTTTTTATTGCATCCCCACATGTGCAGCATTGTAGGAAAGATGTTGCTAGCAGCATCTGCAGACGGTGCATACATCAACAGGCTCTCGTGGGGGTGGCATGAGCAGGGGTCCCAGCCCTGGCTATGGGCACACAAGGGGTGCATCACTCTGTATGATCTGTCAGGCAGTTGTGTGTGGGGCAGGGGGTCTTCTTTTTCCAGTACTGTGAATCCAACAACTTCCTGCAGCACTGAATTCTCTCTGCATTCAGCCTGACATAGATAAGGAAAACAGACATTAATTTGGGTCAAAGAGAATAAATAATTCCAGGCTAGAGTGTAACTTAAGCTACATAAGAAATAAGGCTTCAGTCTGAATATGAGTGAAAAAGTTTTTTAATTTGTCCAAGGTGGGCCGTGCAAGCTGATATCTTGACTCTGTCCATCCGCCTCTGCTGGACACGAGCCCTGGTCAGTCTGTCTGGATTCTCACTGAACTCACAGGGTTTGTCTCAAGCACAAGACTGAAACAAGCTGGTGCCACCCCCAGCACTGGGAAACACTGTGCTGTGGAGTCTGGGAGGGATGAGGAGCCTTTCCCCTGCCTGGATCAGTTCTCTCCCTGTAACCATGGGAGCTCTGAGGAAATGGGAGCTGGATGCCTTGTGCAGCAAGAAGGGGAGTGAGGGGTACCCAGCACATGTCAGCTGGCTGCAGATGAGCCATTTGCTGCTAATAACTTCCCCAGACTATTGCTGTGCCTTGGGTCTGAACTTCCAACCCAGAGATGAAAGGCTCCTTCACTCACTGGACTGTTAATTGTCCAAAGCACCAGTCCAGTTCTTAAGTGGAATTAATG
This sequence comes from Emberiza elegans, assembly GCA_024865655.1. Taxonomy (NCBI): domain Eukaryota; kingdom Metazoa; phylum Chordata; class Aves; order Passeriformes; family Fringillidae; genus Emberiza; species Emberiza elegans. Next base: position 34,120,751 of record JALJVW010000139.1, read on the forward strand.
GGGAACCAGAGCTGGAGCTTGTAACTGGAGGAGTCTCACAAAAAAGATTAATAAACAGTGGGGGAAAGGGCTTGGGAGGGCGTGAGATCTGGACAGTTCATGCACCCAGGCTGCTGTCACAAACTCTGACAAACAGCTGGACCAGGGCAGAAAGTACCACAGGGCCTCTGGTTTAGTCCAAGATTTTTTGGCTCTTTTCTGAAGAGCAATTTTCAACAGAGGGGAGCTCTTCAGTGTTTCAGTTCAGCATTTTCATCCAAAGCCATTGCACAGCCTGGATTGCCTCTGCTGTGAGAAGTCCACCAAGATAACACAGCAAGGAGCTTCACTGTGACATGCTTCAGCACAAGACTTGGATGTTCATCCTCAGGTTAAAAGCCACATTATTTACAGGAGAAAAGCTTACAGTGCATTTTCTAGGCCTACCTTTCTACAATTTATACCTCTTTGCCTTCTTCTCTGTGCATAAGTAGGCTCCTTATTTACAGATTATGCAGTTTATGCTCCAAACAGCACGAGGAGGGGGCTGAAATGGGATTTACCAGGGACTCACCCATTCTGCAGATGTTTTATATGACACTGATCTTTCCAATCCGGTGAAATACACTCAAGGGAGCAGAAGGTATCTGCCACTAGGGACACTGCTCAGATGCTGAGCCTGCCAGAGATACATGCACACACCCAAGATGCTGTGACACTCCATGCAACCAAATGTTTTGGAGGTGGGAAGGTGTTTGTTCAAATACTGCAGGATAATGGGGTCTTTTCAGCTCTTTGGGACTGTGGTGGTTATTTTCAGTGGATCTTTTTCTTACATTTCTGTTTAGGCACCAGAAGAAAGCTGTCTGAGTTGTCACCTAAGAGGGGGTGGGATTGATGGACACAGGCAGCTCCAGAGAGCTGAAAGTTTTATCCAAATCTTGTTGACCCAGGGGGAAGATCCCTGTTTGTTGATCACACTGCCTTCCCTCACACTCAATGTGGACACAACCTCTTGTCCATCTTCACAGCTGATTATTTTTTAACCAGGGGCAGCAGCTAATATTAGTGATATTTTGTGATGCAGGATGTTCCTGACATGCTGGGAAAACAGGGCTGTTCAACACACAATCCATATAGATTTTTCAGCAGCTTTTCTCAGCATTAGCCAGGCTCATGCATCATTGATTTCTCAAGTGCTCTGGAAAACATAACAGAAACACAACAGGAATAGTTTGTCCATCAGCTCCCTCAGAGTGGCAGGGCCATTGTTTTCAGACCATTAGAGCTGGTAGGTGCTGTAGCTGTGTTTAAGACCACAGAAGCTTCACATCTCCACCAAAGTGTTTACATGGCTGCTACAGACAGGGCACAGCCATCTGTAGTGTTAGTGCAAGTGCTTTTCCATTCTTTGCATAAATTAGGAGAATCATATTATTTTGTTAACTGCTGTTTGTACAAGTTTCAGAGAGGATCGCAGTTAAAAAATATATTTTTAAACATTTTTTTTAATGCATGTGAAGTGAAAAGTAAGGGTTGGAGCAAAAATTCAACCTCAGAGCTATTTTTCAGATTGTGGGGGGAATAATTTTACCAGCAATGAAGAGAATCCCTGGAGTTAATTATAATGGCATTTTCCCATAGCTGGAGTGAAGCTCTGTATGTCAGCACTTCTGCTCCTCTCAGGGCTCTACAAATGGTGCCATTGTAAGTGCCAAGACACACACAAAACCAAGATTCAAGGGGAAATCATTCTTAAAGTTGTAATTTTGGAATGAAGTGAATACCAAAATGTTGACCCCTTTAATGAAATTTTCTCCTCATTGGCATCCAAAAAGATCTGCCCTGGATAACGTGTAGGTTTGCAAACTGGGGGGGGAAATGCCATTAGCACATGACAGAGCTTGTTTCATTTGTTTATTAGTGGATGTCTCATGTATGTGATAAGACAGGAGGAACATTTCACATCTCTGGCCTTTGTCCAGCAAACCCCTGAAGGACATGCTTCACTTTGAGCGTCTTAATCCTTCTTCACTTCAAATGAATCAATCCAGTCATGTGGTTGACACAGTCAGAAGAAAGGGAGAGCATGGAAGTTGGTGTCACAGGCTTAGGGAAATGTGATAGCCACCTGTAGCTGGAAAAGAATGCCCATATATGCATATATATGCATAAGTTTTATCTGTATCAACCATATGCATAATTAATATTTTGTTTAAACTGACTGGACCATTTTCTCTTTACAACAGCCTCCATTTCTGGGATTAAACAATTCTGTGCATCAGAACTGGACACTTTATTAGTTTATTTCTCCCCATTTTCTTAAACAAGAAGAACATAAGCACAGAAAATTTCTGCTTAAATGTTTTGGAAACTCCATTTATTCATTCTGTCATTTGAAGACATCAGGTAGGAGATATGACTGGCACAAATGTTGTGCATGATATGCACTTGTCTTAACTGGCTAATTCCTCACCTCTCTGCACTGCAGTAACCAAGGTGAAGAAAGTTTTATCAGGTTGGACCCAGCTCCACCTGGTTTGAGAACCACAACAGTTATTTCTTGGTCCACTTATTGTGACTGATATGTTTGGGGGCAGACATTTGGATTTGGAGATAGCTGGCATGTTTTCCAGCTCCACAGTCATCCTCTCAATCTGTTTGCTTTGTTGTTACCTGCTAAGCTTCCTCCCCAGCTTTGCTGGACCTGATCAACAGCACAGTGAGGAACAAACAGGTGATGCTGAGCCATGCCAACCCCCACCTCCTGAGGTGGTCACAAAATGCAGGGGAAATGCTACCAGAACTGGCTTATCCCAGATCATATGCTGGAGGTTGGATAGCTGGTCTTGTTTCCACCCATTTGTGCTGCTAATAAGGCACAGAGAACAAACAAAGCTGCTCAAATGAAGCTGTCAGAAACTCCCCACAACAACAGGAGCTTTCTTAGGTGACAACAAGCTGGCACAGGCACCTTTCTGCCAGCCTATAAAATTCAGTATAATGAGGGAGCCAGGGAGAGGATGAGGCTGGCTGTGTGGCACACTGGCACATCCTTGGCAGCAGCAGCAGTTGGAGGCAGGAAAATGAATACATTGTCCCATTACAGGCACTTGACTTGTTGGCTGGTGTCCTTGTGGAGCCCTTTGTGGACGCAGCAGAGTGCAGACATCCAGGGCAGCATCCAGCCCTGCTCTAAATCACTTTCTGACAGGACACTGTGGTTCCCCAGACTAACAGGTGATGAAAGCAGGATGGTGTGAATCCCCCTGTTTACAGTTCCCTGGATCCATTCGAGGTTTTGCAGATTTGTGTTGAGCCTGCTCACCCTGCACTCTGCTGAGCTAAGAGGGACCTCAAAGCAAACCAAACCCAAACCCTTTTATTTAGATCCTCCCATAAAAACAAGCATCTCCCTATCTCAGGTGCAGCAAAGCCTTCTTTTCTTCCTCATTTCCAGGATCTGTTTAACCAAGAACTGCTGCCTGCTCTCGTCCCCTCCCTCCCTTGAGCAGCTGCCAAGGGCATTTGCAATGCAGCTTGGCCCTTAACGTTTTGCCCTAAGCGAGCAGCCAGGACTCCAGCTGCCTGACTCCACTGCAGCTGGATGCTCACAGAGAGCTTCAGATTCCCAACTCGAGATAAGCCAAGATAGCAAGGCTGAAAATACATTCAAACTGAGGCTTGTATCTGGGTCACAGAGCTGCCAAAACCACCCCCGTTCTGTTGAAACAGCTATTGAATTTGCTTCTAGAAGGAAAAAGACAGTAACATGCCAAGTGACACTAATTGTTAGGCAGCACTGAGCAAGCATAATGCGCTCCTACAAATTATCTGGGAACATTTTTTTTTTCCCTTTTTTTTTTTGTAATGTGTTTTGAGGGAGGAACAGGGAAGTTGATCAAGGTGAATGCGTAATCCATGGAAATCTGGGGAAAGGCATAGTTCTTCCAGAGGTACACTTTTAGTAGAAAAAAGTTACCTGTGGGTTCGGTAATTGTTGGGGAAAATGTTAAAAAGTTCTTCCAGATTTGAGGACAGCAAAAGCTATGTAAACAACCAAAACTGCCATCAGCTTCTATGCCAATGCTACAGGGAGAAGCCTGGCTTTCCTTTGCACTATTTTCAGCACTGATTAGGAAGGTGGAGATGGCACTGGGAGAAAGCCAGCCCTTGCTTTGGAAATGGTGATAAACTACAGAGAATTCAACAGTTCCAGTTCTTTCCTTTCCTTAAGCTATACACACAAGCTTATTTTCATCATCAGAGTTTAGAAAAGAGATACAAACCTGTCAAAAAAACCCAACAAAAAGGCCAAATTTGCTCTGCACTGGGTTGGCATGGTGGATTTGTGAAAGATAATTTAAAACACATCTTACTACTGACAATGCCCAGCAGAAAAATCCTGTTGGATGAATTACATACTCTTAAAAATTTCAGACTAGCAAATTGAGGGCAAGTAGGTTTTGTTTCTGTTTCCTTTATCAAGTCTTGATACAAAGCATTTCACACCTGCATCTCTTCCTCTTCCAAATTAAGCAGTATATTCAGCCAGAAGGAATCCAGATGACTATTCAGGGACAAAAGATCTGTTCAGCTTAAATAAAGGTGGCAGAACTTGGTGATTAATTTGTCTCCTTTGTTTCTTCAGTTGGAGAAGAAAGAGAAAAAGACAGCAAAGAAGTAATTATATTTAACTGCACCAAGAGAGTTTTGCAGTCCTGAATTCATGAGTGTTTTCAAGTTGATGGAAGATAACCAGTTATGAGACACTTCCTAAATACAGGGCAGAACTATGTGAAGGCAGGAACACATGACAACAGCAGCCAAAGAGTGGTGCTTTCAGCTTGTTTGTGTTCAGCTCATGGGTGCTTCTTGGTCTTTTTTTAGAGAGCTGTATATGAAAATCACAATGGTTTTGGAACGTGGCATATGGAGAGAGGCTGTCATGCACCTGCCCTGGCTGCTGGGTAACACAGATGTGCTGCAGATGTGTGTGGTTGCACTGATGTTTGGGTTTTATGTCTCCCATTGACTCTTTTACAGGCAAAATATCTTTGGAGAAAGTAAATACCTGATTTTGAAACCTGTGGCTGAACACTCCCAACTGCTGTTCCAAGTCCAGCAGAGTCAGTGAGAGACTGACTGTGGCAAGGCTGTAATTTCATCTTGGGAAGGAATGTGGACATTTCACTTTAATTAGATGAGCCTAAGAATTTTGAAACCTGAATCAGGCAGATGAAATATTAGAACTGCTGTGAAATTATTTGGGACTCCCAACTGCTGCTTCTGGAGGAGCAGTCCAGCAGAGTCAGTGAGAGACTGACTGTGGCAAGGCTGTAATTTCATCTTGGGAAGGAATGTGGACATTTCACTTTAATTAGATGAGCCTTGTTTAAGGATAAGAATGTGCACAAATCTCTGAAGATTTTCTTTTCCCTTAATAAGGGAAAAGAAATGAGAATCAGGCTTCCAGATGAAATATTAGAACAGCATCAGCTGTGAAATTATTTGGGATCTCCTGTGTTCCCTGATCATTGCTGGATCTGGTATGAGCAACTGGAGGCTGCTTCTGGAGGAGCAGTGGCAGCAGAGCAGCCTCATTGCTGAACAAGCACTGACATCATTTAGAGCAGGGGTTCTCTGCCTCAAATCCAACTGCTCTCATGCCTAAAGCTCATGCTGATTTTCAGTTCTTTAACTAGGGAGGAAATGTGCTCTGGCATGTAGGTTGTTTTCCCATTTATTTACACTCTTTCCAAGTGGGAAAGAGGAGGAAATAAAGAAAAAAAAATAGCAGTGGCACAGCCTCAAATCTTTTCAGTAAAATACAGATGTAAATAGGAAAACATAAAGTCCAACTTCTGCAGTGGAGCCCTCTTCAAAATACATGAAATATTCTTGATCTGGACATCTGGATCCAGAGCACACTGAAAGGAAACACTAAACTGAACCAATGAGCCGTGTGAATTTTAGCCCTTGTAAATTCACTACAGTATTTTCCCATCTTTAAAGTTGATGGTGGCTTTGTTTTCCAATTTGGGTTTGGAGAAAAACAGAACACTAAATGTCATTATCAGAACTGGGTGACACTTGACAAGAGCATAAAATGATTTTATTCCTGGGTAACTCTGACAAATTATTTGGCCTGGGCAATTTAACAAGGCCATAAGAGATTGGAATCACTACAGAATGATTTCATGGCCAGTGGGCTGGAGGCAGCTCTGTTTATTTCGGTCTAAGCTGTGGGTCATTAAGGATGTATGACAAAATACGTTCCAGGACTGAGGATTTGAGAAGCCTTAAGATGAAATGGTAGCAGCTGCTCATATCACAGACAAGGAAGAAGATCCTTTTTCTAGAGAATAATGTTACCAAAAGATGTATTTTCCCTGCATTTTAAAAGTGTTGTGTACATTTCTGCATTGTTGCCAGCTTTGGCTGAGATTTAAATTTGCGCTGCATGCTTTTACAGAGATATTCTTTGGTTTGCAAAAATGCATTCTAAAAGCTTTTCTGAAGCATGCTTTCAATAGGACTAACAAAAACACCTCTAAAAAGCAATAGCCACTTGAAAATGACATTTTTAAGGAATGTTTTCCCTTTCTTTGCCTTGTGCTGTTCAACCAGCAATAGCTGCAACTGTGAGGAGCAATAGAGCCTCAGGGGACCATATGCTGCTACTAACAGGCATTTTCTATATGTAAATTTAGGAGTTCATCACAAAAGAGGTCTCAGATCTGTTTACTGCTTCTCATCACTTGGATCCTCTGGAGCAGGTGCCCAATCCAGTATCTATACATCATCCACAGAAGCAGGCTGCCATTCAAGCAAGGCAATGTTTATTTTTGCTTGATTTTGCTTTGTCTTTTCACACATCTTGTCCTCTTTTATCCTGATTTTGCTAACTGTTTCTTCAATTAACAAATATTTTTCTGTTGCTACAGCAAATACTTCCTCAAGTATGTGTGAAGTTGAGCATGTAGGAATATTTTGCTGAATCAGGAATTCTTTGCACAGTAATATCCCACAGTCTGTGTACAGACAGAAGGCTTGGATGGGGAACACTCCTGGATGCTGCTATGGGAAAACTGCAAAAATTTGACCTTTTATTTTGGGGCAAAAAGCTCCTTCTTTAATGTAGTTACTACATTTCTAACAACTAAAAGTTGCCGTGACAAAAGTCAGCATGGAAGCTGAATTGTAATGGTAGCTCACCAGTCCTTCCTAGTTACTAGAATGGCTGAAAACAAAGCTTGTAGTGCTGAGGATGTCAGTCTTGTCCAGATTAAGAGTGCAGAGCAACCAAAAAATCCTTATGAGGGTTGAGATCAAAGCAAAGATGGAGTGAATGGTGATTCTCAGAAAGATTCAGTTCAAGGGAGAAGAATCTTTCCCTTGACAAGGATTGAAAAGGATTGTGCCATTTGTTTGTCCAATAAAATAAAATAATATTTTTAAAAACAACAACAACAACAACAAACCACCTACAAACCAACCACACGTGCTATCTGGTAATAACATGAAAATAGGAACTATTACCATCAAGCTGGTATAATGCCTCTGCCTGCCTTCCAACTCACTCTGCTGGCTGCAGGTCATATGTAGATTGCCTTACACCAAATCAGGAGCAGTGACAAACACTAAAGGTGCTCCAAGTGCAATGCTGTAGCCATTTAAGTAGATCTGTGGTAGGGATAAGCAATAGCATATGCTACAAGAGTAAGGAGACAACTTCAGTTCTGCAAATGGGTCTCACAAGGCCCTTTCTGGAACAGTTATGTCCACCCTGTTTTCTACATTTCACAAAGTAAGTTGAACAATTTAAAAGGGGCAGAAAAGGTCTCCAGGGTTACTTAAAACTTAGCAATATCTCCCAGGGTGAGACATTTCACTCATCCAAGAGCCTCAAGATATATTTAATTAACCTCTGAAGTTAAAAGTTTTCTTGATCATCCTTTGCAAAGGTCTGCCCAGGGAAGTGTCAGACAGCCTTTGGGAGCTCATGTTGGGAGCCAATTCTCAGAAAATGAAACTGGACCAGGTCACTCCTAATGAGACACAAGACTTGCCAGGCTAATTAACTGCTTAAATAACATATCTAGGGATATCATAGATCCTCATGTATTTGATATGTTGAAGGCTAAAGTGCATGTCTTTCAAACATGTAACACAAATAACAGTGATGAACTTCCAAGAGAGGGATTATGAGGTTGTTTCTTTTCACTTCTCTTGGGAAGGTGGTCAACTTAGATCATCATCATCGTTTCTCTGGCTACAAAAAATGCAGCTCTTGTGTTTTCTCCATCAGGAATGTGGGCAAGTGGAAGATCTAGGGGGGTTAAGTGCAAAGCTTAGTGACCTTACCACATCCCCATGGAATGAGAGTATCTTAGCTGCACTGCTGTGTCAGGCACATCTTCTTATGAATAATGCCTCCTACTCCATTACCTGCTCTCCTTGGGAAGATACTGCAAGATCCCATAGGAAAATTGAAAGCATCTCCATTACACTGTGGTTTTCTGCACAGGTGGCTCAGATGTTTGCTGCTGACATTTCAAATGCTATGTAAAACCAGGGCAACAGAGTGTGATCTTTTCATTCAGCCTTCAGTTTGAGAGGGGTCACTTTTTTATGGGTATGGAGCCCATTAATTGTTCTATACAGGTAGATCTTTGGCAGAAATAGAAGCTCCACTTTGACAAAAAGTTACTCACCATGTGCTTAACACCCTAAGTATCAAATACAATTTCTCATCAGAAGCCTTGCCGACTTACCTCAGGGTTTGAATTATCACTTGGAAAACCAGTGGCCTCATGAGTGCTCTCTGCTTTGTAAGTCAGGAATCTTCAGGAAGCCAGAATGGAATCCATTCTTCCTTTTTTTTTCCCTCAAGAGTAGGGACTCTTTTACATATTTTTCTCTTCCAAAAACTCTCGTTTTTTTCCTTTTTTATCTCAATGAGCTCTTCTGTATCTTCTCTAACAACTCTAATTTCCCATTTCTCCCAGGTTTCAATTTTTTTGCTTAAACATTTTCCAGCAGAAAGTACCTTTTTTTTGCCTTAAGTCATCTCTGAGTGCTTTAATTTCTTTACCTATTCTCACAGCAAGAACAAAATTCACCCCTTTTGAAAAGAGAAATGGAGCCCAGAGATTAAATTATTAGCCCCAGTGCATCTGTTACACAGCAGAAAAATGAGATCAGGGCTTCTAACTCCAAGATTAGGCCCTTACCACTTGAACAAACTACCCAGACAATTAAGGTCCCACATAGTCCTGGTATGGCACGTTGCCTTGCCAGATGTTCAACAAGAATCTTGCAGCTGGAGACATATCTTGAGGTTTTAAAGATGCATTTTCTGAGCTGGCATTCCCCAGGGGTGTAGGCATTTCAGGGCTTCCTGGTTATTTTTGCCTTTCTTCAAGTATTGCAGTCCAGATTGCTTTACACCGTGAGTTCACAGGGCTTCCGAAGCTGGCAAAAAAGGCTTGCATCTGGCCCAAAAAGAATAAAATGAAGCCATTTTATACTAGGGGGAAAAAAGCAAAATAATGAAATAAGGCCATTTTATTTCTCTATGCAAAAATAGGCAACAGAAAAGCAAAGTGCACGTCCAAGCTCCCCAAGTGAGAAGACAATGACTAGAATTATAAAAGGAATTATCAGCAACAGCACACACCGAGAAGCTCCCAAACCACCAGCTACGTGGTCTGACTCCAGATCAAAGACATTGATATTCAAACACAGGAGAGACTCCCATTTAGATTCAACAGGGATGACACTTAGCAGCCCTTCTGCTGATGCTCTCAAAGGAGTGTTAGTTGAGATAAAAGAGTTCTACTGTGGGACTTAAACAGCAGCTATTACTGTAAGTAGAGAGCAGCCCAGGGCAGATAACAAAGGGCTGAAGAGAGGATGGACTGGTTGAGGCTGAGAAAAAGAAATACCTGCAACATGAAAAGACACTCAAGTTTTCCTTTTGATCTTCCTTAGTAACCTTCAGTATAATTTTGTCTGTTTATGTACTCCAGCGACTTCCACTGCTGCAATGTCTACAAGGCTGGCTGTTTTCAGAGGTCCACTCTCAAAGTGCTGTTTTGAAGGAGGGGAGGAGGAGCCCCACAGTTGAAAAACAGCACTGGAAATGAACAGGAAAGGTGATGCCATTTCCCTTAGAAGACACGGAGATGCTCAAGTCACACAGGTACACAGGTTCGTGTGACAGAGCCTGGCAATAAAAGGAAGAGTGGTTTGTAGGGGATTCTCAAGAAGTAGGATTTACCAAGAAAGTCTGATCACCACAGTGAGAGGGTGATGAATGAATGGAGAGCACATATATGGAATATGTGAGCTTGAGAAATATATGCATGCTACACATGGTTATGTTAAGATCTTGTTTCACATGCCCTTGGTTCATACAGATCCCTTAATACTGTAAACTTCCTCTCAGACCCTAAAATTGTTAGACATAAAGCTGCTTCTTAGCTGTTGAAGATATAAACTCCAAAGTGACCTGAACAAAGTAGAAAGCCTCGTGGGTTCACATATTCTGGCACAGAGACCCATGCGCTGGCCCTTCAGTCAGTAGCTTCTCCTCAAGCAAATCCACTGAGCAGAGCAAGGAGGATTAAACACAGTTCTGCATCTTTTAAAACCCAGACGGTTTTCGGCAGAAATTATCTGTCACCCTAATCCCTGCAGCTCTGTTTATCTCTGATCAGAAAGGGGAGTGCCAAATTGGCATAATGATTCAGTACCAAAAAAAGAGCGTGCCTATAAGCACAGATCGTGATTTGCATACTTATTAGCCTTGACTGCCAGGGAACATTCTGGTTCCTTTGTAAGCACAAAAACAGTAAAAATATGCTAATAGCAGCATATCAAATTTGGGCTTTAGCCAATCTGTCAATATTGAAATTACTTGCCTGTAGTAGAGTGGGTAAACAACTCGTTGTATAGGACGATCCTGAGGCATGATTTGAACTTGTTGAAATTTAGTCATTTTGTGCCTGAAAAACTCACAGATCAGCAAGTGAAACATAAGCATACATGCAAGACAGATGTCACACTGACTTTCTATTCTCTTATCTCTTTGCTGCCTTCTTTTCTGCTTTGGAAGTGGCTCATTCAAGAGTCTGGGGGTGGGGTGATTTCCAGAGACAATCACTTAAATCACTGCCAGTGTATGTCTTCCATATAGATCCCATTTCTTTTCCTCCATGTGCAATAAAGACAAAATGTCTCCTGACATAAACTTGATATAAACCCAAGTAATTCTTTTCTTATCACAGACAAATAAAGCTTTTCCCACAGCAATGATCATCAAAACTCATCAGAAGTTAATGATCTTTCCTTAACTCTCCAGAGCTCTCCCATCTCTGAAATCAGCAGAAAAAAAGGAACTACAAGGTTACCATGTGCTGTCTTAGCCTTATCCTCTGGTTTTTCTTTGTTCCTTATGAAGCAAGAAGTTCCTTTTCTTCATCTCTGCTATTTATTCCTTTTGCTCCTTTTTTTTTTTTTTTTTCAATTATCTGGCATAGTCTGTGCTAATTGTCCACAGTTGGTTTCCCTTTCTTTGAGGGCCATTCCAGATAGAAGGAAGAAAGATGATGGTGTAGTTAATGAAATATTTTTGGCCCGACTCTGTTCTCAAAGAATGGGACTGGAAGTTCTGTTTCTCTAAGCAGAGCTAAAAATAAAACCAGAAAAACAATAACAATAAAAAAGACTCAGAAAGACTTCATGATGTTCCAAGACTCTATGAGGATCTTTAGCATATCTTTACATCCACTTCTCCTCTAACCCTTCTGGGACAGACCAAATCTCTCAATCCCAGCTCTGCAGACCAGGAAAGCCCTGAATTAGAGGCACCTCTCCACTGAGCCAAACCACTTGGGCAGCACCTTGCACTCATTCCAGCTCCATTCACTCTACAGAACAACATCATTGATCATTCAGTGACTCAGAGATGAGGGTGCCACTGACCTGAAAATAAACTTTTCCAAGCTCTTGGTCTGCTCTGAATATCCACATCTGGGTCCTACATGCAAAACCAAGGAGGGGAACTAAAGGAAGGGATAAGTAGGATGCATTAAGTGGAGAAGCTGGTTGGCAGGTGGAAAGCATTTTCCTTCACAGTGCAACTGAAAAGTCAGGGACACAAAGAAGCATCTGGAAGGGGAAAGGAAGGTCAGTGTTGACAGAACAACATCTCAGCAATCCTATCCATGATCTAAGGAGCTGCACACATCCACATACAGGCACAGAAACATATGTCACCTTCTTTGCAGAGAGAAATATGTGTTTGCCAGAGACAGGAATCATCCAGGTGACAAAGAGAAGCACATCCTGCAAGGAGTCCCTGTTTTAATTATGAGATCCACAGTATTTAATGCCAACACCTCAACAGCTGGGATCCCAGTGACTGACTGAAAAATCTCACAGCTAAAGACAGTGTTTCCAGCCTTAGTAGATGAAAATAGAAGCATGGAAATGTGTCCTCTCAAAACCTGAAAATAATTAAATAATCCAGTTTCAAATCCCATGTAAAACCTGTTGTTTGGGGCCTCCCATATGTTTTGTTCTGAATGAGCCCAGTTTTAAAGACCATCAACAAGTTTTGCAACTTATATATATTTGTGCATAATCTCAATTTATTTAAATGCCAGAGGGAAAGAGCCTTGTTCTCTCTGCTTCTTCCCAGGGGATGATTCTAAGTTTCACAGCCAAGGATGAAAAGTAAATTAACAGGATATTCTATGATTTGCCACAAAAAAGGCAGTGTGCTGATATCTGAAGCACAGCAGGCCCTCCTTGTTCTTCACAGAGATAACTAGGTGGGGTATCTCACATAGCACAGGGTGGTAATTGTAGAGAAAAGTTAACTTGCTAATAGCAATCACTTTATCTTGTTTGTCAGTGATTAGCTATGTAAATTTGTTCTCCCCTTCAATTCCACACCAGTGCATCAAGGTGACATGCCACATGTGCATAATTACTGCCAGTGTTATTTCCAGACCTTGATCTACAAAATGCAAAGTGCCACTTATTAGGAAGTCCACACAATCAAAGAGGCTTCTTTCATTTCTCTACACATGTTTGCTGTTCTCTTTTGATAGGCACAGCATGGAAGAAGCCAGTGGGAAGCAAACGCAGCATTCACAACGTGGCTTCTCCTTTGTTAATTAACTAAGTCAGGTGCATAATATTGCCTGTGTAACTCCTTGAGAGTCCAGGACATTGCTGCTCTTACAATACAGGGAAAGGCTGCTTTATCCAAGTCTGTAAGACAATAAACATTAAAGGGATGATAAAAAATATATTTATTTATTTATTGTTTACACAGCTCCGTGGCACTTCACAGGCAAATGATATGAGACTCTCAACATCCAAGGAATTCTTAATCTCCACAGGCCAGATTCAAGCTGTGTCACTCTTTACTCCCTGTGTCACCCCTCTGAGTTTGGGTGGATTCAACAGAAGTAACAGCATCAGGATCTGGCTTTAATTAAAGAAAATTTTAAAGACTAATAACCAGAACTAAATAAAAATGCTGTTGCCTCAGCCCTAACTCATTTAAACAGGAATGAAAAAAAAAAAAGAAAAGAAAAAAAGCAAAACCACTAAAGAGCTTTCAGCTGCAGCCATGTTTTAGTGCTCGATATGCAGACTTGTCATGGCTGGGACTGACTTGCAGAGTCAGACAGTCAGTTCGGTGCCCACCATGTCTAGCTGTAATAAAACTGAGCTGCTAATGACTTAAAAGCTCCAATTAGCATATATTGCTGAAGAAATGAATGCCATTTGCTGATACTCAGTAACAGGAGTGAGAATCCCATCCAGTTCACAGAAAGAGATGGATTTCATCCCAAACCATTCTTGTGTTTGCTCTCCAGACCTTTGTCTCACCATGTACCAGCAGCTCCCAGTTCCAGAGCCCAGAGACAAGGCAATAACAATCCCTGCTCCTCCCTGTTCCAACAACCCAGCAGAGAGACCATGCCTGACCCTGTGCAGCGAGGTTTGCCATGGGAACTCAGCCTCCATGGCAAGCAGTGGGATGAGGTGCTGCAGACCAGCAGCAGCTGCTGCTGTGTTATGCAAGGACCCAAATTCCAGCTGGGATCTGCTTGTACAAGTCAAGCAGGAGAAGGCAGCTGAACCCACAGGGCTGTGACTGCCTCGATTGGACCAAGTACAACTGCACATCTGTTTCAAGCCAGAAAGAGCTTCCCTGGAAAAGCTGCCCAGCATCAGGATTGTTTGTGGAAGCAGTTCACCTCAGTGGTACATGTGCTGCTGGGGAAGTCCATTCTAATTTGATTTTAGAAATGGGGTGTGCAGAGAAGATCAGAGATCAGCACCACACCACACTGAACTGTTAGAAAGGAAGAAAAATTAGTGTGATAACAATAATATTGCATTAGTCTAAGCACAAATGCAGCCTCACAGACAAAAAGGACCTTAGTTGAAAAAGGGCTAAGTACAAAGACAGGGCAGAGCCAGGGGAAGGGCTGATAGGCTTCCTTAAGAAAACACAGCTTGTGCTGTTTCCTGAAGCAAGTAGTCCAGGGACAAAACCAATACCCACTGAAGAGGAAGGAAAGTGCTATTCACTGAAGCAGGCAAATGAGGCTTGGTGCAGCTGACTGACCCCCCATCAGTGATGCCACCTGCCTAGGAAGGATCCAGATGTAAGATATTAAAGTGTTTTGTTAAAAAACCACACCGGGCCGTGTGGCTTCCAGCTGCTCAGTAAAGTTCCCAATTTGCTGCTGGGAGGAACGACAGGCTGGTACCTAGTGAAATTAATGCTTCACTATAACAATGAAAACAATACAGCTTCCTTTCCAATAGGAGGGGACCCTGGCGTGTCCAGTTTCACAACTTTTGGCTGGTTAATCTCTGTTGGACTCTTTGAGCTTTGTGATCCTTTCTGTAAATATAAAGCTGTTCCCACAGTGTGCCCCTTTCTCTGGTAAGGGCAGGAAGAAAAGCATTTCTCCTTCCCAAGCAGCCCCAGAGTGTTTGCTCTATTCTGGGCCAAAGCCAGAGGCTGCTGCCCTCCCAGCCCAGCCCAGGCAGTGCTCAGCAGTGCCTGGCCACATGTCCTCCTCTCAGATGCTATTTTGGGGCCTGCCATAATAGCTGGCTTTACCCACTCCTCAGGCTCTGTGGTCAGCCTGGTGCTGAGGGGGTTTGTCAGCCCTAAAGGATCAAGCTGTTCCCTATTTCCTCTGGAGCTGGAAGCAAAGGACAGATAATCTGGCCCAGACTGTGTGATGCAACTTTTAAATGTGCAGGAATCTCACACATCCCAAATTTTTCATGGTGTGTGGTGAGGCCTGGTTCTGCTCTCAGGCAAACCTGTTGACCCTTTGAAGCCAATGAACTGACTCCAGATTCACACTGGCATGAGATGCTTCTGGGTAAAAAACAAAGGGAAAGCACTGCAAGGTGCTCCACAAGACAATTTAATCTGAGCATCTCTGTGAAAAGAAATCCCATGCCCAGGCAAGATTCAGTAATTCTGGGGCAAAGCACTTGGCTCCCCACAGATCTGCCCAGCTGGGCAGATGCAGCATCTCGAGCAGTGTGTGACCATCAGTGGAGAAAACTTCCCCCTCTCTTGTCCTCTTCAGCTGCTCTGCCAGCATCCCCCTCTCTGGAGCTGTGAGCTGGAGGAGAAGGAGGCTGTGCCTGTCAGGAGCTGCGGGGCTGGGGGAGTGCAGGGCAGCAGGGCAGGGACTGTGTGGGCAGCTCTTGACCCCATGCTCTGCCTCTCTTTTCCAGATCAGGGAGCTGGGGAATGGAGGGCAAGGAGCAAATGGGACTGAGGCAAAGGCTTCAGCAAAGGAGTTGCCTTCCTCTTACAGACCAATTCAATTAGAAACACTTAATGGAGACTTGTTTCATAACTCCCACTCAGCCAGGCTGGACTAAAGGACATGCAGGATCTGCTGCCACATTACAAGTCTGGGGTCTTCACCCTAGTCCCCTGAGATGTCCAGGCAAAAGGAAGAAATAAATACAAAAAAGAAAGAGGTCGGGTTTAATAACTCATCTGGAGAGATGGCAAACCTTTGCTCTGACCTGGCACCCTTCTAACCCCAATCCTACTCTGTCCTTAATAACAGAACTAACTGGAATATCAGGAGATGAACAGAGTCCTAATGGATAAAGCAGCAAAAACATCCCTGCTTTTAGATGCTAACTTCTCCTGCCCCTGTGTGCATCAGCAGAGAAATACATACATGTTTGCCAGCTTTGGAGAGTGTATGCTTTTCCCCATTTAAAACCCTGTAGAAATACTCCAGTCAATATGAGGATGCCTTGAAGAAATGGGTTATTTTTGCCTTTTGAATATATTCTTGTGTGTTTCCCAAAAGATATTATTAGGCCTTAATATTAAAAAAAAAAAAACAAACAACAAAACCCACAACAAAAAGAAAACCAAAAGAACAAAACAAACACTAAACATCTTAAGGTGGTTTAATAGCAAGCAAAGACAAGTAAGAGCTGAGGAAACTGTCTTGTCCAAACTTTTTTCACCCTTTTCCAGACAAATGGCTTCCTTGTACTCTGCACAGTGCTTGCAGACAAAGTTGCAGTATTATTAGTAAGGTCTATTATAGCATCTTGCCTTGAATGGCAGCAGCAGAGGAATCCCCACTGGGTGACCCGGGGTGCAGACCAGTGTAGGAGCTGTGTGATTCATTGTACACAGCTCAGTGTGAAATAATCACAGCAAACTGTTTGGCTGGGGAAGAACTGGGCCTCTTTCTGTCTTAGGGCAGCTAAGACAGAAAGCCTCTGATCCAGATGGCATTTCCCAGGGTTGAATTATGCTTCATGACCCTGTTTCCCAAACACATTTTTACCTTTTAGAAGAGTGTGTACAGTGAGACTGCCTAACACCCCAACCTTTAAACTGAAGTGCTTAAAAGGGAAGATAGGTCAGGTAGAGCTATTTCTGTTCCTCAGCTATGCAATCAAGTACTTCTAGGACATGAAGTACATAGAATAATGGAACCACAAAATGGTTTGAGTTGGAAGGGGCCTTTAAGGTCATCTCATTGCACCCCCTGCCATGGGCAGGGACACCTCCCAGCAGGCCACTTTGCCCAAAGCCCCATCCAGTCTGGCTCTGAACACTCCTAGAGACAGAGCAGCCACAGCTTCTCTGGGCAACATCTAGAGCATTCATTCATGTGAATGAATTTTCAAATAATTTTCTGAGAATATGAAAATGTTTCCCTTTGTTGTGTCTTCAGAAGTTATTTCAAACTGGGTTGACTGTACTTCTTCTCTGACAGACAGAGTTTGCACCAAATCTGCTGCATTCACTCAGAGCTAAATTCAGTCATTTCATTGCTTAAAAAGTCAGTGATTATTTGATCATTGATGTATCAGTGAACTTTAACTGTTATCACTTCAGTTTAAAAGCAGAAGGCCCAGGTAAGGGATAGACAGCAATCTGACCAGTCTTGTTAAGGCTGAGGTGCCTCTGAGTATGCCATAAATGAGCTTTAAGCACCTCTGAAATCTTAGTGTCAAACCCAAACAGTGCTTGGTTTAAATACAGCAGGTACTTCCAGAGAACAGCAGTAAGAAGGAAGGTTTTGCACTTCCTCCTGATCACACTGTATTCAAGATACATGGACCAGACTCTTGTCTCTGTGAGAGACACCAGCAGGAACAATGCACACCCACCACATTCCTTTCCTTCATGGAGAAATGGATGCCCAGGTTGCCCATAATTTCCATGTAGGCAGTTCAGTCATTGCAGCAGTTGTTTTCCTTTTCTATCAGGTAAGAACACATAAAATTAGTTATATTTCCTCATACTGAAAATCATTCAAGAATGAGACCAAAGCAAGAATGACATCCTGATGACAGAGGAGAACATCCAGACAGTCCTTTCTTTTTCTCTGTGACCTTCCTGTCTGCTGTACTGCAAATACTTGTCTCAGGTTGAAGTGCTCCATTTCCTTCCTAAAATCTCTTTCTTGTGCTAGTAATCAGGGCAATATAAAATGTTCCTTTTAGACCATCTGGAAGCCACAGGAAACATCAATTAACTGCATATATTTGAATCATAAGTACATTAGGCTAGAAATTTCTACATATTCTAAAAATTAAATCCTATAAAGATTTTAAGCTGTGCAATATTTAATTAAGAGCTGGCCCCAGAGTGTGCAGAGCAGAATCATGTCCCTGGGCCATGGAACAGGGTTTGCCACAAACCCACACAAGCCAGTCCCCATCAGCAGTGCAGCTATAAAGTTTCTTTCACATACTGAGCTCCCTGTCTAGCTGGTGCAGCCACATCACAAGCATTTCATTTATAGCCTCTTTTGAAATGCAGAGGATTTTTTTGGGTGGCTCCAGCTGAGCTGCTGAAAAATAAAGGAAGTGTGCTCCCTACTGTCTGGAAAAGCTCTCAGTGGAGCCTGCCAGTTTGATTCAAGCCCACTGGTCTAAAATAGCAGCAACAGTTTAAAATGTAAGCCAAGCCCTTTCTGTGTGTCCCTGCAACTCATGAGGATGTCTGTGTGCATCAGAGCCCTGCTCTCAGCTGCAGCCAGCCCAGCCAGCAGCCAGCAGCAGCCCTTGGGTGGCCTCATGTTGCAGCGGGAAGGTGAAGAAGGAGGAAGTGTGCCATTCCCACCCTTCCTGTGGGGAGCATTGGCTTCAGCTTTGCTCAGTGACCTCGAGCAAGTCACCCCACCTCATTTTGCCCTTCCCTGTGGCCAGAGCAGGATTTGAAGGCTGTTGGTTGAGCACAGTTCCATGATCACTCCTGGAGTTCTGACTGTTAGCTGGCTGCTCTAAGAGCAAAGGTTTCTCTGCCAGCAAGGGCAGCACAGGAGCCAGCACACAAGTTACTGGTTGCAGCACTCCCTGGCTCTCTGGAGAGCAGGAGGGAGCTGCAAGGAAGGGCTGGCCACTCCACCACCACTTCCTGGCAAAACCTTCAGAGTTCTGCTCTGTGCAGCAAAATGGATAATGAACAAACACTAAAGTGGAGGCTGGATTTGCTGTGTTGTGCCCAATTCACCTGACACTGCCCTGTTCAAAAGCAAGGTGAAAAGTTGTGGGAACCCAGAACATCCCTCTGGCTGTCCAGGACGGCCAGGACCCCTGCCAGGGAGCTCAGAGACCCTGGCACAGAGCCCAAAACACTTGTGGGTTGGATTATGACCCATGGAGCACATTACCAACCTTAGATGAAGATCTGCAAGCCACAACAGTTTAGGTAGAATAATAGTGAAGTTATCACAGGGTGGAAAAGTAGATTTTGGGGTTGCTGGTGTGGGGGTTCAGGGGGCAAGATGGAGGGAACTGGGTGTGTCCAGCCTTTCTCCTCCTTCTTCTTCTTCTTCTTGGCCTCCATCTTCTTCTGTGATGTTGGCACTTTTAGATTGGTTTAGAGTAGAAGCTCACTGTCTAACATAGGTGATAGGTATTGGGAAGTAATTGTAAATATTGTATCATGGTTTTTTGTATAAAGACATAACACCGCCCTGGGAGCAGGCAGAGTGCCTGGAACTGTCCTGCTGGACGGACCTCGGGAGGACAGGAGAAAATTTTTTATAGATAAGATACAATAAACAACCTTGAGACCGAGAAATGAAGAGCTCCCACTCATTCTTGAAGTACTCGGGCTGGGAAAAGAGACTTTCTAACATTCTCAGGGTTGCACTGACCCAAAAGACCCCGAGAAAAAGTCACCTCTGTTTGGGTTTAATTTCACTTGGGAGCAAGCCACGAGAAACTCTAACTACTGTTATGGAAAGGGTATGGTGGAGGTGTTGGCTAAGGGGATGTGGCAGTGTCTGAGGTTAAGGTAGGAAATATGTCAGAGAACAGCTGTTAGTGGAGATCATCAGAGGGGATAATGAGTAATATTTGCATTAGAGAACTGAAATAATTATTAAGAGCATTATTAATGGCATCTTTTGATGACAGAAAGGTATGAGGCATCATCCACAGAGAAAGAATTAGGGATGCAGTATGAGAAAAACTGAGTTTAAGGAGTATTAATAAAAATACTATGAAATTCACAGTACATAATTCACAGCACAATGTTCAGGGTCTTGCAATGAGGAGCTGATGACAAAACCTTTTCTATAAGCTGTGAACTCATCTGCTAGAATTGAGTGAAGCAGATAAAGACCTGTGCATATGAGGTTATTATGGGATGATTACATGCTGCCAATGTGATGTAGCTGTGTAAAAAGAAAATGTGGTCTTAAGGGGTGTCAGGAGAGGCACTGCCTGTTGTACAAACTGACAGTAAAACGTCACCACCGTGGTATGCGACAGACCCTGATGAAGACAGATGAACGGCGCTGGGAAGGAGGCAGCGATCGCGGGGGATGAAAGTGCGCTCCGAGGGGAGGCTCCAGCATTTCCCTCGCACAGCCAGGTGCAGTGACGGGAACTCGGCTCTATCTGTGCATAATCCGCGCCCAGCGACGGACTGGACCTATTTATGTCCTCTCTCAGTGCAAAACCTGTTCCCGGGTGCAAAACCCGCAGTAAAGCGGAGCTGAAGTCAGGGGTCGGAGCTCTGGGAAGGAGCGGCGCCGCAGATGCAGCGGGAGGCGACAGGCGATGCTGCAGTGCCATCCTCTGTCCCTTCAGAGCATCGCAGCGATCGGTGGGGAAAGAATCCGTGTGGGCTGTGTTTTGGACCCAAACACGGCAGCCGGTCCTCACTCCCACCTGGAAGCGCAGCTGTGCCAGGAGGACACGCAGAGGGGACAGAGGGACAACGCAAGAGGGACCCTTCCAGCTGGCCTCTGCTAACAGCTGGAAGAATCGGTACCATGGTCTGAATGAAATCGGCAGAGAGAAGTAATAGCAAAAAACCCACAACCTCTGCAAGGGGAAAAAAAAGGAAAGGGGAAGGGAAGGGGGAAGGGGGAAGGGAAGGGAAGGGAAGGGAAGGGAAGGGAAGGAAGGGAAGGAAGGGAAGGGAAGGAAGGGAAGGGAAGGGAAGGAAGGGAAGGGAAGGAAGGGAAGGAAGGAAGGAAGGGAAGGAAGGGAAGGGAAGGGAAGGGAAGGGAAGGGAAGGGAAGGGAAGGGAAGGGAAGGGAAGGAAAGGAAAGGAAAGGAAAGGAAAGGAAAGGAAAGGAAAGGAAAGGAAAGGAAAGGAAAGGAAAGGAAAGGAAAGGAAAGGAAAGGAAAGGAAAGGAAAGGAAAGGAAAGGAAAGGAAAGGAAAGGAAAGGAAAGGAAAGGAAAGGAAAGGAAAGGAAAGGAAAGGAAAGGAAAGGAAAGGAAAGGAAAGGAAAGGAAAGGAAAGGAAAGGAAAGGAAAGGAAAGGAAAAAGCCCAACTCAGTTCCTATCTCTAAGATGAACTTCACCATGCAGTGTCTGAGCTGACTGGTTTGCAGCAGACCCTCATACACCAGACTGTGACAGCAGGGACAGCACAGAACAAGTGTCTTCCTGCCACTCATCCCTTTGGTCATTATCTTACATGGGGCTTTGTGTTAAAGAAAAACTGCAAACATTTTCACTTCAAGTACATGCTTTGGCTCATTAATCCTCAACAGTATTGATTTTCTGTCATGTTTTTTTCCATGTTAATTGTTCCAAATGGAGTGGAGCTGCCAAGGCTGCAGTGCTGATACATCTCCCCCTAACCACACACCTCAGGAGAGGATGTAAGGTCCATTTTTTAGCTGCTAAGTGTAGCTGTAGCACAACTTGAAACCAGCTGTCTCTGTTTTGCATTTGCAAATGTTTTTCAATGTAGCTTGATGTTAGGGCCTGCCAGCATCTGCAGCAATGCTGCCAGCAGCTTATTAACAGGCCAATTGCCAATTGCTCAACATTGTGATATTACACCAGAGCCTGAAAGTCTCTGCTATCAGAGCATCCATTTTCAACATCCTTTGCATATATTTATGATATTTTCTTCTTTTAAAGTGCCCTCCTATTCCTCTGCTAAATATCCATCAACCATTTGGTTAAGAAAAGCATTAAGAATAAAGAAAAAAGAAAAGAAAAGAACTGTCCCTCAGTACCACATTTCTGAAAGCAAACCTGTATGTGGTGGACCTTAGCACTGTGTCCGAGTTGTTGTGACAGGAGTGCCCATCCCAGGAGGAGCTTTCTGGGGTTTGCCAGGCAAGAAGATCAAACCCCTGAGAGCCCAGGTCCTGTCAGCTGCATGCAGCACTGACAGCCCTGGCAAGGATCCTCACAAAATTCATTGGAAGCCAGGAATGCAAAAAAAGCTCACAACAGCATGCAGGACCAGGCCAAAAAGGCTGGTGTGTGAGGCTGTCCTGCAGTGAATAGTCAGCTGGCAAGAGCAATGGGAGTGTGGGACACATCAGGATGCTTTTGGGACCTTGAGTGCTCAGCCCTCAGTGCAGCTGCTGAGTCAGTGCTGTTCTTCAGAGCAAAGTGCTGTCCAGCAAGTCTGCAGGAGAGAAGGGACAGCATTTCTCAGCTTTTGCTCTGCACTCAAGGCCAGGACTGGTGTTGGAAGCTTTTGTCTCCCTCTGAGCACAGCCAGTGCCTCTACTCCTGCCTGTCCACCATCCCTGATGCTGCTTCTCCTGACCTCTGCAGCCCCTCTTCCCTGTGGGACAAACACACAAACACAGCACAAGCTCCTGGGCAGAGTGTCAGTCCTCATGCCAAAAGTGCCATTTGGGAAAAAAAACAAACCACAAAACCAAAAACCCCGTGAAGTGGCCACCTCCTGCTGACAGCACTAAAATCCCTGAGTGTGAGAGGACACCCAGGCCTTTCAGTGTGTCGCCTTTTCCTGGCATCCTTGATGCCAAACCCCCATCCCTGCAGGCCCATCTCTGCACTGGGAGGTGAGGGAGAGCAGCCCTGAGGGGAGGGAGGCCTGGATGTCTCCAGAAGAGCCCTGGTGCCCTGAGGGAAGGAAGGCCTGGATGTCTCCAGAAGAGCCCTGGTGCCCTGAGGGGACAAAGGCCTGGATGTCTCCAGAAGAGCACTGATGATCTGACAGGAGGGAGGGCTGGATGTGTCCAGGAGAAGGGCCCTGATGACCTGAGGGGAGGAAGGCCTGGATGTCTCCAGAACAGCCCTGATGACCTGAGGGGAGGGAGGCCTGGATGTCTCCAGGAGAAGAGCCCTGGTGACCTGAGGGAAGGAAGGCCTGGGTGTCCCCAGGAGAACACCCCTGATGACCTGAGGGGAGGAAGGGCTGGGTGTCCCCAGGAGAACAGCCCTGGTGACCTGAGGGATGGAAGGGCTGGGTGTCTGCAGGAGAACAACCCTGGTGACCTGATGGGAGGAAGGGCTGGGTGTCCCCAGGAGAAGGGCCCTGGTGACCTGAGGGATGGAAGGGCTGGGTGTCCCCAGGAGAAGGGCCCTGATGACCTGAGGGATGGAAGGCCTGGATGTCCCCAGGAGAAGGGCCCTGGTGACCTGAGGGGAGGAAGGCCTGGATGTCTCCAGGAGAACACCCCTGGTGACCTGAGGGAAGGAAGGGCTGGATGTCCCCAGGAGAAGAGCCCTGGTGCCCTGACAGGAGGGAGGGCTGCTTGTCTCCAGAAGCAGCACATGCCTCCCTTACACATTAATTAAATAAACACTGCCTCCTGTGCCGTATGCCACAGATAATTGCCCTTAATTTCACATGCTTATGCAAAGGAGCAGTAATGACTCCAGTGCCTTTGTTAGCTCCAAGGGCCTCATTTGTGTCAGGGGATGCAGCCCTGGCTGGGTGCTGAGGTGCACCATGGCAGTGCACTCTGACAGGCACCACTCTGCACACCCTCCCCTTTCCCCAGGGCTGCTGGGGCATGTGGGGGCTGGTGGTGTCAAATCATCCCCCATGGGGACTCTGAGCTCCTGCTGGGACATCAGCCCTGGAAAGAAGGCAAGGATTTGCCAGCAGGCCTCTGGCTGGAGCCAGTGTTGGAGTGAGATGTTTTCAGTCAGAGAGCAGAGAGCTTTCTCCAAAGCATTCAAACAGAAACGCCTTTGGTGGGGGAAGAGGGCTGAAGGACACCCCTTCCAAGGATGTGTGCCAAGACCGAGGGGGAAGTGCTCCACACATTTGTTCATAGTGTTGAAGGTAGAAGAGACCACACACCAACCCACATCAGTCCCATATAAGAGGGTTTATGCACCCCAGCAAAACCAGAAATGAGACAAATTCAGATGATCAACACTCCTTAAATCTGTTACTCAATTTTTACACCTAATCACCCCCTCCATCCTACCAGGCAATTCCTGTTGATCCCTTCACAGCAGCCCCATCCTGTCTTCCAGCTCTTCTTTGCCTGTAAATCTGCTTTCTGTTCCCTCACCTCTTCATTCAAGAGAGTTCAGGTCATTACAGCCATGAACACAGTGTGTGAACTTTGAATTATGCTCAGAATAGGTCAAGAAACAGGAAGCTGGAGATGTTCCACAGGTAATTTCCTCAAGCTTAGTTTCTCTGCCTAAGCTAAAACAACCATTCTTTACAATACTCCTGTCTGATCTGAGTGATAGCATACAGAAATCCTCCCCTGGACATTCTCCTACCCCCTTGTTGCTTGTGATGGCTCAGGAAGTTCCTGAGCCAGAAGTGGCTTCTTTGTGATAGGACTCAACTGCCAGGGACAGTCACTTATTTGCTAAGGGTGTGAGAGAGCAGGCAAAGAGGTTAAAAATACAGAGAAAGCTCTTTAAAAGGATTTTTATTATCTTTTTTTTCTGAGGGTGTGTCATGTTATGCATCTGTGTCTTACCTGCCACAGATAACAGAGCAAAATTCTCAATTGCAAGGTGAAATATGCAGAAATGGACAGCCAGACATGTTTACTACAGACAGAATCCAGTAGTGCAATATCTGGTCAAAGAATTGGGATCTTTCTGCAGCCCATGTTTGGAGCTCAACCCAAGTTGCTGAGATCTGTGGCTCTGATCCAGCAAAGCACATATTTATCTCTCAGCATGTAAGTAATCCCATTCACTTCATTTGTAGCACTTACTCACTTCAAGATAAACAAATATTTGTGTGACTTGTTGGATGTGGCTCTCACTGAGCCAGAAGCAAAGAAAGAGAGGTGATTATGCAGTTCCACGGGGAAGAATGTTTTGAGATGTTTTTCTCCTTCATCCTTGCAAAGGATGCTGTATGAATTAGAACCCTAGTTAATGCTCAGTTACTGTTCATAGTTACTGCCACCGAGTCTGCTTTGGCTGATAGTGACAGGAGTCTTTAGGGATTGCCTTTTTTTTTTTTTTAATGTTTGCAGTCCTCTGTTTCTTTTAGTTAAACAGGTCTCAGGTCTAGGAGAAGTCTTCATGGGTGCTTTCCATAGTGTTCTGTCACTCCTATAATTAAGTAAGCCCCCTTCTTGAGCTCTGTAAGAATATACTGAACTGGTCCTTGTAAAATGAGGATTTTTTTATGCATTAATATAGGTGCCAGTGTTCACACAGCTGCAGCTGGTGTGTGTGTGTTTATGCAGATAAGTATTCTGAGCAGGGAGAAGCCTCTGTTGGCTGCACACTTGATCTCCCTGCTGAAATGAATGACGTGAAGTGCTGTAAGACACATTATTCCCATTCTTGCCCCAGGCTGAGATTGCCAATGCTCACATTACAGGGAGACCACTTGACCCATCTCCACTTCTGCACACAAAGTACACTTCATGATTTTACTACAGAGTGGATGATTTGCCTCCATGGGTCAGCCTATCATCTTTCACAAATTCCAGAAAGAACAACACCTTCTGGGAGGCAGCCAAAATAAGGACTGCTGGGGAATCTGATATTTGTTTCATGTTTATATCAGGAGGAGTCAAGCAGTGATAGATCTCCTATCACTTCATTCAGGTTTCTTGCACTGGGTTATGGGAAGAGAAGCCAGTTGCTCCAAACAAAGTTTTATAAACTTGTAGAAGGTGGTAAACTCACAACACATGAGAATAAAGTGTTATTAATAATCTCCTTTCTCAATTGGTCTTTCTGCTTAAAACTAAACATCTTGTCTTTTACTTTCCTACTTGTTCATTTCAGGGAAAACAAAAAAATACATAAACCCAGATTTTAATATGTTTTGTATTCACTTTGTGTGACAGAGTTCATTGCAGAAGCTTTTTGGGATCTCCTGGCTTCTGTTTCTGCTGGAAAGGCTCTTTACCCTCTTTGCAATTTGCAATTTAATTTTTCTCCATAGTTACACCATTTCTTTGTGTTTGCCCTAAAGACTAAGGAAGAATGCAAGACAGTTTTATCCTTTGCTATCTACTGCAGCTGCAGCTGGCATAGTAAGAAGTGATTTCTTCTGGGGTACATAAGTTAATTTTTCTCCGAGAGCTCAACGATGTACAATTAAATTTGTGGTTTAATGAGACAGAGAAATGTCATATCATTCCCATGAATTAGGAAGGTATAAAGCACTTCCCAATGGGCCAAGTCAGACTTATCAAATTTTAAATTAACCATCATTATAGTTCAGAAATTATCACAGATTGTTCTTCCAAGACCTGTTAAAATGAAAATTTAAAAGATCACATAAATAATGCCATGTGCACAGTTTTAACTCTCAAATTCTAGGCCAATAGGAGGCCTTGGATGGAGTTTAATTAGGCACATGGGCCATGAGTGAAATTCAAAACCCCAATCACTGTCAACAGAGCCAAAATTCCAGTTAAAACCTCTGACACTTTGATCCTTATGCAAAACTCTCATTTTAACCACAATTTTTTTCATTTATTTATGGTCCACTCTAAGTGCCTTGTATAACCTGGGCTGCTCTCTTACTCAAACATGACTAATTGCCCTAATTGTGCCAAGTTCCTGATTCAAGGACGTCTGGTACAGTAAGGACCATGGGCCAAACCTACAGTACATGAAAGCTATTTTTACCAGCCTGAAACTTCTGATCAAATGAAATTTTGCTTATAAAATACCTTCTGTGATAATTTAAAAGAATTTTGACTGTCTACATAGAAAGCATAATTGCCACGTTAACTGCCAAAGTGGGCAAGAGGAATGGTCATTTCATAGAAATTTGTTTGCATTACTCATACTTTAATTTCTTTTCCATTTCTTCTAGCAACTCTATTAATCTATTGTTAGTCTTAAGATCTCTTAAACACTCTTTGCAATGCTTTCGTTCAAAGGCAGCCCTACATAATTATAATTCAGTGTACCCTAACTACTACTGAAAAGTCTGTGGTCAATATTAATTTTTAGCTCTTTTCATAGTGGGATAGATATTATCTTCATCTTACACATTGAAAATCTAAATCTCTGGTATTTCTTTTTGTCTGCTTTGCTTTGCTTTCATCTGCAACGTTGCCACACGTACAATCTCAGGTTTAGCTTCCAAAACCATAATTATTTCAGGACCAGTGAGGGTTAAGTAATGAATACTACAAGAGGAAATTTAACTTAGAGATTTCTTCCCTGACATCCCACCAGCCTCCGCTTTTCACATGAATTTCTCTCCTGTTATCCCAACATTACCCATGCCTGACCTGTTCCCCACCCCAGACTCCCTCAGCAGGTAGTTTCCACCATGGCCTGGGCAATTTGTGGGCTGTGCAACCAGCCCATGAAGGGGAGAGTGAGTCAGCCTAGAAGTATCTAAGGGAAAATGAATCTTTAAGATATGGCACTTTGAAAAGGATAGATATGGGTTATCTGAATCACAAGTTATACCTATAAAAATATGGCATCAAAGAAGCCCCATTAACAAACATTCTCTCCACCTCTGCTTGCACCTTTATCTGACTGGGGAGCAAATTAAGCTGCTGCAGCAGGAACAAGCAGGAGAGCTGATAGTACAACCCTGAGCACCTCTGAAGTACCACAACCCCCGGGGACCACCACAATGTGAATGCTCAGCAGCAAAAATTCCAGATCAGATGTGCTCTCTTGCCCCTTTTCAGAGTCTGCATAGATCTTCAGTACTCTCTTCAGATCTCTCAGATAGCGCATTCCCCAGAACAGATCTGTAGTGGTGTTGTGTGGATCAGCTTTCTTCACGTTAATGGAGATTAGGCACGTAGGAATAATCAAACCTCCCAGGTTACTTATTCCACTCCCTTGTTATTGCTGCTAACCTTGCTATCCAATCACCAACACAATCTGATTTAAGACCACTTATCTCATTTGTGAGAATATTCCAATACTTTAAACAAACTAGTTTTTTAAAAATTTTATTTTATAGATTTCCACTATCTCAATTTTTCCCTTCTGAGATATCCTGTACATGCAGATTGTGGTTTCTTAAAATGCTTTCCAACTACTTACTTTTTTCTTTTCTTTTTTTTTTTTTTTTTTTTAATTTAGGAAACATTATCCCTAGCCCTTTAATTAACCACACTGCCCATCTGCTCCAAGCTCTCATCAAATAACACCATTCTCATGGCTGTGCTCTTCAGCTAGAGTTCAGAGCTATCACACTATCTGGCCTCCACAACAGGCAGCCTGCTGTTCCAGGCCAAGGAATCGTCTCTGCTTCCATTCCCATGGCTGTGCTACTCTCAGGCACTTTGCTATTAAAAGCCTGCTCTCTCCAGTGAATCATTATCCCCACTGAGCACAGGCAGGATGCAGCCTGGTCCTGAGGACCCTTCCCAGGAGCAGAGACAGGCAGGATCAGTGTGAGTCAGTAGATGGCTCTGTTTCAAGCCATTGCAGCAGGTTTGGGGTCTGTGTGTGTCTGTGTGGGATGATCTTTTAGTCCTTTCTTTTTGCAAAGTAGGTTCATATTCAAATCTGCCTCACCTCTGCATGCATCCACTGTAGCTAAACTGTCCAAAGAACAGAACTCAAAACCCAAAGCAAATCAAATATGTCAAAACATGACAATCCCCATATATCCCAGGTACTTTTCAGTCAAATGCTAAGAGAAAGTGCTGTGACAGCCTGAGTATTAATTCATCAGAATGACAAAATTAATTACCTCCATCGCCCCTCAGTTTGTCCTTGCTGATGTTGCATGGAGTTTGAAGGTGCTCAGAGAGGTCACAGCTTTTTAGTATCACACTAGAGACACTGATCTTTGTTGCACAGTATCATTTTTAATTGCACTTAACTATAAGAATGGCCCTACTGGATTAGATTAATTACCCATATTGTCCAACATACTGTTTCCAACAGCAACCAACAGTGAATGCCTAAGGAGGACTGTAGGAACATGTCAAGGAACTATGAGATACCCTGAGTAATTGCAGCCCTCAGCCATTCCTGCTCCAGGGATATTCTAAATTGGAGTAGTCTTTATCTATTCAATAACCTTCAACAGATTTTTCTTGCATGACCTTGTGCATCTTCCTCTTGCCTCCATTTCGGGCTTTTCCATCAACAACACCCCACACCAAGATGTTCTACAGCTCATCTTCACCATCTGTAGCATGCCTTTTTTCATTTGTTCAGAGCCTTTCCCTGCCATTTTCATAAACCATGCCTAGCTCCTGGATCAGAAGACTGAGTGAACAGGCAGGCTCTGCTCCCTTCTTTTGTAGTTCCCCATCTAAGAGATTTGTGTTGCATTTTGTTGTGTCTGTGTACTTTCCGCCCATGTCCACATCACAGGTCCAGTATTAGGGCTGGAGATACACCCTGGCCAGGTAATTGACATCTCTGTGGACCTTGCTCAACTCCCACAGCTCAAAAATCAGGATATTCTACAGCTGTGCCAAGAGACAGAGGGGAACTGGGGTGCAGTTCATGACATGGCTTATAAACCCATTGCTGCCAGCACCACTGCACTGTTTAGCCCTAATAATGTTTCCTTCCCCTCCATTTTCAATTTGGTTTTGGCCCATGACCAAGAGCAATTCTCACCACAAGACCAATTCTCACCACAAACTGGAACCAGGTCTTAGGCTGTGTTTCTGGTCAGGCCAAAATGACATTTGGTGCCATTAAAAGGCAATTTTAATGATAGTTCCTGCTGAGTAATCATGGATACCAGGCCCTTTGTACCTTTGGAAATGTCTCACTAATAGCAGCATGGGGGAGGAAGGAAGTGCTCCCTGTGGAGCCTGACACATCACTATTCAAGTATGATTAAGTCTGCCTGTCCATCAGAGCCCTGCACTCTGTCCTTCTCACTCCTCTGGCTTTACCTGTTCCTTCTCTTCTCCAGGTTCGTGCCTGACTCTGCTCCTGGCTGTTCATTTTGCAGTTGGACAGAACCATTTGCAGTTAGTTCTGTCCTTTAGGAAACCTCAGGCCCTCTGGATTTCTTTGTACAATGTATTGAAAAATTGCCAACTCACTGTCCTAGATCTGCCTTTAGCAAGTGAAATTTTAAAGTCTCCACATCTAATCTTCTGCATGGTAAAAAAAGCCTGTCCAGAGAGATATGGTTACTCCAAAATCCCTCTGTGAAGTGCTCAAACTAATGCTTAAATACCTGGAAGGAGCGGACACTGGCACTGGGCACATTGCAGAGGCTTCAGTTCTTGTCTTTAACATGAGAAACATGCAAAAGCTGGCAGGAGACCTTTAGTAAAGAGTGTTTCAGCTCCTCTGGCTGTTTTGCTCTGTGGACAGGCTGCAAGGCTTTGTGCTAAACTGCAATAAACAGGAAGCATTAACAATAGCCCTGAGACAAGAAGGCTCCCCTGAAAGTCTGTGGCCCAGATATTTGGCTGGTGCTAATCAGAGCCATTCTTTGGGCTTTGGGGAACTGCAGTGAGTACATCAGAACTAGTCCCAGCTCACATGTCTCTCATGGAAAGAACGTGTGACAGCAACAGAAGGTGCTGGGGAAACATTTTATTGTCCAGCTGGATGTTTCTCATAGGTCAGAAATGAGCTCACTTTCCAACCTCATTGCAATCTATGCAATAAATATCTGATGGTTTATTGGCATTTTTGAATCACCCACAGGAGGTGTTGGCCTTGTGCATCCTCTGGAAGGTCGGGTCATCCAATTAATCATGTCACCACAGGAAAATTATTATTTTCTGTGTCAGTTTCCAAGTAGCATCTGGTTCACAGTGTGCAAAACAAACCAAAGGAGCCTGGTACCCATGGCCCGCTTTGGAATGATATTGAGTGCAAAAGGTGCAAAGCAGGAAAATCCCTAATTACTGAAGTAAGTAAATAAACATACATTTCCACTTCCCAGGAGTCACTTGCTCAGCTCAACCACTTGTCCCCACAACAGCATTTTATCCTTCATCTACTTCATCCAGAGGCAAGGGATTGTATCTTCAGGCAGATGCTGGTGCCTGCCACAGGCTGGCTCAGGCTCTCGGCTGCCTTTAGGTGCCGCTGCAGCCCAAATAAACACAGCAGGGCTCAGCCTGGCCGTTCTCACGATGGAGCCCAGCCCTTGCTCAGGCTGCCCTGCATGTCAGAATCACCGGCAAAAATATATACAATAATACCGAGCAAGAGTCTTAAAACTCTCGTGGCTCCCCGTGAAAGAGGCTGCTGGATTGGTGGGGTTTTTTTATTTTTATTTGTATTTATTCCACAAACTGTTCAGTTCAAGTGACCTGATCATTCCCAAGCTATTCTTTTAGCCTGTGTTTTTTTGGTAATTAACTCCATCCTAGAAATGGGGCATTGCAGTTCAGCTGTCCTGTCCCTTATGTGGGCAGCCCCACAGATGTCCAGCTGCTTGATCAAACACTTCCCTACCTCCAGTCTTGCAGGTGCTGTGGGTTTCAACTTACTCCTTCAGAGAAGGAAAAATTACTGACAAAATTGTTCCAGACTTTACAAAGTGTGCTAAAAGCAGTGATCCTTCATCCTCACCAGTGCAAGAACTATGAAAATTGAAGGTGACATGGTAGAAGAGCAGGATGGAGCTCCAAGCTGAAGTTCATCACTCTTGAGATTTCTGTAGGTTTTGATCAGTGTCCCAAGATGGCCCTCACTGCAGCTGCTGGCTTTTCCCATGGATCATGGATCAGTTTCTCCATCCTAGGCAGCCAGTTTCTCTCATCCTCTGCTGTGGGAACAGCTCCTTTGCTATAAAAGCTTACCCTCCTGTTTCTCTCTTCTGCCCCAGTTTCGTTTCCCCCTTTACAATTTCTTAAAGTGAGAACATCCTGGTTTCTTTTTTCCCCATCTGAGTATTCCTTTCTCTTCAGACTGCAGAGTTTCAGATGCCTGGCCAGATTCACTCTCTGAATCTCTAGCATTCAAGCAGAGCCTGGAATGAGAGCCTCTTTTCCTTGCTGCAGAGCATTTTGCCATGATATGGATGGGAAGAGTGGAAACATCTCAAGGATACTTCCAGGCTGCAACAAGCTCAAACATAACATTCAGTAATGCAGCAATTTCATTAAAACAACCCAAATTCATCAGTTATGCAAAGCCTCTCCACAGCACACCAATTAGTGATGTTAAACCAGAACAAAACCCTGTCCCTGGGATAGGCAGTGACTTGCCCACAGCCCCGGAAAGAACAAGAAGGAGATTTGTTTTGTGCCCACGGATATACAATTTCTGCCCTTGAAATCATTTCCTCGAAGGAAAGGGATAAATTAGAGGCCCTGCTTCCCTCTCACCATGGGGGAAGCTCTGATGTTGTTTTGCCTGGGGCAGGTCAGGAGCTAGGTTGGAATTGTTTATGTGGGCATCTCGTGCTCACCATAGGACCAGTCCGAGTGCAGGTGCTGCCAGGGGACACCTGGGCAGCAGCAGTGGCCAGACCCAGACACATCAGTCCGTGAGCACATGCCAGGCAGGTGTGG
Organism: Emberiza elegans; assembly: GCA_024865655.1. Lineage (NCBI taxonomy): Eukaryota > Metazoa > Chordata > Aves > Passeriformes > Fringillidae > Emberiza > Emberiza elegans. Next base: position 34,153,407 of record JALJVW010000139.1, read on the forward strand.
CAGAAACCAGCCCTGTGGAACACTTCTTTCTGTGAGCTCAGGGCTCTTCTAAGTCTTTCCAAACCACTCACAAATGTCAACATACTCTCCATTTCCTTCAGAATTGCCACAGCTGGGATGGAAGTGTGTGCATGAGGACATGGCAAGAGAAGGCCACTTTCATCCTATCATTAAAACAAAATAAAAGATGGGGGGAAAGCATTTGGGCTAAAATTTTGTGGTGTTTCAGCCATGCTGAAAGAATCTGATGCCAGAACCAAGGCAGTAGGGCCTGTGGGTGTGGAGGGAGCATCCCTTGGGATCCAAGTGCAAGTATTGGTGCTTAATGTTGTGCACCCAACTCTGTAAACTGTGGCCAGAGTGTTTTAACTGGGCTGGGTAAAGGCTTGCTTCTCATATTGCTTCCTGTGCTTTTGTGCATTGTTACTTCTCAAGTTATTCAAAACATCTAAAGGAGGCTGAAGCAATTACACTGCAACTAAAATAAAGTCCTAATTTTGTAACCCACTTCCCCCCTCACCCACACAGAAAAAAATCCACAATGAAATATAGTGCATGAGAAAATACAGAATATTCCACCTACCCTTCAACAGAGCATGTATGAGCACAGCCCTATCACAGCCAGCACCAGGCCAGAGAGCTTTTCATTAATTTGGAATATATATGGGCAGAAGCTTGATAAGCAAATAGCAGTGTTCCCAGCACACCAGCCAAGCCCTATGAAAACTAAAAACAATAAATTTATTGAAAGCTTTTTTAAAATTGGAGGAAATTATTACTCATTTGAATTCTGTTCATGTTAAGGTCAATGGTCTTTTTTTCAGATTCTGATTGTTAATATTAGATGAAAGGACATTTCCTTTACATTGTATTTATGAACTCTAGTGGCACAAGGAGGATAACAGCCACATACATTGCACACCAGAAACATTTCTCAATTTTGCATTGTTTAAGAATTAGTTCATTACTCATTTTTCCTTTGACCTTTAAGTTAAAGCCAGGGTTATTTAAATACATTGGGCCTGATCATGGTTCTAGAAATTGTGTGTGGATACATGACTTGCATTCAGTAAATGCAGCTTAGACTGTGCACATGGATAAGACTATGGTTTGAAAAACACTGGTCTGAGGGGATTCAGTTCTGTCATGTTCTGTATGATGGAGGGAAAAATCCCAAGAGGTTGTAGGATGGGATGGGTATGTTCAGTATCTTCTGTTAAGATTGACAGAACAAGCCCTGTTTATGCCCCTGAGGTGGAACACCACAGCATTCAGCTGAATATGCCTGGCTTTGCATGCTGAAAGTTGCCTGCATTGCATAATGCTGTGGTATTCAGGAGGAAATTTTTGATTGCTCAGGTGAGAGCTTTCACAACGCCACACGAGCACAAAATTATGGTCTCAGATTTGCTGTGGCTTTCTGCTAACAGCAAACGTAATTTGACAGGTGAAGGTACCCCAGAGCCTTTTGTGTGGTCTGTACCATGGGATAATTATCCACAAAACAATATACTGCTGGTGACACTTCCATTGCCCCCAAAATTGCTTCCTTTCACTTTGCTGGTGTTACTGTCATTTCATGCTAGTCAGAAGCTTTCTGTTCGTGTGACAGAAAAACAGAAGCAAAATTCGCTCAGATTTGCCTGTGTTTAGGTGCTGGATATTGCTCAAGGTACATTCTTGCTCTGTGTGATTGCTAACAGGGCCCAAAGAGCTATCAACACTGTCAAACTTTCACTCAGCAGTGGAACCATGTCAGATCTGCCCTGATGTCTGTGAGAACCAGGTTTGGCTCTGGGTTTTCCAAGTGCTCCCTCCCTTTACATCAGCTGCCAACTGTGTGTCTTTGTCAGCCAGACAACAGAACTGTGTGCTGAGTTCCAGCAATGCCGGCAGCTCTGAGGCCTCCACCAAACACCTGTGAGCAGTGGCTTCCTCCTCACGTGCCTGCTGAGACACTGCTCTCATTTTTCTGGTGACAGTGACACCAGAGCATGTCCTTTTCCTCCTGAAGGCATGACAGCCTGTGAACAGCATGGCTGAAACACCATAAAATTTTAGCCCAAATGCTTTCCCCCCATCTTTTCATTTTGTTTTAATGATAGGATGAACATGGCCTTCTCTTGCCATGTCCTCATGCACACACTTCCATCCCAGCTTTGGCAACTCTGAAGGAAATGGAGAGTATGTTGACACTTGTGAGTGGTTTGGAAAGATTTAGAAGTCCCAGAACAGGAAATTATTACTCATTTGAATTCTGTTCATGTTAAGGTCAATGGTCTTTTTTCAGATTCTGATTGTTAATATTAGATGAAAGGACATTTCCTTTACATTGTATTTATGAACTCTAGTGGCACAAGGAGGATAACAGCCACATACATTGCACACCAGAAACATTTCTCAATTTTGCATTGTTTAAGAATTAGTTCATTACTCATTTTTCCTTTGACCTTTAAGTTAAAGCCAGGGTTATTTAAATACATTGGGCCTGATCATGGTTCTAGAAATTGTGTGTGGATACATGACTTGCATTCAGTAAATGCAGTTTAGACTGTGCACATGGATAAGACTATGGTTTGAAAAACACTGGTCTGAGGGGATTCAGTTCTGTCATGTTCTGTATGATGGAGGGAAAAATCCCAAGAGGTTGTAGGATGGGATGAGTATGTTCAGTATCTTCTGTTAAGATTGACAGAACAAGCCCTGTTTATGCCCCTGAGGTGGAACACCACAGCATTCAGCTGAATATGCCTGGCTTTGCATGCTAAAAGTTGCCTGCATTGCATAATGCTGTGGTATTCAGGAGGAAATTTTTGATTGCTCAGGTGAGAGCTTTCACAACGCCACACGAGCACAAAATTATGGTCTCAGATTTGCTGTGGCTTTCTGCTAACAGCAAACGTAATTTGACAGGTGAAGGTACCCCAGAGCCTTTTGTGTGGTCTGTACCATGGGATAATTATCCACAAAACAATATACTGCTGGTGACACTTCCATTGCCCCCAAAATTGCTTCCTTTCACTTTGCTGGTGTTACTGTCATTTCATGCTAGTCAGAAACTTTCTGTTCGTGTGGCAGAAAAACAGAAGCAAAATTCGCTCAGATTTGCCTGTGTTTAGGTGCTGGATATTGCTCAAGGTACATTCTTGCTCTGTGCGATTGCTAACAGGGCCCAAAGAGCTATCAACACTGTCAAACTTTCACTCAGCAGTGGAACCATGTCAGATCTGCCCTGATGTCTGTGAGAACCAGGTTTGGCTCTGGGTTTTCCAAGTGCTCCCTCCCTTTACATCAGCTGCCAACTGTGTGTCTTTGTCAGCCAGACAACAGAACTGTGTGCTGAGTTCCAGCAATGCCGGCAGCTCTGAGGCCTCCACCAAACACCTGTGAGCAGTGGCTTCCTCCTCACGTGGCTGCTGAGACACTGCTCTCATTTTTCTGGTGACAGTGACACCAGAGCATGTCCTTTTCCTCCTGAAGGCATGACAGCCTGTGAACAGCATGGCTGAAACACCATAAAATTTTAGCCCAAATGCTTTCCCCCCATCTTTTCATTTTGTTTTAATGATAGGATGAACATGGCCTTCTCTTGCCATGTCCTCATGCACACACTTCCATCCCAGCTTTGGCAACTCTGAAGGAAATGGAGAGTATGTTGACACTTGTGAGTGGTTTGGAAAGATTTAGAAGTCCCAGAACCATTCTCCATCACAACTGATATCAACACAGCAGCAGCTCAGTCTGTCCCCTGCAGTAATTGTTAAAGGCTTTTAGAAAATGCATTAAATTAGTAAAGGCATTTTCTGGTTCGATTCAAAAAAAGTAACCCACTTCCCCCCTCACCCACACAGAAAAAATCTTGTGTTCTCAGAGTCAGAATTCAGCATCAAACTCTATGTTTGGCTATCACTGAGAAATGTTAAAATACAGAAAAAATTATCAACATTCTAACAGAGCAAGGCAGGCAGCCTTCTCCTTCCACTTTCTAATCTCCTCTGCTCACACATGATGCACAACACCAAAGCTGCACAGAATATTTTGAACAATTCTAGTTTGTGAAGAACTCCACTAAAATTTTACTCTCAAGTAAAGTTTTAGGGCTTCATTCAGATTTCAGAGTTTTGGCCTAAAGAAAACTCAGGTTGCTAAATTATGAGTAATGATCTGGACAGCCACAGCTCATTTCAAATTAACAGTAATATTGCTGCTGTGACAGTCATAGATTTTCTGTGAAAATTTTCAGAAAAAGGGCATTTGGGGGGTGCTTTGCAGTCTTTTGAAACAGTGCAAAGAACACTATTTTTCCCATTAAACTTCCAAACTTACATGTCTAAGGGCAGCTTAAAGTGAAAGACACAGGGAGGGCGTCCCGAGGCCGCCCCCGCTCCAAAATAACAATAATACACAAATAGTTCAGCTATTGAATAGGTTTGGGTAATCCTTTGTACTTTTAGTATTTCACCATCTGCCGTGTCTAAAAAGAAGTACATGTAGCCAGGAGCAGTGTGAAAGACAGGCAGGCGAGGGATCATGACCCCTGCTTTTGACCTTGATGCTGAGAACTCCCGTCTCAAAAGAGATCTAGGGCTGCAAACCCGTCCCTAGCCCTGCCCTTCGGGGCCAGACAATTGGCAGGGCAGATTCCTCTCTGTAAAAATGAGAAACTGTTGTGGGGGGCTTAAGGGGAGGAGGGAATGAACACCAGAGAACAACAACTGCATTTCAAATAACCTCACTTATTCCTCTCAGCCCTCCTATCAGCATTTCCCTACTCTCATTTCCATACTGAAGGCAGATATAAAGCTGTGAAAGATGTTCAAGATGTGGCACCCATTTGGAAACCTCCCAGGCAGTTGTACTGACATGTTTTAAAGACTGCCTGTAGGTCTTTCGTCTGGATTAGCTGCACATTCTTCCCTTGGCTCCTTTTCTGTACTGAAGAGCTCCCTCACTTTTATCCATTGCAGGACAAAGTTCCCCTTAAATCCCCACCTTAGAACTTGCTAATTTACACAATAGAAGAGACTTGCTTACCACCACTTTGCATCTGTATTTACACACGAGGGGCACCTGGATCCAAGTGAAGTTCCTTTTGGGGATTGACTTCCCTTTGCAAATCAGGAGTACATTCCAGAGCTTCACTCACTTTAAGTTCACACCAAATATGCAGGTTCAGCTGGCTTGTTCATGAGAGTAAGGCAAGCAAGAGCTGGCCTCCTACTCGACCTCACATATGAGCAAGGTCTGTCTTTTCTTTTTTATAGGTTTTTCTTGAGGGCCAGAAGTAAGCAGAAGTTTCTACTTTGAAAGGAAGGACTGGTGGATGCAACACACTCATCTTGCTGTCCTGGTCTTCTCTTTCATTAGGTTGTTTTTTCATTATTGTAGAGGAAAATAGCATAGATGGGGGAAAAAAATCAGGAAGGTTTATGCCAGACACATAAAGATGAAGTGTTCATGTTTTGCAAATTGTTTCTTCTCCTGTTTGCTCATAGATAATGGAGTTTTTGACAGCGAGCCACAGAAAAACAGAAAAAAAATGTTGCCTGCCTTGGCCAACCTATTGAAAAAATAATCTCTTTCCAGTTTGTTTCCATTCCCCTCATTAATCCTTCTTTCCTGCCCAGCTTACCTCTCCCATCCTGTTATCTTCTCTTCGTGATGTTTCACCCAAGACAAGGCTGATCCTACCATAACAAATTCCTCTGAGAGACCTGGCAAAAAAAGAGCATGACAAGAATCTGCAGGCAGATAGAAACCTGAATGGCTGGCCTTAAGCTATATTGATATTTCTGTAGTGATATATACAGAGAGTGCAGTAAAAACCTAGACCTTTGGCTCACTAGGGCCAGTTACCTGGTTTTAGATGTGGCTGCTAATCAGTCTTTCAAAGGAAGATGAAAAGTCCCTGCATTACACTGAGCTCTGGTGTATTGCTATGGAGAGGAATTTTTCCTTGACCTTACAAATCAGCAAGATATGTCATGCTTACTCTGATATTCTGGTATCCAAATACCTACAAATATTATCAATCAACATCAAATAACCAAGTCCTACTCAAAATCCAGGGTAACAAATACGTGAATGAGACTATGTAATTGGGTCGTTGGTCGTCATATGTTGTCCTTTTAAAATGTTGTTTTCCCTTCATCATGGAAAGGTTGGAATAAATGATCTGATTGTCTCTGACCTAGCAAAGGGAAATGAAATAAGAACAGCTGGGTAGGTCAAGAAGGAGATGAGTCATGTTACATTCAACTCATCAGGAAGGGCCAGAAATCTGGACTACAGGAATTAGGACAGCTAAATGAGAGAGGGAGTAAAGCAACTGCAAGTGCATTAGACTTTTATCCAAATCCCTTCAAATGGCCTTTGGTTCTTGCAAAGTCAGCACAAAACTGGCAATATATTGCTGGAAATGCTTGGCAAAAGTGGAAAAGAAATTGCTTTTAACAGAATGTTCAGTGGAAAATGTCAGTGCTTCATTTGAAAATATGGGCTGCTGTCTTAAAACCTGGAAGGTTTTAGCAGAGAAATTGTTGCAACAAAATACAAATTAATTTAGGTGAAATCAACAATCCATCAGAAATGTTAGAAGATTTCTTAACCTGACTCGATGTAGACTTTTTGGATTTCTTATCACTGAAATATATTGTACAGTCTTAAATCAATACACTGAAATACTGGCAAGCATCACCAACAACACATATGCTTTCATTTTACTATTGGTGGCATTAATGTTAGAAAGAGCAAACTGTGCTCTTTTAGATGTATCTGATTACTTCCATTTACAAATATGGATTTGCTTTAATAGTCTTCTAGAACAGGACACACCCTGCACACTTTTCCCCCTATAAATCATGCCTAAACTCCTTCCCCTGGCCAAAACTGACTGCAGAATGTCTCCTGATCATTTCCACTATTTCTGCTTCTCATCCACTCAGTTGATTCCACAGTGTCCAGAGGTTATGACTGTCCCAGTGATGTCTCAAACCAAAACCAAGCCACTGTGGACGAGTCAAAAAAGCTGAATCCACAAGACCACAGATGATGCTCAAAATTCAACTGTGCAGCAAGGCAGCAAAATAACTGAAAACTTTTTTTAGGTCAATGAAGATCAGGTAAAATTGGAGGCAAGCAAAGGCAGGCAAACAGTTTTTGGATTAAGCACACGGGTTTTTTGCTCTATGATTTTGCCTCAGGTTCATTTTGAAGTTTATAAGTTTTTATTTTTTTAATTATAGCTCCAGTGTTTGAGGTTTTATTGGAATTTGGGGGGTTCTTTTTTCTTTTTCCTGGCTAAAAAGAATATCAAAATAGGATAAATGCTCAGACAAACTGGCAGGAAATATTTTCTGAAACCAAGAGGAACAAAGATGAAGATGAAAGTAGCAGCAATTCACATTGTCCTAACTAGTCACTCCAGCGCTGAGGGTAACTGTTTTTTCATGAGGAACAAGAAGGAATGCAAATCCTCTGAAGGACCAAAGACCAGCACTGTGTTGCCCAGCACACAAACTCCTACTAAGTCAGTGCTGAATAGCTGCATGGTGGGATGTACTCAGGTACCCCACAGCATCAAGAGAGCAATGAGTGCTTCAGAGAGCAACTATTGTGGAGTCTCCATCCTTGGAGGCACTCCAGTCTCAGCCAGGGATGACCCTGAGCAACCTGATCTGCCTTTGAAGTTGCATTTGGCTTTGAAGTTGGCTGTGCTGTGAGTGGGCGTGTGACCAGGTGACACTGAGAGGTCCCTGCCACTCTAAGATGTTCTGTCATTCTCTCTAAAGCTGCTCAAATTATCTCCCTGTGCAGCCAGAGTGACACAAAGCCAGGCAGTGATGATGCTTTAGCACAGAACCCGCAGCCAGCAGCACGAGCAGTGTCTCTCTTTCCAAGGGTGAAGACAAGATGTGAGAGTTGCTAAAGTAATGAAGATCTAACGACATAAACAAGGGAGTTGTTTGGAAGGTGAGATAGCATCTCTTTATTAATCCAGCTGATAACAGTGGGAAAACAAAGATAAGGTTAGGGGAATGTAAGACTTTTTCAGGTCTGCTTTTTTTCGTGTCAGGTCATCTTCAGTTGATCTTGAAAATAATCATAATTATTGCAGTGCTAAACTATGGAGAGAATGTGACTCCATGCATATAATTACTTGAGAAAATGAAGAATGTGTGATTAGGCTTTAAAATGTGCATTAAGGAGATGTACAGACTGACAAAAAAGGAAATTTGAGTTTGTTTTGAAATAAAATACAATGTAAAGGGAAATTCTGCAAGTTGGATTTTTAATTTATTTCAAAAGTAATTTTAATTTTAATTTCCCTGGGAGACTTCAGTTTGCACAGACTACAGTTCACTGGAAATGGTGGTGTCTGGGGAAGAGAATCTCTTGTCTGGGACAGCAGAGGACATTTCAAGTCAGAACTAAGAACTTTTTTGCTATCAGTGATGGCCTTCAAAGTGCTCCTGAGAGATGCACTTGCTTCATGTCAGCCCTGTGAGTCACTCTTTTACACAAGTAATAAATGTACCCAGATTATATACAATGAATGAAAGAAGCCAGGCTTTATATCTTGTTCTGTTAAAGATGTCTTATTTCCTCAGTTGTTCAACATGAAGACATCTCCCCATTGCTGTGTGGCAGCTGTGTGTATCCTGAATTCAGAGGGCTGTCTGACCCAGTCAGGCAGGTTTGTAATTCAGACAGATCCAAACCTCCTATAGTTTTGCCCTCAGATTACCCTCTAGATTATTTGAGAAAAAGTCCCTGCTATTCAGCAGCAGAATAAATTATTTGTTTAGACTTTGAGGAGAACCCCAAATCTTTCTTTTCCCTTGTTCCATGCAGCAAGCACCTCTCTTTTGCTGCTCTCATTCTGGATCAGCTGAGGGTGAAATTATCCCAACAGGTTCCTGGGGGGCCCCTTGAGCCTTGTTTCCAAGTGTTGGCATTTTTAAAGAATCCAAGGTTATATGAGGGGTGGGCTACCTATGTCCAAAATAAGGCAGGCATTCTGAGAGGAGTTGAGATGTGCTGGTTGGAGAAGGCACAAAGGACCCACATCCAAAGCCCAGCGGATCAATGGAAGGATGTGCAACGCCCTAATCTGATGAAGCACGAGACACTCAGAAACTGAAGGCTTTGATACCTGAGCCCTGTAGCAAAGATTCCCTGGATGCCATGAAGGTGAATTGAGGTTAGCAGGGAGCAGATAAATACAGGAGGGTGCAGACTTCCATACACCTGATGAGGGAGCACAGTTTGCTTTCATCTCAGCAGGGGCCCTGTGTTTTCTAAACACTTCAGATGCTGCGTTCTTGTTTTGGTTTGGTTTTCATTATTAAAAACACAGCAAATGAAACCCCCAGAGAAGAAGCTGGAGGGAGGGCTGCTCCCACATTTTCACCTCTAGGTGGATTGCTTGACCCTGCCCACAGTCCCACCTCGAGTGAGTAACAAAAACATAAATCCCTGTGGGACATGGGAATATACAGATTTTACGTACCAGCAGAGTGTGCCTCAGGAAAAGGTATGAAATCACTGCCAAGGAATTTCAGCGTTTATGTGCAGCTCCAAAGTAATCATCTTCTGTTTATTGCCTGGGTAAAACCCTTTATTTCTTGGGTGCTGCATATTTGAGTTCCTACCTATCACAGACAAAACAGGCATTTTGTTCTTGCAGCTGCTCTCTGCATACTCAGAAGTGCCCTGTGCTCTCTCAGATTTCCCCTTATTTTCTCTATATTGCCATAATTTCCTTCACTGAAGAACTAAAGCAACATACTTTTTGCACAGGAAACAATGACATATACCAGGACTACCATGAACATCCTGTTATATGTAAGAAATGTTCCTATGCTTATTTTTTCACTAAGAATACTTCCAATTTTCAGACCAAAATGGCTTGAAAACTCATTAGTTTACACAAAGGTGTCCTGTCTTATCAGGCCTGATATTTCTCTGAGTATAAGGCTATGAAATCCATTCTCAGTGAATTATGTCTGCAGGGTATCAAAGGCCCTGTAGGGAGGGAAGACAGTTCTCTATAACTCTCAGCTCATGATTTAGGCAGTGACACCAGTCCCAGGTGTCCTGCCTGAGGAGAGCAGAGTCAGCAGCACAAACCACTCCGTTCCCTGTGTACATCTACTACATGTTCCAGTGATGCACCAGCTTCAGCACATTTCCTGCAAAGAAACAGCTGATGGAGAACACCTTTTCGACCCCTCCACAGACTCCAAATCTTTGAGAACATGGTCTCTTCAGTATAGGATGAGAAGCAGCATCTCAATTCACATGTGACTCGTGCCCAGCTTGTGACTATGGGTCCTTGGGTGCCAAGGCAAGGAACACTCAGGCTAGGAAGATTGTTCATGTCCTAGACACAGACACCCTCAGTCCTGGCAATGACAAATTAAATGAGTTGAGGGCATTACAGACAGAGAATCTGTTCCTGGATGGTGCCAGAGCTGACTTGAATAAGGCTCAACATAAAACACCATTGACTGGAGAGATTTACTTGAGCAACAAACCCTGGTATTTCTTGTCACAAGCAAGTTGTGTGCCAAACAGTGCTTTAAAAAAATCAGATCCATCTGATTTTTTTAAAACAATGTGGCCAGTTCCTCCTGCACATCCAGTGCCTCCTGCACAGCCAGTATAATCCATCCCCACACCGGTTTGTGGCCACCTTTGGCATAATTTAAGTTGTCCAAGAAGTTTGCTGATTAATCTCTGCATGCCAGCTAATGAGAAGTCACTTGGGTGCAGTTGGTGGGTGCATTTGCTCAGCCCACAGAACTCAGGATGACTTGGATCACCCTTTCAGCAGTGTGCTATGTTGGAAACCCCATACAACACTTTGGCAAATACAAGTGTGCACCCTGTGAATGTTACAGCCACCAAATTTGTTGTGGGTCCCTGTGACTAACCAGAGCTCTAAGATTTTAGTAGGGATTTAATTTCGTAGTATCTCTTAAAGGCATATGGGAAAGGCATCCTTCCCATAGTTCCTTAGATCCTGGGGGGATCTGAGACCTGTGTAAGTATTTATACAGATAGTTACTCTACAGGATTTTGCTAGAAGAAAGTACAAAGATTTCATACTTGAGCACTCTAGGGCTAAGGAGAGCTGACCTAAATGTCCAACCCTGACTCACTGGATCTAAAGATGTGCTGGGGTCTGTTGAATGGCACCATCTCTTCTCTGGTTATACCTGAGGAGTCTGGCAGGACTGACATGACACCCCCTGCCTGCCCTTCCTCTCATCCTTCTTCTCCATCCTCTGCCTTCTCAGCCCAGTGCTTGCTGCCTCAGCGGGCAGTCCCAGGAGCTGGGGCACAGCCTCAGCTTCATGGCTGTGCTCCTGGACATGCTCCTCTTTTTAGGGGGCTGCAAAAGGCTGCTGTACTTAATTGCTGTCTCTTGCAGTCTCATTCTCTGGCTGTGCTGCTTCCAAAGCACAAAGAAAGGTTTGTTAACACAGCAGCAGCTATGATGATTTTAAAAAATCACACCTTTTGCCTTGTGCTGGGAAATCTGTGGGCGTTGGGGTGAGGTATATATACACATGCACTCACAGTGTGTTAGAGAGGTTCTGCATATCTACATATATATGGATCTGTATCAACTTACACATATGTGTACATGCACAGGTTAAGCCTTATCTGTACAACAGGCTAATATGCCCCCTTTTTTTTTTTTGAAAACAAACATTTATTGCTGACTTGTCAGGCATATTCCTTTGTGTTGTTTTTTTAACTTGGCCAGTTCTTAGAGTACAATAGTACATTGGCCATCTGTGCAGAGGAGAAGAGGGGTTTAATGAATAGACAAAGCAGGGAATGATTGACTGATTGGGACTCTTTCCCAGTCTCATTCATACCAGCCATACAATGGAATCACTCCCCATTTACACCGCCAGAAGTGAAAGGAGAATCACGTCTGTTTTGAGTTCATTCCTCAGAAGCTCAGATCATCCTCCTGGGCAAAAAGACTTTAAAGCACGTGCTGCTGAAGCCAGGCTATCTGGTTTATTCAGAACATGCCTCAGCCTTTTAAATGTGCTAGTAAAATTAGCTTCTCCTCGGCCCCTCTGATGGTGTCATGCAGCAGACGTGGCCTTTGTATAGGGCTAGGACAGTTTGTGTCCGGACAAACTTGTTTATGCAACCCAGTATGCCCCTTCCTTTTTTTGTCCCCATGTATAATGACAAAGTTCTAGGCATGTGGGCAGATCACTTACTTTCCCCTTTTGTCAGAGTACAAATTTACAACAGCCTGTTTGCATACCGTGCGCTGGATTTTAATCAACTTCACTGTAAGGAGAGATAATAAAAATGAGAACCATGATTACTTCACAGTTGATTTCATTTGAATAAAGAACTGCTCAATGACAGATGGTTTCTAGAGCTGCTCTATATGTGAGCTGCCATGATGTTGAATAGTAAGGAGAACAAGAAAGTATGCTGCTGTGGTCTTTGGGTCCTTACTTTGTCTTATCTATATTCATGTTTTATTCAGAGAGGAAATTAGACTCCACACCATTTTTTATTCAGAAGAGAAGGTTGGAAAAGAATAATACACAGCATGCAAACCTGCCAGCTTCTCTCGGATCAGGTCCACATCCCTCTACTCCACCAATGCAGCTTGAACAGTATTCTCCACCAGCAAAATGCCTTACTGTGAATGTAGCTCCTATCAGGGGAGCTGTGCTTTTGGCAGTGTGACTTGTTTCACCTGCAGCCCAGGGGCACATGTGTTATCCCAGAACAGCAAAGCAAGGGGTTTTGTTAGTAAAAACCTGTCTGAGGAAGGGGTGTTTCTATGCACTGCCTAATGTGGCTGCACCAGTGACACTGCAGCACAGATGAGCTGAGAGTCTGTGTCCCCTGGCTTTGAATTTGGCTACTTCGGTGGGTTACTTTTGCCATATCTAGTGCAGTAATACACAGAACTGCTGAGGACATTGTTCTCAGTTTTATTTTGTGGCAGAAATGCTCCTCTGGCATATATTGAAGGAGTATATATAACCTGTACAAACCAAAGACGCTTGGTGACATATCCTTGTATGAATGAGTGGCCTTTCATCACCAACTTACAGCAATTTTAATTTCTCCCTCATTGAATGCTTACCTGATCTCACCTGCATTATTCTGAGCTGCAATGGAAAATCATTGACTTGATGAACTGAAATGTTAAGCTTGCTTAGCATTTGGAACAAGTTTTCCAGAAAAGGCAAAAATCTACACTTTTCCAATGAACATCGAGGAATGTCAAAATTTTTCAGGAGTAGGAACAGCTTTTCTTAGACCACCTACTGTGCTTGGAAGGGTTAGACAAGTTTTTAAGGACACCACTGAATGTCAGAAATTTCCAATCTTCAAAAACAGGTAGAGGTTGAAAAGCGTTGCTTTGAAATCTGTTAATACAGCAGGAAGAGATATCACTTGAGATGAAAGGTAGCTGCTGCCTGTGGCTTGCTGGTGTCAGGAGGGACTGCTACTAAAAGTGGAGTCCCGAAGGGCATTAGCCTGTGTGGTTCAGAGGGAAAGAGACAGGTAATTTATCACCTCAGGAACACAGAGGTATTTGCTGAGAATAGTTGCTGAGAATAGTTACTGAAGGATTAGAACATGCCATAAAACCACTGTCTTTATTGCATCCACAAATTTTGCATCCAATAATGATTAAAGCTAGGAGGTGAATATTTCAGCTCCTCAGGCCTCATTAACGGGAGTCTTTCCAGGGGCTTTAAAATGCTTTGAGTTGTGCTCACATAGAGCACATTCATCTTGTGAGCTTTTGGACTAAACTTTTTTGGCTGTTGAGTCATGGGTTCAGCTAGTGACCACCTGTGACTCTTGAGATCACTGTGATTATTAGCTTAGGCAAATGCACTTGTCTTCCATTCCTCCTTCCTGTCTCCATTTATCCTACTGGGGTATTCACCTGTTGTGTACTGTCTAAATCCTTGATTAGGAGGTCTCTGGGTCAGGGCTTGTCTTTGTTTCCTTTGTTAGATCTCTTCTATATTAATCCCTTTCACATTGGCAATATATGAAAGGTGGATTCCTCACAAATTCTTATTAAGTACCCAATTAATAAGAGCAAGAGTGTGTTAAGAGCACAGCACAGAGACAATGCTCCATTCAAATGCTGCATGAAATCTTGATGCTGATACTGTCACTTGAGTGAAATCTGTCTAGGGCTGGGAAGAATCCCAGGATAAGCACTAGGAAAATATTATTAACAGAGTTGAATATATTTTATTTATTTGGAATTTGGGGTGTGTGTGTGTGTGTGTGTATAATAAAATAAAAATAACTGCTTTCTTTGTACTGTGCACCATTTATATAAATTTTAGAAATTCAGACACAAATTGATCCTGGATAAAAAAAAAGAAAAAATGGCCTAAACATTAGCCCCTGAACCTGAGCATAATCTGGGAATCTGGGGCTTCATTCTGCTTTACAACTTCTCTAGAAACACAGAACACACAGCACAGAATTTTATAGCCATTTGCAGAAAGAAGCATCCTCTCCTGGAATAGCTCTGTGTTTCTAAGGGACTCATCAGCTCCCATGTGCCAAAGGATTAGTGAAGTTCAGACATCAGACCCAAAACCTAAGTAGAACAGAATATCTAAGAGCATCAGTGATCCAGTGAGTAACAATCTAGTAAACAACATCCCTGCCCATGGCAGTGGGGTTGGGACTAGATGATCTTCCAACTCAAACCATTCCATGAATTTGTGACCTGGAGGAACATTGTGGCAGATAAACACTAAACAAAAGAGGGTTGTATTGGTCTAAGAGATGAGCTGGGGGCACGGTGACACTTAGGGGCCAGTGACAGCAGGAATTAGCAAGGCTGAACTGACTGTGAGATCAAGCAGGATGAAGGACAAGATTCTGGTATTCTTAGTTGAGAGAAAACTCTGAGTTTGACCTGAAATGCCAAATTAAATAAGGTGCCGAGCTACAATATTTGCTTTCACAATAGATGGCTACAAATTTCCAGAAGGAGGCTGACACCTGAGGTGGGTCCAGTGGGCCCACACTGAGAGGGCTGAGAAACCTGGCTCTGCTTCCAGGATCCTTCCCCCTGCAGGCCTCCAGGCTTCCTTCTTCCCTCTCTCCCCATCTCCACACACACAAAGGTCAGAAAGCGCAGCCGCACACGGAGGGCCTTGAGTTCCTGACTCTGCCAGCGCCTCCAACAAACATTCCCACACTGCACCTCCGGCTGTGGCAGCGAGGTGATGAAGGCCTGTCTCTGTGTGCTCCCAAAAGGGCTCCCAAAGATCCTGGGTGCTCCTTTTGCCATTCATTGCCCTATAGAGCAGCCTTTGGGCCGCTCTGAATGGTAACAGGTGCTTCTGGCCCCATTGTGCCGTCCCAGCTGTCAGGGATTTCTGGGGACCAGTGAGTGAGATTGTGTAGGAGTTGCTTTAGTGGCTCTTTGCCATTCAGGAATTCTTTTGCGCCAAGGGAATCCTCCAACAGCTGTTTGGGCTGGCTTGGTGACAGCTTTGTGCTGCTGGAGCTGGGCAAAGCGGCCCCAGCTGGGCCAAGGATCTGGCTCCTTGCGTTTAACTTGCTTATTTAGGCCTGTGGCCCTGTTTTGGAGGTAATCACTGCTACTGGTGGTGAATGCAGCAAGCTGCTGAAGGCAGTGGCCTCTGCCAAGGAGCAAAATACCGACTGATGTAATTGGAATGTGAGATCTGCAACGCTTGAAAATTCTGCCAGAAAGTAGTTAAATGGAGATGGCATCTCATTAAAGGGAAGAATGGGGTCTCTGTGCATGTGTTCTGTCCTTAGATTGGGCAATGGATCCCCAGCAAGTTTCCTTTGCAAAAGATGAGCATTTGAAAGAGAGGATGGGGAAGAGCTGGGTCTGTGCGTGCAATGGGTAGGTGCAGAGCTACATTCAAGGATGTGACATCCAGGTGCAGCAAATGAAGGCCTGGCTGGAGGCTTGCAAACAAAGATAAGCTTTGCCATGCCATGGTTTTGGTTGTGCATGTGACCTGAATGTCTGTCCTCATCCCTTTGTGCTATTGCCTATTCAGGAGCCACGAGGAGCAAATCATAAGGGCAGCTAGCGACTGTCTCCATATCTACTGAGTCACGATTGGCAACGCACGCCCCGAGCATCAGCTGTTTGATTATCCAGAGAGCATGTGGCTTTACTCAGCTGCTCCAGGCAAAAAAAGCCAAGCAGGACAACTGACTGATTGTGGGGAAGTGTGGACAATGAGGCAGGAGCGGGAATCCATGTGACTGGTTTCTGAGTGCAGTCCTTCAGCGCCCAGTCAAAACAGAATGGGTCTGAGCTGGCTGATGACCTGCATATGCAAAAATATTTGTCCTTATTCAAAAGGGAATGGGACAACACATACTGTGAATGGAACAATGCATGCAAGCATTTGGAAATCCAAGATGTGCCTTGCAGCTAAATCATATGAAATGACATTAGGTCCCCCAGTGTATTGTTGGGTGGGTGATCAGGTTCCAACAAAGCTGCAAAGAAAATAAAAGTGGCACAAAACAAACTCTTGCTAATGAGCAAGCCCATTATTTGTCTGCTGCTAAATATGTAAATACTGAAGCAGATTAAGCAACAGTAGCTTAAAGATAGGTATTTTTCTGTTCATTTATCTGTATTTTGTAGCTTAATGGATTAAAGTGTAAAGCTGACAGGCTGCTTTAAAGAGATGTTCCTTGGGGGACATTAAAAAGTCTTTATGCATGGCACTAGACAAAACACCCACAGCACTGTCTTTGCTCAAATGAAAAATCAGCTTTTTTTTGGTCCGCTTTCTATAACCAGCTACTAAAGAATACTCTTTATTTTAGTGACTAGACAAAGGAAGGATTTGCAATAGAGTTGTAAATCACCTAGAAATGACAGTATTTGCCAGTATTTGAAATACATTTCCCTCAGAACTGTTCACTTCCCTCACCTCTTCTGCAAAAATTCCAAGTTATGGAATTTTTTGGCCTGGGTTAATCCAAAATATTGCCTTGAATTCCCAAGGGAGGAGCAGTAGCTGTGATCCCACACTGCTCAGCTTTTTCCTTCTGGACCTTAGTGAAGACACTGCCTGCAGTTGGTGCTCCTGGGGGATGTCAGGATGGATGGGCCCCCAAGTGGGTCTGTCCCCAGAGAGCCTCCCAGAGCTGATCCAGAACAGACTGGAGCCCCAGCACATCCCCACGTCTGGCTGGGAGCAGAAGGAGGCATGTGGCGTCCAGCCCGGGTGCACTGCTCTGTCCAGCTTCCCATGGGAGGGGAGAGAGGAGGGCTGGGTTTGGAGCCAGGGCTTGCAGCTATTCCAACCCGAGGGTAAACTTCACTTGCACCCAGAGCAGCACGTGGTGGGGTTGGAAGGAGAGAGGATGGACTCTCCCTCAGGTGATATCCTCCCTGCAAGGGACTCTCCAGGGTTTTTAAGCGTAGGCTGCAGAAACCTTTTTGATTTGTAGATATGTGTTGCTCTTCCTTAAAAGAAAACAATTGCCTTTTTTTTTCTCCCTCCCTCCCTGGACTACTTTAAAATCTTCTTCTCCCATGAAGACTTTATCCAAAGAGAAAAGATTCTTCATTTTATTAAAAAGAGCCCTTCTGGGTATGAGCCATTGCACCAAATTAAAAATAAATGTGGAAAATATTGGCAATAATAATAGTAAAAATAAAGAGCCTGTATGATGTGAGAAAACACTCTGAGCATATTAAAATAGGAGAGCAAGGGAGAGTTTTCCTAAAGTGGATCCACAAGAGTCTCTTAGGGCAAAGTCTGAGCATTGCTGGCCCAGCTCCTGCCCCTCCACTCCTACTCCCATGCTGTAGAGCCCTCCCACATCTCCTGGCTCTTTCCCATCACACAGGGACTCCTTTGCCACATGAACTGGTGTGCCAGATCCATCCCATTGCTCCCACACCAGGGAAGGTGGTGGTTCTGTGCATAAATCTCTCTGTGGATTTACCCTGCTCCAAAGTGAGAGCATAGCACAGATTAGGAAGAACAGTTCCACACTCCTCACAAAGTCTGTGTCATCACAAGCTGCTACTGAAGGGAGAGGGCCAGCTTTTTAGTAACTTTTTTGCAGTGCTTTTTGTCAGCTTGAGCATGAGTAATGTCAGGCTCACTGATATTTTTCATGCTTTAATAAAATGCATCCAACACTTTGGGAACAGTGTGCATCTACATTTTTTTCCTTCAGTCTCAACCACCCTAAAAAGCAGCAGTACCAAATGTTGTGCAGTTACCAGGACTGACTACAGTCACTGGTGGTGATGGACCAGACAGGAGAAAGAGAATACTGTTTGCTCAACACCACTGTTATCTCACACTTTAAACCCCCATCAAAGAATTTCATACATATTTCTCTACATATTGCAACTTGTTGTAGGGGCTGGACTTGGATTGCCTTTTTAGTTAATTGCTACTTCACTTTACATTTAATTTAAAATACACCAGTTCTAAGAAGTTCTACTAGGAGGTCATTGTCTCAGGTACTGCATAAATGTCAGATATGTTTTCATTTGCTCCTTTATTTCCTTTTTTTTTTTAGTTTTGGTTAGGATTTTCCTCCAGGCCATTCCTTCTTAAGGTTCAGAGTCCTCAAACCTTTGTTCCAGCTTCTTTACTTTCCAGCTCAGCATCCTACTATCATTCATGGTGTAATTCCAAAATGCACACATTCCTTACAGCTGAGATAAGAATCACTGGGGTTTTCTTGGAGGAGCTGCTCTACCTTTGGCCTCACATGAAAATGTTGCCCTTCATAGGAAATAAATTTGCACAGCTTTGATTCACAAATTCATCTCTCTTGTCCTTGTGGACCTAATCCTGTAATTGGATCCAGGCACAGAAGCTACATGTACACTAAATTAAACATGGGCAGCAGCACTCCTGGGCACTGCAGCCAGTTGGGAGAAAGGCAGTGCCTGTGCCTGGACTGCGTGGTTAAAGCTGTTCACATGGCAACCACTTACTGGAAATGGACCCTGGACTAAGTGCTGTGCCTGAGAACAGAGGAAGAATGGGCAAATACCCTGAGAAGTTGTGGCTGCCCCATCCCTGGGAGTGTTCAAGGCAAGGCTGGATGGGGTTTTGAGCAACCTGATCTGGTGGAAGGTGTTCCTGCTCCTGGGCAAGGGGTTGGAATGAGATAATCTTTAAGGTCCCTCCCAACCCAAACCACTCTAGGGTTCTAGGATTCTATGAAATTCCTGTCAGGATGCTCTAAAATTCTGCTAGTACAGGCACAGTACCTGGGGATGCTACTGCCACACCTGAATTTACAAGTGCTGCTGCCTGGGTCTCTTGCTGCAAAGCCCTTGCTGTGGGAGCAGCCCACAAGGAGCAGCTCACCACTTTATCTGAGTGAGTGGTAGATTGTGGTGCAATCCACATCTGCTGGGTATTACAGCACACCACTGGTGTCTCAGATGCTTGTGAAGGTGCATTTGTCTTAGTTGTAAGATGCACCATGAAGCTTAAGCCATTGAACATATTATCTGGGTGCTGAGGTAGGTAGCAGATAGCTAGACTGATAGATCAGGATTCTTCATCCTCTGGCTCTTCTCCAAATCCCAGTTAGAGAAGATGATGTGGAAGGGACCTCAAAGGGATCTCAGTCCTCACTGCAGAGCTTTGACATAAAAACCCTTACACAAGGCCACCCACGAGTCCAGGTGGCCAGGACCCTCTCTCTGACAGTGACCTGCAGCAGGTTTGCAGAGTCCAAAGCAGGGCATGATGCACTAATCCTCCTGCGGGCATGGCCTCCTCACAGCTCGTGGCAACCAACAACTCCCTCAACTTCTGCTTTAGTAGACTCTAAAGGAATTTTTCATCATGATTGTTTCTGTTCCTTTTCTGGAACCAGTTATATTCTTGGCCCCCATAACACCCTGGGCAAGGAGTTCCACCAACCCATTAGATGTGGTATGAAGCAGTATTTCTTCTTATTTGAGTTTGCTGCTTGATCATTTCTTTGCATGTGTCTCAGTTCTTCTATTGTAAGAACAGCTGTCTTTATTTACCTTTTCTGTGCCATTTGGGATGGAAAACATTTTTTTCTCAGATGTTGCCTTTCATCATCACTTTCTTTCCCATAAGGTAGATTCCTTTCTACTTGTTCACTCTTTGCATGGAAGTTATTTCTCCATAAATATCACACCATATTCTGTCACAGTTACAGATGTAATATAGTTCTGCTCTGAGCTTTTGAGATGGGGGGACCAGGCTATTTGAATGTACTTGGATTGGAGTAATGGCTTAATAATATTTTTTTTTCCTGTATTCTCTTTCCTGTAATTACCAACATCCCATTTGCCTTTCTGATCACTACTGAGCACTCACTGGTGGTGTGATAATCTCATAGTACTGTCCCCAGTGACCCTAGTTTCCCTTTCCTGATTGGTAATTGGTATATTAGAAGCCCTCATTACCTATGTAATATTCAGATTGTTTTTCTCTGCAGTGCATTACTTTGCACTTTCCAACACTAAATTCCATTTCTGTTTTATCATCCAGCCACTCAGTAATACCAACCTCCTCTGCAATTCTTTGCTGCCAGCAGTAATTTTGACAGGCAGGACTTACAGTGTTTGGTGGAAACAACCAAAGCTGACTCTTTACAACACCTTGAATTCCTCTCTTTAAAAAATAATCAATTCACAGAAGAGCCCATCCATTTCTGGGCAGACTCTCTCCTACCTACACACTATTGCTGTTTTCCAAACAGAAGTCTTGTTGTGGACTTGCCATTCTTCTCCAGTTGACATTGAATTAATGAATTAAATCTCTTAGCAGGTTTTTGGGAATGGGACTGGACTTCTCCTGCTCCATAAGTGACACACTGCGCTCCACTGGCCCCCTGCAGCAGTTTTCATCTCCACACATCAAAGTACTTGCAAAGATGGGGGGGTATCAATGTCTCCAGGTGACAGCCAGGGAAACTGATACCCCTTTTAGCAGTAACAGTATGCAGCGTTCTAGAGTGGCCTGAATGCTATTTGTTGAATAAATTAGTTAATGAGTAACAGCAATCGTTGCTAATTAACATACTCAATGAATATTTATGCTGGCACCTTGCCAGTTGCACATCTTATACAATGTGTCTTTCACTCTCACTTTCCCCTTATTTATTTCATACCGTGAGCTCCCATCGGAAACGACCTATCCTGGCTCTGCCTCCCAGCATCTGTCACAGGGAAAGCCAGCTTCTTCTTCCCACCCTGCAACAGCCACCTATGATCAAATGGAAGCCTCAAAAACCATCCCCAGCTCCACTCGTTCCCTGTTTCCCAAGGCAGCAGTAGATCAATGGCTCCTAGGATTTACACCCCTAGGATTTACAGAGTCAAACGGTATAGAGGAAAGAAGATCCCAGCTCATGGAATGAGACAACCAACAAGTCATTGAGGGATTCAAGGTCACAAATACACATTTTTTGCCACTGTCTAAGACCACACTCAGAAGAGTCATGCCTCTGAAACATAAGCATTCTGGGATATTTAAAGCTTCATAAAGAAAATAAATAAAAATAACTTAATCAATAAAAATAAATTTAAAAAAAAACACACACACACAAAAAACCAAAAACAAACAAACAAACAAAAACAACCAAAAAACTTAATCTGAAAATGGAATCCAATCTGCAACCTGCACAGCTCAGGGCCCATTGCTGTACCCCACAGGCTGGACTCATTCCAGTGCCTGGAGTAGCCCCAGAGCATCTGCATTACACCCAGCTCACTAATCAGGCATCTCAACTCTGTACTCCCTGGAGCAGGATGAGGCAAGGATTGGTGTTTGTAATTCAAGAAATGAGGTGTTGGTGTCATCTCTACTTCTGAGATGTCCAACACACCTTTGGTCCTGTGAAGAGCATCCTATAGGCACAAACCCCAGAGTTTGGTGGGTTTTATCCAGTACTTCCCTTAAGGATGAGACCCTAAGTATTATCCCTGTACTAATCTTGCCCAGTTGCTAAAAATTGAAGGCTGATTTTGAAAAGCCTAACAGCAAATGCTGGTTGTGAAGAGTCACAGAAAATCCTGCTCTACCAGTGGCTGTGATCTAACATTAGCAAAAGATGAAACAGCAAGTAAAATTTCTTGATAGCAAATGCAAACTGACTCTTACAGGGCAAAAACCACAGCCTAATAATGTCTGTACAGTAATGGACATTACATTAGTCTACCAGTGGCTGTGATCTAACATTAGCAAAAGATGAAACAGCAAGTAAAATTTCTTGATAGCAAATGCAAACTGACTCTTACAGGGCAAAAACCACAGCCTAATAACGTCTGTACAGTAATGGACATTACATTAGTTACTTCCTCTCAGGAAAGACAGTGCAATCAGTGTGGATAGTGCTTGTAAGTACATAATTCAGGGTCTAGCAGCACTCAGAAAGCAAAACTGAGCATCAGGAACTACTAGGAAAGAAACAGAGAGAAAAAAAAGACAGCTGTTCTCATCCCTGTGCTGCTGTGTACATTGATGGTGTGTACCCCTGCAGGCAGGGCTGATCACTGTGCCCAGGAAAAACAGAGCAGGGCCAGAAATGTTCACAGGAGATCAACAGGGATGATCAAAGCTATGGAAAGTCTTCAAAATAAAGAAGCATCACATGGGCTGGGACTGCTCAGCTGATGAAGAGACCACTGGGACAGCAGATGAGAGAGGTGTGTGAAATCAGGAATGGCCTGGAGAATGGGATAAAAATGTGTCTCCCATCGTGTGAGGACTGGGGAGACTTTACATGATGAAGTGCCAGGTTTAAAGCAAACACACCCAACACATAAGCACTTTGTGACACCCATTGCCACAGGATGTCATGGAGGCCAAAGGTATAAACGGGCTCCAAACACAATTAGAAAATTCTTGAGAGAAATGTCAAAGGCCCCTAGACTGCAGAGATGAAGATACAGCTCTGGATCAGGAAGACCCTAAACTCCAGACTGCCAGAAGCTGGAAGGATGAAGTGGAGGAAATATCTCTGTACTTGTCCTGCTCCTGTGCTCTTTTGCTGAGCACTGGCCACAGGCTGGCCATGGACAGGATGCAGCCTGGGTGACCCCTCAGCCTGACTCAGCACTGCCCTTCCTGCAGCCTGGCTCCCTTCCAGCTGGGCTCATTCACACGATGGCTGCTCAGAGGCTGCATTTCTTTGTGTCCTGCTGTCTCGTGTAATTTGGGTTATCCAGAACACAGGGTTTTCTCTGCCAGCTGAGACAGACCCTCACTGGGATCAAGGCAAAGGGACACAAGTTTTCAAACACAAGGATCAGAGCTGAGAAACTTGGTATTGTGAGGTCAAGGGTCCTGATGGAGCTGCAAAAGAAAAGCAGCGACAAAGAGCTAAAACAGAGCTGCCATGACCTGACCAGCACTCTGGCAGGACCCATCAGGGTGCAGGAAACCACACTCAGACTCATTTCTTCTGAGACAGTCCCCATCTCAAACCAGTGCCATATGGAGTGGGAATATGGATGTGTAAGGAATTTTGGATCCATGCCATGCCCAACACTTAGGCAGTTTCTGCCGACTTCATGTTCCACCGGGGTATAACAGCTCTGGGTTTTGCTCTGGAGTTCCTCACTAAACAAAAGAGGGGGCGAGCCTTGCTCCAGGCTCACACCAGGCTCTCCGAGACTTCCCAGCCTTCCCATGGCAGATGCACAGAGCTGTAGGAGGTTCAGATAAGGCCTCGCTCCAAAATTAAAAAAAAAAAAAAACACCAAAAAGCCAAAACACAAAAACCCACCAAAAAACCAAACTGCTTGAGCAGCCAGGTAATGAGCAGCACCTGTGCACCTCAAGGCACACGGCGCTTCCCAGCTGAGCCCATAGAGCTGCTCCACGTGCTGGAGATGGAGGTGATGCCTGCACCATCGCAATTTTGGGGTGTAAAATAGTGCATAAAATCCCTCCTTGCCTCACTTTGCAAAGCTACAGCGTTTGTGAACACCGTGCAGCAGATAAGCAATGTACGTGCGGGGCGGCTGTTTTTGAATTACTAAAAATCTCAGCACACAGGCTTTGTCTGTGATAAGCCTAATCTTCTCTTCTCATCATTATCATGCTAGAAATCATGCTGGAGGCCTCTATAATCTGACTTCATTTTGCATTAACCATAATTGTGAGAACTCACCTTCTGCATGCGTGTTTGGGCAAAGATTGTTTGCCAGTGACTTTATACAATTATTTTACTCCCAGGAGTATGCCAGAATTAATTTTTTTCTTGATTTAAAAAGTAAAAGAGAAAGAAAAAGGAATGATCCCAGCAGAAAAAAAGAGAGAAGAGAAGAGAAGAGAAGAGAAGAGAAGAGAAGAGAAGAGAAGAGAAGAGAAGAGAAGAGAAGAGAAGAGAAGAGAAGAGAAGAGAAGAGAAGAGAAGAGAAGAGAAGAGAAGAGAAGAGAAGAGAAGAGAAGAGAAGAGAGAAGAGGAGGAGTTCTTGTTGTACAGCACGACTCTGAAGTGTACAGCAGTGGCACAAATTTCAGAGTCAGAGATACTGAATAACCAGGCTTCAGCAGTCAGCTCAGTGTGCACATTGCTGTGACAGGTGAGGTCCCCACACACACCAGCTGTCATTGGGGGACACATGCAATGACTTCACCTTTGTTGCTCTCTTATCAGCACAGATACAGTCCTGGGTTTGGACATCCTTTTCATTTTTTCCACTTCTACCAAAATCCACACAGCCTGCTCACTCATAACCTTTTCCTCTAAGACTGTCAGGAGTTTACCTTGCCTCTAGGGACTGATCCTATTATTTTTAGACCAACACAGGACCTTGCAGGAGGGGTGGGCCAGGGCCAGGGACTGGGCTGGGAGCTGCAGGGGAAGCTCTCTGGAGTCAGTCAGGAGCTACAGGGATCAAAGGGCAGAGTCAGTATTTGCAGCTGCAAAGCAGACCTCATGCTGATCCCAACTCTTTTAGATCCCAGTCTGATACGAGAAAAGAAATTTTCATAGTCTTCCCATTAAACACCTTATCAGCAATGTTAAAGCATCTGGAGTGATGGGGTGCTGAGGAGGAGAGACTCATCAGGAGGGGTTTATAAAGAGGAACACCTAAGAACATGAAACCAAAGGTATTATTATGGCTAATGAAACAAAGGCATTTGATTAATTACTGACATGGCAGAAGTACATTTTTAAAAGTGATTACTATAACTAGAGATGTCGAATGTGATAAGATGCACTAAACAGCATACAACAGGGCAGGGGAAGATTTATGAGATTCCCCTGCACCTTGGCTGCAACAAAGTTCATCAAATCCCAGGAGTTCACAGGAAGAGACCTGAAGAGCTGGGAGTCTTCTGCAAGGCCCTGGAGAGCCACATTATCTAACCAGGACTGTCAGTGATCCAGATAAAATACTGGGGGCCAGCTGGGAGGGGTAGCAGGCAGCAAGGCTGCTTGGGCTGGTGGTCTGTTCCCAGTACAGGGGCTGTGCTGGTTTGGCCCTGACCAGGATGTCCAGGGAATTGTCTAACAGGGGGAACATGAAGAAATCATGGTGCTCAAGCTTTGATGTGTCGCTTCTTCCTGGCAGCCCTCATGGAGCAGTTTGGAGGTGGCAGGGTGTTCTGCCATGGACGGGTAAAACTGAGTTTGTCTGAAGGGTTTCACCATAAGAAGAATTTCAGCAGACATGAACTTAGTTGTCTGCTGGTGCTTAGAACCATTCCGGCCATGCTGGAGTCATAAAGATTTCCTCTCCTTTTCCTTTGCCTTCCAGCCCTTGGCCCTGGGCAGTTTCCTCAGGGAACACAATTGTTCATGAGCCTCTTCCTCTGCAGGGGAGGGAATACCTCCCAGCTCCATTTGCCACTGCAATCCCAAGCCCTCTGAAGGGGTTTGGGGCTACAAACTCCTGTAGCCTCCTGCTTCTGGACCGGGATGTCCCCAGGAGCTGGAGCCACATGCATTATAGACACAGGTGATGGGAAATGGGCAATTTTTCATCAACCCCTTACAGATTAGCAGTTGCAGCACCTGGGTCAGATTAGCCACTGGTGGCTGGCAGAGCAGGCTGGGGGCTATCTGCTCTGTGCTGCCCTGCTGTTATCCTCTTCCTCAGACACCAGCCCCTGGCTGCTCTCTGAGAGCACCAGCACACAGCCAAAACTCAGGTTACACATTGCATGTTAATTTGTAAGCTAATTTTGCCCTCTTGGCTCTGTTCGTGCTCTGGCTCTGAGCTGCTGCTCACAGTCAGAACTGGCCCTGCATATTTAGACAGTGACGGTCAGGACAGGCAGGCAGCCGGGATTCCAACATTTCCACCTGCACTGAGTTGAGAATATCGCCTAGAAACACTGCTCCTCTCTGCAATCTGCATGGAAATGGGACTTTATTGATCACAGGGGTGCAAACACAATGGGCCTGAAGTGGCAAACAAATGGTGATCACAGAAAGGAAAACAAGTTACATAGACAAAAAAAAAAAAAGTCAGCTATAAGAAGGCAAGTTGCAACAGCGAACACTGGGGACTTGTCCAAGGGCCAAGAACTAACCCAGTGTTTGTAGGTGCTCTTGGACAACTGTGATGTGAAGATTTGGAGCCAGATTCTCAGTCAGGGTAAGAAAGCAATGAGGTAAATTGCACTAATGTGATTTACAGCCACAGAGACTCTGCCACTAAAAGCACAGATCCCTCCAGAAGAGCAAGGGGCATCTCTGATGAGTCGCTGCATGACAGCAGCTCCTTACGCCCTGTAAAAACATCTCAGTGATTTCACTGGCAGACACATGCCCCAAGGGAAGTTTCAAAAGGTGAAAAAAATAACAATATCCTTAAGCTACCTATAACAATTGCTAATTTCCAGCTACTTTCTCTTTTAATCACCGAGACTGGCGTATGTTGACACTCCTCTATCATTGCTGTTAATCAGATTTTACTATCTCTGTTTAACTACCACCTTCATAGGCCCCATGGCATTTTTTTTTTGCTTTTGCATGACAGCTCCATTGCCTTACCCGTGTTGCCCCTGCACTGACACGAAGGGTAATTGAACACCTCCAGATAAAGGCGCTAATAAAAAATCTGTTTGCAGATGCCCCGAACGCGGCCGAGTGGGAGGGAGGGAGGGAGGGAGATCCCGGGTGCTGCCCTTGCCAGCAGAGGTCACTGCAGAATGGGAGTGTGAACGCTCACCCGGGACACATTTCCAGCCAAATACCTAAAAACGAGATTCTCCATTCCCAGGCATGCACATGATAATCCACACGCATTAGGTTTTTTTTTTTTTTAAAATAAAATTTAGTCTTGTGGAGATCTGAATCCAAACAGTGCCAAAGCCTCCAGGCAGCCCAATGGATCTCCCCGAGCTCAAGTGACCAGACAACGTTTTTCCAACACTCACTTCTCCCAGCTGGCCAGATCACACTGGTTATAGGTGAGGTCACCCACTAGACCCAAAAATGGTACATTTTCTGAACATAGCAATACATTTTTATATCATTGCTAGCAGATTGGCTGCTGTTGAAAGCAGGTCGGCTGCTGTTGATAGCAGATCTATTGTGTGAAAATAAAAGGGGGCTTTTTTTTTTTTTTTTTTTTTTTTTTTTTTTTTTTACTTATTCTTGTTCTTTATCTCAGTTTCAGAGGTGCTGACATTGAATGCTGTAATCTCAGTGAGATTTAATCCTGATTACCCAGTATGGAAACTTTTCTCCCATTCATCTCTCTGGGGTACACAAACACACTGTGACTATGGACCATGTGGATTTCCCAGTGCACCCAGGGTCACACAGGGGTTGTCAGAGTAAGGACTAAAGGCACTTGGCATGGAACATCAACTCTGCTGTGCATCCAGTTTTGCTATGGGAGCCTTCATGATGGTCATCTGAAGTGCTGTATAACCCTGATACAAAATCATCTCCCATGAGCTCTCCTCCATCTTTAGATGTTGCAGAAGAGATTTCAGGAAGTCATCCACTCTAGATTTAAAAGTGAAACTGAGAATCCAACTTTACTCCAGTAAGTAGTAGCTAATTACCATCAGTTTTTTTACTTGCCTTCTGTTCTGGATGTATCTAGCATCAACACCCAACCACTAGATTTTATTATGGGTTTATTTTATGCTTGGAACATCTGTTGTATTTTCCCCATGCTCATACTTGTAGACCACAAGCAAGTCACCCCTCAGCCTTCCTTCAAACAGAAGAATTCCACTGAGTTCTCAGTCTCCTACCATAAAATTTTCCAGATCTCAGGCTGCTCATGTACCTTTCCCTGATGCCTTTCCAACCTGTCAACATGTCCTTTGAAGTGTGGGCTGGAAAATGGGGCAGAGCGTTCTCATGGCTGCCCCGTGCTGCTGTGCACAGAAATAAATCCAGGTCGTGGCTCCTCCTGGGCATGTCCAGGACATTGTGCACAGCAGTGTCACACAAGGAGATGACATTCACCTGGCTGCTCACTGCCACCCCTACATCTTTCCAGCTCCCCTGTGGTGCAAGGGATGGAGTCCTTTCCCAAGGGATTCTTGACCTCCCAGCACTGTAATGAAAGGCCAGCCCTGAGCTTGGAGAAGAAAATGGCTCCCCTGATCCTTGGACCATTTGGCTTAGGACCAAGCCCAGGTTTATGTTGGAGCCTCAAGGGAGACTCCCCAGCTGCAGCAGCACAAAAAGGATGGAGCTGGGAGCAAGGGTGGAGCCTGCATTCCTCAATCTAAAAGGAGACTTTTAGTCTATTCCTCACCTCCCTTTCTTTGAAATGTCTCTCAAGAGATGGTTAGAGAACAAAGGCAAGGAATGAATAAAACACACATTATCAGTACTTTGCATGAGTCCTGCAGGGAAAGGTGGCAAGCTCCCTCCTCTTCTCCTCCCTTTCTTGTTCCTCCCTTGCCACAGTGACTCTCCCAGCCCTGGCTTGAGTCACTCTCTGGCTTGGCATCCTCCTTGCCATTCTTTGCAGATCTCTCCTTGGAGACACCGGAGCTGCTGGCTCCCTCCTCAGAGGGCCTCCCTGCTTTGCTGCTGCTTACTGACATCCCAGTTGGAATCGCCTCATTGGAATGGCACAAATGGCAGAAGCAGAGGAAAACACACAAGAATGGGGACAAAATGCTGCACAGTGATAAATGAAAAGCCATAAATGTTGTGGGGTGGTGCACACCACTGACTCACTGGGGAGCAAAGCAGAGCCCTATCACTACTGCCATCAGGAAAACCTGGAAGGACTGACATTATACCTTTGAACAATGACATTTTCAAAATTAATATGTTCTTTTTTTTTCTGTCTCTTGCAGCATATTTTTGAGCATGACATTGTCCAGTGCTGCACCTCTTTTTCTTCATAGGATTTTAATGGAATTTACTTCCTTTCCAACCCATAGAGCTTTATACACAGCTTCTCCAAGTATTACACCATTACTGCCATGCAATGGAAAACCAAGCCCTACAGATAGTTCAAATTGTTCAGTTATTTGTATAGGCCAGAAAATCGTTTGAATGCATTCTTATATTAGCTGTCAGGGGGTTTGTGCCTTTTCCAAGCAGGTTCTGCAGAAGATGAGCATTTGCTAGTCTGCAATATGTCAGCATAGCTTCATGGATGATGTAAAGCCAAATCTGAATAATGCCACTGCTGTTAATTTGCATGGCTGCTTAACATTATCACAGAAAAGTTGGATAGGGATGGACTGTCAGTTGTTTTTTGTTGTGCATGAACTGGGTTCCAAACAAGAAGTGGTAGTTTTGCATGCAGTAGATAGTAGATCTGTGGAATTGCTTGCCAAAGGATGTTGTGGATGATAAAAGTTTACAAGGGTTCAACCAGTGACTGGACAAGTTCACAGCAGAGAAATGCAGTGAGGTTACTAAACAGACAAACCACACCTTGCTCAGGGAGTCCCTGACCTGAGAACAGCTGATGCTGGAAGGGGAATGTTTCTTACAGGTTTTCTGCTTCCTTCCTCTTCCCAAGACATCTGTTTATGATTTCAGTCCAAAGCTGGATGTCAGGCAAGATGGACCTTGATGTGACCGGGTACAGCTGCTCTCCTGGTTCCATGTTTGTGGTGACAAGGAAGCTGGAGCTCATGGAATCAGAGAATGCTCTTGGGTTGGAAAGGACCTTAAGGATCACCTCATTCCAGCCAGCCTGCCATGGGCAGGGACACCTCTCACTAGATCAGCTTGCTCAAACCCATTTACTGAAGTGTTTAGTTTTTAACAGAAAAATTACTTGGATATTTTTTACTTCTACCATTACATAATGCTTTGGGTTATGCATGGCTTTCAAGAAGTAATGCTGGTTAATGGCACTATTACTTATATTTTCTGTGGATAAATTTTGTCTTCTTATTCACATTCTTACAAGAAAATTAGGACAGTAAAAAAAAAAAAAAAAAAAGAAAAGAAAAATTAAAAACAAAGAAATCAAGTACACGTGTTATTTTGACCCAAAACAAGTCCATGACAGCTAGTACACACAGACATTTCAACAGGCATGTTGGCTTTATAATCCCTTTTTTTTGGCTTCAGCCTAAGTGATGAAAGGTAGCCATGTGTCCAGATAACTCCATATGAGCGATTAGAAAACCTGGTCATTTTTCCCATGGCACAGGCCCCTACCTGCCTTTTTAAAGACAGCTTTCATCCCAGATGCTTGATGAATGCCAGCTTGTTGCAGTATTAGCAGTAATGTCATATACCTGCGAATGTGCAGCCCAGCCCTGCAAGAAGCAAGTGCCAGGGAAGAAGATGAAAAGCAGACCCTAAAAGCCTGAATGCTCCAGATGGGCAGGCTGTCCCCAGGGATTAGCTCTCCTCTTGTTTCTATCAGCAAGCAGAGGGAAACAGTTAAAAGAAACAGGCCGTGTTTGCATTAATATTTAGAGTGTTTTGCCCAAAATGTAGCTAAATAATGAATTTGAAGGTACTAAACACTGTTGTGTGAAGCTGCAGCTCAGACAAAACAGAGGAAAAGAGGTGGCAGGAAGGCAACTTGGGGAAACAGAGACTCTGCTTGGCCCTGTGTGCCATCAAGATCTTTCTGGAGGATTCCACAGAGATCACACTGTGAGACCATGACAAAAACCTGACAGCAACCTCAGGTGGAAACACTGATGCCAAATTAATGGAAGTGAAGCAGGTAAGTGCTGCCCCTCAGCTGACAAAATCCAGCGAGGGCTTGTCTATCCAGAAAGCCAGAATCATGTTCTGAACTAACCACTGAAAGCAGGAAAGGCATCACTTTCCTGAAGGGATGGACATCACCCGGCCTTCTCCAATACTGGTCCACAGAACAGTGGAGGAATGGGCTGTAAATTAACACCATTCTATGGCATGTTCAAACTGCAGGTGGAGAACTGAGCTCCAGAACTACTGACAAGATGCTTCTGGGGGTGGGAAGCAGCAAATCTCACTTAGCAGCTCAGATTAGATCTAGATGCAGACGCAGATATTGTTGGTTTATTAATGCGCCTGCTCTCGAGCTGGGTGGCAACTCCCCGGAGGGGCTGGAGTGCAGAGGGTTGAACAGTTTACCTCTGAGAGGGAGAAAGCAAGCGTGAGGCAAAGCCCCCACACTGCTTCCCTCTGTGTTACTGCTTGGATCAGCCAGAGAGGCTCCTCCAGGATGCCAAGCCC
Source organism: Emberiza elegans (assembly GCA_024865655.1). Lineage (NCBI taxonomy): Eukaryota > Metazoa > Chordata > Aves > Passeriformes > Fringillidae > Emberiza > Emberiza elegans. The sequence goes on from JALJVW010000139.1 coordinate 34,185,057, forward strand.
CACAGGCCACATCCCGTGTCCGTGTGGAGCCCCTGGCCCTGCAGTGCCTGTCCTTCCCCAGCTGCTCCCTCCATAGCCTGGCACTGGCCTGGCTGCATTCCCAACCCTGGCACCAAACAAGCCACAGCCATTCCTCCTGCTCTCCCAAATTAGGATATTTTCCCTGGGGACTGCTGTCTGACTGTCAGTTTTTCCAAGCTGAGGCTATGCCAGCTTTGCATTTCCTCTTCTTTCTCATACACTAAGCTCTGAATGTGGGAAGCTTTCTCTCCTAAAAGCACCTGGTGAATATCCTGGTTTTCCTAAGCTTCTGGGCTAGGGCTCAGGCTGGTGGTAGGCATTATATCTGATGAAATCACTGGGCATGGCAGTGCCAGCCAACAGGCTGCAATATCAGGGCATACAACAATAGCAATTTATAACCATGAATAATGTAGAAAGACTGACCAAAGACTGAGGTTCCATGCCTGATGCACAGGTGTTCCCACTGCAGAGAAAAGTGGTCAACGCTGATCTGCAGTCCTGATCCTCCCAATTCTCTGTCTCTTGTTTTATTTCTGTTCATGCAAGTAATTTTGTTCATGCAACCTCTGGGTCTTGCTCAGGTGCAGCCACAGCAATGTCCTTGTCTGTGCTCAGGGCAGAGAGCCATTCCTTGCCACCTGGACAGTTCTGGAGACACCACATTTGTCGGTGGTGTCCCAATCCTCCTTCCATTTCTGGATCAACTGGAAGAGCATCAATGCAGAAGAGGTGTCAGAATGGGTCAGAATAAAGGGTTTTTTTGTTTTTTCAGTGGCTGGATGCTGGCTGAGGTCTTCCTGGAGCCCATGGGTGGTCTGTCACAGCCAAATGGTTGGGCAGGAGGTGCAATTGGGATTATCTCTTGGGAAACTGAGGCTGGAGGTGGATTAGTGACCAATGACCAGACCAGTTCACCAGGGCCACAGCATTGGAAGTGCATAAATCTTTATAAAAAAGATCACCCAATGATGGAGGAAAAGGAGGAAGATATCCTGCCTTGGCCTCTGCTGAAAATCATCACAAGCTTGAGTCCTGAGTGTAGGTTGGAAGAGGGCTCTTAATTTTGCAGTGAGGAATGCAGAGACTGGGTTTGATGCTGGAGAACTCACCACTGGGGAGCTGGTGACTTTCCATAAACAACCCCGATCAGCCGAGCCCGACGCCACTTCACAAAGAGCTGAATTTCATCCTGAGCAGATATATTTGTTTTGGAAAGGTGTCTGTAAAGCTGAATGTGGTGCAAGTATGCTGCTGGCGGTGAATTTTCTGGCAGCATCCCTCTTGGCATGCAGCAAAATTACCAGTCCAGCCCCACCATTCATGCTGGGCCTCAATCACCAGCGTGTTGCTGCAGCTTTGTGCTGGTACCATTCCAGAAAAACAAGGGAGAGGCTCCAGAGAGTTCCTGAGCAACGCCATGTCCTGCCTGCATGGCAGTCTGTGGCAAAGCTGCCTGCCAGCAGCTGGCCCTTTGCAGGAATGTTGCTCCAGCCATGTCAGCATCCTCTCAGTGCCATTGCCATCTGCCTGCCTGTGCCTTGTTTTCTCTCCTGGTCCTACACCAGGCTGGGTAGGCAGGGAGCAGACAGTGAAAGGGATTAGTGGCTCCTGTGCCTCCTCCAAAAATCAAGAACTGTGTCCCAGCAGTGCTGCAGAAGGGTGATGACAGCAAGGCCACAGTGGAAATTGAGGAGAGGCACAGAAACCTGGCAAGGCTGGCATCTGACCTGTGCTCAAGGTGAGCAGAGCCCTGCCTGGCTGGAGGAAAGAGTCCAGTGGCATCAAGTCAAAGGTGTGCCTTGTACATACAGGCAAAAAATCATTTTGAAGCTAAAACCCTCAACAAAGGCTTGCAATAATGGGATTTAGCTCTCACCACTGTCACAATGCCCATGTGTCACCCAACAATATTATTTCTCTGTGTTTCAGTTCCTTCCTCCTTTCCTGGAATGGGAAAATCTTCTGTCTCCAGCCCTTTGCTGCCCCTGCCTATTTAAACTGCAAGCTGTTCAGGCCAAGCATCAATTCTCACAAGGTGTACACACACAACAACATATTCCAGTGCATATTCCATACATCTAGGAATAAAAACAAAAACTTGGGACTCCTGTGAAACAGACAGGTCTGGATAAGGGACATGCTCACCCTGCAGGCTGTGTCTACCAAGTGGCTGCATATGTGGCCGGGGTTTTGAGAGACATTAATGTGATGTTTCCTTATGCCCTCAGTCTCTTGGACTCCCTGTGCTGCCAGACATCCATGGCTACAGCAAGGCTCCCTAATCACTGGCTGCTGGCAAATACACAATCAGCCACCAGCCACTTTTGAATTGTGCCAGACACATCGTGGAATATGTGCTCCTCTCAACCCATCTGCACAACAGGCTACAGATGCCAGCTGCTTTTCTTGGAGTGGCATGGATGGGAAAGAAAGAAGGGAAAAGGAGAAAACAGAGTAACTGAAAACCATGTTCTCCACACTTCTTTTAACGCATTTACTTCTTCCCTGCATACTGATTGCAAATTGTTGCCCCAATTTTTCTCTCCTTTTTATTTTTCCAGTGATTAATTAGGCCGTCATGGAGTCAATGAGGTTGTACTCATATGACAATAAAATAGGAGATGTTACTAAACTAACTCTGCTGTTTTCTTTGGGAATATTCACAATTTTAAAAAGGATAAGCTAGAAAAGAGCACTGGGGATAATAAACTTAACCTTCTTGTCCCTTATACTTTCCCAACACTGCTCTGACTTCACTGATCATGATGACAAAATTATCATGTTGCAACACTATTAACAGGGTGATGATTTCACCAGGATCCTTATGCAGGATCATACATATTTTATGCCAAAATTTTAGGAAGGAAATCTACTGAAAATTTTTATCCCCCCTGGTGCAAATCTACATGCAAATCCTCTTTTAAAAGAAACCTAGCTGGGTATGATTCTGCCCATGAAGGCACATGAGCATGGCTGAATCACCTGAATGAATCCCCCTTCAATGGGATTGAACTAAAAATGCTACACAAAATGCATTGGAATACCTGGATATAGGAAAAAAGAGGAAAGAGATCTCACCATGTGCAACTTTTCCTTTTGAGAGCCAAATGAATGAAAGCAAGCAAAGGTTAATTATTTCATGCGCCTTCAGTTGAAAGGTGCTTGATGAGCACAAAAAGTCATCCTGGGAATTCTGTATTTTTCAGAGCACAACTTTTTGTGAAATTCTCAATCGATTCTCATCTCCCACATCAAGATCCCCAGCTTATCTAGGGGCCCTGCACACCCTGCCCTCGTGTGTAATGAATAAATCAGGATTGCAAACAGCAGAAACCACATTTCTTCTGAGTAAGGTCTGTCTGCACAGACACACCATATGAATGGAACATTTTTCAATTCACAACTCTTAATAATTTGGTGTCAGAGGGACAGAACACAAGACTGCTGGGTAAAATGAGCTAATTGGATAAAAGGCATGTGAAAACACCATACCTATAATGTACCTTGTTAGCATATGCAAATGACATAATTATACAGGCAGTTAGGCACAGTAATATATTGTCCATGTGAACTGTCCACAAATACTTTTGAGATCAAGAAATAAAAGTAAATTCTTTAAACATCCTAATTGGTTGCCAAAAGGAAATTCATACCAACCAGAACTTAACTCAGTGCAAAGTAACATAACTCATTTGATCTCAGTGAAGATCAAAAAAACACAACCATATCCAGAGAATCTTGGATTACAATGCACTGTTTGTATATATTTACTACATAAAGTTATTATACAAAAAACAATCTCAGTGAGATGAAGGCTCTGTGAAATCATTCAATGCTATTTCTTACGTGCTATTTGTGAGTCAAACACTGTCCTGTTCGTGCAAGGAGACACCAGGTCTTCCTATGGTCTGGGTTTGCCTGCAGGATTTCTGCAAGCCAAATGGACAGTCAGATGTTTCTCATTCCCTCAATTGCACTCGGTGATTTTGCACTTCAAATTTAGGCCAGTCTCTCACCTCTCAAACTACTAATGTGCCTCAGAGACATTTTCTAGGGAATTATTCAGGTAGACAACATTTTTTCTACTTGATTTGCTACGAAATGACAAGCACTGTTAAACCAAAGGTTAATCATTGATTGAGTTTAATGACACTAAAAGAAACAGGTCATGTGAGAAAGCAATTGCACTTTCATTTTTGCTGTCACAGGTCATTTATAGCTTTTGATTCAAATTCCACCCCACGCAAAGAGTTGCTAACAACATCCTACTTCAAATTCTAATGTACTACAACTGCAGAGCAAGCATGTGAGCTAGCAGTAATCAGGTCATTTGTAAAGCATACACAGATTCTTTCATTCATCCTGGCCATTAAACTGTTTGAAAAGATTATTTTTTTGTTCTGCATTAAGAGGCAGTGCTTTTGACAATTTGTATTACAGAGAAGTGCTCCTTTTTTTTGTGTTCAAGGCTGTTCTGCCATTTTTATGCATTTCAGAACATGATACTCATCATCACCTGCAGTTCTTCCCAGTTTGGTATGGACACAAAACCAAACAAAACAACAACAAAACCAAACAAACGACAAAAAAAGGAAAATAGCTTGAAAATAGATAATTTATTTTCTCTGTGACCAATAGCTCTTTTGCCCCAAAATACACAAGGACCTGATAAGTCAACTGTAAGAGTTTATTATCCTTTCAAGGATGGCTACATCAGCAGGGAGCTGCCCAGACAGTAATAGAAACTCCTTCTGATCTCATCCTCCTTTGTGCCCTTCCATATTCATTTGGTTCCAGGTCATGACTCTTCCTTTACACCACCACCCAGCAGATCAGAATCAAACCTTCCACCTGCTGAGGGAGAATTCATGGGCACTGTTAATCCAATATTCATCTATGCTTTGGCTCACTAGACAAAATAATTAGCCCTCTAATGGAGAAAGGACCCTTTAGAAACTTAGACATAGGCAGAAAATAAGCTATACAAGTGCATCATGAGGCTTTATAAACCCTCTGTCACCTTTCCTTTCTTCCTTTTCATCCATGTAATAAGACAAAGAAGGGCCTAGTCATCTAAACTTTTGGGCACTTATATCAGAACCCACATAATTGTACAAGAATTTCCACTACGTACAGGAATTTTCAAAACTGACCATGTCTGAAAGAAGAAAACCATAAAGACAGTGACATAAGCTCAACTTTAAAAATCAGGATTTTTGCTACAAAAAGCAGTTATAGGCAAAGGGAACTGTACATTCAAAAAACTACGGGTGGGACAAAAGACATGGGATTGCCTTTATTTGCAGATTGTACATGAATTCAGGGGTGAGCTGGGTCTTTGGAACCAGGCTGTTGCCAGGTGCAAAGCTGCAGGGAACAGTTTGTCTCTGAGGCACAGCGCTGATCCTTCCTGCAATGGGCAAACGACTCCAGGTGTGATTTGATGAAAATGGGCTGCTGGTAGAGACCAACTCCAGAGTATCACCAGAGCTCATAGCAAAAAATTGGCATTAAAATGGAAGTAGAAGTGGTACAACAAAAGGAATGCCTTGAAGCATTGAAGTGTTTCTCTTTTCAAAGAATGCAGAGAGGATTGTTCAAATCTATAAAACACGAGGAGAGTGCTTGTTCTGCAATAGCAACAAGATTTTTTTCCCTTTAAATCAGGTTCAGGAATGACCATAAAAAGTCTGCATTAAAACTTCTCATTTTCAGTGTGGCAGAGCTGGACCATTGCCACAGACTTTTTGAAGAGTCACTTCACATCCACCTCTATTTTCACCCTTTCAACCCAATTCTACATTGTTACTGCTGAGTGGTGGAGCTGCCTTTGAAAACATACAAAGCAGGTGATTTTCAATTGTATAAAGTCATGTTTGACTTTAGGCATTTGAATTCACGGGAATAGCCTTTCAAAGTGCCTAGTCCAAAGCACAGTGAAGTCAGTGGAAAATCTCCAGGTGACTTAACTGGACCTTGGATCTGGTCCAAACTGTGGAGCCTCAAAGTCTGGAAGTCTCCACTGGGCTTGAAGTTAACCCTGATTGTTCAAAAAGGGAATAAGAATTTTGTTAGGTCAACCTCCTCCACACATGCTGTGTCCTATTTTGCAATGGCTTGAGAATCTTCTTGAAGGCTGCAGGCATTCAGCACATTACAAAATGACCCCCCCATCTTAGGATAAACCTTCCACAAAAGCCACTGCAGGAGATATGCAGTGGTTTCATTACATTGTCTCAATCCAGCTCTGCCAAAATTCATCCAGCTGTGCAGTCTAGTCACCTTTAGCCACAAGTTGTGGTTGCAACTCATCTGCTAAGTTTAGCAAGCCACATGGAAATCCACTTCTAGGAGACTGTTCCCTCCAGGCATTGGCTACGAAAAATAAAGGAATAAACACAGAAATACAAAAATTTAAATTAAAAATATGATCCGACCTCCAAAACAATTCTTTATCCATAAAGTTCCCACCCAAGGAACCAGTTACATGTTTCAAGGGACTATATTGTTTAAAGAAACTGTAAATGCCACACAGTTAAAAGAGAGAGATGCAGCTAGATTTAGTTAAACAATTGACTAATAACTCAGTCAACATTATTCTTACCCTAGGTAGTAGTTATCAGCTTAGACAGCTGTTACAGTCTTTCACTGTAACACTTAAAAGGCAAACCACCAAATTCAATACCATATTGTTTGTGTAGTAGTGTTTGTTTAAAGGTAAATCACTCATAAAAGTGTAATTTCCTGCTGATACATAATGGTGGATAGCGGCAGGAAGCCGGTCGGAGCAGACAGACCCTGAGATATGCGGCGCTAAATCACCAGCAGCAGCTACCCCAGCTCTGAAATAACTGTGTTTTTACACCCAGTCACACCTAGATCAGCATCAGCATATTAGGCCTTCTTGCAGACACCTCTTTTCTCTTTGTGCAACAGCACACGATAAGGAAAAGTGCTACAATCGACACAATAAAGTCGTGTTGCTCCAAATAAAGATTCTCTTCCTGCTGGGGACACCCTGCTGGGCAAAATTCCCTCCCCAGTCTGGTTTTCTTACTTTCTTTTCTTACTTTCTACAGAATCATGCTTATATTTTGGGAATCCTTCTGCCTGCTATCAGCTGATGCACTACCTCATAGGATTCCATCATTTTTGGAACTGCTAACTGAAGCTCCCAAATTCACAGTGTTTCACTCCCTGGTTTCCAAGTGTCAGTGGCACAGACAGAGAGCAGCTGCTGTTGGCTTAGGGAGAACTGCTCCAGATTCATGCCAGTATGACCAAAAATCCAAATAACTTGCCAGCATGTGCTGATCCTTGACCCACTGTCCCCTCAGCCTGTATGGGGCCTGGCAGTGTGAGAGCCATGGGGATGCTCCCAGGGATGCAGCCTGGGACACCGACACATTTATCAATCATGGGATGAAACATGCCCTGAGAGAAATAACTTTGTGTTTCCATCTTGGAGCTGAATGCTTTTTGTCCAAGTTCATCTGCCCAAATCTCAGGTTTCTGAGTCCAAGCCAGCTCACTACATGATTAAATTAGAATCAATGAAAAGAGAGGCAGAAGGTAATTCATGCTGGGCATTCCATCTACTGGGTTGGGTTTTTTTTGGCAGAATGAATCAGCATCCATCTCTCAGACAGTCCCCAGTGCCCAGGGTGGGTGGATATGTATTTCACTTTCCTGCATTTCTCTAAAGAGATTTCCTGGGATGCCATCAGTATGCCTTGATGGCCTGCTGCCAGAGCACTCCCCAAGTGCCATAGGAATGCACTGGATAAAATCACACAGCCTGCAGCTCAAGCCCACGCAGAGTGGGGAGGAAAGGACTCTCACTGCATCTCTCATCCTTTCTCTGCCAAAGCCTAATTGCTCAGAGAGATTAAGAGAATGAAAAACAATGTGTGTCCTCTGCTCACTCTTACCCATCTATACCTGAGAAGCTGGACCCAGACAAACCTGAATCTAAGCCACAGTGCTCAGAGGAAGTTTTGACAGAATGAGGATGTTGAGCCTCATATGGTAGGAAGGGCAATTGCTGTGGAATTTGTCCTGAGATTCTCTTGTTCCTCCTTTGGACAGGAGAGACTTCTGATACGTGTATACACAGATATTTTTGCAGAATTCATTTTAGCAGTTCATGGAAAGGAAATAGGAGACCTGCAAAGATTACAGAAGAGTGAATTACTATGCTAAATTTAAATTCATAAAACATTAATAGAAGGCTAAATTGGAAATCAGTTCCATCTTCCTCCATCTGCCAAGCTCTACTTTCTCAACAGCAATCACGTAGCTCAGGGAAATTCCTCCCATCTCCCTCCATTAGGGTTTGATGTTATCAGCATTTTCCTGTCATATACAAGAAATTATCTTTAATTAGCTCATCTTACAGCTACACTACCCAGACTTGGAAACTTGTTTTGGGATATGAGGAACTAGTTGTCTTCTCAAGTGTCTTATGAATCATCAGCAGCAGCAATAAATACATCAAAATCCTGTAGCTCAGGACTGTTTGGCACAACCAAGGCCAATGCTTATTCCTGGAGATGGAGCTCCGGTGCCCAGGCCATGCCCACAGCTCCTCATCCAGTCCAGTTCAGCCATCCTTTCCCCATGGCTATCAGCACTGAGAGGAACAACAACAAGAACAAAAAGGAACCTTGCCTTCCAGTGCCAGCAAGTGTATTCCAAATTATGGCTGAGATAGAAGAATTGATTGCCTAAAAATGCTGCTTTTTTCACCTATTTTTGTTTTGGATTTTTCTTTGTTTTGCTTTAAAACTCAAGTGCATTTAGGAACATGAGTTTCCAGGGTAGTGTGAGCTGCTCACATTCCCTGAAGTTCAAGTTGTTAGAAATGAAGGGGGATTAATTTCATGGTAAGTTGGACAAAATCCTTTTGCAGGTTGCATTAGTTCACAACTAAATATAGCAGTTGTCAATGCCTTCCTCACCCAGAGGAAGAGAAGATTGTCTATTGGTTTCCTCTTCATTAAACAGAGGCTAAAATAAAATGTCTTTGTTTAATTGAATGACCTGCTCAGGCTAAACCCTTGTTTCTTCAACAAAAATATATCAAAGGAAACATGGATCTGCCATACAACCTCATCATTTGGTTAGAGGGGAGGAAGAGCTACATGCCAGTCACAGCCTCCCTCAGTGCTTCAAGGACAGAAGGAGCAGCTGCTGGGGACAGCAGGATGGAGGAGGTTCACACACTGTATAAAGGCAGAATAGCATTTGGAGAGAAACTGCAATCAACAGGGGAATGGTTTGGAAAAGGCTGTGAGAGGCACAATTTTGTCATGGCAATTCTCTTTGCTGGACCATCAGGCTTCTGCTGTGATGTTCATCACCCAAAAAGTAATCTTGAAACCAAGAGAGATTTTATAATAACCCTGGTGTTTGTGAAGACATGGTAATCTGGCACCACTTGTGCAAAATGCCCTGTTTGGTAGAAGGATTGAGCTACTGACCTCAGTCAAAGATTGGGTAAATGTTTGTCCTTTCAAAAATAAATATTATTTCTTATAATAATATTTATAATAATTTTGCAGGTTTGTACTGCAACCTTGAGTGAGAACAAGACCCCTTCACACTTACAAAGGCAGACCCTGCCCCTCAAAACTTGCATTTGAAATCAGTGAGAGAGATGTTGTATAGCAAAGATAACAGAAATGGAGAGGGAAGGATCAGGTTGTCATGAATCACACAAGAGGACAGTCTCTGTGCCTGAATGCTGATTTTAGGATGCTAATGATAGAAGGTGGGACTATGGGGAAACAGTTATAGAAATACCCCAGGTGTTCATGGTTGATGATGAAAATCAGGGTTTCTAAATAACGCTCTGTGTTATTCACAATAACAGAATTCAGAATTACACACTGAACAATAACATACAGAGAGCCATGGTTTTGCAGTCTGTAGTCCAAAAAGCACAGGAATCTCAGACTTTCATTTTTTTAATTGATCATGAATTAGTTCTCCCTTCAGTTTCATTTGGGTTCACTTTGTGGGAAGCCACTGAGTTATACCAGAATGGAACTCAGGAGAGAGCACACCAACAGCAAGTCCCCTGCCCTGCAGTTGCAGTGAGACTCTGCCTGCTTTGCTGCTCTAAGACATCTGACAGCCTGTAAATTATGGGAGCCTGAGTCTCCTCATCCCTTTCTGCCCACCTTGAATGGCCCAGCACAGGCAAAGCCCCACGCTGATCTCAGGCTGTGGCAGCCCATGCACTCACAGCTCATGATCTCATGATCATTCAGTCTGACCTTCAGAGCATCCCAAGGTGAAGAAATTCATGCAGAAGCTTCTGCTCAACCCTGTGGTCTCAATTTGTGGTTGCTGGTGGTTTCAAAAAATATGGCCTGGTCCAGTCTCCTGACGATGGAGAATCACCACATCCCTGGTCAGGTGTTGTTGTGGTTTGCTACACTCAGTGAGTCAATTTAACACAAATCCTCTCAAGCCTCACAGGCCTCCTATCCATTTGCAAACCTGGAAATCAAGACAATTTGCAGATTCTGTTTCAGTACAATACAAATTAAAATCTCATGTTGGATCTATTATTCAGCCTAAAGCATCCACCAGAATATGTGGATATTCTCTAAAAAGTGTCTGGAAAACGTGCTTTCTACCTCCATCACAAATTTACAAGTTGATGTATCAGCCAACCCAGATGTTGTTGTTTAAGCCAGTCTTGGCCTCAGAGAGACAGTCTAACTTTGCTAAGAGGCTCTTAAGGACATTGAAACTGAATTTCTTTTCCTATTTGAAAACCTCTCTCACTGAAACACTCTTTGAGGGAAATCACAAACGCAGGAAACAGCAGCTACAGCGCCGCATGTTTGTCTGTATAGAAGGAATGTGATGATATCATTTTGGAATGTGCTTTCTTTCTCAGGTTTTTGTTTTGGTGGTAGGAATGTCACTTTCTTAAAAAGTAAAACACATTCTTGGCTGTTGTCTCCCTCCCCCTCCCTCCAAATTTTGCCTACGAATCAATATTCCCATCTTCTGCCATGTGTTTTTCCCAACCTGTCAGATACCGTTCTCATGTTAGTAGTACAACCATCTGATGTCAGGCATCCCAACAGGCAATTATAAATAGTCATTTACTATTAGTTTGGAAGGTTTATTTCCACAGATATAAGCTTCAAGATGTTCTTTGCTATTTTAACTTGAAAGCGTTATTTTTTTTTGCATAGAGTATATGAGCATTTAAAATATGTCCATTTCTGCCATGCTGTAGTAGAACCCCAAGACAAACCTTTGTTGTCTGAAATGATCTGTAAACACCTCATTATTTCAATTTTCAGAGGAGCCCAAAGGCACATGATGTCCTGTTCTCTGCAAGTCTGACTGGGTACCTCTCTTTGACAGCTCTGCCTGAGAGAGCCCATTTCCCAGTGGATATTTCCTTATAGCCAGAGTCAGTGCAGATGAAGTTGGCCAAACATGGAGATGTACTTCACTAGGATTTTCTGTGGAACTTTCTAATTTTCCCCTATTTATATCTAATCCATGTGTTATGTACTGCTACTACATCCCCTATCACACCATGATCTTAAAATTCAACTTCCAATTGTTGTTAAGACTAACTGAAGTATAAGTAAAATCCTAAAACCAGTTTCTCAGTGCCCTCAAGGAGCTGAGATGCTGGAGAACACACCTGCACTTCCAAGAGGCAAACCCTGCCTCATCATGCCAGGTTGTTGTCCCTCCATCTCATGAAGCAACGAAAATTCAAAATTAACCAGGAAACAGACTTCAGAATCTGAGAGTTTAACACTATTTTTCTCACCTAAAGAGATCCCTCATTGTGGATTTCAGTGTACTTTGCAGATGATCAGGAAAGGAATGATCCTTTCAGCAAACAACACAGGTGAAACTCTGCATGGTTGGAAGGTTCCCTTGTCCACATGCATGATGAGAATGCCTTTCTGAAAAGGCAGCTCTTGTGCCTCAGGAATTTGTCCTGCAGGAGTCCTGGACCTCTTCAAGTGGCAATTGGATCCTTGCTGGTTGGAAGAACAAAATGAACTTCTTGTCCACCCCAGCAGCTGGACACACAGGATTTAAATTTTGATATTGAGAAGGGCAGTGCATATCAAACCAGTGAGTTGCAAGAATCCTACTCATCCCAAAACCAACACGTTTTCTGAAGTGTGTGCTTCAGCAATGAACATCTGGTAAAGAATGCAGTAGAAGAACAGCAGTGTATTGCCAAAATGGCAGGCAATTCAAAAGCAAAGATGTTGCATCCCTGTGTAAATGAAGCTGATTCCAGAAAGCTGTCTTGGAATCTCCTTGTCCTAGCGTATCTCATGTCTCAGAGATGACATGGTGTGATTTCTGGGTCTTTATTCTCAGAGAACAGCAGCATTAACCTCAGTGACACTGCAACTTCTGATCAGGATCATCATGCTAATAGGAATGAAGCAGTCTTAGTGAAACCCAACTCACTGATCTAATGTTCTGTCTGATCTCCAGGGTCATTTGCAATGAGTGCTACCGTGGTTTTTTTTTAATCACACAAGTCCTTTTATTGAAGAATGTTTGACAAAACGCTAAGGGTCTGTAATTTGCCAGAGAATCAAAATTATCTGTATAATCAAGGACACTTCAAGATCAAATATTGACTTTGCATAAGCAAAGCTGTTGCTACAAAAGAATTAAAAAACCTGGCTGGGCAGATGTAATCATGCAAGCATCAGCCAATACATTTTTGTAAGTCTCTATACTGGCTGCAAAATGCTTATGCAAAACCAGAGGCTTCCTACTGACTTAAATCAGGATTGTGTGTGGGTGTAGGGTGTGCCTTTGTTGGAGCAGTTTAGATGTCAGAGGCCAGAAATGCAACTCTGTATTCTTTAACAATTAGATAAACCAGTAATAAGTTCATAATTGCAATTCCACAAGGTAATTTTATGTGCCTGGGAGATGACAATATGCATGCAATTAAAAGAAGAAAGCTATTCATCCCTGCAAACTGTATGACTGAATTCTGCAATCTTTTCTATTTGCAGCATGCAGAAGGGAGGGCAGAGGTCACCCTGCACAGGGTGGAGGTACCAGGAGAGGAAGAGGGAATCCCCAAGGCTGTAAATTCACTGAGTTCGGTTCAACACAAAGTATGGAAATGTAAGTCTCTCTTATGCTACCTCTTGCTTCTTAGCAATTTTCATCTTTTTGGTTGTATGCAAGAGGAAATGTCCTGGGATAAGGTTCTTAGATCTAGTGTAACAAATAGGGTATGAAAAATCCCCTTTACTCTGACCATCTTTGAAATAACAAAGCAGCTCAATTTCTGAATTATTATATTTAAGCTGTCTTTCAACTTTCCTTTTTCCCCTGACAGTTTTAAATCTCTCTGTGGGTGGAGGTCTAATGTCAGCACATGCAATTCTATACTTTAATCATTTTTTAACTACAAGATCAAAGCAAGTAGGTTTTTATTACTCCGGTGTCCGATACTTCAACTTAACTATTGAATATCAGGCAACAGCTCTTCTCAATACACCACATTAAAATAAATTTTTCCAGCTACACTTCCACCAAAAATGTATTAAACAAAAAAATTATGTTATTAGTCATGTGAAAATAACAAGCTTGTTTCTACATTTACTCTGGGGGTGTGCAAGAAGCACACTGCCTAAGAAGAAGCTCATGGCAAACATCATTAATATTCTCATCTTATTTTCATTTCTAACACTTTTCTTCACTTTCCCTGCTTCCACACAGGAACCCAGAGAAATTAATACCTGGCCCGTGGCCAGACTGTCTGGGAGAGCAGTCCCCTGGGGTATTATTCCTCTGGCTATGGCAGTGCAGAGCCAACCACATGAGAAGAATGAAGGCATCTTTCACCTCCCAGTGTCAACCCCTCCTTAAGTGTGCCCAAATCCCATCTATGGTCTCTCTCCACTACCCTGTCTGTGGGAATTCTTTCCATCCATTTGCTGCTGTCTCACTCTCATGGCTGAGTCTCACAGGAATAGCTTTCTGAACTGGCTGCACAATTGTTCGTCCTTTTGTTGACACAGCCAGTTTTGTATTTGGGACATTAACTACAACACGGGGCAGAAGGTTGATCATTCCTTTATGCTTCTGGAGAAAAGGTGTCACAGTTGCACCTGACTTGTTAAAGTATTCCCTACTGCTCACAGGGGAGTGACATATTCCTGCTTAGCCCAGAGGAACCCTAACAGCGTCTTACTGTGATTACAGCATGAGCTCTGAGCCAACCTTTCTGCACATGAACCACTTTGGGCACGGGGGCAGACCCAGTTACCCTCGCCATTCCTCTGCTTTGCACATGGATGTGCTGGGCAGAGTTTCCACCAGAGCCGCGCACACACAACGTCTGCACTTTGTTATCCTCCCAAACACTTCTCTGTCACAAGCCGTTCCAATTAAGAAGGCATGCAATAATATCCCTAATTACATCTTACTTTGATGAGAGATCTAGGCATTTTTTTGAGAATGCATGTTGTATAGGGTTAGGAGAACCTTCATTTCAATTCCTGGTGCATTTTGGCACGAGCTGTGTCTCCGCCCTCGGTGGGCTCCAGGCCCTGTGGGGCACGTGCATCCCTCCTGCTCCTGCAGCCCAGCGCAGCAACACGGGGCTGGTTTTTGCTGACTAACCACAACACTGCATCTGTGAGCTCTGACAGCTCCAACACAAGAATTTAAAAAGACCCTGAGCAGTCCGGGGGTCTGGATGAAGGGTCCTGCTGTAAAATGCTCCCTTGGAGCTGTCAGGCTCTAGCAGGCGCTTGGAAGGAGATTTATATTTTGTTGATTACAATGGAAATAAGCCACAAACACAAATTCAAAGAGTAAGAGTGAACCAAACCCATGTTCCCTTTGAGTGAGATAACATCTCTACCTTTTACACGCCTATCTATTGATGTGTTCCTGGATAAAATGTGTAATTTTAATTAACTGAAAGTACCTGCCTTTTATATTGGACTTGGTGCTAAAAACAAAGAAAATCACACAGCAAAAATGCTATGCTGGCTGAGTGCTTTTTTTTTTTTTTTGTGCTGAGCAATTGATGTGTGCACTCCTTGCCTCTCAATCAATACACATTAGTGTGTAACTGGTGACTATAAAAATATCCCCCCTCAAGGTGTTCAGTGTCAGTTAGCATCACTTTGCTAATTCTCTTGCCAAACAGGTACAAGTATTTATATCTAAAGTTTCTCTGATGCAGGCTCCATAGGTAAATTTCTTTCTATTAGCGAAGCAGCTACAGGGAATGTAATTATCCCTAAAATTAGGAAGGAAAAGAAGAAAACCTAAAAGCAAATGTGTCGATACAGAACTAAAGCACAAGGAAATTAGATTCTTTACTGTAATTGTTTAATATTATTCTAGTATATTTCTCTCTATTATTTCAACTATTATGTCAAAACCATGTCCACGTCCATTTAACACACATATTTGTAACTATGGATGGAGATACATATATAATATTTATCTATATATACCTCAAGAGTGCTGTGTTTTTGCTGGATCTCAGAACTATTTGGTCAGCTCAGATCCCTTGATCATACTAAAGAAGAATTTTAGGTCAAGAATTTATATTTACAGTGAACCAAATATCTGAGCAAATGGGTGTTTCATTAGAGCTAACTTTTAATTTCCATCTGGGCCCAAGTTTCAAACACTCCTTCCTGGATATCCTCTCTCTGCCCAAGAGCTTTGCCATCTCACTCTCTCTTTCAACACCACCCTGTTGTTTGGCTAGAGAGAAATGTTGTTTCTCTATCTCAACCAAGGATTTTGCCAAGTCCTGTTGCTTCCACTTCTGTAGCATATTTAGAATTCCTCTAGCCCTCACTATCTCAAAATTCTTGGCCCCGCACAACTGTTTTATTTTGGCTGCTAGAAGCCCAAACTAACCTCATCAGATTTTGGCTGGCAACACAGATCTTTTAAACCATGTCTGTTTTTCCCTGGGCACATCCTTGTTTACTGAGTCTGCTGGTGGTGGAACCAGTACAGTAAAACTCAGCACACAAAGATACCAAGGAAAATCCATGCTGAATCTTTAAAACAAATAGAAGTGCCACAATACAGAGTTGAGGACATGGCTTAGCCTGAGTCTCAAATTTTCTTTGTTGGGGTTTTTATTTTTGAGGATAGGTATGTATTCCTACTGACTGCAGCTTCTTTTTAATGCTTCCAAAATGTAAGCATACAATGCACAGTTCTCATTTTTTCTGCCCAGTTTGCACACAGGTGAATGCCCAAAAGCAATTCTCTCTGGATAAGGGCAAACATGATGCGGAGCCTCTGTGATTCTCTTGCTACATCTGACTGAACTGGGCTATTACAGCTAATAATGCCTGTTAATGTATTAGTGAACTGCTGGTTAATGTACACTGGTAGATAAATGCTGATGTTGGTATTGGTGATGGCAGTGATAAAAATATAACAGTATAAACACAGTCTTCTGCTGCAAATCACTCTTTCCTTTATTACCTTTCCCAAGTGAAAATCAGCTTTGATTCCAGTAGCAAACTTTTAAGCAAAGCTCAGATAACATTTATCCCAGACCATTTTTATCACTATTATCTTCCTTCTCTGGTAGGTTAGATAGAGCACCAACTCCAACAGTTTTCCTACACACAAGGTGCACAAGGTTGCCTTCATTGAAGAGTTGCTTCAGTGGTTTACTAAAAGACAGAGTTCATCTCTTTTTTTTTTTTTTTTTTTTTTTTTACTTTTTAGAGCTTTTTATAAAACCCATTTTCACTGCACTTGGAAAATGTGACTGCACAATGGGAAAGGGCAGGCCCTCCTTTCTTTTTTCTTGTCTGAACACAATGGCAGGATAAGGGAGGCACCACTCATTACAAGGAATACACTTTAATCAAGTTGCCCAGCACCAAGTGTTTGTCTTCCACCACTTTAGATGCCAATGTTTCTTTTCTCTCTGGGAGAAGAAACAGACACCACTTTTAATAAAAATCTTTCAGAATTAAGCAAACAGATGACCTAATTTGGAGGATCTACTTCTTTTCTTGAGTTGCAAATAAAGGCAAAGATGACTGGCAGGCTCCCATACAGCATTGCTGGAGGAGATTTAACACTTTCCTGCTCAGTTTGTTGGCCTGAGAAGTGCGAGATGGATTCCATGCTGTTTGATTCCACCTTCCCTGCTCCAGCAACAGTGTCCTTGTTATCACATACTGCTTGGTTTGAGTGGGAACTGCAAAATATGCTGCTGTGACTAAAGCTCCAGATGGAAAGGTGGAAATCTGATTTTATTAAACACATGTGGATGCCTGTTGTTTTCTTCTGCAGCTAAAGCCAAGACTTCATCTTCAGTTTCACAACAGTCTCATCCTCTGGTATGAATCCATTGTTTCCAGGTTTAAGGATATCAAAGCAAATCTGATGTGTTTCTTTAACCTACAGTACTGGGTGTCTAAGTAGACAAAGACAAGAAACCATGATCATAAGAAAGAGCCATCTTTCCCCTAAATAATTAATTTCAAGCCTCCACGTTTGTGAAGAAAAACACAAAATCATTAAAGACTCCTAGTGTAGGGAAACTGAAATGCTTATTTATTGTGAATCCTCATGGCCAATTCCCAGAATTTGGAACTTGAGTGCTACATTTTTTATGGTGTTGGCTGACAGCAGATAACATCTAAGGGCTTCAAGCATCTTGTCCTGTCTGGAGGTATCATCCAGTAACAGCAGAAACTTATTCTCTGTGACCAGGTAGAAATAACTGGAGCCTGAAGACTCCTGTTCTGTTCTAGGATTCATCTCCTTCAAAGCCAGATATCCCAGCCTTTTCTCCCAGCAGCACTGAACTCCCAAATTCCAGGGAGGGAAGTACAAAAGGAAGGGTGAAGGTGCAGAAACATGAAACCTAAGTCCTCTTTCACCTACATCACCCTGAATACCAAGGGAGCAGCCCTGTTGTCCCTGAGCTGCAGGTACAAAAAGAGCCAGCCCTGCAGTTTGATCCCCTGAGGTTCTCTGCTGGGAACACAGGAGGGACACCAAGAAAGAGGACACAGGAGGTGGTGGAGGACTGGAACCAATGTGTTTTCTGCCATGCACTTCTCCCCAGACAAATCCATACTTGCTTTGCTTACAGTATGTGACAGATGAAACTTGGTGTAATCTATCAACTTGTCAATGAATTACCGAAAAATACCATACTAATTATCAGCCATGAGGTGGTTTCTCTTGGAGCTTGTGCTCCCCTGGTGAGTGATTCCCACTGTTGGAAACACATTTCTTAATTTTCATTTAAACTTGCCTTACTGCAGCTTCTTACTGCAAATTCTGGCTATTACAATGCCATGGAGCATCTCCCTGGAAGGGTGAATTGGGCACTCCATTATATTGTTTTTTTTGTTTTTTAATTTTGTGAACAGATTCTGGGACCTGCTCTTCTGCCTGCCTGCACTAGAGCATACAGCAGGCATTACTGACAGCAAAGAGCTGCTTTGGAGCCCCAGGGTACAGTGCAATGCAGCAAAAGTACAAAAATGCATGATCTGTTGTATGGATCTTGCAGTGAAATCTGGCTGAACAATGAACACCTTGAGGGGAGCATTGACTGATGACAAGCATGGGATTCAATCTTTGTCCCAGATCCATCCATGAATGGATCAGACCTCATTTTCATAAAATCATTGTTTATTCTACTGGGCCACTAATTGCTACTATTAAAGCAAATGGTGCCATGTATGGTCTTGCAGAGTATCAACAACCTCGAGCTGCCAGGCACTTAGGTGTGCAGCAAGGTGCTGCATGCAAACACCTCCACCCAGAGGATGGGCATTTCTTTGATTACTGCTCTGCTTTACCTTTGCCACCTCCTAGGGCAGTTTCCCCATGGGCACTATCCACAGACACCAGCTGTCTTCCTGTCTCAGCCAGCAGCTGCTACCAGCTCTGCACTATTCATTTGGCAGAGCTTTCACTCCTGAGCAGGTTCTTATGGTTTATGGGCATTTTCCTGTGTTGGAAGGACCAGGAATGAAGGGGCTTCCATCTGCTTTTGGCACATATCCCCTCAGTGTCACATGGAATATCCAGCTCTCTGAAGCCACATCCCCTGTTTGCTGCTGACATTGAGGAACCACTTGGCTTCCAGGGTACAAGATGTGATTTGCTATGTAATTTTCCTTCCAGACACTGTAAACCACCTTGGGATTTATTTTATAATTTATTTTAGTATTACCAGGAGGATGTTGGATTAATATTTTTTCTACCAAAACCAGCAACACTGTCAGCAGAGAGCCTGTCCCATAAACTGGATGGGAGCCAGACACACATGACTCCTGCATGAACAATGGATTGTTCTGGAGAATAATCTGTAGAAATCCTGCTATATCTCACCCACAAAGAGGTGTCAGAGATCCCAAGCTGGGGTTAAGGAATAACTGTTGGCACCCTGCACAGATTCCTGAAGACTTCACTGCACACAAAGCAGCCACTAGGCTAACCAACTCCAGTGTAAGGGTTTCATATAGATCAAAACAGTTCAAAACAAACATCTCAGCATTCATCAGTAATGCTCTTTTCTCCTTTTTTTTTTCCTTGTTGTAAGAAAATGGGCAGAAAACAAGTGGAGAAATATAAATTTATTGTCCATAGACTGGAAATACTTTTTTTTCCAGTCAGCTCCATTCCTGAGTCAGCTATCTGTGTACACTGCTAAAGGAAGTAATGGAAGTTGTCTATACAAAAGAAAGGGAGCACAAATCAACAGGAGAGAAAATTGGGTTTATCTTGAGCCACTGGCAAAAACAAAGCTATCAACCATGTGAAACAAGACAGGGCTCAGTGCAGAATTGCAGAGCCCCTGTACTGTGTTGATGATATCTAAGTTGTGTGACTGCTTTGCAGCTCTCTCACCTTTAATCCAAATAGTGTCAGTCTTCAGATTGCTTCTTGGTGTATGTGTCTGCCTGCAGACACTACTGCATTGATTTCCATCTGGTGCATGTTTTAAAAGTTTTCCTCACAACCTTAAGGATTAACTGCCCTTTTATTTTTTAATTTTTTTTTCTCTCCACAGAACTTCAGATTCTGAAGCATGCTGAGGAAAACAATCACAGCAAAGAAGCACCAAATCTCCTGCGAGCTCTCCCCTGATCAGTGGGCACACAAAGATCTACCAGCAGCTGTTAATGTTGCGTTATGGATGATTAGCAGGACTTCCTGTATCTAATGAACATGGCTCTTTCAGTGAGGAGACACAGTACAATGCTGTCCCAGGAACATAAAAACGATGTAACATCCAGTCAGGAATGCATTTACTACATGGCCTGGAATGGTGAATTGATCTCATGCTTCTGTAACAAAGCTCTCATCTGTAGTCCCCATGCACTGCTGGCACTGGCACAGCTTCAGAACAAGCCCGACCATCCTGCTCCCAAAAGGAACTGATTAGGAGGGATGTTCTAGGAGCTATTTGATACAGGCAGCACAATCCAGAATGACATTTATAGAGCAAAAATAAAATAATACAGCAGTCTTTAAGTATTTTTATGTCTAACTACGCCAACGGCATCTTCTAACTGACAGTGAAAATAAGCATTTAACACCCCTATAACCATAGTGTTCCTGGATTTGAAGCAGGTAGAGTGGATGGACAGATGTTTTGGGGTGAGCATGGCACATAAGAGAAAAAGGTTCAGTTTGGTTTTTGCTGCTTTCCTCTTGATTTTAACTGGAAATATATAAAGGTAGGTCCATTTAAAATCCCTCTGCTCCTATCTCTACATCTTGTTTCACACACCAGGCATCCAGGATATCCAGGGATATGTGAAATAAAATGTAAAGTTGTGAGATGATCTATATGGTGAAGGGAATAAGGATGATGTAAATAACACAGGCAGCTTGTAAGAAAAGCTTTCAGGATCTTTCACCAAATATCTACCTTATGGCAACAGTGCAAGGAAGGGGGTGAAAATGTACTTGGAGATTTCCTTCATCAATACTATAAAATAAACCCAAGTTAAAACGGGTGTTACCCAACCCAATTGTCAAACATCACTGCTGCAATACAAAGACAAATGTTTATTGGGTTAACTTTGAAACTGCCGTAAATGCTCTTCTATTCAATTAGATAAACAAATACAGGACAGAGTATATAATAGGGTCCTTTCATGTAAATTATGCTTTCTAAGTCACGTGTAAAAGAAAAATTACTTTAATGTTTATATTTCTGTAAAATAAAAACCATCAAGGTTCTCCTTCTGCTATATTCTAAATATAAAAAAATAAAGAATGTTTAAATGATGTCCATTTTATGACAAAGTCAGCAAAGCAAAGAAGCATAGCCAGGCTGACAATCCAGCTTTTCTTCTCACCATTACAAGAGAGAAGGAGAAAAAAATTCTTTATTCTGTTCTCATTTACAGTAGCACAAATCCCCAGGAACTGCACTAACTTCAGTATGTTATTTTGGATTTACAGCACACTAAAAGAGATTAGAATTCAGTCACACATGAATGAAGAACAGAATATCCACATTCATTCATTCTAAGCATATTTTCCTTCCTTGTGTACACAGAGCAGCAATGCTGTCCTTAGCAGTGACAGATTATGTGCTGTTTGTTTACCTGCTTGCCTGGAGGTGTTTGTACAGGTACCAGGCAGGATGGTAAATGCATCCTGATTTACATCCAGAGAGAACTGCCTCCTCTGCAGCATCAGGGCATCAGGCAAAGGGCTAAAACATACTCACAGCATTATGCACCCAGTGATGAAAACCACCTGTTTGTGAGCCTGTTCTATTGTCTCTGCCAAAGACTGCCTCTAAGCCCTCACAATTTCTCATGCAGATATATTAGCATCCGTGGACTCTATATCTTTAAAATACAAGCAAAACCTGTAGTAGTTTTTGGAGAGCACTGTGGTTAAAACAATATATAATTCCTGATCTTGATGGAGGAGGGCAATTTCTTCCTACAGGTTGCTTAGTTATGAGAATCTCAAATCGAATCTCAGCAAAAAGGCAACGCAGTGAATAGATCCCCACCAGTTTAAAAGCACTGATATCCCCTGCCCAGCGCAAGCCAGTTCATCCCCTAACACCCCATGCCTTGTCCAGCGTGTTCAGCTGAGCTGCAAACTCCTCACACAGGAGCAGGGAGCCAAACAAAGAGTTTTCCTTTGCCTTTCCTTTGGTCTTGACACCTGTCAGCATTAAACACATCCGCCTCTCCTGCTCCACAGCCTTTCTAATGAAGTGGCTGCAGGCAAGGAAGAAGCATTAAGAGAGGGAGCACTGCAAAAGTAAAATGAAAATAGGCTGCTTCAGGAGATCGACAGAGATTAGGGCTGGATATCCTCGGGCTCAGTTTTACTGTGGGCATGCTAATGCCCACATCTCCAATTGAAATGCTCTGGAAACCTTCTCTGCAGACTCCAAAAACACAGAGCAAAATAATAATTCCAGCAAGATAGATCACAAATAGGAAAGAGGAGGAAGGGTTGATTTTTGTGGTTAATTTTTTTTTCTGGACTACAACGAAAGAATTGAAAAGTATGCAGAACATTTATTAAAAAAAAAAAGTCAAGGTTTCAAAGTCAGGCACTTTCCCAAGTTAGGAAAGGTCAGTGCCAACAGTTTTGAGAGTCCAGTATAAAATGCCTAAGATTTTGTTTTTCAGAACTTTGATTTTTATGGAGATCCAATCTCTTCCAGACCCAATCTTTTAAAGACCCATATTCTAACTTTCCAGCTAACTCTCAACAACAAATCAGTTCAACTACCTGCAGTTTACTTGCTAAATCAAATCAACTGACTCAGTCCAACCCTTATGTTGCTTCCTGACATCGAGTCTATGATAATGAAATCCTGCTGCTCCATATCTCCAGCCCACATCCCACACTGCCACTGCACTCCCAGAATCACTGTCTGTGCTGTCCTTCAACCACATGTTTTTTGAAGAAAATTACAACTCCTTGAACTAAGCTGTGGGGTGCTTACCCTGTCCTTCCTCTGAGCTCTTCTCCAACTCACTTCCAACCACAAGAATCTCACTAGAGCATTTAGGCTGTTTTGTTCTGTGATTCAATACCAATGATCACCATAAAGCTCTAGATTCCAAATCACTGGTGCAATAGAAATAAACAGGAAAATTATATAATATGTCTAATGAAGAGGAGGCAGGAAATGGCCAGCTGTGTCTCTCTACATTTCTATCACACAAAACACATATACGTATATTTATATTTAAATATGTTGATTTAGAAACCATGTACCTGCTCCCTACATCTGGTGAAAAAAGCCTCTCTGACTATATTTTTATTTTGGAATGTCTCAATTTACCAAACAGAAACATTTCATCCAGACAAGTATTCAATTCAATTCCTTTGAAAAACAGGCAAGCTTCCACTGGAGCTATGCCAGCCCCAGCTTGTGAGCAGCCCAGCTGGTAGTCTCCTGAGGACCAGGGCTTCCAGCTCCCACAGTTTCAAGAAATCTTGCTACACAAATTGCCTGAAGATTAAGGACCCTTTGGCTGGTAATGCCCCCAGTCCAGGGCAGAGTACCAGGCTCAGCACAGTGCTGAGGTGACTGGGGAGCTCAGAGACACCAGGCTCATGGCTACACCCATGGCCAGAACTCCAGTATCCAACAGCTCCAGCTCCAGCCCTTTTTTACAGGCAATTTCAAACTGTTGGAACATCAAGGTTCCCTGAGAAATCAAAATACTTTTCTCCTTCCAGCTCTATTGCATACATATGTGGCAAACAAAAGAAGATCCTTTGTGATCTTTTGTTCTCCTTCAGCTGTTCCTTATTACCACACATCCATCTTGTTTGTTCTTTTGTGCAAATTATTTTGCTGGGGTTTTTTGTGAAAGACACCATTTTTCTACCTGCATTTGAACAGTTCCCAGCATAATAAGATCCAGATATTGGTTGTACATAGTTATGTAACACAAACAACACAGTGTTATAATTTCTTTTTTCCCTCCTTAGAGAGAAGTTTATTGAAAAATCAAAGCCTTCCCTCTAATCATTTTCACTCTGTTAGCTGTAGGCAACATTTGTTGGATAGTAATGAATATAATATAAAAGTATCTAAATTTTGCATGCAAATTGTTTCTTTTTTTTCACAAACTGTGTGTTTGTTATTCCGCGAGCTGAAAAGCTAAGAATGAGAATTTACTTCCCAAGTTCTCACCTCCCCTCCTCTACTTTATACCATATTGCAACTTGTCATATTATATTGTGAATAACTTAAGACCTATTTGACATATTAGTTACACATTTATGTTGCAGAGCTTTTCTTCCTTCACTATTTTTAGAGAGACCAATTTTACATGTCATGATATCCGTATCTATATTTATACTGAATATGTTCAATTTTTTTTTCTTGCCATATTTAGTTCAAGGCTTTTACTGATGATAGGCAGAAAAAACCAAAACTACTTATCAGACCTTCATTTCACAAGGCAGATGGATAAATTTCAGCTCTTCTGGGAAATGACACTATTCTAAATAGACCCAGGTGAGTTTCCTACTACAGCCATGAGACAGTTCTTGACTTTGCAAAGTAAAGACCAAGATGTTGTTCTTATTAAAAGAGATACACTTTTTCTGAAAACAAGGTGGAGCTAATCAAAACATCTAAGGGAAACAAACTGACATATTCCTCTAACTCATTGTAGTGCACATCAGCAATACCACACACCATGCCTGTCTTGATCATGCTGTTAGTCCTTACAAACCAAATTCTGGAATAATTGCTCCAAGTTCTTCAGACTGAGGCTATTCATGGATTAAAGCAGCACTGAACCAATTGATGGTGAAGAAAATTGTTGGAACATAATATTATGTACTGCAGCATGGACCTCTAATTTTGTATTTTGTAATTGAAATGTAAATAATTTATTAAAACAAAAAGTTGTCTCTCAGGAAAGTTACTACTAAAATCAAAACAAATTTCTCTAGGGCTCTATTTACAATGCCAAAAGAATTGCATAAGCACAATTCCTGACTTTCATGAATGTAACCAGGGTGGTTATGCCCCAGAACTGAATAATAATTAAAAGTTAGATATTGGCAGCTTCAGGCTTGCTTTTCCCCAGGAGCCTAAGGGGTAAGCTTTAGAAGGCAAACTTCACAACAGCCACTTCATTACAGAAAGAACATGCATCTGATCCCCAGAAAGGCACTCAAAACTAACATCTCTGCGGCGATGCAAGGATGGCCCACATGAAGAGGATACAATTTCATGCTGTCAACCATACGGATTCCCAACATGAGTTTACAAAATAGACTTCATTTGGGACACTTTCATCCATCCTTCTCAGTAAGCCTGTACAGCAAAGGTGTTCAACTCACCAAATACCCCTATGCGACCTTAGCAAAAACTGCACAAGGGGCAGAGGAAGAAGTTCTGGGAGCAGTTTCTAGGCAGAAGACAATGGCTTTGATGGCATCCCAGCCAGATGGGGCTGATGTGAGCACACAGCTGGATCCACTGCCTCTTGGCTTCAGCAGCCTCTGCTTCTGCCCAGAGCTGGGGATCCAGGTTATTTGTCACCCCAACAGCAAAGCCTTCCTACCAAACATGTGGCATCATCTCCATTTAACAACTCACAAACCATTAAGTTTGCCATAATTTACATTTCTATCATTTAATTTCCCATTTTTCCCTGCAACCATGAGGGTTAGAAATATTTTTTAAAACTGGAATTTGAGAACTGCAGGTCAACACGCCTCTAGTTGTTGAAGCTTTCATACTTGTAGTATCTTAGTGACAGCTGTACTCACAGATATCAAAAGTAATGATACTCTGCAATATATTAAGGAGTCCTCTGGAGACGAAAGGCTCAGGACCTGATGATTTTTTGTTCATGAGCCATGGCATGTCAAAGAACAAAGTGAGCCTGGCAGGGATTGACGGAGATTAAAAGTGCACACAGACACGTACACACACAAAAATCACTATGGAAAATGTGCTGCCTAACTCTGCATGAGTGAGCCCAACAGCTCAGGCACCTTGCTAAGCTCCAGTGGGGAGAGGGAAGTACTGCAAGGGACATTCCTGGGTGTCCACTCTCTGTAAGCCTGGGCCGAGGTGAGAGGTGTGCTTGGCTCCCCGGGCCACGGCGAGCAGATGGAAACATTCCCGGTTGTGTCCCAAAGCAAACAGCAATAAAACAAACTGCTAATGAGGATGCAACCTGACCCTCTGCAGAGTGCTGCCCAAGGACCGCGGGGCTGCAAGGGGAAGGGAAGGACTGGGCTGGCAGAAACTCCAAGCTCAAGGGGATTTTTTTTAAAAGAGTAAAAAAAAAATGTTTGGGTACTTTGCTGGTAATAAAAGTTACTCACGAAGTAACCCAGAGCAAACACTGCTTTGAAGGAAAGAGAAGTCTGTTAAACAAAGAACTTTACTCTGCAGAAAGAATTCCTTTTTAACACTAATGTTGACATTTCATTTTTTGTAAGAAATCCCAGTGAATCTTCCTTTAAGACTCTTTACTCCAGACAGGACACTTCTCTTTTTTTCCCTCTTTGCTTGCTGATATACTCTCCTTTCAGGGAAAGACACAAATTTTTATTCACACTTTCTGCTTTTCTTCATTGGGCTGTTTATCACACTTTTACACAAACCATTCTTAGCTATTACAGCCTAGGCACAACATCTACATTTTAGTATTTTAAAGCAGGAGACCAGCAGCTCCAGGAGGCTGAAGAACCCATGAGCAAACTACCCATGACACCATTCACAATTTTGCATCTGTGTTTTTTGGGGTGTTTTTTTGTTATTAACAAGAAAACAATCCAGCAGCCACTGTTAAGGAAGAAAAAGGAATCTATTTAATGTAGTGAAAGGCAACCTGTCATTCTGACACATTCTTGGTTTTCTGGAAGTCAAGTTAACAGTCATATTTGGCAAGGAAGATGTGATGGCATAAGGCACTTGGTTTGTGGAAGGACATCAGAGGTAGCTGTTTTGATTAGAGGAGCAATGATAAACCTGGACAGTGCCCTGCTAAGAAACTGTGACAGCCAAAAGTAATCCAGGCTGTAAGAAGTTTGGGAAGTGATGAATTAGGGACAGGACTGTAGAAATGTAAGTGATACTGGAATAACGCTAATCAAACCCGAGAGATTCTGCAGGCAGTTAAACATGGACTTAAGTATTGAAATATCTCATTGAAGGTAACAGGCATGAACACAGTCCTTAAACACTTTGGAATTATGGATGTCTGTTTCTCCAAGTTTCTGGACACATACTGCTGCCAGTATTTCTGCTTTAAAAAGGAGCAAACACCCAGGGATGTCAAGGAACACACAACAAATAGTTGGGGCAGTTTACTGAACAAACTTGCCACGTTGTTTGGAACCCAAGTGGGAAAGGGCTCTCCTGGCCCCTGAGCTGAGGGGCTGAGCAGCCTCTCTGCACTGTATCATCTCCTAATCCTTGCTATGAACTCAGGGCACCTTCAGCCAGGCTGGTGTCACTGTGCCAGTCAGCCACAAAAGCAGTGAAAGGGAACAGGAAAGCAGGAGCGTGTCTCACTCATACAAAAGTAAGTTGTTCCCCTTTGTTATTATCCCTTTGAATAAATGGTAGCTGAGAGAAATTTCCTTCTTGGGATTGTTCCTGGACTAGCAAATGCAAAACCACTTGCTGCAGAGGCTATCTAAGCCTTAATAAAGAACTGTAATGAAATTCAGGTCCAGGTGCTGAATGATAGTCCCACTATGCAGAACATATTTTTCCTATTTATTTTCTTGCTCAGATTTCACCTGTAAAACAGGAACATTAAGGCAACTCCTCAATCTCAGCCTGTTAAATCCTCAATTCAGCTGGCATACTCACAAAGAAGATTTTCCAACAAAGGAACTGAGAGCTTTCCATTGCAACTGCAACACCAGAGCATCCCAAAATGCATTTTCCTGTGACACTGTGCTCAACTGCTCCAGGTACATTAACGAGATCAGGTCTGTGACACATCACAACCCCAAAAGCTTCCCACCTCAGCCTAGGAATGGAATAAGCAATCCATCACACAGTGTGACACGTTCCCCAAAACACACACACACTCAAAACCTGAAAGTGGTGTCAGAATGTTTATTGAAGAGGGCAATCTGACTGGCTGAACCGACCTGGGTAGCCGGTAACTTTTAACATAAGCAAACAGAGATACTGTAAACCTGCTGTGCATGGAAACTGTGTTTATACTTAAATTGGACTTGGAAGACTGAAATAACTTACTAGAAAAATATAGCTTAAGTTCCCAGGAGCTCTGAATGACCTTGAGATCATTCTGAAAAAACCAGAAATATGTAGACATATACAGTGATGCAAACAGAGTTACACAAATATTTTTGAAGTCAGCTAATAAAATACATTTCCTTGCCTATTTTTTATGATAGCTTTGCAAACATACTTTTAAAACCAGACTTTTCAGCCCCACCAAGCATTTTTTTTGCCACTTGCGTTATCAGAACTGATGGTAAGCATTCTGCAATGTAAGTGCTGCCTCATTTACTTCTTAGTGAGTTTTGTAATTGCTGGATCTGCTCCTTTTAGATAGACTGCTGAAATTCTTACGACCACATGACAAGACAATAAACTTTCTTAGTGATGCAGTGGAAGTACAGAGGAAGACAAAAATAGAAAAAAAGATACAAGAAACTTCAGATTTTTCTCAGTGTAGCCAATACATTGACAAAATATTTTAATTTATATGGCACCTAAATTGCTGTACATAGACACATCTGCATGGAAAATGATCACAAATCAGAGAGATAACCACCACAAATTGTGAGCTCTGTTGCTCATGAACCTAGAAAATAATTATTAGGAGTATTAAAGCACCCAGAGTAATGTAACCTAATGTTGCATAACTGATCGAATGTCTACAAAAACCAGGAAATTGCTAAATCTAGAAGTGTTTTGCTTAAAAAATAATGACATAAAAGGAGAGGGCATAACTATTTTATAACTTGAAAACAGCCAGGGGAGTCTAACCGAGCTGCTTTTATTCTTCTGCCATGGGTCGGGTGCATGGCCAGTACTGAAGCTGACTGAAAAGGAAAGTTGGAGATGCATCGAGCGATGGATTGCAGGTTACCCACGAATCTGTATTTTTACCTGCATTTTCCACACCACCTATACAATCTCCATTTAGCAGGAAAGCAGCACACATGCAGGCAGGCAGAAGGGACTGGGCTTTTCACAGCAAGGTGCTCATCCTGCAAAGCCGATGGCATCCAGGAGTGGGATAACCTGGGAGCACTCAGGTCGCATCAAGGCTCTGCAGGAGAGGGGCGGGTTTCAGTTCAGTGCCGGGATACCCTGTAAATTTTGGTGTGAAGTGTGGGGATAACTGACCCTCTGAGAAAATCCGCCAAGTTCCAGAGAAAACAGGGTGGTGGTGAATCGGTGTTTCTGGAGCATAATTCTACTCCGTGACCAGAGCTTGAAATGAGGCGAATGGGGGACGGTCTCTTCTTCAGTGCCTGCTGTGAGGAGAAGAATAAATGGCCTTAAGCTAAGAGAAGATTCAGAATAAACAGTAGAAACATTTTTTCACTGTTATAAAGGTCAGACATTGCAACAGGCTGCCCAGGGAAATGGTGAAGTCACCAGTTCAAGAGGTGTCTGGGTCTGGCACTGGGCGACGTGGTTTAGTGAGGATTACAGGGGCAGTGGTGGGCGGATGCTTGAACCGGATGATTTTAAAGATGTCTCCTAACCGTGGTGATTCTCTGAATAAAGGCGGCGAGGCTTCTGTGTTTGGGGGGTTGAAACCCAGCATTCCGTGATTCCGGCTCCCTCTGAGGGCAGAGGCCCGAGAGCGCCGCGGCCCCGTCCGTCAGCTCCGGTGCCGCTCCCGGCCCGTCCGCCGGCGGCTGCGCGCGCCTCTCCCCTTCCTCCTCCTCCTCCTTCTCCCGCCGCGGCCGCTGCCCCCGCGGCAGGGATGGAGGCCATCGAGGAGCTGGCGGTCCAGCCCTGCACCTCCTCCCTCTACCTGCGGCCTTTCCGCCTCTCTTACCGGCAGGTGAGTGGCGCCGCCCGCCCGCCGTGCCCCGTCCCGGCGGGGCCCCTCAGCCCCCGCCTGCGCCATTTTGGAGCAGCGCCGCTGCCACCTCACGGCACCTCCGGGGCGGCCGCGCTGTCCCCGGCGCTCCCTCGGCCCGCCCTGAGGTGGGGTTCGAGGAGGGCAGCGCAGGAGGCCCGACAGACCGTGGGGTCGCTGCCTTGGTGTGCCAGCGGTTCCTGCGTCCCCATGGGTGTCCCCTGTGCCCTCCGCCCGCGCGGGGCTGTCACTTTCACTGTCACTTTCACTGTCACCTTCACCCCGTGCTGGTGTTTGGGTTCACCTCTCTGGAGACATTCCAAGCCCAGCTGGACTCATTCCTGTGCCACCTGCTCCAGGTGACCCTGCCATGAGAGGGGGTTTGGATTGGGTGATCTCCAGAGGTCCCTTTCCACCCTGACTGTTCTGTGATTCCCTGAATAGCCTCAATGCCCGCAGGTGGGAAGTGGGGAAGGAAATCCTGTCCCGTATCATGTTTGTATCAACATGAGTCACCTTTCACAGGATCACTGAGAGCTGGCGCTTCCAACAGCGGCAGGAATGAGAGCTTTGAAAGGAAAGTCACTTGTCACAGCACAAAGCATTGCGTGTTCCTCGGGTGCTTTCCTTGGGCCTGCTTGGTGGCTGGTCCAGGGTGAGCTTCTGCCCAGGCAGAGAGGTCAAAGGAGAAAGGAAGGAGAGTTTGGACAGACCTAGAAATGGGTGGTGGAAAACACATCTCTCATTTCTTCTTTGCCATTTGGAAAGGCAGAAGAGGAATGTATTGAGTCCAATAGTGAAATAAACTACAGAAAATGAAAAGCAAAGGTTCAAATAGGTTTCATCAAAGGAGATGAGCTGATTTTTAACATTTTTAAAAATACATTTTCTACATGATTTTCTTAAAGAAAGCTCTCTTCTCATTGATTGGGATAAATAAACCATTTTGATTCATGAACAGCTGAGAGCTTTATACTGACATGTCTTTTTAGGTATCAGAAGTAAACCTGAAAAACATTCTTTCACATTCTGAATTTTTGCTGGCTTAGCTTACAAGTGATGGGTCTTACTACTTAATTTAATTTTCACTTCTGAGTCATGCTCTATTTACATGAAAAACGGGATTTAATTAAAATGTTTGAAACAGTATTGCAAAATTACATTTAATTGAATAGATGTGCCTTAGATGTGATGAGCATTGTAAAGAAGAAATAAGGATATGTTTGGTCATGTGCTGTGAATTGACAGAGATCAGCATTGCCACTAAATGAAGCAGACTTGCCCTTCTTGCTACTTCCTCTCCTTGCACAAGGGTCTGTGCAGCAGCTGAGTGAGCTGGACCAGGGTAAAACCTAATCTAGCCAAAAAAAGAAGTCAGTTTTAAGCTAGACAAGATCAGTGATTCAGTTCATTATGCTGGCAGAGGGGAGGTGGTAATGTGGTAGTTAGGGATGAGTGTTTGGGGCCTGGTGAGAGATTGTTTCTCTTGGCTGCAGCACTGTCTTAAAATGAACTTGGAAATGTGGTTTCTATGGCATCTGTGCAGAGGCTGGCTTGGGTCCAGCCCATGGAGAGCATGAGCTCAGTGTGAGCACAACTGTCTGTACCTGACCTGAGAAACAGGCCCTAGGTTTATTGAGACCCATTTTGCATTTAAAAACTGACTTACTAACCAGAGGAAATACTAAATATTTTCATTCGTTTGACTAATTGTTTCAAAAGCATTTAGGTCTGCTGAAAACCCCATTAAACAATCAAGTGTCTAAAATCCAAGAGAGTTAAATGCCTGTTGTGCTTAAGAATTTTGAAAATTCCACCACTCCTCTAAAACTGACAATTGTTTCCAAAATCCAGCCCTTGATCTTAATGCTTTTATACTGAGTAGGTCTTCCCTTGTCCAACTATTTTAATTCACTATCTGGAAAAAGAAAAGAAACTTTTCTTCTTCCCAGTTCCTAATTGTTCCTAAGTAACATTAATTTCCCCCACCAATGAATTCCCTGCACTTGCTTGCTGAACTTGACCCAAATCTAATAAAAAAGTCTTTCTGGATAACAGAATAATCTAATGGGGAAAACTTGAATAATGGCATTTGTTGCACTGTGAAAACTGAAACTAGTTTGGATGCTTAAATTATGCAATATGTGGAATTATGATGTAATTGGAAGGCTTGAGGTGGTCTTGTAGGTACATTTTGTGAAGCTATGACACATCCCCTATAATTCATTGTAGTCTGAAAAAGAGTCATTGATGCATTTTTGGTGTTCACATAATATTAATGAAGGATAATTGGGGCCTTGAAAACTGAGAATTTTAAATCTATTTTCAAAAAGGTATATTCATAACACAGGCATTGATATTTAACATAAATCTTCTATCCAAGGACGTATAGAGAGTGAGAGGTTTTTTTATTCATTTGTTTTCTTTCACAACTACTGCTTTTCTGTACGAATAGGAAATTGAAAGGATTTTTACATGCAGTGTTGGATTTTAAGATTATTTCCAAGCATTCATGAATGCTTAAGTAACAGCATTGATTTCTAGACATTTCATATCAAAATTATGCTACTTGTGTGGAGATAATTTGAGTCCTGCTACTATATCTAATACAGCAAGGTCTTTAACATAAACATAAATTTTATTATTTTAAAGATAAATTTAGATAGGTGATGTATATTTCAATATACCCTGCTAGTCTGATTTTATCCACTCAACCTGCACCCCACTGATTTGTAAACCACTGTTGTTCCAGCAGCTTTACAGACCACTCAAAATCTGTAAGATACCAGAAGAGCATTCATTTGGGGGCTGAAATCGAAATAAAATGCTGAATAAATCAGCTCAGTTGGTCAGAGCATGGTGCTAATAACACCAAGGTCACAGGCTCAGTCCCTGTATTGGCCATTCACTGAAGAGTTGGGGCAGTGATCCTCATGAGTCTTTTCCAACTCAGAATATTCTGTGATTCTGGAAATACTTTTGTAAACCCACACAGGTTACACATCTGAAGGAGGCCGTGGTCACACCTGGTGAAGAGCGGAGCCACAGAGTCAGATCATTGTCTATCTGCTCTCAGAGGCATTTTACACCTTTACAGTTGCAGACCCAAGGATTGCATTAATGTTTTGGCCAGCTGAGTATTTTCCTTGGACATACAGATGCTCAAACTGGGAGCTGAGGACAAACACAAGAACAGAGTTGTGTTTACATCAAATCCACTCAGGCAATTACTGTCATGTTAGAAAAAACGCAGCCCTGCCCTTGTAGGTTTGTGCTTGGGTCCCCAGTTCCCCTGTGTTGTAGGAGGTTGGGTCATCCTTTAGACTGTATTTGTTACATACAGAAATACTCTTCCAAAAGTCTGTGAGAGAAATGTCCCTTTCTGGCTGTTTCACTGAAGTGAGGATTGTAAGAAATCATGGCAGTTCCTGAAGTAGGAATGGTGGAAAACCATACAGCAATTTACGCCCATGGTGGATTCTGTTCTTCCCCTGAGAGCTTTTAATATGAAGTGTTTCATCATCCTCTTCTTCTCTGCCCATCTGTATTTTAAATGAAAGCAATGAGCTCTGATTTTTTCCTGTGGAGTATAAAAGTAGATGTATACCCTTCTGAAAGACTTCCAGGTTTCAAACCTTGCAGATTGAGGCACCCTGCAGCTTCATGTTGGGCATCCAAGCTATGGAGAATAGCCTGGCTTGCTGGACAAATCACTGTACCAGTGACTCATTTGATTTATTAATTCTGTCTTTGTGTACTGTAGAGGTAGAAATAAAAGTGCAGCCAAGGAATTGTGGAATTCAGCAAACTGCAGTCAGATTTCTGTGAGGGCAAATATTGAGAGGTAAAGTAGAAATTAAGATTATATTCTTCAAAATGGGTGTCTGACAGAATTTCAAAAGGGACCTCAGCTTCTATTTGGGATTTTCAGCTGTCAGCCCTGCTCCAGGTGGGGCCCTTAGTCAAATCAACCATGTTTAAAGTGATGTGGCCTGGGATTGAGAGATGCACAAGGTACCTCACTTAGCCTGAGGAATATTTTCTTCATTTTGTCATTAGGAACCCTGTGTTCCTATATATTTTGGTTCTGCTTGGTAGAGAAGAAAATTCATTTTTCTCACATAGAGGATAGCATCTGTCTAGCTTTAATGTGTGCTTGCCCCCAAAGTGCAAATTGATTTGTTATCTAAATTGGCTTTTTTTAAAACATACATCACCTCCTGAAGAATTGGCTTCTTTACCAGGAACTCCATGGTAAATCTCTTTTCACTTTTTCCTATTGAAGTTTTTCTGCTTTTCATAAATAATTTATTCAAGAGACCAGAGGGATGGCTAATGAGAGATTAACTCAATGCCCAAGGGCTAGGGCATTTCCCTGGGATGTGGTAGAGTCAGGCTGCAAGATCTCACTTCAATTAATATTGCTTCCCACATCACAGGAGAGTGTGCTCACTGCTGGGAAACACATTTGTGTGTAAATCTTCAGCTCTCTTTTGTGTATGCTAGCCAGGCACTAGTCTATATATTAGACAAAAAAAAAAAAAAAAAAAAAAAAAAAGAAAAACAACAACCAACCCCCCCCAAAAAAAACCCAAAAAACCCCAAACCCAAGTTTAAGAATTCTGCTGAGACTCCAAGCCATGAAGTCAACTCTGAGTTGTCAACAGTTGAGGAGAGTAGTTATGAGTTGAGCAGCATTAAGTATCCAAATGGGATTTGGGTACAACGAAATCTTAATCAGCACCTGAGCAGGGAGGGATTTCAGTGGTTCTGCATGTTGGATTTGGACCCTTACACAGGGTTTTGACACAGCTATGGTGGATCTTGCTGTAGCAATTTAAGAAGTTACTGCATTCAAGTTTTCCTGTGCTAATGATTCTCACCCCCTGCGAATCAGCAGAAGGTGGCTTTGCTGCAGCTCTTGCTCTGTTGTTCCAATTCAAACCCACTGCCATCAGCCCTTTAAGCCCAATCACTGAGCTTTACACAGAACTAAGTGAATTGCCTTTGCATATTCTTTTTGGTGACCTCTGTGCTAGGGAGAGCACCCTTCAAAGGGGAGGCACAGCATCCATCAGCTGGGGGGAAGCATCTAGCTGCTGGAATTGTACCTTGAGCTCTTATAGAAACCTTTGTCCAGAGCTCACATATCAAAGCCTTTGTGGATCTCTCTCAGACTCATATACCTTTGTTTTTGAAAGTTGTTCTGGCAGGGGAGCTCTTGCCACTGTTTCCTTGCATTCTATAAACATCTATGTGCCTTCTGCCCAGGAACTTTTAGAAGTTTGCCACCAGACTAGAACCAACTGTCAGTAATTTTCCCAGCGTGTTTGTGTGTGAGTTTGTGTTTTGAATCTGTGGAATGGTGAATGGGCATCTGTTTCAATGCTGTGGGTGGGATAAACCTCAAAAACTCCATGCATATCGTCTGAACCATGCAGTCAGTAATGGTAAATTGGAACTATTTGCTCTTTTCTGAGCATCACATTCCTTCCACACTTCAGAGTAGGTCAGTGCCTTAACATCACATTTCCTCTATTGATTTAATCCTTAGAATAATTTGTTTTAAAGTTAAACAAGAAAAAATGCTCCCTTCGAGTTCATTTTAATGCATGATGTTTTTCATTCGCTGTTAAAGGAATTAAATTATTATTTCTTCGAGTTTCGAGTAGTTCTAAAGCAATTTTCAAGGCTGCTGTAGATTTTAACACCTCATGAACTTTGTAATGGGTAGAAAATGTGCTTCATGAGCAGGGTGCAGTTCATCAGTGAAGAAAGAATTTCTTCTGATCAGAGTTTGCTACTGCTTTCTTTTGTGACCGTGGGCAACCATCGTGTCTTACAATTTTAACTGTCTTGGAGATGTCATCAAGATTAGAATATGTGTATGCATGGAGAAAGAAGTGAGCCCGCTACCATTAATGCCATGAAAACTTTGAAGATGAAAAAGCAAAGCAGGGCAGTGTAACAATATTAACAATCTTATTTTGCATTTAGGAATTTTTGTATATGGTAATAGCAACATAAATGTGCCCAGCTGCCTGAAATATTCTCTGGAACTTCCGTCTGCTTTTTTATAAACATAAAACATTCTTTTCTGTTTTGACAGTTAAAAATTATGCTGTTGAGGGAGTAAACAGATTTTTAAGTTACCTGTTCAAACAAGTAAGTCCTCTGTTGAATCTTCAAAAGGTTCCAGTAGTAGGAAATATGTTACCAAGTAACACATGTATTTGCAGTTTATCTTTTTAAAGCAGTAATGAAGTGAAAGGAGATGCCATTTTTTCCCTGTGAAGTTTGTCTCGTTTTCTTCAGCTTGTCAAGTCTGTTATGTCAGTGTTGAGTATTAATCTTAAATGGAAACATACTGCTTCCAGCTCAGGGAGTCCCTGAGCTGCAAATTGCAGGAATCTGAGAGTATTTTAACAATATATTGTTGGGCATCTTGGCTTCTGTCAGAGGTAAATCTTGGATGAGATTGATTTTTGATCTGACTGCTGCTGTGTTAACAGTGAATGCGGTTGAGGTGCAGTATAATTCTTTCATATGTGTGAAAGAAAAGAAAGAAAAGTTTTTGCAAAGACAGCATTAGGGAGTTGAGTACTGAGGGAACATAATTTCCTTTGAGGGAAATGGTGTTCTCTGCAATTAGAACACAGATTTAAGAAAAGGAACTCGGGAATCTAGGCATGTCTGCTTCTGACTATGCCATATGCTTTGAATTCAACTCTGAAAATTTGTACAAGTTATTTTTGTGTAAGACATTTATTAATTACTGAAGGGGAAATGAGGAGCATTAGTTAATAAGAGCAGTAGTTGAAAAGAACACTAGTACTTGTTTTTGTTTCAGTGAAATTATGTCATGTTAGTCTTAATTTCTTTATCCAGCATGCTTTGACAAGTGAATGTAAGCTTTGAAGTAAGTGCATGAAAAATAGTTGACAGTGACAAAACTTCGTATTTTTAGGTCAGTCATACTACAATTTAACACACTTGTGACAGCAAATGTCACATAATGGAAAGAATAAGGCCTTGTTGAGCACCTTTTGTAGCTGAAATGTGTCTGCACTTACATAAACGATCAGTAAAATCTCATTTAATGCCATCAGACTACTTGGGTTACTGCACAGTAACTGTGAAGTTAAGGCTGAGTGTAGGAGGAGGTACAGAAGTTGTAGTGAGTCTAAGCTGTACTTCTCAAGTTCTGATGTGCTGCTCACTGAGGGCCACTGGAATCCATATGAGGCGGCTAAGAAAAGCAGATCAATTATTAGCAGGCTTAATGTGCTACAGCTTCCCTGGAAGATGTTTCCAGATCCAAGATGAAGAAGTTGAAAACCATCAGCTCTGGCAATACCACTCCAGTAGCCTCATGTGCAAGGACTTGTCTGCACAGGACTTTCCTGATTAACTCCATGTCTCATTCTACAACAAAGAGTCTGGTTCTGTTTACGTTAAACCATTTTCAAAGTACGATTGCACTTTGAATTCATACCCTACCTTAATCCATGTTAACTTTCCAGTGTGTGCCCTAAGGGAGTAGTAAACTAAACTGGATGACTGTGTCCACACAGGGGTTTAATGGAGTTTAAGTAGCAGAATTCAAATTCATCAAGGTACTTACTTCAGATTCATTTTCTTGATGTCCTGGTATAGACAAGCCCTAGGAATAAAAGTGGTTTAGTTCTAAGTGAATGAACCATGTTATAAAATTCATCACTGAAGTTTTATTATACTTTTGTGCGTGAAATACAGCTACTGTAGGGTATAAAGTAAGCTTTTTATTTGGTACCATCTCTTTTGTAGTAATTGCAGTTAGACCTGAGAAATAAAATAGTGCTCATGTTCTTCCAACAAATAAATGCTGTATTTGTTTTTCAGTTTGGATCAAAATTCTTGTGTTTGCTTAACTAGCAGAAACTTTTCCTCATACAAAAAATCTGTCACTGAATCACAATCTCAGCTATGACATTATGTGTATTTGATATGTTTTAAAGCAGATGAACACTGTAAAATTTTAAGTGTTTATAGCAAATCTAAATATTGTGGAAATTAGATTTTCTGTAAATGGTAATATTCTTTAAAATGTCATTGTTTGATGTTCTATAGGGGATGTTCTATCCTACTCTATTTCTGAAAGCAAGTGTATTTCAAATAACTTTATCTCAACTAGTGCAGTATTTAAAATACATTTGTATTTTCAGCTGTAACTCATAAAAGGTCAGCTCCCATGCTTTGAAAACTCTATACAACTTGATACTGCATAAATGAGCATGTTTTACACAGCAGGCATATAATGTTATCTGCCCCTCTGACTTGCACTCAGATTAATTATTCTTCATGATTTTTAACCAAAGTTAAAGAACTTAGCTTTCTGGTACTGTCCTTCAGACATTGATCAAAATCTTGTTAATATAGTAACACTAAAGTTTACTGAAGTTTAAACAAAGTAAAGCTCAGTTTTTCTTAGTGGTCAGCTCATGTCACTAAAGCCCTGATCACTGATCAAAACAGCATTAATTATTTGTTTCACGTTGAGGTTGCTGTGTCAAAATCCTTTAAATACCTCTTGGAACAGAGAGGGAATCTTACAGCCTGTGACAGAGCAGCTGGTGTGGACATGGGCTGATGCCCCAGTTGACAGGTTGTTGGATTAGAAAGAATATCAAAGGCAGTGAGTAAGATTAGGGATAAGTGAACATCTGACAGCAGTTTGCAGCAGGGGAGAACAGATGATAAACAATGGGAGCGGGGTGCGTGGGGGGGTGAGAGGTGAGAAGGCCATGGGAAAAGTGTGGCGGCAATCACTAAAGCTCCAGGTTGCTGAGCCTCATGAATAGAACAGGAAATGGGATTTGCTGGGACAGATGTGCTGAGTGGTGATGAATACATTATAGGGAAATGAGGCTAAACTCCTGAAGGTGAGAGATGGTCTTTCTCTTGAAATAGAAAATATGGGAAAAGAAAAGTTTAGCCCTCTAGAGAAGTAAACATTCTTGAAAATTAATATATAAAGAAGTAAAGCTAATTTTAATTAAATTATTATTCTTCAAGAGAGTTCATGATAAACTCTAAATCATGTACTTCGGCATAACAATCTTACAGTGCTATTACATATATAGGGAAGTGTTTATTTTAGTCATGAGACTGCACAAATGGTGGAATAATTTGAATGATGGAACAGCCTGGAATGAAGGCTCTGACTGGATAATGCTTAGAAGCATATTCTGTATCTGGCATGTATTACATAGCACTCACATAACATATGTTTGATCCTGCCACTGTTAAGAGACTTGTACTGAGTGATCTTGTGAGGTCCTTCCAGCTTTAACATTTTTTCAATTCTGTTAAGTGATTGAATGCTTGTAGAATATCATACATAACTCCTCCTGCTCCTTAGGGTATTGTTTCTTTACTTCTTGGACTTCCTTAGTTTATGTTCTTGATGGATCCTTTTCCAATATTTATGATATAGTTATGTCAGAAAGCAAACAGAAACTTTTTGCATGTTCTCTTATAGGGTTGTATGTCAGTTTTCTAACTTAGAATTTCTTATGAGATTTTTTCTTTCAAATTTCTGTAAAGAAAAACTCATTAAAAAACATCTCACGCATTTTAATAACGTATTACTTTAGCTGAAGGGAGGACTAACAGAAAGTATAATTGTTAATGTTCTGAGAAAGTACCAATCAGATTTGTTCACAAGACATCTAGAAATTTATTCCACAATACATTCTCACAGTTTGAGTTACAAATACAAGCTTGATAAAATAATGTAGAAACACAAACTGTGAGAGTCACCAACTGGCAAATACAAAGCTCAATGCTGTAAGGACAAGAGGTGACTTAGCTGTAATGGGAATGCCCACCATCTGTCCTTCCTGACCTCAAATCCCTCATATGTGCTGCCCCTGTCCTCCAGCTGAGGAGACGTGAGGCTGGCCTCCTCCAGTCCCTGTTTGTTCCAGCCATGTGTCCTGTAACTGTAGCTGTCATTTGTAAAAGAACAAGGGATTGTAAACAGAATCTGGGATTGATGTGTCCCATAGCCCTGCTTCATGGAAATAGCAGTTCACATTTGAGAAATTCCATGTTCAGTATCCTGACTGCAGTGACATCACTTGAATGCAGCAACTGAAGAGTTGGTAAAGCTTTAGAGATGTCCCACAAAATTAGCAATCATTGAAATTTGTCCTTCAAAGAAATACAATTATGGTGAGCAGAGCAAAACAGAGATTAAAAAATCTGCTCTACTGATTCTGATTAGCATCAGTACTGCTCTAATAGGTGTATTTTCCATAAAACTGGGATTTCTGCATTTGTATGAAACTATAATCAAAGAATTTACCATTTGTTACAGGCAATTCCCATTTTAAAGACCATTTATAGTCAGCTTGCTCAGTTCTTTACTTTATATTCCAGTATTGAAACTGTTATAGGATCACTGTCATGCAAGTTTCAGAAATACTGTAGTAATACATAGAACTATAGATAAATCACTAATCAATTAATCACTAATTCAATCAATTTACTGAGTGCCAGTAGTATTTAAGTAACAGGAACATGTCTCACTAGTAGTGCACTCTGTTAGAATGGATGACAGATTAGAAGGTGTTCATAAGTTACTTCAATCTTTCTGTGCATTACTTTTTCCCAATGGGAAGATGATAAGAGGACTGCCTCTGTGGGAATCAGATTTCAGTTGAGTGTATCAAAATTGAGAGGTAAAAGTGAAATTAAGAAAAGAGCAGGATCTGGAGCTAGTTGCATCTGTCACTTTGAACTGATTTTTGGGAGGGGGTGGGGAGGAAGGAGAGGATGAAAAGCCCTGAGGATCTTTGTGAGGAGGGTCTGTGAGAAAGTCTTAGGAGAAAAATCTAAAGATTGTTCCTAAGCCTTGGCTTCTGTTAGCCCCCTGCTGCTGTTCTTCATCAAGTTGTTTTAATGGCTTTCAAAGCAAGTGAGTGGAAAATGGTTTCTCTGGAACTTTAAGGAGTCCGAACTGAAAACTGTCATTGCTTTATAAGTAAAACACATCAAAGATTGATGGAAGAATTGCTTGTTAAACACATTGTAGATTTAATTAAAAAAATGGCTGATATCATAAAAGGGACATAAGATCATCATAACTACCTAAAGGTGAAAGTATAATGGCTTGTCATCTGCTCAGGAGCCTGTGTTAAGTATCTCTTTCATAGCTTTTGTGACCCTCTGTATATCTGCAAGATGGTGGTTTTTTTTCCATGAGTGTTGAGGTTTTTTTCATCATGTATAGATGGAAAAGTACCAAAGCATAAAAATACGTAGGTGGTCGTTACTGTGCTTTTTAATTTTCTGTCTGTCTTAAGGGATGCCTTTTTCGGGTATTTTTAATTAACTAGTGCTTCAAATTCTTATCTAGTTCTGAAATAGTTGTTTTTCTTTGTGTTGCAGTGCATAATATTTGTTCAGTGTGTGCAAAGTGCATTTGTATATCATCGAGTAATTGCATGTTTCTTCTGGAGCCTGCCTTCTTCTCCTCTCCCCACTGACAATTCCCTCCACAGTCCTCCCAATCAGTAAATAGTGTGTTTTTTACTGTTGTGTTGTAGATCTAATATGAAAAAGTGAAAAAAAAAAAAAGTGTGCATTGAAAACAGCATTTGCATTGAGACTATGAGCCTCATTTTCAAACCAAATCCTTTTTCTGATCTCATGCTGCATATGATCAAGGTGCACTTTTAGTAAGCAAATACAAACAATTCTTTTTAAAGACTAGAATAATTCCTCAGAGAGCTGATAAAATCCAATATCCATCTTCAGATTTCAAAAATATTCAGTGTTGTAATTCCAATTTTAATTCACAAGTTCCTTCTGGAGTAAAACAGCTACATCTATGCATGATTCTGACTCCAGATCTGATTCTATGAAATGCAGAAAATTGTTTTTCCCAAGAGCCTAATATGTGATGACAGCAATTACTGGATTTTCTGCAAATGATAAGGCTTAGAAATGGTATGTTTCACCAAAAAGCATGACATTATTTGAGTGAAATATGTAAGATTTTCATGATGTACGAGATCATTTAAATAGGGACTAAGAATATTGAGCATCCAATCAGCTACATAGAATTTGGTCAATTGATATTACTTTTTAAGGATTCTTTTCAATGATATTTGTCATTTTAGATGATGTTTTAATTAGCTGTAATGGTTGTTTGTGAACTTAGAATGGACATAGCATTTTGGTTTGCTGCATAAAAAGATTCTAGACAATAAGTGGATTTGGCCAGATATTAAGATCCACATTATGAATTTTTGTTACTTTGTGAAATTCCAACCTTGCTGTATAAAATGGCATTTTAGCTCTTCTCATTGATAAGGCCAGGTTGTCCCTTACATTGTTTCTATTTAGTCCTGGTTTAAGCAAATTCAAAAGCAATTTGAGTAAGTTGTTTTTTACTTAGTAGGTAAACTTGTTGGAGTAGCAGCAGTTCAGTGGTTTTTAACCAGAAATTATATATTCTGACAAACTGAGCTGTAAGTCAATATGGGGAAAAATAGGGGCAAACAGTACACTTATGTATTGACAATAACATTATAAATAATAATAAAAAAATTTAGGCTATGACGCTATATAGCTCTTGTATGTATTCTTATCCAGAATTGCTGAAATAAGCTATCACTGTTGCCTTTGTTTAGTTTTATTTTGGCTTCATTTTGGTTGTCATTATGCCACTTAAACTTGTTGAGCTTCTGAAGCAGCAGGATTAGAAGAAAAAATTGGCTTTCAAAAATCAAATCTTTTGGCATATCTGCTGTAGAATTTCATTTGTGTGTCTGTACTTAGCACTCTGCTTTCAGCATTGTACCATTTCTGACACTTGAAAATATTGGACACGGGCAATTTCTGGCTTACTTTGCAAAGCTTTGTTGCTCTTCAGAGTGACATTTCTATAGCACTGCAGTTTGTACAGCCTAAAATTTTATCTGTAACTCATCTGATTTGTACTCTTCAGATAAATTAAAAAACAGTATGAGATTATTTCATGTAGTGATAGGACAAGGGAGAATGTCCTTAAACAGAAAGAAGATAGATTTAGATTTTCTATTAGGAGGAAACTTGGCTGTGAGAGGGGTGAGGCATTGGCACAGGTTGTCCAGGGAAGCTGTGGGTGTATGCCCCAACCCTAGAATGTTAAAGGCCAGATTTGGATGGTGCTTTGAGCAACCTGGTCTGGTGGAAGGTGTCCCAGCCCATGGCAGAGGGTCTGGAAATTGATGATTTTGAAGGTCTCTTCCAGCCTAAATCTTTCTGTGAATATTGGCCTCCTATTCAGTGAAACTAATCAGTAATCATTTGTATGGAAATTACTGCTATAGTATTTTACGGGATAGTTCCACCAAATCTGAAACACTTCTCTGAACACTTATCGGAAACACTTACTCATCCCTTTATTGTTTCTGTAAACCACCCTTGTTTCTTGACAAGGAGATGTAGTTGACCTGTCAGTCTGGAGAACCTTCTTTCTTTTTATCTCCTTACTTCCTCTTTGATCTGTCCAGGAGTTCAAACCTCTTGGTAGAAATCTGACAGGACTCATGGGAACATATGAACCTTCCTAGAGCATTATGGGACACTCCATAGTAAAAGATTAATTTGTTAAAATAATAATATGAATGGTAAGATTTAAGTGTAAGAATTACGTTGGGGGGTGGGAGAGTAGAGATTTAATCACACCCAGGGGCTGAAAAAAGTCAGGGAAACTATTTCATTAAACAGAAAAATTGTCAGGATATTTGCTTTTGAAGTATTTCTGAAAAAACCTAAATGAATGCCAGTTAGTATTGTGTTTTCCCTCCCCTCTGTCTGTACCCTGTTCTGCAGCCCATAGGATAGAGCAGTGGCAGGCCTTCCAGCCCTGCCCTAAGTGGGATGATAAACCACACCCAACAGTTGTGCCTTGGGGAGAGGATGAAAGGAAGAAACAACTTTCTGCAGCAGTATGTTACGTGTATGTTTTAGTGAAAAAAGCATGTCTTGCTTTTGCAAGGGAAGGTGTGGAATTGCCTGTAGTAGTAGGGAATGTTGAATCTTCATTCTCAGACCAGCCCTGCTGACCCTGTGGGGTGAACTTGTGACCTTCATTCTTTGTCTAAGATTTAGACTCTTCTCTATATGCTGAGTTCATGCCATTGCATGCTCAGAATGAAGTCTTAGGGCTTAAAGTCTCTTGGTTTTCTACTGAAGGAGCCAACAGAAGCAGCCAAGAAACAGTTTTAACATGCTCACAGTATTCATTGCTGCTGAGGAGACATGCTCAAAATCCTGGGACTGTGTCTGTGAACATACTTGGAGGAAGTGGTAGCCTTGAGTTCCTGTGAGGTTTGCTGCATAGGATGTGTCCTCCCCTGCTCTTACTTCACCATGGAGACACAGCAGGGCTACTCCTGGCTTTGTTCCCAACTTTTTGAGACTCAGGACATCCCAAGTGCTG
Source organism: Emberiza elegans (assembly GCA_024865655.1). Lineage (NCBI taxonomy): Eukaryota > Metazoa > Chordata > Aves > Passeriformes > Fringillidae > Emberiza > Emberiza elegans. The sequence goes on from JALJVW010000139.1 coordinate 34,229,616, forward strand.
CCTACTAAGCTTGGTCAAGCTTGTTAATGCTGGATCTTTGTTGGCAGGTACCAGCCTGGTGTGTAAGGCCAGGTGTAAAGTTCATTGAGCTGTGTTTTATGCATTGATTTGAGTGCTGCATCAGAAGTATTTTGTCCTTTGTAAGTTATATATATAAATTAAGAGATTTGTGAACCATTTTAAAATCATACCCATGTGATCCATGATATTGCTTATTCAAGTGCATTAGGAAAACCAACTTGGCAGCTATGCATGATGGATTGTTTTCTGTGTTGTTTGGAGAGTTTTTTAATCCAATTTAAATGATACAGCAGTCTATGGACAGGATTTTTCTTAACAGCATTCTGCTTCAGGTGACACAGTCAGTGGTTGTTTTTTATTTTTTTTTTAATTAGAGCAGCATTCATCAACTGAATCGTTTTTGAATGCAGATTTATTATCTGTTTAAATGTGGAGTGGCCCAGTATTGTGGTAGAAGAGGGATAGTTTTATTTTCCTGCTGGCTCTTTGTCAGCCAGAAAAGATTTTAATCGGATCCTATATAAGTTGCCATGAATTGTTAGAATGACTAAAGAGGTAATGAGAAATATTAGACAATTGATGGTGGTGATTAGCTTTTGGCTGAAGTACCAGTGGCAAGTTAAACTGTGGTTTTATGGTGTTGTCAGTGTTGTTTTCCTGAATGACATAGCAAAATTAATGATGAAAGGACAGTTTCTTTCCTTCCTCTCTTGGATGAGGGTCATGACCTAGGGTAGCAAAGATGAAGAAATTACGCTTGTAGGCGTAGTGGTTGCCTTGGGACTGATGATTTTAAGATTCATTTACTCCTTCTGCCTACTATACTTGTGTTTGCTTTTCTGCCTGCTGTGCCTGCAGGGATGAGGTGAAAGCCCTAAATCCCAGCAAAGCCAGGGGGGTGAATCTCTCTCTGAGTCAGAGATCCTACGTGAGGCTGTGCTGTACCAGTAACTGACCAGGGAATTATGAGCTGTGGACCAAAGCAGTGTTTGCCCTGTGTGCATCATTTGGAGAATCCTCTTCCTAAGGGGCTGAAAGGTTATTTTGACTGATGAGTACACAGGATGAGTACAGGAAGGAGCTCAAGAATATTCAGTGAGAATTCTCATCCACCGTGGGGTCTTGAACTTGCAATGGGTACTTTATATTGAGTTTCACTCTGTCTTGAAACAGCTACTACAGACAGACATGATTGATCTAGGTATGTTATGATGAGTGCAGAATTATTGCCCCTGCCTGTCATTAAATATCACCGGTCTGAAATTTCAGTCAGGCCCTTTATCTTGGTAACTCGTCAAAAGGAGCAGCTGCCAGTGGACAAGAAAAGATGAAAACATGAACACAGGTTTCCTGGAAATGTTTTTAATTCTTTTGGTCTCTCTAAAAAGAAAAAAAACTAAACAAAATTTATTTTTCTCATAGTTACGTGAGTCTCAGTAAAATTTAGAAGTTTGGAAAATGTTGTCTTTAGTAACTTAGGAGTTTAAGTAGCATTTTCCAAAAGAACTTTCAGGAATTGGTCTCACTTAATTTCACTAACACTTCATCAGGTAGTAGAGCAGAAATAATTTTGTAACCCTAGACAAATATTGCAGTCTAAGTTCCACCACAGAAATTACATTATTCAATAAAGATGTTGAGATGCAACTGGGGGGTTCAGCGTTTGGCTGAAATTGCAGTGGTCCACAGTAAAGTGTAAATTCAGTTCTTCCATCTTTCTAGTGAGGGTCTTAAAGGTGAAGGTTATTGAATGCTAAAAAGTGCTTTTGTAAATCTCATCTTTTGGAGTTGTTAATGAATTATCAGAAATTTGGAGTAGGGCTATGAACCTAAGTCTGTGTTCCCCAGATTAATTTATTACTGAACTACAAAGGCCATGCTTGTTTGTTTGTTTGTTTTCAACTGCAACAATTTGCAATAATTTATACAAATGAGGAAAACTCCAGAAAAAGTATTGAGGCACAGAACACCCAGGAGGTCTCAGCAGCCTTTGGCTGAGGTATTTCCCTGGCTTTAATTCTCTTAAGCTGAAGCCAGCAGATGTGCATCCTGAACCTTTGTTTCTCAGCCTCCTATTGTAGTTATTGCAAATTGTGTGAGATTTTTTTTCTTAAACAATATCAGAAAAAATACTGGTAACAGATTAGAGAAAAGGCCTTTGGTGCAGAGGTTTTCAGCAAGTATGGGTACAAGTGTGAGATGTGTAATACATCTGTTTAAAGTACAGCACTTACTTACAGTAAAGTATTTTGCTGTCACATCAGCTGAATGCAGTTTCCAAATTACATTATCTCTGTTAAAACTTGTTTTGTTATTAGGATTATTTTTCTTATCTACATCCAGTCAAAGTTAAAAGTTTTATGCTTTCCTATAGTGTTCTAGAAAAAATAGTGTAAGTAATTTTGGAAATATGGAAGGCGTATGTTCCTTTTATCCCTGCAAAATAAGAAAGTGTGTTACAAACTTCAAAGGGAAAACACAGTTTAGTGAAAATGGAGAAATACATACAGCAAAATTCAGTAATATAAAAGGAATTTATGTAAAAGAACAGTTGAATATTCACTTTAAATTTTATCAGTTGTATACAATGAGAGAGAAATCTGAATACTCTACCTGTTAGCAAATGGTTCCTTTGTACAGAATTGGATTTAACTTAATACTAGGAAATCCCCATCTGTATCTCAACTTATAACCTTAAATTATGTGCTGACTTGGCAGTGAAATGATGTGAGAAAAGTCATAAATTTGACCTTTGTGCATGTTGTGTTTCTTAATGTCCTTATTCTTTGTAGTATAGATTTCAGTGCACTGCTGTGGATTTGCCTTGGAATAAAGTGTGTTTGATCTGTACGTGCAATTGGTCCTGATAATTATGTATATTAAAAACAGAAAAACAAGGTGAGAAAGGAGATTTGATTGTATTTAATGTACTTATATATGCTTAATTCTCGTGTTTTATAAATTTCATTCAAAGGTAAGTGATCTTAATGATAGCTGAATGCCAAGGTAAACTGCAACAAGTCCATTGTTGAAAAGTACACACAAAAAAACAAACTGTGACCTGAAAAGTAAACTTCCAGAGGATTATAGGAGAAAGTTTACTTACACATCAGGTATCTTAGTTGTAATTGTTCTGGCAGTTGATGTACATAAAATGAACAAAGTGGCTTGGCCCAGTATTGCATTAACAGTTGAATAAATTAATGCATTCTCCATTGTTTACTTTACCTCCCAAAGTGTGAAAAAATTGCACCTTTGAACAGTAAACTCTATTGCTATAACCATCTGTTTGCAGTTTCATTACACACTCCTACCAGAATAACCTTCTCTTTGAAGAGAAAATTGATATGGGTTGTAAAAATTACGGTCTCTGACCTTAGGTTTTATGTCCCTTGAGGTATCCCTCGTGTGGTCTCCACTGGTAGATGTTAAGGTTTCTTCAAGAAGTACCTCTATGTCGTCCAGCTAATTTCAGATAAGAAGCCCATGCATCAAAGAGTTGCCTGTCACACACAGCTGAGCACTCCAGTCTCTTGTTCAAGTCTTAAATTGAGCTGAGTGAGACCCCAGCAACTTTGTCCTGCCCTGCCCAGGACTGCTGGACATCTGGCATGATGTCCTGTAGTGTAAAGGATGTTTTGTCTGCATGGACTTCACTAGCTCAGCCTTGCTTCTGAAACTGTTCATATTGCCAATTAAAGACAATTAGCAGCAGTAGTATTTAGCTTCAGTTAGAATGTTTGCTTTTAATTCTGTTAAAATGTCATCAGTTTGTGTAATTTTGGGTGCATACTCTTCAAGGGCACTAAACTGAGTAATTTCCAACTGAAATACTTGAATAGGGAAGTTAAAAACTGAAAAATGCCATTATTTGTAATCATGATGCTTTTAAAATAAACACTCTGGATAGTTTAGTAATGAAATATTACAAGCTTTGTTTAAAAAGCAAACACTCTCCCCCTTCCTCTTGAGCTTAAACAGTGGCTTGTTTAAAAAAGCCAGTAAAATTCCATAACACTTAAACTCTTTTGAAGTAGTTTTTCAACATCAGCAAGTAATTCTGCAAATTGCTTTTGAAGATGAGGCTTCATTTACTCCAGCGTGTGCAGTCTGATGGAGTGGATTAGTGGGTGTGGACTGAAATGGTAATTTGGGCTTTTTTTGTGTGCCTGTGTCTCTCTGTAGAGCACTCCCTATCACACACATCTCTGTCCTCCTGCAGTATTTGTGAGAGGACCAAGGCTGTTCTGTTTAACAGTCACTGCTTAAGACTTGCAGTCTGTGTGATGGCATTGCATTCATGTTGACTAATAATTTTTCATTACTCGTTTTTCACTTTCATTCTACTAAATAATTCTTTTATCAGTTTGGTGTTTTTTTTTTTCTAGAGCAAAAAAATTTTTTTTATTAGGTGAGTTCCCAGAACCAGCCCACACAAATATCAGTGGTGGGGTAAAGATGTCCAGGTGGGGTGGGAAAAGGGGCAGCCTGGTTTTTATCGGACTTACACTGTTTTGGGATTGCACCCCAGGACAGAGTGACTTCAACTTTGCATTTCAATTAGTAGTCATGTAATAAGAGAGCCCAGCATAAGACGGTTCCCTAATACTGATGTGTACATTTTAAAGGCAAAAAAAAAGTCACTCAACTAATGCAAATTGAAATGATTTTATTGATTTTATTATTTTTGTAACTGAGTTCACGGTTTTATGCTAGCTGAAAGTGCTTCCTTTCATTTTGAAACATAATGTAGAACTTTCAATGAAATCTGTAATTATATAAAAAGAAGACAGCATTCTCACTGCTTGCTACAAATCAAACCTTTCAAGTAGACATAAAAATTATGATAAGTCATTATTTCAAACAGATTTCAGATGCAAAGTAGTCTAATCAAGACAGGGTTTTTCTTTTAGATGAAAAAATTGAATATTAAATTTCCTTGAATTTTTGACTGTTCATTTGCACTTTTTTTTTTTATGGATGAAGATTTTTAGATACAGCATGGCATTTCTTTAGCTTCTGTGTACAAAAATCCACCCCACTGACTTATTAATCCAATAAAAATATTCAACAGGAAGCAATAAAGCTTTTAAAGTGTATTGAATAGGTATTTTATTGTCATTTGGAAAACTTCAGGAGTCCAAACTTGCTTTAGCTGTCTGTCTTAGTTCATACTGGTTTCACAGTGTTGTGATGACTACCAGTGCTTTATTTCTTAAAAAAAAAATTCCAAAGTTTGTATTTTGAGAGTGATTTTTTTTCATTCACATAATTTTTGTATATGCTTAAAATACTATGAAAAATGTTCAGACATTGCAAGGTAATTTGGTGAATAATTGTCTCTGATAGTGAAGTGAAAAGAATAAAGTCCTGAGTTTGTCCTGGAAGTGCAGTTTCTGCAGGCACATCATTGTGGGCACTGAAAACATTTTGTATTGATTCTATAGAACAGAGAGTTCCAGCATTAATCATTGAGCTGACAAGAAATTGTTTACATCAGGTTATCAATGCTCATATGTTGCCACTGAAAACCACTGTAGATGTGGCATCGTGTTCCATTAGGCTGAAAGAGAAACATAACAAGGAAGCCTCAACTGGTAGCAGCACTTCTTCAGTAGTGAGAGGAGAAAGGAAGGGAAAGGTTCATTTGCAGAGGGATGAGGACATAACTTTTATGGCTTTACCACAGGGGAAATCCACTCTGTTTAACCCGGGATCTGGGACTTGAGAAGCAGCAGTTAACACACATCTTTCCTGTTGTAGAACCGTATTTTTTATAAACCAAAAAGTTCTGAATTACTGAGTTGCTTTTATTGCAAATTTATCTCTTGACAGCTTTTATTGGTCATAAAAAGGTGAATATGGCTGAAAAGCATTAAGGTGAGACCACTTAAGGAAATAAAGGTGGCAGGAGGTAGCAGGTGCTGGCTGTGTTGGCGCAGATTTTTGTCTTCATGAGTCAGTTTCTTGACTGCTCATGTGGAATAACCTCACAAAAGCCCATCTAATAAAATGAGAAGTTCAGTGTTCTCTTGCTATGAAGGTCTGGGCAACAAGCTGCCCCCTCCACAGGAGAATGCACGGGGAATTTCCAGATAGAGGCATTGCTTTGCACATTGGTACTAAACTGTGTGAATACATTTGCAGAAGATTGGTTGAATGTGAAAATAAGTGCAATAGAAAAACAATTTACACTTTTTGAAAGAAAACCCTCAAAGCTTTAAAAAAAAATTTGAGAGCAGGAAAAAACCAAAAAATTTATTATCCTGTAGGGAGTTTTACTGATTTGGTCCATGTAAATCATTAAACAGAGACCTCACTCTTGCTTGACTTTGCTGACTCTGTTTTAAGACCGTTATTTGCCACTTAATTCTCTTATCTGTTTTTCTGCACCTATAGTATAATTATTTTATTACAAGAAGAATTCTCATTATCCCTTTGCATTAAGGATATTAACTGCTTTTGTGTCTTAGGAGTGTGGACACAGAGTAAATGGAGCAATGAGGACAGAGTTATTTTTATTGTATAATTGCTTCAACTTCTCCAGTTGGATTTTTTCACAAATATGGAACATCTACTTCTTGGGTGACTGCTTTAAACCCATTCTAAATGGTAGAGACTGGGGGATCGTGACTTGTTTGTCATTTTAACTCTCATAACTAGTGCATGTAGCTTATCTAAATCAGAATGTATTTGTCTTAACTGCCTGTGTTTGTTTACATCAACTTTTGTCTGGGCTCTAACTGAATTGTAAGATCATTGAACAGGAACTGTTCCCACTATATGTGTTTAGTGCCTTTCACAATGGGGGCACCAAACCTCATGTTGTCTCTCCTGTAATGTAAACAGAAAGAAGTTAATCATTGTCATGGACAGATTTCTTTTCTTTCTCTTTTAGTGGTATATGTGATGTTAATTTGCTTATTTTGGACTTATTTTGGACATATGTCTCCTGCATTTAAAGTGATCAGCCTGCGTGGCCTGATACCTTTCTCTTCAAAAATATGTAATACAAGGTACAAAGCATTTTACTGCAGTGGTTTTGGTGTAACTTTACAGTTCTTGGCCACTTAGACATTCTCTGCCCAAGAAGATGCTTGTGGATAAACGTGGGGAATTACATAAGGCAGTGCCTTTAATTTGTTCACTTTTAAAATTTTTAGATACTTGTATAAGGCAAATAATATAGGCAAAGTTTTAAGTAGGTTTTGGGTAAAGATCATTTCTCCTTCACTCATGTGTTTTCTGTCCAGAGCTCATTTCAAGGAGTCATTAAATAAGTGACAATCAAAGTCACTTCGTTGAATAAAACTCCCAACAGAGTAACTACAGGAAATCTTTTCCTGTAAACCTGTGTGTAGAGGATTTATTTTATACACCCTGTGTGATGTTGTGAAAAAATTATTACACAAAGTTCAAGGCAGCATTAGAGCAGTTTTGTGAGTGTTCTTCCATTTGTTACACCAACATGTTTTTGGCTTACTCTTCAGCATAAAACTTCTAGCAAAATCTAAGAATAAGCCTTTAATTGCACATGTTTAAAACATACATGTAATGCAGTTTGTCTGCAGCTGTTTCAGAAGCTGACAGTTAATTCTTTTGCACATAAGCAAGGCAAACCTCTCTGTGCAGCTGCAGAATTTGAGCGCTGCTTCATTGAGCTGAGGCAAATCGGAGAAGATCAGTGCCCAGAAAAACCTCAGCATTTTTCCCAGGTAGCCAGCTATGACACAGTGCTTCTATATTATGAGAAATAGTGAATATTTTTTCACATTCACCATCTCTATGTAATTCATGGTTTTACAGACTTCTGCTGTGCCAGTCCTTAGCGTAGCACTGTACCAAGGTTACTGTAAGCTGCATGCCATGGACTACAGCATCCCTGTCCTTTCTCTTCCTCACCTTGAAACTCAGTGGCATCTTATAACTGGAGTACCACAGCTCTAATTCAATTAAATTACTTGTGAAAAGGATCTCATTCTTTGGAAAGATTCTTGGAATGATCCTTGAGGAAAGGCCTACACCTCTCTCTCTAAAATTGTGTTTAAGTACTTATTCCTTCCATTTGAAAAAGATGCATCTGCAGAGAAATTTTGAGTGTCTGGAGGGCTGTACACCACAGCAAGACTGAGGGGATTGGTTTGTTTGGGTTGGGGGTGTTTTGAAAGCCCAGGATGATATCAGTCTAACAGCGCTGAGTATTGGTACTTGTGCAGACACATAACCTCATGTAAGGGCTGGTTCAAGAGTTGGTTCTTCTCAGGTAGCAGACTGTGCATGGGCACTGCCCTCAGGGAAAAGAAGGAGGAAGGCATTGAAGCTGCCCCAAGTGAAGAGTAGAAATTTACAGTGACTTGTGTCAGAGCATGTCCAGGGTCTGTCATGTGTGGAGTATACCCAGTATCACCCTACAGTCAGTGCCAGTGAATGTTTCTTTCTACATCATTTGCACAGCAAGTCCTTTTTCTCTTCTTTATTGGCCTACCTGGGCTGAGTATTAGGCAAGTTCCTCTAGCAAGCAAGAGTTATCCTTCAGGCATTCTGGCAGTGTTTTGACCTTGCTGTTCAGATATTTTATAGCCTCAGGTGGTGGACAAAAGCAAAGGACAGCAATATCCCTGGCACAGTGATTCTTAAGGCATTTTAGCTAGAGGGCATGTGACAAAAAGAATGGTATTTTGATAGGCTGCGGACAAGTCCAACTTATCCATTACAGACAGTGTGAAGAGACTCTTGCCTGTAATTATGGCACTGAGCTGGTGCAGGAAGAGTCTAAAGAAAAGTATTTTAAGAATGGTAGCAGGACAATGTGAAGATCAAGTATGGGTGATATAAACAGCTCTGCACAGGTAGGAGTCACATCTGCTAATGTTGCAGTGACTGTCAGCACTTGTCTAGCAGAGAGCACTTGGCAGTGCCTGGTTGTCCTGCAATCACTTGAAGCAGAAGGCAGTGAGTCTCCTTGTGCAGACTGTCAAGCTGGGAGCAAGCTGCTGTTAATTCTGATTAAGTTACCAATGCCATTACCAAGTCAGTCTTACAGACAATATGGTCTTGTGACACACTTTGCACATTCAGGTAGTACTGAAATGGCCATTTGTGCTTCCTTTTTAGAGTTGAGGGAGGAGTGTGTTTAATTTGGGTGCCTTTTTGAGGCACTGTCTTTTGCCACCCTTTGGTGCCTTTTGCCAGACTTGAAGAGTGTTCTGGGGAAGCATTGCTGTGTGCTTTCTCTGTTCTTAAATTTTAGAGACAGGTTGCCAGGCAAGATGGACATCTCGTCTGACCTGGTGTGGCTTTCTTATGCAATTAGTACTTATGTAAGTGATCTGTCTTCTGTGTAATGTGAAACGAGGTTGTCTCACATGCTGCCTCTCCTGGAATACAGCTTTATTAATTTACACATACTATATGCACTAGTTGAGTGTTGCAACATCACAGAACCTGATCACTGAGCACAGAACTAGAGTGTGATTACTTTGTGATTAAAGATTTACCAAATCGATTATGTGTTACACAAGGTTGTTGCAGTATCAGAACTGCTATTCTGAACAGATTAAAACTAATATAAAATCTTCTGACATATTTATCTTTATAAACATTACAGGACATATTTTCTCTTTAAAGAATAATTTTTTAGATCTTTCTCAAATGTCATAAAATAATTCTTTCTCCTTCCTGTCATCAATGCTTAGATCTCCCAGCAATCAGTTATACTCAGTTCTCACTGCATTGAGAGGTACTGTGATTGTTCTTTATTGGACACTGGCGAATAAACTACTTGTAATAATGCAATTACATATGCTTATTAAAATGAAAAATTTTAAGAACTTGAGAGAGCCTTTGTGTTTCACAAAGATATTTCTCTTTCTCAGGAATGATGTTGACCACTGATACCTTTAATATTGCAGCTGTCTGTAACTGTGGTGATAGCAGAGCTTTGTCAAAGACCAGGAAATATAGAGAGTGGAACAATTTAACAAGTAATCATAGCCACTTGGCTGTTAAAAGCATGAATCTTGATAAGTTCAGCAAGTAATACTTTTGTCTCAAAGATAAGATAGAGATACTACATGCAGCTTGATATAGTTGGTTAGAAGCTGGCTGGAATTAATGTTCTGTAAAGTATGTAAAGCAGCATAAGAACCATTGGTAACTGTTTACATGCTATTAATAATTAGCAACCTTCCTACCAGTCTGTTAGGAAAGAACCAGGCATTGGGTACAATAGAAACTCAACTCCATTCGGTTGGGTTCAAATTACATTTGACTTCGACAATAGGGCATGAATGGGGCTCATTTGAGTTTCTGCCACTGTAAACAAAGAGATGTCAGAATGTTTCATTTGTTTATTGATTTATTTATTTGGACAGGTGCAACTTGATCATATGAAAAATGTTTTAAATTCAAATATAGGCAGAAAATAGCTTAGTAAGCATTGTCCAGTCAGAGTATATGATATTAACCAATGTGATGACTCAAAATAATTTAGTCTGTGGCTGGTTTTGAATTTGGGTCTTAGAATAATCAAATCATGTTCTGGAGATAGTGCTTTACCTGGGCTTAGAAAATAGGAAATACAGATTTTATTTTCTGATTAATTTCTTTTTAGGTACTGAGTTCCTTCTTTTACTTTCTGCTAAAAATTATGTGTGCGTCTGTGAGGTAGACTCTGTTAATGGTAAATAGAGCTCATCCTTGGGAAGAGGTCATTCAGTTCTGATGGATCCCATCTGTATGAGGATGATTCTCTAGGGTGTAATTTTCCTCAGCTATTTGAAGCCCTCTCATAAATGCTCTAAAGCGATCAGGTTCTATAATTTGCAAAATGATGGCAAGAGGAAAGAGCTAGGAAGATTGTTGGTGGGATTGTATGTTAGAATGCAGTATCACAGGACTAATAGCCTAAATTAATGCAAGGAGAGACTTGATTCAGGCTTTTTATTGACATCTCCAGCAGCTGGACACCCACATTTCTCCAAAGTGGACATTACAAAGGGAGAATGGATGATGGTAGCACCAACTTATGATTTGGGGCAGGGCAAGGTTTAGACTAGCGAAACAATATGAAGTTACATGCAGAAGACATTACCCTTGGTGCAGAGTTTTCCAGTTCTTTTGTGTTAAATGGAAAATTACTCAGCAATCTGCTAATAAATCCCACAAATACCTTGCTTACAGGTAGAAATAAACTTACAGAAAGATTGAGCTGACCTTTCACATTTAATACCTTACATTATCTTGCCATACAACACAGCCCGTGTTGCAGCTGTGTATTGTATCACAGTCCTATCAAAGTTGTTCCTCTGTCTCTCAGCAGGTGGAAGGAATTGGATATACACTCAGATTTGGAAGCAATGGCTTTAATATTTCAGTTCACACTAAGAATTTGCTGTCTTTATTTTCCTTTCAACATTACATTGCATTTAAACAATGGCAGGGCTTCTCCTGTACTGCACACGTTAGATTCCTGTCAGTGCTAACAGAAGGTATGTGCACACACCAATGGAAGAACCGTTTAGAGTTTCTCTTGAGGTGAACAACTGTTTATAATTAGAGTTGTGGGAATGAAGAAAAACCCAGCTAGCAAGCAAACAGTCCCTCTTCCAAAAAGCTTGGTAAACTCATAAAGCTCAGAGGCTTAATCTCTGAACCAGAGTGCTTGTTATCTAATCCTCACCAGCTGTTGTGTACTTGGTAGCCATGACATCTGTAATAGAGCTGAAGGGCCTGTCTATATTGGTTGGCACCTTTAGCCACCAACTGAACTTGATTCTTCTCTCATTGCTCACATTTACCTGCTTTAAATCATTAACCAGTTGCTCAGAGTTTGATCATTCATTTAACCATACTTTATAATAGAAGTCAAGTGCTGCTTTTCATTAAGCATATTTTAGGTGTGTAGGTCTTCAGCAGGTCTCGTTTTTGTGTTGCTTATAAGAAAAAGGTATCAACCACAAGAATTTCCTCTGGTTTCATACTGATTCCTAACACAGACTTAAAACCAACCTGGAGTGAAATCTCTTGAGTTGTATTTGAGCTGAAAAACACCATCACACTTCCAGTAAACAGAGTAAAGGATTATAAGCAGCTCCATTAACTGATGTGTATGAATTGCTATAGGGAACTATAGAAGGTATAGTATAAATGTAAGCAAGGTATGTGTGTTCATTATAATTGTGAAAGAACACTTGTTTTCAGAGATCACTGTCAGCTATGCTCTAGTGGATATTGTTCTTTTTAAGCTGGCAGAGGACAGGAATTGGCCCATCTTGAGAAAATCAGCCATTTTATGTCTCCCAGTTCTTGAGTGAGTGCTGTGATTTCAAGCCCTCAGCACCACCAGCAGTGCAGAGGAACAGCTGCAGTGCAGATTGGAGTGTCACCCCTTCATGCTAGGTGTGGACAAAACTCCTGTTTTGGTCCTTGTAAGGGGTTAGAGGGAAGGTGCCTTGTTCCTGCGTCCCACATGGCTTTAGTTAGGGGGTAAGTGCTGAGCTGTTCTACAGGTAAGAGCATTTCTGGACATGGAAGAACATACCTGTGGGTTATTTTACTGGTTAAAACAGAGCTGTTTATGGCTTCCTGGCACTGTGAATAGTTAGATTGGGCAGCTAAAGTTGATACTGTGGCCAAAACTGGGCCTGAAGGCTGCAATAAATGTCTGCTAGCTGTCATCATATTATTGTGGGTCTAAGATTTTGAACGGTCCTAAAGACAGCTCCAGTGTCTGTAATACTAACTGTCAAAATCCAGAATATTGGCCTCATAAATAAAACTAACTATACTAAGTTTTCAAAAATTAGAGTTGTGGGAATGAAGAAAAACCCAGCTAGCAAGCAAACAGTCCCTCTTCCAAAAGCTTGGTAAACTCATAAAGCTCAGAGGCTTAATCTCTGAACCAGAGTGCTTGTTATCTAATCCTCACCAGCTGTTGTGTACTTGGTAGCCATGACATCTGTAATAGAGCTGAAGGGCCTGTCTATATTGGTTGGCACCTTTAGCCACCAACTGAACTTGATTCTTCTCTCATTGCTCACATTTACCTGCTTTAAATCATTAACCAGTTGCTCAGAGTTTGATCATTCATTTAACCATACTTTATAATAGAAGTCAAGTGCTGCTTTTCATTAAGCATATTTTAAGTGTGTAGGTCTTCAGCAGGTCTCGTTTTTGTGTTGCTTATAAGAAAAAGGTATCAACCACAAGAATTTCCTCTGGTTTCATACTGATTCCTAACACAGACTTAAAACCAACCTGGAGTGGAATCTCTTGAGTTGTATTTGAGCTGAAAAACACCATCACACTTCCAGTAAACAGAGTAAAGGATTATAAGCAGCTCCATTAACGGATGTGTATGAATTGCTATAGGGAACTATAGAAGGTATAATTATAAATGTAAGCAAGGTATGTGTGTTCATTATAATTGTGAAAGAACACTTGTTTTCAGAGATCACTGTCAGCTATGCTGTAGTGGATATTGTTCTTTTTAAGCTGGCAGAGGACAGGAATTGGCCCATCTTGAGAAAATCAGCCATTTTATGTCTCCCAGTTCTTGAGTGAGTGCTGTGATTTCAAGCCCTCAGCACCACCAGCAGTGCAGAGGAACAGCTGCAGTGCAGATTGGAGTGTCACCCCTTCACGCTAGGTGTGGATAAAACTCCTGTTTTGGTCCTTGTAAGGGGTTAGAGGGAAGGTGCCTTGTTCCTGCGTCCCACATGGCTTTAGTTAGGGGGTAAGTGCTGAGCTGTTCTACAGGTAAGAGCATTTCTGGACATGGAAGAACATACCTGTGGGTTATTTTACTGGTTAAAACAGAGCTGTTTATGGCTTCCTGGCACTGTGAATAGTTAGATTGGGCAGCTAAAGTTGATACTGTGGCCAAAACTGGGCCTGAAGGCTGCAATAAATGTCTGCTAGCTGTCATCATATTATTGTGGGTCTAAGATTTTGAACGGTCCTAAGACAGCTCCAGTGTCTGTAATACTAACTGTCAAAATCCAGAATATTGGCCTCATAAATAAAACTAACTATACTAAGTTTTCAAAGAAATGCCTCTCAAGTGTTGTTAGATTTCATTATAGTAATTTTTCAGTTGGAGTTAATTTGATTGATTTTTAATTTTTCCTCTGCAGAATGGCACGAAGAAGTTCTGGGATTTTATGAGGACACATGACAGGTAACAATGGCATCACATTATTTCCCATTATCTTCCTGTTGTATTTCATAATGTATTCTCTTTAATTGGTCAAGTGTTGTTGATGTTTTCTTTCTTCCTATTTCCTCTTCCACTTCTTGTGTAATACTTGCATGTGGTTCTCTACTGTTTAAGATAGAATTAGGAGAAATTTTTAAATCTCCTTGTTGTTTATTATGTTTTTAGTAAGTTTTGTCTGTGCTTGACTGTTCCAATATTATATTTTTAACACTTAATTGTACATTAACACATTACTGTACACATTGTTTACTTATTACATTATTAACACATTATTGTACATTTTAATGATTACATAGAAGATGGAACTGGACATTTGGATTGTATGAAATCCTCTTTTTTGAGTGGGAATTTATTACCTGAAGGAAGGAGTTTCTTCCATCTTTCCAAATGCATTTCTCTGATCAGAGAAGAAAAGCAATTAACTTCTGACTTCAAAGATCAGTTCATACAAGATTATAACAAATAAGGTGTATATAAAACAGACCAAGTCTCAGTGTTATTAAAATCTAAAATATTTATATGTCTTTCAAAAAGTATTAATATTTAATCTGTTTGCTGAAAATTCTGGCATTAGAAGATAAAAATAAAAAGCAAGGGTAACAACTTTTTCCAAGAGAAAGCTTTTCTAAATCTATTAAATGTAAAAAATGTAGCAAAACACTAAAATAAATTGTGACATAACCAGAGCCACATCAAGAGATGTGGGTTTTGTGTGCATTAAATAACTGAAATCAGTTGCATTTTGGGAAATTCTTCTCAGTTGGAACCCTCTAAGTCCTTACATGATTCTTTTTGTGACATGAGTCTTTACATGCATGTGGGTGCCTGAGAGGGATATAAAATGCTAGCAGCACTTTTTATCTACATAAAGATTGTGAAGGTAAAATTTTCAGAAGAATTGGGAAAGTATTGGTTGGATTAAAAATGCCTGTACTGCTTGAGAATGAGGACAGAAAAGGGAGTGATATTTCAATACTGAACTTCACACTTGCTTTTGGAATTTGCCTGGAAGACAGTTCTGTCTTTGCACTTTGTCTGTCCATATGGGCATGTGCCTGAATTTATGATGGCAGATACAAAGGCTGAAATGATAATTGACTGCTGGAAATTTAATATATTCCCATTCAAGCAAGTGAATCCAGCCCCAAGTCACAGTACTGAGAACATGACTTCCAGATGAATTTCTATTACTGTTTTTGTTTAAACTTTAGTTTGTCACTGTGTGATAATGTGTGAATATATGCAACTAACTGAGTGGGGTAAGTATTAAAGGATCAGTTTTCCATGAACTTCTTGGGAACAGTATTTCTGAAGGACTTTTGTGGACATTTTTAAAATAGTTGAGAACATAACTTTATAAAAAGGCTACAGCCACATGTCATGCCAGTCATCTCTGGTCACATAACATTTGTTAGCTTCAGATGCACAACAGCTGCCACCCCAACTTATTAGTGACTACTGTGGAACTGCAGAATGTTTAACACTCTTTCACAAGGAAATTCATTGCAGCTTCTGACACCAAAGGTAGTAATGTGAACTTCCTGCATAGGAAATCCATGGGTTCACATAATTTTTTTTTTTTTTTTGTGAATAGGAAGGCAGTTATTACCCAATACATTAGTCAGACCCAAGATCCCTTATAATACTTTAAAGCTCTACATTTTGATGTATTTTAATAGCTGTGATGCTTATTATATGGAAAAGTCATGCTAACTAGTTCCTGAAGATTATAAAGTACTTCATGCTGAGAGAGCTCTTACAGGTTCATTACTGTCAATGAAAGATAAATATTGAAGAAGAGGAGAGGTTTCTGGGACACAGTTCTGTTGGTCAGGATTTCCTGGTGTGTATGTCTGCTTGAACAAGATGGTAGATGTTTTCCAGAATTAAGATCCCTTTTCCATAATACTTTTTTTATAAGTATTCGTAGCTTACAACTTACAGAAGTGCTGTAAGACTGTTAAATGCTCCAGGTGTTTGCAGTAAGGCTGTTTACCTGAATTGAGCATATTCTGTAAAGATCTGTAAAGAGCATGTGTATATATTATATATTTACATAGAATTTATATGTATTATGAATTTAGTGATGATGAATTAAAAAAACAACTGTGTAATCCTATAAAACCAGACATTGTGCCTAACCCATGTCTTTATTTGTCATCCTCTTTCAGCAGCACAAGTAAACGTGCTTAAGACTGACTTCCTTGCTGCATGGTAGTGAACAGAGAGCTTGTGTGCTGGGTTCCTTTGGGACCCCAGTGTTCTGTCTCATTTCCAATTAGGTCAATATAAGCCAATATTTAATAGATTTGTATCAGAAGATACAGGAAAATATTTACCAAGAGAGATGAAGCTATTGTTGTATAAATGTATCCTTTCCAACTGTTCAGATGAACAGCTGATTAAATTATACAAAGACAAAAGCACAAGGGCTGCAGTAGTCACTTCATTTGCCTTAGATGTGAGTCATCTTTTAAAATCTCACTATATGTTGCAGTAGGTCAAGATCATTTAACCATATGTAGTCTGGTGGTCTAACTCTAACAGAAGGTAAAACAGCAGAATTGGCATTACTTTTCATTTTCTTCCTTTAATTTCTTTTCTTTCCTTTAGTTATTGCACATCTGGGCATGAGTCTGCAGTATGTGGTTCATGAGCTCTCTTAAGACCAAGATCATTCAGAACTAGACATCAATCCTGAAGTCACTGCTGTAATTCATGTTGAACAAATAATTGCTTATTCCAAATCCCTCCCTGCCATTTAAAGACAAAAATAGTTATGTGCAATTTATTACTGGTCACACAATAAACTGTGTTAAGGCAAACCTTCAGAACCCGTGCTGTCAAAAGTCAACTATGTGTCAGCATGGACAAAAGAAGCAGAATTTCTTACCATATTTAGGTTTAAATTCTAATAGAAGGAAGATCCACAACACAAGGACATACCTATGGACAGTAGTTTGGTCCTGGAATGCTTTGCCCAGAATCTCCATCCTTAGAGAAATCCAAACCTTGACTGGACAAGGCTCTGAGAAATCAGGCCTAACTTAGAGTGACTTTTAACAGGAGATTGGATCATGTGATTTCCAAAAGTCACTTACATCCTGAAGGTTTCTATGATTTTACAAGCATATTAAATGTGTAATGAGTGTTACAATTCCCATCTGAAAGCTGTCCAAAATTTGTAAACTTGTCAAGGAATCTGTCAATCCATAAGCCATTTTTCTATTGGAAAATGATGAGCTTACTATTGTTCTTGTCTTGTGGAGTTAGATTTAAGTTAATCTTTCTTTGAAACATGCAGATGAACATTGTCAGAGCTCATTGGAAGGTTTTACAATGTCATTAGAAACAACAATGAAGTTTACTAAAAATGAATGAAGTAAAAATCCTTGATTACCTCTTCTCCACTGTAATTATTGAACAAGTTTATTGAGGTGTTGCTCCTAAGAGTTACCTAATTTTGGCCTGTTGTGTCAGGCACACAGCAAAAGATGCTTTCTGCAGTTATGCACTGCTTACTTTTCTAATTAAGTGTAATTTTCACTTTAATACTCAAGATGATGTGTTTGGTCATTATTAAACATATCCTGATGAAAATCAGGCAGAGTGCAAGCAATGAAAATTTAGATACCAGGTTTATTTCAAGATTGTTATTAGGCTTGGGTCTGTCAGAACTGGTTAGCAATTTGTGGGGGTGTGATTTGTGGGCTGGTAATTTTTTTTAAGGACTTGGCTTTTAAAAATTAAAATCTTTATCAGAACATTTTCCTTCTGCAAATTTGTGGTGATTTTCTGTTAGAAATAGAAACATACTAAATTTTACAGAGTAACCATCGATACCTGTAACAAAAAAATATTCTCTAAAACCAGCCTCAGGTTACAGTTATATTCTCCCTCATCTTAATTTTGCTATATATAGTACAGTAAGAGCCTGAAATGTAATACTTAAGTTCTACATTCATCTACTTTATAAAGCAATAGACCACATTCGTTTCAGGTTTCAGCAGCTCCCCTTAAACAGATTCAAGGCTTTTAAAAGGCATAATTTGGGAGCAGATGAAGGTCAGTGTACAGTCATGTGCTCCCTTCTGTGCTTTGAGTAATAACGCCTGAGAACAGGAACACAACTGTACCTTTTCCTAGTTGACAAAACAAAATTATGTCTACCTCTCCATGTGAAAGTATGAAAAATTCACTGTAAAGTTCACTGCATTTAAAAGAGAAACAAATTTGAGGAGACTGAATTGTGTGCAAGATAGTTATGTGATTTCTTCTCAACACTGAAAATATCATGTGATGAAAAAAAGCATTTGGACTAAAAAACTTGCAATTCTACATGTGCATTGTACCCCATTCATGCTGCATTTTTACCTGCAAAAACATGTCTCAATGACTCAGCAGTAGCTCCTGACTTAAAAATTATTAATGAAAAAAGGTGAAAGTTTATTCTTGTACTCCTGGTTTGTAAGATTTGTCTTTTGTGGATGTACCACTCATGAGTTTTTCTGGGTCTGGATTGAAGGCCCTTGAGAAGTAATTTGTGTTTGGACTTAAGTGTTTATTATTTCTTATCAGTAAACAGTCTTATTACTGTGAGTTTGGCAGCTTTTCATTAGAAGGCACAAAATGGCCAACAGTCTTTTGATACAAGGTCTTTTAAGACTAAACTATCTATCCATTAAGAACTGACACCTAGATTATTTCCCCTTTTAACCCAATAACTGATCCCAAAGAGCCCACAATGCAGACTTTCCTGCCCAATTACAAAATGCCACCCAAACCCATGAAGAAGAAGGAAGAAGAAGCATGAAGAAGAAACCCAGGACAACACCCTGTGCCCTCCAGCTTGCTTCCATTCACATCATACTAAAAATCCCAAACCCTCAATTTCTCACTAAACGATGCACCTACACTACTCTCTATAATCTGTTTCACACTTTTGTGGATTCTAGTCTATCTTGAAGTCTGGGAAACTTTCTCCATGAATGGGGTCAAAGTCAGTGCTTCCCTGGCGGTCAGGGCACCCCAGAGCAGACAGAGAAATATTCCCGGTGCCCTGGGTTTCCACAGCCTTTTGGTTTTTCAAGTAAAGAGATTAATTTGTTTCACATTTCAAACAAATTTATGCCTAATCTAATTTGCTTCCTCAGAAGAAATGACTGTTCACTTTATCTATTAGAAAGACAACTGAAAAGTGTAGTTTTCAGTTGGAGTGAGTTTGCAGGGTGAAGGAAACCAGAGCAACCTCCACCTCTACTCATTCCCTCCTGCCAGGCAAACAGGAGGAGGTTCTCCAGGCAGGTTAGGAATGAGCATAACTCCACAGGAGGAGGTGCAGGTGTGGAGGCTGTGTGCTGTGCATTACCTGGCCAAGGGCAGAGATCAGGAGGTCCTGCCCAGGGCACCGAGCATCACAGCCCAGCAGCTGCAGCTGCATCCCAGCCCCGGCCATGGGAGCAGCCAGGGATGGTCACAGAGCTGGGCCAGTGGCCTGCAGGAGCCACGGGTGCTATTCTGGCTCAGTGGCTGGAGCAGGCAGCTATGGAGACAGGGTGGAAGTCATGTGCCCTGACCACATTATAGGAGTGGATTAAATTCCTTCTCCTATTTCATATACCAGATCATTTGGGTTTTATGGAAACTTAATCCTGTATGTATTTTTCTGGTTTATGGCCTAGTGTATTATAAGACAGCATGAAATTTAACTCAGATGCTCCCTTTGTGCGAGAATTATCACAGTAGCTTTAAAATAGAGCTTTTAAACATCATTACAGGTAAAAAAAAAAAGAAAAAAGTTTTTCTTGGGTGGCATATGCCTTTTACTTCCAATGATGTGCTGTTATTCTGTAAACCTTGTCTGTCTTTGTAATGTCTCCTCTCGGGTGTCAATGATGTGGAATTTTCTTGATTATCTTCAAAGATAATGTGGAAGATAATGCATTGTTTAAAATCAACTGGAGATAGTTCAACAAACAAAAATGATAAAAAGTTTAGGGAAATAATAGCTGAGAGAAGGGAATGAAGGCTGGGCATGTTCATGCAAAGAATATCACAACCGAGGAGAGAAATTACCACTTATCATAAAATGTAAAGGAACGGTATAGAACAGGCCAGAATAATTTAATTTCATCAGTAATCAATGACAGAATGAGAAATGATATCTGGTGGGGAAAGTATTTTTAAAATTAAGCACTAAGAAACTGTTTTTACCAATAAGCAATAAGATAATCCAGGAAGGCATGTTTTGTAATCACTGTCATTGAAAATGCTCAGGTCTAGGCTTGATATCTGTCTATCAAGGATGTTATCAGGCTAATGATAATTTTCCTGGTATTAGAAGGAAAAAATGTAGTAGCGTATTACTTTCCTTCAACCCAAGTAATTACATGATTTGTTTGCATACAATATTTGCAAATAAAATCCACTTAATGCTGTGTTTTTTGTTGTTCATTTTTGGGGTTTTCTACAGCGAAGACTTGACAGATCCTCTGCATTTGTGCCAGGAATTCTGCAGGCGTATTTACTGTCTTTTAAAATGAGTTACTATGTTGTTACCTTAGGATCCAATTTAAATAAAAGCATAGGAATGAGAGAAACATGAGATAAGATGCTGTAAAGTTATCAGAGAAAAACATGAAGTCATAAATTTTCAGATTCTCATTTCATCTTCTTAAGCATGTGATACAAAAGCACCCTATAGTATATAATCTCTGCTGTATCACTGAAACAGGGTAAAATGGCAATAAAATCTTTGTCGAGGGAAATGCTTCATTGGGAAGTTGAATATTTGCCTAATTCCAAGAATAGAATCCATGAAAATTTTTGTAACTAAGCAGGTACATGAGAATTTTGACTGGTTAGTCATTAATTTCTGAATACAGGTTTCTGGTATCCAGATTTAAAGCATCTTGGGTTTTTCACAAGTTTAGGGATTTAATTTTCTAGTGTTTCTAACAATATGCAAAATAAATTAATGTATTCATTCTCTTACAATCACTGAAATCAGAAAGAGTCTTCCCTCTGCTTTCAGGTGATTTTGAAATAAACCTGTTCTGTGTGAAGGGTGCCAAGAGTTTGCACATGGCCTAGAGACAGAAGAATGGCCTGCATTTGGGATGGGTAAAAATAATCTAAGAAAAGCTCGGAAATGTTTTGTAGTTGGAGTGCCTGTATTTTAGAATTTTAGCTGAAAATATCTCTTGGAAAAGAGGGAATTATTTAAATGTTATTCTAGAAAATTGAAGAAAATGTGAACAACTATGAGTTTCTTCACTGATGGTACTGAGTGTGCAGTTACACCTGGCAGAAGGTTGTGTTGTGCACATCATGCTTGGATTTTGGTAGGCAATAAACAAAGTTGCTCATTTCCCTTACCTTCGTGCAGAGCACTTGAACTTTTTTGTTTTGTGAACTGTCCCTGAAACCTGATGGTATTTTAAATATTTGACTTTTGCCATTTCAGAATGGAATAGAGACATACTTAGGCTTTTTAGGTGGATTATTTATTGGTCTTACTATGTGATAGCATTTATAAATGGCAGTTTCACAAATAATTAACAATTGGAACAAAAGCCCATCAGGCTCTGACATCTGTTGCACATAATTACCATAAAGCTGTATTTAATCAAATAAGTTAGCATAAAACCTGAATTTATTTATTAAAATATTTTGTTGAAAGAATCCCATTGAGATGCAATGTGTCATTTCTAAGGGTATCCTGGGATACTGGCCAAGATATGACACTTAAGGAATGTTATTGAGAGCAGTGTGCTTTGATGTCTCATTTATTTTGCAGTTGAATTTTCTTTCTAATTTTTCTTTGTTGTATGAAAATAAGTTGCTGAGAGAATTGTTTATTCCAAAGAAGTTTTCCTGATTATATTCTCTGGTTGGCAATACAAATTGCTATTTTACAAGTAGGTACAAAATGTGTTTTAAAAGTGCATGTATCTGGGTTTTCTTACCACTTCTTAGTTCATTTTCATGCTGGTCTGATGATTAACCAAATATATGCTTCCTGCTTTATGGTGTCATGAACAACTTCCTGCTGCAGTTCAGTTTACTGAAACCAAACTTCCTTTTGAATCTTTCCAAAGAAAAGTTTATTTTCTCAAGCATACGTGGCTCACCACTTTATTCTGGGTTTATTTAGTATTAAATATTTACATTGTGTTGGAGAAAGCATTCAAATTTCATCAGCATACAGAAGTCTTTTAGACATCTCTAATTATCTATTGCCAAATCCACTTTATCTGTGATTAGTATGAAAGGGTGAATGTTTTTGTCAGGAGCTTATAGCTTTGCTTTTGTAATGGGCTGCATTTTAAGCAGCCAATTGGATTGGTGTTGGCCTTTGAAAGATGCAAAATGCTTTGAAGGAAGACTTAAATGAACGAGTAAAGACTATGCAAGCACACACATTTAATCTCAGGACTATCTGCATTATAGCTAAAGCTCTGGGAACCTAAAGGAATTGCACTGCAGAATAATCAAAGGGTACAGCTTTATTACATCTCTGTTCTGAAAACGAAGGGGCTGTTTTCTCTGGCTTTAGGTACTGGGTGCTGTGCTGATAAAAGGAAGAAGACTGCACTTTAGACACCACATTTGAAGTTTTCAGGATCTGTCCAGCTGTGAAATGGATGGGTAATTTGAATACAGAAGTGGCACAGGGGCTATATACAATTTTTTCTTACGGACATCAAAAATAATTTTGAAATAAGATGAAGTAGGCCCTCCTGAGGGTTGACTCCTCCCAAAGAATTGCTTTTGAGTGTTGGCTCTCAAACAATTTTAGGTGGTTTTTGATTATCACTTTCAAATTGAAAGCACAGTCATTTTAGATTCAAACAAGGAGAGGACACATTCACAAACATGAGCGTGGTTGTGTGGAGACCTCAGAGCACCTTGCAGGATCTGAGGGGGCCCCGCAGAGAGAGATTCTGTCAGCAGCTGCAGTGACAGGACAGGGAGTAATAGGTACAGATTCAAAGAGGGAAAGTTTAGGTTAGATATTAGGAAGAAAGCTTTTACTGTGAGGGTGGTGAGGCACTGGAACAGGTGGCCCAGGGAGGTTGTGGATGCCCCAAGCCTGGAAGTGTTCAAAGCCAGGTTGGATAACACCTGGAACAGCCTGGCCAGGTGGGAACTGTCCTTGCCTGTGAAAGTGCAGGAGTAGAGGATCTTTAAGGTCCATTCCAGCCCTTTAGCATTTTATAAACATAATTTCTTTGTGATCTGGGGTGTTTCTCAAATACGGTATTTTAAAAAGACTAGATGGAATTATAGGTTTGACATGGAAAACTATGAATAATCAATTTGTCATCCCTCTATGAACAAAGAAAGCCAAATTCATATAAGTTCAAGAAGAAAAACATATTTATACTTTAAAGCTAAAACAATTATGGGATTTCTGAATTATTTATTTATTTCTTACTAACTTTTCATCTAGCATGATTTGTAAATCTTGACATTTTCTCCTTTATGAGCTATGTGGGCAAAAGTATGAAATGTATGTTTTATATTCACATGCTCTCCAGCAGAGATGAATGCATCTCTAAATACCTCTGCGGTTGCACACTACATTTGATTATTTTTTCTGATTGTATCAAAGGGATTTTTAAAACCAAATATCTGTTGAGAGTCAAGGGGGCTGATTAAATCACTTACTTGCTTTTATTCCTGCATGCCATTTTTATGTCTCCTTTTGGAATCTGCCATTCCTTTTTCTTTGTCTTTATTGAAAATGGTAACTGAAATACTGCAGGCGCTGTATTAGTAGTATTGGAGGGGTTTTGGTGGTTTGGTTTGGTTGGTTTGTTGTGGTTTTTTAGAAATCATACATCATTAGTTCCTGAAGTCTCCCCCATGGAGCTGAGATTATTGTTTGTAGACAGCACTTATCAGTATTACAAGATTTAAACTAATTTTGAGATACTTTTTAATTTTTAAAAGTAGGTGAAAGTGGCTGAGGTTAATAGCTCAGAAGTCCTGGCTTTTAATGTTAATATCAATCATTTTTAGGTGCTTTATCTTCCACTATTCATTTCTGATCACAATTTGTGTGTGTCACACACATAGCCATGCTTGACACAAGTCACTCCCTAGTTGCTCTTACAAGGATTTAAGAAAGGTAAATTTCTTTGCCTGAGTTACTCATCATTTACCTAATGTATTAGTATATTATTTATTTATTAGTATTATTTATTTATTTATTAGGATTGTCATTAAAAGTCCTCATCTCCAGCCTTGAGAGTCTTAGCTCACTGACAGAAGTACAGGGGTCTTGTCCTTGTCTTTGCTATTGTTGTACTGTGGGGATTTTCTAAAATTATTTTTTCAGTTTACAAATTCACACTTGTAAAGTCAGCATTAAGGCCACATATAAGAATAAAGAAAGACTGAATCCATCTTTATTTATTAAAGGATTTTGAAAGTTTGTCTCATGAAAGGCAATTATTAGTGTCAGCAGTTGCATGTGGATTAACTATAGCCCTAGAAGTACACATTTAAGAAGTTGTGGTAAAGTTCATTTGCTGATCTCAGTTTCTGGGATGTATTTCAAAAGAATTAACTTTGCATGGTCCATATGTGTGTGTGCACACTTTAACAGGATGTCAGTTTTCATCTGCCCCCTACCTCAGAGCTGCTGTGGTCAAATGCTGCATGTCTTGTGTGCTGCTCCATGAAACAACACCCTCCTTTCCCAGGTTTGAGAGTGTGAAGTTGTAGTATTTCTAGCTAAATGTCTGCTGAGCTGGAATATCACAAAGCATCCGTTACTTTACAGATTTCAATAAATACAGAGCTGTACTATGTTGGGGGAAGGAAAATTGTGGAAGTAGTTTTCTGTGGCACACAATAGAGTCATTTTCTAAACTATTCTCAGCAGTGTTTTCATCTGTAAAGATTGTATTCAGGTAGGTGTTTTCTCTTTTCATAAAAGTCTTAAAGATGGAGGAGGAATTAAGGTTCTGCACTCTTATGTTGCAGGGTCTTTGGATCAGCTTCTGATTTCTGACTTAGTTTAGGGAAGTCACATATCCATCATAGAATCCTAATACCTGTTTCACTCGGGGCTTTTTTGAAGTTTAAATGGTTAAATGCTACAAAAGAGCCTGGGCTGAATAGTTGGAATCCCTTTCAGAAAACATTGTGTGCCAAGACCAGACACACTTCAACTGCAGACTTGAGTACAACAACAAGTACAGGTTAAATGCTCTTTGTATGTGACATTTTAGGTACATATATTTCTTAAAATATTTTAAAGCTTCTCTAATTGTTCCCATATTTATAGAAAGAACAATATTCTACATCATTGCACAGTAAGCTGTTTATATGCATGCTCTCTTTGGGGAGGACTACTGTTACTAGAGTAGTGATTTGTTTTATGTATAAAGTGAGTGGGAGCCACTGCAATGGGAAGTTGAAGATGAGGTTGAGCTGAAGGTTAAGTAGGTCTGTGGTCTTCACCAGCCCTGGAAGACACTTTACACACCCTGTCATCTCTTAATAAGTTCTTTTTCTGTTTGGTTGTAGTCCCTAATGCAGCTATGACAGATGTGGTGTGGAGGAGCTGAGTCTCCTTCACTGGGCAGTGGTATCTGCATTCCTGAGCTCTCCTTTTACACCTCTGATTTCCCCCAGAGGCAGCTGCTGGAGAAGTAGCCAGCAAAGATCCACACCTCTGGAATATGGTTAAAGTAATCTGCCACACAAAGTGTAGAGATTAGAAGGTCTGATCTGAGACAGTGTTTCCTTAGTGCAGAGGTGTTACCACTTCTTTTAAGGCAGGGGTGGAAGCTTGGGATTTATCATGATCCTTTTATATCTGGGTATTGTTTTCCTTTGTAAAATATAATAAAAAAGTGGTCTTGTGCTCTTGTTTGAGACAAGAAGCCTGTTGCTACATGAGGACCTTTGATATCCATTTTAGATTAAATTCTTGTATAGTATTACTGCCTTCTTTTAGGGAATCTGGCTGGACTTTTTTTTTTCTTTTCTAGTGCTTCTGTGTGTTTTTCCCAAATGTGCAACTTTGGCTTAATTTCTTTTCTGTATCTTTTAGTTGTGGAGATGCTCACAAAAGTCCTTGTGGACGTTTTAAATTTTGTGTATGTTTACTCCTCACTTAAAAACTGTGTATATAATACTCTAAAATAGATCTGGTTGTAATATTTTGAAGGGAATTGCCTTGAATCATCAAATACCTCTGTAATACTCCATGGTATGACACCACTGAAAGATGTATTTGGACCTACTAATGGATTTGTAGTAGTTCTTTTTGGTAGCCTGTATCATCTGTAGAAATAGCAATCTGAAACTGATTTTGTATTAAATTCTTTATATGACAGTTTAAAACTCCAGAAGATAAATATTTTCCTTATAGGCCAGACCAATCATGTGAACCCACATTTTGGGTCATTATAAGGAAACCCACTGAAAATGGGAGTGAGGCTCCTCCACTCATCTCACTTGAACTGTCTTGCTCTAACTTTGTGTAATACTAAGACAACTGTCCTGAATGCAGCCTTCAGTGGGTTTTCAGAAGTTACAGACCTGGTGACCTGTGGAAATATTTCATGTTATATTGTTTCTTGTGAACAATGAAACAGCAAATGGCATTCCCAATGCTACCCCCCTCCTAAGAAGGTATAATTCTGACCTTTCTCTTCCATGACTCTCCAACTCTGACAGGAAATAAGGAAATATTAGAGCTTGTGTGTTGTGGTTTGTTAAAAGATGTAAATTTCTGTTCAAAATTGTTTGTCAGTCTCTCAGAAAATTAGAAGTAATTAAATAGAAAGTTCTACAGATTTGTGCCATTTCTATACCCTCTCATCTCAAGATGGTGTGAGAAGCAGACAATTGCAATAACTTGCTGCTACTCCTTTCCAGCTAATTTGATCTTGTTCCTTAATTCTGACAGATTGTTTTTAATTTTCCCATCTGTTCCATAAAAATCTCAAGTGATTGACTCCTAGGAAAAAATAATGTCTAATAGCTGAGCCATTTTTAATGAGTTGGTATGAGTTATTTAATGAGACGTGCTGAAGAAGGCAAGCCAAAGGAAAGATTGGGCCTGGGGTGGTGGATGTAAAGAAAGGTAAAGGGCAACCATCTGCTTCAGGAAGCTTCCACTCTCCATCAGCAGCTTTAGGCTGCTGCTCTCTGCACTTCCAGGCAATGCCTGTGGACAAAACAACAAAGGTTCAGTGGCAGTAATTCCTTTTTCCCTTTTATTTGGAGCAGTGTCTGCCCTCAGACAGTACTGCTTTGGGGAGAGGATCAGTCATGAAAAGGAAAAAAAAAATCAAAGAATAAAAGAATAATATTTAAGTAACCTTAAAGATATTATGGTCTGTGGTTTAACTTCATTTCTTCCAGCACAAACTCCCAGATATTCCAGAAAGAACCCTAGTGCCAGGAAACAGAGTGAATGTTCTCCTCCAGCCTCTCTGAAGGCTAAAACCTTTGCTTTAAAATTGCCTGCAAATGGCATCTCCCAGGGCAGGAAGCCATCAATATGCAGTACAGGTCTTTGAGAATAGCAAGCATGAATATAAATACTAACATCTGGATTTCTCCCTTCTGTTTTGGTTTTTATATATTATTATAATAAACATTAACATTGTTTTTAATAATCATCAGATAGCATTTTCTTTGGCAGCTTGAGACTTCATTATTAAATCAAATAGTGAAAATAAATATACAGCTCTTTTACAAGGAAAGTTGAAAGTTTGACTCAGCCCTGCAAATATGCCATTGTGAGTCTAATCCATTGTAGAATTCATAGAATAATGAATTAACGTCTCAATTGCATACAGTGAGGCAGAACAAATGAGAGAATGCTGCCATGGTAATGAGCAAAATATACACTTGTTTTTTCAGGTGGCAGTAGGCTACCAACTAAGGAGAAAAACTTTTGTCTGCATTTTCTTAAACTAGTAAAACCTGGGAGTGTGTTAGGCAAGCAGAGAACATCAGTACTCTACACATCCACAGCATGTCCAAATGCTCAGCCCATCACGTGTCCCCATGACATGTTCTGCAAGCAACCAAAGAGCCACTGAGTGTAGCAGTGAAGCTACTGGATTAAATTTGTACAAAATTGGACTTGGATGGTGTCTGGTTTAAAACCTGAGCTCAGCAAGTAGCTGCAGATAGGAGATGCTCTCTGCTTTTCCAGGAGTCATTGTCTCTGAATGAGACTAGACTGTGCCTGAGGTTTTGACTGCCCTAATTTGAGACTGACATAAGGGGAAAAAATGTTTTTATTTGTAAGGAGTTTTTGCTATCTACTACCATTGTTCTTAGACTGGAAGAGGGGGTGGTGGTGGTGTTCCTGTTGGGAAAAGGGAATTCATTGGTGCTTTTTTTTGCATGACAGGACACAAAAGGGACTTAATTTTGAGCAAAATTGTCATGGGCTTTGGGAACATGATCTATCCCTCTAGATGGATTTTGGACAAGGACCTTGCTGTGTTGTGACTTTAGTAATAAATCTTACATGTATTTATGTAGTTGAAATTAAATTCACAAGATGTAAGTTTAATAGCTCTGCATTAATCCTTCATAAAGCATTGATCTTTTGGTGTTTTTTATCTTCCTCCTCAGTGTGTCAATCCTGATCTTTAATACTTCTCGGCAGTGCTTTGTTGTGGTGAAGCAGTTCCGCCCAGGTAATCCTCCTTTTTACATTTACTTTTGCTCTCTAGTGAAGCAAGCTTTTAACGGTTTAGCAGTTAAAAGTTGGTGCATCTGTGGTGATAAAATCTTTGTTCTATATTCTGTTTCTTTGTATGATAGCCCATCCTTTTCAGTCAGTCAGAATTTCTAACCAGGGAAATTTCCATTACAGATGAAACGAATGATCAGTGTAGTCTTACATTCTGCTCTTGGGCTGGTTATTGTCCTTTTTTGGATGAAATTACAAACATCTCTACAAGAAATTGCTTTAATTTGATGTTCCTTCTTGACCTACTTGTACAGAAGCACAGTATTTTCCTTTTTGGCTTGTTTTGTTTTAAATATTCTTTTTATTTGTACTGTCTTGTTGTATAGTGCATTGCACAGTTGGGAATTTGAAATGAGGGAGATTCAGGACTGGATGCTTTTTCACCAGTGTGTGGACAACTTAATTTTACCAGTTATTATGAATTTAGGTTAGTATATTTTTTTTTCTGAGGTTTTGTATCAGTTCTTTTAACTCAAAGCAATATTTACTTTCTGGAAGTTAAAAACGAAATGCGTATTCACTGCATTTTAATTAAAAGAAATGACAAGGTATTTCACTGACTGTTGCTAAGAGACCGTTTCAAGACTGCTCATGGTAGACTTCGTAGAAAACTTTCTAGGGTAGTGTCACACTGCCCTTTCTTCCTGACAGTGATTACAGCCTCTCCAGTGCTGGGCAGCAGTGTTATGTTGAGAGTGCATCCTTCTCATCAAGTGCTAATTAACTTGTATAAAGTGTTTGGTTATTTGTTCATCACTAATCCACTGTCTTTTATTTGCCAGTGAATAAATGACTCCCACAGCTCTTGCTCTCTTTGAGGCAATCTTAGGGAGAAGTGTGTGCATGCATATATATATATATATGTATATATATATATATATATATATACACACACATGTATATATATATGTGCTGAGCAGCAACACATTCATTGCATTATCTCTGTGAAAGTGTCAAATCAGCCTCAAAAGACTGGAGTGAAACCATTCCAGAGGCTGGAGCTGCTCAGACACCTGACCATAGGCACAGTGGTCAGTCAGATACCAAACAGCACTTCGGTGATCACAACCATGCCCTGCCCTTACTCACATCCCTATAGTTATAATTAGATCTCCATTCCGTGGTTATTGTCTGCCCTGGTGCCTGTTCCACAAAGCCAAGACAAAGGCTGAGCCTTTTCTCCTTGCCGGCTCCCACCAGGGTCCCACCAGGAAGGCGATCCCTTGTTGCTGGGAGGGAGCAGCTGCCGCTGGCTCCGCAGGCACGTCCCTGCACGTGTGCTGCTGCCATGTGTGCTCGCCTTTCCCTAGGCTCTGCTGGCAGGAGCAGCTTTTCCCACTGATGTCTGTGCTGCTTGTAAAGGCACTCATCCCTCCCATTCTGTTTGGCAGCAGCAGCCCTTATGCAGCCGCAGCAGAATGGCTGCAGACAGGAGGTTTTGAGGAGCAGGGAGGTGAAGTTCATGCTGACTTGAGGGTGGCAGAAGCACACAACCAGTGAAGCAAACAGTGTGCTCTGGGATTAGATCATCTTGAATGATCATGAAATCACACATTTGGGAGGAGTAGACAGAAGAAAGGTAAGCATGTATCTTTATATATGTACCTCACCCATGACTAATTTGTAAAGGTATTGGTCAATGCTTATTTTGGTAGGCAATTGACCACACATTTGCAAATATAATAAAATGATATGTTGCTAGGGTTGGGACATATGAACATGGTCTCTGGTTCCTTAACTGTAGGCATAATGACCTTTCAATGGATTGTGTTGTTTGTTTTTCCGCTGACTTACAATAAACAGTATCAAAGATTTGAATCATAAGCCTTGTTCCCTTTCAGGAGGTAGGAAACACAAGCACAGTCAGAAGTTTAGAGAGGAGCCAGCGCCTTCCCAGACAGCCAAACCCCGCTGGCTCCTTAGTCTGTACTGTTGTTTTCTTCTGTTTACGGACAGTAAACAAGTCCCTATATGTGTCACCTACAAAGGCTGCTTTTAATAAGACCAGTGATCTTATTTGCTCTATTTCATTGAACCATCTATCCTTTGTCCCACATTACAGAAAGGAAGGTGAGAATATCAATTCTACTGGAGTTTCCCTTCTGAGTGGAAACTTTATTTCAGCGGAGTGGCTCCAGGGTAATTAGTCCAGATGTGGATTCCATCACTTCCTTGGGAAGCCTTTTCCAAAGCCTGACAACCCTTTCTGTTGTCATTCTTCCTGGTGTGCAGCCAGAAGATGCCCTGGCACAGATTGGTTCCTCAACATGCTGCCGCTCATGGCCATGTCCATATGGCCATGGAGGAGACCTCAGCAATGGTGCAGAGGCAGTTCCTGGCCAAGGAGGCATTGGAAGACAAGGGAACAACAGATATGGGACAGATGGGTGGGTGATTGTGCTGGGGCTTCTGGATTCTGCCTTTCCAACCTCTGTGGATTTGCAGTAAGATGACAACGTCTGGTGAGGAAGAGGAGGGTCACAGGTTTTTCCCTCTGAATAATGTGCCTTAGCCAGTAGGTCACACACTGCTTTTCCATCCAGTTCTTTATCATTCAGTGAATCACTTGTGCAGTCAGTTTTGCACCTTCAAGAGAGCTAAGGGAGATTCTCTGTTCCCTGACATTTGGAGGCAGCTTGGCTTTCCAGGCTTTGCTTATCTGTGAGAGTTGAGTTTGAACCTTTGCAAGCCAGGTGATATTAAATTCATAAGCAGACTCCTTGGTGAATGCTCTAATATTTGGGCTCTTACAGAAGTGGCTGGTACTCCTTCTTTTCTTCCTTATCTACAGAGAAAAACTGTTCCTGGACTTGAAGTGTGGCAATATCACAGGACTTTGCTCTGAAGAGGAGTGCTGAATTAGGTCCTTCTGGGAATGTACAAGGGGCCCAGTTGTGCTGAGGGAGAAGGAGAATGGCAGGTGCCTGATGGAATGACAGGGATGCAGAAGACTTTTAATACTTTTAAGTCACAGCTTCATATGTCTGTACCCCACACTCTTACCTGCATCCTGTTTTAGTATCCAAAGCCTTTAATGGGATGCACGTGTTGTTCCTTTTTTAATTATCTGATATGGGGTTTGTCAGTACTAAAAAAGAAATAAAACTTTCAGAGGATTTGGCTTGTCTCAGAGAAATCTTGGATGTGGTTGTCATTTATGATAATTTTCCTAGCTTTTAGAAGTTTTTGGAATAATGACAATAGACACCCTTCAAGGAGCTGTCCCTTAGAGCTGGCAGGGAATATTTTTTTTTCTGGCTTCGTGCTGCACTTTAGAAAAAAAAAAAACCTGAGCTCTAACTCACATCTCTCAAGTAAGAAATGGAAACTCTGATCCATACCTATTTGAATCCCAAAGACCTGGATATACCTAAGACTAGCAGCTTTGAAAGTTTTAACTTCTGGAGAAAGACTAGATTTTGGATATTGGTCTGATCTGGACATCTCCCTTTCAAGTGCAGATCTTGCTATTCTGCACTTCTGAGGTGTCTAAATGAGCACTGCAGAAAGAGCTCAGGCACAAATTGCTGGGGTGGGGACTCTGCCTCAGAGACCAAGTGCTTCAGAAGTCACTGTGGTACTTCACTGTTATACAACAACATTTCTCCAGAGACCTTTTTTTTGAGAAATACCAAGCTACAGTACCTGGAAGGACAAAAAGTTGCCTATTAAACCTGAGTTGTTATTTATCAATACTGCAAGATTTAGAAGGGGAAATAAAAGAGAAACTAATTTGGAAACCATGTTATGTGTATG
Source organism: Emberiza elegans (assembly GCA_024865655.1). Classification (NCBI taxonomy): domain Eukaryota; kingdom Metazoa; phylum Chordata; class Aves; order Passeriformes; family Fringillidae; genus Emberiza; species Emberiza elegans. Next base: position 34,262,351 of record JALJVW010000139.1, read on the forward strand.
TGAAATATGCATGTAAAATATTTTAATGGAATAAAAATAAGTTCAAAGTTTAAAATAGTTCTACTAAGGGTGGTTTATAACACTCTCTTGGAAACCTTTCATGAAAAGCAAGGGGATAGATATAAGGAAATTTCAAGGAAAAAACAAGTGGAATTATGCCTGGATATTAAAGTTGCAATGATCTGGAGTTGTCTGTCAGTAGGGATTCTTTCTGTGTTGACATCCAGTCCTGCAGTTCTCACTCAGGCAAAATTTCTTTTGACATCAGTGAGAGGTTTTGCTTAAATAAAGACTAAAATCTGACATTTGCACTTTCTTTAGGAGTGCATTACAGTGGCAGCTGTTTGTAGATTAGTTCAAGAAGTCTTTTTCAGACTCCACACAGGAATCTGTGCAAGGAACTGTATGTTCAAAAGAGGATTCTTTTTTTCAAACAAACATACATGCTTTTCATACCCTTTCTAAATAACAGCTGAGTTGACAGGCTGAAAGACTCATCATTGTGCACATGGTACTTTATGTGCAACCCAACTTTCCTGCAAGATAACTGCATAGTTTAAATTAAATCCCAATATTTGCATTGCCCAACAAATGGGAGCTGTGTGGTGCTTCTGGCACTTCAATTTCTTGGATAAACTAGCTTTCTTTTTCAATTCTTATTTATTTTATGGAGTCCATTAATTCATTTCAGATGATGTAAGTACAAGTAAGAGTTTAAAGAATAATTTTACGGACAGGGCAAGCAGACCTTTGTTCTTTAAAATTCCAGTTTTGTGTGTCATTATTTTAGCAGATAACACAGCTGAATTCCTTGTTTACTCTCAAGTACTCTCATGGTTGTTAATTTCCAGGCAAAACTTGTCTGCCACCCTGTTTTATATTTACTATGAAGAGACTAACTCGCTGCCCATTGTTTCTTTTTCTTTTCTCTTTTGGGTTTTTCTTAAGCTGTTTACATGTGTGAAATAGAAAGGCATCAGCCTCAAGTCTTTGAGAATCAGGACAAGGAGAGCTTCTCTTCCCTGGAAAATCCCTTACCTGCTGTGGTTGGAGTGACCTATGAACTCTGTGCTGGCATTGTGGACAAGCCAGGCCTTTCTTTAGAAGAAATTGCTTGTGAGGAAGTTTTGGAAGAGTGTGGCTATCGTGTTTCCATTGCAGACCTCAGGAGGATCACTTCTTACAGGTAAATAGCAGCAAGTTACAACATTTAGCATTTCATTGTTTCACAGACTGCTGAACTGGGCTGAGTGTGCCCTCCTGTCTTGTTTAAGGTGAGTGTTGGAGGAACGTGGACATCTGAAGGTACAAGAAAGGTGTAATTTTTTGCAAGTGAGATGAGTATTTACAGAAATGTAAGGAATTAGAAATATATAATCAATATGATAATTATGGGATTGAATTCCCAGGAAGAATCATACCTTTGTGACTTATTCCAAAGACTATTAGAACAGAAAGAAGTTGCATTGGACTCTTCAGAGTTTGTTACAGCACTAGAAAACAGCCCATCTTTACTATACTGGGTGTTTTCCATCTCTAATTCTTATTATTCAGATTAACAATAGAAACTGCCCAAGATGCTCTCTGATTAACCTTTAACATGATTTTGCAGAAGCATGAGAACCTGTGGCATTAGATCTCTTCATAATATTTGGTCTGTAATTAAAGCTTCTTTGAATTGGACAATAATTATTGTTGTATATGAAGATTTTGCAGATCTGACTATCAAAATTATTACATTTTATTTTTGCAGGGTTAAAAATAGTTAGTGAAATAGTTTTTAACATTTATTAGGAGTAAAGGGAAAGTTAATATGTAAGTGGAAAAATACAAAATGTGAGTTGTTGGTGAAAAAAAAAAGAGAAACTTCGCACACAGCTTTAATCCTATTATATCTCATTCCCAGCTTTTAGTATTGTTATCCAAAATGTATGTATGTTTGTATTTTACTGAGAAAGCAGCAGGTTTTTTGCTTTCTTTATTTTACTTGACAACTCCATTGAACTAGGCACTGTCATTGGTTTTTAATTTGGGAATTGAATACAAATCCACAGCTGTCAATCCTGGCAAATGTTATTTCCTGCTGGATTAACAAGCAGTGCTTCTGTTGAGGGGAGGGGTTGAATCACAGGAGCTGTCTTTTACAACTCATTGAAACCAGATTAAGGGTTTGTTCTACTGAAAGAAAAAGTGTCTTCCAGATTTATGAGCAAAAGCTGTCTATAGAATTTCATAGGTTGGGTGACACTGACAGGCTGCTGCATGCAGATATATACATATGTATGTGTGTGTATGTATGTGCATACAAATGCAAAAGAGGAAAAGTAGAATACAATTCCTGTAGAAGGCTGGAGATCTAGTGCAGAAGTCTGACTCAATATTAATGATTTATATCTGCCTAAAACTCTGTGTTTTGGTGTTCACAAATGTCTTTACAATGTTACAGGTGGTTGTTCATTTAGTTGCTTGCTTTTTTTTTTTTTTTTTAATTGCACTGACTTGTGAAGAGTGTATACAACTGGGGTTTTCTTTGTTGAGACCTTTGCAAACAGCTCATAATCCTCCATTGTCCATGTGGACACAGCTTTCTGCCCATGGAGATCCATGCTGAAGTCAGAAGGGCCAGTATAATTTTTACATTTTTAAATTATTGTGAAAGGTTGAAGCCTCAAAGATGATATTTCGCAGGGGGTTTTGTGTGATTTCCCATGCTCTAGTATTAGGATTTTATTCCAAATATTTTGGTATTCCTATTAGGAGTGTCCTGTTTTCCTCCAGCCAAGGATTGGCATCTTTCTGATCCTTGAAGATTTTGATGCCAGGATAGGAAGTAATCTCTTCATTTATGGTCTCCTAAGGACATTTTTTCTGTAATGGCTACACTACTTATAGGAATTCCTGGGCTTTTTTAAAGTGCAGCAGGTTTTTCCAAGTGGTTTTTGCTGCTGTTTCATGCTGTGACTATCAATACAAAGCACAGGCATATAAAGCATTGCATTAATGCATATGGATGCCATTACAATTGCAATGCATCCTGCACTTGTACTCTTATCTCCCATCCCAGCAATCTGTGTAATAGCTGCTCTGCATTATTTATTGATCCAGTGCCTCAGGTCAGAGTTTTGGGAGGCTCTCTCTACATGGATCCTCTTCCAAAGATCAGCCTCAGCTGGACTGGCCCCAGTTGTGACAAATGTGCATCTGTGCTTTCTCTCAAATGTGACCATTCCATGGCCGCTCTTGGAGGGTTTTTGCATTCTGTCTGAAGTGTCCTGTCTGTCTGTACCACAAGCAACTTTCCCTTCATGTCTTGCCTAAATTTCCCTTTCTTTACTTCAACACTGACACTTATTACTCTGTCCCCAGTGGACATGAAATACTTCTGCCCCTTCCACCTCCTTGTTAAAGCATGTTCCCTTTATTTTATTTTTGCCTGTGCAAAACTATTTTAGCTGATTTAGTCTTTCTCTTCCAATTGTATTTTCTAGTTATCTGATCATTCCTTCTCCTGTCCTCTGCCTTCTCTCCATCTGGTCTGCACATTTCTTAAAAATTTAGTGCCCAAAGTGAAGCACAGTTCTTTAGTGGGAGCTTTCCTGGATAGAGTGGAAGCATTATCTCCCCTAGTCTCACAGATCATTCTTTATACACTGGAGTTTGTTGTTTGCCTTTTTTGCAGAGGCATTACATTATTGATGTAATTTATCTTCCACAATGCCTCCCCTGTCTCAAAACTAGGATTTGAACCTGATGATCCTTGTGGGTCCCTTCCAATTCAGAATATTCCATGATTCTGCATTGTCATTCACCTCCTGCCTGTATTCTGTGTCATCACAGCCTTTGATCTGAAAGCAGGGAGCTGTGCTCCTAATGACATCCCTTGCTGGAATCACAGTCATCAGAAGGAAATTGCCTACCTGGAATAAAAGCAGGATTTGAGTTAGACCTGAGAGAAGGGCATGAAAAGCCAAAGACACATCAAATTTAAAGAGAGAAATTATTTTGGCGAGGGAGGTCAATACATTTCTGTGCCTAATGGATTAAGAAAGATGGGGAATGGACAATCCATAGGGAGAACTTAGACTATGGGGAAGAATTGAAAATTAAAACCTTGAGTGGAAAAAGAGGAAGAAGAGATGAAGGAACAATGCAGAGAAAAATCATAGGCAGAGAACTAAATGGACCTGGGGAAAGTACATTTATTGTGGTATAGGAGAATTCTCTGTAAGGAAATGAGGAAAGTAGTTAGACTGTATTCAACTTTGTTCTATAACTGTATAGGTTAGAGGTAATCAGAAGATAGCAGGGATTTTCCTCGTTTATTATCAGGGCCTGTAGCAGTGGTTTTGGGCTTTTTTTTTTTTTCTTTTTAGTTCTTCTCAGCTAAGGTGGAAAGTGTGAGCCCAGTACTGCCACAGGTAATTCATACACATGCAGGTAACCCACTGGACCCCTGATTAAGCTCTGTCAAAGCTCCAGTGACTTAATACTCATCACATAGAAGTCAGACAGTGAATTAAGCAGATATCAGACTTAATTACCTTGAATGATCCACAGAGGAGCTGTGGAGTCAATGAGGGAGGAATCAGGAGAGAAGCCAGGAGTTGGGGAATTTAGGCCATTTCAGTAAGAGTCTTTGGAACAAATTGTTCCAGCAGCAGGAGGACAGTATGGTGTGGGTGAGTGAGGGAGGCTGGGCTGGGGGCAGATAACAAGAAACACAAACATATTTAGAGGAACTTGACTGGAGGAGGACAGAGGAATCACACTTTGAAAATCAGAAATATCTGCTCCTGTTATAGAAAATTGCCAGACAGGAGGTGAATTGAAATGCAGATGGTTCATGTTGCTGTGTAGACAGAGGAGGGATCATTCTGAAAAGAATCTGTATTGTCTGCAGCCTGTGTGGTGAGTTTAGTATCATCACAAATTTCTACTTTTGTGCTTGGCATCCAGTAACTTCATTTCGGTATGGCAAAAAGGTTGGTTTAAATTATGGCAGCAGCTAATTCACTTTTGGAGACTTCAGGAAGTTTTGGTGGCTGCTGATGTCTTGAGTTCTTCTCAGTAGTATGTATGGCATCAGTCAAAAATAGCATAGGTGGTTGATGTGAGGGGTGTAAAGGAATTACCTGGTTCAATAATAAAATAACAAAATGAAGCTAATCCTATTGTAGTGTAATCATACACTGAGGGTTCATGAAGGTTGAAGTTAAATTCAACATTTTGTAAAGCTCTAAAAGAAATCTGTGAGCTTCCCTTAATATTTGGGGTTTTTTCACAAGTACAAAATTTTTAAGTGCACGTCTTACTTTGGACTTACTCATATACCAGATACTACAATTTTTCTTTCAGTCATGGTATCCCAGCAGTTTTCTGATTGAATCCCATGTGCTGAAATTCAGCTGTGAGTTAGTTTCTTAGGTTGAAGTACTTCCAGCTATCTGCCTTGAGACATGTTTTCTTACAAGACTGGGACAGGGATTTAAGTTGTTGTTGTCATTGATGTTATTGTTGCTATTGCAAAGTATTTTCTTTTAGTTCTTGAAAATTTTGGTTGTCCTCAAGAATATTTATAAAATTAATTGGACTTCAATAACACCTCAGAACATCAGGGTAGAGTTGAACCAGAGCTGCTAGTTCAACTTCCTTTTCCCTTCATTACATCTCTATTGTCTCCCAGAGGCTGTAAAAAACTCTTGGTTCTGACCTGGATACAATAGGAGCTGTAGGTTCTCAGCCCCACTGCAAAGAAATCAGATGGATTAGTTTAAAGGACTGACTATATGAAAATAGGTACTTTAATCTTTCTACATTTGATTTTTTTCCCAAAGTGTACAAGAAGAGCATTCAGAGAATTAATATTAGATGTTCCAATTACTGTGCCATGGCTTTTAGCCTCTGTGCAATGAGGTAAAAATGGTTTGTATTCACAGGTTTTTATGTAGAAAGAATAATAGCCTTGAAAATCTTAGAGAGCATTATAATTAGAAAGATCACCTGCTAGTACACCTGTTGGGTGATGGCATAATGTAATATAATTTTATGTTAATTACCTCTGTGCTTTTTTCCTGCACCTGCCGCTCATAACGTCAGAACTGTACAAAGGTCCTGAGAAGTGACAATAGAAGCTGCATGTCAGTGATCATCAATTTACATGTTGCATGCCTAAGTGAATCTTGATTTAAGCATAAATAACAGAGATTTGTGTCACATTTATTTGTAAACATGAATTATGTATTCGCTCTGTACCCAAATTCTGCATCCAGATGGCTTATGTCTTAGAAAAGGATATATTGCTTTCAGGAATTTGGACATTAACTATGTAAGATTAAAACCAAAAAAAAAAAGATATATTTCTGTGTTGATAAGAATGTTGTGTATAGATTTTGTATTTGTTTAATATTAACACATTACAAGAAATTTAGCTTTTAATTGCTGTCAGAAATCTGAACTAAAGTCATAAGTCTTCACAAGGATAAATCAATTTATTTGTTCCCCATCTTGCAGCAGAGGAGAAGAGTATAAATTACTGTTTATATTCTCATACATGTTTGTTTCTTCAAATTAAAAATATAATATTTACAAATATGATATTTACGAATGAGACAATGAGTTGGCATAGGCGAGCACCCAGACATGAAAAAAGGCAAAGCTAATCTGAACCAAAGCTTTGAATTTTGGCCCTGATTACCAACGTGTTTGTGTGTGGACATGCACATGTGAGCATACTCATTGTGAAGAAAAAACTCACTGACTGTTGGCAAACTCCATCTCACTTGTGGCTTCAAACACTACTAAACCTTTTTTTTTAAGCCACAAGATACTGTTTCCCACTTCTGGATAAAAAATGTATGCACTGTATCTTTATGCTCATGAACTTGGGACAAGTGAAAAGTCCCATTTTGTGAGCTCGATTTGGAGCGCTGTGTATTTCCTCGTGCATTTGATAAAAGGGAGCAGTTAAACAAAGGCTTTGTGGTAGCTGATACTGCTGTGTTTCAAAAACAGACTGGAGTGACAATCTGCCTCCTGTGTTTCCCCTGGTCTGAGGAGGAAATAGGTGGAAATACTGTAATTACAGCCTCGTGCTGCCAGCCAGTCCCACCCTGGGCAGGAGGGGAGAAGTGCTTCGCAGTCATTCTGCAGAAGCTCCTCCTCTGGTATGGCATTGCCTAAAAGTGTGTTGCCTCAGGCTTTAAAAGCCATAGCATGATTTAATCTGTTTGAGTGTTTTATTCAAAATGAAATATGGCAAGGCAGCACACAATCTTGTTTTGATGTGTTAAACTTATATATAAGTTACTATTGTGATAAAAACCATACGACTTTGGTATCCTTACTTTGACGTGCTTACATTCCTAGACTTGCTGTTGTCAAAGGTAATGGAGATTTCTAACTGTCTGAAGCAATGCAGAAAGTTCAGTGCTAACAGAGTTTTGGGGTTTAAAATCTCTCTGTTGAAATTACAGGGCTTGTGAGCTTAAGCCCTAACGACTTGACAAGGATATTTGTGAGCCCTGGAGCTGTTAATTAGAATGACCATCAGCTACTCAGAGGAAACCAATCCTCAAGGATGAAGAGGCAAGGAAAACCAAGCTGTGTTTTGTGTAGATCATTTGCCTTTGTCCCACAGTGGCAAAGAAGTCAGGCCCTGTGCAGACACATCAGAATACAGCTGGAACAGCCAGCTGAGGTCAAGCCAGGCTTAGTAGGTCTGGGTCAGTGTGAGCCATGACCTGCTGGGTTTGGTGCTAAGCCCTGGACTGACACCGAAGCCTGAAGTCTCACCATGGGCTGGTGCTGGGTTCAGCCCTGAGTTCAGACCTGCCCACCCTCCCCCAGCCAAGCCTCTCTTGTCCCAGGAAGGCACCTTTATCAGGAAGGTGGCTTTCCCAGGCTGAAACTCATCACTTGCAGTTCGGGTGTGCTGACCCCTGTGATTTCCACAGATGCAAAGCTAATGAATATAGCTGTAATCTGTTAATAGGTGACTCATTTCAGACCATGGCAAAAGTGTTTTATTTGTAGTGGGAAATACTGGGGTAAGGAAAAGTGTATGTCACAGATGTGGGATAGAAGAAGATTGTAGCAGAAAGAGGAGTATAAATAGGATTAAAGGAACATCAAAATTCCTTAAGCAGCATACTCAGAAAGTGCAGGTCATTGTGCAAAAGCAGAGAAAATTCCCAATGACAGATAAACCTGAAAGCACACTGCAAACATAATATTTCCTGTAGCCTATTCACCAGTCAGACCCACTTTCTCCCTCTGCTCTCTTCCAGTGCCCAAAATCACTGAAATGTACAATGTTTTGCAAGTTTATATGGAAAATCACTTTATTACTTCTACCTGAAAAGCTTCAAAGCAACAAACCTAACTTCTGATTTCTATAAAAGCCAAAGGTACTAAGACAGACAAAATGTGAATAGCATTGATTTTTGTGCAATTTTCTAAGGACAAGCAGGATACATTAGCAGTCTGGAAATGTTGTGAAAGACATCAGTTAGCAATACTGGAGAATATTTAATTTAGTAAAGGGCAGTCCATGTGAATCTATGCAAAAATGATAACTGGCAATGTAAAAAGAGCATTTAGAGAAGGAAATAGCAAGTGAAAAAAGCTAAGATATTTGCCTCTTTTAAGAAATAAAGTATATTTCTAGATCTTTCAACTTCTTTCTGAAACAATTGAAATGGTCTTTTAGAATCAGAGACTAATGGAATATACTGAGTTGGAAGGGACCCACAAGGATCAATGGGTGCAGCTCCTGACTGTGCACAGGACACTCCAAGGGTCACACCCTTTGTGCCTGAAGCACCAAAGCTTCTTGAGTTCTGTCAGCCTTGGTGCTGTGACCACTGCCCTGGGGGAGCTGTTCCACTGCCCAGACATCCTCTGGGTGAAGAACCTTTCTCTAACATCCACCCTAAGCCTCTCCTGACTCAGCTTGGTGCAGTTTCCTTGGGTCCTGTCACTGCCACAGGAGTGAAGAGATGGCTGTCTGTCCCTCTGCTGCACCTCGTGAGGATGTTGAAAGCAGAACCCAGCACTTGCCCATGCTAAATTCCATATGGGTGGTGATTACTCCTCTCTTAATTTGTTGAGGTCTCTCTGGCCTTGAAGGAGTCAACAGCTCCTCCCAGTTTAGTATCATCAAACGGGGAGGAACTGTCAACTCCCTTGAGGGAGACTAGACAACAACTTAAAGCAGTGAGTATGATTATAAATAACATCCTGCAACAGTGTGCAAAGTCACCATCTAAATAGTGAAGGGATTCTAGGTAGGCTTAGAAATGTTAGATTTAGTGGTTTGGGGAGAAAAGAGTAGAATAGAATGTAATGAGTATTAATACCAGCATTCTTTAATTTTATTCTACTTGGAAGTTTTTATTACTTTTTAGCTAATATCCTGTGGTAAAGTTGCACCAGAGAAGAGAAAGTTAGGTAATCAGGTAAGAGAGAATGATTATGTGGGTATGTCCTCCTTTGAATGTGTATTGTTAGAAATTTTTGTTTGTTTCTGTGGTTAATTATATGCCCATAGATGTGAAGAAATACCATAACTTTGGGCATCATAGCAAAGGAAAGACCTTGATGTCCAGAACTTTCATCTTTTCAAGTATATTAAGTGCAGTAGCTACTCTTGATATATTTAGTTCATAACAAGGGAGTGTCATGTGAAAAAGTACAAAGAAATTACAGCATATGGAAATCAGTCCTGCTATTTGAGCTGTGGTGGCAAGAACTGAGTCTTACAGTGTAGCACCTTGGAAATTGGTTTTCCTTTACTTTAGAGAAAAGATGTGTGGAAAGTGAACTGATTTCACAGCTGTAGCTATTTCATAAGGAAATGGTCACAGGTGCTATAGAAGGAGATTATGCTGTAAATAATTAAGCCAGAATGTTCTTATAGAAGTACTTCTTCTATAAATTTGCTGGGCTTGTATATAACCTTTATATAATATCAAGTGTACATGGCAATACTCAAGTTAGGATCATTTTCATTCTCCAGGTGGGACACCCCAAAGGAAGGTGTCAGACTTGACACTCATAATGAAAAAAAAAAAAAAATAATAACAGGACATTAAATATATTATACACAGTCTCCTGTGTTTTTCATGGAAACTGTGGCAACCAGCAAACTGCATTCTTTGCATTGCAAATTTTACGGTTGATTAAAAGATGGATCAAAAACCCCAGTCCTAACACCGGAATAAAGTGATGAGCACAGAATGAAAGAGGTTCAATACCAACCTTCAGAGTTCCTGAAAATGCCTAAGATGGTCAAGTTTCTTTACATAGATGAACAGGAAGGATCCTGGAGGGGTGACATATCTTGTCCAAAGTCACAGAATGCATCAGAAGTAATTTTAGGAAAAGAATTCACTGATTCACTCCCTATTCAGTATTTTTAAAAAGTGTATATTGATGTAAGAAACCAATTTCAGTAATCACTATTAGAAACCAACCTCTCTAGTCACTGTTATTTCCTCAAACAAAATAATTGCCAGTGTTCTTAGAAAACTGAGAGACAAATGATTAATTCCTGCCATGGGGTGTGATGTGTGCTGGATTAACTGAAAGATTTAGTTGACTAATGGTTGGGTAAATCTGGATATACACTCTTAAGATCATAACAGTGCTACAAATCTGAGAATCCTCTGTATGTGTAATAATATGGAAGCTAATTTTTCATCTTGCCCTAATGCCTCATTCATAGTTTCAGTGAACTTTGGATCCAGATTTAATGTGAAAAGTCGCTTGTAATCATGTGAAATGAAGAAATTGCAATTACAATGTGAATATTTTCTTGGAAGGACTAAATGAGTGGATTATCTACTTATCCCTTATTTAATAATACCTAAATTAAATAGTCCTAAGGAAATAGAGGATTAACAAATAAGAAGTATAATACACAGCAAGCAGTCTAGCTGAAGAAAGACTACATAATCTAAAATATCCTCAACTAAATCCACTGAAGCAAATTTAGCAGGGAGACTGAATTACTTTGGACATGTGCGTGCTTACAGTGGTCCATTTGGGTCAAGGCTAAAGTTCAGGAAGGATAGAGAGCGAGTCTCAGACTGCCTTTCCCTTCTCTACCTATCCAGTCCATGAGTGGAGGACTCCAGCTGTGAATGGACATAATCCTCTTAAGAGTAAAAAATCTAAATATTTGTGTAAAAACAAGCAAACAAATGTAGCACGACAGCACACAGATAGGCTGGGGAGCTTCTTCCTGTTGTTTGTGAATCTCTGTGAGTCATCCTGCAGTTTGCTCTCCCTGAGGTCAGCTGGAAGAACTTCTGTTGACTTCAGTGTGTGTAGGACAACAGTTCACCAATACAACGTTTTTTTTTTTTTTTTATTTTATCACAAAACCACATATTTCCCAAGAATACATTTGAAGATGGATCTATTTTATATGGAACTGTATTCAAAACTGTTGATATTTCTGCATGAAAGTTGCAATCAATTTTTGTCTCGGTAATTCTGTCTCAATCAATTTCTGTCTCACACATGAAGGACCCAGGTTTCCATTCCCAGCTCCTTGATGCCTTCTTTCTGTCTAAACCAGAGTTTCCTCTCTGCTTTTTTGCAGGTCTGGAGTTGGTGTGACAGGTTCTAGGCAGACTTTGTTTTATGCAGAAGTAAATGATCAGATGAGAACCAGTGGAGGAGGTGGCCAGCCTGAAGAAGGAGAGCTGATTGAAGTTGTGGAAATTCCTTTAGGAGAATCCATGAAGTTTGCTTATGATGAGACTTTCCCGAAGACAATGGGTGTCATCTTCAGCTTCACGTGGTTCCACAACAACATAGCACCTAAACTACCCAAAAAGTAAAGCACCATGATTTTAAGGAAAGCTTTTCTGCTGGTGCTGTGCATGCAGAAAGCTGCAAATCTGCCTGCCTCAATCAACTCAACTTCTTACAGGACAAATTTTTCTTTAAATAAACTTAGAAGTATAATCTGAATTAAAATCTTCACACAATTTCCATTCTTAGCAAAATACTAACTGGAATCACTGGGGCCAGGATTTGCCTTGGAGAGGCAAATGTTGATTTTTGTGCAAAGGTTGGGTGAATGTGTCCAGATCTCCTTTCTCACAGCGCTGTTTTGAGGAGCTGCCCAAGCCCTCAGCACAGCTGCTCCAGCAGCCTCTCACCATGTCTGTGCATACTGGCAATGTGTATTCACTGTCAGTTTTGATATTTTTTTTAAGAAAGCAGCAAACCTTAATAGTCACAGATACCTTAACAACCTTCCTGACTTCAGCACAGCTTTCAGGGAGCAGCTTTCTCTGTGTGTGTGGCTCCTGTGCAGAGGAGGCCTTTGCATTTCTGAACATGCAAACCTTTATTTCATAAACAACAGGTCTGTAAATCCTGCTAAGGTGTCACTTTGACAGTGCAGCAGCTGTAAGGTTATGTGCTCCTGTTTGTTCCCATCACAATGCTGGGCAGCAGTGATGGTGATGGAGGGGTGAAGGATGGGGGCTTCTGCTGGAACACATGCTTCTTTGTTTGCTTTATGGGCAATAGTTGATAAATCAGATCAAACTTTGTCCCCTAGAGCGGGACCAGAGAGGCCGAATTCTTTTAATTTGACGATGAGGTGATTAACACAAGGGATTGCTCGGAGGCTTGCTGTGGTCTCAATTTCCTTCCCACCCAAATGGGAGGAATGGGACTTACCCCTCAGATAACACTTCTTGGAATCTAATGGTTGGAAGTGCTTTATTGTGATTTTATCATGATTTGTGTAGTTTACATGAAAGCCTGTGCAACCTGCACAGACGTACTGAGGAATGGCTTTTTAAATCAACGTCTTGATTTAATAATTTGATTTAATTTGATTTAATAAAGTGGTCTAATTGGAACATATAGTACTTGTTCTATCAGTGTAGTTTGGATGTGGACTGTTTGTCATGTGAAACTGTTAAGAGCATGAATGAAACAGAATGAAGTCTGGCAATTTAATTATGCACTGGGTTATGTTATTCGCTGACTTAATCAACATGCCCACATTATAAATGCCTCCAGGAGTACTGAGGTGCTAAGTGTGTTTAGAAGAGAACTGCAAATATGCAAACTTGAACTTAACAGCTGAAATAAATGCAGCAGAGGTGTCTGATGGTGTCCAGTGGCTGATTTTAAATCACTAATTATCTCAAAAGGCGTATAAATAAAAAAGGGTTATTTTAAAGAAGAGCTTTTGAATTGCTGCTTGCTGGTTCTCCTCCTGATAGGGAGGAAAGGTCCTTGGAAAGCCACTGAAGAAGGAGCAGCCTCTGCCTGTGGAGTCAGGCTATTTTGGAAGTTCAGACACAGCTGTTTTGAGCTGGGCCTGGTCCATGGTGAGTCAAGGGCTGAGTTATTGTGAGAAGCAAATAAATTCTGTCTGTCTGATGTATTTACATTGGAAGGTGTTTCAAGGTGGGGTCTCCACTGCTCTGTCTAGTACAGTGTGTCCTGATCGCTGCTGAGGCCTTTATGAACTACTACAGTCCATAGAATAAATAATGCCTTTTATTCCAGGCTGTAGTTACCAAAGTTTCTGTTTGATTCCACCAAAATTACTGCTCATACAGCAGCTTGTGTGCATACATGTCAAAGATCTTTTTTCTGTATAATGCAGAAATTGGGAAAAATAAAGTATTTTGCCCCTCGAAGGCTCTGTGACTGTGCCTTTTAATGTACCAAACCTCCCTGGGGCAGTGCCAGGCTTGCCAAAACCTGGCCCCAGGTCCTGCTGCTTCCCAGGGGTGGGGTGAGAGCTGGAGCTCACCCTGTGGGAAGAGGGGGACACGTGGCAGCGTGCAGGGGTGTGGGGAGGAAGCCACAAGGGTGGCAGGGTGGCATCAGTGCTCTGCTTGCTCTGAGGTGACCTCACCCAACACAACCTACAGGCTCCAGAGTGTTTTAGGCAGTTGAAACTCGTGGATAATGGTGATGGAGGGCAGTGGCATCAAATGGGCATTCCCTCAGCATCCTCCATGATGCAGGCAGCCAGACAAGAAGCATTGTCCCCAGCTCCCAGTCTGCTCCTCCAGGGCTCTACTGGGCACACACCCACAAACTCCTGGGGGATTGCAGTGCTCTGAAGCCTTTACACCCCCAGGGATGCTGGACTCCATCCCTGTGCTCTGCCTCACCATCCCTGCCTTGTGCAATTCTCAAACACACAAAACAGACACAGGATTATTTCCATTTTCTTCCACAGTTTGGGAATTTTCTACAGAAACAGCAGTATACTGAAAGCTGTGCATAAAGAAATTGGGGATCTGGAGTTTGAATCTGCAATATTAAATATAAAAGTGTCTTCAACATCTTTTTCTGTGTCAATTTTGGTGTGAGATTTTCTAAGCAATTACAAAGGTTTGAAAATGTGGGACAAAGGGCTTGGCCTTGTTGGGGTATTTTTTTCAATACAGTAGATGATTCATATTTATAAAAATAAAACCAGAACAATTTAGATGTCATTTCACTCATCCGGGCTCATTTCAAATATCCTAATTAGAGCAAATCCAATATACATTGCCCAAGCCAGGCAGGGAGAAAGTTCTTCTAATGGAATCTCACAATCACATCTGCGTTTTAGATGCATCCTTTGGATGTGCCACCACACATACATCCATGGAGGGTGGACAGCTAGCATAAAGCAGGGTCCCCATTTGCTGCTAATGAATACTGGCTCCAGCCTGCAGAACTCTGAGCTGATCTCATCCCACCGTCCCCATGAGATCAGCATCTTTTATTGAGAACAATTGAGTGGTCCACATTTCTAACACAAGTCTTAGAATCTCCGCTGTCTTTACGATGTGACTTTGAGATGTAGAAATAATCTAATGAACCCGAAGTTATGACTCAGACTTCTAATGAAGCCTGGAATGATAAAGTCTTCAATGCAGTGTCGCTGTCGGGCTCACTATTGGGTGGCAGAAGAGAAGGCACCGGCACCTTGCAAATCCAGGGATGTGGTCTGGTACTGCTCTTTGTGACCCTATTTGTAACGTGGCTGCAAGCCCTGAGCTGCTGCCGGCTCTCACGAGCAGAGATATGATTAAAACTCCTTCTCTAAAAGGCTGTCAGTGTAAAGAAGCGAGCTGAATCGCCCCGTGGGGTGGGGATTCCCCGGGGAATGCGGGGATGCTCCCGCCGCCCGATCGCTTTTCCCTCTCCCTGATCTCCATCCCTCCTCCCGGCCAGAACAGCGGCGCTCCCGGCTCCCCGCAGGGCCCGGCCCGGGGCCAGGCCAAGGACAAGCGAGATAATTGCTCCTGAAATACACGTGCCGACCCGCTGGACAAATAGGATTTTTGCTAAATTAGGAGAATTGCCGAGCACGCTGCATCCCCTGGCCGGGGCTCTATACATAGATGAAAGGCACACCCAGTTGTGCAATCTGTTGCAATGGCACACCTGGTGCTGTCTGCAAGTCTATTCACAACCGTCAGCAGGTGCGACGTGGCCTTTGTGGCCATAAAAGTCTGTCTGGGCCGCCCCTGCTGCGCTCCCTCCCCGCGCTCTGCCAGGGGAGGCTGTCACAGATTAATGCGGTTGTTTGAAGCCGCTGGGAGCCACCGCCTGAAGCTTGCAGAGGCTTCAGGGGGATCAGAGCGAAGCCTGTGCACACAGGATGGATTTGCAGCTCCTGTCTTGGTGGCTGTGCCGGGGTGGAGGTAACAGGCAGGACAGTGATTCTGTGATAAAGCAGGTTCCTGGTTCTGCAGCCCCAGGATGCTGCCCAATGACTCTGGCATCAGGTACCAATGATTTGCAATCCAGCCCTGTTTGGGCTCAGACTCTCCAAAAAGGGGTTTGCTTGCTTTGCTTCGGGATGCTGCATCTCACACAGCACAGCATTAAGGTGGAGCTCTGAGACCTCTGCCCCAGTCCAGACTTGCTTTCATTAAAGGAAGGATGCCATGGATTTTGGAGTAGGTTTTCAGCAGGAGTTTTCATCCCATTGGGTCATGCAGGATTTTGCTTGATACAAACAAAAAAAGGGGATGCTCAAATCCCACCCTGATGCAAAAGGTACTTCTCAATTTGTTTAATCCTTCAGAGCCACTCTCACATTTTAATTGGCAATGCATTTTTACAAGGACTCAAATGCTCCTGAGATGAATCATGAGGGAAGAGAGGAAGAATTCATAGCAGCTAAATGGCCCAGATTTGTGGTGCTTGGAGCTCTCGGCCTGCCTCAGGACTGGCTTCAGTGCATTTCTCATAATTGGAAATACAGTCAGATCCATATTAAACCCTGCCAAGCCACGGCCTGTATTGCTCTGCTGCTGAAGTGCTCAATATCCTGTACTGGCTTCAGCCTCTAATAAAACATTCAAAGCAGTGACGCTCAGAGAAACTCCTTTTGGACCCTCGGTTATGAGGAAAACGGGCTGGGAATGGGCAATGTGGGAATGTCTGTCAGCCGCCATCATTAACAGTGGCCCTCATGCCCCAGCCTCGTTAACAGAAAAATCCCTGGGCTCTTCCTGTGCCCACCTGTGTGCCAGTTCTCAGGGTATGGGTTGATGGGTAGAGCATTCAACAGTGAGAAAAGCATTATTTCATCCTTTTATGACAGAAAAATGTTGCTGTGTGTGGGAAGCCCCTGGGGTTGAAGCCACATGTGTGAGACTGACCCCTCCAAATGATGCCATCCCGTGCATGTCCATCACACTGTGAACACAGCCTGGTTTCAACCCTGTTTCCTGGGACTTGTGGAGAGGGGCTTGGGAAAGGAAAAAGAAAACAGGTCAGTTTGTTAATTCCCTGACAATAAACCCAGAAGGGCATCTCACCTGGCTCTAGGTGAGATGCAAACATCTCATGAGCCTTGCCCCAGTGCTTTGGGGTGTCTGGCACAGCACTGGCCCCACACAGCCCTTTGCAAAGTCCCCACCAGGGGTTGGTGGGCACGGATGGTGCTGTGCCCTGTGCCCTGTGCTCTGTGCCCTTGTGCTCTGTGCCCTGTGCCCTGAGCTCTGTGCCCTGTGCCCTGTGCCTGTGCCCTGAGCTCTGTGACCTGTACCCTGTGCCCTGTGCCCTGTGCCCTGTGCTCTCTGCCCTGTGCCTGGTGCTCTGTGCCCTGTGCCCTGTGCCCTGAGCTCTGTGCCCTGTGCTCTGTGCTCTGTGCCTGTGCCCTGTGCCCTGGGCCCTGTGCCCTGTGCTCTGTGCCCTGTGCCCTGTGCCCTGTGCCTTGTGCCCTGTGCTCTCTGCCCTGTGCTCTGTGCCCCTTGTGCTCTGTGCCCTGTGCCCTGTGCCTGTGCCCTGTGCTCTGTGCCCTGTGCTCTGTGCTCTGTGCCTGTGCCCTGTACCCTGTGCTCTGTGCCCTGTACCCTGTGCCCTGTACCCTGTGCCCCTGTGCCCTGTGCCCTATGCCCTGTACCCTGTGCTCTGCCCTGTGCTCTGTGCCCTGTGCCCTGTGCCCTGTGCCCTGGGCCCTGGGCCCTGTGCCCTGTTCGTGGCACAGCCCAGCCACCACCTCCAGATCCACGCCGGGGGCTGCGGGCAGGGCCGGGGCCATGAGAATGGCTGTGCTCCATCCTGCTGGTCCCCTCCAGCTCTCCTGGGCCTGGGCATGGGGACAGGCTTTGGGTCCAGGGTCACCAATCTGGTTTCCAACGTGTCTGGCCGGGGCTGGTGAGTAAAAGGCGCCTCCATCTCCCGCCCAGCGTGTGGGTCCCTCCGGAGTCCTGCCCGTTTCGTGGGGAGGGGGTGTTGGGGAAACACTTGCTCGTGCAGCAATCGCTAAAATAACTGTTCAAGGCACAACCACGCTCTTGAGAGTGCTAGAAACAATTTAAGAAATGTTCCTGGGGCGAGCGGCGGGCGCTGTGCAAACAGCTCGGCGGGCTTTGTGCGAGGGGCCCGCCCGGCCCTCAGGAATGCGCTCGCAGCAGCGATAACCCACACGCTCCTCCTGCAACCTCCCGCTTCGGTCCCTCACGCTCCCCCCGCTCCCAGCCTGGCGTTTGCAGGTTCTCCTTTTGCCATCAAATCAGGGAAACAAAACCAGAGTTATCACAAGTCCGTGCCACACTTTCTCCAGCAGCCCTTTTCTAGTCACTGTTAAAGCAAGGGACGTTGGGAGGACTTCAGCACCCCCCATGGCTCTCCCCAGAGGCAGAACCCGGGGGTTGCTGCTCCACAGATTCCCGGCCTGAGCAGGCTCTCAGTGGCAGCTCGCTGGCCTGGCTGGGTTTGTGCCACTGCCCGAGTGCTGCTGACCCTGGAGCTGCAGCCGGGATGCAGAGGCTTGAGTTACAGCAATCCATCAGCTGCTCATCCACTTGCCAGCCCCACTGCTCTCCTGCCATCAATCATGTGGGAGCCCCAGGGTGAGCTGGCAGCCCGGTTGTTCCTACTGCAGCAGCTTAGCAGGGTGTCAGCGGCACGGGGAGCCCCAGCCTGCAGGGCCTGAATGCAGCCACAGAGCTGGGACCTTCCACACCCACAGCAAATCTCCTTGGTCTTTGGGAATGGCATCAGGATCTGTCCTGTCTGTTCCTATCATGGCTGGGGTAGCATCAGGGCAAAGCAGCCAAGATCACATTCAAGGTTTATGCTTAGTCATGGAAGTGCTTCAGAAAACGCCATTTGCTGGAGTGAGCAACCTTTGTCTGATATTTATGCAGTATCTGGAAAGAGCAGGGAGAGGGGTTTGCAACAGGCTGCCAGGGAAAAAAAGGGAACAGGGTTAGGCTGGTGCAGGGTGTGTATGAAAATTGCACAGCCTCAGGCTGACCTCCAAGGCAGCCACAACCCTTTACATCCCTGACCAGCTGATTTTGTAAGAGACTGTCCCATCTGCAGCAGCAGCAGCATCATTTTGGGCTGCCCAGAGCTGGAGCAAGACATGGCCAAGCCAGATACCAGCTTTGTACCCCATGTTCTCACCTGCTACATCTTCCAAATTTACATTTTTCCAAATGGCTTTTTTTTTAACCTCTAATGTCTTTGTTCAGGGTAATTTTTTTACTACTATTTTTTCTTTGTTTTATTGCTCTTCCACACAACCTGATCCCAGCCTCTCAGACGAGCACAGTCAAAATCACACCAATACATCACCATAATCAGATCTGATTGCAGGGGCTCTCTGGGAGCCAAGGCACTGAGCAAAGGCTAACAGGCTTATTGATCACAGTGGAGCAGCAGCTCTCTAGCACAGGATTTAGCTCCTAGGTGGACTCTAATATGTCCATTTGATTTTTCTTACTGGCAAAAGCAATGTGTAAATATTCTGCTGTTAACGATACAGGTCTGTTCCTGGTTAATAAATGGGGAAACAAAAAGACAAGTGAATGTCTTGCCTTCTAAAGCCTCATGACTGATCCTAATGCCCTGTCCTTTTTCTATCAATCAAGGCTGATTGGCAAAGCTTTTTAATTCAAGTCTCTAAGCAGGATGATCAGCATTTACTTAGCTAGTGTTGATTTCCACTTGACCAGGCTGCTCTGGAGCAAAGGTATCACCTTATAGTGCAAACCCTCTTACAAGGGATAAAGAAACTGAGACCACCTCCACCCTCCCCGTTAAGGATCCTCCCGAGCAGCTCAGGGTGTGGCTCAGGGACTGGGGGTCCCCCGGAGCTGGGCAGGCTCCCAGTGAGGACTGTGGCTCTGAGGGCAGAGCACAGGGCACCTCCTGTGGGCCCAGCCCAGCTGTGGGGTGCTGGCTCGTGGCAGCCCAGCCCCAGCCCTCCCTTCCCAAACCCTGGCTCCAGGCACGGTGCGTGGCCTGGGACTGAGTCCCAGAGCTGCTGCAGTGTAAAACAAACCTGGCAGCAGGAGCCTGCAGCCCGTGGCACATCCCCCCTGGCTATTTTTAGCTGCTTTTCCAGAGAAACAAGGCTTATGCAACCTGCCTGTGAGAGCAGGGGCTCTGGCTACTGCTCACCACAGCACCTCCAGCTCTTGGATGGGATGGCTGCTCCAGGATGAGTTTAACAATGCCACTGGACAGGGCAAGCCCATGGAGTTACAACACAAGCATCCCACAGAGCAGGACCATGAGCTGTGCCACTCACAGGGTGATGAATTTCTCCCAGTGTTTCTTCTGTCACCTGTACCTGAGCACCCACCCTGGGCTGCCTGGCGAGCAGAGAGGCGGAGATGGAAACATGAAATGCAACTAGGCTAACATTTAACAAAATTACTCATTTTTGTGAAGTTGTTTGCTTACAAAACACATCGTTCTGTAAGGTCTTGTTTCTGGACAAGATGGGAGAGGGTTGGAACTGAGAGTGGTGGTTTGGCATTGCAGGGCTGGTGCTCCCAGGGCTGGTTTTGCCTCACTGGCTTCATAAAGCACATCCAGGATGCACAGAATTTACACAGAGCATTTACACTTGATACAAAAAAGAGGAACTTTTTTCCCTCAGGTACTATATTTAGATATTTTATGTGTACTAAGAGTTCAGTTGTCTCTTCAAGAAAAGCAGAGACTGCTGAGCCCCTGGGAGCAGGGGAGTCTGGAGCTGGGCAGGACCACTCAAAATGTTTCAGGGGGCTCAGGACCCATCTCCAGCCAAGACTTCCATGGCATGAGGAAGCCTTCAGTGCTTGGGAAAAGCCCACAAAGCTGTTGGGGCAGTAGTCTGATGAATTTTGACATATCCTACTGCTACAGCCATGCTCCAGCAGCAAATATCCATCCTATTGCAGTTCTAAACAAAAACAAAGATCTTGTCTGCAGGACAGCAATCAAAGGCAGCTTGGGGCAGCTTCATAGCCCCTCTTGTTTTGCCAGCGAACAGCACACACTGCCATGAAACTCCAGACTGAGCCATAGAGTGACACAGGGGAGTTAACAGGAGCCATCTGTGCAGGTTAGGAAGTGTTTCCTTCCCTTTAACCAGTTCTGGGCCAGCTGGGTCATTCTGAGGTCCAAGGAACAATGTCTGCCTCTTTGTGCCACCTGGAGATGTCACATCCCATGCAGCAGCATCCAATACAGAGCAGCTCAACAATATTCCAGGTCATTATGCAGTGCTCCCACCCAGCCCTCCCACCAGCCATTTGTATGCAGATCATGGGTGCTCTAGAGCAAATAAATTCTACTAAAATTTCGAAAAAGTGAATGCCAGACAATAAAAATATTAGATAATTTGTGTACACTGACATTCCACTGATACAAACCACGTTATTAAGCATAGAAAGAGTATTGCACTAATGCTATAAAACCAACCTGAGTTTGAGTACTCAGAAAGCTGCTTATCTGCTCCTTTGGACTAAGAAGACTCAATGCCTTTCAGTTATTAAAAGGGCTGAATTATGTCTCAGTCTAAACATGGAAGTCAGAGAAGCCCCAGCCCTCTCCAAGACCTCTGAAGGAAGTAAAGCCCTTTAAACCCCAGCATTTGACTCCAGGAGGGATCCCTTGTTTGTTTGTTTGCTTGTTTGTCTCCAGCCAAGCTTATCCTCAAGCAATTTGCATTGACACCCTTTATGAGCTTGGGCTTTTCCAGAGCCTCCAGGAAGGTCCCATTCCAAAGGATTGTACCTTCCCAGGTGAGGACAGATGGATGTGCAGGGAGGAACTCAGCACCAACCCCATGCTTGTGTCCATTTGATTCCCTCCCATCATCAAGCCACCAAACAGCCTTTTACAAAGGACATTGTTTTCACCAGAAAATTTGGAGACTGGGAGGCTCAGTGTCCAACATAATGACCATCCTAGCAGCCCTGTAATCTTAGAGGTCCCTGCATCAAAGGCAATCCTTCCACTGGCAAGCTGTGAAGGCTTTGTAAATCAAGTGTGTGTTTGTGGAACACCAGCCCTGGGTAACAGCCAAGGTCCTGAAGGTTAAGGGATGATATGGAAATACAGCAGACCTCAAGGATACTGGATTATTTTCTATTTTCAGATTTATGTGCCTTGTCCTGGCATGTGTTTTTTGTCATGTGTAGAGCATGAGCCCTGTATTTGACACTTTAAATCAAGGAACAAAGGACTGTAACTGTAGAGGGGCTAAATTGAATTGAATTAATTTGTTTATCCTGCAAATCAACATCTGCTCAGACCTATTTCTTTCAACTCTGAAGTTGTCATAATGGAATATTTTGCCTTCTGCTCAGTCTAATTATAGATGCATGAGCCAAAAGCTCTTAACTTTGCTCCCATCAGTGGGAGCTTTCCTGCCTCACAGATAAATGAAGGCTCTTTCTCAGGAAGGTGTTTTCCCCAGTGAGTTGTGTGTTGGTACCTGTTTAAGGGGATGGTTTTGCTCTTAATTCATTGAAAAGCTTCTTTTCAGCACTGATGAAAACCATTACAGAAGAAGATCCCAAGGGGTCAGGTCTGCTCAAGCGGGGATCGGAGGAAAGTTCTCAGAGGCACACAGCTCTGTCATTGTCACTCTGCAGTGCCCAGGAGATGAACTCGTGCCACAGAACAAACAGAGCACCCCTCCGCCCCCAAAGGCCCCAAAAGGATCATAACTCCAGAAGTATCCAGCACAAAAACCTTTCCTCCAGCCTCATATCATCACAGAACCTAGAATGGTTTGTGTTGGAAGGGACCCTCATGATCACCCAGCTCCAACCCCCCTGCCATGGACAGGGACACCTTCCACTAGATCAGGCTGCTCCCAACCCTGTCCAACCTGGCCTTCAACACTTACAGGAATGTGGCAACCAGGGATTTCTTGGCAGCCCGTGCCAATGCCTCACCACTCTGACAGTGGAGACTATGCCAGGGTGGCTCCTCCACGATGGGGCAGCCATGGGGCTGGTGAATCCCCCCAGCCCAGCACAGGCAGGGCCACAGGTTCAGTGGCATCAACCTGAGGAGCCTCAGTCAGGGGCAGACTTGTCCCCACACCTTTGCTGCAGCAAGTGTGTGACCTTACCAACCACAGTGGCATTTCTGATCACCTCAAACTGTACAGAACATTTCTGTGCCGCCTCCTAAAGAAGTCCAGGCATCCCACGCTGTAATGATAGAGAAGCGTGGTTTAATCTTTCAGGTTTCATCAATTTTCTAAGAAATATGAGGCATCCCCACTTCAAAAGGTCTCTGAAAGCAGAGGGGATTTTCAGCTGCTCACTGGTGGAAATTACATAGTTTTATTTGCCAAATCAGGGCCAAACCAGGTTGGATGCAAATAAATACAGCTCTGTTGTTTCCAGAGAATGATCTCTGTTGACTTACCCTACACAGAAAGATAGAATGACTTTTCTTTGCCTTGATTGTTTTGGCACAGCTCCGGCTGCAACAGCTTACTAAGAACTGTCAACACCAAAATCCAGATCTGCTATCGAGTAAAATGAGCACTTGCTGCATTTCCAGGCCTTCTGACCACTGACCCTACCAGAAAAAGGACATAGGGATAGAAATGTGAAGAGAAACCACTCTTCCCTCTCTCCAGAGCTGTACCTGTCTCTGAGCTCCCTACAGGACTTCTTCTGGTCAGGAAAAGGTCTCCAGCATCTGTCAGTGGCTGCTCCCAGTGCAGTCCTGCCCTGAGGCTGCTCAAGATGCTCAAGATGTTGTCTGCCTGCCTACTGCTGCTGCTGCTTATCAGCAGCCCTGGCTTGAGGCTACCCCAGCAGTGCATGGCCATTATTTCCTCTGTAGAATTGCAGAGTTGGGTAAAACAAGAAGCTTTTTCCAGCGTTTCATATTCTCAGCTGGAGATTGCAAAGTAATTAGCTCCCCTATCTGAAGTCATCTTCAGCACAACTGGGGCTTCTTTAAGTGAGGCTCATTTAAAAAGAGCATCATTACCCTCACACAGTTTGGAGTTTCTTCAGAGAGGCTTGAGGAGGTGAAGAGTTTTGCCCTTAAGTCACAGATTTGAGTGCTTTTCTCTCCTTTAGAAATATGGCCTGGAAAAAACAGTTGCCAAAGCAATCCCTGTGTAGGGTCTGTATTGGCTTCCACAGAGGAGGGGTGAGGATGGATGTTTAACTCCTCTACATGTGCCTGCAGCACCTTCCTTACCTGCTGTCTCTGGATCCTCTGTCAGAGTGGCTGCCTCAGAGGTTTCACCCCTGGATGTGATACATTGGACCAGAACTTATGGCAAAAGTTTGATACTGCCATTTAAATATAAAGATAATATTAAAAAAAATCCCCTGAAAACCAGCCCACCCATTTATACCAGGTAGCCCAATTGCAGGTTCATCCTCCAGAATCCTTGGAAAGGCACAAGACCCTGAGAGCAAATGCAGGAGGGGTCCAGATCCTGTAAAATGCAGAATAAGCAGCTGGAGGGCAGTTAGTGCTGTAGTTAACAATGCAGCAGACTCTGCCTGGTAAATGGGCACAAGAGACCCAGGACAAAGGGACATGGCAAACCTTGTTCCTCCAGACACTGGAAAATGCATTTCTCTGACCAGTGCCTGGGTGGTCTGTTCAGTTGGATTTTAAGTTCTAATGAACAAGGATAAAAGGTATGAAGTTGAGCAGGAATGTGCCTGGTGAAACCCTGGCCTATGCCAGAAAATCCACAAGTTTTTGTAGGGCCAGGGTTTGACACTCTGCCAGCTGGCCCGTGTCTGTACTGCTGTGTTAGGAGAGTGGCCGTGGCTGGATGTAACTGCTGTGCCCCAAATATCTGCAGGACCTTCTCTGCAAGTGGCACAGGCTTCCTCCAAGATGAAAGCCTGAGGAAACAAAGGTAGCACTGAATCAGTATCCTGTCCCAGAGACTGAGCAGGAATTTGGAGCACTTGAATAGTCCATCCCCAAAGAATCTTTTCCAGGTCTGACTCTGCTCCTGGTGCATGCTGAGACAGGACTGTGTGAATTTGTAATCAGGGCTGTAGACATGATTTAAGGCCCTATAATATGTATCTCACTATCACATCACAATGCTTTGAATTGAGGAGCTCCAAGTATGGTGTTTTCATGCATATAGCCTGCATCTCAGATAACTCACACCACTGTAAAATAACTGTCCTTTCAAACAAGTCCTTGGCTAATCTGCAGCCTCAGATAACCCAGGGGTCATCCCAGAGTATCAGTTATGTGTGTGGGACCACGGGGACAGGGTGGCAAGTATCCAGTCCCCTCCTTCCTCAAAGCCTCCATCCCTTCCTGCTCCCACCTCCTTCCCACAAAATGCCAGGATTCCTGCAGTCCCCATCTCCCCATGTGCAGCAGATGTGAGGTGGGACAACAAAGCCAACAGCATCTCAAGCTGCTCACAGCTACCTTCTGGTCCAGTTTTGTTTTCTACATGTAGCTGGTGCTGAGCATGGGCCATTCCAGGGGCTCCAAGGGACAGGCAGTGGGGTGGCAGCCTGCAACTGCCAGCAGCTCGTATAGGGAGGGTGGGAAGATGGGAAAAGTCACAAGCTGGGCCCTAAAACTGTGCTGAAAAACACAATAACTAATTCTTTCTCCATTGCTTGTGCTGCCTTCTCAGAGATAACTCTGTCCAGATGATCTTCCTGTGTATTTTTATTTATTTCCATTCAGAGTGCAGACAGTGAAGCCTTCTTGATGCAAATTTCCACTCCAGCCTACAGAAGCTTGGCAGAGAAACTGAGCATTTACAGGGATGCTTGCTGCAGCCAGGAGCCTAAAATTAGACTTTTAATGCCACTGCCAGCACCTGAGAGCTGACCTGGTTTTCAGAAGTGGGGGGAAATGTCAAAGCCTGGTCCATGTATGGCTCCATGCTCCATGACAGCAGCTGAGTCTGCAGCTGCTCCAGATCAGCTGCTTGAAGCCTGGTCTGTGGCAGTCAGGTCTGCAGCACAGAAAACCTGACTGCCCTCTCCTTAGGGGACCTGCCTGCAGAGCTGTGTCATCTGTGGCACATTTATTCACCCACCTTGCCTCCTCCAACCCCTTCTCGCTCACAGAAATGTCTGATCATCCCTTTTAAGTTCTGCTTAAAAGCAGAATAATAAAAGTTGAATAATATGGCACATGGGTTTATTCTGCTGACGAGGTAATGGCATCATGTATTTGCAAACATCAGCTCATGGGCCTTTCCCAGGCTATGAGGTCTATTTAAAACCACAAAATGTATATTCCAAACGAGCCAGGGAATAGCTCTCTGCCTAGCAGCAGTGATGCTGCTGGGTGTACACAAGGCCAGCCAGCTTTGGCAAGACAGTGTCACATAAAACCTCTTTTAAAATGAAACCTGTGTGTGTATCAACCCCCTTGCACGTGCTGCACCTTGGGGCCTGTGTTTGTTTTTGACCAAGGTCATCACATGAATTATATCCTCATTGCAGGGTTTGTTAGAAAGGTCTTTGAAAGCAGATGGGATTGTGAAACACTCCTTTACTACACCTAATGCATTGCAAATAGCAGTGAAAAAACTGACAGCAGGCTGGAATGCTGAGAAAATTGCTTTGCTAAACTAAAGTGTTTAAAATAAACTTTAATGTTATTGATTTTAACCCATGTCGGGAAGCTGAAGCAAGAAACATTCTTTCTAGTGTAAATGAGTTCAGCTTCAAGTCTCTGTAAAATTGAAAAAAGCCACAACACAGGGAGTAAGAATTAATCTGTGAAAAACTGGAGATGTGTGAGCACGTCAGGAGAAAATAAACACAGGCTGGGCATCCCTTAAAACTTGGTCTGGTTTTATTATTTTCTTTCACCCATAAATATGAACATCCTGGCTAAGGCTATGTGCTCCAGCTGGATGAGGGATGCAGGCAACCAAAACCTACTATCCACCGTCCTTTGGGCAGGGAGAGCTCATGAAAAGCTTATGCCAGGCAGAACCAAAGGGCCTGTCCTGGAAGTGAGCCAGGAGCCTTACAGAAAACATGTTTTAGGAGACATCTTGTTTGGTTTCCATTACAAAGCCACCTCCATGTCTTTGGAAGCTTCTGTAAGTGTCAAAGGAAGATGGTGTTCCATGGTTCAGGCACTGAATCTGAGCTGGCACAAGCATGTTCATCACCAGGGAAGGGCAGTGGGGAAGGGGGGAT
Organism: Emberiza elegans; assembly: GCA_024865655.1. NCBI lineage: Eukaryota > Metazoa > Chordata > Aves > Passeriformes > Fringillidae > Emberiza > Emberiza elegans. Next base: position 34,289,266 of record JALJVW010000139.1, read on the forward strand.
GCTGAGATCACATTAAATTCTCTATTCACGCCGTGAAATGAGAAATCAGCACTTTCTGACCTTCATCTCCTCCCATCTCATCCCATCTCGCTCAGGATGTGGGAGTTGTCTTTGCCCCACTGCAGAGAGGGAGGAACAGCAGTGACAATCTCAGTTGATGGCTGACATAAGTAAGAGTGGGGGTGAGGCTCAGACCGAGCTGTACCGGGGGTTCCCCAGCCCGGGGACAGCCCGGGGCCCCGGGTCCAGCAGGGAACCAGGTGGGGAGGGGGTGGTGCCGGGAGCAGCCAAGGGAGGAGCAAACGGCCCCGGAGAGCAGCGAATGGGCAAAAATGGGCAAAAAATGGGCAAACGGCTGATGGGCAAGAAATTAACTCATGGGCAAATGGGCAAAAATGGGCAAAAATGGGAAAATGGCTGATGGGCAAATGGACAAGAGGTGAACTAATGGACAAATGGGCAAGAAATGGACTAATGGGCAAATGGGCAAGAAATGGGCAAATGGGCAAGAAATGAACTAATGGGCAAATGGGCAAGAAATTGGCAAGAAATGGACTAATTGGCAGACAGGCATGGTGCTTGGCCCAGCAGCTTGCCCTGCCCTTGGTCCTGCAGTTTGTAGGACAATTTGTAGGGCACTTTGCAGGACAGTTCACCTGGCAGTCCGAGAAGGGCTCCTCTCTGACCGTCCCAGAGCAGCCAAGAGAGGCAGCAAACAGGCTGCTGGTCTGGAAGGATGAGCGTGAAGAGCTCCTTTCAGCCCATCCCATTAGCATTTTCAATGGAAGCTAGCACAAGGCATCTGCCCCATGGATGCATGGCTGAGGGCTGTGCCACACTGGGATGGGAAATGTGTCTGGTGGGTCAGGCTCACTGAATACCAGTCATGCCAAGGAGAGTGGAGGGCAGCCAGAGCCATCCCTGGGCGCTGGGATACCCCCTGTGTTAGCTCTCTGTGCCCTCTGGATCATCCCTCTTGCCCCATCCTGGCACTGATGGAAGCTGCCAAGGCTTCTCCAGACATGTCTGTTTCTTATATAAGCAGCCAGTGACTTGCATTCTGGAGTGAGAGTGGAACATATTACACTCTTCCAGGAGCTTTTCTACTTTTCAACATTCCTCTAATCCCATACCCCCTTTCTGGCTGGGCAAGTTCCATTTCTGCTCAGGGCATTTGTTGTGGCCATCCACCTCTATTCGATGGCGACCCAAGCTAAACACACAATATTTAAAGAGCCAAAGAAACTCTGGGAAATGCAGCCTCCTGTCCAGACCATGTCACAGACCTGGGCTGGGAGTGAGGTCTTTGAACTGACCTCGCATTTGAGACTTTAATGCCCCATCCTGCCTCATGTCCCAGTCTCCTTGCAGGGGCCCTGAACTGAGAAGAGGGTCAGATTTGAAAAGGCTGCTTGCTTGCTTCTTTTTCCTGGAAATTTCCCAGCCAGCTGCTGCTGCAGCCTTGTCTTGTTTGGCTCACAAGGTCTGATAGGATCAGAGCCCAAGATAGTACCCAGATAGGCCAAAATGACTGCTGTCACCTGCTCCTTGCTTGTAGGAACAAACTCTCTAAGACCTAATGGTGACAGGGCTGTGAGGTCCCTCTTTGGTGTCCCTCTGGCTGCAACACCCTTCTCTGCAGAGAGGATGTTGCCAATACATCTTCTGGGTCTCTCCTTTCAAAAGAGCAGAGAATAACCCTGCATTTATCTCCAGGCTTTAATAGACATTGTAATGCAAAGCAGCTGCTCAGCCCCTGAGGGATCTGTGCTCTCCTTTTGGCTCAGTCTCAGGATGTGAAAGCAAGATAAAACCAAAATCTCCTGATGAAACATCCCTGCTGGACTGAGGAACTGGGGACGCATGGTGGGAGTGCAGGACACCCAGCCCCATCTTGGTTGGGCAGCACAGTGATGTCATCTCCTATTGTGACTTGATCTCTCTCTGCCATAACTCCACTTTCCTGCAGCAGCTGAAGCTTTGATGCTTTGATTTTTGCACATACAATACAACCATGCTGGGTATTAGATCCTACCTCAGGTCTGAGTTTTTGAAAATACCTATCAGTGTGCATAATTCCTGAGAGCCTGTTTGCATCAGCAAAGCCCAGGTGTTGGATTACAGGGATGTTTGAGGGGATAATAATAATAATAATAATAATAATAATAATAATAATAATAATAATAATAATAATAATAATAATAATAATAATAATAATAATAATAATAATAATATCTCAAATAAACTTGTTTAGGATCATGACTATTCTGTGGGTGGTCACTGCAGTCAGGGCCCCATGTGACAATATCCCCCCCATCCTGTCCCATCCCAGTGTGTGCTTGTGGCTGTGGGACTACCTCCATTTGGAATCAAATTGCCAATTGTGGGCCAAAAATGGCAGAGCGCAGCATAAAAAGAGGGTGTGATTTGGCCCTGGAGATGTATTTTTAGACTTTCTATTTTGGACTACTCATCTCTAGCATAACATCTGTTGGATCATTTTATAGCTGTGATTGTTTACTGGTGACCGGCTGCCACTGACACTGCAGGGATTTGATAATAGTAGTTTTTCTGTGGATATGTGTTACTAGAAGGCAGTGGGGAATGGTGAATGAGCTGTGTTTAAACACCACAGCAAAGGGAATAAATGTTTAAGTCAATATTTTCTTGCTACTTGTAGGATTGTCTTGTCTGCAAAAGACAAAAGAAGGGATCCTTACATTTATGTTTGCTGTTCAGAGATTACCTTGAATTTGACCCTTCTGCTCAGTTTGCTTTGTTGAAACTCCTGAAATTGTCATGTTCTAATGCCACAGAGTCAATTAATCCCAACTGCACAGTTGCAACTCTGCCCAGGGACTCCATGGTTTCTGCACTGTCGGTTCCTGTGAAAGCCTTATCTGCAGGGCACATCAGAGAAAGGAGAGTGATGGGGTTTTAAATTATAAAATTGTGGTTTATTACAACAAAAAGGAGAGATAGAGAGGAGAAAGGAAGAGAGGACAGGCAGTTGCCATGAGGGGAGAATCAATCCGGGCAGAATTTCCAGCAAGGCACATTTAGAGGCGGTGTGTAATTGAGATTACATTGATTTTCCTCCATTTACTGTAAGGTAACTGTGAGTGAAACTGTAACAGGAAACTTAGAAATGCTCTTCACAGAAGCTATATTTAGGCAGACACACTGACATGATACCACTGAATAAAATAAACATGCAGGAGACAACCAGTCCTGAGAGACTTTCAGCTCCATCCGCCTGACATGAGCAAGGGGAATGCATTATTCCCAAGCCATCTATGTGACCTTTGCAGTAGGAACCTATAGAAGCCAGCAGGCTGCTGGGCACCTTGGGTAAACTGGGAGGCATCTCCTTTAAACACAAGGGTTTTGCCCTTCCCTGCTAAAATAAAATGCCTGCTAGCTGGTTTGAGCACAGCTTCTCTGGCTGCTGTTCCCTTTTATAATGGGATAATTTATGGCTTGTTGTCAACAGAAAGAGCAACAATTTGTTTGCTGCACAGGCTGGAAGAGATGGGTTTTCTCAGAAGTCTGGGTGATTTTTGGAATTAGGGGGCAGCTGCTTCTTTAAAGTCCCTGGCACGGTTTCCTGGGTGAAATTAAGCCGTGCATGAGGTACAGTTGCCTGGTCTCACTGATGCTATCACAGTGCACACAAGGACCTGATTTTTCATGGGGCACCCAAAGCTTTATCCAGTTGTCTATGCCAAATTCCCTATTGCTCCTTTACCCCTGGCAAGGGACACCATTTCCAAAAAGCATGGCTCCCAAGGTCCCAGGGAAAGAGAGCAATCCTGTGCCCCAAGAGCTCTGATGCATTTCAGGTCCTGTCAGAGTCCAGATCAAGCATGGAAAAGTCACTTAACTCCCCTATAAGAGGGAGGGATGATGCTTTCCCTCCTCCCCATCTGCACGTGACACACACTGTGTAAATATTTAGTATTTGAGCGTACTCACGCTTGCTGGAGCAACAGAAGTGAATATCAGATCTGCAAACATTAAATCCAGGAATGCAGCTGAGAATGCTGTTTATTTTTATCAGCTAAGTGCACACCTTCTCCCCTTGGCTGCAAAGACTGCTCTGTGATGGGAAGGGAAAGCATAAAATATCTGAAAAAATTGCAAGTTATTTCTCCTTGCACAGTGTCCACACTGATGTTGCCTTCCACAGGCTTCTCAGCTAAATCAACTCTGAATCAATAGTCTACTTCTGCATCTGGAGGAGGGGTGCAGCAGCAAATCTCACTGCTGATACAGCAGCCCAATATCTGTATCCAGCATGCCCACTTTGGCACCAGGCCCCTGGCAAGGCCATAGGGTGACTGATGCAATAAAGGTAGAGAAATTCAGCAGAAATTAAACCCTAATGACTTGCAGCTCATCATGTGAGATAAGATGGGCAGAGTGTAAATAGGCTGAATTTCTGATTAGAACCAATTCAGCACAATAGGGCTGGTGGACTACAATAAGGACTTGCAGTATCCAGATTCTGGAACAAAACTGTTTTATTGAGAAAACAGGAAAGCAGAGATTAATACACTAACTCTCCCTACTGAGCATATCTCCACTAACTGTGTAGTAACTACTTATCAATTGGTGGGGGATAAGTGCACTATCTACATATTGACAAATTAAACAAGAACTATTCCTAATATATACTAACCTCATCAGGTGTGAGCCCCCACAAGCTCAGCTCTGTGTGTTGGGACTCATCTCCAGGACTTTCTTTGCCACAGCATTCTTTCCTTCACCTTGTGCAGTGTCATCTACATTGTTGCTGGATGGATCTGGCCACTGCTCTCTGGCTCATGGCTCCTTTTCTGGGGGAGAAGCCCAGAACCAAGAGCAGGACCAGGACTGCAGCAGCGGCCCAGAGCGGCCATTGCTGCAAGGCAGCCCGGAGTGTGACTCCCCAGGAGCTGCCACTCTGCTCCAGGTCCCACAGTGGCCGAATCCTCTGCCACTCCTGGCACTTGCACACACTTCCATGCAGACATGTCTCCTTCTCCAGCCCTTCCCCAACCACCTGTGCGTACTGGATAAGGCTGTGCACAAACCAGACCAGGATGATGATGGCCGCCACGGCCTACAGGACAAGGGACACAAAGGATGAGGGATGAGAATGAGGATGAAGCTCTGAGGGATATAGGAGGAGGGGAAGTGGCGATAGGAGCCTCAGGGAAGTGGGGGCAGGAAGGAGAAGGAACCAGGCAGCTGGCAGGCACCAAAGCCTGGCCACAGCCACAGCCACAGCAGCAGCCATCCTGAGCTGTGCCCAAGAAGCTCCTGCGAGGGACTGGGCACTGGGTGCAGGAGGGGAAGCACTCTCTCGATGCCTGGGTTTGTGCTTTGGCTCTTGTCCAGCACAGCCTCCAGCCTGGTACAAGGGACACCATGGGCAGGCCTGCCTTTGTCCCACTCCAGTTCAGCCCCTCACGATGGCCTGGAGCACCCACAGCCCTGACAGCCACCAAATGCAGACCCACTACTCCAGATTGGGCACCCAGGGCTTTCCTTTCAAAGCAGGATGAAGCCCCCGTGAAACCTTGTCAAATATAAAACTGTACAATGTGACCCAGGGATGCTTTGCTCCTTGACATCCCCTGCCATGAGACAGGATTGTTTCCCTTGGTGCTGATGTCCATGCTTGTGAGGGTGCTCTTGAACTTTTGATACAAGGCCTGACTTTTGATGCAAGGCCTCAAGTTTGATAAAAGTTCCCCAAGTTTGATAAAAGCCCCCAAGTTTGATACAAGAGCCCCAAGTTTGACAGAAGGCCCCAAGGTTGATAGAAGGCCCCAAGTTTGATAGAAGGACCCCAAGTTTGGTACAAGGGCCCAAAGTTTGATTCAAGGCCCCAAGTTTTGTACAAGCCTCAGGAGGCCACTGGCAGAGGCAGGGACATCTTTGCCACCTCTTTGGGCCAGTGCAGCACTAGAAGTGCGACGCAGGTGGAACCCACCGACGGGGAGCTCACAGCCACTGGTGGCACCTGGATGTCTTTAAACAGGAAAAGGGTGGCACCACCAAGAGATGATGTGATGGCGCACGATGCTGCAGGAGGGAATTGGAGCTGCAGGAAGGGTGAGGCAGGCGTAAGGAGCTGCGGACACCACACAAGCCGTCGAGTGCCATCTGCTGCTGTCTGGAGATGATGTGAGCTCTGCGAAGGGCACGACACTTAGGGGTCTACCTAATATGGAAGAAAAAGCAGGAATGAGCTCAGTGTTGCTGCATCTGCTCTCCCTAGCTAAGGACAAGGAGGGAAGGGGTCTGGCAATTGTATAGATCCACCAGCTGGCTCAGCAGTCTCAGCGCAGACATCAGCCCTGCCCCAGCTCTGCACAGCAACATCTTTCCCAGTGATATTTTTCTTGCCACCAGAGCTTAATAATGTTTTGAGGTTTTTGGAGACAGGTGTCTGCTGCCCTTTTTGTCCTTACTGCAGAGCTGTGGGGTGACATTTCTTGCTGCTGCCTGGCTGGCTGGTTGTCTTGGCCCTCCCTGACACCCTGCAGGGCCTTTGGCAGTGCAGAGAGCAGAGCATGGCTGGCAAATGGCTTGCAGGAGGAAAGGGGGATCTATAGCTCCCCAAATAAATGGATTATGCCATTTTGGTCCCCGTGGACCAAACCCAGATCCATACAGAGTGATTCTGAAGCTGTTCCAGCAGCATTCCTTACTTGTACAATCCTTTTTTGCCTCCCCTGGATGGATGGAGCTGCTGCACCTGGATGTGACCTATGGGTCACCAGGGGAATCTCAGTGGAAAAAGGGTGTTCGACACACAAATGCCTTCCCTCCTCCAGCAGCCCATAGCTCCCCAAATCATGCCTTGAATCATGGCAGGGTTTTGCCACAAGACAGAGGAGACCTTCAGTAGCAACCAAGCAGTGAAAATCCTCTCACCTATGCCTGACTAAAGGAAATGCAACTCTTTACCTTGGCTTCCTTCCTGCTTGACCTTCCCATAAATGCAAAGTGAGGTCCAGCTCTGGTGTCCATGCCTTGACTAGAGGCATGGTGAGCTCTACCCACAGGGCTGAGGCTGCTGGATTACTTTACTCTCAGGCAATGCTTGAGCTGCAATTTTTGAACAAGTGCTCCAGTGATTTTTTCATTACAGCATTGTGTGAGTTGGCCCCTCCTGTCATCCCCTTAAGAAAGACTGACTCAGGAGGAGAGCAGGTTCATTTGTCAGTGGTGTAACAGCTGCAGTTAAACACAGTTCTCATTCCCACTGTGCAGCTGACCAGCTTGTTCGCAGGCCTGACCTGACCACCCAGCCACGATGCCATTGCCCAATCTGTGCACTGAAAATGGTGATTTCTGAAATGTGGATGCATCACAGAAATGATGAGACAGTTTCTTTGATTTCTTATGCCAGAACCCACCTTGTGCACTGCAAACCCTTTTCTTTCTCATTGAGAGGGAAAGCAAACAGGGAAATTGCTTTTTCCCCACCTAGATAGGTCTTTGGATGTTGTGAGCTGCATCACAGTGTGATTTCCCTGACCCCACCAGCAGCAGGACAGGTCTGGGCAGAATCCCTCCCCAGTGCTGGGCATGGGGGATCCCAGAGGAGCAGTGCTGGGGCTGGGTATGGGGACAGGGGTGGAGGGACCAGCACCTGCTGCCTCTGCCAGCAGCACCTGCTCACGTGTGAGTCAACTGCACGGTGGGAGGCTCTTGAGAGAACATAAGAAGGAAAGCAGATATTTAAGAAATTAGTCACAAACATAATGGCTTAATCAAGAGCTTGTTGGAGGCATTTGGGTTCCATTTCACCAGAGGCTGCTCCAGCCACCTGGGCCAAGATGTGGGGATGAGGGGTCTTGTTCAACAGCATGGCTGGTTCTTGACATTCCTGCATCTCTCCACACCTCATCCTGCGCCAGCACTGGGGAAAATCCCTCCTGACACATACCTGCCCGTACAGCGTGTCTGTGAGCCAGCCTAGGAAACTGATCCAGCTGGAAAATAACACAGGGAAGGAGAAAAAAACCCCACATTTTCCCCACAACCAACTCTGATCTCTGACATTGTCCTCACCAGACCCCAGTACCCTTCCAGAAGCATGGCCAAGAGGATGGAGCAGGTTGCTGGGAGGGAGGAGTGAGAAGGGATTTTTTGGCTGAAACTCAGCATGGCCAGAGCTAATGAGCTCAGAGAGGCAGGTTGTCACACCACCCTGTACCAAGCTGATACCTGGGTCACCATGCTCATCCATGTGGGCATCATCTTCAGGCCTTCAAAGGCTCCAAAAGAGACAACACAGGGGTGGCCTCCCCTCCCGTGCACTGCCTGATGCTCCTTTGGCTGCTGCTGTTTGTCATAACAGTGGGTTATATTTGTATTTATAATGACAACCTGGGTACCTTGACAAACCCAGGGAGCAGAAGGATGAGATGCTGAAAAGCATTTGATGTTCATACTATTCATATTTGGCAAATTCAGTGCAAAATGAACATTAAAGGTAAACCAAGTGCATGTACTGAACAGGAAAGGAAGGGTTATTGCATGAACAAAGAAAATTCAGAGGGAATCATGTGAACATAAGAATTCAGTAGCTGAAAGGAGTTGTATTAATAGCTGTCTACTTCATTTCAAGTTCTGTCTGGAATATATTCTAGTCATAGATAGGAACAGAGGCACACTGCTATTAGTTAATTTAGTCGAAACATTTCTGCTGAGACATTTTTGCTATAAGAAGCTGGAAATTTTACTATAAAAAAGTGTTTCCATATTCTATAAGAGAAACTAGGTTTTACTGAGGAAAGCCAAAATGCTTCACTTCAGCTAAAATTTCACTTTGTCAAAAAATATCTCAGTGGGAAAAGGGCAGGAAGAGATAAGGAGAGGATTTTCTTAGTCTGCTCTAGCCGTTAACCACTTTGAGGCTTGATATCTTGATTTCATGACCTCTAATAAAAAGTTAGGCTACAGGACAAGTCCCTGCATGATGGATTTTTTTTTCTGAGTCTACAAAAGGCTTCAGAAGATGTTTGGCACCATGCAAGAAGTTCTGACAAGAGATACTGTCAATAAATTCCCAGCTGCATTAGGATTTAAACATAAAAGACAAGTATTACCAAAAAAAAAAAAAAAAAAAAAAAAAAAAAAGAGTAACAATTTATGTTAAGAGCATCCAGAATTAAAAAAAAAAAAAGCACTTGGTGTAAACAAAGCTAGAGGTTTGAATTAGATCTCTAGTTTGGTTAGTCCAGCTACTTTGATCAGGCTCAGGAACTGAAAGCAGAATCTGGGTTTTTCAGTGTACACCTAACATTTGATTATCAGGTCTATGAAAATGTGCTATCAAACTTAAATTGTTAGTTCTCATCTCTTGCCTGAATGCAAACCCTTTGCACAAAGAAGTAAGACTATGTGGCTACATTTTCCTTACAGTAAAACAAACGGGAACAAGGAGGCGATAAAAGCCACCAGCAAAACCCACTCCTTCTGTTTAAAATTATAGATGTAAGCAAAGAGCCCAGGGAGCAGCCCATATTAGGCAAAGTGCACTCTTTTCTTGTAAAAAGTTTGAAGAATTGAAGGTCTGCTCTCCCCACTTAGGACCGTCAGTGCGCTTGTGTACTGGGAATGAAAACAAGAGGAGATGTGAGGATACGGCAGTGAAAGGAGGGGCTGCCAGCTCCCAGCTGTGGGCACTGAGGGGAGGATGGGCTGATGAGACCAGCACAGAAGGAAATCATGAGGCCACCTGGGCTCCAGCATGGTCCCTGTGCCCAAACTGGGGTCAGCATCACTGCTGCACTCGCTCTGCCACCGAGGGGGACCTTGTGGCCAGGGCAGCTGCAGGGAGAGCCCCATCCCAGGGGCTTGTGCAGCTTGCCCAGCTCTGTGCTGCTGCTGTCAGTGATGGGCCATGCTCAGCCCCATGCCTGATGATGCTTTGCTCGGCAGCACCATGAGACCGACCCAAGACAGAGCACTCTGGCTGTGATGACAAAATCAAAGCTTGTTTTAGCTCTGAGAGCCTCACTGTACAGCACAGCACTGGGTAACCTTGTGAGGACACGGCGAGTAATCCAACCTGTCCGAAACACCGTGTAATGCTACACCTGGGTCAAGATCCCAGGTATGGCTTCTGCCAGCTCTGCAGCTGAAAATGTGCCTCCTGGTATCTGGTCTCTATCAAGCTTCAGGGATCAGATTGGTTTATGAACCTGCTTATGTTAAGAGCAAACAATTTATCACTGCAGATTTTCCATGGAGTTGCCTCACTGTTCCTCTGGTTCCTCAGCTACCTGCCTCTGAGAGCTCAAACCTCAACCCACAGCTTCTGGGAGCTGTGCAGCATGGGGTGACTCTGTGGGTACCTCTCCCTCCTTCTGCCCTCAAGGCACAACTCAGATCTGGCATTTCATACCTTACTTTTTAATTTTTCTGTCATGCAAGGTGCTTTTGATCACAAACATCACATAAAGAGTTCTGGTGTATAATATGAGTGAGAATGGTGCACTGTCTGTGCTTTACACAGTTTCCTTCTTTACCTGCTATGGCTTTTGGGTTGCTTACACCATGATCAATAGGGTGTGTTTTGTTCCAGATAGACTCCACATACCATACCGTATGTTTAAAATTGCTGCATCAACAAATCAAAGTAAACAACCTTCTCTCCCCTGTGAGATGATGAAAAACATAAATTATGTAGTCTTTAAACAAATGGTAAAGAGTTTCCTTATTAGGCTTCAGGGTCCTGTGTGTGTATATGCCCATTGTAAAATCCTTGTCATTCCTGGGTCTGTAGGTCTGTATAATGTTCCTCACAGGTTCAATTGAGTGGTCAGCATACCAGGCTTGGACTGGGGGATTTGACATTGACACACACGCACATCCATGCACATATATATATATATATATATATACACACTACAATGAAAAAGTTAAAATCTCTGCTGTTTCTTTTACAAAAAAAATTCTTGATGGTGAAAGCTTGCCTTGCTTTTAGAAGAATTTTTTCTTCCATTTCAGTTCTGTAGCATTTTCTCCATTTCTTGGCTTGCATAGAATTATCTCTTAGATTCAACATTTTGCTTTACCAGGTAAGAAGAACGCATCATCCCTGGCTGGGGACACAATGCTCTCCTTCCCATCCATGTGAGATCTAGTCCACCTCCATGTCCCTCAGACAATGGAGCCAGCCACATCCTCACCCACTGCCCTTCCCAGCCTGCCACCTTCTCCTGGCCACCAAAGCACCTGGAAACCAGGAAGGACCTTGGCTGAAAACTGAAAAAGGACACTGAAAACACTGACAACACTGACTAAAATTGAGTCATCAGCTTTGCTCAGTCTCACCATGGCCAGCTGGGCTGTGGCAGACATCTGGATGAGCTTCCCAGGGACAGGGGATGGGAAGAGCCCTGAGGTGTTGTGCTCATCCCCCCCAGGGTGGCCATGGCTGTGACCGTCACCTACCCAAGAACATCTGCAGGTTACACCACCAGCCATTCCCTTCATAAATAATTTTGCTTAAACAAATAGCACCAAGTTCATTTTACTTGTTATGGGAATTATCTTGAATAAGGCAAATACTGAGGTTATCACAGAGATATGTCTTATCTAAGGCAAATGGCAATTTTTAGGGAGGTCATCACTGTTGACTTATTAAACATGTTCCTGAGGGGATGTCTGGCATGTACTTATCCATAGAAATGCCCCACTTTTTCTGAGTAGCCTTTGAGAACCAAAGCATGTCCTGGTCTCTTGCCCAACTTCTATTTCCCATGCAATTACCTGTTATCTCAAAGCAAATGTGCAACAGAGAAGGAGAACCAACAAGAACTCTCCAAACTGAGGTGCTGGACCACAGCTGGGCCTCCAAGTGTTACAGCAACACAAATAAGAAGTCTGTATAGCCAAATGGACTTAATATCTCACCATCCTGGCCATTCTCCATCTCCTTTCTACAGAAGCCTTTCAACTTACCATTCTGCCATCTCATTTGAGATGTAACTGACATTAGAGATAGAAAATCTTTCAAGTTATTTTAACTGAGTCAATGAACAGCCATCCCAGGATCAAGCCATGAAACTGCAATCTGAGGATAATCTTTTTCTTTCCCTCTTACTTCTCATGGACTGATAAGGAACAGTTTATATCTTTGAAACTATAAATAGGACTGGAAAACCAAGTACTGCACAGGTAAATCAGCAGCATTAAAGATGTCTTCAACTACATCAACACCTCAATTTTCATGACTCATTCAGACCAATTGCTTTTTGCAGTAGCTGAGCAGGTTGCCAGCATTGAGGAGCCCACCTGCACCTCCCTGAGAGACTTGGTGACATTACCTCTTTTGGAAAGCTGAAAAAATGAGAAACTAGGACATTAAGGTCAACATTGCTACTTTCCAGTTACTAAGAGTGCTCAGCCTGAGATATTTCTGAATGTTCCATGTTTCATAGCACCAAGTAGACTTTATGGTTCGAACATAAAGACTTTGCACTGCCTGTGAGCATTCAGATATCAGAATATCTGAAGTATTAATGCAGATCTTGCTGAAGCACAGCCAAATCAGTGGATATCTCCCACCTCTCCCCTCTCTTCCCACTTGAGGTGCACCTGTACATGCCTGTTCAGCAGACTCATGAAGGGACAGGAGAGACAAGACAGCAAAAAGCAAATGATGATCCCTGTCCAGGGACTTCACCTTGGCTCCTCATGTGGAAGGCACTCAGGTGCCATAAAGTGTGGTGGCAATGTGTCACAGTAAAATAAATGAGTCTCATACTGTGCACAGGAAAAAATAGAGGAATACACCAAAAAAGTGCATGTGAATAGTTTGCCACAGCTTGTGCAGCTCGCATGAGGGAGGTGCAGGGAAGAGATGATTTCTCCAGCCTGGTGTAGGAACACCCTCCTCAGACCATCTGTTCTCCCTCATCTAACCCACCTGCTTTCTTCAGCAGTCACTGAAAGAGCCCCCCCGAGCCCTGTGTGTGCTCCCAGTGAGCCCCTAGCCCCTCCTGGAGTGCAAAGACTGAGAGCTGGAGGGAAGTGGCACACAGCACATGAAGAGTGCCCCACCTTCTCTTACAGCTGGATTCACCTTGTGTCCAGGGGCAAAAGAGAAGGAAGTCACCTCTGCCACTGGCACAGAGAAGGGTTTGCCCTTTGCCAAGCCCTCTGTTTGGCTGCCCAGGCTGTGGGAGAAATCAGGGAGTTCTTGGTACATGGACATCCATGTTCAACATACCATAGGAATGCTGCCCACGTGGGAGACATCCCAGCTGCTGAATACAGCCTTGGCCAGATGGAACAGGGGCTTGATGAAAACAAGTCTTTGAGTTTAGTTAAGGAGATTGTTTTCAATTAAAAGTGTGTTTTCTAAGGTGATGAGTAATTTGAAGGTTATTTTTGGCTTTGATGTCTCAGCACATACTGCAGTTGATTTCTTTAACTCTCTGCTCTTTAAGCACATCAAGGTAAGACTATCTGTAATTTCTTCCCTGATTTTGGTACTATCAGTCTTTCCTGGTGCCACATTATTTTTATCTGATTGCTCCTAATCAGATGTCCCTACCCATGGCAGGGGGGTGGAATGGGATGAACTTTGAGGTCCCTTCCAACCCAAAGAGTTCTGTTATTCTATGATTCTGTGATTCTAATTTTACCTGTCCCCTTGGAGTATCAACCCTCACATCCTCACCCTTGGCTTTGAAGCAGAAAGGTTAATTATCTGGAAAAGTGAGAATAACTTATTTACTGTGAAAAAAACAAAGAAACAAAGCAGCTCATGCAAGCAGAGCTGGAGATAAGCATTTAAAAATCCTAAATACCTGACATTTTACCTGAGTTGAGATTTTTCTGCCTCAGCTAATTCAGTGCAGTTTAACATAACATTAGGGACCTGACTCCTGTGCCATTTATCTCACTGAAATAAAAAAAAGAATAAATCCATTCTAATCCAAGGAACAAAACCATTTTCAAAGGGCTGGAGGTCACCAGTAGGCGTATCAAATCCAGGCAAATTTACATGATGTAGGAGTCCCCAGCTTTTGAGCCACAGTGTAGCTATTAAGTGAAGGATCAGGGGCTCATTATATTAATCTGGCACTCGGTACAAGGCAGCAGGTGACTGGGGAGCACGTTTCAAGCAATCACTGTGAGTCAGATTTAACTCTGCTTTCTTCAAGGGTTGCTCACCATTATCTCCCACAGAGACATTTTCAGGCATCAGGGTCAGGGGAACGTGCACCAAAACACTCCCTCTCCATGGATAGAGGGATGGAGAGTGACATGGAGCAGGAGGTTGATGCCTGCACACCCACATCCAGCAGGACCAGGCTGGGCTCTGCAGGAGGCAGCCCCTCCATGGACCAGTCTCAGGGCCTCTGGTTGGTCAGAGTGACCCCGAGAAATGTTATGAAGTCTCTTTTCCCAGCCTGGTGCTTGAAGAAGGAGTCAGAGCTCTTCAGTTCTCGGTCTCAAGGTTGTTCATTGTATCTTATCTATAAAATTCTTTCTCCTGTCCTGCTGAGGTCCGTCCAGCAGGACAGTTCCAGGCACTCTGCCTGCCCCTGGGGCGGTGTTATATCTTTATACTAAAAACTACATGTACAATGTTTACAATTACTTTCCAATACCTATCACCTGTGTTAGACAGTGAGCTTCTACTCTAAACCAATCTGAAAGTGCCACCATCACAGCAGAAAATGGAGGCCAAGAAGAAGAAGAAGGAGAAAGACAGGACATGCCCAGATCCCTCCATCTTGCCCCCTGAACCCCCATTCTAAAAAACCCCAAAATCTACTTTTTCATCCTGTGACAAATTCACTATCATTCTACTTAATTTGTCGTGGCTTGCAGATTTTCATCTAAGGTTGGTAACTTGCTCCATGGGTCATAATCAGAACCACAGGTGTTTTGGGCTCTGTGCCAGGGCCTCTGAGCCCCCTGGCAGGGGTCTGGGCTGCTCAGGACAGCCAGAGGGATGTCCAGGGTTCCGACAGACCAGCAGGGCTTCAAAGCCCTATTTCAGCATCTCCTACCCAGGGTGGGAACTGCTGCCCGTCCCTGTCCTCCCAGGACTGCTCATGCTGGAACAGGACCAAGAAGTAGATGCTATTTACCTCTCCACTTCCTCACTCTAAATCTCAGGAGGGTTATGGGGTATATTTTGCTTTCATGTGCTGTGTTCCTGAGGGGCATCCTACATTTCCTGCTCTTGCTTTTGCCTATGCATGCCCTGGCTGTGTGGATACTGCCTTAGCTTTATCCCAGCTAAGTTTTTTTATCTGGACTCTACTGTTTATTGCTCAATACATCCCCATATAGTCATTTGGATGATGAACACAAGGAAGAAAAGAAGTGGAAGGGCACTTAAAGTAGATTTAAAGACTTATTACAGTAACCAGCAGTTTGTGCCAGATACTATATAGCCAAAGCACTGAAAAGGATTTCAAAACCTACCATAACCCAGAGATTTCAGGCTGATTTTTCTGGTATTTTTCTATTCACCATTATTAGCTCAAAATAGTGCTTTTCAGCATATAGGCCTGTACTAGTGCTACTTTTGCACATGGATTAAAAGAAAAAGATCCCAAGCACAAGTGCACAGTTTTCCAGTGGAGATGTGAATTTGCAGGTCTGTGCTTCCATCAGGTGGCAGTGCTGGAGGCTGGGGAAATGCTCTCCTGAACACTCAGGGAGGAGGAGCAGTATCCATGACCCAGCAGTCTGCCACAGAGAAGAGATGCTAATGGCATTTCTTATCTCTTGGCAAAAGCTGCTGCTGATTGTAATTTCCATTTCCACCCATTCCCACCTCCTATTAGGCCATTTTGTCTCCTGCAGCAAAGCAGAATAACATATTTGTGATGGTGAAACACAGTCACCTCAGTAGCCAGCAAGGAAGCCCGGCAGTGCAACTTATTTAGAAAGTTGTGGCCATTATTTTGAGATGTTCTGGTATTTTCTTTGCTTCTTCCTCACTCATCCTTCTTCATCCCTATGTTTTATGCCACCAGGACTGCTGTCATAATTTCTAATTTCCACCACAGGCAGAGGCACCTGTAGTGACCAGCTCTATCTTGTGTGTGGCTCAGCCTGAGCCAACACCTGCCCAGCTTTTGGAGCAGGAATCTGCTCCATCAGGTCACAGTGCTTCCTCCACAGTCATGGGAGGACTTGGGAATAGTGTAACTATTGCTGTGTCCACTGTTCAGATGTGGAAACAGGGCTTAGGGTCCCAAATCAGGCACAGTACATCTCCAAGATGCTTTCTGAACCATCCCAGCTTGCAGACCAAGGGTTTGCATTGTTTATGCTGCAGACCCATGTCAGTGTTATTTGGTGGTGTCAGGTGCACCAGCTCAATGGATGTATGGAGTGGTGAGAGCTTTAGGGAGAAGCCTTTGGGGTAATGATGACTCCTTATGGTCACACTCTAGTCACTTGTCCAGCCCCAGCTGTGAATCTCACCATGTGCCGTGTTTTATCCCCCACAAGGTGTGTGCAGCACTGCTCCTTGCTCTCTTTTCCTAGGACAGAAGGCTGGCAGGTGGGACTGGCTGCAGAGCCAGCCTTGGAGCCCCTCACAGGGCACTGGACTTCAGATGTCTGTTCCTTCAGCCTGCAGTGAAGGCAGAGCCTGTTTGAAAATCTGGATTTCAGCAGGGCTCAAAACGTCAAAAGTAAAGATATCCTGTGGTTTAAATAGGGCATGTCTGACTTAAATGTTCTCTCAGAAAGGAGTTTAGTTTTTCATCCTTCCTCCATGAGCCAGAAGGCAAGGATCAGTCCCCTCCATCTTCCCTCTATTGTGCAGCCCCCTCTGGAAGATCATCAGACCCTCAGGGATGCTTATTTACACTGGTGACGGGCACATCTTGGACTCCTCACAAAAATAAATTTGCTGTGAGTATTAGAAGTTAGTTTGAGATTTATTTTCTTTACAGCCCAAAGCCCCACCTCTCTGGTGTCTCTGTTGGTTTGAACATGACTGGAAGGCCTAATGTCAAACCTGGGCTTTGAATAGGATCCCACAAAGCATTTGCTTCCTTCAGACCCCGAATGTGATGGCGAGTGCCCAACAAGTGAGTCAGTGAGGTTCTGTGAGTCTGTGTATCAGACAGCAACAATCATTTGTGGAAATGTCTTTGGTAGCAACAGAAGAGTCTATTTGATGGTAGCACTGACTAATGTAAATGAGGATTAATTAATGTTTTCCTGCAGTGATGTTGGCACTGATAGTGCCTTATTCATGTAATTTAATTTCTATTGACAGGCTGCTAATGGAAATGGATAGCAATGGTTGTCTCCTCCATCAGGCCCGCTCTGCCACAAAAATAATTCTCCAAACTGGCAGTTGGACTCATTCATTGCTGAAAACGTGAGGCAGTAAAAGAGGATGAGTCAGGAATGGGAAACAAAGCAACTTATTGTCTCATTCACAGCAGTTGACTCCCAGGTATTTGAACCCAGATAAATTTGGGGGTTCAGGTCTGGTTCGGGATTAGCTGCCTCTGAAGCCCAGCTTCAATTTAGCCCCAAAACAGGGACACACAGCTTCACAGTGGGAAGAAGCATAACCAAAGTGGGCAGGTGGATGTGCCCACAGCCCCCCAGCTCAGGACACAGCAGGGAGAGGCTCAGCTCCTGATGTCTGTCAGCCCAGCACAGGGGCCAGGGAGGAAGAGTCCAGCAGGGTTAATGTGCACCAAGTTGGGTCATTCCCTCCCCCTGGAGAAATCCAAAGCAGTCCTGCTGTGAACAGGGCCCCAGGAAAGCCACTGGTGTTATTCTAAGACAATAACCAGAAACAACTGCTGGTGTTTGGGGATGGTTTGAGCTCAGCAAAGACTCAGGTTGAGACACCCCTATGGATTGAGAAAAACAGTCTTCTCGTTTCCTTCCAGTGTTCAATTCCTAATGTCCTCAATTGCTCCCCTCAGTGTTTGGAAGTGCAGTTGAAGAATTGCTGCTCATGAGAAATCATAGTTGGAAAGCAGAAGAAATACTCCAGTGGAAAAACATCTTCCCTCTTAGCTAAGTAATGTACAAAATCTAATTGTTCTGGGTTAAACCATGACACATGATTTTTTTTTCCAGTTTAATTTAATAATTTTGCATATTGCTTATTTGTTGAGCAAAGATATAACTTCCAAGTCTCCTTTGCCCATGGGATGAATTTCTAAGGGATTGCAATTTTCCCCTGTATTGAGGAAGCTCCGCACAATGATGACTGAAAGGTCTCCTGGGAAACTGGGAAATTACCATTCCATCAGAGCCTGACACATGCCATCACCCCTCCCCTTGCAGATCTGAATGGCAGGGAACCATCTTTCAACACCTCTGCATCTTCAAGCCCCACCAAATGTCTGACACTGAAGAAATTTTAGCTGTTGAAGGTCTTCCTATGATCACCCTGAAATATTCATGACCACATTTTGTCATACTCTTGCTTATATCACAGACAGTAGAAAAATACTTTGAAATGTGCAACGTGCCTGCTCATAACAAGTGGTAGGGCTGGAGCAAGAGCAGCAGAGAGCAGCCTGGGAACAGCAGCACCTCTGTGAGAGGCAGCAGCAGCCCCAGGAAGAGCCCTGTGGCCAGCAGCTGCCCCACAATTCAGCCTGTCCCCACATGCAAGGGCCTGCAGCTCTCCCTCTGATCCGATCACCCATTCACCTGCTCCCCATTAGCATTTGCTTAATCCTCATGCCTTCCCTGCACTCCATCCTTGTCCCTTCAAAGCAGAGCCATAACCTCTCCCCTCTGGGCATGCTGCTGCTGCTCTCACCATTCTCTGTCCAAACTGGAGGCTTTAGTTTGGTGCTTCTGCTGTGGTCTCATTGCAGAGGGAGTGAGGAGAGTCTGGCACCTTGGAAAATGAGATCTATGCCAGCTGAAGTCAAGCATCCAGGGCATACTGAAGCTGTGAGGGGCTGTGATGCCCAAGTGAATCACAGTGGTACCGTCTGCATCAAAGTCTGGGTCTGGGTGAGATCAGCAGGGCTCAGAGCTGGGCCCTGCATGGTGGCACAAAGCTCTGGTGGCCCAGCCTGCACAAACCTTCCCCAATAATGGCCTGGTAGCTGAACCCATTGCTGCAGTGCAATTTATTCCCCACTTCTGGGAATGCCTTCTGGGCTCTCTCCTTGCTGCTTTGGGCAGGGAGGAGGCAGCTGTGGGGATCAGACTCCCTGGCTGCCACCGTGGCACACTCAGATGAGGAGCCAAAGTCACTGAGGGTGCCCAGGAGGCCATCCACACCGGGCTGGGATGGAGTGGTGTTCCCCATCCCTTCTCCCACTGATGCCAAAACAAAAATAACTGTGCCAGGAGGTGGGGAGAGGAAACAACTCCTCAGCCCCATGCTCGAGGCACCTCTAGGGAAAGCCCTCTGCATTTAAAATTGAACAGATGTGGAAAGATTTGGGGGAACTGGGACAAGAGCACAGAGCTTTCTTCTGCCTGCCATTAAGGAAGGCCAGGGTTTTATGAAAGTATAGTGACCCTCATCAGGCAAACTCACATGGTTAGAGAAAACAGGCAAGTTTAGAGCTCTAAAATCCCTTCTTTGGGTTTGGAAAAGAAGGAGCAGTTCCAGTCTAGGTATATCTGAGCACAACTTATGGAGTTTAATTTTGTTAATTACTCAAGGTAAGTGAAAAGAAGGGTTAGCACCTGCACAGAAGGGAGGACTGTTTACAAGGTGATAAGGTTAGGGGGGAAAAAAGGCAAAAATTACTGCCTAAGGAAGGGAGAAAGGTTAGTTCAAGGTATGACCTGAGGAAAAGTGTTAATAACAGCATGCAGAATCCTCAGCCTTTTGCAGTCAGCAGAGCTATGGGGGCTGGCTCCCAGGCTCACCTTTGTCTCAGAGGTATTTCTCCCCTTTGCCCTCCCTTCCTACAAGCCCCTGCCTGCACAAAGTCCTGAGCATGCCAGCTGTGACTGGACACCCATTGTGCTCCCTAAGGGCCAGAGGGGATGGTGTTTGGACCTGTCCCTCTTCTGAAGTGCTCTAATTAGGTGACTGCAGAAAGTGACTTCAGTCCACCTCCTGCTCCCTCCCCGCCTGGGGCAGGGACCCAAGCAGCAGTCCTGGCCCCTTTTAAAGGGAATGCCAAATGAGGAGTGCGCACTGGGACTTCTCTTTCCCTTTCAGCATCACACAGCCATGCACTGCAGCTGCTGCCTGCATTGGGGTCCTCTCTGCCAGCCACATGCCATCCCTCAGTGGTGCTCTGGCAGCAGGCAGGGGCAAGCAGCAACTCTATCCAGACTGGAGGCATGCAGGGGTTCTAGAAGAGTGGTCAATGCATTCATGTGCTTAATGGGCAGAAACTGCAGCCTGTGCCATGGGATGCTGGATGCTCAGTGTGCAATGTTCCCAGTCCATTTGGCCATGCCTGCATGTGCTCCTTCTCTGTGGATTTGGCTGTGCTGAGAACTCATTAGTTGATTTTACAGGGCTGCCTGAAGGTTTTGTGACAGGGTGCAGCACCCACAGGCCACACAGATCTTGTGCTGAGGCTGAGCATCAGCCTGCTCCTGCCTGGGCAGTGGTGAGTGCCCAGCAGCACTCCTGTGAAGGTGCTGAAAGCCATCACCCCAACAGAGACACTGCTATGGAGGCTGGACAGCTCTGTGGTGGGAGAAGAGGTTCAGCTGTAGTGCTTCCTCTCATTTTTATCACCAGAATCCCTTGCTGAAGAGCTGACAGCTGACAACCCTGGAAGCACAGGGTTGCCCAGAGGCTGGCAGATGCCACACTCCTGGAACTGAAATGGCTGCACAGACAATGGGATATGTTTTCTGAAAGTCACTTTTACACTCTTAGGTGGTTCTACATTTTGGGCAGTGACAACCATCTTAAAAACCACTCCCACACATTTGATCCCTGAGAGGCTGAGCACTGAGCCTCTATCTGCAAGCTTCAGGATTTTCTGCTGGGGTACCAATAATTTATTCCCCTGTGCATTTGCTGCTTGGTAACTCCATGTACTGACCCCTGTGAATGATCATTTAGCTCATCTGTCAAGGGGATGTGACTCAGGACTCTCTTTTTGCTGCATCCATCGGGAGCACGTAGCAGGGTCTGACAAGCACGCTTGCTGATCTTCTGATAATAATACCGTGTCACCCTGCATCTTCAACACTCCCATCCCACACAGGCTTCCCGTATCTGTTTCACTTACAGAACACAGTAATTATGTGTGCCACACGTGAAGTTACGATGGCAGCCCAGCATTGTTCAGCTGGCAGTGTTTCAGCTCTGGTTGTAGTCGACTATCGCTGCCCAAGAGGTAAACAAACAGCCTATTTAATGAGTACCAAATTCTGTCAATGCTGGTAGTTGCTATGGTGAGAATTCCCAGCGCGACGCTGCAGCCCTTGGTCACTCCAGGCAGAAAAACGTGGGCGTTTCGGATCACAACACTCTGTTTACCAAGGTAGGTCTGAAATGCACAGAAGGGCAGGGGCGGAGGCTGCTGGAACGGGGAGCCTGCTAAGGAAACTGCCAGAAACAAACACTCATGGATGGGAAGATTTAGGAATAATCAGAAAACCAGCTCAGGTCAGCAGCACCAGATCCAGCTCTGGCTCGGAGCTGCTCAGTTGCTGTTGCATTGGTATTTTTCAGGGCAACCCGGAGCATGCAGGGATCCAGAGCACAAAATCCCTGGCCACAGCAGTCAGCAAAGGCACCAACCAGCAGCTGCAGATGGAGAAATATCTGTGCTTTCAGCCCTCGGGGAAGGCTGTGCAGAAGAGATGAGAAGGCTGATAGCACTTTGCTTGCTCTGCCTGCTGCATCCTCGCTCTCTGGGAAGATTGCAGGCTCTGGGGCTGTCAAGCCGTCAACTTTCACTTGGTTTGACAACAAACTCACTTCACATACATGGTTACACTTAAAGAAAATAAGAGGAAGAAAAAAAGAAAGCTGTTGGAGCAAGCAATGCCCACAGATGCTTCCTAGAAGTAGAACGTTATTTTGCGATCTGGCACCAACATTTTAGCAGCCTATAAAAGGTAAAGTTGGTACTACAGCCAGCCATTTGTACTGTACAAATAAGAGCTGTGAATATATTCTGGAAGTAATGTCAAAGAGGACCAGATGGGAAATGAGCAGCATTCATTCTAATTTAACAAAGACAGCTAACCCAGAATATGCATTAACATGTAGCATTTTTCATCTGCCTCCATTCAGAACAGATTCTCAGTAACATTTCCAAGGAAAGGAAATTGAAGGAATACTTACTCCTTGGTGAATTACTGCTCTCTCATAATTGGAGAAGTTTGGCATCCAAAGCTAGGTGTAATATGTTTTCCCTGGAAATGTATGCAAAGACACAATACACCCCCAACGCCCTGCATTTGGGCGTGCAGCCAGCTCTGTGTTTTGGTCCATGCTGGATGGATCCAGGGTTTCAGAGGCCTTGGGCACATTGCTGGCCTGCAGAGAGAGGTTTCACAGGGCAGGGCAGTGAGGGGAGGCTGTGCCAGGTGTGCAGAGGGTCTGGTGCCACAGCTGGAGGGTCTCTCTCCAGCCCCAGATCATTTTGCACGTTTCAGTGACAGCAGGTCTGACTCCTCGTTTCTTTGCATCAGGCCAGCATGGCTTGTGGGTGACATATGCTTTAGACAAATGCTTTGAGGGCTGAACCCAAATTTGAAGACTAACAAATCCTAGATGTAGATTTCAAAAATGCAAGCTCATTTTTGACTCTTCCAGGATGCATTGAGTAGGGTGAGCCTGTTTGAGGGGAGGCATCCCAGGGTACAATATGTTGAAGCATTCCTTCGTGTGTTTAGGAGAACTTCTGATCCTATTTTTAAACAAAGCACTATTTCCATTCCCTCTTTTTTTATTCCTTAAATATTTAGAAGGGATTAACCACAGAAAACAAGCTACATCCTGAACTTCTTTTTTCCAGCATAAATTCAATCTTTTTATTCAAAATTGTTCATTACTGGAAACTCTCTCAATTCCAAGTTCATTTGTGTAACATTTCTCTTTTTGAAGTCCAGAATTGCCACAGTTACCCCAAGCTCCCCACCCTGACACATCACAAAGCCAAAGTTTTATGCCATTCCGCTCAGTGGAGCTCTGCATTTAAAACATGCCATTAATTTAGAATGAACAAACAGGTATCAGCTCTGTTCCACAGCACTCTTCCCTTGCCAGGGAGAAATGCATAGACACAACCCATGCTGGCTCCTGGAGCTTTCTGCTGCTCAGCAGTGTTTTCTCAATATTTTTGTCATCCCCTGGGCCACATTCAGCCCCATGAGCAGCCTGTCCTGATCCAATCCTGGGGAGCCCTGCTGCAGAGTCTCTCTTTTAATAAAAGCAAGCAGAATGAAAGCCTGAAAACCAGTTGAGGTCAGACCAGATCCTGACCACCTGTCTGACCTTGAAAACCTGATAAAAATGCCCAGCTCTGGCTGCGAGTTGACACTGTACACAAAATGCTTTTTGTATGGCTGCAGTACCTGGTTTAATGCATCCCTTCAGTCCCTCAGCTTTCTCTATGCAGAATCCCATTTTAGAGACACGACATGTAACTCCTGGCCAGTGATCTGCATCTGCACAAATCCTCTTCCTAGCACTCTCAGTAATACTTACAGTATGCAAAGAAGCCACTTTCAGAGGCAGAATCGGATCTCCAACTTCCCAGGCTAAGGTTTGGCCCTCAATCCCGGGGACAGTTGTGCTGCTTTGCTTGCCAGCAGACCCTGTGCACCACAGACAGACCAAGCCCAGCAGCAGCAGCAGTGCCTGGCTAAGGTGTGCAGCCAGCACCGCATCATCCGCACAGAATCACCCCAGTCGCTGCTCCTGCAGCCCCTGGTGCAGGGTCACTGCACTGCCACGTGTGTGCTGTGCATTCTGCTGGGAGCAACAGAGCAGAGGCTGCTGGAAGTGGTGGCAGCCTGTTTCACTCCCTGCTTCATCACTGTTTGTGTGCTGGGCAGGTACAAACCTGGTTATGGGTGAGGGAAGTGAGGCACAGGCTTTGAGGCTCACTTGTTCATGGCTCTGAGAGTTTTATAAAGCAGCTCTGAACAATATGAGACTTCTGCTGTGTGAGTATTCCAGGGATTGTCACCACCAGGAGAAAATACTGCTGTAAACAAAATCTTAATCTGTAATTACACACAGTACAGTGCACCAAATCCACTACGGCTCACAACCTTTTTTTCCTATGCTTTCAGCCTCTGCAAAGCTAAGGTGCAGGTTGTCCCCTGTTCATTAGGGCTGGAATAATGACTTACAATGGCTCCTGAAATCCCTGGCTAGGGAAGGAAGCAGCATGAATTTTATAGGCAAGAAAGACTAATAATCTTTCTCCCTTCCTCTAAAATCCTCCCTCCCCCCTCCTCTCCCGGAACAAACACACTTTTTAAAAGGCTTTTAAATAATCTCGTGTTCCTTAACAAAATTACAGCAGCAGTTTCCTCCTTTAATAGCACTCTTCTTCTTAGTAATCTTGTTTTAGCTACAGTTTTTGATGGAGAGTGCTAGTAGATGAATCATCTCTCACCCCTCTTGGTTATTTTGCCTGGCTTCAGGAAGAAGGAATTCTGTTTTGGAGCAAAGTTTCCTGTTCAGAAGAGGAAGCTCCATTTATGTGTGCTTTTAACTAGGAGTGATAAAAAATGTTATTTGAATGGTTAATTGGGACATTAATAGATGAATTGTGAATGGCAATCTGATCCATCCCAGTGGATGAATTGAGCTGTCTTCTGCAAGCCTGAGGTCTGCTCCTGCACATCACCTTCTTATGGAAAGTGCTGGAAGGCACTGGCTGAAGGGAAGAGACTGACAGAGATCCCAGTGTTAATGCAGACAGGGGCACAAAATATCTTAGTTTAAGAGCTGTGAAAAGGACAATCACTTTTCTGACGATCTCAGCCATAGAGAAAACCTAAAAAGAAAACTTTTATAAAGTTTATTTTGCAAAACATAAATGGCTGGAGGTGTCAGTGAGAGAACCATAGGATTGCATGAACATGTAATCAGATCAAATTGCAGATTGAAGAGCAATTCAAAAAAATTTATTAATAAATGGAAAAATTGATAAGAGTTCTGTTGATAAGAAAGTTATTGTCCTTTTTTCTTGTCCTTCTTTAAATCAGTGTCCCTGTGTAAGTGCACTAACAGATCTTTGCACTGGAAGAGCTTTTCTTGTGCCTCTCTGCTGCTGAGGCTGGACTGGCAGGATGCTCACACTGGGACATCCCCAGGTCATGTTCAGCAGTGCCAGGTACAGATCTGCATTTCCTTTGGTCTGATGGCTTTACCACAAATTGTCTTACAGCTGTCTCTACATGACAGAGGATGCTAATAAAAAGTAATTCCTCCTCCTCCAGTGCTGGGTAGGTTTTCCAGGTCATCAGAAATAATGAACATTATCAGCTGCTGGGAAGAGCCTAATATCAGTGAGGAGTGCATGAACCCTGCTCTGCTGACAGTGAGTAGGATGCTCTCAAAGAAGATGGAATCATAATTTTAAATAACTCATACTTTTAATTCCCTCATCTACCATACTCTCCATCTTCCTCACATTTAGGTTTAACAAGGTGTGAGCTGGTCAAACCCAGCCACATGGTAAATGTGAAGAAAGGACTACCTCTGCCTGAAGAGAAAATTACCATTCTATCTGTGTAAATACACCACCATACATTGCACCATAGCAATTTATTGCATAGACAGGTGTCTGATTTCCTCCCTACTCATTGAATATGTCCTTTCCACAGAGACAAACATTTTATTGTATTTTCCTGAATTCTGCCACCACCTCTTAGCAGGAAAACAGCACCTTCTGGTCAGTGAGGGTTTCTGCTCTGACAAGTGGCCCAGACACAGGAGAGGGATGTCAGACCTCCCTGGTCCCACAACAGGTCAAAGATGCCAGTGGCTTAGTCTAAATCTAGATTAGGTTTCAATTAGATAAGCTGCTAGCTGCATCTTGGGTAATTTCCTATGATTTTTCCATGGCAATCAGAGATCTGATGTGTTGGCAGCTGTCTAGACTCAGCATATCCAGAGTGGTTTTCTTAGCACTGGTCAGGCTAATTCATGGATTAAAGGAGGAAGGGAAAATTCCTTCCATGAATAAAGCACTAGCTATTTTGGTCACGAGTGGCATCAGCTACTTATAACTCTATTCCTGGAAATGAATGCATGGCTGTGCAGGTGGTTTTGGCTTGCTTGAACCTGGATGGATGTTCCAAGAAAAAGAGCTGGTGATCAGAGCTAGCACGGAATGCAAGACAGGAAGAGCATCTCTGTGCCCTGACCGGCCGGATTAATGAAACCAGGATCCACAAGGACTGATTTCAGAAGTGAGCAGGTAAATACAAGCATCAAGTGCTTGGGCAGAGCCATTCTAAATGAGGGGAAATACCATTACTCATCAGAATATCATTGGATAGAATACCATTGCTGAAGAGGATAAGGGATCACCTGATAGAATCATGCAAACAGCATAAGGAATAAATAAAAAGTGATTAAAATCTTGATACATAATCAAAATGAGAACTAAGTTTGACAGAAGAGAGGAACCACTTATATCATGCAAGAGGAATGCAGCTTGGGTGAAAATGACCAGGAAACAACATAGTTCACAAAGCCATAGGAAAGGAAAAAAGGAAAACAGCAAAATAAATACAATGGACTTCCAGAAACCATATTTCAAAAACCTCACAGTACTGATAATAAGTCTCAGAGAAAAGAGAATTCAGGAAAGTTTACAGAACCTTAAAGAAACAATGGTAAGGGCATCAATTCAAACAATCCCAGCAGAGCAGGGAAAACAGCTTTTGTAAGAAACAATTTTCTTAAAACACGACCACTTCATTGACCTGTAAAGAAAGTAATGGTTTATTCAGAAAATGGAAAAGAGATTCACTGGCATGGGAATGTCAGCGTATAGGCTGAAAATGTAGGGACCAAACAAGGAAAATCAAGATGAAAAAAAAATACATCCAACAGGTTCAAGAGCACATCAAGAAAACATAAAATACATTATCAGGGACATAAAAGCCTTCTCACAGAAGGCTATCCAACAGGGAAGAAAAGCACCTACCTTCTTCACCACAGCTTTCAGTAAAAAAACCACTTGTACCCAAACAGTTTGCACAGATGGTGCCATGGATGACAGGAGAACATCTCAGTCTAGAAGAAAGAAAGAATAAGCAAAGAATAGTTGCCTCGATTACATATAATGTGCTTAGACTGCTTGTTAAAGCAATCTCATGGCTGTTAACAGCTCTCTGGGATCCCACAGAGAGCCAACAAGGTGTCAGAATACTGCAGAAGTGAGACATAATTCCTTTTTGGAAAAGGGAGGAGCTTAACAATGTGGCCCAAGCCAACACCATGGGAATTTCCAAAGAAAATTTGAATAAATAAATGTTGTTTAAGCATCTGGAAAATGACAAGGAATTGAGTAATGGCTATCACAAATTCATTAGATCACCTAGATATTTTTCCTAAAGCTCCAAGACAAAAAGATGCTCAATGGATGGCAAAATCAAACTGAAGTCAACAACACTCTGCTTTTGCAAGAAAGAAAAAAGAAGGAAAAAATTATTTAAGCAAGCATCATGTGTTTTGTACAGCCAGGAGTGATTTCTGCCTGGCCTGTGATGTGTTCCTCTCATCTCATCCAGTGCTGCAAAGGTCTCACTGGAACTCTGTGTCCCATCTGGGGCACTGGATTTTAAGTTAATTGAGGAACCAGGAGAAAGAGACTACAATAGGACCACACAAATGATGAAAAGGTCTAAAAAATATGGTCAACAATCATGTAAGACCCCAAAAAAATTTTTATTTCAATTGTAGAAAAGAGACATCAGAGAGAGGCACAACACTAGTCTTCAAATAGACAAAGGTAGCAGCAGAGAAGAAGGGAATTTGCTGAGCTCCCCATCCATTGCAAAAAGGTGAAGAAGTGGGATCAAAAGCTAGTAATGCAGCAGCATGCATTTTCTGATGGTTAACCATTAGAACAGGCTATTACAGCTAAGAAATTTCTATCTGAGGATGTCTTTTAATCTTGTTATGCAAGAAGCAGGCACTGATTTTCCTTCCTTGGAAATGGGATAAACTAGACAATCTCTGGATATCCCTTCTGACCTTGCTCTCTGTGATTCATGCACCAGGAAGGCCATGGGCAGGTGTTTCTTTGAGGATGACTGCGGTGAACCTGAGGAGCAGAGGCACAGTGTGGGCAGCAGACACAGCACACAGCATGGCCCAGCACAGTTTTGAAAAGGCTTCTCTGAGGGTCTCTTTTCTGAAAACCCACAATGAAGATAAACCACTAGAAGAGCAAGAACTTCACTTTTAAGTGAGTGGATTGTTTCTCAGAAGTGAGCTGAGCTGGTTTTCTAAATTTTTTTTTTCCCCAGGTGACCAGTTCACACCTCCACCCTCACCCCAGGTGTTGCTGCTTTAAGCAGGGCTCACACACAAGCGGTGATGAGTTGGGAGTAACTCTCAAAGGCTGTGTGCAGTGGTTCTCCTTCACTTTATCACTGTTGCTGGCCTTTAGTGCCCAGAGCTACACAAACTGTGTCCAACTGTCTTCTTGGGCCAGACTCAGCACATGCTTCTGCTGGCAGAAAACCAGGCCCCAAAAGCAGAAAGCATGCCAGGCTGCAAAGTTAAAACGATAGGAAACCACCTCTTTTCTGCTCTAAAGCCCACAGAGACCAGTGCCAGATCAGAGCTGGGCAACCACTGAAACAGAAAAGGGTGCTGCCAAGATCTCAGCCCCTTTCCTGGCACAATTTCCATCAGGCATAACTTTACTTTCCTAGTAGTAGTCATGAAGGAAGACAAATATAAGCACTACCTTATGCCTTCTCCACCTGGTCCTGGGCTGTACAGGCAGCTCAGTCCTAAGAGAAACCACTCCCAGGGCTTATACTGGATAATATTTTAAATCAACATCTTTGCAGTTTAGATCTGGTTTGCTTCCATGAAGAGCAAGCACATGCATGTACACCAGTATTAATGACATTACACAAGACATACAAACCCAACAGGAGTCTTCAGTCAAAGTCAAGGGACAAGACATGTCTTTGTCTGCCAAGCCCAGAGCAAAACTCAAAATACCTTGCTCCAGTCAAGTTACACAAAGAAAAGAAAAAGAAAATTCTTCTCTGCTAGTTACCTCTATCTCTGTCCCTGAGCAGTATTCTCCATCCATATCCTTAACCCTGACACACAAGGCTTCACATGGAAAAGGAAGGAGAGAAATTAATTCTTCACAGCTGGTTCTGTCCTGCAATGCCTTGCTCTCAAGGACAGGCAGCTGTAGCCTTTCTGGCCACAAAGGGAGGGTTAACTCCTACCCTGCCAATTTTCAGATGGATAGCATCCAAAGTGATCTTCTTGCCTTAAACTTTCCCAAGTGGAGACATTCTGCCCTGGGTGAGGGAGATGTATGTCCATGCCCATATGCATACAGATAAATGGCATTCCTGTACCTCTAAGGCACATGGATAAACCCCACCACTTCCTAGCTGCTGAGATCCTCCAGGGATATTTTATGCAAATTATTTAATGAGCATACTTCCAAAGGATTTGCATGCAGGCATAATCTTAGCACAAGTGCAGGTCTAGAGCACAAAAGCTAAAATCCTGGCCCAGAGGGCTGGGAAGGAGGAGGTGTGGGATGCTGGGACTCCACCCTGCCTGGGGCTGGCAGTGAGTGCATCCCTCCCCTGCCAGGGGGACCAATGTTCTCCAGTCCTGTCCCCTGTGCAGGATGAGTAACTGCTGGCTGCACGCTCAAACTCCTGTTAAAGTCAACCATGAGTTTTCTCAGCCTTATTTCCACCCCTCTGTCATGCACAGCCCCTGGATCCCACTTGCTACCATCATCAGGAATTGCCAGAGAAAAGGAGCAGCAGCAGGAAGAAGCAAGGGAGCAGCAATGGGAGGATATTTATGTTTCTTTAATCTGGATCTTGGCAGCCCTTGTTTTGGTGAGGAGGGAGCAAAAGAGCAGCACCTCAAAGCTTGTGCTCAGCATAGGTAAATTTATATCAGCTCCCCCTGAGCACAAGGCAGGTGTCTGCATGCCGGACTGCATGGACAGCCCCGCAACCCAACACAAAGGCACGGGGACCCTTCTCTGGGCAAGGTGAGGGGACAAGGACCCTGCAGAGGGGAAGGAAAGGCCTTGGCCTCCCCCACTGGAAAAAGGATGGCTGCTGGCACAGGGCGCAGCCAGATGCAGGATGGCCGAGGGAGGCGGCGGGTTGGGTGACAGCAGCCTGGGCTGCAGGTGTGTGTGTAAGAGGAGACACTTGCTTACACTTGGCAGCCCCGGGAGCGCGCAGCTGATTGGGAATGAGTTATGGAGCCAGCCGCCTCCTGCGGGCTCGCTCCCGGCGGGGGAGGCCGCTCCTGGGAGCTGTCCTGCAGCAGGAGCAGCAGAGCAGCCCAGAGCCCGGGAAACGCTGCAGGAAAAGGGGCAAATCCTGCCGCTGCAATCCTGGATGCAGGAGTTCGGCGGCCTGCTGGAAGCGACCAAGGCACCGAACTTCATCTCTCTCCAAAAGCTAGGAGGAGGCAGCCCCGTGGGGAGGGAGGGACAGTTCCAGGGGCTGGACTGCCCTCCTCCAGGGCTGGTCACACACTGGTCATTGATGCACGTTCTCCAAGCTGCAAGGGATGTCCCCTCCTAACCGTGCTCAGCATTCGCCTCCAGATCTGGCCACTAGGCTTTTTTAAAAGCTCAAAGTTCATTTGCTAAGAAATATTCTTGCTGCATTACCTGAAAACTGTCACTATCTTTACATAACTGCAGTGAAACAGCTTTCCATACTCAAAGGAGAATAGAGTGAAATTCCACAGCACTCAAAAAATAATAACCACAGCAAGAGAACTAAGGAGGAGTTCAGGCTGAAAACGGGGCTGCAGCACCAAGAAGAATAAAATGAAAATTTCCCCAAGCAGAGAGAATGGCTGGAAATAGCTGCACCTTCCCTCTCTGCTCCTGTGAAGTCAGGTTACAGTGAAAAAAGGAATTTTAAAATGGCACCAGAGTTTCTGAGTACTGTGGAATATTTACAAAGGCAAAACCAAAGCAAAAAAAAGAGCACACAGTGTGCTCAAGGTAACAAAGAAATTCAGTGATACAGCAGGTAACCGAGCTTGGCTCTGTAGAGAGTGAGCATATGTTGTAACTACTGGATCATCTTTCTTCTGTATTACATTTGCTTAGCTTGGTGATAAAAATATATGTCTTCCTCCACAGGCATATTGACCACATAGTGCTGAAGGTAGATTGTGAGGTTTTATGTTTGTTTATCATGATACATGCAAACAAAATACCTGTCTTGCAAAATATTTTGGCTGCCATCCACCACAAAATAATCTTTAGGCAGAAAGCTCATCTAAGAAACTCCTTCTTTTCAGCCACCAGAAAGAGTAATTAAAACACTAAAAAGCATTTGCCTGTCCATTTGGAAGCCAGGGAGCAGCTCAGCTGGGCAAAGAACATGGCTTGGTGGAGTTTCTGATTAACAAAATGCAACTTTAATAGGAGACTTCAACCCAGCATAACAACCCTCCCTCAGCTCTCCCCACTTTCCCCCTGCCGCCTTCTAAAGGTGGTTATCCCAGAGGTTATCTTAACCAAAAAAATGCTTGAATGCAGTTATCTTGGGAGGCACAGTTTCAAAGAGAGGACACATAAAAATAATTAAAAGCAACATTCACCTCTCCACTTCAGAGAGCTCCTGTTGGAGCTCCAGAGGGAGGAGAGGGAAAGTAAGGGATGCTTCCTAGAGAGCAAGTAAGGTGAACCAGGACAGCAGAGGGGTAGGCTCAGGACAGTGGGGAAGATAGGAAACTGGAGCAGATTGTGGCAAGTGGGAGACGTGGTGGGGAAGGAGAAGCGGGTCTGTAGGTGGGGAAGCAGGAAAGCAAGGGGAGCAGGGCGGACAAGAGGATTTTGGAGAGCGGCTAGCCAGCTGGCACACACATAGCAGCTGCTGCTGTGTCAGCCTAGGAGAGTAGCTGCAGCTGCACGCTGGCCATGAATAGCAGAGGAGCAGCGTGCCGGCTGGCTGCTGGAGGGACGGGGGCAGCGGGGCGCTGAGAAGGCAGGGGGAGCCTCTCTGAAAGCTTTTCTGCGCCGGGGAACTTGACAGCCCTTTGATTTCCGAGCTGTTTGTTCTCCAATTGTCCACTCCAGTGGATGATCAGCACGAAAGAGTTAAACGGGGAGAGGGGGGAGGGAGAGAAACAGTAGGAAAACTTCGGTCCTAAATGCAGATCTGGGCTTTGATACTGTATCCATAGCATGCAGTTGTCTGTATGTATAGCTTTCATAGTTGTCAGCGGGGATCAAAATCGCAGGGTGCTTAAACTAAAGGAGAAATCTCCGCGCAGTTACCCTCATATTTGCTTGAGCCACCACTGGAGGAGGACATGATCCAGCACTTGGCCATCTGTTCCGTGTGCCGCACATGTCACTCTGCGAGCCCTCCCGTGTGAGCTCCTGCGGGGCTGTGGGCTCACACACCCTTTGTGCCTCCCCACGAGGGTGGGTGCTCGCATCCCATGCACTATGCCACAGCCACATGTGGTTCTACACAGCTGCGGGTGCGTGCACCCCACACACTCCTTTGGGGCCGTGGGTGTCGCCAGCCCCAGCGTTCCTCTGGATCCACGGGTGGGAGTGTCCCCCCCACACACTCCTGCACAGCTGTGGCTACACACACCGTGCGTGTTCTTTCACTGGCATGGGTGATCCCATGCTCTGTTCTCCTCCATGGCTGCATCTGCATATACCATGCACCTACATGACTGGAGGCACAGCCAACCATTGCCATCGTCCGTGACTTAGTGCACACTGTTCCTGCACAGCTGAATGTGATCTCCCTGAGCTCCTCACAGCTGAAGGTGATCTCCCTGAGCACTCCTCACAGCTGAAGGTGATCTCCCTGAGCACTCCTGCACAGCTGAAGGTGATCCCACCCTGAGCACTCCTGCACAGCTGAAGGTGATCTCCCTGAGCACTCCTCACAGCTGAAGGTGATCCCACCCTGAGCACTCCTCACAGCTGAAGGTGATCTCCCCTGAGCACTCCTCCACAGCTGAAGGTGATCCCACCCTGAGCACTCCTCCACAGCTGAAGGTGATCTCCCCTGAGCACTCCTGCACAGCTGAAGGTGATCCCACCCTGAGCACTCCTCCACAGCTGAAGGTGATCTCTGCTTGAGCACTCCTTAAGAGCTGTCGATGATCCTACCCTAAGCACTCCTGCACAGCTGTAGGCAATTCCCCCCCAAGCACTCCTGCACAGGAGTGCCAAATCCTGCGTTATTGGGGTACTCCCACCCCAAGCATTCCCTGGCTGCGTGTGCCCTTCCGTGCCTGTCTGCACACTCCCCGGGCAGTTCCACACGAGCGTGGGCGCACACATCGCCTGCTCCCTCACAAGCAGAGGAGCACCCACCCTACTGCTCCTCTACGCATCCCGGGCTATTCCTCCAACACCGTGGGCTGGGTGTTCACCCCGCGGGTGTCCCGCATCTCTCATCCCCCTCCAGCACCTGGCGGACCCCGCTGCGGTCAGTGCAGGGCGGAGCGAGAGCCGCCCGCCGCCCTTTAAGAGCCGCGGCGGGAGCGGCGCTGGCCCCACCCGCCGGCCGCGGGGCCGGGCCGTCCCCCTCATTAATATGAAGGCGGCGGCCGCGGCGGCGAATGGGTAATGAAGCTGTCACTCCGGCACCTACTTGTTGGGTGTCCGCGGAGCCGAGGCGCACAGAGGGCGAGCGGAGCCCGCGGGAGGGGAGCGGCGGCGGAGCGCTCCGGGCGGCCCCGCCGGCAGCCCATGCCCTGCGCCCCCCGGCGCGCTGCGGGCGGCTCCCCCGCCGCCCATGCCGCGAGCGGCCGCCGGTCCGTGGCCGGTGGGCTCGGCGGGCTCCTCTGAGGCGGCGGCGGCGCGGAGCAGCAGCGGGAGCAGGAGGCATGCGGGGCGCCGGCTGGCCGAGCCGGGTCCCCCGCGCCGCCGCGCTCGGCCTGGCGCTGCTCCTCGCCTCCTGCGTGCAGGTAGGGACGGGGCGCGGGGGGCTGCGCTCCGGCCGCGGGGCGCCGCGGCTGCCTTCTCCCTGCTCCCTTTGCACCTTGCTCGTTTCTTATTTGTATTTATGTCTATAGCGCTGTGTACGTATATGTATATATATATATACGTATACGCATGTATGTTGCCGCGGCGGGGTTAAAGCTGCAGCCGGCGAAAGTTGTCGTGGGGAGCCGGGGACCCGCAGCACCGCGCTGCTGGTGCTGCCCCCGGCCGCGGTAGTAACGGGGCTGTCTCCCCTTCGGTTTTTATTTTTAGGTGTCCCGGTCCACGGGCTATTTCGAGCTGCAGCTTAACTCGGTGCGGAATGTAAACGGCGAGTTGTTCAATGGGGAATGCTGCGATGGCATGAAAAGCCCCGAGAACCTGGACTGCTCCCGGGACGAGTGCGACACTTACGTGAAAGTCTGCCTCAAGGAATATCAGGCCAAGATCACCCCGGTCGGACCCTGTAACTACGGATTCGGATCTACCCCCGTTCTCGGTGGAAATATTTTCTATTTGAACAGCAACAAATACTCCCACCAAGGCAGAACTCCCGAGACGGGCAGGATTGTTATTCCCTTCCAGTTCGCGTGGCCGGTAGGTCTTTTATCGCGTTCTCGATATCAGCCTTTTTGTGTGTAGCGTTCCCTCCGCATCCGCTCCCGTCGGTGCCGCTCCCGCTCCCCCGTTATTGAGCGGGGCCAGCTGCCGGGGCGCTGCCTTGGGCGCGGCCGCCGCTTCTCGGGGCTGCGGGGCACGGCCGGCGACGCGGGGAGCGGGGGCGGCTGCGCGGCGGGAGCCACCGCGGGCGGTGGGTGCTGCGGGAGCTCCGGGCTGGCTGCGGGAGGAGTCGCGTCCGGTGGTGGCCGGGCCCGGAGAGGCTGAGGGCAGGAAAATCACAATACCGGGGAGAGCCCCCCCCATGTCCCCGCCCGCAGCGGAGCCCGACGGCGCGGCCGCGGCGCGCCGGGCTCGGTGCGGGGCTGCGCCGGCAGGGGGCGCTGGCGGCGGGCGGAGCGCGCGGGCCGGGGCGCGTGCCGGGGCGGGGCGGGGCGCGCGCCGGGGTCCCAGCACCTGCGCGGGGCGGGGCCCCCGCACCTGGGCCGGGCCCGCGGCCCCGGCACCGCCCGGGCCGAGCCCGCCGCGAACCCCGGCACCGCTGGCGTGCCTGAGGGGCTCCGTGTGCCCGCCTGTGCGGGACCCCGCGGCCGCCCCCGCTCCGCCCTGCCTTCCGCCCCGCCGCTCCGGGCTTTCAGCGTGTCGCCCCCGCAGCAGCGCGCTGTCCCCTCAGGCCGCGCCGCCTTGTGCGCCGCACGCAGACCGCTGCGGGTCGGGAGGGACCTGAGGGACTGAGCGGTGCGGGTCGGAAGGGACCTTGGGGACCATCTCGTTCCAGCCCCGCTGCCGTGCGCAGGGACAGCTTCCGCTAGCCCGGGTTGCTCAAAGCCCCGTCCAGCCTGGCTTTGAAAGCCTTTAGGGATGGGGTGTCAGGGGGGCTGCAGGTAGTGCTGGTGTTGTCCTCGGAGCTGCATCCATCCTCCTGCTTCTGGGGGAGCTGGGTGCTGACAGTGCCCGGCGCTGGGAGCGGCCGGAGGGAGGGAGGGAAGGCTGGGCTCCCTGCCCGGCTGCAGGCAGGTAGGATCCTGCAGGGAGTTTCACAGCTGTTGCCCTCAGCCCTTCCAAGTGGGCCACGGGGTGGAAGCTGGCAAGTTGCGAGGTGCTGAGGAATGGGGATGGTGCAGTGCCCCGGCTCGGTGGGGAGATGCGTATCGGAAGCCTCGGTACCTGCGGGTTGCGCTTGGCACCTGGTGACTAACAGATGAAATGGCCCTTGCTGACCTCTCAGACCGTAGCTGGCGGGATCTCAGTTACTTGGAGAATGCCTGCTAGGAATGGTTAGGGACTAAAACGCTTCATTTGCATTTCAAGCTAAAGGAAGCCGGTCTACATAAATCATTTCACTTTCTGTGCTACCAGGGACCCTCCAACCTCTGATGCTCGTGCCCCACAAATTTTGGACTGAGCTTGCTGCCATTAAATGTTTAAAAATAAAGAAGGTAGAACTGATAAATTTTTCCATGCAGATGCACTTAAGTTCTGGTTGCCAGGTTGGGGTGTTTTGATGGCCTTTGTTGGTCCTGTGCCCTCTTGAACTTGGAAATGTTCCTGTTAATGGGTATAGTCGATACCATAAACCCCGGGTATTTGGAACTGTGTTCTTAAGTTTTAAGATCAAAGAGAAAATTAAAATTCTTTCTCCTCTTTATTGGCCGTTTAATACAGACTTGATGAAATCGTAAACTCTTCAGAAGGAGATTTCAGTAACGTTAGCACCTCAAACTTTGTATGTTATCTGCATGAGGAAGTAAAGGTAATTTAACTCACGCTTTTATTTTGCCAGTTTCTAGTATTGCTACTTGAAACACAAGGAGAGTTTGATAATCCTTGCACTGCAGGTCCCTAAGCCCAGCCTTCTTTGAATTTTTCTCTGTTGGAATAAGCACATTCTTACCTTGCAGCTGCCGGATATTGTTCTGTGCTCACCCAGTTCTAAGTCAGGCCTGTTTGACCTGCCTCTTGCAGGTGAACTAACACAGTGTCCCCCAGCCCACACTGCCCTGTCTGCTCCTGTTTCTTGTACCGTTGGCTCCAGCATTTTGAGGGAATTTAAATACTCAGGGTATTTCTTTTTTCCACCATTTTTTTTCCCTGCAGCTGTTGCAGAGTGGGCTGTAATTTATTTAAACAGTGCCACTGCAGTCTAGTGGGTGGTTAGCTGATTTTTGGATGGTTTACTGAATACTCTCCCAGCCCACCCTGGGTTCTAAAAATAAGCTGTGGAGTAGTTTTACTTACAACAGTCTGTGGATGCACCTATGGAAAGAAGTCCCTCCTGTATGTTGTAGTTAGATTTTGAACTCTGTGTTCAGTCTGTTGATGGAGAACACAGCATCTTTGTCAGAGCTGTGCATAAGCTGTGTAGGCTTTGCAAGGAGAGGCTTAATTGTAGTGCTAGTTTATCATGAGGGAGTTTTGAAGTAGATTGAGTTCCCGGGTTAGGTTTCAACTCCCTGGGGTAATTTCTAAATTACTCTCAAATAATTTTCTTTCTCTATTCAAATTTGCAACTGAGAAATGACAATATGGGCATAGTCTTTTCCTATGACTTTTATTTTTGCTGTACAACAGTAATGAAGTTACTGTTTCTTTAATATGATGGGAAGGAGCAAGAGTAAAGAGCATTGGAAATTGTGTCCTTCACTTATGAAACAAATTTGCTTTGGTGTTGGCAGTGAGAAGAGGATTTATTTCAGTAGTTCTAGCTTGAATTTTTAAGCTCCATGGTAAGGAAAACCAGCATGAGTATATGCAGAGTTTTTTAGTGAACCTCACCTGAATGGTACCTCCCTCACTCGGAGACTAATGCAGCAATGTATAAATTGCTCAGGGTGGGAGGGCGTTTCTTAAAGTCTGTGTGATATCACAGTGTCCCAAGCTAGCAGTAGCTGTAAAGCAAGTAATTTCTTGAAAAGTGATTTGTTTTTACTGATTTTTCCTTTTTAATTTTATGAGGTAAAATCTTTCAGTTTGGACAACTCTCTCTTCTGTAAAGCTGCAGTACCAGAGTTCACTGACTTCCAGTGTTTGAAACAGTGTCAGTTATCCAGCTTATTCCTATTTCCTGTCCTTTTTTTTTAATATCATTAGTCTGATCTCTGATTTGCAAGAGGGAGCTTGGGATACTGCCAGAAAGTTCTTAAAATTGCTACCTTGGGATACATCATCCACAGAAATCTGGCAGTGGGAGAGGCTGAGGAACAGCTAGAACAATACAGCTGTCTTCTTCACCCACCTACCTCACATTTTTTTCTTTGCCTCCTGCTGTAAAACTTGAAGCTTAATGCTTGTTTGAGATTGTTAACAAACAAATGATGCAATTAAAATTTATGTGCAACTTTAAAACAAAGAAGACAGAAGAATTCAAGTAGCTTTGAAGTTGATTTTGATCAGTTACAGTTTAGGCTTGTTAGTCTTGAGCTTTTTTCTTTCCCTAGCACAAAGCTGTTTGTTCAGACACTGAAGATTCACAAATACCTGGCACATTAATATTTATCAGTAGCCATTGGCAGAATTTTAGATTTGGGGTTAATTAAAGGTTGCTTCTGAAGATGGTGTTTTAAAGTTGGTTGCTCTGTGGGATGGGTTATGTGGAACCATTTCTTGTACTCCTTTGCAAGATGCCATGAAATGGAGTTGTGTGTGGTTTCTCCCTCCACCCTGTTCTTACCCTCAGGGAATTCAGAGTTTTTCCTGTACCGTAAATGCTGGTATGGCATCCATGACTTCAGTTAATTAGTCATATAGAGGAATTGTTCTGACTAGTTGAGGATGCTGAAATCATGTATTGCAGTATGCATCATTGGCTCCTCTCAGCCCCTCTGTTTTTGAGATCCTGCTGTGACTGACAGCACACCCATGGGTACTGTATGCTTTGAACTCCCCAGGTGAACTTCAGTGTTCAGGGTCTTGGAGATAAGCAGAAACAAGCATTTTCACCTCTCCTTTCCTTGGTTCTGCACTCTGTAACCAATGTGGAGGAGAGGTGGTAAAGGTTCAGGCAGCCCTTGCAAATTGCTTGGATAAAGGGTGCCTTTCCTGCTAGGATTAGGCAACTAATGGATTTTTAAAATTTTTTTAGGCACTATCTTAGTATTTTTTCCTATTTGGGGTGTGACTGTAGCACCACTCCGTAACCTTCTGAAATAATGTTAACTCTCAGGTAGATAAAAAATGTCAATAATTTTATAATCTGGGCTGTGTGTGAGTTTCATCTGTGTGCAGTCCACGTGTGGGTCTCATCCAAATGCTTGGAGGGGTTCAGTCTTGATCTAAAGCATACACAGGAGTGTGAACCATCAAATATGTAAAGCTGTTGAGAGGATAGCTTGGCTGCAGCAGTAAATGTTAAATTTCTTAGAAAGCAACCTGCCCCTTCCCCTGCCAAAACCTGAGCAGGAATACTTGACCTTGCAGCTTTTATTGCTTAATGGGTACAGCATTCTGCCTGGCACTTTCTCATGTTGTCTGGTTAACTGTAGGACTCTGCATCAAGCTCTCCCAGTGCTTTTAATTTGAGAGATGAAGGTGGTTAGGGCCCTGGAAGACATCTAGCCTTCAAGCTCATTATCTGGGATCCTTGGTGCCTCTAGGGAACTAGATAGCCTGGCTGTAAGAAATGCTATTGTCTATTTTTGTTTGGCTGGTAGACCCACAGTTGGTCTACCTCCTGTCTCAACACAGCCATCAGTGCTCTCTGATCAGGATCTTGAGGCTTTGTAATGAAAATATCCTGGATTGGATTACTCTCTGCTCCCTGATAGAGTAAACATGCATCCTGTCATCTTGGGTGACAATCCATCGGGACAGATATGCTTAAATTAGGCAGGTTAAAGTTAGGCCATTTAGTACTGGAAAAACTTGTGCATGGCTGTACCAGAGGAACAGTAGGTATGTTTTTTCTTATGAAAAAGATTACAATCAGGAGAGACACACAGCAAGCTTTACCTGTAATTAGGTGTTTTTGCTTCATTGAAACTCCTTCTTAAGGAAGCTGCTTGCAAAAGCACAGTTCCAAGCAAGACCTGAGGGCGGGGAATAAGAAGTGAGAGCAAGACCTTATGCCAAAATGTTAAATTCACCTGGTTGTGATAGGCCATGATATACATGTCACGCCTTGTTAGCTCAGGAAATCAGGATGGAAAAAATAATCTAGATGATAGCTGTATATTGATGATCCACATAAATGTTTAATGTCTTTTTTACCAGTAGCCTTTTTTCCCCAGGTGGAAGGCTTTGCTGACTATACTTGACTTTCCCTCCCTGAACTTGGTGCATCCCTGGTGGGCTTGTCAGCAGACTCTGGGACTCCTGTGGAACTGCCAAGCTAAAATATTTCATATTTTGCCAAAATACCTGCAGTCCTTGTGCTCATAAAGCCTTCCCCTGCTTGTTGCAAATCATGAACAAATACACTGTGAATCAGAAAACAAGGATCTATGTTTCCTCACTTTTGGGGAGGTAGATAATGGAATTTATATTCACCTGCTCAGTTCTGCATTTGCCTTGAAGCCTTTTTGATCAGAAACAAAAGGTTGAGGAAATGGTTTATTATAAAAATGATATCCCTGTGGTCTCGAGTGACACAAATGCAAAAGGTAGTTTTCAGGTTTTGTTTTGCTCTTTCTTAAAAGAAGATAATGGGATGATGTTTTAGAGAGTGACTTCAGCAATGCTGGGAAGTGACAACTCCAGTTGATTTCAATAGCAGCTGCAGGTGTCACCTCTAAAAAAGAACCAAGGCCTTAATGGTGACCACTTCAGAACCACTCTTTGAAAAAGGGATTTATTATTGGCATGCTGTGTGTGCCAGCAACTATTTGCAGCTTGCCCAGAATAGAAAGTCTAAAGACTTAAGTTTCATGTAACTATAGGAAATCTGTCTTCTAATTTTAAGCAGAAGTGCTCTTTGCACTCTTAATCTTTCATGCATTCATGTCACTAAATCTAGAATTTCTTATGTCTTTGAAATAAATATGCCTCAAAGGACAGTATTCTGCTAACTATTTAAACTTTATACCTTGAAGTTCTGGGGGTTTTTTGAATGTCACAGAGATGGTCAGATAGTAAAGAACACTTCTATTTATACTCCTTGAAGGTTTCCTTAAATAAACATGTGCTTATTTATTGGAAACACTGAGGCTGAAGTCAAAACTTGCAGACGAAGTCCCTCACCTCTCAGCCACTGACAATGTGCTTGTACACCTCTTGTCAGCTTTCTAATCTTTATGCCAGAAGGTGCTCCAGGCAGCCTATCTGTGAAATGCTACACTCCTAGCCACACAGCTGGTGTGGGCATTAAATCTTTGACTGAAAATGGAATAGGTATTAAAGTAGTCAGGATTACTCTTACACGAGAGGATGTGA
Organism: Emberiza elegans; assembly: GCA_024865655.1. NCBI lineage: Eukaryota > Metazoa > Chordata > Aves > Passeriformes > Fringillidae > Emberiza > Emberiza elegans. The sequence continues at coordinate 34,330,353 of JALJVW010000139.1, forward strand.
GGTAGAAGCTGAGCATGTTTGATTCACTGCAGTGCAGCAGAGGCTTTGTCTGGGCTGTTTAAAGGTGTTCCAAATGCTGTTTTCTCAATTTAAAAAAATCTGCACAGGAAAGGTTTGCTGGAGACATGACCACTTGTGGCTTTATCTTTAAACAGTCAGGTTTATCTTGAACGTAGTTGGGGTGAAATTGTAATTGGTTTGTGTTACATCAGACTTGTGATATTTGGCCTAATTAGATTCTGTTCCCACTGTATTTTAGGTGGCTTGAGTGATCCTGTGAGGCTCAAGTGTGAGTGTAGATGTTGAGGGGCTTTGTGTGGCATGAGCTGCGTTCTATGTTGAGGCTACTGCTTGTATTTCTTGTGCAAATGCAGCTTGCTTTGGGAACTATTGCAGCTTCACTGTTTTTCAGTACAAAAGCTGCAAAAAATTAAGCTTTTGTCAAACAACTAATCGTGTAGAACAACTACATTTTCTGGATTTAGAAAATGCCAGAAATGGTCTCATGAATGTTTAGTATATTTCTTAATATGTATTTTTATCACAAAGTTTTTCTTGTATGAAGGGAGATTTTGAGACAGATATGTAAGGTAAATCATGATTTTGTTTTTTAACTTTGGAAATTACTTTTGTCCCCTGTGGGCCAGCTCTGTTGAGTAATGCCTTTGAGTCACTTCATGTAGGTGAGATGAGTGGAATTCATCCTTTTTTGTGTAGTCTGACTCCTTTGCTTGTTTTTCCTCTAGGTGTTGCTTTGTGTTGGCTCTGAAATACATGCTATGGGTGTACTTTAAAAACTACCCTAAGTTCATAAAGCAGCTATTATCACATTGTATACTTAGTCATCTGCAGGAGTTTTAGGTTACTGTGTGCCAGAAAGCTTCCCTCCCTGCTCTTCTGAAAACAGGCCCAGTGTTTTGTCAACTCTCTGTGGGTCCTGCTTGTGTTGCCTGCTCTGTTTCAGAGCTGCTCAACCTGAGGAGAAGACATCATCAGAAAGTGACCCTGCCTTTTCTGCCAGCACACCCATTTGCTTTCCCTTGTTCCTCTGCAGTTCTAGCTCAGTAATTCTCTGATCTGGAAGGAGCTTGAGAGCATCAGCTGGGAGGGAGAGAGGCTGCTGTGAGGAGTGAGGGTATACTGGCAGTGCTTCTCACTCCTCCATGCTTATCCCATTTGCTTGCCTGGAGGAGAGTTGCTGCTGCTCCTTGGCAGTAATTCCACCGTTCCCTCCCTCTCCTGCACTGTGCTAAACCTCTGATGGGCTTTTTGCTAGAAATCTGCTCTGGCGTTGGTCAGTGGGTGTCTAAAACGGGTCAGTCTCCGGTCAGAGGTGACTGCTGGAGGCATGTGCTGTCCCATTCAGTGCTTTGGAGCTGTTCAGCTCTCGCAGGAGCAGGAGGTGTAGCTTGACCACCCCACCCTGCCCCTGCTCCCAGGGCTGGGGAATGAACCAGTGTGGGTAGGTGAGAGCATCTCTGCCTGTTCATGTTAGACACCACTGACCTTCTGCCTCCCGTGGGCTGGGGGGGCCCCTGGGAGCTGCTCCTTCCCCTCTGTGCACCCGAGGAGACCTGTTGGGAGGGACAGAGCTCAGGAGAGTGCTGTGATGGTCTGGTGTGCATCACCTCGAGTCAGGGAGGGTTGGCCATCCCTGATGTAACCACTCTTTGGTGCCTTTGCTTACTGTACAGGGAAAAATAATCTGTATAAATGATTGAGTGCTGTCTTCAGCAGTCTGTCATGTGCCCATTGATACTGCAGACAAGCAGCAGTGCTAGACTAGGACTGAACAGATGAGTTTATTTTTTGATTACTCCAATGCTTTTGCTTTTTTTTTTTTTTTCTGGTCTGATGGCAAGACTCTGCTTGAAGATAGTCAATTTTAGAAGTCTGGTTTGTGCAATATAGCAGACACATTTCAGCATCACCAAAGACTTAAATACTATTCAGCTCTGAGAGAAATGCTTGCTGTTTACCTGAAATGTCACTACCACTGCTTTTGCTATTAACCATTTCTCCTGTTATTACATTTGGGGAATGATTTACAGTTATAAAATGTTGTTTAAGAGTTGAGCTATACCTTATCTCATTTGTTAAACCATTCCCAAGGTTTTTCTTCATAGTTGTAACTAGCCTTTAATTTGTATATAAAGGAGAAAAATGAAGTATTTATTTTATTATTACTGTTTCAGATGCGAAATAAAGTGTAAAAAGTCTATTTAACATAAGGATCTTCTGATAACAAGAGCTCTGAATCATGTAGTAAGCCTGGATTTTATCTCTGGTTGCAATGACTCTTTGCTCCTCAGTAGAAAGCTACATTAGATGGAAGGGCCAAGGCATTTCAAGGCTAAATGACAATCTTAGTCTTACTTGATTAGAGCTTGCAGAGGTTGCTAAGATACAGACTAATAGTCCTTGAGTAACCAATTATGTGCCCCTAGGACAGATGCACAGGTGCTCATTCTCTGAAGTTGGTTTTGTTGGTTTTTTTTGGTTGGGTTTAAATTTTTAAATCTGAGATAAGGCTGGAGTATTAGTACACAAACTGCAATCTGTTTGCGTCCTGCTTTGGGCTTGAAAGTCCTGATTATATATATCTTGCTCCCAGCAGGATGTGTTCTGGTGGGCTTTGTTTAGTATGTTACAATTTGATTATTATAACATTTAAATTATTTTTACACTGCTTCTTCTAGTTCCACATAGTCCGCTGTGTCTCCAGTGGTTTCTAGTACTGTGAACATCTTAAATAACTTTAAGCATGTAACATTCAAACTGGATAAATTTTACATTTTCAGACTCTTGGTGAGTCTTAATGCTGATGAGTATTCTATGGTGGGTAGAAAAATATCCTTGTCCCTTCATGCAAATTGGAGAGAATTATTGTATGAGCTAACAGTTAACTAAAGCATCAAATAGGGTTCTTTCCTTTTTTCTTTTTTTTCTTTTTCCTGAATATGTATGATGCTGTTTATAGCATTGCAAAGTTCAATTGCAGAGACAGAATCTACACTTTTAATGTAATAGGTCCTGGATTCCAGCTGGAGAACTTAAGATCTAATTAGGGAACTTGTTCATACTTGGAAGACTTGATTGACATATGCTTTAAGCAGTAAGTTGAGAAATATTTAAATAGCTTAATTATTGATCTTCAGTTAATTTACTGAAGTAGAAGCTTTTTAGAGTGTGCAATTTTTGGTACTATTTAGTGTTCTTCCTACTGATTGAGGACAATTTTAACAGCACTTCTCTGGTAACCTGTGCTACTGTTTAATAGTTTTAGCTGCTGTTCCTTTTTTTTTTTTTAATAGTGGTGATTTTGACAGTTCTGAATCTTATGGTACAATAACATGATTTTCCTTGTATCACAGCAGGGAATTTCTGCTGTGCCTGGGTACGTGAAATCAGCAAAGTCTAAAAGTCAGACTGTGTTTATTAGATTGTTAAGGGCAGGTATATCCATGTGCTGCCCCTCAGTGTGACTGGTTTTTGTACACCACAATGACCTGATAGCACCCCTGTGTTGGTTATAAACTGTTGTTTAAATCACATGTTTATATATAGGCCTAGAATATTTTAGTGTTGTGTTTGGCTGTTGGGTATCTTTGTAGAACAGTATTTTTCCATGATTCATCCACACATGTTGGTGCTTTCTCCTATCAGAAAGTGAGGAAGGGAAGGAAGTAGGGAAAATGAAGTGTTTGGACTTGCACAGACGTGTAAGGTGTTGGCTGTCAGATATGTAGTGCTCCTGCAGTGCCTTCTGATGTTTGCTGTTGAGCTGTGATAACTTCAGGGTTCTGGGGAAACTACCAAGCTATAAACCACACATCTCTTGTTCTGGAAGAGATGAAGGTAAAGTGGTTGCCCAAACCCAGCTGGTGGCAATTTTTCAGAGGTGAATTTGCAGAATTCAGATTCCCTTTATCTAACACTGTGTGTCCTGGACTTGGTCTGAGGTCTGTCAGAATGTTAATTGTCACAGGGCTCAGGCAGCAGTACAAACTGTTGTGTATCACCAGAGCTTCTCAAGCTGCTCATATCTACTCCCAGATCACTGCAGATGTAAGGTAAACAAAATAAGCTTTGGCTGACAGGAAAGATAGTCTTGGCTTGTGGCAGCTTGCTACCAGTGATAATTTGTTTGTCCCTAAGCCATTAGGATGCATTTTAAAGATTTGGTACTCTGTGAATCTTCAGCTTGCCAAGGAATGTGGAGAAAGTTGGAACAGCAGGGAGTCAGTGGCAAATGAAGTGCTGAAATTGTAAAGTAGTCATTGGGACATATTTTTGATTTATGGCTCCAGCTTTGGACTTACAAAATTACTCTGGCTTTTTTTAATGTTGGCCTACTTTCCATGGCTTTATGTTCTCTATTGATACTCATGGTTATGAGGAAAGCTATAACATTGTTACCCACCAGAGGAGTAACTAGGGGTCAGCAATGAAATAAATTTGAAGACTTGCTGACATAATCTCCCTTTCATAGCTTCTATATCCATGTTAGTGGGAGGAGAAGGGGAAAAAATAGAAAAGCATTCTGAATTTCTATGCTTAGAGTAAATTTGCAGGGCATGTACTTGCTTTCAAAGGCTGCTTCATGTACTTTTCGACCATTGTTAAAAAGTTTTCCTTCCCAAGGTATGCCCATTTGTGGTTTTTGTCTGATTTGTAATAAAGTAAAGCTATATCAGATCCCCTCCAGTTTACATGAATCTTAAAGAGATGATTGGATATTGAAATTCTGATGCTGCTTTGTTACAGTGGGATTGATCATGTCTTGGTTGTTGTATATTCAAATAGCTTGGAATGGTGGGCTACATATGCTATTTTATGCTGTGTTTCTTTGCTGCTGTAAGCAATTAATTTTTAATAGTAATTAAATCCAGTGTAGTGGTTGGTGCTGCAAATGTGATAAAGATTTACTGTAGCCACAAAGCACTGCTCAGAAGATTCAGTCCTGCTGCTGGGATATGATTGAAGCATTTGTTTCAGGGATGTGTTTATGAACTTAGTTTTTTCGCAGCTAAACTCTGGCTCTACCTTTTATATTTAACTGTGTGCATAATCCCTGTTTAATCCTTTATTTAAGTTCCTTGTGTGTGTAGATCTACATGAAAGAACTTGCACCCACTCTTAGAGTGGTGACTCTAATTTTTCTGCTCAACTTATTCCTGTAAATTTACAGATAACTAAAATCAGGTGTTTTATTTCTGATTGCTTCCCTGACAGCCCCTTTAGCATGTGCAGAATTTGAAAACTGAGCTGCTGTTTTGCTGGGGGCTGAAATGAAGGACAGCTTAGGTGTGTTGTCCCTTTGTTTTTCGTTAATGACACTTCTGTTCCTAGCCATGAGCAGTTCTACACTGTTTGATAAGTCTCTTGTGGAAATGTGAAGTTCAAATTGACTGAAGCTGTTGTGTGACTCAATGTGGCAATAAAACAGACACAAACAGAAACACAATATTTGTGTTTCTTATTGTTGAGAAGGCCTGTGGTGATATCTGTGCTGAGAACCAAAGCCATGGGAGGAAAAGAATGGATTTTGTTTAGAGTTGCATGAGGGTTTGATCCACCAGCTCACAGCCATCACTGTGGCCAGTGGAGCCTTTGTTTCATGTCCCTCTCAGCTGTGGCTGCTGCTGCCCAAGGAGCTCTGGGGGTGACTCACTTGGGTAGGACTGATGGGGGAATTGAGGAGGACTTAGAAAAACAGTGCCACAACCTCTGCTCCCTTGGGAGTAGTGGTTGAGTGTGGGCCTCTCCTCTTCCAAAGGCAAGGCATCTAGAGCTCATTAGCTGGAATTGGTTTTGTGGGCATTTGCTTTTTCAAAAATGAAGGGAAAGATTGCAGTGCTATTAGCAGCTAACATTATTTAAAAGGGTTAAGATTAAAACACTATTCTGTCTTCCTGGGGTCTTTGCATACATAGAACTTGGGGGCATATCTTTTTTTTATATATTTGCTTACCTTCTTAGTATGCATATTTCCAATACAAAAGAGAGTGCATGCAGGTGTTCTGTGTTTAGAACAATAATTAAAGTATGTTATTACATAGTTAGTTTAATTCCCTCTTGACTTCAAGTTGAAATTATAATGATGCATGGCTTCAAGTGCCCAGAGGACACTAATATCCATGCCACATGGAGTGCAGAGGGGAGGGGAAGAGCAGTATTAATTACTAGTTCATCTTTGAATTCTAAATATTAGCATAAAACAAGTCTTGCACTAACCGTTAATGGGTCTTCATGGTTGTTACATACACTTCAAAAGAGACAATCTAGCTATGCTTTCATTAATGCCACAAGAAAGTGTGTGTATAATGGGCTTAATTTATCTTGGACTTCTTCCAAAACTTTAGGAAAAGAGTAGGACGTGGATACTTGGTTAATATCAAGTTTGTCTGAAACAGTTCAAAGGTGGCAGCAAAGCTGAAAGCTTCCTCTTAAATCTAATAGAGTGATGTTCAGATGGTCCCCAAGTGTCTGCCTGGTACTGTTCTTGTACATGTCTCTTTATCTAAAAGTCTTTTTGCTTTGTTCCCTAATTTCATCAATACTTTCTTCTGTTCTTTGCTATTGGATTAACTGGGTGGATTTCTGGAAACTCCCACTGCCAGCTTCAGCTGTGGTGGAAAGGACTGGAGCTTATGAGCTGTGAAATCATGAAAGTATCTTAAGGTGTAGCTGGATTATTTTCTGTAACATAATGATTGGGCAAAATATGTGTTGATACTTAATCCTGTGATCCTCTATCTAAACCAGTGGATTCTGATTTTTTTTTTTTTGGTCCACTAAAACTGGATACTAGCAAACATCTACTGGAATTGCCACTCTGATACTGTATATAATTTCTGATTTAATTTCATTTCTAATCTCAAAAATCAACACCTTGTGTTCTCCCTGAATAGGATGGAAGGCTGTTATTTAAGGTTCAAATATGTTTTCAGGATTGATGCACATGGGGTTAATTTAATTTTTCTTTCTGCTGCTTTTGCTCCAGAACTCTCAAAAAGAAATGCAGCTGGGGGATGTTAACTAGGCTCTCCTGTTTGAGAGAGAGGCAGAATACAAACTGTGATATTTGTTTGACAGTTATCAAGTAGGCTACAAGGGTGTTGTCTCTTCCTTTTCTATGGTTGTAGTGTTCCATACCAGATCCTATTGCTCTGGTTGGTAGCTGTTATACTTAAAATAGTGTTGGTAATTGGCTGGCTTCTCTACTTAATTTCTTCTAAGGTGTAGAAGAATATCTTGCTAATGCTATTTTATAATCAAATATACTTTCAAGAAACCTCACTGGGACAGGCACAGTAACACTTGTTAACTTTTAATCAGACTACACAAAGGTTTAGTGTATATAGATATCTTGGGTAAATTAGCAGAGGGGAGCTGTGCCTGTAGGAAGAATGACTCATGATTCTTCTATAGCTGTTTTGTATTCTGTGCTCATCATTAGCTCTTACCAACTACTCGAAACAAAGCAAAGTGATGAGCAGGGTGGTTTAAGACTGTTTTCAGGTGGATTTTACCTTGTGTACATGTCATTCTTCTCTATGGTGTTGATTTTTCTTTCCCAGTGGCACTATATAAACAGAGCATTGCTGTTCTCAGGCTGCTGGGACAAGCTCTCCTTTTTTTGAGGCTTTTTTCCACATGCCTAAAGCTTTTTATGGGATGCTAGAGTTCTGCCCAGCAGATCTGAGGAGGTTGGAGTAGAATTGGTGAGTTGGGCTTCTTTTACCTGGGAGAAAAGCAGTTTCACAGAGCTTTCAAAGGCTGTTGAATTTCTGCAAGTCTTTTCTCAGGACTTGTTGGAGACCTGCAGGAGAAGGTCTTATGTACTTACTGACAAAAACTTTAGAGGCATTTATTTTCTTACTGGAGAGTGTGAAAAAGTTCAAATGAAGACATTACCAGCAGTAGGTTTACCTGTATATAGGTATGGCTCCAGGAGACCTGTGATGTCTTAATTCCTGCTTCTCTACTCCTCTTAATTTTGGTCTAAAATGCATTTCCTGAGGTCACTAAGGATTCTGATCTCTGCTCAAATTCCAAATTTGTTTTGTCTGGGGCCTGGGCTGAGCCTGTAGCAACTGCCAGGCACGCAGATAATGAGGCTCACCCAAATGGCTAAAAGGATGTATCTACTGTTTCCATTTATCAGGAATACTACAGGGGTCCAAGCAGAGTATCTAGAAGCATCTTTTGGGAATCTAACTAATTAATCTGGTTTGCTCTGGTTCTTCCAGTGGTTTGTCTGGGATCTTGTGTAATGACAAGGATTCTTTGTGATTTTAAGTTGTGTTTGATGGAGAGCATTGTTGCATTTGGGGTGGTTCAATCAAGTAAGGGAAGTCCTGCAGCAAGTCTGTGAGTGTTTTTTACTTTTTATTCCCTTTCATCTTTTAAGTCCTAACAATTTTTAGCTGGTATTTCCAGACTGTCACAGATGCTCTTGCCTTCACAGTTTCTGTGCCAGTCATGTTAAACTAATCTTTGCCTTTCGTATTCTATTCTTCCCCTAATTCTCCCTGGAGAATAAAGATGCTGTTTTGTTCCTTGGGCTGGTTCCTGAGTGGCTGAGAGGCCCAGCTTTTAATGGGGGAAGTATTTCTTGCTTACTCTTCAGCTGGTATGGAATAACATGTGTGGCTGGTGTGACACTTGGCTCAGTGACACACGTAGACAGTGCAGAATCACTTTCTCAGTGGAGGAAGGTTAATTAGGAATAGCACTACCCTTCATCTGTGCCACATGGAAGCCAGTAGGGGTTGATTTTGGCTAGTGTAAATAGAATAGCTAAAGTTTGGAGAGGAATTGTGAAATTATTTCAGTTATTTTTCTGTCTAAACCTTGGTTTACCAGTCTTCTCCAAAACAAGTAGTGTTTTTTTTCTTATAGTTAAACCAGGATTTTTGTCACAAATGCGCTGATGAATTTTTGTGTGAAAAATTGCTATGAAATCATTAAGCTCTGTATTTCACTTGACACTTGTCAATCTTCTAGTGAAATAAGTGCTTGCTGTATTTGAGCATTTCTGTTGTCTTGCCTTGAATGACAGTATGTTCTGCTTTGTGTCACCTGACTTAATCACTATTAAAAGGCTGTCTGGATTACCTTTTCCTCAGGGGAAGTTTCAGAAGCCTACAGTCTTCTAAACCTTTATTCTAAATAATAATATCTCCCAGTTAGTAGATTTAGCTCAGCTTGTCTTTTTTATCTGAATAGCATTTGTTGCATTCAGTGCAACAGGTACCTGACTGAATAGCATGCATGGGTTGGTGATTTCTGCATTTGCTCTATTTCATGTGACATTTCAGTATTGCAGAAAGGAGAATCTTTATTAGATTTTTCAATTATGTCTTCTTCTGTCATGGTTTTCAAAGAGGAGTTCTGAGATAAAATTATAAATTTGATTTAGAATTGTGCTTTGTTTCTCCTGGCTTCCTTTTCCTCAAACACTGCTTGGTCACAATTTTGATTATCCTGGGATGGATGGTAATGTCTCAGGCAGGGGTGCAAGGTTCCACAGTGTAATTGTTTTATTAATTTTAGCACTGTCTTCTAATGTCAGCCATCAGAAAAAGTGAAATGCTTGCTTCTGAACCACACCTGTACTGGAACTGGAGTTCAGGGACTGTAAACAAATGTTCATAGGAGGTTAAGGGCAAGAATATAGAAAACTGCTTGTCATTGTCCCTACCTTTGTTTTCAACATGAGAGCCTCCAGAAATAGTTGTGGCTGCTCTCTCCAAAGTATTTGTGCCAGTTTACCCTTGGACTCACAAAACTCTTAAAATCTTTTCCTTTGGGCTACCTGTGTAACATTTTGCCAAGTTTTGCCTAAAATGCTGGGAATCTAACTAATTAATCTGGTTTGCTCTGGTTCTTCCAGTGGTTTGTCTGGGATCTTGTGTAATGACAAGGATTCTTTGTGATTTTAAGTTGTGTTTGATGGAGAGCATTGTTGCATTTGGGGTGGTTCAATCAAGTAAGGGAAGTCCTGCAGCAAGTCTGTGAGTGTTTTTACTTTTATTTCCTTTCATCTTTTAAGTCCTAACAATTTTTAGCTTATTTCCAGACTGTCACAGATGCTCTTGCCTTCACAGTTTCTGTGCCAGTCATGCTAAACTAATCTTTGCCTTTCGTATTCTATTCTTCCCCTAATTCTCCCTGGAGAATAAAGATGCTGTTTTGTTCCTTGGGCTGGTTCCTGAGTGGCTGAGAGGCCCAGCTTTTAATGGGGGGAAGTATTTCTTGCTTACTCTTCAGCTGGTATGGAATAACATGTGTGGCTGGTGTGACACTTGGCTCAGTGACACACGTAGACAGTGCAGAATCACTTTCTCAGTGGAGGAAGGTTAATTAGGAATAGCACTACCCTTCATCTGTGCCACATGGAAGCCAGTAGGGGTTGATTTTGGCTAGTGTAAATAGAATAGCTAAAGTTTGGAGAGGAATTGTGAAATTATTTCAGTTATTTTTCTGTCTAAACCTTGGTTTACCAGTCTTCTCCAAAACAAGTAGTGTTTTTTTCCTTATAGTTAAACCAGGATTTTTGTCACAAATGCGCTGATGAATTTTTGTGTGAAAAATTGCTATGAAATCGTTAAGCTCTGTATTTCACTTGACACTTGTCAATCTTCTAGTGAAATAAGTGCTTGCTGTATTTGAGCATTTCTGTTGTCTTGCCTTGAATGACAGTATGTTCTGCTTTGTGTCACCTGACTTAATCACTATTAAAAGGCTGTCTGGATTACCTTTTCCTCAGGGGAAGTTTCAGAAGCCTACAGTCTTCTAAACCTTTATTCTAAATAATAATATCTCCCAGTTAGTAGATTTAGCTCAGCTTGTCTTTTTTATCTGAATAGCATTTGTTGCATTCAGTGCAACAGGTACCTGACTGAATAGCATGCATGGGTTGGTGATTTCTGCATTTGTTCTATTTCATGTGGCATTTCAGTATTGCAGAAAGGAGAATCTTTATTAGATTTTTCAATTATGTCTTCTTCTGTCATGGTTTTCAAAGAGGAGTTCTGAGATAAAATCATAAATTTGATTTAGAATTGTGCTTTGTTTCTCCTGGCTTCCTTTTCCTCAAACACTGCTTGGTCACAATTTTGATTATCCTGGGATGGATGGTAATGTCTCAGGCAGGGGTGCAAGGTTCCACAGTGTAATTGTTTTATTAATTTTAGCACTGTCTTCTAATGTCAGCCATCAGAAAAAGTGAAATGCTTGCTACTGAACCACACCTGTACTGGAACTGGAGTTCAGGGACTGTAAACAAATGTTCATAGGAGGTTAAGGGCAAGAATATAGAAAACTGCTTGTCATTGTCCCTACCTTTGTTTTCAACATGAGAGCCTCCAGAAATAGTTGTGGCTGCTCTCTCCAAAGTATTTGTGCCAGTTTACCCTTGGACTCACAAAACTCTTAAAATCTTTTCCTTTGGGCTACCTGTGTAGCATTTTGCCAAGTTTTGCCTAAAATGCCATCTTCTCTGACTTCATCTCTTCTGGCCATGACTCCTGTTAGCTTCCTTTCTTACTTTTTAGTTCTTGCCAAGACCACGGAAATAGATGATCTACTCCTGATCCATCCCCAGGGAAATAACTTGATTCTTTGTTCCTCCTTCTTGCATTTCTCTGGACCTTTGATTTCTACAGCTCCCCTCCTGGAAGATTTTTGTTTTTCTCTAACTTCTTTTCCTATCCAGGGTGCTCTTTTCAACATACTTCTAAATATTTAGTAGTCAAGACATGGAAAAGAGTGGGAGGCAGATCTCTTGCTGTGATCAAAGAACTTGTGTTGAGTTTGTGAAGGGAACTTGCTTAGCTGGGAGAAGCTGCATGGCTTTGGTAGATTGAAGGAGCAGCTGGTTATGGTTATCAAAAGATCTATTTAGTGAAACCTTGCTTATCAGTACACATTTGCACAGAAGAACAAGGTCACAGGTGTCATTAACCCAGGGTTGTGATGGGCTCTATGAAAATTAGTTTACATTCAACAAGGCTGGAAGTTAAAATGAGATTTGCAATGCTGTACTCCTACTACAGCAGAATTCAACAAAGAATTCTGAAAGATACCATGGAAAGAGATTAAGAAGTTGTTTAAAGACCACCTAGAATGTCATTGTTCTAGTAACTGAAATAAAGTTACTGGTCATTCATCTAAGATGAAATTAATTATTTTTTCATAAGCATTAAACTTATTCAGTTGGAAAAAAATAATCTTTCCTCCTTGATGTATTGATCAGTTTTATAAGCCAATACTTTTGTTGAGACCTGTGTCACAGAGGCGGTGCATAGAAATGGCACAGGCAGAAGGCATTTGCAGTAAAATAGAAGTGTTTCAAGAAAACTGACAGCTTATAGCATGGATTGGTATTAAACATTGAAATTCTTGGTTTTTGCTGGAAAATCTCAAGAAAAGAAGTTATCATGGGAGTCCTGTGTAGCTGAATTTTCATTGATGGTTTCTTTTTTTTTGTTCTGAAAGTATATGAAAAACAGACGATTTCTAAGTCAATCCTATGGTGTTTGCTGAAATTTAAGTGGCCACAGTTGGCAGCTCGGACTTCATAGTTGGAACTTAATCTCCCTGAACGCAGCAGAGATGTGTACATGCTGGAATCAGGGGAAGGGGGATGGATAGGGTGGGGATGAACAGCAGACAGCTATAAAAAGCAGAGGCAAGCATTACTGCTGTTCCCTTGGACTAGCATTACTGCTATGTGTGTAATGGTGAAAGGCGCTGCTTTAAAATAGGGAGGGGCTCTTCCAGGAGCTGAGAGAAGTCAGCAGATGAGCTCTTCAGATGAAATCCTCCTGTGACTGCTGCCTGGTCACATCTCCCGCAGGTTTTTTAAATAAGAAGCTGATTACTTGCTTCTGGTGCTGTGAAAACTGTTCCTGGGGTGCCTGTTTCCTTTTTCCTCAGGGATGCTGCTGCCCTGGCTGCAGCAGCTGTCTGACAGGTGCTATCAGAGGTCAGGGCCAGTGCTGAACCAAATGTGCCATCTCTGACTTGCCATTTGTCACAAGGTTGACTTGGCTGAGATGTGCTTTGAGTTTCTGTCTAGGGTGCTAAGTTACAAGAAAGCTGTGGAGTATTTATTTATTCCCATGGTTTAGCTTCCCATATGCAGAGGGCTCTCACTTTGCTTTTATGTGGTCTGAGGTGACTGTATTAGTGTCCTGCCTTGAGGAGCTCCAGTCTGCCATGGCATTTTGGGCTTTTGTGAAAATGGTTCTGTTTTCTACAGGCAATAGCCAAAGCTAGTATTTAACTTGTGATGATTTTAAGAGCTCCACAGCCAAAATGTTTGATGTTCCTTGATATATAAAGACCCCTTCACACTGGGAAACTCCTGCTGCATTCTGCCACTGCAGGAGGATCAGAGTATCTTCAGACTTCTGAAGATCTTACTACAAATGTGTTCTCTGGTAAGATATGTCAGGGTCCTGGTGGTTTGATCACCCTGGAGAGAAGCACACTGCTCCTGTTTTGTAAAACACACTGCCAAATAGATGTTGTAATACCCCTTTGAGATCCTCCTTCAAGTTGTTTTATCTTTCAGACGCATGCAGCTGGTTGTTGATAGGATTACCTCCACCTAGTTGCTGGGTAATTTTCTTTACCTGAAGTGAGTCTCTACCTGGGTGTTAAATTTGATATATTAACTCCAGGACTGACTCTTAATTCACCTGTTGTTTTTATTTGTGCTCTTTTTGCAATGAAATTATCTTAATAGTCTAGATTTCCCTCTGCCACCCCCACATGCACACACACATACACACCCCTCCAGCTTAGGTTTTGCTTAGTTTGGTGGAGGAGTGGAATGAGTGTTCAGACTCATGTAGGAGGAGATATCAGCCTGTTGTCTGTTAACCGTGGCAAAAAATAGCCCCTCTCAGCCCTCCCTGGTTTTGCAGACTTCCTAAAGATTGTCAGGTGGGGCTAATTCACAAAGAGTTCCCCTCACACAACAGGAGGGCTCCAGAGTTTGTAAACATCTTCTTGCTTTTGTGATTGGGCCAAGAGGAGTATAACTGCAGTAATTGCTCTCAAATAGAAAACTTGAACTTGCTCAACTGCTTTCTGCTATCTGCTGCTGATGTTTGTAGAACTCTAACCCAGCTTTCCACTCCTATTAAAATGGGGTTGTTTGGCCCTGATGTCCGACGGGAAGGTTTAGGACTCCTTATGCTCACTCCTTAAATGAAAAATGAAAGTGTAAAGGATGGTCATCTTTCTGATTTTCCACGGTGGATGGATGGTCTCTGAATTCAGCAGACAAGCTTCTTCCATGCAAGTGGCTGAAATATCCTTCAAGTTTCAGAAAAAGCCCACTACCCTGTCCCTGCCACCAATCTCCATGTTCCCCCCACATGGGGATGGTTTACTCCTTCAGTAAAGGTCCCTCTTATGACTTTACAATGTCTGTTTCTAAAAGATAAACCTGAACCCCTAAACTTGTATTGACTATGAGTCCTAGATCTTCTCAGAATATTTCTTCATTTTTTCCTTATTCACTTTCCACCTCTGGGTTATTCATGAGGAAGTTGTATGAACTTGCTGCAGAGTTCCTGGGGAAGGAAATGGAATATGCTTGCCTTGAAGTCAGCTTTTTCCATGGCAAGCCGACTGCCTGGGGGAGGGGAGAGGTGCTGAAACAAAAAAAGAGGGGGGCAAGCCCCCAGACCTGTGCTTGTCTCACTTGGCTCAAAATTTCTTAGGAAAGCAAGTGTGAGAATTGACTGTGGTGATCAAGACTTAGTGGACGTGGCTGTGAGAAATATTGGTGGTGGCTTGTTCCAGAAGTTACAAAAATTGACCTGCAGTAAGACTATGCTATCCAGTGTTTGGGCAGTTGAAATGTTTGAGTACAAATGTTTCCTGTGCTTGATTGAGGTTTGAAAAGAATCAGTATTTACTGGAGATGAGCCCCTGCATTTACTGTGTGACTGTAGAACAGGAAGATAAGGTGGGCTTGGGATTTGTTAAGGAGCAACACTTTTTTCTGCTTCATAGCTAATTCTTAAAACATTTTTCTGTGTAGACAATCCAGTCAGTCCTTTTATTCATGTGAAATTTAATAACTTTTTGCCCGTTAGCATAAAAGTCACAATAGAACGTTATTGATGTGGAAAACTTCCAAGTATTGATTTCAGCTCGTGCTTCACCTTTGGCATTTTTCAGACTGCGGGTTGGAGACTCTAAGTTCTATACCTGACTGAAAATGCTGTCATCAGATTGATCATCTCTCTTGGGATGAAAATTCTGACATGACTGGTTTGCCAGAGAAAAACCCCTACCTTTTGAATGTTGATTTGCAGATACCAAGGTGATAGTAACAGTTCATGAAAAGACAGTGCCAAACCAATATTACAGGTCTTGTTTCCCCCCTCCCCAGAAAGGAGGTCTCTGGGATAGTATGGGGGAGTGTTTTGTTTAGTGTAAACAGAGGAATAATGCTTTGAAGTTGCTTGTGTCAACACCAATCCTGAGAAAAAAAAAACACAACTGAGGCAGCATCACCAGGATCAACAGACTTAATTTGTATCTTTCCAAGCTACTTGGCATATCTGTTTAGTTAACTCCTACGAAGTGGCTCTTGCATAAGCTGTGCTCTTCTGCAGAAGTGCACTGGTGCTTTTCTGACTTGTAGCCTTTAACATCTTCTGAGTTTTGATGTGATGAGCACAAATGATGATGCTGTGTGTTTAATTCTTTCAAAAAATAAACCTAATCACCAGAGTCAGTAGAATCAAGTCTGTTTCCAGTGCTGTATGTTCCATATTGTGCCATGGTCACTTTAACAGTACTTTCTAAGTATTTTGCTAGTACTGGTTGAAATGAACAACAGACAATCCTTCACAAAGCTTTTTGTAGAGATCAGAGCAGACTGGAATATACATGTCCTGCTGTTCTATTAGCCTACAGCAAGAGTTGTGTGCAAGTTAAAGCAGAAGGTGTGGTGGTGTGTGTGTGTATTATGTGTCAGGCTCATGATTTTTGGGACATTTTTAGGATACTTGTGTAGTGTTTTTTGTTAGATTTATACATGAACTTGAGCGCACTTACATCAACAGTCTCTGTGGAAAACATGTTCTTAAATAACTTTCAAGCGCGTCTGTTCATATTAAAGATACATCAAAAAGCCAAGACACTGCTGGATGATGTGATTAATTAAATATTTGCTGTATAGGTACTCCTTAGGTTCTGGACAAGAGCGAAATTAGTGCAAGTTTAGTTGCTGATTTCTGTAAGCACATTTTAAGAAAGATGTCAGGTGTCAATGTGTCTGCTATAGAGGAGTTACTTGCAGCTGGTGTCAGTGGATGTGTTGGTTAGTTTGTGTTACGACTTGCTGTAGAAGAGTGCAGATGTGACTATTGTCAGCTGATGGTAGAGTTTTCATAAAATGAGTATGGCCAGTGTGAAGCTGAAAATATCCTTTAAAATTTATATCCATTAGTGTTATTAAACTTCAGTTCTTAACTCTGGTTATTAGGTAAGGTTACACTCAGGGTGAGTGTATGGATGTTAGAATTTCCATATTTCCAATTTGGTAGTAAAATGTGTTTCTGATAATTGAGCCATAACTGGGAAGCTCTCAGTGCCACACATTATGAACATATTTAGTAACACAGATGCTTTTTTGTAAGTTTTCAGCTGTCGTTTTACAGTGAAGTGCAAAATTCGAAGACATGTAAGCAGATCTAGTGCAAGACTTGGTACATGTGGTAGTGGCAAGACTGGGTTTTTTGAACGAGTGAGTTAAGGACCAGTTTTCTCTTTTGAGGTGTGGTAGTTGTTGTGTGATGATCTATTGCACTACCACAGGGAGGAATTCCTCTTTCAAGTTATTGGCCAGCTGGAGATGAGGAAGGGTGACAGGTTGGGTTGGTAGCCTTAATTATCTTCTCTAGGGGTAAAATAGCCATAAAAATCAGTTTTACAGTTGCATTCTTGCTGTGTCTGTTTGGGGCTTTTAAAGGGTTGACTGTGTAACTCAGCAGAGAGCAGAAGTTGTACAACTGAGAACTGTCCCAGCTGAGACTGACAGTCCAGTAAATACAGATTTGTCTATCAATACTGTGTAATGTCATTTGATTAACATCTCTAATCTCCTGCAAGTGTGACTGCAAGCCTTCCTGAAAGGTTACACTACAAATGCTTGCTCATGTGTGAACAGCCAAGTGCCAGCCTGGTCACCCATAAAAGTAGACACAGGGAAGTGAAAGGATTTAAAAGGCTTTGTCTTCTCTTTGCTGTGTAGGTTCTTTAAACTCATTACAGGTGGGCTGTGGTTCCTGACCAGTGGGAGGATGGTCAAAGCAAATGCTGGGGACCAGGCCTGTGGGACCTGGGGCTTGCAAAGCCACGAGGAGGCAGCATGAGCTGTGTGGGCTCCTCCACATTTTGGAGGAGCAGCTCTGCACCAGAGCCGTGGCTGCTCGTAACATGCTATTAAGTTTTTATAAGAGCATAAAGCAGTATTTTCTGCTCCAGAGACTATGCCAGCTTAGACCACAAGGTTTGCCAGCAGAGCTGTGGGATTTCTTGCCTTAAGCATCTTAAAATGCTTATTTGTCCTGAGTCACACTGTCCAGCACAGTCATGCTTGAACAGTGCATTGCATGCAACTCTTTGTCCATCAAAATTCCTTAACATCCTGAGCATAGATACAACTCTGCTTTCAGATGGTATGATGGGAAAGCATAGATGACCAGTCTTTTTCCTAAGACATCACCAAGTCCATCTTAAATTTTTTGCTGCCTTTTGTGGGCAGTCAGATGTAACAGCCAATTTGCAGTAAGGAAAGACCAGCCCTTATATAAGTAAATGGACATCTGGAAGGACTTGAACACTGGTCTATACTTCTAATACAAATCAATGAAACACAGGAAAACTAAGGGATATGTTAGAAGGTAAGTAGTTGAAAGTGGAAGATGTGGATAACTTTGGACTTTGCATTGATTTGCAGAATTCTGGATTAGTTCATAATTTTTATACAAAATAAGGAGACATGGTGTTGCCAGAAGATATTAGGGCAGTATTATAAAGAACTTATTTTCTCAGCTATTCAATGCATGGGTGTTTTTTTCAGGTAGCAGTTAGGACGAGGGGTTGCAGGTAGTGTTTTCAGAGTACAGTAGAATCCTATCTGCTTCCCTAAGTGCTGAGACTGGGGAGTGCAGGGACTTGGAGGGTGAAGCTGCTAAAATGTTCTGCTAATGTTTGTCTTTAAAAATTGGGTGGGGTTGAGCTGTGCTGTCACACCTCAGAGGTAAAACCCTTTGCTTTCTCAACTGATCTCTCTCTTGTCCATTTCCAAGGGCAGTACAAGCTCAAGGATGTCTCTGTCCAGTATGGTCACTCCTGAGCTCTCTTTCCCCTTCCTTTCTTTAGTCTAATCTAAATAGTCACCACTAAACCTGTTTCTGTTTCAGTGATGCAAAATCATCTTTCCTGAAGCTGAAAACGCAGTAGAAAGTCTTCTTTTCAAAGGCCGAGTTGTGGTTTGTGTGTTAATGTAACTGAGCAGTAGGAAAACAAGCACTCAAGTGCATTAGTTCTGAGTAGAATGATTCTGTTGTAGTCATGGAAGACCTCAAACAGAGAACCTTTCTGCTTGGGGTGCTGCACTGATCATACTGTTGCTGCTTTTGTAAAATGGGGAGGTTTCAGAGTTGTGATCAACCCTCCTTGGTGTGGAGTTGAGGGATGTTTAAAGCACATAAGGTGCTATCTCAAAATAAAAACACTTCTCTTGATGTAAAAGTAAAATAGTCCTAATGCCCTTGTGAAAGATGGCTGAATTCTTACATAATCCTCTTCCAAAGAGGGTCCTTGCAATTTCTTGGCTGAATGTCCCCATACCCATGTGAATTTATAGATCATTAGGCTGTGAACTGTGCACACATCAGGGATTGGCTCTGCATGAAGATGTGTATAGGAGGATTTTAGCATAGTGGTGCAATAACTCTTTTCTGTTCTTGATGGTTTTTCTTTGATTTTGAATGTATGTGAGGGTCTCAATGTTACTTGTAGCATTTGGAAACTATCAAAGCTGAATGGTTTGACAGCTATTCTTGTTCAACTCAAAGCAGTTAAAAATTACCTGTATGCATAACTTTTTTCTAAATAAGTTTAGTATTTGAATATTAACGTCTGTCCTACAGTTTTGATCATAAACCAAGAAAAATGCCTGAAGCCTTGGTTTAGTGAAGTAAAGGCTTCTTGTGTTTTCTAAATCATTTAGGAACTGTCTGAAATTATGAGTTTTTTCTTTCCTCGGGGAAAAGTACAGTGCCAGGTGTGCTTACTGTAATAATTGTTTCTGCTGTCTCTTTTGTAGTTCTGTTTTTTGTGCTACCCTTTCATGAGAAAGAAGTCTAAATTTTTGATAGGTGTGAGGTAAATTTCTTTATAGGTGAAATTTCTTTAAATTTTTGATACGTGTGAGGTGTATTTCTTCTTTAGATAGGTTTTTCTGTAAAACAGATCTAGTACAGACTTATCTATCTTGTGCTTTCTAAAGGATGGTTCTCATTCTATTTTAGGGGAGGTGGTTCAGTTGTTTAAGTCTTAAATATCCCAGCTGTTTCCCAAGGTTCAGAACCTCATTTCATTTAAACCTTTTAAGGCTGCTTCTGAAAAAGATTTCTGTGGCTAAGCAAAGCTGAGCATTAGATGCAGTGGGAGGAGAGTAATAATAATTCAGTCCTCAATATGTGTGTGTGTGCATGAAATTTTTGTTTTGCTGGTAGCATGGCTTGTCCCACAATTTTTAATGCTGTTATATTTCATGCTTTTGAGAAGATGCTTTCAAGGGCTTTCACATGACAACAGAGAAGTGAAATCTGCTACTGCTTTCAGTTGGCTTTCTTGTAGCAGTAATATCTGCTTATTTCAAATCAGTTTGTCTGGTTATAGCAGTTTTTTATTACTGTCTAATTGGTGTCTTGTTTTTTTTCAGAGGTCATTCACATTAATATTAGAAGCATGGGATTGGGATAATGATACAAAAGCTGGTAAGTATTTATGTAAAGCTTGAATTTGTACTTATTCTTTGCTGTATGTGTGCAGAATGGAGAGGGGGGGAAATTGTATCCTGCTGCAATCAGTCATCCCTCCAGATCAGCTCTAGGCAAAGTTGTCTGAGAAAAGGGCATGTACAAATCCAAACAGTGAGTATTGGGTTAGGAACTGTGAAAAGTTATTGCTGTATAGAAAAAGAATGGACAGTTGTAACGAAAGGGTGTAATTATAATGACTCTTGATAATTAGCTCTAAAAAAATGTTTACAAATCATGCTAGGCCCTTCCTTTTTCTAAAAAAATAATCTGTAGAGTTACGCTTCAAATTCTCCTCAGTCTGCCTGTGATCATGCTATGCAATAATTTCCATAATTGTGTGAGCAATTAAGCATTCTTGCTCCCTAAAAGGAAAGCGTACTTCATATTTTTGTTGAAATTGTTCTAAATAATGGTATGATCCTTTCTCTGTTTCTCCTCAAGTACTGGAGCTTACCTTGCATTTTCAGTCTGTAAATGCTAGTACTCAGTGTCAGGGCAGGGTTATTGATCTGAACTGAAAGCAAGATTATTTTATAAATATTTCAAAATCATATCAAGGTGCTGATTGCCATAAAGCTGCTAAAGCAGGACTCCAGCTTGAACCTACTCTTTGTAAATGGTTTACCAATATGTCCTAAAATAACCAGTAGGAATGCTTCTGGCTGCAAGATAAAAATGAAACTCAGACTTGCATTGTGGTTATTGATGGACTGTTTCATTTCAGTTGGGATCGATGTAGGGGAAGGGTGTTTGACCATTAAGATGGTGAAAATGTTACATATGTCCCAAATCATCATCAGATTTTTTATCAGTAATGATGAGTTTTTAGTTTAACTGCTACCTGAACCCTTCTTCTGGTGGAGTTAAGCTTGTGCTGTTTAACAGCTCCTTTAGCCTTTTTCTATTGGCTGTGTTTTCTTTACATGTCTGATTAATGTTGCTGCAGCCCTTCAGTTGAGCTTGCCCACAGCCTTCTTGAATGGCACTTCATAAAGCTGGGTGTGATATTCAAAATGAGATCTCATGTGCTGAGCAGAGTAAGCCCAAATCTTGAATAAGTTTAGATATCCTACATAGTA
Source organism: Emberiza elegans (assembly GCA_024865655.1). Taxonomy (NCBI): domain Eukaryota; kingdom Metazoa; phylum Chordata; class Aves; order Passeriformes; family Fringillidae; genus Emberiza; species Emberiza elegans. The sequence continues at coordinate 34,351,528 of JALJVW010000139.1, forward strand.
ACAGATTGGAGGAGTCCTCTTGAATGCTTTGCTTAAAATATACTATGTGATGTTAATTAATTTAAATGGTTTACAGGTTGGGAATAATTTATCTAGGGGCATCTATATTAGAATATTCATACCCTAGTTTACAGAGGGCAAATCAACTCATTAGATGTTGTAAAAGGACTGAACATAAAGAGACAGCCTATCCTGTAAATCATCTGTATGCTTTCAAGTGCTGGATTTCATTTTTTATTTAGCTTTGTAATAAATAATAGTATTGTAACTTTCTGTTTATTTCTTAGAATTTGCTGAATCCTCTTGCAAATCTGTAGCTTTAAGCCCCAGATTTCTTTTGAATACACTTGATAAGAAGACAGTCATCTCAGGCTTGTGTTAGGTCTTATGCTTTTTAGTTTAACAAGCTCTAACAAGTCTCTTTACTTCATTCTTTTTTTTTTCCCTGAACTTGAGGCCAACAGGATATAGAGTGTTTTCTGGAGGCCCAGTGTGCCATCTCCTTAAATTAACAGTTTCTATGAACTGTGGGAGAGTATATAAGTGTCAGATTACAGTTTAGCTCTATGAGGAACTGCTGATGGAAAGTGAACTTCCCTTTAATTTAGGCTGCCAGAGAGAGGTACTGCAAAGTTGTATTGCAGCTGAAAGCTTGAAGGCTTGTCAGGTGAATTTAGGAAGGCTTTCTTGGCCTGTAATTTGGCAGAAGACTAGCAAAGTGCTTGTCTTGGTTTAATGTTTCTGTAGTCAGTTTTCTGATTCTGTTATAGAGATGTGTTTCTTAGCTATGCTTCATTTTAGATTTGCATATAAGATTCCTAGGAAGAATGCTGAAGGTTTTATCTTTTTTTGAGGGATCTTGGCAGTGAGTCCTCCAGTAGGTTTTGCCTTGTGAATCTGTCGAGACACAAAGATGCTTCAATTCAAAGATGTATTTTTGCAAGCACCACTCAACTGCCAAACAGGCAGAGATCAGTAAAAATTCACATGTTAGAGAAGAGGAAAGGGAATACAGCAGCTCCTCCAGAGAAAAGACCATATCTGGTCCTGGAGGGGTGAAGTGAATGTTTGTGGAAAGCTTAACTCCCTGTCAATCCTGAGTGCTGTGCTGATCTGGGGATCAGGTTACGTGTATCTTCTGTTGCTACTGTAAGATAGATTAATCAAAGTAATTGCCAGAGTCTGTTTATAAACTGATTAATTAGCTCTAGAGTCAGGTCTTGCTTTCCTTTAATGGGGATGAGTAAGGCTGAAAGTTAAAAGTAGGGTCTGTGTTCCAGCTTGGACTCTAAAGTGGGTATTAAAAACCAAAACAACAGCAACAACAAAAATAAACAACAAAACCCAAACAAGACAACAAGCAAACAAAAAACCTCCTCTAAAACCTAGAAAGAGAGGCTTCCAGTGAACAACTTGAAGGTTCCTAGACCATTTGTCATTGTTCCCTCCCTGTGTCCAAGCATCCTGCATTCTTCTTGCACTCAGCGAAGGCAGGGGGACTCAGAGCTCACCTGTGAAGTACCATCTCAAGAGCAAGTCTACCACAGCAAATGTTTCCCCTGAACAAATTCCTAGAGGGTCTTTCACCCCCAATTCCTGAACTGCTGGTGTGTTTTTCTCCTCCTGTGTGCAGCGGGATTGGCTGGGGGGTAAGCTTGTGGCAGTGTAGTGTTACCACTTGTTTGCTTTGGGAGGGTGGAAGAGGGGGAGAGGAAACTGGCTTAGATACAAAGTCACTGCAGAGGGCCTGCTCACTGTCATCTGTCACAGCAGTTCCACTTTCCAGGTAAGTCACTTGACTTGGCACACTTCAGCAGAGCTCTTGGCAATGCCCAACCCAGCCCTGCCTTGACAAAGCAAGCTGGCATCTTCACGTGGGAAGTAACTTTCCATTTGACTCTGTGTCTGGTGCAGGCATGCAGTGGTTGCTTTGGTCCTTCCCATTCATCTGTAGGAGACTCATCTGTCCATAGTGCTCAAAAGATATTGCTGAAGAGAATGTGCTTCCTGAGATGGGCACCTCCTGCTCTTTTGGGTGTGAAGTTCATGTGGTGTCACTGTTTTCCCTTACAAACAACTGCCAGCATCACCTTTTGTACAACCCTGTTGGGAATGTCTGACCTCTGCAAAGGGTTGGGGTGCTGATGGGCAGTGTTCAGATTGGTACATTCCACAGTTAAATACCCTTCAGGTAAGGCTTTCTCTTCCAAAAATCAGATGCTCTGGGAACATTAATTAAAGAACTACTTTTTAGGCATCATCTCCTTTTGTGCAAGCATCTGTACCAATATCTGCTTTTCTAGAGAGGTGTGTAGAAAACCTGTTAATCAAGGAAATTGCTTGGGGGCTGTTTCTGTTTATGTAAGTTTGAGTAATGAATGATGCCTTTTTGACCAATAACCAGAGAAATTCAGTTATGCCTTTACTGAAGGCTAAAAGTAGTAAGTGTGAACCCCTAAGGTGAACTTCTGTGGCAGAGTCAGATGCAGGGAGCAAACTTGTCTCATCAAAACAGTTAGGTGAGAGAGGCTGGATCTCTTCAGACACGCTCTGGTATTGTGGGGGAGGAAGGAGAAACCTTGACAAACACGTTCCTCCTTGTGTTTACAGATCTCTCTGGAAGATGCACCTTCCTACCTAGGATCGGTGTTAAATTTGAAGTTAAACAGAACTCTCATACTTAGTCTGGTACTTAAGAATTTAGTATTAGAAATGAAATGGCTTGGAGCTGCTTCTTTCATGCCTTTTGTGGCTCAGGGTAAATTATATGGCTTGCTTATTTAGGCTGTTAAACCCTACTTGAACTGATACAAGCTTGAGGAAAAATCCTTAAGACTCTGAGTACGTTCCTTTTCAGAGGACATTGTGAAGATAAAGTTTGAGTGTTCAAAAAGATAAAAAAAGCACTCTTGGGTTATTTCCCCTGTTCTTGACCCCTGGTATCAAGAGGTCTGTTCTGCATAGGTATATTTGCAGTAGCTGTAATGCTTGTTCCAGTTAACTGGGTCTGATGAATCTCCATTAGCCTGAAGATGCCTGATAAGAATTTTATTATATGAGCCACTCCTTTAATCTCAGGACCTGTTCTTCAGTCTGTCTGATGCACTTAGAGAAACACTTTCATAGCAGTGGCTGCTGCAGCTGTTTATAAGGAGCCTATGTTACTTTTATAGCAGGAAAGCAGCTCTGTAATGTATATTTGCTATTTGTTCAATTTTCCTTGACCATCCAGTGATTCAGCATGTTTTCCTTAGTAGTTTTTCAATAGTCAGTGGAGGAAAATAAGATTATTAAAGGATGCTGAGATCTGCCCAGGGAAGTGGTGGTGTCACCATCCCTGGGGGTATTTGAAAGACATGCAGATGAGGCACTTGAGGACATGGCTTAGTGGTAGCCTTGGTAGTCCTGGGTTAATAGTTGGGCTTTGATGACCTTAAAGGTCTTTTCCAAGCTAAAAAATTCTGTGATTCTATCTAATCATTAAACTTTTAGTGGTGACTGGTGTGATAAATATCCCATTAGTCAAAAATAAAATGCAGGCAGCCTTTTCTATCTTACACATGCTGCTGGATGACAGAGCAGCTTATGCACAGGAATGAGAGTTAAAGAAGAGGGATAGGCTTCAATGTGTCTTGGCCAGCCATAAAATGTTTTGTGCAGTCTAGTCCAAGCAAGTATGACTTACAGGTTATACATGGCAATACCACTTTTAATAATAAAGCAGAGAGATACTGTGAGTTCTTAAAAACTGGAGTACATTTCAATGCTTAGTTAAAAGGAATTCTTTTTAAGTTCAGGTTTTTTTAATTTCAAGAGGAAACATTTTTATAGAAGCAGGCTTGGAAAAAGATGCCAAGAGTAAGATACTTTGGAGAGCCTGATGATACTTCTGTAACTATTCCTTTCTCTTAATATTGGAGCAGCTGAAAACACTTTGCTTAGAAATGCACAGGATTCCTCTAAACTGTCAACAATGTTCTGGTTGAGAAAGTCACTCCTTGGGTTTTGTTTTCTAAACATATGAGGTTAATGAGTTCTAGAAAGCAACTGGGTAGGTAAAATGAGTTTGCTAAAAGTGGTAACTTAGAATTGCTTGCTAACAGCTTTGCTTGTTCTGTGTTTATTAATAATTTGATCTTCAGGCTTTGTCTCACTATCATCTCAACCTCTTTCTGTGTGCAAGTTTTTGATTGTTCATTTCTTTTAACATGTGATTTACAGAATCTTTATTTAAAGAAAATGGGTGCTGAAACTCTGAGCAGGCAATATTATAGCTATTTCATAAATGTGTATGAAATTAATGTGTTCAAGTGAAGCTTCTGTACCTTTTTCTCATCCTTGAATAGCATTTCAGTTCCAGATGCAACTTGCAGTCACCTAGAAAAGCTGTAGAGCAGGGTGATAACAGATTTGAATGGTGAACCCATTAGAAAACTCCTGCCATTCGGGTTGCTCACTGTCTGCCCTTACCCCCACCCCAGGTTTTGCTTATTCTCAACATTTGCTGAAGCAATTTTGTAATTTCATTGTACTCTCTATAATTGTCTCACCTCCTGGTATTGAAGCTTCTATACAAAGAATTACTTGGATAAAGATACAAAATGGATATTTATGTGAATGAAAATACTCTGTGTTGGCAGTTTCTGTAGTGTTACAGCCTAAAATCCTCTTTTCCTCTGGGATGTGTAATTCTTTGTGCAGGTTTGGCCTCAGTGAGTGGAGCCTGGCAGTAGCAGAGCTGCTGCTTTCCACGGGGACAAGGCAGGATGGTCACAGAGTGAGCTGCAACAGGGATCACAGTTATCAGGAGTTCCCCTGGGGATGAGGATAAGGAGGATACAGAGCTGAGAATGGCCCTTGACAGTCCTGGGTTCACTTGTTTATTTCTTCTCAAAATGTCAAAGCACTAGCTGTCTAGTGTTCTATGGAATGGTTGTTAAAGATGTTTTGCCTTTATTTTAGTGTGAATAATAAAATGGAAACAAACTAGTTTATGTATATAATGCAAGCCTACAGGAGCATTCACTATTGCTCAGTGATTTTGCAGCAAATTGAATATATTGTGTTTTGCTTTATTTTTTAAATTAAACTCGCAGCAGAGAACTTTATCTCAGCTATGAAATTATGCAGATCTTGCAATTTTATAAGAACAAAAAGAAGGCAAGAAGAGCCTCAGATCAAGATAAAGCTGCTAGTTGTCAGCATGTGGGTGTGGTATGTTTGGCTGCCTTGAAAAATAAGCTATTTCCTATGGATTATGTTCCAGGGTTTTTTAATATTTCCTTTGGGACACTTTTTTAAATTAGCCTTCCTGTAATGAACTTTGCAAGGCAAAGGAAAATTCAGTTATACAGTAGATCTTTATCATCTTAACATTTTCTTTGCTTGGTTTTACCTTAACCAGTTGAGTACTTCTGATTGGATTCCATATGTCCTTGTGTGCTATCAAACTTAACCCCCTGTTGAATTTACCTTTCTTTCCAAAAAGGTGAAAACTTGTTAATAGAGCGAGTGGCACATGCTGGCATGATCAACCCAGAAGATCGATGGAAGACCCTTCAGATCAATGGTCCTGTTGCCCACTTTGAAGTGCAAATAAGGGTGAAATGTGATGAAAATTACTACAGTGCTCTGTGCAACAAGTTCTGTGGCCCTCGAGATGACTTTGTTGGTCACTACACTTGTGATCAAAATGGAAACAAAGCCTGCATGGAAGGTTGGATGGGAGAAGAATGCAAACAAGGTATGTTTCCTTTGTCTTGGATTAGCCCTGGTGTATGTAGAATAGGTGTAAACTGCACTAGGTATTTCTGTGGTGCCAGTGCTGTAGCATATTAATTTTAGGACTTACAGGCTGTGTCTTTTCAATACAAATCTTTAAATTAAACATCCTCAGTGAAAAGTGGAGCACAGGATATATATGCTGTGAACATACCTGAACAAATCTAGTATTCAGGGAAACATCCTTTTACTGATTGACTTTATTCAATGGTGGTGTTCTTTCAAAGCAAAATGATGCATTACATCTGTTAATGCAAGATTTTATTCAAGTGATATCATCACTTACACAGTAGACTTCAGTGCTGTAAAAATGCACCCATAACACTGTTTCTGCAAATGAAACAATTTTAAGTGAAAAGTGTGCAAAGCTGAAAGCTTTTTGATAACTCTTAATGGGAACAGAAATTCAAGTATTGTCGTGTCTTTTAATGTACCACTTAATCAAATATCTCTGCATTTTACTTTCAGTAGTTAGTGCTAAAATTATTTGACAGTCTTCTTTCTGTTGAGGGCTTTTTGGTTTTGTTTTCTGTTCCTTTTCAGTAAAAAGCTTGTTAATGATGGGAAGGATTGTTTTTACAGCTTACTCAAGGTCATGTATCACTTAAAGTTTGGGATTTCCAGCATAATATCAGTCTTACACCAGGTTTTAAAAACAACTGCATTTCATAAAAGTTTGAGTGCTGACACTCCTGCTGCAAAGCTTCTTGGCTGTAATGGTGCTGTGTTCTGTGAAATAAATGTCTGGAAGGAACAACTCTTGGAGCATGGCAGAAGGCAGTCTGCTTTGCACGCATAACAGACAGGCTGAATGACAGGAGCCCTGCCTGAAGAGCTCCAGATTGCTGCTGTACTAATGGATACCTGGCTGCCCAGACTGATGCCCACATCTTTTTGTGTCTACAGCTGTGTGTAAACAAGGATGTAATTTGCTCCATGGGGGCTGCAGTGTACCTGGGGAATGCAAGTAAGTCTGCATGCTTGAGTATCTTTTTTTCTGGGGGGGGAGCACTGATCTCTCAAGTATCCTCAATGTATATTGCTACTTTCCAATAGGCCTACTTTAAAATGGAAAAATTCTGTACAAGAACATGGATGGAAATGGATTTGGAGTAGATGTCATGTGTCTAAGAACTGCATATACTCTGAACTGTTTTGTGATGCTATGCTATTTTTTGCCTGCATAGGACTAAACAGATTTGCTTCATGTAGTTCAAAACTGTGCCTTTATTGAATGAGAAAAACAATATTTTTATTATTATTTTCAAAATATTTAGGAGTTTTAATCTCTATATATTTGTTCCTCTTAAATGGAAAGGGAACTTTGGACTGTTAGATGAGCAAATGCTCACAGTCCTAGAGCACTCAATTACATTTTGATTACCAAAATAGAAATATTGCTGTTCCAAGAACAAAAGGGTTTTAGTAATAATAGAGATACAGTAGCAACCCCAGCTGAAACTTTCTACCCCAGGTAAATTTTTTTGGTCCCTAAATGTGAGAGAACAGAGTGAAATGTTCCCTTAACTTTGTGATGCAGCTGAAACAGACTGTGATAGCAAGGGCAGTTGATTGTTTTCCTGTAAAGGTTCAGGCATTCAATGTAGTAGGTCAAGGGGAAGTGGGTGTTATTTTTACTCTGGCTGTTGAAGAAATGGGACAGGTCCACTTGCAAGTTTGGGATCCTGTGTAAGTTGTTGAGTTTATTTGTGGTCAGAGTGGTATGCACCATTGTAAGGGTGGATTCACACGGTGGTTCCTTATTGAGCTGTGTTGAACCTGCTTGATTGGAATGGTGTGAAACTGAGCTTTGGCTGCCAGAACCCCTGAGAGCTGACAAATACCACTTTGTGGCAAGCTGTGACAGTTTAAGGCAATTTGGCTTCATCTTTCGGTCTACTGCAGCCTCCCCAGAAGTGACAGAAATGGGATGCAGATAGTCCAGCTTAGCTGGGCTTGAGATGCCAGTTCATGAACTGTGGTAGGTGACATGCAGACAAGTCCCATCCTGCTGCAGAGCCTCATGTTTTTAACACTGGGGGATGGCAGATAACAAAGCAAACCTTAAATCATTGCAGCACAGAGTGGTTTCTTACTGCCCTGGAACTTCCATCAGATGCTGCTGACTTTTTGGAAGGTTTGTTGTGTTATAGCCCTCTGGTTTGACTGAGAAGTGTAAATTTCAAGTGCAGTGCTTCAGTTTGTGTGTGGTTTCACTTCTCAAGCTATAAAAATTCCTTTAATTTTTATCAAGGAAGATGTTTAAATGATGGCTTCCCTTTTGTGTAAGAATATTTCTATATAAAGTTATTTGTGATTTTTCCATATCACTAAGTATCTTCCTTGTGATTTCAAGTATTGGGTTCTCCTCCTGCTGTTGGGCATTTTTTGTTACAAGCAGAGATTGTTGTTGAGAGCTGGGCCAGTATCATTTCTGCCTGAAGAAGAAACACTCCTTCCCTTGAGCCTTCCAAGAATGCATTTGTTCCCCTTGAGAGCCTATTTTAATGAATTTTGATTCATGTAAGGGTTTCTGGTGTTCTGTAGGTGTCAAAGTAGCATCCTAGGAGCCTGTGAATATTTGCATTTTGAATGCAAGAAGTCTTTGACTAAATATGTAAAAGAAAGATTTAAACAAATACAAAGCAGTACTTTTGGTTGAGGGTATTTTTGGATGAGGGTTGGTGTAGTTTCCTTTTTAACTTCCTTTTCTCTGTGATGCCAGCTGTATCTGAGAAGGCAGAAGCTGGAGAGGAGGAGGGAGATTTCAAGAAGGGAATCTAAAACCTTTCAAGCTGAGAGGCTGGGTGCTTTTACCTTTTCAAAGTGGCTGTCAATAGGAGATCTCACATGGCAAGGCCTTTCCTTGCAGCCTGGAGCTGATGGGAAGAAGCATTTGGGGTTGTAAATCCAGGTGTTGCCTTGCAACCCACCCAGCTTAACTGAGCCCACAAAAAAACCCCTGAATCTACTGAAGAACTCTGTCCAGGTATCTCACTATTGTGATGGGTGATTCTCTCACCTGAGAGAAAGTACTGAGGGAAGGAATAGTGGATTATTGTGTGCGGTTTGCCTCGTTTCTTGATGCCTGTCTGCTCAAGTCAGAGCTGTGATCAGCAAACTGAAGGAGACAGTGGCTTTTCTCAGTGTAGCCACTCTTTGTCATATTGCAGAAAGTTCTTGGCTGTATCTTTAATGGTGATTTGGTAGCTTGTGTCCACACACAAGCTTTAAATTGTGTTTTTAAATAGTACTTTGTCATAGTTATTAGACTATATTGGAAATGTTGCTTTTAACCAAAATGGATAATACTTTCTGTAGAAAAATGATGCTGGCCTAAAAATAAACAAGGCTTACAGACATGACCTTTATCTTCAGCAGTACAAAGGAAGCTGTTATTTAAAAGAAACTGCTATGTTTGGTGCTATTGAATTTTAATCTAGATTCCTTCATCCTGGTTTCTGGACAGCTGCCACTGTAATTTAACAGGTGAAAACAATGTCCTTTTTTAATTCAGAAAGAAAATGAAAATGTGAGAAAAAATATGGGTGTGAGGTAGTTGGGAACCAGCTGGTGCCAAAAGCTACTTAACTGCCAAAACTTGCAGTGCTGTTAGTAAATAGAAAAGCTGGAAAATGGCTTCCATCTTCAACTTGGGTGAACATGGAGGTAACTTAGAGGTTCCAAGGCTTCAACCAAGGTCTCAAAAAAAAAAAAAATCCATCCTCCATCTTTTATGTTCCAATGTAATTTAGAGTCATTCTTGGATTGCCAAGTTACATTAAATCAGAAGTAGCTAAATGACCTCAGACTGTTAGTAGAGGCTGTGTCACTGGTTCTGGGTGTGCATCATCTGTTGGTCAAGTTCATGTACCCATATGCTTTGAGAAAGTTACAGTGTTGAGATGCTTTTCCATTTCTTCTGAGTTTCCACCAGATGGAAAATAACTAGGGATGACCAGAAATCTCAAAGTGACCTGATGTAGTAAATGATTTGGTGGTGTGGCTGGGTCTAGGTGATGTGATTTTGTCATTGTGGAGGCAATTCAGCAAAAATAAAAATGTCCTGAATAAAGATGAAAAAATACATCCTTGAGGAAAGCACAAGCAACTTAGCTGAATCTTGCAAGGATGGAAAAATGGCACCATCCTAAAGAGAAACAAACCAGTCTTTACCCACATTGCATAAAGAAAGACAATAAATTTTGGTCTGTAGTGGCAGGCTAAATGGTCTTTTTTTTAATTGACTTCACCAGGCCAAAGAAGTAGGAGGGATTATCAAAGACACAACATTGCAGAGCCTTGATGCTGGTACTCTTTGTATGTTTTTGCATCATTTAAAGTACTTTGTTAAATCCCATTAAGCTGTCTAGAAGAGAATGACGTTTGATCTAATGGCTCATATCTGGCTTGAGTTCAATGACCTCATGAAATTAGCAGAGTTGAATGTAAAGAAACCACCAGTGACAGTCTCTTTCCTTGATTAAAACTGCTGACCTGGGTATGTTTGGTACCACTCATAAACTGTCACTAGGCTTAACAGCTCAATCTTTCACTTCCTTGTTATCCAGAGTGGTATGGCTTTGGTTGAGGTCCAGATAGGCCTCATATCTGGCTTACATTGTCATAGCCCTGCCAGGATGTGGTATTTTCAGAAGTCTTTCTACTTTTCTCATTGCCTTTGAATGTTGGTTTCTCATCTAAAAACAAAACAAGGGGAGTTGAATCCCTAACGGTGCTCAGCTTGTGTTCTGCAGCTATGGTAAGAGCCAGGTTTTGTCCTGGGAAATACAAGTCTTACTTTCCACAACTGACAGGAAAATTTGTTTAGTGCGTGCAGACTAACTGAAATTAATTAGAAATGGGATCATAAATAGTACTCTAATGTGAATTCTGTGCAAGGTGGACAAAGCAAGTGTACTATTTTTAAAGGAACTTTTAAAATAAATTAAGTTTGTGTGCTTTGAACAGGCTTGTTCTAGAGCTATATTATGACAGTTTTAGTTTTACAGTTTTGGTGATTTTATGTTTGTTTGGTTTTGTTTAAACATGTACCTTATCTTTGCCCCATTGAAAAAGTTTTCTCAAGCTTTCTGTCCAGTGCGATGCCTTTTGTAGTCCTTGTGTTCCCTCCAATGCCTGCAAAGGCTGTGGGCATCTCCCAAGTGGTTTTGATCCCTTCATCTGTCACTTCACAGGCCAGACCCTGCTCAACTGTTATCCAGTGCTTTCTTTAGAGATTCAGAAAAGCTGGAGCTGCAAAATGAGCTACAACTACCTGGAGTATTGGTGGTGTAAAAAAGTGTTCTAGAGAGTCTTTGTTAAATCCTAGACTTCTCAGAGGCTATCCAATATCACTGATGTTTCACTTGTGGTTTGTGATGGTTGGGTGGATAGCATGTTTAACATCAATGCTGGGGAACTCTGTCTAAACTTGTAAATTCATTTTTGGGTATAAAGTGATCTGGTGAGGCTTTTCAAAACAGGTTGTTATTGAAAGACACTAGAGGACTAGCAAAAGGTCCTATAGAACTGAAAGAAGGAAATGAAATTCCAGCTTCTAAAAATTGGGAGAAAGTAAGAGGTGGAGATATTCCACAATTGTTCTAGAATGCAATTATTAGAAATCTCAATAGGCTACTGTGAGCAGTAAACTAGAAAAAAACTTGGTTGGAGCAATGTGCTTAGCTGCTTTGGCATCTGACCAGTTCAATTCCAGCAATGCTGCACTGCCCATGATCCCTAAAAAGTGTGAGGCTGCTGTTTGGCCCTGCAGGAATGCACTTGGTACCATGACTGGGACATCTCCTGTCTCCTCTTTAGTGTAAGATATCCTATCACAGCTTCAGTGTGTCTTTCCTCATGTTGAGTTCTCTTGCCTGTTGTTACAACCAGTGTGCTTTTATTATTTTATTTTTTTTATGTCCTAGTGGTGAGCCCTTAGGGAATGTTGGCAAGCCTTTTACAAGTGGACACCTTAAGTTAGACAAAGAATCTCATGTTTTGCTTCTTTATTGGTCAAGGAACTGAGGCAGGCTCTGCATGAGTGGGTTGGAGGGTATAGAACATATCCTAAAGGTGGATCTGCATCCAGGAGATGTGAGTGGGTGTGCAGGAAGTAAAAACATGTAGTGCTTGAACTTGTGTCTACAGCAGTGTGAGGAGTGCAGCTGAGCTAGAACAGTAGATCAAAGCAGTGCAGAGAACTCAATATCACACTCCAAACACTTCAGGACTTTAAATTTTAGACTCTCTAGTCTGTTCTTATGGCCTGAATGCCTGTTTGCAGCTGGAACACATTGGGTGTGCTCCTGGCCTACATTGTCTGATGTTACCTTAGCTTAACCTAAGAGGAATCCAATTCCTTTGTTCCAAAACAGCTTTGTGATGTGAACTAACACACCATCAACAGGAATGATCAGGCAGTTCACGTAAAAAGCATGTTCCTGGTGTGAACTAATGCAAATACAGGCACACCCTTAGAGCCACTTATGTAAGTTAACTGAGCAATGTTTTGGCTAAAAACTTTTGAACCATCCCCTCTTTTAACTTGTTCTCAAAACTCTACAAAGTACTGGAGTGAGACTGTTAGCTTTCAATAACTTCCTTTATTAGAGGAGAAAAATGTTTGTAGGGAAAGGTTTGTATCTTTTGGTGTGATAAAAAGGCTGGGAATGAGAGGAAAAGATAACAAGCTTTCAGGTAATTAAATTCTTTGAGCTCATTAATGAGTATGTTTTCCTTTGCTATTCACAAAATTATCTTGCCTATTTCGAAGGTAGGAAAGTGGGCAAAGTGTTTCTGTGACAAGTTTTAGTGAATGAGTACTGTACTGCTTATTAACATTGAATCCAGATGCTCAGAATTATAGGATTTAACAGCTGGGCAATATTGCTGCCTGCCGTGCAACAAGTAATCTCCTAAAAGTTTAAACAGACTTTCTTATGGTTATTTTAAGTAAATAACTAATATAAAGCTATTGTTCTGGCCTATGCAACACCATCCTGTTCACGTCACTAGAAAATTTAGTGGTTTTCTATTTAAGAGGGCTATTTCTCCCCCACCCCTGAATGATGCATTTTGCTTCTGCTCTTAATGTCACTGTTTTTGCTTTGTTTTCCTGTATTGAGTGTTTTGGCCCCAGCTTCCACTTGAAACATGACTGGAAGAGGCTCCTTCCAAACAGTCTGCTTGTAAAAAGGTGTAAGAATACCTCACAATGATGTTGTCTTCCCTCTTTGTGTGATGAGCAGTATATATCAGTGAGGTGTAACCTGTGATACTTAAAGGTTTGAACCACATTGCCTACATCCTCCCTAAGATTTTTTAAAATTTATTTTTAGGCCCTGCATTCTTGCATTGACTTCAGGAACAGACTTCAGTTTCATGGTTCAGGTGTATTTATGCATGAAGTGCTGACAAAGCTCTGTAAGTAGATGTAGAACAGAATTTACAGAGCTTTTTTTTTAAGGTTAACCAGCATAGATTAGTCATTGGATGAGATGTGCAATATGAAGTTTCTCAGTTGAACTTTCTGCACAGAAGGATCAGGACTCTCAAATAACTAGGAGAATAAACCATGTATAAAGATAGTTTAAGCTGACCATTGAGGGCACCCTGACTTTCTGCTGTGGTGGCAGAGGCATCCTCCTTTTGGATAAGGAGGAGTTAATCATTCAAGGTGCTGAGGGGCCATGGTTCACAGACCATCAGGATCTGAGTACATCTCTTTACCTTTCCACATCACTTCTATAATTGCCACTGTAGGGTTTGACATGAATTTATGGAGTCTGGACAAGATTTCCATGGTCATGTAGTCCCCTCTTTGCCCAAGGAGGTCTAGTTATTCCTGTCTAGTTAGTTCCATCTGATTTGGAAATGTTCAGTTTCAACGTAGATCTCACTAAATAGTTACAACAAACTTCCTCAAAGGAAAGCAAAGGCCACTGTCAGCTTTTTCCTTAATTATATCTCTTTCAGAAGAACATAAGGAAAGTATATTTCTATTGAAAAATTCTCTATTAGACTTGGTAAGTTTTGGTTTTGAATGACCCCAGGAAAAATAAAAACCCCAAATGTTGTTTGATGCTTTTTTCCCCATTTTCCCCTGCCTCTGAGTACACTTGTAACTGTGAACTGTGTGTTCAAAGTTCTGACTTTGAACTGTGTGTAGTGATGAGTGCTTTTGTAGGATTCCCTGATGTTAAATTTACCTCTTTAAATGCACTAAGATTTACTATAAAGTCCTTTATCCTGAAATTTAGCTGTTTGAAGCCCCACTGAGATGAATTATTGTGGCTTTTTCTGCTTGGCAATGACAGTAGTATTTTTTCTGCGCAGTTGCAGTTTTTCTAATCTGACGATTGAAGGGTTGTCTAGAATTTTTGCTAATGTTAACTCCTGCCACCCCCTGCTCCAGCCTTTTGTTTGAATTCTCATTTTTCTTTTGCCCCCAGACTCTCATCTGAGGAAAATGGAAGCTGTGAAGTGTGCCTGTAGAATTACCAGATCTCCTCTCCAAGTTGTTGGTTTCAAGATAGCCAACAATTGTTCTTCTCTCCCTATTACACTCTGTGTTAGTTGTGACCCAAGGGGATGCTTCAGTCTGGGAGCAGATGCCTGTGCTTCAGCCTTCCATCAGGAAGTTACTAAACTGTAACAATCTATTTATGGAGGCTTCTTTGTACTCCTAATAACCCAGCAAGGGCTAAGATTGAGCCAGGTCTGATTTTGTTTTGCGTGTGCTGGACTGTGAAGACAACTTTGAGCTGATGAAGTCAGCAGAGGGGAAGGACAAAGGAAGTAGAATCTTGATTCCAATAAGAATTTTCTTTGTCTGTTGAACAATGAGAATCCTTATAGATTCTCTATATTTGGCTTTCTTATTTTGTCAGATGTGAAAAATTTAGAATTGCTATTTAGTTGATTCTTGACTGGGATAGGAGGGCAGGGAAGAAGTAACTTTAGCCCACTATTAGCTGCACTGATGTTTCCTTTTGGCTTTTGCACAAGTAGTTGGTACTTGAAAAGGAATTCTGGTTTGAATTTTTTGGGTTGTTTTTTTTTTCTGAAATGATGTTGGATTTGTGTTTGTACCATTTGGGCATCTCATAGTGAATCATTAATAATTTTCATCTTTTTATTTTTCTTGATATTTTTGCCATAAATGACATATCCATACCCATAAATGACATAGAACATACCCGTTTCTGGATTGGTTTACCTTTATTGATCCCATCTTGCTCTTGGGGTGGGCTGAGATCCATATCAGCATTATCTTTTTAGAAGGAAGTGGAATTAATGCTGCTCTAGCACCTGTTAATGTAGGATGCGACCAGACTTCCTGTTCAAGAGGAAATCCTAATTTACTCTTCCTTGTAAACTGAAGGCTGATCAGCTTACCACATAGTAACCTTTTGACTTGTAAACATTGTGTTCTTTTGGACTGCTTTTAGCCTCTAGAAATTATTTCCCTCAGGCATGGTGGTAACTTTAACAGTAAACTTTGTGTTGAATATCATGAAAAAGCAGCAACTTTTTTTCTGCTGAAGTAATTTTAATGTCACCAAGCATACCTACAAACTCAAGTAGGTGCTTAAGATGCCTTCAAGTTCTAGAAGGTGGCTGTATTTTTCTTTGCACTCTTTAGCACCACTGCAGTGTCAAACAAAGAAAATTGTTATCCATGGGTTGTGGAGGATAAATTGAGTTACTGTGATTATTTGCTTTGTGATGCAGACTTTCAGCTCTTGAAAATGCTTGTTGTATGTGGGTGGGGAGTTGGCTCTGGCTGGGATAGTCATGGTGAATCACTGGCAGTAGTGCCAGGTTTGGCATGGATGAAGATTTGGGTTGGGGCCAGTAAAGTTGCAATGCTTTTTTTATTATTACCATCCTCTGAAAAGATTTTTCTGTCCTTGAGGAGGAAGGAAGAGATCAAATTTAGCAAGAGCAGTATTTGTTTCCTCTTGCTGCTGCAGCAGCCAAAGAAAGGCTTCTAAAATGTGAGTGTTCTCCAGGCTTCTGCCAGCCCTGCTTGGAGGAGCAGTTGAGGCCTCTGGGCTGGGTTCTCAGCTGAGGCTCTCCTTGGAGATCTTGGAGCTTTTCAGGGCAGGAGCAGGTACTGGGACAGGAGCTCAAAGTAGCTCTAGAACTTGTATGAAAAGAATGGTCTTGCAGAGATTCTGCATCTAGATTCCTTACTTCCAACATAAACAATAAGGGCTTTAAATACTGTGCTGCCATCACAGCTTGTTCTGTTCCTCTGGGGATTGATCCAGATTACTGAAACAGTGGAAGGGGATTGATTCACAAGGAACCAAGGCTCCTCATTTATACTTCTCTTCCTTGTCTTCTCTCACTGCCCCCCCAAAGACTTAATCTATTTTATGCTCTTTTATACTATTTAAATCACGTGGACAATAGAATGGTAGTGTCAAATCTAAAAAATGTAGTTTCATTTCTAATGCTTTTTTTTCCTCTAGGCAATAGGGCTGCACTGTTGTGCATGTGCACAGCTCTCATTCAGTGTGATCTCTTTGTTGCTAGTATGTTTTTTGAATTCTGTATAAGAAATACGCTCTTAACAGACACAAAATTTCTTTTGTTGGCCCAAAAGAGCAAGCTTATTATTTCTTGGTACTTAAAATATGTGTGAAATATAAATATGTTTTTAAAAAATCACACCCACCCCCTTATTAGTTCAGATTTTAATACTTCCCTGTAGCATAAACAGTTGCTTCTTTCAGTGGAGTTCTGATACCGATTAACATAAAGATACTGGTCTTGGAAGTGGGGAAATTTCAATTCTAAACCAAATGAATTATTAATAGCTTTTGTCTCCTCAAAAGCCATTACTCCTCTCACTCCTCCTTTCTCCAAAGAGTACTTTTTCCATAGTGCCAGTAGACAACACTGAGGATATAATGGAATAAATCTGTGAAAAAAGGTTTTCTTGAGAAACCAGGCATTGAGAAAATTGTCAAGACTGTTGCCTTTCTGGCTGCCCTGGCCTTTTTAAGGCTGTAGCACTCTAGAGCAAATTGGCTATTATCTTGAAATCTCTCTTCACAGAAAAGCACTGTGGTGCTCCATGCAGTAAGCCAGCAGTCTCCTGAAAATCAATTTCGGCTTTCTTGTATCAATCACAAGTTTTGTCCTAGTGTGAGATGATTATGTGAAGATGGGACTTCTTGTGAAAGACCAACTAATTCATGTCCAGTTCTCATAACCTGTAGTGCTTGGTGGTGTTTGTTGCCATTGTGTGTAACACATCTGAGCAGGATGAGTTCCCATAAAGGATGTTCAACAGGACTAGTTGTGTCCCTTCTAAACAGGATAAAGTTTTGTTATCTGTTGCACTTGAACAGTTGGCCTTGTTCTTGAGAATGGTAAGTGTAGTGTTGTAAATACATGTAATGCTGATGATGAAGCATCATGTTGCTAACTTTTAACATGTGAACTTACATCTTAGGTGTCATTATGGTTGGCAAGGACAGTTCTGTGATGAGTGTGTCCGCTACCCAGGCTGTGCTCATGGGAGCTGTAATGAACCATGGCAGTGTAATTGTGAAACCAACTGGGGTGGCCTGCTCTGTAACAAAGGTACTTAACATTAATGTACAGGAAAAATAAGTTAAGTTGCATGATTAACTGATAACTCATTAACCCCTTTTCTTTTCTGCTAGTGTGCAACTACCCGAGTGTTTCTGTGCCTTAATTCTTGTGTGGCAGATGGTGCCTAGGCATCAGAAGTATAGGAAGTTCAAGACAAAAGGCTTGGAATTGTCCTGACTCTTCTAACTCCTGCAGTTGTCTCTTGTTCATTCTTCCCTGTTCTGTGGATAGTTACCAGATCACAGGCTAGCCACTGGAATATGGGGATGATGTGGGTGAAGGATGTTCGAGCCAGAAAGGCATCTGTGTGTCTGAGATGGTGTGATCTGTGTTCCCTGCTGACTGGGCCTTTTCTCTGTGCAGATCTGAATTACTGTGGGAATCACCACCCGTGCCTGAACGGCGGCACCTGCATGAACACGGAGCCGGACGAGTACCGCTGCGCCTGCCCCGACGGCTACTCGGGCAAGAACTGCGAAATCGGTGCGTGGGACACCTGCACTGCCTCAGCACTGCTGCATTTCACTGGGCATGTGCTCCACCTCTCCTTTCTGGGGCCTGAGCCTGGCTGTTCAAAAAATCACAAACACACAGAAATGCTGCACCAGTTTCCCTTTAGATAGGACTGAGACTATTTCTTCCCTTTAACTTATCTTCTTTAATCCAAATATACAGTTGGGCTGTAGTCTCATGAAATAGGTCAGACATGTGGCTTTCCCTGTTGCCTTACTCCTTGCTGCCCATTTTCTTGTCTTCTGGCTTGCTGGCAAGCATGCATCTTTTCCAAGCTGGGGAATAAGAAAGGTGGAAGTGATGGACACTTCAATTTCTACTCTGATGTGGGGCCTTTGACCCCATTTTTAGTTGGCTGAATGTGTTGACTATCCTTTTCATTCAACTGAAACTTAATCTTTTAATGTGGGACTTCTATTATATTTGGATTAATAATGAAATGTTAACTATTATGGAAATGCGCTCAAACCCTCTTACAGAGTCACCTTGAGCAGTCTGAACAAAAAGTGTCTTCCTTGTGCCTATTGGCAAAATGGAGGAGAGCATTTAAACCACATTTGTGATATGAAGTAGGGCTTTGCCTTTAACAGATCTGTGTCTTGAAAAACTGCTTCCTATCTCAACCACATACAAAGATAGCATGTTGCTTTTTTCCGTCTGTGTATGTGTTACACAAAGACCAAAATGTTAATGTTCTAGGGACAGTTTTGGTCTCTGGAGACTCTTGGTTATTCTCCCTTTGGAGGTAAATGGACAGAGTGCAGTTTCTAGTTCTTTCATATTTTGCTTCATATAGTGTTAGCAGGATGCTCTTTTTCTTTGTCATGATGCATTGTTTAATCCCTTTTTGAAATGTGATATTCACAGCTCACTATGAATTTTGCTGCTCCTTGATAGTTAAAATTTTAGGTGGAAAGAAACTTTTTTTTCTTTTCAAGTTCACTGCTTGGCCTTAAGTTCACTAAATTATTATCAGCAGAAGGTTTTTGGAGTTAATCAGGATGTAGATCTCTAAACTTCCTAAAGCTCTGTGGTATAAAAGATACCATCAAAACTTAAATTTTGCTTCAGCTGGTAGAACGTGATGTAAAGTTTAGGCTAAAATGGAGGAACTCTAGCCATAGCTTGCCCTGAAAGCTGTGGGGGAGTAGCTTGTCTATTCAGTGAAGAGGCAGTGAAAAAGGGAGCCATATACTTGTTGAGATCTACAGGGATTTTTAACAGCAGGTTGGTGTGTGATCTGCTTTAGGTACTGGTACTAAAAAGCTTCATTGGCTTCTGAGAGGGGGAAGTTACCCAAAAGAAGTTACAAAAAGCTTGTCCCTCCTCAGCCTGATGGTTTTGTGCAGCCTCTGCCACTGTTACAGCCCTACATGGAGTGACAAGGAGCATCACTGCCTGTGAGCACCTCTATTCCCTGCTGTATCCAAGAGCAGTGCTAGAATGAAGCTAAACAGACATTAAACTGCTACAACTCAGACCTCTGCATACAGCATATCTGTTTTTTCTCACTGAATTTAAAAGAAGTGCTGGAGTGCTCTGGAGGTGGAAGCGCATGGCTAGAAGCAGAGTGTCAGTGGGGAACTTTGTTAGAATAGAAATAGAGTGAGCTGTCTGTGCTTAGGCTTTCAAGTCATTAGGTGGGAAGGATGATACATCTTCAGTGAAATTCTGCTTCATTTTCCTCCTGGGAATCTTAACTCCCTGCAGGTGGGAGAGGAAGGCTCCAAACTTCTGTACTGGTATCTCTCCACTGTTATTTCTCTTGGTTACTTTTAGCCAATGCAACTTTTAACTGCAAGTTCTCCTTAATTGTTACTGGAAGAGTATTTAGCAAGAATTTCTTTCCTTCTTTCTCCCCAGCTGAGCATGCTTGTGTATCTAATCCCTGTGCTAATGGTGGAATTTGTCACGAAATTTCATCAGGCTTCAAGTGTCACTGCCCATCGGGGTGGAGTGGACCAACATGTGCTATTGGTGGGTATGGGTTTGCTGGTGACTGATATGTTGGGTTGGAAGGGTTGATGCTTGGTGATAACATGCTCTGTGGGTTTGGAATTTGGTGGTATTCTTTCACTTTCCCTGGTTTTTAAGAGCTGAGTGTTGGCAGAGTGAAAAGAGGAGGATTCTGTGCAGCCCACAGTATTGACTCAAGGCAGTTGAGATCTGTTATCAAAAAGTTATCAGAAGCATAACTGGACTGTATTCAAAGAAATGCCCTGTTGCCAAAGCTTGTTTGTCAATACCTGACTCAGCCACTCTGAAGTACAGAATAGTTTCATTTTGAGAAATATAAATGTGAAGGTCAAATGTTCTCTCTTACTTTAATAGCAGAAAAGTAGATTTGCACACTTAAATGCTTAAGTGTCTGGTTCAGAGGACAGAAGTGGTTGAAATGTATTGTGGGACTGTATTGCAGTTTGCATGTTGCTTGTGATTTGGAACATGGGTGGATTACCTGTTTTCAAACAGCAACTGTTCTCAAAAAATCCCAAAAACCAAACCAAAAAACCCTGAAAATTACCAACCACAGAACCAAAACTGGCTAAGTACGTGCACAATCCAGGGACATGACTTTCAATGATCATGCAAATCATAGGTAGGTTATTAGGTTATCTGATTCTTGTTTGCTGTTTGCTCATCTTCTCTGTCACAAAAATGTAAGAAATCCTAAGTGAAAAATTAGGTTAGCTGTGTTAGTCTGTGCCTAGACTTGTTTGCACATTCTCCCCCTTCATCTCAAGCTAACTTTGAAGCAGAGCCTGTTAAGCCAAGCTTTAGGCTGTGTGATGGAGTCCCCTTTGCCTTTGCAGATATTGACGAGTGTGCCTCGAACCCCTGTGCTCAGGGAGGGACCTGCATTGATGGTGTCAATGCATTCGAGTGTATTTGTCCACAGCAGTGGATTGGAGCAACTTGCCAGCTTGGTAAGTACTTCTACAGCTTTGGAGACCACTGGAGATTATTCCTAAACAATGAATAACTCTGTGTGTTTCTGGCATGGTTTTTATTGAAGAAAATGTGGAATATGTGTGTTGTTATTGGTATCTTAGCTCCTCTTTAGCAGATCTCAAAGCCAGAAGTTTCAAGTGGATCTGTAACTATTTAAGCCCCAACTTAAGCTTACTTGTAATAGGTCTTTTAGAATGCCCCATAACTTTTCTGTTGCAAAATGCAGCACTGGTGATGGTAACTCCTTCTCCATGGTGGCAGAACAGTGACTAAGCTTGTGGAGGCCAGAGAGGGATTTTCCCTGACTAACAAATTGCCTTTTTGAGTTTTGGCCAAGGGAAGAGTAAGATAACATGCATGTGCTACTATAGGCAAGTGTGCATTAAAATCCTGTGGTATGTAAATGGTTTTATTGCCCTACCAATGTTTAATGTGAGCTTCTGATGCTGGGATTGCATGGACACTTTGCTTGGTGCTGTGGTAATCTGTTTCTGGGTTTGTTCTTTATTCTATTCTTTATTTTCTCTTCTTTCACAGATGCTAATGAGTGTGAGGGGAAACCCTGTGTTAATGCTTACTCTTGCAAAAATCTCATTGGTGGATATTACTGTGACTGCATTCCAGGATGGACAGGAGTAAATTGTCATATCAGTTAGTATTTCTTTAGTATGTATGTTGACAGTAGGATGCTTTGTTCTTTAGAAAAAAATATTACAAGTGATAGTATACATACTTTAACAAGAAAGAAACACCTGTTGTCAGGATTTTTCTAACTTCTAGCAATGTAAATTGAAAATACTGTTCAAAAAGGTATTTTGAAAGATAATTGGTATTAAAGTGATCTTAGAGACACACTTTAATAAATCTCTTGACTCTTACATGTTTCTGAATGACATATACTGATTCAATTTAAAATACTTTTAAAGCTAAAATGTTAGATATGAAATTAACTGATATTGATATCTCATGTTTAGTACACTATAGTAGAAATATAGAATGTAATTTTCTATTTTTTTTTTTAAAAATAGGGATCTTTTAAAACATCAATAATCCTTCCTTTCCATTGAAACATCTAGAAAAAACCTTTTGAAAATCACTTGTTCTCCATTTTTATGCTAGACCTATTCTTTACAGCTTAGTCTTCCAGTCTAAATTCTAATGCTTTGCATATTTTATCCATAGATATAAATGACTGTCATGGACAGTGCCAGCATGGAGGGACTTGCAAGGTAACTCTTGTTCATTACATTCCATGTTGAAAATTAATCTTTGTCTGACTGGTTATGAGTTTCATAGTTTGCAATTGAAGTTTGGTTAAATGAGTTAAAATGTTAAAAATGTAACACTGCACTTGCAGAGTCTTGCACCCATTTCACAAAATAAAATTTTGTGGTGCTACTGCTGTCCACAAATCCAGAGTACAGAAGTAACTTGAATTTTTGTGTGCCAATTTTGTCAATAAACAAATCCTTCCACTTTTGCTTCTTTTCCCTGCTCTGTGAAGGATGAAGTGAACGGATACCACTGCTTGTGCCCTCGTGGTTTCACAGGAAAAAACTGTGAGTTAGAAACCAACGAGTGTGAGAGCAATCCCTGCCAGAACGGGGGCCGCTGCAAAGACCTGGTGAATGGATTCACTTGCCTGTGTTCTCAGGGATTCTCAGGAATCTTCTGCGAGGTGAGGGCAGTGCAGGCATTACTGCAATGCTTGTCATGGACTGAATTCCTGAAAGAAATATATCTCTGGGTTTAAATGGGAGTAACCCAAGGCTGGAGCGTCACTGCCTGTCGTAGCTGTTACCTGATACTCTGAATAAGCAAATTTGTTGTGCAGCGCTGTCATAGTAGCTGGAACACTTGAATTTGCAGCCTGATAAACTGCAAGTTGTTGTATATAGGTGTTGGCCTTCCTAAGGGTTTTAAGGCTGCAAGTATTCCTTAAGCTTGAAATGTTTTCTTTTGCAATTTTCAGGACCTTTGTCCTTTTGTTACACTGGAGTGGTTTAGGTTCTCATCCTAATAATGCTGAGGCACATAATTTAATTACCCTTCAACTAATCCTACTGCTATTGGTAGGAGTAGAATAATTATATATCAATTATTTGTATTATATGTAATGGTGATGATTAACATAATTACTAAAGGCAGGCAGATAGACAAGTATTAGCTCTCAGAACTTTGTCTGAGATCATTTTAGGAACATGGAGTTCTAGTGCTTAAGGATTCAGGTCTGAAATATTGAAGTCTTAATGGTAATTCCTAAAGTATTTCATGGTAAAGAAGATATTCCTCTTTTCTAGGGAGGACATTAGGCTTTTCAGGATAAAATTATTTTGCATTAAGTATTCACCTTCTGGCTTTTGCTGATAGTTGGATGTTATGCTTAGTATCAACTGGAGGCACTATGCTAGAATTTTGTTGGGTTTGCTCCAGAATTTTTTTGTAGAGGATATTGGAGTGATCTCTCTTAAACACTGAACTAATTTTATTCTGTTATTTGCCTCATTAAAGAAATAATGCCCTCATTTTATTCAAAACTTAAAAGGACTGCGGATACCAACCAGTTTAATCAAACTGGTGCAGCACCTAATAGCTCATGAACTGTTTCTGCATAAGGATCATAACTTCAGTGCCCTACTCTGGGCTGATTCATGCAATACTGTGTAATTAAAGTTTTAGCAAATGTGCTTGAATAATAGGGGGGAGTTGGCTGCTTGCCTTGCGTGCTGCAGGAAATATCTACCATTGATTCCAGATGCTAAAGTACCAGCTACTGAACTTGCATTGGGAAGGGGAAATTTACACTAATGGAAGGAAACAAATGGAGACATCTGATAGAGGAGATCTGAGAATCTTTCTCAGACCATAGCTATTTTTTATAGCTTGCTTTGAATGTTCTGTGTGAGAGCACGAAATGGTTTGCTAAAAATTTTCTGTTGTGACTGGAATTGTATGTGCTCCTCTGAATTAGATACTTAACGCCATTTGTGTTCCTTCTCCTTTGGCTAATTTAGCATTTTTCTCCTGTTTAGCTACTGAACTGGTAAAAATAGGGATTAAAACCTCTACTGGACTTAGATAATTTCATGTCTGTAAAGTTAAAGCTTTCTCCCAAGAGATGTGAAGAAGGAAAAACTGACTGGAGGGGAGAAAAGCAATCCTTAAGAGAAATAATTTGGAGGAAATATACTGTGATGTAAAAATATCCTTTTTGAGGCAGCTTTGTGGATTTTGATACCAATTTAGGACATCACCAATCAGTGATCTTGTGTGCCAGTCTAAAGCAGAAAGCAGCAGAATTGTTTTGTCACAGCAATGTCTATGTTAAACATTGTATTATGAAGGCAAGGTTTAAATTTTGCTCTCTGGATCAGATGGTCAGAGTTCAAAGTGCATTTCATGTAACTGTGTAAAGTGGTGTAGTGATGATATTTTTTTTAAAATAAGGTCCTGAGAAGCCAGGTCTAACTATAGACCTACTTTGAGCAGGAGGTGGGGAGTAGCTGACCTCTAGAGGTCCCTTCCAAGCTGTGTGGTTTTATAATAAATTCTATGTGTTAATTGAGATGGGAAGAGAATTTGCTCTAGGGGATGGGATTTTGTTCAGGTCCTGTGCATTTTCAGTCTCTTGCAGACAGAAAGCTGACAAGTGCACTGGTATTTAACTTGCCTTGTGGCACTTGGTACGTGGGTGTGAAGGACAGAGAAGTGACTTATAATGATCCAGAGAAGTTGCAGTAAGGTGTCTCCTAATGGCTTAAGTAATTATTCACTGAGATATTGCAAATGTGCTTATTCAGCCTCCTCCAAAGGAGAATTTTTTTAGCAGTGTCAGAAATGCTTTGTATTAGGATAGACTAAAGTAAGCTGAAGTTTCTCTGTCTTGCAGGGTGGAATGCAATATTTATGATTCATAAACCTTAAAACTTGAGGTTCCTAGTACATTAGCTTCATCTGTGTCTCTGGCAAAGCAGATAATGCTGCTTACTCCTGGGAAATGAAGCAGCTGCTGCTAACTGTGGTCTCTCTTTTACAGATGGATATTGATTTCTGTGAACCTAACCCTTGCCAGAATGGGGCTAAATGTTATGATCTGGGAGGAGATTATTACTGTGCCTGCCCTGATGACTATGATGGAAAAAATTGTTCTCATCTCAAGGACCACTGCAAGAACAATTCTTGTAAAGGTACCTGCTGTTGTCCATAAATCTGTCTTGGTGGTAGTACATTAAAAAAAAGGTATTTTGGGGAATAGTATAATGCAGAAATGTGTTTATTGTACTCACTTGGACTTCATAAAATAGTGAGGCAGTGAGAGGAAATGCTTCTCATTTATGAAGATGTAGACGATAACTTAGAGCTAACATAAAATCATGTTTAGTTGTAATTCTTTTAAAACTTCTTTTAAAATTAAAATCTGACTGGTGATACAGATCATTAGTCTAAAGACCTCTTTTCTTTTTCAGTAATAGACAGCTGTACAATAGAAGTCTTCTCTAATGCTACCCAAGAAGGAATCCGTTTCATTTCATCCAATGTTTGTGGGCCTCATGGACGGTGCATTAGTCAGCCAGGAGGGAATTTCACTTGTGCCTGTGACAGAGGTTTTACTGGAACATACTGTCATGAAAGTAAGTAGGAGCTCATAATAGATTATTTTTTTTTGCTCTAAATTTATTTAAAAGTTAATGTTAGGAAGCTTTACAACATAAAATAAAACATTTAGATGTCAGTAAAGTTGTATAAGGCGCTGTTTCAGATGTACTGCTTGAAATTGTTCCTTCTGGTAGCAGTCTTTGTAGTGGTTTACACTTCCTCTGTGATAGAAAACTGGTTTTTCCAGCTTCAGTGTAAATGTGTCTGTAGCCACTACCTTTATGCACAATCTTACAAGCCACAGATTTCTCCAAAATGAGAATACAAAGAGGGGACCAGAACTTGTGTTGCTGGTCTGGGTGTTTTAAACTCCTGGATATTCTTGCCAGGTAAGTGTAATGCTCTGGTTGCACTTGAATTCCTACATGAGAGACAATACAGCCAGAAACCCTATCAGGCTTGAAAACAGATGTTTGAGCTTTTCTGCATGTAGTATGCAGAACAAATGTACAAATGCAGTAATAACTTTGTGCTGCTTTTCCTAGAGACACAAGTGTAGATCACTCCTCTGAGTAGGTGAAAACAGCCTTGAGCAATAATTGTTGACTTTTTGTTGCAGATATCAATGACTGTCTTGGGAAACCTTGCAAGAATGGTGGGACATGTATTGATGAAGTTGATTCATTTAGATGTTTCTGCTCAAGTGGCTGGGAAGGAGAGCTATGTGACACAAGTGAGTACTGCTCAGTGTTGCAGGGCCAAATGGTGCAGCCTTGTTGTAACAGAGATGGTTGGTATGTGCTTAATAATGGGGTAGTTTCTCTGTTCTGTAATTGTTTTATTTGCAGAAGTATTTTCAGAAATACCTGCAGGTGGCTGCTCTAAAAGCCCCAGCTCCTTTAGTAGGAGCAGAATCTGATTCTTTGGTATAGTTCAGCATTTATTTCAGGAGGATAAAACTTTGTCCTGGGGATAGGCAAGAGTGTTGGCCAGGAAGTGAACTGGGCCAGTTCATGGTTAAGACACCTCAGAGGAAACTGCAGTTGTTTCTTTTTCTGCTCTGAATGAAGCCTGTTCTAAAACATGATGGCAAGGACTTGCTGAGTCTTATTACAGGACATGCATCAATTAAGATGTGAAATACATTCTGAGCAGCTTTTGGCAGCTATTGCTGTCAGAAGAGCCTTTTGTGTGGTCTAGATGAAGTTTGTTCTGGAATAGTTATGTTCCCCTTATTAAAATGTTTGTCTCAAGTGAAAGGAGCTTTCTCTAAAATCCATAATTTTGTAAGTATGTCTAATGTGTGCATGTATGTATGTATGTGGTTAAGCCACCTCTAATGGCTGTAAATTTGTGTTTTAAAACAGAACAAGGGAGGCTTAACTGTCTCTCTCATCTCCCAGGATGTCCTGTGTTGGGGCTCCTTTTGAGGACATTGTGGTCCCTACTAGAAAGCTCTTTCTAAAGTTCAGCTCTTGGTAAAAACAAAGCTACTTTGGTGCTTTACTGGGAAGCCATACTGAATGCTCCTTCTAAGCTGTCAGAAAGTCATAATTCATGATGTTCTGTATTAAATCAGAGTATTTTCCTTGCTTGTATGAAGATAACCTTATATTAAGGATTGCTGTCTTCCTAGGTAGTACAAAATGTATTTTCTTTATAAAGAGATTTTTTTTCTGTTTTTTCATGGCCTTGGCTGGGCTAGATCATCTAATTTGAATAACCTTTTTTTTAGATTTCAATGACTGTTCTCCTAACCCATGTCACAACGGTGGCCGATGCATTGATTTGGTAAATGACTTCTATTGTGAGTGCAAGAATGACTGGAAAGGCAAAACTTGCCACTCACGTAAGTGTTCCTTGCTTTGATCTTCAGAGTACCCAAAGATTTATTTTCTTCTCTGGGACTGGAGTTCCTGAAATTTAAAGTAAAACAATCACCGTGGAAAAAAATAGGTGCACTTTCCTTACCCCTTCCAGTTTCCCAGTCACAAAATGGAACATTTAAAAAATGTATTCCTTAATGTAGTGAAACAGTTTCGTGAGAGATGTCCTTAGCTTCCATTCTTTGGGTTGTTTATTGTAATACAGCAAGCAGAACAATGTGTTTGATACTGGTGCATTTAAATACGAAGTCTCTTTAATTTTGTGATTAAAAAGTACCTTCAACAAGACCAATGGAAATTAAAACTGCTTTGTTGTGCTGTGTAGGTGAATACCAGTGTGATGCAAACACTTGCAGTAATGGTGGGACATGCTATGATGATGGGGACACATTCCGCTGCTCATGTCCTCCAGAGTGGATAGGAAGTACTTGCAACACTGGTAAGATTTAAAAATTGTCTACAGATGAAACAGAGAAATGTTTAAATAAACAACTGTTTAGTAAACAGACACACTGTTCTGGCTGGCCAGTTCAAAGCTGTTCCAGTTGGGTGGTGACTGAAATTTAAGTAATTTCTTCCACTCACCTGA
This sequence comes from Emberiza elegans, assembly GCA_024865655.1. Lineage (NCBI taxonomy): Eukaryota > Metazoa > Chordata > Aves > Passeriformes > Fringillidae > Emberiza > Emberiza elegans. The sequence continues at coordinate 34,379,461 of JALJVW010000139.1, forward strand.
CATGATACTGATTTTTAGGAAGCGGTTCTTCTCTGGCTTCTTACATGGTCTTTTCCATAGCTTCTCTCCTAAGCAGTTTTAGAAAACTTCGACTTGTGTCTTGACTTTTCTATTGGTCTTTAGAGGCCCTGTGTAAAGATTTTCCTGGGAATTTAGTCCCCTGCTTGGTTTGCGGAGTTCCAAGGTTTGTGATCCGTGAAGTGTATGAGCAGGCATACCCAGGAAAAATGAAATTAGGAGGTTCTTCCTGGGGGATTTGCAGAGTTAATGCCTGCTGTAGGGAACTACTTGATTTTGGTTTTTTCTCCCTTTGGAGACTGAATGTAGTATCTGTGGTGCATCTTTCTGAAAATGAAACTTCCATTATGATCAGGAAGTCAAATGAAGATAATTTAGTAGATTTTTTCTACTTTTTAGATACAATTGCAGCTTTTAACCAAAACCTGAGCTTTAAATACTCGTATTTTATTGCAAAGAACACCTCACAGCCTGGGTAACTCACTGCCAAAGTAATAATTTAGCAGTACTTGAAGAATGCTTACACAAATGGTGCAGAAAGGGGATAATTCCTTTTTATTAAAATTTCATGGTTCAGTTAAACAATTGAAGTGGGACCATGGTGAAGATGGATGAGAGACTGTCATGTGATTAAATATTTCTGGAGGTTTTTTTGATATTTTCTAAGTTTTTAACGGTTGACTTAAATGCTGGTTAGGTATTGTGATGCTGACATACCCAGATGATAGGTACTCTTTGTTTTCTGGGCTAACAGACATTTTTTCTGTTTTCAAAGCTAAAAACAGCAGCTGTATTCTGAACCCTTGCATGAATGGTGGAACGTGTGTTGGCAGCGGGGATTCCTTCTCGTGCATCTGCAAGGAAGGATGGGAAGGACGCACATGCACACAGAGTAAGGCTTTTCTCCTTCTTCCCCTGCATCCCCCTGGGATATTGGGAGTGTCTGGCAGAGAGCTGTTAGCTGAAACAAAGCAAGTTTATGGGGTTCTTGTGCCAAAATATCTGAATCATTCAGAGTGGGAGGTAGGTAAAGAAGACGATGCTCGAGTAATGAATGAAGAGTTTGTCGTGCTGCTTTTTGCATCCAGTCTCTGCCAAAATAAGACTCTCAGCATTCTATAAAAATATAATTTTGGAAACGTGTGCAGAGCAGGAAAAAATACAGAAATAATAATTTTAATAAGAGTATCTGGAAGGCAGGCAGTAGTGTATAAGCCATTTTCTCTGAGGATAGCAGTTAACTACTTTGACATACCAAGACAATGAATTGGTTAGGTGGAGTGAAGTCTGCAACCTTGATTTTTATTTTTTGCCCCAAGGTGTAACTTTGGGAGTGGGAGGGAAACTCTAAATTTGAGCTCTGTTTTTATGCTGCCTACTGTTGATATATATAATAATTGAACTTTTTTTTCCAAGTGTGAAAGAAAACATTCACTTCTATTTCTTTACTTACCAAATATCGTGGCTTCTGAACTCTTTGTTTCTATTTGAGAAAATAAATTGTGCCACTATTTACACTAGCCAATATTCTTTTTTCTAGATACCAATGACTGCAACCCTCATCCATGGTAAGTACACAAACTCCAATCCTGTACCTATTGTGAAAATACAAGTGAGCACGGTAATATGGATTTACATTACAGATTGGAACTAATTTTACTCTAAAATAATTGAAGCCAGCCTCTGTAAAGTATCTTATAACCATTTTTTTTGCTGTGCCATATTCCTTGACAGCACCAAAGACCACAAAACAATCTTGAGTTGATTCATATATGAACAAACAAAAGTATTTCAGTATAGTCTCCATGGTGGATTTGACCAGTAAATTACAATGATAGGAAGTGAATCACATTTGAAGCATTTGTAATTGGATGGAGTAAAAAATGAGAAATCAAAACCTGTTTGTCTACAGTAAATAATTTTAAATAATATAAAAATGTCCTGTTGGAACAATTACTATTTATAAACATTTTTAAAAACAAAACTGAATTTTGGGAGATAAAATGGGAATATTTTAAATACAGAGCTGATATGTTTATGGTTGAAGAGGGAAGAAACTGATGTGGATGAAACAATTTGCCTTATCTTTCTCAGTTGTCCACTCTGATGCCATCATCTGTGCTTCATGTATTAAAAAAAAACAACCAAATTGGGGAAACCTTGGACTTCCTTTGTATTCACTTGAAAGTGCTGTTCTACCTCCCTGAATTCTGTGGATGTTGCTGTTTAGCTGCTGACTTGCTAAGCACTATTGTTTATCTAGCTTTATGCTTTTGCTCTTGATAGAAATGAATTGTCCCCCTGAAGAGCAGCAGAAGCTTTAATTAACAAAGTTTTAATTGACCAATGAGGCAATGTAGATGGCTTGTTAAGCACCCTTCTTTATTCACAGTTACAACGGAGGGATCTGTGTTGATGGAGTGAACTGGTTCCGATGTGAATGCGCCCCTGGCTTTGCTGGTCCTGACTGCAGAATCAGTAAGTACCTGCATGGCTGTACCACTCTGCACAAATTGGAAAGAACACCTGGTGACCCTTCTTACATTAGCTCAGCTCAATTCCAAATAATGAAGCAGAAGCCACCTGTTAGCCAGGTACTGATACCTTGTAAATAATAGCAGGTTATGGTCTGTTACTCATTTCATTAAATGGCTCTGAAATGAGTTGGCTTAAACCATACTTAAAGACTTGATTGCTGCATTTTCTTGGATAATTCTGACATTTCTGGGGTGCTGGCTTCATAGAAGCTTAAATTTTAAATATTTCTATGTTGATAAATATCTTGTTGGTAAAGATGACCTGTATCTGAATGAGTTTCACTTAATGTAAGAAACCAGAATGCAAAGAGCTGTATTCTGAACCCTTGCATGAATGGTGGAACGTGTGTTGGCAGCGGGATTCCTTCTCGTGCATCTGCAAGGAAGGATGGGAAGGACGCACATGCACACAGAGTAAGGCTTTTCTCCTTCTTCCCCTGCATCCCCCTGGGATATTGGGAGTGTCTGGCAGAGAGCTGTTAGCTGAAACAAAGCAAGTTTATGGGGTTCATGTGCCAAAATATCTGAATCATTCAGAGTGGGAGGTAGGTAAAGAAGACGATGCTCGAGTAATGAATGAAGAGTTTGTCGTGCTGCTTTTTGCATCCAGTCTCTGCCAAAATAAGACTCTCGGCATTCTATAAAAATATAATTTTGGAAACATGTGCAGAGCAGGAAAAAATACAGAAATAATAATTTTAATAAGAGTATCTGGAAGGCAGGCAGTAGTGTATAAGCCATTTTCTCTGAGGATAGCAGTTAACTACTTTGACATACCAAGACCATGAATTGGTTAGGTGGAGTGAAGTCTGCAACCTTGATTTTTATTTTTTGCCCCAAGGTATAACTTTGGGAGTGGGAGGGAAACTCTAAATTTGAGCTCTGTTTTTATGCTGCCTACTGTTGATATATATAATAATTGAACTTTTTTTTTCAAGTGTGGAAGAAAACATTCACTTCTATTTCTTATCAAATATCGTGGCTTCTGAACTCTGTTTCTATTTGAGAAAATAAATTGTGCCACTATTTACAGTAGCAAATATTCTTTTTTCTAGATACCAATGACTGCAACCCTCATCCATGGTAAGTACACAAACTCCAGTCCTGTACCTATTGTGAAAATAGAAGTGAGCACGGTAATATGGATTTACATTACAGATTGGAACTAATTTTACTCTAAAATAATTGAAGCCAGCCTCTGTAAAGTATCTTATAACCATTTTTTTTGCTGTGCCATATTCCTTGACAGCACCAAAGACCACAAAACAATCTTGAGTTGATTCATATATGAACAAACAAAAGTATTTCAGTATAGTCTCCATGGTGGATTTGACCAGTAAATTACAATGATAGGAAGTGAATCACATTTGAAGCATTTGTAATTGGATGGAGTAAAAAATGAGAAATCAAAACCTGTTCGTCTACAGTAAATAATTTTAAATAATATAAAAATGTCCTGTTGGAACAATTACTATTTTATAAACATTTTTAAAAACAAAACTGAATTTTGGGAGATAAAATGGGAATATTTTAAATACAGAGCTGATATGTTTATGGTTGAAGAGGGAAGAAACTGATGTGGATGAAACAATCTGCCTTATCTTTCTCAGTTGTCCGCTCTGATGCCATCATCTGTGCTTCATGTATTAAAAAAAACCAACCAAATTGGGAAAACCTTGGACTTTCTTTGTATTCACTTGAAAGTGCTGTTCTCACTCCCTGAATTCTGTGGATGTTGCTGTTCAGCTGCTGACTTGCTAAGCACTATTGTTTATCTAGCTTTATGCTTTTGCTCTTGATAGAAATGAATTGTCCCCCTGAAGAGCAGCAGAAGCTTTAATTAACAAAGTTTTAATTGACCAATGAGGCAATGTAGATGGCTTGTTAAGCACCCTTTTTTATTCACAGTTACAACGGAGGGATCTGTGTTGATGGAGTGAACTGGTTCCGATGTGAATGCGCCCCTGGCTTTGCTGGTCCTGACTGCAGAATCAGTAAGTACCTGCATGGCTGTACCACTCTGCACAAATTGGAAAGAACACCTGGTGACCCTTCTTACATTAGCTCAGCTCAATTCCAAATAATGAAGCAGAAGCCACCTGTTAGCCAGGTACTGATACCTTGTAAATAATAGCAGGTTATGGTCTGTTACTCATTTCATTAAATGGCTCTGAAATGAGTTGGCTTAAACCATACTTAAAGACTTGATTGCTGCATTTTCTTGGATAATTCTGACATTTCTGGGGTGCTGGCTTCATAGAAGCTTAAATTTTAAATATTTCTATGTTGATAAATATCTTGTTGGTAAAGATGACCTGTATCTGAATGAGTTCCACTTAATGTAAGAAACCAGAATGCAAAGAGACATTCCAAATGGAAACAAAAACATTGAGTGTAGTGCTGGCACATGAATAACAGAAGTATGATAAAGGTCTTTCAAAGCTAAAAAACAAACCTGTTACACTGCAATTATTCTGAAGGGTAGAGGCCAAAAAAGAAGGAGAAAAACAGACCCTAAAAGTATTTTGAAGTGTTGTGGAGCGAGGTGGTGGGGGGTTTTTGTTGTTTGGTTGTTTTTTTTGCATTGTTTTGGTTTCATCTTTTTAAAGAAATTTTACCATTTTGACTTGAATGGATATATACCTTTTTTTTTTTTTTTTTACTTTCTGCTTTGGAAGAACAGACTTTGAATATTCTGTAGCCTCAAGGCTTCTGGGCTTGGTCCTTCCACTCCATCAGTATGGTGATGTGCTTTCAAGTTGAGACTTCATCCTCATTCTGGCATAGAGCAAACAAGCCAGCACTTCTGGGTGGGGGCAGCACTTGTGGAAGCATCAGCTTAGTGGTGTCTCAGTACAGAACCAGGCACAGCAATCATTGCGTGTCTAAATCCAGATACCCAGAAAGGGATATTCAGTTCTCCTTGTCTGCTTCTCTTCCCCTTAAGGCTAGGATGTCACAAATACAAATACTGTGCCTTTGTAATGGAGCTGCAGACATTTTTTTACTTGTTTAGACTGGTAGAGATGGAAGGAGTAGCTCTGAAAAAAAAAATGCCTTTTGTGGCTGATTCAGAAACAGGGTTAAATCACCTTTTTCAGCACACAGAGGCTGGAGAATCTTAAACCTATATAGTGTGAAGACAGGAAGAGGAAAGAGTAATTGAACCCTGTTGAAGTTTAGATCTTAGAAGATCTTAGAAGTTTAGATCACTTTTAAAGGAAGTTAAAATAGAACCAAAAGCCCTTCCAAATCTGTTGGATTGTTTTGCATTGCCTATAAGTGTAACAGTCTCACTACTGCCATTTTTCATGTTCATTTTCAAAGTTCTGTACTTTAAAATGAGCTGATACCATGTATCAGACAACTGGTGTTTAAACAGTTTTCTCTGAGGTTGGAAAGGGCATTCATACTCAATGGAAGAAAATTTTAAAAAGATGCTTTGGAAGAGAGATGTTTCTGGTTGAAAATGAAGCAGTTGGTGCCTGTGGCTCACAACTTGATGAGCTGGTTTCTGTTGCATAAATCAGTATTGGTCACTTCCCCAGGATAACAAATGCCACATTGCTGTCCCTCTGAATGGACCATGCTTCCCTGCCTTTTCCCATTGCTTTGTGGCTAAGCCTCTGAATCTTTGAAGGTTTTTAAAAGAGGCTTTTATGCTAAGTACCTATGTATTAAATTAATCTACTCACTATTTCATGTCATTATGTTATGTGCTGCAAACTAAACTGTTACGCTTCTGCATTTTGGTCACTTGTATTGCAGCAAGTCACTTCTTTGAGCATTGTTGAGCAAGATCATTGTTCAGCTCTTGCACTCTGATAACTTCATGAAAACACATGCTTTTGTGTGAAGCCTAAATGTCTGAGATTAGTGCCAGAACAGGATGTGGGACTTGTTCTGTAGCTGAATGTGGACAAGGCATTAACACCTTCAGCTGTCCAACACCTCTGCTCTGTGAGATGAATCAGCATATGACTGCTGTTTTGATTACCAGAACTTCAATTAGGCTGCAATTATGAGAAATCTGTTACAGGGTATTGCTGAAATGGCAGAACTGTTTAATTACAAGATTAATTCTGTAGCCACGCTGTCCTTTGCTTTTAAAAAAAAGAGGTACTGTTGGATTGCACTTCAGTAAATTATTAATTACAGTGTCCTGTGTCCTTGTCACTGAGTTTTACCTATTTTCTGTCCAGATATTGATGAATGCCAGTCTTCTCCTTGTGGGTATGGTGCCACCTGTATAGATGAAATAAATGGATACCGATGCACTTGTCCCCCTGGAAGAATTGGTCCTAGATGCCAAGAAGGTATTCTGATATCTGCTATCAACCTTTACCCAAAACAAAATAGGGCACAATGTAGCCAGTATAAAGTTTATATATAGTAGTCTGATGTGTAAGGAACAGTAGCTAATATCTTTAAATTTGTATAGTATTTATTATATAACTTGAAGAGGTGAAGTGTCTGACAGGTGAAGCTTATTTTGGTTTTTTTTTTTTCTTTAGTGATTGGAATTGGAAAGCCTTGCTGGCTTAAAGGGATGACCTTTCCCCATGGCAGCCGGTGGGAACAGGAGTGCAACAGCTGCCACTGTTTGGATGGACGTATTGACTGCACCAAGGTAGGCATTTTGGCCTATTTTCTTAAAAGCTAAAACAAACTCATTGTTCTTCATATACCAGTTAGTCTTTGTCTCCTCTAAATTTCCTTTGTTTTTGGTTTTTTTAATTGGCTTCCTGTAAAAGTAGTTATGAATTGTCTTTAATATCATAAGTTACTGTCCTGCTGTCAACCTGCTAGAACAGGTTCTCTAGACCACTTGTTGCAGAAATAAAATATGAGCTGGAATAAAGGATAAATAAATCACACTGCTGAAGCTTTGTAAACACAGTTTTAGAACTCCTAATTTACTGAAATGTGAGTTCTAAGGCATAGGACATGCAGGAAGAAATTTTTTGCTGGGCATTAACTGCCTGTTTATATTGTTCTTCAGTAGCTTTATGAATTGAGAGCTTTCAACCTTGGTATATTTATTGTGGACTAGATCCTGGTGATTTTGTGACTGAGGAAAAGAAAGACCTAAATTCAGATTGAACATGTGCCTTAAATTTGACTCATCCATGTGTGGTATTAGATTTCTTCCATGTGTAATGGAACACTTACTGACAATTGTGCTTTAAGAAATCCCTAAGTTCCTAATACCTGTACAATGCTATGTAGGACCTTAAAGGCTTTGTGGAATTGTAGAATATCTTGAGTTGGAAGGGATCCTCAAGGATCATCCAAGTCCAGTTCCTGGAACGGAGCTGTGTTTGGAAATTGCTGCACCCCAGTAATTTGTGGGTACCAGCAAACTGTTACCTTTTGGGAGCATGGTTGGAGTGCTTGTGCTTATCACCAATGTGCATCAGCTCTTAACATATTCTGCATTCTCTGGCAGGGTCTCAGTTGTGAATATTGAAGAAATTATTCTTCATGGTGATACTGCTCTTTCTATATTGTAGAAGTCTAGAGGACTAAATTAAAATAAACACTTAAATTTCTGTATAACTCAGTAAAGTGGGACAAATCTATAAACTTTAAGGACATATGCCCAGTCAGTGGTTTCTCAGATTATCTTTGCACAGATTTTTACTCTCGTGTCTGTACTAAATGTCCTCATTTTGTGGAAGAGCAGAATCATCTGCTAATGGAACTACAGCAGTATCAAAGACAGATATTTTCATGTGTGGATTGTTTATTTGGGTATGATGCATGAGAGCAACTACCTGTAACAGTGCTTCATTCTTTTTAATTCCTAGGTGTGGTGTGGAAAAAAGCCTTGTCTGTTACACAAATACTGGGATAATTCAAATAACCAGTGTCCCATGGGTCAAGAATGCCAGGAGAAGTATATGAAATGCTTTCAGCCACCATGCACAGACTGGGGAGAATGCAGTGCCTCTGAACCTCTGCCTATCAATATCAAGTGTCTGCCTAATTCTGGGTACTTGGACAATGACTGTGCTAGAATTACTTTAATTTTTAATGGAGACAAAGTCCCCCAGGTAAGAATGGAATTCTTAATGAAGTGTGGCAATATATGTGGGGATCTATTCTATGTCACAGCATGCAAGATTAAGGTTTCTAGTATGACTCCTTGCTATTATAAGCTTGGAAATTTTATTACTAGACTCCTGTTGCTTTTAATTGAGCTTTGTCTAAAGGGTGAGGCAAAATTCGGGTTTGTACTGAATATTCTGTCTTCTTGAGTCTTGAAGAACTATTTACATTTCAAGCTCAGACTGTACCAACATAATCATACAAGCTCACTGTTTTGCCCTTCATTCAAAACCCCGTTCTTCACTTTTCTGCCCTTTCTTGCTCCCCTTTTTGCTGCCTTCATCAGTTCTTAGCAACTGCAAGAACTCTGAAGATCCTTGTTTTTACATGCTATTTTTACTTGAACTAAAACGACACAATCTCCCTTGCTTCTAACAGGGCACTACAACAGAAAATATCTGTTCTGAAATCCGGTATTTACCAGCTACTAGGACTGTTTCTAGGGACAGAACTCTGATAATATTGTGTGATCCATCTTACTCCACAGAGAACGCAGTGGAAGTTGCTATTGTAAGTATGAGACATGTGTGTATATGTATACAAGTATGTTTTCTTATTAGTTTTTGCTGGGGAAGAAGTTGTTCAAGCTTGTTTCACTTGAATGCAGGTGGACCAATCTGTGGCCTAGTCTTGTCTGCAAAGCAATTTTGTGATCTCACAATTTCCTACACTGCCAGAGAGCTGAAACTGCAGGTTTTGTTAATGACAGATGGCCACTACAAGCTCATGATAAATTAACTTTAAAGACCAGTTCAGCCCAAATTAGTGAACAGGTGCCTACTTGTTCTGTTAGAAATCTTGGGCTATTGACCTTCTCAGAAGGAGATATGGTTACAGGTGGCTGGATTGTTCTTGTAAAGAGGTTTGTGCTGTGCATTTAGTGTATGGCTGCTTCAGGGATGTTCTTTAAACATAAGGTACTAAGTGAGAAGTGGAAGAAGGTGCAAGTCAAGTAGATGAAAGTAACTGCTGTCTTAATAAACTAAAGACTTACTTTAGGTGCATTTACAGGTCAATCCCTCCATGCTTGTGTATAGCTTAGTTTTCCAGAAAGAGTTAATCTTCATGGTAAATGTTTATCCAGTCAGAAGCTGGACTGGATGTCTCTGCTAGTACTGTAAAGAGCATGCTGAGCCACGATGCAGGGACCAAAGTGTATGGTATAAATAGAGCAGACTGTTATTAGTCCAAGCTTCTATCTAAATAATGCACATGTCTTGAACTCCTCCAAACTATGACTAAGTTTAGCTCATCAGTTGAAGTAACATGGAAGTCACTGCCTATGCTTTGAGGTATGTTAAATTAACAAGTAGGTGTGCTACCCACCTAGTCTGACACTGCATCTGCAGTTTGGGTAGAGCCAGCCATGCTGTTGCTGTGGTAAGCTTTTACAGAACTGTTTGTAGCTACTGTCAGGCAAATTCAACTGAGTGAACTCAATGAAAATGTTGCTAGATTTAAAAAGTACATTTCCATGGTGAGGTGACTGCAATAACTTCTTGCTTTCCCCCTTCACTCCCTTTAGTCCTTTGTCCCACACCGAGATGAACAAGATAACAGCCTCATTCAGAATGCTGCTAATACAATAGTCAATGCCATCACCAAGCGACAGAACAGCACGGTCATGCTGGCAGTAACTGAAGTCAAAGTGGAGACCATCGTTGTTGGGAATTCATCATCAGGTAAGGTTCCAATGCATACCTCCTCTGTGGTGTTTTTTGTTCCCCTGCTGTCAGACTTGGCTTATCTTTCTTTACACATTGGAGAAAATGATCCACCAGGTTGTGTTTTTAGTTGCTGTTACTAGCTGAAGAGAAAGTGGCTTTGAGATCAAGATTCTGTGCTTGTGTGCTAGTTTAAACTTAACCTCATCCCTAAGTGATATGCCCAGATCCTCTTGCAATGGTTTTGGCTCTGACTTCCAGCCAGCTCTCCAGCCCAAGCACACCTTTCATAAGATCAGGAGTTGTTGTGTGCAGTTCCAAGCCTGTCCAGTTCTCCTACATTAACCTTAAACCAGCCTCAGCCCTTGATGCTGCTGCACTGAGACTGTGAGAAAATGAAAATTCAAGGAGAGGGAAGGTTCTGTGTGACACCAATCTCTTCTGAAGTGCTCATGTGCTATTTATTTACCTTAACAAGAGTTAAAGATGTCTAGTTTCTTCCAATACTTGGCCATGATGTAAAACTTCACTCTCCTTTTCAACATGTGTTTCTCACTAGCGCACAGCTGGCTTGAAATGTAGCATTCATTCCTGTTTAAGAGAGGATATGGTGTGATTGGAGACCTTTATCTCCAAGAGCTGTGCCAAACTGAGTTTTGGAGGTTTTGCATGCCTGTGTTCCTGCCTGGGGGAGGCAGGAGATGGGCTTGTGGAAGACCGCTGGTAGGCTCAAGTTCAACCAAGCCCCAGAGTGAAAATCTTACAATGGTAGGAGGCTCTCCCAGGTTTTTCCTAGACCTCCCCAACATAATCTTGTGGAAGATCTTCCATCCATAGTCTAAACAATTAGGAGATTGCCTGGTTCCACTTCCCTTGCATTTTCCTTCTAGGAAATGCCTTTCATCTGTTAAAGTCTTGGCAAATGCTCTGTTTCCTCAGCTCTCCTGAAGGAGTGTGCTTGCCTTAAACAGCAGTTGTGTAGGAGATAAGGATTTGAGCTGGGATTTGGGCATGCCTCAGCCCTCTGGCTTTTCTGATTGCTTATTAAATTCTAGGGCTAAAGGGCTGCAGATTACTTTGCCTCCCACCTCAATAAGATTTAAAGAGTCTTCCCAAAATAGTGAATTAATTTGGGTTCTCTTGCAAAATGGTTTCCAGACTCCACATTTTAATATGGGTGTTCAGTATTGACCACTGGCCCTTACTTCTTAAGTGGAGTTGTTATGAAGCAAACTGTAACCTGGTTTTGGATTTTATTTGTTTTACTGCTGCCCCTTAATTTGTTGAGGTGGGTGAAATCCTATTAGAAAATGTGCTTGAGAGTCCTCTGTGTTGAGAATCTCATTTCTGTGGGGTGCTCAAGAGTCTAGGTGGAGCTGATAATTCAGATGCTTCATTGACTTCCTCTAGCTTTAAGAGAAAGTAGTCTGAATTTGGAATCTGTACGCCAAAAATTCTGTATAAAGAACCTGTTACTAGGTGAACTTGGATCCATGGTCATATGATGAAATAATAGATGTGATAGCAGTGAGAATGCAAGCTTTGTATTCTAATCTTGGAGAAGCTGTTATGAAGAGCTCCTGTTTCTTTGAAGTATTTGTCCCATTCATGATTTAATGTTAGGTTGCTTATGAAAAATCAGGAGAGAATAGCAGTTAGTCATGTGCGTGCAATCCTTCCCATAGCTGCTAAAACACAATTTTGAGATCCCTTGAGGCCAACCATGTTGGCAGTGTACTCACCTTCCTGTACCAAAAGGAAATGTTTGAGAATGTGTCACATTCCACATAAGAATGTGCTCAGAAGGCACTTGAACGTTGGAGGGAAGGACTGTGGTGTTGAAACATGGGTTGTTTTTGTATAGTCATTTCCAGGTTATTCTGTAAGCAGATGCCGTAAAACTGCTGAGGGAATTTATGTTTGGATCAGGCATTAGAGTGGTGGGTGGACAGCATTTGTCTGCAGAGTTGTTTGAACAATCCCATTGCTCTCTATAAAAACAAAGCACCTCATCTATTGTTGCCCCTTAGCATGTGTGAGTTTTTGCTTATCAAGAACAGAAAAAAGCTGTAATTCTCTCCTAGCTGTACAGCTCTTGAGGAAGGGGGGCAGAAGAAATCCAAATATATATAAAATTTCCAGAAGTATTTTCCTAGAGAAATAATCTGTGTCTATGTGGGAGAATGGGAGAACACTATAGTGAGATGTGGATTGAGAGAGTGGAGAAAAGCAATTGCCTCAACAACTTTTCTTTGTTCATTGAGCAGTGAAGACTCTTCTCCCTAGGGCAAATATTCTGGTATTTCATCCTGAGGTAGAAAAGGAGCTTGCTGAAGAATTCATGACCAATTTGGTTATGTAGCCCTAACCTGAATGTTTTTGGAGATCATTGATACATAAATATCTGTAGACAGATGGTAAAGGACTGTTCTTTCTGATGATAAATGCAGGTGCAAGTGCCAGTACTCCATTGTCTGCCTCCTTTTTCTTATCCTAGCAGGATTGCTCAGGTTTTCTCGGCCAAGTAGGTGCTAGAGAAAGATGTTACTTAACAAAACCATTTTGTTTGCTGAAGGGGACAAAAGATCTCAAATGGAGCTTTCCTCCCTCATTATTAATCATGTAAAACTAAACTAGTAAAGAGCACTTTCAAATGGACCTGGTGCATTCAGGCAGTTGTTATTGTGCTGTAAAAACATCTTAATTCCTTTCTCCTAAAAATGGTTCAGTGGATCACCTGTAGTCAAGTATGGATCATTCTCTTGCAAATGTCCAGTGCTATATATCTTGTTCTGTTAACACAAGACTTTTTCTTTCCATTTGCCCTCCAGATTATTTGGTTCCAATTCTTTGTGCAGTATTTAGCATTGTGTGGCTGACTTGTATCATCATCTGCGTGTGGTGGACTCGGAAGAGGAGAAAAGAGAGAGAGAGAAGCCGTCCTCCCAGAGAAGAGGGTGCCAATAACCAGTGGGCACCTTTAAATCCCATAAGAAATCCTATAGACAGATCTTACAGTAACAAAGACATTCGTTATGAATGCAAAAACTTCATATCTCCTCAAAAGAGAACTTGTGATGCGGTGGAGGAGTATGTAGAGTATGAGGAGGAGGAGGATGAAGAGGAGGAAAGAGATGAGGAAATGGACAAATTCCTCTCTCACAAACTCGCAAAGCCTTTGCCGACAAAGGTGTCTGACACATCAGAGAGCAGTCCAGTAAAGAAATCCCACCAAATAGGCAAAATGGACAACAGATCTGTAAAAAATGTGAATGCATCAAACTTTGAAGGCAGTAGAGACTAACCTGTATTTGGGATGTAGGCAGACTGCGCCTGCGCTTGCTGGGGAGGGGAAAAATTGACATCTCCACTTTGCATCAAGGACTAAAAATATCTGGAGTCAAATGTTCATAGTTTCTTTATTTTGCGTAAAAAAATAAATAAAAATAATAAATAAAATTTATTTTGTTTCTTTAGCCTTGTATAAATTATTCAATGACTGTCAGATGAAAAAAAATGAGTAATCTTTGATAGTTGCTATTTTTGTAAAGTTTACTTATAATACACTCGCTGTGTGGCAGAGGAGAGGTTGTATTTTCAATATGTGTAAAGTTTATTACAAAAGACTGTACACTGTTTACAGAATGTATTTCTTTTTATTACTTGCTCTAATTTAATGGTGGCTTTAAAACCTCCTGGTTGAGGAAATTGTGTGAACTTTAAACTGCTTTCTTGACTTTGAATCTCTATTAATGGCAGCTCACTGCACTTGTTACGTTAGTAGCTTCTGTAAGATTTCCAAATTTGCCTTACACACTTTGTAATAGGAACAAAAAAAAATTATAGAGATCTTTCAACTGTGGTTTAAAAGTGGCCTTTTTATTTCTGTTGAATTACTTTAGAATTGCAGTATTGAAGCATGTGACAAGTGCCTTGAGATTAAACTTTTTCTATAGCAACTGTCAAAGACTGCCATATCAATATAGTAAAATTGTGAGAACTCTAGGTTCCCCAACTGACACAGTTTATTTTCTAATAGTGAAAGTGCTTTTTTGTAAATATGTACATATTAAATGAATCACTCTGTATATTTGATTTAATAAGTTAAATATTTTGGTCTTTTTTTTTTACATGTCATTCCTTTTAATTTATGTTGCAGAAAAGGAGGTTCTATGGCAGTTTATAAGACTTTTTTTGGTATTATGTCCAGATTAGAAAATGATGTTAATACAATCAATGTTAGGAATCTGTTGGTCATTTGTATTTACATAGGAGCATAACCACTTATGTGTAAATAGATCCAGAAATGTTTGTTTATCCCCATGTTCAGCCCATCTCAAGAACACTAACGGGTGCATCTACTGTACAGTACCGACATAGAGAGGCATTGTTTTTTCTTTTGTGAATATGTTAATTACATGTGGTATTACTTTTTTTTGCGTTTAAATACAGGCCTAATGAAGGGAACAATATTTTCCTCAGTCTTGTTTCTGTTGTGCTTTATTCATCTTTCGCTCTAAAGGAAAAAGGCTGGCAAGCTCAGAGGATGGGTGTACCTCAGTAGAAATGGTTAAATGTTTTGGAAGGCTTATGCTTTTTTTTTTTTTTTTTTAAGGCTTTTATTATTGCTGTTAACTGGGCAGACTATAAGTTTATTTTAATTACTGAAGAAGCATAACACTACATACACCTAGTTACCCTACCACTGAGAGGAACGGATGTCTGAGAGTGTAAACTCTGGCCCACGAACAATGTAAACATGAATGTTTTGAAACCAGTTATTTTATACAGGAATGCAGGATTTGCTTTGCAGGATCATCTGTTTTAGTACATTTTTTTGACATGTTCTTAAAAAAAACCTTTCAGAAAAGAAACTATTTATTAAAGCATTTTATAATGATGTTTGTTGTAACTTTTTTACTTGTGCTAAATATTCAAAACTTATTTTGATAACCTGGTTAGGAGTTAGTTTAGAAAAGGGTACTATCCTTCTCATGTTCCCCAGTATAATCCTGAGTATTTAAACCAAAAACACTTTTTTTCTGCTACTCTTGTAACTTTTTGTACTGTAATGCTGCTGTCTTCCATAATCTAATAAAATGATTCCCTCATTGTGTGTAAGATACTTCAGATTGTTGTTTGCTTTCTAAGCTCTTGGAGCTCAGATGTGACCAGGCTAAAGAGAGGAGGAGTGAAAGTCCAGGTTTAATTCCCGGTACTTCCCGTAACCCCAGCGTGCAGCACCAAGCTCCAACACTTCCTGAGCCCCGGGCAGCCTGCAGAGGAGGTGCTGTCCCCTGGGCCTCTCCCTGCAGAGTGCAGGGGCTGTGTTTAGCTGCCAGCAGTTGGACTGGATGATCCCCGTGGGCACCATCCACCTCAGGATGTTCCACGTGCCTGTTCTGCAGTGGTTCTCCTCCTGGCTGCTCAGTGAAGCCTTCTCTGAGCAGAGCTTGTCTTCCTGGGGTGAGAAGAGGGCTGGCTGAGCATGCAGGGGGCTGAGGAGGTGTCCTTTCCCAACTGAGTTGGATTTTGAAGTAAAACCTTCCTCTACTGTACAGCCATTCAGAGCGTTTACATGTCATGCTCCAATCTCAGTTGAGGTCTATTCCCATTTCTCTAACAGTTCCTTTGTATATGATATTTTACATAGTAAAAGATTAATTCCTGTAAGATAATATGGAATATAAAAGTTTAATTTTTCCTAGTAGCTATCAGCATCTGAGGCAGAATTCTAGTTTCTAGCAGAGGTTGTATTGCAGTCATCATACAGCTACTTTTTAGTGCTTTTTCTTGGAGTATTTGCTTGTCTTCATCGTGACAGAAACAGCTCTCAGCTGAGTCGGTCCTCAAAATCTAATTCTGTTACCTTTCTCAAAAGAAGAAATAATAGGTTTATATATGTTTGGAATAAGGTCACTGCTGTTCTGTCATCTGGTCATGAGCTGGCTGACTGCTCCCAAAGGTGCCAATTCTGCTTCTTCCCAGTACTGAAGTAGCCAGGGGGCAGACCAGTGGTCATCACCCACTGTTTAAGCAAAGGGACTGAGCCTATGTCCAGGAGTTGTTCCTCTGTGGATTCACAAAAAAAGCCACAGGCAAATGTTCAATTTTGTAGTGCTCTTTCCCTGCCAAAACCAAGAATGATTTGATGCCTCCTTCATGTGATGAGTGAGTTATGTACACTGAGATACGTGAAACAAGATTAATATGTTTAGAAGGATAAACAAACAAAAAGTAAACTTTCTGACTTCCACGAATTAACCTTGATCAATTTTATGGAGATCCTATTTCTATGCTGCTCTTAAATTACTTGTATGTCTCCACATGCTTCATCTCACCTTATTCAGTAGTTTTGTTTCATCTTGATTTATTTTTGCAGATGTTGCTCTTGCATCTCAACTTCTTCCTGATGCACATGTGCTAGGCATTATGGTGCTGCCAGAATCCTCTCTGTTACAATAACTACATAATGAGGCACACTAATAAATGGACTCTCGTGATTTTTCTAAGCCATGAGTAGTTCTGGGTTAATTTTTCTTCCCTGATGCTCTTTCCAAGACCTGATGTTAACCTGAAACACCTGCTGAGCTCAATTTTCTTTTGGCCATTTGCTGTTGTCTGGTTTGTTCTCCAGCAGGCCATGTAATTATTACTCTTCAGATCAGACTGTGCTTGGATGGCAAGTTAATGTATCCAGCAAAATAACTCACTCTGCCATACCTTTTCAAGAGCAAGCTGAGGGTTGAAAGGCATTTCAGTCACTGCCTTGAAAGCTGCAGAGGACATCAGCTGCAGTTCTAGATGTGGGGAAACTTAAACAAAAGGGATGGGGTTAGCATGTAACAAATTTGCGGAGGAATTTGTGTTAGAGAGATGTGTGAGTGAATTGAACTCTCTCATTGTTATTGAGTGCTGGTGGGCTGTCCTAGTGCTTTGGATGCTCTGGAGAAAGGATGAGCCTGAAGAACAGTCCAAGTAGCTTGTGAGCTGTCCTGGGCAGCCTAGTAGTGACCTTCAGGAGGTTTCTGGTGCATGAGGGGAGTCAAGGTTGTCTTTGCTCTTCCTCTATTCTCAGCACCAAGGCTGGTGCTTGTATCAAGCTCAGAATATTGCTTTTGCTGTGAAAAAATTGTGTGACTCTCTGACCTGCTCTGTTCAAAGCTGCAAAGCAGTCCCTGACTAGCCCTGTGTTCTTATTTCATCACAGGTGGTGGGGTAAAGAATGGGCTTATAAAACAGTAAAGGAACAAAAGGTGCCCTTAAGAGATCACTAAATCCTTCCCAAGTCCATTTTTGTTTCTCTATGAGTATGTGGAACTCTGCTTTGGCTCTGTATGCATGATGCTTTGTATATTTTTACAGTGTGGCAGGAACTTAGTCTAAGTGCAAAAATGTCTTTTCTTCAACCACTTAATTGTAAACAAGTGCTTGCAATCAAAAGTTTATAAAAGAATGTCATAAGTAATATTCTGAAGTTGGAAGTTTTGGGTTTTTTATGAGAATCATTAAGTTTCATGGTTCATTGGGTCACCTTTTCCCTTGGAAAAGCTAGATTGCATCCATCTAGGAAATCTGGATGGTTTATACGAATCTCCTTTTTATGTTGTATTTACTGTTTCTAGAGCAAGAAGAAACAGACAGTGTACAGGGCAGTGTACATTACAAATGAGCTGAACAGAGACCCACCTGTCCTGCTTCAAAGTTAATAATCATGCAGACATCCAGCATGATTTTGTAGAAATCCTTCTCAAAGGATACTTTGCACTGGCTTTATGGAAGGAGTACATAAATCAACTACCTTGGGGACCAATGAGTCAGTCTTTAAGAAGCTCAGAAGAAAAGCTCTATTTATTTTTCCCTGGCAACAAAGCTGCTTCAGGCTTTGTTCTAGATGGGGAAAAACCATGGAAAACCTATGCAGTATTGAGGAGATGTCATGTTTTCACTCATATTAATGTATTCCATCCATATGACTCTTTATAAGCACTGAGACACAAGGAATGAATGTGCTTTGCTGAAGTCAAACTAAGATTTCTTGGTTTCCAGTGGTGGGTAAGGCAGAAGCATCACTTTGCAGGTGTAAATCTGACATTTTGCAAGGATGCAAGACCATGATTAGGGAGGCATGATGTTTTCTGACCTTTGGGTTCCCAGTAGAGGCTTTCACATATTCTGGCAAAAGAAGAACCAGCCAGCCAGCCAGCCCAAGGCAAATCCTTCAGCCCTGTTGGGTAGGGAGAGACTTGTTAACCTGTGTGTCTTTCTCAGCTGCTATCCTATCTTTTCTCCCACCCATCTGAAGGAGGCTTGGGTTGGAGGGGACTTCTCCCTGTGGCAGATGTGCTGTGCTGATAGGCTGTGAAAGGAGGCTGGGCAGGAGCAGTGGAGCAGGTTTGGAAAGTGCTGTGGCAGGGCCTAGAGAAGGCCTTTGAAGGCTTGGCCATCTGCCTGCAGGCATAACTCTGGGCAGAACCCCACCTGCTCATTAGTGAGCCCCACCTGTGGGTGGAAGGTGCTCAGCCAACAGCTGCACTGGTGCACATCAAAGGTCCATCTGCTGTAGCATCCTCTGTCCTGCAGTGGCCAGTGGAAGATGCTTACAGAAAGTGCAAGGCAGCAGCAAATTGCAGCATGAGTCCTCCTCACACCCATCCAGCTCTTTCAGTCAGCACTTTAGGGTCATATTTGATAGGCATCTCTTCTCTGTAGCATCATATCATCCTTTTTATGCTTTTTTATTGTGTGGCAATGAGTTCCACAACTGCACCATGAATTGGGTGGAAAAGCACTTCATTCTGTTTGTTGTGAACCTGCTCCTCAGTAAGGTGATGTAAAAACAGCAAGCAGTTGCTCCTTCTCCATCTCCACCACATTTGGGGTTTACAGTGCAGACACCGCTTTCTCCATAAGTTTTGGAGTTCAAACTCACAGTCTTCTCTTTCTACTTGCAGGCCTGTTCCAGGTCTCCAGCTAGTTTTCCTATATGACCTCTGTGCCCTTCCAAATTATTCTCTGTCCCTTTGGAGTCAGGTTGACCAAACTGACCAGTATCTAATGTGTGGGCACCCCACAAAAGCCAGCACTGTTTTATACTCTGTTCAGATCCTTTCTTGACCATCCCTGGTGCACTGGTTTCTTTTTGACCCATGTTGGCTTCAAGGCTGATGAGGAAAAAGAGGTGCTTGTTTCATGCCTTGGCTCTGTATGCTCCTGGCTCTTGTTAGAGCAAAGCTGTCTGAATGCCACTGTTGTGAGTGCTGGGATCCCTTGGGAAGCTCACTCTGCCATGTCTGTCTGCAAGGAGCAGCACTGGGGTGTGCGGGGTCCACAGTGGGCCTGGGAATTGTGATCCTGTTTATTTGGGGCAGGGCTGGAGTGGGTGGATATGCCAATGACAAGGATTTGTGCACACCAGGCAGTACAGGAACAAGCCCTGCAGCCTTCCCAGCAGCCAGGAGGCTGAAAAGGACGTGGGCATCAGTGAGTGTGGAAGAAGACTGTTTTGGGGAATGCTGCATCACTAAGATCTAGAGGTGAGGGTTACATGGGTACCACATTGCACTGGTTCATCCCTCTTCAGTTGCTCTGCTGCTGAAGAGCTGTGCCACAAGTCCCAGCTGGCACAGCCTGTCCCCAGAGTGGTGAACCCCCAGCCCTGCACTCTTCAAGGTGAGCTGAAAGGGCCACATTCATGCTGCACCACCAGCACGTGGGGTTTGCTGCTGGGGAGGCAGCAGGGAGAAGGAGGAAGGGGGGGGTGGCTGGTGGCCATTGCCCTGTGCCCAGCCCTGGGCAGACATGTGGCTGCTCCAGCAGTGAGGAACACAGCCCAGGAGGCTGCTCCCCACCATTATCTGTCAGCTCTGGTTCATCACTGGGCTGCCTCTTGTGGAAAGCTTACCCATGTCTGACAGCTGCTTCAGACACCTCATTGTTTTAGGAGCAGAAGGAATCCTCTGGCAGGGCTTTTCTAGGTCCTGATACCTGCAAGTGCTGCGAAAATACCTCAAAATTAGTTTTGTGTATCTCTTTTCAGATAAACATGTAGGTGTAGCATCATTTCAAAGTAGTGTATGATAGCTGTTGGGAAGAAGGGGATTGTCCCTCCTATTGTACCTTTTTTAGCTGTGGGCCCAGGGCCTGACCTCTCCATGGGTTAGAAATTATGGGACAGTTTGTATTTGTTTCTCCTTTTGCCCTGTGGCTTATCTGAGTGCTTCCCTCTTTGGTGGTCCCCTCACTGATGTGTGTCTGCATGACTGGGCTCCTCTCCAAAATCCTCCATGTGTTACTTACAAGGAGGTGCCAAGGGCTGGGAGAAAGGGCTGCTCAGTGCTGAACCCCCAGTCAGCCTGGGCAGGGAGTGTGCCAAGCAGCCCTTTTTCTGGCCAAGGGCAGAATTTAGGAGTGCCTGATAGCCCTGTCCTGCTCTGCCTTCTGTGGGGCTGAAACTCGCCCAGGCAGGGCTGGTCCCTCCACAGGACACTGCAGGCTCAGTGGCTGCTGCATTTTCTCATCCCCACCTCCCAAAAGAACACAGAAATGGTCAGTGCAGCAGCTTCTCAATGGGAGGTGAAACTGCTGGAGTTGAACACTTGGGCAAGTTAAAAGGTGAGTGTGGATGTGCAGGCTCTCCTCTCTCTTTCTCTTCCATTTTTTTTTAATTAAATGATAACTAAAAAAAGAAAGAAGAAAAAAAAATTCAACAGTGAAGAGCTCTGCTCTCTCAAGACATGCACTGGGAAATGCAAAGGTGCTGCCTGAGCTCCCTGGGCCACTGGGATGTGCCTGGATGCCACCCTCAGCCTGCTGAGGCTCCTTGGCATGGTGGCACAGAAACATCCCTCCTGCATGGCCCCAAGGCCCCAGAACAGGACAGGTCCCCAGGGAGGCTCTGACAGTCTGCTGACATCTCAAGTGCAGCAATATCCGCTGAAAAAGTGAGGAGGAGAACCCTCTTTGCACCGTGTCACCCTGGACAAAAACCTGTGAGTGGGCAGGGGTGGTGGGAGCAGAGATCCAGCACCTTCTAGGGGCATCCTGAGGAGCAGCCTGGCTGTGTGGGACCCCCAGCACCGGGCAGTGCAGGGAGCACATGGCACACATTTCCCAGCCTGGCTGTTTGAATTTTGCTCTATATTTAGTGCCCCAAAGGAGCGCTTTGATTTGCAGTGTTCCCAAGCACCTGCTGCTCCCAGGGACTCTGGTGGTCTATATGGGTCCCAGCGAGGCCCGGGGTTCAGCTGCTCCCTCTGCATGCCTAAATTTGGGTACTAAAGGTTGGGAGCTGCGGGTGCTATATTCTGCTGGGGTTTGTGTTTCTCCTGCTGTGGGGCACGGTGCTAATCTGGGGTTTGTGGGCAATGTGTTTTCAAAACAAGGGTGGCTTTGATTTGCCAGTTTCTGGTTCAGCTCATCTGAGGGATTAATCGTTTTTCAGAGCAGAGAGAGATTAAAACTTACAGAAATAAAATCTGAATATGGGCTAGCTGCTTCTTCCCAGCAGCAGATGCCTGGCACACGCAGTGTGTCTGGTGCAGGGCATCCCTCTTGCAGTGGGAGCACTTTCCAATGCCTGTTCCCTGCACACCCAGAGGAAAGGCTGAGCTCTAATGCTGAGTGGGACCACCCAGCTGTCAAAACCTCCAGCTGGCTGTGACAGCTCAGTGGGGCACTGCTACAAGTGGCCTTTTAAGGAGCCCTGGTCAGGCACTGGGCATAAACACTTTTCCCTTTCATGCTCATTTCCAGGGCAGGTAATTTATGTATCTTGGTAAGAACTGGTAACCATGTCCATGCTTCTGTCCCTTTGTAATTTCCTGTTGTTGCTTTCCGGAGAAAAAATACCAGCAGACATCCAAGGTTACTTCCTTGGCATGCTCTGTGTGTTTTCAGCCTGATTGTATCTGCACTGTGTGGATGTTTCCTGACGTGCTGCATCTCCCCCGCTCTTGCATCACAGCTGAGCACTAACTGGGCATGCTTTGCTGCAGCAGACCTTTCCTTTCTGACACAGCCCCAGCTGCCTCTCACAGGCTTGCTCCCAGCCACATCCCCTGCTTTGTCCAGCTCCCAGATTGCTCCTCAGACTCTTGGTGGTGCTGCATAGACCTTGAAGCAGAGCAGGAGATGATGAGTGACTGTGGCACGGATCAGATGCCCACACAGCTGCTGGAAAGGGCCCTCACTTCTCTTAGTGCAAGACAAATGAGGTCTCCCAAAGGTGGCTTTAAAAGGTGGCCCTCATGGCAGGCTGACTGCTCCCAGATGTTGCTCTGGGTGCCTGCAGCAGCTGGATGAGGAGCAGTGCCAGGATCCTGGGGCACTCCTGGTTCACTGAGCTGGCACTGCTCCTTTTGCCCATCCAGACCTTGAGAAGTGTGAGCCCAGGTTTGTTGTTCCTCATTGCTCCAGGATGCTTTGACATTCCTTAAGGAGATCAGAGCTCATTCCCCTCTCCACTGCCAGGCCTGGGCTGTGGCAGCACGGTCCAGCCCCAGCACAGGGCCTGTATGTGATGCTGCAGATGAAAGCTGTTGTTTGTTTACAAGCTCTCCTCAATTAGAACTCATTTGCTGCTCACACACTATATTTAAAAGCTCATGTTTAAATCAGCACCGGTGATTTAGGAGTGCCTGTTTTGTTTTCTTTCCTAGATACATACGATAATTCCTCCACCTGTTAAAAATCTGTTGCTAATATTTGCTGTCAGGTTTCCTTTTTTTCTTTTTTTTAGTCCCCTGCCAGGATAGCCAGAGGCCTGCAAGTGTTTATTTAACTCTAGCTGTTTACTTCTCATAAATTTCTCTGCCTGAAAATCCAATTGGGATCAGGCAGGAAAAAGCTTTACAATCATGCTGGATTAGATTAAAATAGACAGAAAGTTTCAGTTTGGGCATTTTGGCAGCTCTGGATCTCCTCAGAGGAACTCTCAGGGAGGCTTTCCAACACACAGCCCCAGTGGTATGGAGGGGATAAGCTCACGTCCTGGTGGCACTTTGTACCCCAGTGTCCTGGCCAGTGCAGGTGTCCCAAGAAATGGGGCAGGGCAGGAGCTCTGCCCTTGGGATTATTCCCTGAGCACCCTCCATCCCCAGGGAACTGCTCCAGGCAGAGCCACTGCACCATCCCTCTGGGGTATATGTCACCTTTTGGCCTTAATTTCTGCACGTCAGCTAAGTAGCGAAAAATATCAATTTAATTTTTTTTCCTCAAAATTATTGTTTTAAAAACTTTCCTGTAATTTTTTATTCTATTCATTCTTCATTAATTTTGTTAATTCATTGCAAACTTATCATATAACTGATGTCTGTGTATACCTTTTTTCAGAACATCAAATCAATCTGATCAGACTCACCCTTGGGAGGACAACTTTAGTCTTTCAAGGAAAGTTTTGTCCAGATTGCAAAACCCTTGCTATAAAAATTGTATTGGGTGTGTGCACTTGTTTAACTGCGCCTTTACATGAATGAAATGTGTGAGAGCTCCCGAGCCAAATTCTGGTGTAAAGTTAGGAAACTCAGGGTAAGCCCAGGACGAGAAGACAAACTTCCTCAGTGTGCAGATGAGCTGATCCAGCAACCTTCCAAGGAACAGGAGCATGCCCAAGGTTTGAAACCTATGGCTTTGGGTTTCATCAGTCACTTCTTTCAACGAAACCCTGTCCTGTCATGGTATTATTTGTAGAATTATCCCTTTCTATAACTTTTTGTCCACCTACTGAATTTTTATGAAATGGAATGTTTACAGAGACCACTATGAATTTTCCAAAGGAGTATGGACTGGGATGCTGAAAAAAAAAGTTCCCAAGTATGTATCTGATTGGGACACACATTTCTTTCCTCCAGGCCCCTGGGCCTTCCCTATATTCCATGCTTTAGCCAAGGGCCAAATGTCAACCCAAATTTCCCACTTCTACACTTTAGAAATCAGAAGAACCATTCTGGATCCACTGCAATGTGCATGAAAAAAAATTTCTTTTGTTCCTTTCATAACTTTTAGAACAACTCGAATGTCTTCAGGGATTCAGTCAGGAAACATAATCTTGAATAAGATAGAAACAAGAAAGTCAAGTCCTTGTTGTATCTTCCATGCTATTTCCATCTCCAATGTATTTCCTCTCTCAAATTGCTTCTCTCCAGAGTCACACTCTGCCAGAGATAACTAGGTGGCAGTGAGTGAAGAAAGGACCGGCATTGTCTACAGCTTTGAACCGTGAATAGCCCTTGGAAAAACAGCAGCAGAGAGAGATACAAGTTCAGGTTGATAAAGCAGGTTGCCAAGTGACTGAAGGCTTGATCCTGTTTCACTGAAGCTGGCGGTGAACTCCCATGGATGTCACTTTTATCCCTGCTCCCAGCCCATCTTGGGTGCCATCCCCAGCAGCCTGGGCAGCGGGGCTGTCAGGAGCTCTGTGGGGATGGGGATGGGGCTGGGTTTGCTGGTGGAGCCTCCTCCTGCTGCAGCTGCTGGGGCCAGGGTACCAAGCACCCACAGGAAGCAAGGTGGGTCAGCTGAGGTTCAGCATCGTGCTGGTTCTGTGCAGTGCCCTCTGGCTTTGTGCTGTTGGCAGAGTGAGCACAGATGCACACACGTATTTACATCATATTTATGTACATCAGGGCCTCAAAGTTGTAAGGAAAAGTCCCAGAAACAGCTGCCATTTAGCAGTCCCCAGGGGTGGAGATTGAGGCCCTGAGCTCTCTGTTGATATTGCAGCTCATCCTCAGCTCTGGCTCCATCAGCCAAGCCCCCTGGCTGCATGGATCCAAGCCCTGGTGCACTCCTCAGACAGCACCACAGGCTGGACCCATGCAGAGGGGACACCTCCTCAGCCCTGTACCAGACCCACAGCTGTGCCTTCAGCAGGTGACGGAAGAAAATGATCCAATTTAAGGCCATTTTGACAGCTGCCCTCTTCCCCACCACCATCTTCTGCCTGCTTGGTGCACACGACATGAAACACTGGGCAGCCCAGCAGCACAGCCCCTCACTGCTGTCACCGAGACCAGCTCTCAAAACCCTGCAAAGAGAAACCACTTTATTTCAGTGCCTCCGAAGGGGCTGGATGAATAGCTGAACTGCAGCAGCCTAATGGCCTTTGGAGGGGGGTGGGAAGCAGGATGGGACACGCAGCAATTTGCAGGGAGGCGTGTGGGGAAATGTTGTTGCGGCGATGAGGAGCGGGAGATGGAGTAACAATGGCTCCAGTTTACATTGTGCTGCGCCGGCGCTGTGATCTGCTGCCAAGATCAACCCTGCAGAGAGGAACTTGAGAATAACACGAATAGTGTGGCAAGAGAGATACCCTACAGCATATCCTGCTCCCTCGGACTTTGCCTTTGAGTCAGGAGTGAAATATTGGAGCTATTGTGGTGAAGTGAGACTTAAAAATAGAAGGGAAAATTGCTGCTTTTTCTTTTTTTTTTTTATTTCCCCCTCCAAAGGGACATTGTTTTTAAGTTGTGGTACTTCTAGTTTGAGTCAAGGAGGAAAACACTTGAAGGCATTGAAAGGGCTAGGAATCATGTCACTCATCAGCTGTGGTGTGAGAGCTGCCCCTTATCTCCATGGCCAAAGCGATGCTGCTGCTCTGGTTACTCTCCCCGATGGGTTTCACACTGCTCCTGCATTACCCTCCACTCTCAAGATCCTTTCAGAGGAGGCCTGGTTAACACCAAGAGTCTCACAAAAAACTAGTGCTGAAACTCAGGTGAGTTAGCTGCATTTCTGGCTGCACATGTGTATTACCTGCAGGGAACACAGAGAGGGCTGGTGCCCAGGATTTCTGCACAGGAGGTGAACCTGAATTCCAGACAAAACCTGGAAATTCTCTTCTGTCTTGCAAGAGCAGCAGTCTGGAATCAAAGTGGGTTTAGGGAGTTACAAAGTTTATATTTCTTGCAGGGTTTTACCTCATTTGGATTCTTTTGTTATTTCAGGGATCGGTGGGCTGGTAAAGCTTAGGTCTCTCTGGGTTTTCTAAGAACTGCTTTTATATCAATGTGAGATGAAGCAGAGCAACATCAGATCTGGCCACAGCCATGTGAATGCTGTTTATCTACTGTCTCCAGAAACAGCACTGCCCTCTGTGTTAGGCTCCTGGCTGGGTGCTCCAGGATGCTGCCAGCACTGGACCTCTTGCAAGTGCCTTTCTGGGAGCAGAGAGCCCTCCCTCTCTGCCTCTGAGCTTCCTTGGGAGTGGAGAGGCCAGTCTGGGATGCCAGCACACCACTACAACCAGACAGCTGTGGACAGCTTCCAGCCACGCTCCCAGGGATTGTCCCCCCACCCCAGACTTGCTGCTGGCCTTTGATGAGTGACTGCTGCCACATGGGGACAGGGCTGCTCCCCTACAAGGAGAGAGCTGCAACGCTTTGTATAAATATAGCACCCGACATGTATGTCTGAGTTTACCAAATTCGGCCCTTTCCCACTGGTAAACTGTGAGAACCAGCAGGGTCGTAGTGTTTATGGCCAGAAGGAGTTGCTAAATCTGGATTTACACAGATCTCTGAGCTCAGTCACCCAAACCCAGTAGCTTGTTTCAGTGAAGCTCGTGTTGCTCTGAAGCCAGTGGGAGATGGAGCACCTCTTTGTCCCACAAACTGGTCATCACCATTGTTCACTCGTGTGCTTTCCTTCTGGTTCAAAAATCCTTCTCCTTCTCTGCCTTGGCAATGTTTCAGACCCCAGAAGAGCTGAATATATTCACCTCTTCAAAGCATATGTACCAGGCTGTCTCTCAATCCTCTTTGCTAAAAATTAAGGAGGCTCTGAGCCTCTAAGGTCTGCCTTTCTCCCCTGCCTCTTACATCCAGGAGGGATAACATATATCCCAGCATCAGAAACCTGGTCTCCCCCAAATGATTTCCAAAACTCAGGATGGTTCATCCTTTCCTCAGACCTGTCACCAAACTTTGGGATAAGACCCTCCTGTGGCTGAGATCCAATGGGCAGCAGGTGCTGGGCAGGCATCTCCAGGGTCGGTGGCCACCCTGGACAAGGAGCTGATGGTTTCTGTGGGATGGTGCCCAAGTGCAGGGTTCCTCCAGGAGCTCAGAGGAGCCACCATGCAGCGGCTCATTTCTGCAGCAGATTAAATCAGCAAAAGGAAATGAATAAAGAACAAGCAATGGGTTTCAAAAGATGGAAAGAAAAGATAGTTTTTTTTATCTTTGTGGAACCTGACAAAATACCCGTGTGCTGTTGGGAGATGGCATGACTCGATAAATGTGATGAAAATACAACATGAGGGCAGAGAAACAACTCAGGGCCCAGCACTGCTCTGGATATGGGTGTTGGCATCTCAGACGTTATCCCTGACCAGCCAGGACAGGTTTGATCACAGTGCTGTGGGGAGCAGTCTGTGGTGTTTTGAGTCCATGCTGGAAGGAGGGGTATTGACTCAACACTGAAGGTGGAGCAGGCTCTAAGCATTAGTGTGAGGGCTTTTCTAATGCCATTAAAAAGGAAAAGGATAAAAACACCAACAGCACCTGAATGCTGGAGGAACAATGTCTCTCCATCTAGAATCTGACTATTTGTGCACAGTTATAGCAGTCCTTTTAGGGCCTAAATCTCTGAGAAAGACTGGGGTGAGAAAGTTCAAGATGCAGGACTTGACAGCTAGAGCTGCTCACTGGAGAAAGAGGACTCCTTTCCATGTGTTTCTTAGCTCAACACCAAAAGGAACCCCCATGCAACCTTCATTCTGTGTTCAGTTTGGTGTGCAGAGTGGGCAGACACCTCCCAGCTCCCTCCACCCCAAGCAAAACCCAAGTGCTGCACTCA
The DNA here is from genome assembly GCA_024865655.1 of Emberiza elegans. NCBI lineage: Eukaryota > Metazoa > Chordata > Aves > Passeriformes > Fringillidae > Emberiza > Emberiza elegans. The sequence goes on from JALJVW010000139.1 coordinate 34,407,587, forward strand.
CCTCACTGTGCCTTTGGCTTTGCCTGGGATGGAGAAGCACCAGGAACACTGGTGGTGTGCACCAGGGACAGGGACAAAAGCCCCCTTGCTCCCTGGCCAGCTACTGGTATCTGTTAGGAAAGGACAGAACAATTAGCAGCTCAGTTCATCTCCCATTTCTATTCCCTGGACACAATTATTGATCCTCACTGAATTGTCCTTCCTGCTACAGAAAGTCCTCTGTCAGTGCAGGTCCTTTGTGAAGTTTTATTCAGTTCGAACTTAGGCCACATGCTGCATTTCTCATGAGAATGCACCTGAAATTCTGACAACAAACAAACAAAAAACAAAAAACAAAACAAAGCAAAGCAAAAAAAAAAAAAGAAAAAAAAGAAAAAAAGAAAGGAAAAAAATGCCCCAACAAATCTGTCCACCCACAACTTGCCAAGAAAAACCCAAGGCCATAGTCAATAACTCCAAGGAATTCTCAGAGACCTTGCTCACATTCACCAAACAAATTCCTTCCTGGGAATTATTAGCTTGGTTGGAAGTGTTTCGTTTCCCTCTGCGCAGTGTTGGGTCTCAGGTGACAATTTAAGAATCCTCTGCCCACAGCCGGCTGACTGCAGTGAAGAACATTTCACCATTTCATCCACCAATCCACAAAATAATGTCACTGAAAGGGGGCATTGTGTGGGCTCTGTTGGGTTATCAAATCATTCCTCCTTTAAAATAAAAAGCCTTTGCACAGGAATACTCACACTTACCTTGCTGTGAATCCTTTGGTCTTTAGAAGAAGAAAGATTTAATATTTGTTGCTTTCAATCCGGACAGAAGACCAAGAAGCCTTCTCCTGCAAAGCTGTTGGGATGCCACAGAGCAGCCCATGGCTTACAAACATGACAAAGTTGTCTTCCTTATGAGTAATAAATAATTATAAAATGCCTCTCTTGGGTAAAGGATGGAGGTGATTCAGCAAGCACTTCAGCCATGGCCTGGGTGGCATTAATCAGCTCTCATGTCAGAGATGTTGTGTGCAGTCATCTCACAAACCAAGCTTGTGGCAGCAGCTCCTGCACCTCTGACTCAGACACAGTTTTGAAACCCCTGAGTGTGAAGTTTCCCAAGTGACCTCAGAGTGGTTTCCCAGACGGGGAGTTGAGTGCAGAGGGTTTGCAGCCCACACATCTGCAGTGGCACTGGGACACCCATCCAGCTGTCGAGTCAGGGCTAAGGGGCTCTCTGTGCAGGACAGAAAGGCACAGGAGAGGAACATGAGTTAAAAACTTACAGCATAAGGCCAGATTTTAGTGCAGCTCCTTTCTCCACCTTCCCCATTCTGTCCAGAAGCTGAGCTCTTGATGGAGAGTTACTGAGAACTTCTGAGAGCACCTGCTTGCCATCTCTCCATACACAGAAACATTCCCAGGCTTGCTCCCTAGGCCTGGGCTGGTGTTTGGGTGTGGGACAGCTGTGAGGGAGGGATGGCCAGCCTGCCTTTGACCTCAGAGCACATCCAGCACCTCAGCTTTGTGCTGCTGGTGTGGGCCAGCCCCCATGGGCATTGCTTTCCACCAACATTGTGGCGTGCAGATGCTGTATTCATGGAAAGCCCTCAAATTCTGGAGGTGCAAATGAAAGAACCTGTCTGGCAAGTGTTCCACGGCCCAGCAATTTGGATCCTCTCTAATCTGATCTCCCCTGTGTGCCTGCACTGGTCCTTCAGCTGTTATCCTCTCTGCAGAGTCTCCTTCCTTCCAATTTGTGTTGGACAGCCTGCAGTGAGTCCCAGTCTGACATTTCTGGGAGGGCAGCCACTCCAGGAGCAGCTGAAGAAAAGTACCTCTGAATATTCTGCTTTTCAGGAGTTCTTTTCTCCCTATTGTGTTGCGCCATGAAAACTGATATCCCCTGGCTCACTCTCCAGCCATCTCCTGCTTCCATTTCTCCCTGCACGTCCCCAGGGATGGCAGCCAGGTTGTCTCCTGTCAGAGATCACCAAGCAGCAGGGTTAATGCAGCCACAGATCTGTAGCACAGCCCTCCTGAGCCAGAGCCCAGACCACAAACAGCCTGTTTGGGGCACTGTTTGGAGAGAACTTGGAGAAGGCACCACGGGATGCTCACAGGGTCCCTGCACCCTGCTCCCTCCCACTCTTCTCACACATGTTCCTCAAGGAGTTCTCCCTGCAATCATAGTGATGATAAGTCCCATGGATGCACATATTTGCAGCCCTGTGTCCTCACTTTGGATACCTGTGGCTTTTTAGTTTAAGAATGTCCATGAAGGGGGTGCCTGGTGCTTGTTTTTTCCTTGCAGGCTTTCCCATTCCTCCCAGCCCATAAGTGGCTTCTCTCAGCTCTGCCACTCCTTGTCCCTCTGCCTGGCAGCAGAAATGATGACACATTTCACAGGTCTGTGGGAGAAGTGAGTAAAATTACATAGGATGAGAATTTCCTTTGCTGATGATGTAGAGGGATACAAATTTACATGGTTTTCAGACCTATCTGAATTTGAAATATTGTTTCCAAACCAAAGCATAATTAAAGAAAAAAAAAGTTTGAAATCTCCTTGGAAAGGTACAAGTGGGACTTCAGATGTCAGAAGAACATTTTCCATCAATACAATCAATGCTCCTTATTCCAGGCTTAGTGTTTTCTGAAGTACACTGCTGTTTGTAATAGAATATGCATTAAAAATTAATGAAAAGTTGTTTCAAAAACAAAAAGAAGGCTCTTCTTGATAATCGAGATAATATCTTGACCTTGGCAAGAAAATGCCAGTGCGACTTCCTGCAAAGTCACTTTTGGTTGAAAGCTACATGTTCCCACAGAAAGTTTGAATTTATTTAAGGAATGGCATTTTCTTTTCCTTTCCTTTTTTTTTTTTTTAATGTTACTGACAGATTAGGACTCAACCTGATTACTTGCAGGCAGCTGTCTAAATAAGCTATGACAAAAATGTCTTCTTATGACACTGAAGAATGAGCAAACGTATTTTTAGTCACTGAAGTGGATGTACTTAATATCACACATTTTCCCTCTACTCTTTTTCCAGTGTATTTCCCAAAGCTGCTGGGCAGCACATGTCTCTGCTCAGGAATTTCATCACAGGGTTTTTTCTTTCCCACCTGAGCATCCTGCTGCCATATTGTCCTATTCTCATTCTCTCTTTTCTGCCCCAATGCAAGTTGATTGCTTCTTCCCCCTCTTTTGTACGCCTGATAACCTTTTCAGGATCCCAGCCATTTGTTCACTAAGTATGTATTGGTGCCCACAGGCAAATTTTAAGTCCCTAAATCCCCTCTTAGATGCCTCAGTGGTGCATTGAATCTGGTTCAATAGCCTCTTAAGAAACAGACCCTCCATAAAGAGCCAGGGGACAGGCACATCCCTTTCTTTCCGCTGCAGTTTGCCCTCCAGGATGAATGGGAGCATCCCAGCTTGCAGCTGATTATTTTTTTAACACTTGGAGACATCTGCCTGGGAAAGTAACAGCCTCCCTGGGCTCTGCACGTGTTTGTGCATCAGATGTAAGTCAATGGAGGGCAATTCTCCAGAAAAGATCCTGGGCATGTGTGTGAGAGAAAGAAATTGCAGGGAGGCCCCGATGAAGTGAGGAGAGAGGCCCATGAATGACCTTTTCCAGAGAAGGAGGAGGGGGAGGGCAGTGAAGAAGAGGAGTGGAAGCCAGTTCAACCACAGTGCCCTTTCTCATCCTGCAGAAAGGAAAGGCAAACGAAGATGTGAGTGTGGGGAAACCCTGCATGCATTCCCAAAGACAGGGCAGACCCAGTGCCCGAGCAACCTAAGCCCTGCAATTTTCTCCCCACCTTTGGACAAGCAAACAGCTTGTCCCTTGCTCACCATGTCCCCCTGTGGCTGAGCCACCATGGCAGGGCTTGTCAGTGGCTTTCCCTGCCCACATGGCTTGTGCTCACACACAATGCCTCAAAGGAATCTTATAAAAGCTGGAGCAGGGATGGTGTTTGGCCCTCCAAGCCCTGACCCTCCAACAACTTGGTTAATGATTGTGGTTATCAGATACACTGGCTCAGCAGTGCATCCATCACTGGGCTGACAGGGATTCAATCCCACAAGGGGAGGCACTGAGCAAACACATTCAATCTCAGCCTGGCCAGCCCCCAGCGTGCCTCTGCCCCTAAATCCAAGAACAATCAGAGAGTTTCCAGGGGAAGAGCTGCTGTGATTTATTGTCAAATAATAGACAAGATGGGCCTGTGGATGCTGGAAATGCCTCAGAGGCAGGACCAGCTTAGCTGTTGATGCTCCTTGCAGCACACTGGGAGGAGGGCAAACAAGCAGTGGTGCTTCTCTTTCTCTTTTGCTTTGCTGGGTTCAATCCTGCAGCCCAAACCTGAAGCCAGCAGCTTGCTTTGCTGAATCTAAGGCTCATTCCTTGCATCTGGACTGTTGCAATGTCCCAGCTCTGCACTAAAACCTCCTGCCCCATTTGTTTTCAGTCCCTGTCCAGGACATTGTGACCCCCTGTCCCCATCCTGACAGTTCTTCCCCCATTTTCAATAGATTATTCTGCAATAAATCACAACAGTCCTCACATGATGGAAAATTGTTTGTTCTTGCATTTGGGAGAGGTCAATAAAGATGCTGTCAGCCACTGCAGCCCCGGGGGTACCAAAGAGAGGAAGATTAAATTGGTGCTGTGGCAGCAACAGTCCTGGGTCAGTTCACTCAGACTTGCACCCAGCACAAAGCTTGCAACTGCTGGCTTGTCCATGTATTTTTGAATATCACAGTATTTTCATGGTGAGAAAGGTCTGAGGCAAAACACAAATACATTTGCTGAGCTCAACAGCTTTTTTTCTAAGAGGCTTGGAAAAATCTTGAAGCATTTCCTCTGAAGAGGCAGTGCAGAAACAAGCCTGAACCCAGAGTTTCTAAAGACCAACCTCTCCTTCTGCTCAAATGCCATCAGAAATTCCCACTCCTGTTTCATTTTCTTGCCTCATCATGTCACACGTGCATGGAGCTGACAGCAGGGAAGCACTGGGCATATCTCTCAGTGGGAGTTTCCACCTTCACAACCCCTCCAGATGAAGCACCACCAAACCCTGGCTACCCAGGAGAACCAGGAGACAGCTGACAAAGTGGGGTATGCATTGACCAGGTTGGTGTGCCTTTGTTTTGAATATCAATTATTTCAAATATGGCCAGGGTTAATTAGCTGCTCCTGGTTGCCACTGCCTGGAACAGGCCACCCCCTGTGACAAGGGCTGAGTACAGAGCAGACCTGGCACTTGCCTTCACTCCTGATCAGAAACTGGGCAGGCAGCCCCAGGCAGGATTTGGAGGGGTAGAAAACACTGTGGTGAAGTTTGTATCTTATCTTGGATCCTTCAAGCAGTCCAAAACTTTGGCTCAGCTTTCTCCAAGCTCACTCCTCAGCAGATGACATGAGCACAGGAAGGCTGGCTGTAGGATAAGGCAGCACTGGCAGATCCTGGCTGATGGGTGCTCTCTAAAATGTCTCATGCCAAGGTGTGTTGATGCTCCCTGGGCAGGCTCATGGGTAGCCAAAACCCCCTTCCCTGGGGTTCACAATAGGACCAGGTCCAGTTTTTGTATGATGTGCTGCTTGAAGGGAGCAGCTGGCCTCAGATTTGGAGCTGCAATGAATGCACAGGATTTCCCCTGCACTTGTCTCCATGCTTTCACGGGATCCTCAGGGAAGCAGAACATGGCTGTCAGCACAGGGAGGAGAGCCTGATCCATTTCTGGGTAGTGATGCTGGAGTCTCTGGTCCCACGCTGGCAGGGTCCCCGAGGATCCGCTGTGCTGGGGAAGCTGCACGGCAGCGCTGCGTGATAAGAGCAGATAAGAGAGTTCCTGCTCTGATTCCAGCATGACCAAACAAGTTTCCTGATCCCATACCTACAGCAGCCACTCCTTGAGACAATACTGTTATCCCAGCAGGGAATGTGCAGGCAAGCAGCAGCAAACCAGAGCTGCAAGCCCTGATGCCCGTGGCAAATAAACATCACGGTGTGCCCTCATCCCGGGCAGGCTGCAGGCTCAGGGACTCGGGCAGGGAGATTTCCAGGGGAAATAGCCTGGCAGGGCATCAGGCTTGGAAGAGACAGGGAGAGGAGAGCTACAGTGAAAAGAGAACAGGATGTGAACCAATGGGGAAAGTATGACAAAAAGCAGCTAAGATTACACAGCAGCAGCTTGCAGTTGGGTGCCACAGGGGAGCTGAGGCTCACAGCAATGCAAATGTTCTTCACTCCATCAGCTCTCCCCTGCTCCTCCAGGGATGCCATGACTGCACCAATGGGGTGGTCCAGCACACCCCAAATAGCCCCAAACCACTATGGCCTGACCACCTAGTCCAGAAAAGCTCTCTGCAGCTTTGCATGTGTGCTGTGGGCTTTGTTGGCTTGGCTGCCAGGAGAAAACCCTCTCTGGCAAAATGAACCAAGCTCTGTCATTGCAGTCCCTGCTGAGTCAGGACAAGCAGGGCTGGGGAGTTGTCAGAGATGTTTTCTCATGGGACTGTCCATTTGCATGGGCACTGAGCTGGGAAAATGCTCTTACTCAACATTAGACACATAATTCTCAGGCTGATATTGGACTTTTAGGATAGAACATCTGCTGACCTGTGGGGAAAGACTGATGAATTAGGACCTCATTCACAGGGTTTCACCTGCCTGATTTCCCATTGAGGGAAATCATCACTCTCCTTTTAAGTGATCACAGGGGTTTCTGGTGCTTCATAGTGCTTAGCTGCTGTCCCAGCAGCAGACTGAAGCAGAGAGCCCCAGACCTGCTCAGGGCTGTGCCTCTCTGGTCTTTTCTGTACAGTTACTTGAAGGAAACAGGTCTGATTTTAGGAGCAGACCTCTTGTGCCACTTTTGTATGTTCAAGTAATCACACAGACACTTACCATGAGATCCTTATAATGTTTATATGGCAGTGAAGCCATTGGGGCTAAGCCAGTTGGGAACCTGGAGCACGAGTCTGATGAGGAGAAGCTGTGGAATCTGGGGTTGTCCACCTGAAGAAGGCTAAAGGGGGAACTTATTGCTCTCTACTACTACCTGAAAGGTTGTAGATGGGGGGAGAGTCTCCTCTCCCATTTAACAAGTGATAGGATGAGAGGACACGGCCTCAAAGTTGCATAGGGGAGGTTTAGATTGGATATTAGGGAAAATTTCTTCACTTAAAGGGAGCTCAAGCATTGGAACAAGCTGCCCAGGGAAGTGGTGGAATCACCAGCCTCAGAAGGAATTTAGAATACATGTAGATGTGGCAGCTGGGGACATTTTAGTGGTGGTCTTAGCAGTGTTGGATTAATGGTTGGACTTGATGATCTTAAAAGTTTTTCCCAACTTTAATGATTTTACAACTTTATGAAGCCAAGGCAAACGCAGCCCAAACAAGACCCATGCCTGTGTGACTCGGTGTACAGCTGAAGGTGGTTTGTGAACCTCTTGTTCTCACAGGCCCAGTGAGCCTGTGCTGATTTAATTTGGGTGCCAGAGCTGCAGCCTGGACAAACAGCACCACGTCATGCCAGGGTGTGCACCCAGCACGTGCAGCCAGGACAAAGGAGCACACAGGGCCCGTTAGCCCATGGTATTTAGCAGAGCCCACAAGAAAGAGCTTTCCAGCTATCTCAGAGGGCTCATTTGCATGGGAGAGCCGGTTTCCTCCTCTGAGCTCTTCCTGGCCTGCCTGAACAGTGCCACCCCAATGCCTCCCCAGGAATGTTTTAATAGGGACCACTGGGTAACACTTGGCAAGTCAGAAAGGTGACCAGAAAAAACACCCTGAAGTTGTTTTTTCCCCATTAAAAGCTGATTTGCATACAGAGGGATCACCAGGGGTTTCTGCTGTTCCTCAAGCTGACTTCTGCAAGGGACTCATAAGGCAGAGACAATCTCTTCCCATCAGCAGCAGTGAAAGTTCTCTGGTAAATACCTCTGCAGCTGTCCTGAGATGAAATGGTTGAACACAGGCTTTGTCATGAATCCCCATGGGTTGCTTAGTCCTGTGAACACCTGCTGGGTGAGGTACCTCCTTTCATCCTGAAAGCTGGGTCAGCAATTGTGGTAGACCTTCTCCTGGTGTTTTGTCTCTTGGGAATTGCACCTTGGCAAGGGGATGGGAGGTCAGAAGAGAAGAAAATTGTGTGTGTCATTTGGCCAGCTTAGACCCAGGAGATGAGGAGGTGTGTGGAAGTGAAGCACATTAAGGAAAGACTCAGATGGTGGCAATGATTTCTACTTTACTGAGGAACCACCTACTGAGTTTCCTGATCCCTACCACTGCTCAGCAGATAAGCAACTCCAGTGTCAGAAGCTTAGCAATGGTAATTTATCATGTTTGAAGGTGCAATAGGTCTCTCTAGATGTAATTAACTGCTCTCTCAAAGGAAGGGACTATTGCTAAGCCTTGCAGGCATGTTTACTTGACCACAGAGGGCCCTCATCAGAACATCCAGTACTAATATATTATCACTAATGATGACAACCAACAATTTCTTCTCCACATGAATTACAATTACACATTCTTACTTGGCTGGAGAGTTCAATTATCCACAAGGAAAATTTTTCTCTCATACAGGACAAGAAATATTAGCAATACCTACAGGTTGCTCTGTCCTATCCTTTTTTTTTTTATTTGACTCTTTGTTTTCCACCTCTAATTTGTTTCAAATTATTTCCAGCATTATTAGATTGGTATGAATGATCATCCACCACTTTTCTCTTTTGCCAGCCCCATGTGCCTTTAGATTCTCCACATTTTTACAGTTAGCCTGAAGGCAATACTCAATCTCTCAAACCAGCCACCACAACAGAGTTTACCAATCTTTATTTCATCACCAAACACTTCTTCAGCACAGCATTTGACATCTGAGCTATGTGCTCCTCTCATCTCAAGTTCACCTTCTCAAAGTGTTCCTTCTCCAACAAGCACATTTTAAGGACCACTGCCCTGGTGTCCCATGGTACATCCTACACTTGACATAACAAATTGCTCCATAAAGATCATAGGAGACTGAAGCAGTTTGGAGGAAGGCTGCTTATCTCAAAGCAGCCCAGTGAGCTGGAGGAGGCTATTCCCCATGTGTAGCAGTGATTCTGTGGCAGAGCCTCCAAAAGCAGTGCCTTAGCAGGCCTGTGACCCAAAGGAGCAGCAGCAGCTCTTGCCTCTGTTAGAGGTGAAATGTGTTAAGAGGCACTAGTGTGAAGGAGTTTTGACTAGACCACAAAATGGGTGAGCTGGCACAAGAAGGAGGCACTAGGAAGGCCTGAAACTGCAGGAGAAAGTCCTGGCAATCTCAGCAGCCTCTGACAGGCGGCACTGATTCCCTGAGCTGATGTGGGGGAATGGGGAAGTGTTGTGTTATCTGGGCTCAAACCACTTCCCCAGCTTCTCCGTGAATCATTTTCTGAAGGGCAGAGCCCAGAGCTCAGCAGTGCCTGCTGCCACATCCATCTGGACTGCTCCTGAGGGAGGACAGAGGGCTGGTACCACCCAGGGAAAGCACATCCACACCCAGCATGGCAGCCAGCACCTGGTCCAACCTCGCTGTCCCTGATAATGAACTCTTTCTGAACCAGATTTGCCTTCCTGAATTTGCAAGACAATCTCCAGGCAAGTTAGGCTTGCTCTGATACACTCCAGAGTGTTTCCATCTGAGGGATGGAAACACAAATGTGTCTCCCTGTGACCAAGCTGTCTCCCGCTGTGGTACAGAGCCCACACCTCAGATGTGCTCTGAGATGTAAATCTGCTCTTAGGTTGTGTGGATGCTCATTCTAGGCCTCTCCTAGTAAAACTCCTCTTTTATTTCTATCTTCCCCACCACCCCCAAATTGTTACCTGACCAAATAAGTGCTGAATCAAGGAAACTGGAGCAGCACTGGGCCCGTTGCTTGTTTTACTGTTTTGATGTATTGAAGAGAGCTCATCTCTGAGGGCAGGCTGAGGTTTGTGGGCCCCCAGAACTCCCCAGCCACAGCCAATATTCCAGACAGTATTACACTCTCTACTCTGATGATTTTGCTGCCTCCTGTTAATCAAACCTGCCTATCTAACACTTCCCTGATTAACAAAACTCTGCAGTCTCATCCTGCCGTCATTCCCACTTCAGTGCACTGAAACCTGCTGGCAACCAGTCTGGATTTCAGCCAGGCAGCTGGCTCTGACCCTCAGAAATGGGGGCATTGCAATCAGGAGGGGTTGTTGCCCACAAAACAGACCTGAATGTCACCCACATTCCTCTGGGAGCCTTCCCTTGGCCCACAGGCCCTGCTCCAGGCCGGCCTGGGGCCTGTCCTGCCCAGCAGTGTTATGAGTAGAAAAGTTGCCCATCTTTTTTAAAGGTTGCAGAGTTCACAGGTTGGGCCACTTGCTGCCATGGTGGAGTTCTAACTGGTTGTTGCTGTAATCACCTGTTGTTAATAGTTTTCGTTAACTACCTGCTGTTGATGGTTGGGAATTCCCCTTTTTTGTGGAGTGGCACCCTGCTGCTTCCTGGAGGATGGCACCGGGAGGGTGAAGAGGAGGGGACATCGGGGCTGGCTTGTGAATGAAGAAACCCCTCACCAAACCTAACAAAAACCCCTAAAAACAAGGAGCCAACATGGAATTGAGGGATCAAAGTGATGTCTAGACGTGAGGAACAGAATCCAGTATCCTCTAAAACCCTTTTTACCCCTCACCCTAACCTAGAAAAGAGGACCTCAAATGTCAAAGTGAAACACTGGGAATCTCCTGGTGCTCTCATGAGGATGGAACCCCCAGCTCTGCCTGCAGACCAGCAGACAAAGCTTCCCTTTTCCTCCTCCTCTGTGCCAGTCCTGGAAGCAGTGGCGGCATGAGCGCAACCTGTCGATTCTTCCCACCCGAGCTGATTTTTAATAAAGTCATTAAAAGGAGAAAGATCTCCTGCCCTATTTATTTCAAGCAGTGCCCTCCTTCCCGCCAGGCCAGGGCTGGGAGTGCTGGAATCTCATTCATCCATCTGCTCTTGCTCCTCTGCTGCCAATCCAGCCCGGGCTTTAGGAGAGAAGAACATGATCACTTCATGGGAGCTGCTGGAGTCACTGCCCAAGTGGAGGAGACCATCTAATCCTTGCATTCCTGCAGGAAAGAAAGCCCCCAGTGAGCTAAACATAAATGGCCAACGGTGTGTGTGTTATTTTTAAGTCCAAAAGCCTGAAGGCAAGGTTTAAAGGAGAGTCTCATGGCATATTTTTCATGAGCTGTCTTAAGTCCCCTTGTCTCTTGCCTGGATTGCGTCAGCCAGCAGTGACATATTTTGGTGCAGGACCTGTCTCTGTCCCTGCTCTCAAGGCACTTTAAGCCTGGCTGGAGCAGGCAAACTGAGACAGGGAGCAAATGCTGGCTTCCATCTACATATCTTGTCATCCAGGATTGACAGAGACCACAAAGTGGCCTCATAAAGGGATAAAGTCAAATGATATGGCTGCCTGATGTTGCCTGTTACACCCTGCCTCTCGTCCTCTGAGCTGAGGGGAGGCTCACCGTGCCCGTGGTGATGTCCCTGCCAGCAGCCAGCTGTCCCTCTCCAGCCAGAGGCACTGAAGCAGCCCTGCTGTGCCACAGCACATCCTCCTGCCACCCTGAGCACTCACTGGGATCTGAGGATGTGAAAGTTCAGCATATATCCTCCTTCCCTCCCAGCTTTGCTGGCCATGGAGCACCACAACTATGCCATGTCCACAGCATCATTGCTCCTCCTCCTGCCTGCTCAGGTCCCATGGCTGCCAGAGCATTGTGTGTGTCCTGGCCAAGACAAAAATGAATGGATTCACACTATGGATGTGTCTAAGTCCCACGTTCAGCAGCTTTGTTGCTGTGTGGGGCAGAATTTTGTGGTAAAATGTGAGCTGCAGCTGCAGAAGGCTGAGGGAGTGCACCCAGCCTAGGCAGGAACCTGCTGTCCTTGTGCTCACTCAGCCATAACTGGGCATCCCAGGTAGGCACTGGCACTGCATGACATTGAGTAATGGGTTCCTGTTCAACCCTTCCTCTACTGAAAGCAGCTGCAGAAGCAGTGGAATGGTCCCCAAAACTCCACTCTCTGACCCACTGGTGTTTCTATATCCCAGCAATCATTTCTGACAGTAACCTTATTTTGGTGAGACTGCTTCAGCCAGCTGACATAACCATAAAGTATAACCAGCTTTGGCTTTTGCAATGTTTCCTGCTCTAAAATGAATATTTTTTTACTGTGCAGATGACTCTTTCTGAAACAAGCAGCTATTCAGTCTGGGATGAAATCTGGAAGGTAGCTGGGATTTTGGTTTTTTGGAAGGAAAGATGACATCTGGGGACAAGGAAGCCCAGGTCTCTCCACATATAGAAAGGTTTGGGGCTGAAGTCAGAAACCATCATGCCCCAATGTCACTGAATGTGAGACGTGATGGGAGGCAGCCTCAGGGCTGAAGGATGAGTGTGGTTTCAACCCATGTTTCAGGATGGCCTCACCTGTGCATACTGGAGCATGTGCTGACACTTTATCCTTAAATCCCAATATCCCTGCTCTGTGCATGCTGCTGCTCCCACCCATACTTCTCAGAGTAAAGAAACAAAGACATATGACAAAGAAAATTATCATTAGTCCATTGTTTTCGTATGACAAACCTGTTCAAACGAGCTGTCTTTTTGATCTTTTGTAGCTTTTGCTGTGACATCTTCCCAGTTGCTCCTCTTTTCAGTGACCTCATGTTCATTTTTGCTTTTCCTAATCCACCTTTTTCTGTCCTGTCTTTGATCACCTGAAGACCCAAGCTCTCACAGTCAACACAGATTATAGGCTGAGAAATAAGGTACACATTGCTCTACCATCAGACCAGCTTCTGAAATTCCCTTTCCTCCTCTATTGCATCAGACTGGCACCTGTGGGGCAACTGGCACAAAAAGGGCTGATGTGCAAGCAGCATCCTCTGCATTGACAGGGTAAGAACCTGATCATATGGACCAGCCCTTGCATCTCCAGAAGTACATATCTAAAAGCAGCAGTGACTCAAGGGTGGCAGCACAGAGTTCTGCAGAAGCACTAGAACTTCTAATATTGGTCTCATCCCTGCTGGTTGAGGCATTGGACATCATATTCACACTCCCTTGGAGCAGAGGACTGCTTCTGATGTGATGAAGGAAAAACAAAGGAAAGGAAACACCAGCATCATTTTGGGGACGGAGGTGAGGGGGCCTTGTGTCTGAGTTTTTAAATTAGTTGAGTCATGAGAGTGAAAGAAAATCAGTTTAAGGAAGCCAAACTGATTTAATTAGCAATATGATTATGAGTGCACTGCCTTCCCAGGCATAGGAAAGGTTCACATCTTCACCAGTTTCATTAAAATAATGACTCATACCCCCTCTTCCTCCCCACCACCCTCGCCACAGGTCCTCCCTCTCCCATGCCTCTGACTGTGCTGGGATATGCCCTCGATAATCTTCTGCTATCCTGGGGGCCTGGGAGGCAGGAGGGCCATGGAAAGAATCCCAGCGTTTCCATCTGTCGAATTCCCGAGCGGCAGAAACCCGACCCCGCACGGAGCGGGGACGCGCTGCATTATTGCTGCTGCGGCAGAGAGAGCCCTTGCCATGCATTATTAAGTGAGCTCAGAGTGGGAGAGACACCGACAACGAGAGGGTGAGTGAACCTGAAAAGTGGAAAAGTCAAAACTACCCCTGTAATAAAAAATAAATTTAAAAATAAATCCAGCCCTGAGCAGCCTCAGCAGCCGATGCGGCAGCTGCTCCCACGGGCAGGGCAGAGCAGGCACAGAGACATGACAGCCATGCTGATGGTTTGCTGCAGTAGCCTGGGGTTTTTCCATGGTTTTAGCCAATTTGTAGCCTGGGTGAAAAATGAGGCAGTAAATGTTAAAGTCTGCCATACACTTGTTTCTGTCCTAATTTGCTCAGTGCTGAGCGAGTGGGAATACTTTGCCATTGGATGAGCTGCCCCAGAGCCAAACCCCACAGACATGGGGTGGCACTGCTGTCACCCAAGGCAGCTGGACACCAACTGTGGTTGGTCAGCACATCCCCTTGGTCCCAAAGCACACGTGGGAATGGTGGCAGGGCCCCTGTCCCTGGCAGAGCCCTACCAGGGCCACAGCACTCCTAAACCATCTGCTGAAGCTGCCTGGGACACACATTTAGCTGTGCAGCCCTGCTCCCAGCCAAGCTGCTGCCCTGTGAAACTGCGCAGTGTGAAGTACAGAGGAAGGGTGTGGATGCAGGGTTTGCCCTCTGGGACTCCATCACCCATAGAGGTGGATGGGATCTGATGTGAGGTGAAAAGGAGACCCCAAAAGTCACCTGCTTCTGCAGCACTGATCAGTGTCACATCACTGGGGGCTTCAGGAGGGCTTCAAGCAGCAGTCACCACTGAGCCCACCTGAGGGGAAAGGCCTGGACCAGCCATGTACTTTTGGGCAGGTATGCAATCTCATCCTAGTCTTTCCCTGAGTCTGTTTAGTGATGTTTTTATGGATGCTTTTGCCAATTTTCCAGCCCACTGGCAACTATTCCTTATATGGAAAAACAAGAGCATAGAGAAACTTAATGTATTTCTAGCTGCTTTTAATGAAATTTAGTAACTTCAGCAAGGAAGCAGAATCAGCCCAACTGATTTTTTGTGAACCCAGAGCCTGTAGCTGGAAGGCCTGTCTGAAGCAGAGCTCTCGTTATTTGCAGAAGAGGCAAAATTGCAGAGGGCCAAGTATTGCAAAACCCCAGGTTCTGCAGAAGGTGATTTATAGTTACCTGCAAAGATGTGACTAAGGAGCTCAGGAATCCCAAGCTGAACAACAGCCCATTGATAAGCCCCAAGACACTGCAGGCCAAACTCTTGGCTACCCCCCAGCTGACCCCTGGCAGTGTCCTGCGCTTGCCTGAAAGGCAAATGTGTGCAGGGGAGAGACTGGGGAGCACAGGGCACTGTTGCAGGCCAGGGGCTCTGCACGCCAGGCACTCCACATGACAGGGCTGGTTTGTTTTTGCCAGCAGAGGATGGACCAAACCCATTGCTGGAGGCAACATCTCTGTCAAGGGGCTGAGGGTCAGACCTCTGCTAACAGTGTTGTGAGTTTTTTCAGGGATGTTTTCTTTCCACTTTTGCTCCTGGAAATGCAGAGGCACATAAATAGAAAAGGACAAATCAATAAGCCTTTATGAGCCATGAAAAAGCTTTCTTCTTGCTCAGGTAAAATCTTAGTCGTGCTCTTTATGTGGCTGGGATGATTCATTGAGCTTCCCTCTCCCCCACAGGCAAGCAGAAATAAATAGGAATGCTTTCCAAATTCAGGAAGGGCATCCTCCCTCCTTCCCTTCCTCCTTCCCTCCCTCCCTTATTTCCCCAGTATAAGTAGATTTTTTCTGCAGACAACTCAAATGGCCATCTCTGAAAACTTCTAAATTCCTGCTTGCTTCACTGCAGCACAGCCTGGAATACAGCTGGATGGTCATCTTGGTCGTGGATATGTCCCTTCATCACACATTTCCCTGGGTGCCAAAACACCCCTCCAGCCCAGTCCAGTCCAATCCAGTCCCCTGAGCTCCACTTTTGCTGTCGCTGTGGTCAGAGGCAAAACTTCCCCTGGCCGCAGTGGGAGCAGGAGCAGGTTTCACCCAGCACACCCACCCCTATTGCCATATGTTGCTTTCTCTGCTGCTGTGTTTTCCTTTCAGCCCTATCTGCTCCATCAGACGGAGCTGGTGGCGGTGGCGAGCGGTGTTTGCACAAAGGCGGTAATTCAAGCCCTGGCGGGAGCTGTTTTGGCAGCGTAGCCAAGGCACTGCTCCTTGCTCCAGCTGACCTCTCCTCTGCAGCCCTGCCTGCCCTCCTGGCTGGGTGCAGGTGGCTCTCACCCCAGCCTTTCCCCCTGCTGTGCTTTCTAAAACCATTTTCCTGTGACTCACTTGGGGATGGAGCAGCTCCTGCCCTGCTTAGCAGGACACCTGAAGGCGCTGTCATGGGACAGTTCACACCCTCAATTATTTTTAAGACCCTGTGGGGCCAATTGTGCAAAGGCAGCAAACTGAGCCATTAACATAACACACTTCTAACAGCACTAAGAGCAGGTGCTGACAGGGATTTGACTGGTCTAAGTCTTGGCTTGGGCAGGAGAGTCAAATGCTGCTCTCCACACATCGTGACCTGCTATCGGTGCCTCCACCACCTCATGCTGCCAACAGGTATTTGCAGTTCAAAGGAAATCATGGCTTTTTGTCATGTGACTGCCCCGTTTGTTGGTGAATCCTCACATGGATGGTATCCAAGCCCTTTTGCTCATCCTTTGCAATGGCCCAGAGCAGTGTTCTCTGGCCTTTCCCTTGCAGAGACTTTATTTTGAACCTCTTGCCACCCTCCAAGGTCTCTGTAGTGGATTTTCTGCTCCTGACAAGCTTGGAGAAAGTACAGAGTGAAATTCCCTTTAGCTGCACAGCTCAGTTCAGTTTATCCCTGCTGCAAGAATTTCCAGGATGGAGGACAGTCAGATCAAAGAGAGACAATCCCAGCTGAAACATGCACAAATTTGCATATTCCATTAAAAAAAAAAAGAAATCAAAGGGGAGGGTGTGTAAAATATTTGGGCCCTGGAGCATATACATTGTATGCCCCAACAAGATGCTCCATGTAGGGCTTATACTTATTTACTCTGATGCCTGATAACAAAAAAAAAAAAAAAAAAAAAAAAAAGAAAAAGAAAAACCAAAAAGCTGTTGTAATTTGCACATCCCAAAAAATCCTCGCTCATCTGATACACAGACCATCTCCTTGATAGCACCCTAAAAATCTCAGGCAGACTTTTGACAAAATGCTTACTTTTGAAGGTCAAACTAAATACATTCCTTGTGCAGTGGGAGGTCCCCATTGATAGAAATCTTTATTGCTCTGGCTTTGCTGTTTCATTTAGCATTTTATAGGCTCCAAACACAGGGGAGGTGAGTGGAGGATACATGGACCTTTCTCTGCCAAATTTTAGAATTGCACTGTGAAAAGACAAATTGGCAAAGCTGAGTTGGTTTTAGGCTAGGAAAGCATGGGCTAAGAATTTAATTCTGCTTCTGGCTCTGTGGCAGCCAGCTGGATGACAGTGACAAGGTCACTGCTCTGTGCCACTGTTTCTCCATCTATTAAAAAAAGTTATTGATCCCTTTTTGTAGTATTTTGAGACCAACTGGTGAAAGATCTGTGTGAACCAGACACCATTACTGTTAGCATTAATATTCTTGCTGCCTTTTATCACCCCAGTGGTGGCTTCTAAGGCTGTGAGCCCATGTTGCTCTACCCAGGAGTCTGAGCACAAGGTGGGTGATACTCCTGAGTCCAGTGACTGTGTCCTTCTTTCCACCTAACAATTCCAGCTTCTCAGCCTGCACTGAGTGGAACTGCCTTCCAGCAGGAGACAACAAATAAAAGAGCAGGTTAATTGGAGAGGTGGGTCACAGGGCTGCTCTGCTGACCCCCATCTCCAAAGCCTTTCTTCCAGCAGTGGTTTGCACATCAGCATGCCCTGGGGGATGCAGGAAGGCTGCAGGGTGACACAGAGAGGAGAGGTAAAGGAAGATGATGAGTGCACGCCCAGGTGGAAAACACCACTGTATCCAGAGCATCTCCTCCCCGGGACTGCCTCAGCCCATCCCCAGGCAGGAGCACTGCCCTTGGCTGTCCTGTGCAGAGCTTTGGGCTGAAGGAGACACATTTCCCCTTTTCCCTGTGGGGGTTTTCTCTGGGTAAAGCCCTCCTGTGCCAACGCCCCACACTGGCTGAAACACCCACCCTGCCATGCACTCATCCTGCAGTCCCATGGCCCTTCTCCTTCCCCTTGAAGGGACCAGGCACTGCAGCCATGCATGGACATGCCCTAAGGAAGATGCTGGCTGCCTCCCATGGAGTGTTCCTGCTCTTGGCACTCCACAGCAGCCCTGCATTGATTTGCTTGAAGGCGACGGTCGAGTCCCTCGTAATTTATTGAGAAGCAGCCTGGTGCTTTTTGCTGACTCCCGCAGCTTATGTGGCTCACATCAACCCAGTGCCAGCAACAAGTCATTGTTGAGAGTACAATTCCTCTCACAGAGCATCTTCCAAGAAAAAAATAATACTCAGGAAGAATGTACCTTGAGACATCAAGCGTTTTAGCACTGGTTTGTTTGCCTTTTCCCAACAGCCTGCCTTTAAGGTACATCATTTCTGGCATCAGGTTTCCTCACGTAGAGACCATTTAAGTACTTAAGGTGCTCTCTATGTACTCAGCCAAATGTTTTGCCAAGAAACCTAGAATTTCTTTGCTTTAGAGGCATAAAGTCTTCCATCTGAGTCTTAATTACAGGGTTGAATACACAATGAAACGGCAGCTAAGCCCCTACATGTATGGAATGTAACACCACTTCACTGCGCCTCACCTGAAAGACAACTTGTAAAAAAGCCACAGATGAGTAATAAACTGGAAGGACACTAATAAGAGAAGAGAAAAGATTTAAACAAAAAAAATCTCCCTCCAGTAAATAATTATCTTTTTTTCTGATTTCACTCCTACTGATAAAAGACAAAGAGCCCTGTCAGGAAGCGACTCCATCTGAGAATCTACTTCCAGAAAATGTAGTTTTAGTGGTCTAGACCATCTTGTCATGGCCAGGGGAAGTGAGTCTGAAGCCATCTGCATTTGAAGCACTCTGATGTGGCGGGTGACGAAGCTCTCTTGAATCATGCTCCTGGACTGGGTGTCCCAGGGGAGGCAGAAGGAGCAATGGAGTCCTAGACCTCCCTGAGGAGGAAGAAACCCAAAAGCCACTGCTGCTGGGATATATCCTTGGTGCTTTTAATGATCTGTGGTGCTGGAAGTCAACAGGAAATTTTCCTGGGTTTCTGTGGGCAGGAGGTCAAACCAATCTGCAAGGTTCATTCTGCACCTGGGCACGGGCTGAGATATCCTTGAGGGTGTGGCAAACACAGATGCTGCTTCAAGGCTGTCCTGGGGCTCTCCAGGGCACAGCAAAGTTGTGGGCAGTGGTGTCACAGCCAAGCTTGGGCCAGCCCTGACCATGGTGGCACTGTGCCCACCTGCCTCCAGCTCTCCCCCACACCATTTCTGTCACAGGAGCTGTGCCACAGGGTTTTGGGGTGATAAAACACTGTGGGTAAAAGGGATTGCCCAGCTCCGGGGAAAAGGAAGGGGAGCAGGGAGTCCCCTTCCCCTGGGAAGGCAAGGGGACAGGCTGAGCTGAGGCAGTGCATAGGGTGGGAAGCTCTGGAGAGGCAGCTGGGCTCCTTTTGCCACGGCAGCCAGCTTTGCCTTTCCCCTCCTTGTGGGTGCTGTGCCACATGCCACAAAGAACCCAGTGCCAGAGTGAAGCCCCCTGGATAAACACCTGGCATGGCTGGCCCATCTGCTCAGAGTGAGGCAGGAAATAACAAACAGCAAGACAAAGTTATTGCTTCACAGAAACGTGTGCTGTGTTTCTTAGCTGGAGAAGCCTCATCAAAGCATACCTTCAAGCAGGGAGCATGCTTCACCCAGAGCACACAGTCTTCATATTTAACCTATAATTTAGTTGGGTTTTTTTTTTTTCCATAGAAAGATCAAATTAGCTGCTTTAGCTCCATCCCTAATTAAATGTCTTTCCTTTTTCCTTTTTCCAAATGGCAAATTCCTGCGAATTCAAACAAGTTATATCACCTGGCAGAATTAATTTTTAGTCAGGACATGCCTGTCATTCCAAACAAATTAGATATCTGAAGGGGAGGGTTTAGCTGCATTTCTGTGCACTAACCAAACCAAGCAGTTATGATCCACATGGGGCCAAAACCGATATTCTTCAGGTGACAGTAACCCCTATGCATACCAGCACCTCGTTCAGTCAGAGAGTAAACACCCATTGTACCCAGCATATGCTGCTGTGGGTCTCTGAACCCATGTTTAATGACCTTGTCAGGGAATGTGTGTGTTGTACTCCTACATTTTTAAGAAGGCATAATGGTGCTTTTGTCTTCTGTTTTTTCCTGTGTGGCAAGTTGCAGCTAGTCTTCAAACTTAGCTTAAAAACTTCACTTATTACTTCTGGACAGTTCTCTAGCCACTTCTATGCTTACTTTTTTTTTTTCTTTTCTCCTTTTTTTTGCTTTTGTTTTTTTCTTCTTCAGCTGGGTGTCTTAGCAGATATCAAACTTTCTTTTTTGGTGTTGTAATTGATAGTTCGGGGTCCAGTTGTGTGTCTGTGCACATGTGCATCTGCAGACTCACAGTCTCCAGTCCATTGCACAGCCATATAGCAAGAGCATAACCTGAAGACCTAAAATAAATACAAATGCTCCATTCAAAGTGCCCTGGTGTTTAGTGTCTCATTCAGGAGGGAGGTTCACTAGGTTGCTGACTTTTAACATGTGCTGAACTCCCACTAAGTTAAAGACGCTACAAGATTTTTATGGACACTGAGAAGACTGAAAATGCAGGATTCATGGCTGAAGTGAAGTTTTCTCTCCTCCCCACCTGGAGGCTTTCAGGAGAAACTTGGATATGGAGTGGTAGGAAAAGGGGAAGGAGGGAGAATGGCCTTAAGCTGACAGAGGGCTGGTTTAGATTAGATATTAGAAAGAAATTCTTCCCTGTGAGGGTGATGAGGCCCTGGCACAGGTTGCCCAGAGCAACTGTGGCTGTCCCATCCATGGAAGTGCTCAAGGCCAGGCAGGATGGGGCTCTGAGCAATCTGGTCTGGTGAAAGGTGTCCCTGCCCATGGCAAGGGGTTGGAGCTGGATGAACTTTAGGGTTCCTTTCAACCCAAAGCATTCTGAGGTTCTTTGATGCCCTTTTTGCCTGTGTTTGTCCTGGTGTGGACATGGGTGTGCAAAGCACAGATAGAGCTCATCAGCCTGCCCTGAATTCATGGCTACAGACCTCAACAGCTGCTGTTTCAGGCATGCAAACCTTCAGTTCTGCTAGAGAAGGGGACACTTCATTACAGATAAGATAACAATCTGTGTGCATAGCCCCAGAAAATGGATACAGAAACTCCATAAATTTCTTGGGGGTGCCAGTGGAACTGGGAGGTTCAAGAAGGATGTTTGGAATTAGGAGGAAATAGGAACTCTTCAATCAGAGCAATGAGAAAGAAGACAGGTCCTTTGATGACTTTTCTTAATGCAGCTGGGGATTATCCATAATTCCTTATGCTCTTTTTAAGCAGTTTTAATTACCAGAGAACATGAGAGTGTTTATGATTGTGACATGAGAGTAGGATCCACCTCACAGCATTTCAGATGTTCACACCACTGCTGTCTTATCAGAGCTCTCTCCACAGCCCTGTATAACAGACTAAAGGATGGCTGGAATTATTTTGGGCACCTATTTCAGCATGAGATACATCCTTCCTGAAGCCATTGATTCTAAAAAGACAACAGCAGGTTAGATGGTAACCAGATAGATGGAGGCACCTGGAGCTAGGGAGATGAATTTCACCCTAGGTACAATTTAGGTGTTGAACAGGTCTACCAGCCAACTGCTTTGGCTTCCAAATTTGTAGGGAAATTAGGGAGCTGGAGGAATCTGGCTCTAGGCAAGGAACATTTCCATCTCCTGGAAGGAAGAGAAGCAAACAATTAGGAAAGTGGATGAATATTAAAATCCTAATGGCTACTGAGGTGCCTTTTAACTTTTTTAAAACATGAATGCAAGGGAAGACACAGGATGGGCCTTCTGAGGATGAGTATGAAGATAAAGGGAGCTTTTTTGTCAGCTGCTTCATGCCCTCTAATGCCTCTCAGGAGCCAGCATCCCACTGTAGAGGAGCTGAAGCAGAGGGACCCAGAGCTGAGTCTCAGCCATGGAGGGCTGCTCACCAAAACCACCTGAGAGCATCCTCAAGCATGCTGAAGTGAGGGAGGGGGAATCCTGGGAAATCTTCTTATAGGATATGAGATTTGCAGCGATGAAGTCCCAGATCAGCTGATTTGCCAGGAGACTTTTTCTCCCATTGCCTGCAGGACAGCTGTGCAGGGGGCAGGGAGGAACCAGAAAGGAGGGCTGAGGAGCCCATTTCTGTGCTCACTGCTCCACCATAGAGTCTCCTGAGTTGAAAGGGACCTGCAAGGATCCAGTCCAACTCCACCACATGCCATAAACAGGGGTGTGAAACACAAACAGCTCTGCAGGACACAGACTGGCAGGAGGTGAGGTGGAGGATGGCAGGACAAACATGAGTGTGGGAGCAAGGCCCTGAGAGGGTGATTTACCCTATGGAATGCTGGGAAGAGGATAGAATTCCATCGCTCACACTTCAGCACTTCACTTCTTCACACCCAAAAGCCCCACTCTCCCCTGTGGATCAGGAGCTGCTGCCTCCACACACCACAGCCCCTTGCTGCCCCATACCATGAGACCCTGGCAGGAGCACTGCACCAAGCTCCAGGGATGGACACACAGCTGGGACAGGCACTGTGGGACAGGATGTGTCCCTTCCCCCAGCCGGGATGCAGGTGGCTCAGCAGCCCCCACATCCAGCTCCCTGCTTGCTGGTCACACCCCAAGGCTTCCCATCTTCCAGGGGTCACAAAATGCCACACCAGGTAGTCTGCACCTGTGTGTGAGCACAGGGCTTCCTACATACCTACAGACAGAGCTTTTCAGGTTTATCAACCCAGAAAGCTCCTAAATCTTCCCACAGTGCCATAGAAGAGCATTACATATAAGGTCAGTGCTTTGAGACCCTGCACAAGTGCCCCACATGAAGATAACCCTTCCCATCCCAAAGCACTTACAATCGAAACATAAGAGCAGAGGCAACAGGTGGGCACAGACAGCCAGGCTGGAGGGAAGCACATGGCAAAAAAGGAAATGCAAAAATTCAGGAGGTGCTTATGAAGCTGCACATCCTTGTACTGAGATTGCTTCTGCCCATTTCATTGCATCAAAAAAATTCACATGCTGCATTCTGGGTTGTACAGATAATGCTGGAGACAAAAATGGATCAGCCATCACCATATGCTCAAATATGGTCAAACACTGGCAACTCATAGGGATCCTGTACAGGAGATCCCAAATTAGCTATTTTTGTTTAAATGACACTTCTGCCCTTCCAGCTTTTCTCAGCAGCTGTCCTTTGCAGGACTGTGTTCTATATCTGTTTGTTTACCTACTCTGCTGTAGGAACCGTTCCTATGACAGCTCCTGTTAGAGAGAACACCTGCAAGTCTCAAACCCTGTGCCCCTTGGCTTGGAAATTAATTGTTCATCTCTATGGGCTGAAGCCTGAATCATTTAAAAAAGGGGACAAGTGAGAATTTCCAAAGAGTAGACAGAACTGCATATGGGGAGCTGCATCTAAAAGATGGCAGCTTCAGGTAATGATATCCAAAATTACCCTCTGCCAGTATATTAGGTAATGGATTTGAGGTGGATTTCTGCAGTTCCTTTCCTTTGTTAACTGTCTGATGATAAAATTTTCAGAATCCCTGAGCTTGCTCTAGCACACACTCTGCAAACATAGAGAAAAGACATAGTCCAGAGTTTACATTTTCATTCTATTCAGCTCTTTCTTTTTCTTTCTTTCTTTCTTTCTTTCTTTCTTTCTTTCTTTCTTTCTTTCTTTCTTTCTTTCTTTCTTTCTTTCTTTCTTTCTTTCTTTCTTTCTTTCTTTCTTTCTTTCTTTCTTTCTTTCTTTCTTTCTTTCTTTCTTTCTTTCTTTCTTTCTTTCTTTCTTTTTCCTTTCTTTCTTCTTTCTTTCTCTTTCTCTCTTTCTTTCTTTCTTTTTCTCTCTTTCTTTTTTTCTTTCTTTCTTTCTTTTTCTCTCTTTCTTTTTTTTCTTTCTTTCTTTCTTTTATTTTCTTTCTTTCTTTCTTTCTTTCTTTTTTTCTTTCTTTTTCTTTCTTTCTTTTTCTTTCTTTCTTTTTCTTTCATTTTCTTTCTTTCTTTCTTTCTTTCTTTCTTTCTTTCTTTCTTTCTTTCTTTCTTTCTTTCTTTCTTTCTTTCTTTCTTTCTTTCTTTCTTTCTTTCTTTCTTTCTTTCTTTCTTTCTTTCTTTTTCTTTCTTTCCTGCTCATTAATAAGAGCCGTGAAAAAGTGACTTGCAGCTTCACACAGCTTGGATTCTATGATTCTGTGACAAGACCAAATCCAGAAAAACAAATCTCCCACTGAGATGTTCCTTCTGCATTGCTGAAATTAAACTGAGGCCAAAGACATTTCCATAATTTTCTAGTGTACAAAACCAGGAAAACACTTTTACATTTCTTTTTCCTTGTTTGTGGCATTTTCCACATGTTAGAACACTGCCAGCACATCTCTAGAAGGATGTCATGACAGGAGCTTTATCAAGCAGAGGTAACTGGAGAACAACCCTGCTGGGGACACAAGTAAGCCAGGTGAAAGCAGGGTCAGGATGTTTTCAGTGCCCCCTTGCTCCTGTGAGGTAGATGAAGGCAGATGGGACATTTTGCAGTGACCACCTTGCTCTGCAGCCTCACCCAGCCCTTCACCTCTTGGCTGGAAACTCCTCCTCACTGGGGCTTTCTGTGCTCCCAGACTGGAATGCTCTCCTTTACCACCTTTCCTGTCACTCCTGAGTCCCATGGAGGGAGTAAGCAGCAAAGAAAAATACCATTCATTTAAAATTCTGATTTCTGCTCTCACCTGGTAGGGTTCATGACACAGCTCCTTAGGGCTGTGTCTGCAGCTCAGCAGCCCAGGGCTGACACTTCTTGCTGGGGGATGACAGCAGGCTGGAGAGCAAATGAAGCTTCTGCAAACAAACTCTTCTGTCTTAGAAGCACAAACCTAGGCATGTTGTTTAACATTTTGGCTTGTTAAAGTGATACTTCTGAGTCTCAGAAGCATGAAACACCTTGACCAGGGCTTGTCCCAGAGCCCAGATTTCAGGGGAAATGACCCAAGAGGTCCCTTCAACTCTACTCCTTCCTACAAAAGCCAGCTTGGGAAAATGAGACCTGGGTATCAGAGTCAGCACCATGTGTTTGGATGCATCTGGTGGCCCAGCAAGCTGCTAAAGCAAACTCTGGCAGCACTACCCCTTGGCTTGTCCTGTAACACAATACAGAGCAGCTCCCAGCACTGATGCTCAGCAGTCACCCAAGGAACCACTGGACTCTGCTGGAAAATTAATCCTTGTGGTGAGGCCTGGGGGCAAAGGGGAGAGGAGGCTCCCTGAGGAGGGTAATCCCTCCTTTCAAAATTAAACACTGTGTTTCACCACTGGGTAGCACTTTGCCCTGTGAAAACACTCACAAGAGGCAGGAAACTTTAGGTGTGCAAGCTGTGTGGGCGCTACCTGTAGAGCCTTGCCTGGCTCCTATGCAGGCACCATGGAGGACCCCATGGTCCCAAGTGTCTGGCCTCACAGGAGGAAAAACTCCTCCCAGAGAGACCAAAACATGGAGAGACATGCTAAATCATCCTTCCCACCCATGGACAGCAAGAGCCTGCTTTGCTCAGAGAACTCTGTATTTCTAATTTCCAGTATCTTAATGGCACCAGTGCCTTGAGTGACACTTCCCCATCAGATCTGTGGCTTCAAAGCCTGTTCCACAAACAGTGCTGGAGATCTTCAGTGCAGGGACGGCAGCCAGGCTCAGATGGGACCAGAACTGTACCATGTCCTGGGTAGCTGCCCCTCTCCAGCCTTTCACAGGCTGCCACATCACCCAGGTTATATTTAGCGAGGCATCTGCAGTGACAGTCATTTTTCCAGTATTTAGGAAATGCTAGTGCTGTCTTCTGGTTGGCTGCCAGGTGCTGGGAAACATGTGTTGGGATTATTTTCAGTGCTCTCACCAGCACAGTGCCCATCAATCACCCCTGTGGGGCTGCTCTGAGTCTGTCTGGACCAGGGCAGCCTCACAAAGTCCTCCTGCCTCCCCAGGGCGGGGGGAGCACAAGCATGAGGAGGCTCAAGGGGAGCATGCAGATCATTTTTTAAGGAATTCCTGTCATGCCAGGCTTGGCTGAGCCTACCCAAGCCTGCTGCAAAGCCTGGGGTGACGTTTAAAAAGAGTGGGCCAGAGCTGGGGGCATGGCCTGGTTTCATGGTCAAGGCTTCCTCCAAAATGTTTCCCAGGAGGAAAAGCTGAGTGAAATGTTCTTTTTCCTTGATGTGCTGGCTTACAGCAGGGGTTTCAGCAACTGGGATGTTGCCTCACTTCAAAGAAGCTTCTCCCAAGAAGTATCTCTGAGTTTGCTTTCTGCAGGGAACTTCTTGCTCTTCAGAAAGCAAAATGCACCAGGCAATTGCTCATGACTAAGTGAGGATTCAGAGACCAGCAGATGGTTTTATAAGTATTGTCATTATATAATTGATACGCTCTGTTAAGCCCTTTATTTTCTTTTAAACAGGGTTTTTCTTTTCAATGTACTTTGGCCACAGCAGCATCAAAGAAGTACAGCTTGAACAAACACTTCTGCCAGGTCTTGATCGCTCTTTCTCCTGGATTGCAAAAGCCTTCCCCCAGCATTTGGAGGGTTCAGTCCTGCCCCAACTCTTTACCCCTGGAGCTTTTCCTTTGGGCTTTTGATGATCATGGATATTCCATCCCAGCCTCTCCCCTTCCTCACATCTATTCTTCCCTTCCCTGCCTGCTCTCCCACACACATTTCCTTGCTGGGGCCCAAACCTCATGCTGAGGTCAGCCCAGGATTGAACCTCAGGGAGGGCTTTTGCTGCCCTCAGCCCTTGGCAAGGTCTGGTTTTCCTGTGGGTTCAGCACTGCTGGGAAGCCCCTGCAGGCTGGGATGGGGGTAAGTGCTCCATCCCAGACCAGGGCACCCCATCAGCTGGGGAAGGGATGCAGCAACAGGAGCTGCCTCCCTTGCACTGCTCCATGTGCTCCTGCCTTCCATGCAAAACCCTGGGAAAACACATTGCAGTCACAATGTTTAAGGAAAATCTGCACCCAGGGAAAAGGAGAGGGTTTCCCAGCTGGCAGAAAACAGCAGAAATCACAGTCATGGCTCAGGTCTTTGCTCCAAAATGTCAACTGAGATTTCTCTCTTTCTCCCACCAAAACTTTTGTCCATTCATGTTGTGCCTCAATAGTCCTAAAACAACATTTTAATCCTTGTGCTTTGCTTGGCTGCTCAACTATTTTTTTCACTGGAATATATACATATATCAAGCTGCTGGTAACTGTAAAAATATCTTGTGAATAGTGTCATTAACAGTCACAAAGTGATGGCTGTGAATTAAAAATTATTTACAAAGAAAACCTGGACACTGTTTAAAGCAACTGATAAGATACAGAATTTTGCAATAGGTGAGACAGAAAAAGGCATAAAATTTCCCAAATACATTGCTGGCAATGGATGGATGGATTGATGACTGTATTGTCTCTCTTATTCCAGATTCTGCTTTATGTGGGCACAGAGAAGCATCTCTTTATGAAAGTGCTTATAAAAGTGTTCAGGTTTCCCTGATGGGAATGCTGATCTGCATTACATATTATGGCAAAAGCTGATAGGGGATGGATTATTTGGATGCTGGGGGTGGGGAGGTCCTGTTTGTGCCAAGAAAGACATTAGATGCAAATCCCCTGCAGCTGATGTTTTTATGATTCAAGTGGGTATGCAGAGGTCCCTTTAGCTATGTGTGGTGTGTGCCAGTGTCACAAACCAAACACACTGTGCTACTCCCAGCAGACATCACTGAAACACAGTTTGCTCTATTTAAAGCATCCATGCAAGCATTGAAGCAGTGTCCACATCACCTTTCCACACCCAACACTGACTCCCACACCTCCCTTCTGCTTTGTTCTTGACAAGAAATCTCACCAATTCCCAGCTCTTCATGAAAGGCTCCTTCTCTGACCAGGCAGGCAGAGGCATGTTGCACAACCAGGGACAGAAAGATCAGTAAAAGGGTGAATTTTCTACCTGTTTCCCACATCAGAGCAGCACAAATGATCATTCTTCAGCTTGTAGGTCAAAGCAGTTGTTCAAAGCAGAAGATAGCACCCAAAGCAGGGTGGGAAGACCTTTGGGGCCATCCAGTCCAGCCCCACCAATCCTGTGAGCATCACTCAGCTCTCCAGTGTTGCCTCTGCATGTCACCACCATGCAGTGCAGGATCAGGGCTGTGCCCAATGCCCAAAAAATTTCCAGTGAAAAGCCAGAAACCCCAGTGTGCCAGAGGCAGAAAGCAAGAGGAAACAAGTTGTCACCTCTGCCCTGGCCCCACACAGTAGGAGGGCTTTATGGGTTGAAAGTCAAACCAGTGGGTTTTGGGTTTGACCCAAAACTCATTGCCAAACCTCAGACAGAACAGTCCCCTCCCTGGTTATCATTCCCCCTGGGTTTTTTGCTGAATTCTCAAGAAAAGAGTTTCTTATCAGCCTCTTGCCACCCCTCCCTGAAATGCAGAATTTTGGCAATAGCCAAGTTTCTTCACAGCTTCCAGGAGCACATGGGAAGGTCTCTGCAGTTCACATGCACTCTCTCACAGGAGCCTGCAGAGTGCTGACAGCACCCCTAAATCCCAGGGTCTGGCCTTGATCACCTTCAGGATGTACATGCAGCATGTGATGAATGCACTGAATGCACCCTGGATGCCTCAGACCTGCTGTGCACAAGAGGTGGAGGAGGTTTGTGTGTGGTCAGGAAGCTCCACGTGTTCTGAGCCCATCAGATTTCCTGTACAGGGCCTTTTCCAGGAGCTGACTGCATCCAGCCCCACTGCTGGACCTCCCTGCCCTGTGCAATTTCTCAGTCCATACCCACTGCACCTTGCCCAGAAAACTCTCAGCTGGGACAAACCCACTGCCCTGCATGAGCTGCAGATCACCAGCTGCAAGCATTTTGAACCCAGTCTTTAAAAACCCAAGAGATTTATCCTGTTCTTGCAATAGGAGCATTTATTAACCCAGCCTTGATGCCACTGCATCTATGCCTGCCTCCAGCACCAGTTGCAGCAGACATCCAGAGAAAATCAGCTTCAGTCAAAATAAGCTGCATCTTGAGGGATTTTAAAGGCTGGCAGCCTCTTCTCCTGGGCCAGGAGCTCCCAGGGTTGCCTAGCTCACCTCAAGAGGGCTGTGAGCAGTCAGGGTGCATTGCTGGGGTGTTGCTTGTTCACCAGCAAATTCAGTTCCTGGAAACACTCATGGTGGGTTACATCTAAGAGTGGTGATGTTCCTGCCAAGAATGGGAAGAATTTTATTTTATTTTATTTTATTTTATTTTATTTTATTTTATTTTATTTTATTTTATTTTATTTTATTTTATTTTATTTTATTTTATTTTATTTTATTTTATTTTATTTTATTTCATTTTTTTGGATTTGCTTTATTTTAGAAAATTTTATTTCATTTTATTTCATTTTAAAACAGGTTTGATATATCAGAAAAACATCTAAAAAAATCAAGAAAATGAGATGAATGACTTTTTACTGGAGTAATAGAAACTGAAACATGAACATTCAACAAAATATTTTGTCTACAGGAGCTGCAAAGGTGCATTTAAAGCAAAGTGTTCAGTGTGTCTTCAGGTGTCCTTTCTCAGACAGGCACTCAGCTTGCTCGTGTTGTCCTGGGGGAAGAAGGAGGGACAGAAGGACATGGCAGCCTCCAAACCCCCTTTACCATGGGGAAAGCATCACCCTTTTCATCATCCTTGTACAATATGTACATAGGAGCTTGTTTGATCTCATCTTGCAGCTGAGAAACTGCACTGCAAATTTTCCCCTGAGCGGGTTTTCACATGTCATTAACAAATCCCACAACATAAAATCAATCATAGAAAATATTCAGCAAAAAATATGGGGAGGAATTTCTCTGCTTCCCTGTGTGTGATACCTTTTAAATCATGGCTACCCAGTGCAGGCAAAACTTGTGGGGTTGCACAAGTTTCCCTGCTCAGGGAAACCACCCCACAGACTTCAGAGGGATTTTTGCATGGGTAAAAGTCCAGAACACATCCATCATGGTGAAAGAAGGAATCCTTCTGTTTACTTGTCCAGGTTTCATATGAAAGAGGGGAAACCAAAACCTGTTTTTTTCACATTAAATGGTTATTATGTGACATCTAAGGAGCTAATTTCAGGTCAAACTCTGTGCATGTGTGTGTTGTGTGTAACCCTGGTGAGTGACTGCCCTGGAGCCCTTACATGCGAAGACTTCAATCAAGATTAGTTAAAATGTAATAAATCTAAGTAGGCAGAGTGGTCTGCCCCGACTATTAATAGCAGGAGTGGGGAACTCAACAACTGCTGGTTGCTCAAAGGGCTTAAATGGATAAAATGAAACAGAAGGTATATGTTTTATTATAGGGTGTCACAGTGTTATCAGATGCGTGGAAATCATCCTTGCAATGCTACTGCACCACTAAATCTTGCATGCAGGCTGAATGAAGAGGATTATTTCCAATATCATTTTGCTCATGCTGCTGTCACAGCTTTTCCATATTTGACTTTGGGAAAAGAAGAAAAGAGTTTGCAAGAGGAAGAGTCATGGCAACGCTGCGTGTTAGCACCAAATCAGATTGGTCATGGCTGGTTTCAGCGGGACGTCAGAAGTTACAAAGCCAGCAGAAATGGCCAAAGAGCCTTTGCAGGGATCCACTGGTATTTGGGTTTATATCCATTTCAAAGGGAAGAAGATATGGGTAAAGCTCTTTATGGCTGACTGACGTAAAGCATTTATGAATGTAAGAGAGTAGGCAACTTGGCCCAGTGTGCCAGAGGAGAAGTGCATTTAGAATTGGATTTTATCTTCAACTCTAAGGAGTCTGACTCCAGTTTGGGCACTGCTTCTTAATCCTTGTCCACCTTTACACTCTCCTGGGCACTGGGTCTGCCAGTGGTGTGGCACAAGCACCATTTCTCAGCATATGCTTGTTCAAGGACTACCCCAATGTGCCCAATCTTAGCATCTGTAGGAGGTATCATAATGCTAATATAACCTGTGGGCTGGCTGGAAATATTTTAAGACATGCTTCTAATATGAGTCTCCCTGTGGGTGTGTAGCTGGGATTAGCAGGTTTTCTTCAGATATTACTAGAACTGCTAGAAATGAATAATGGAAAATGAAACCTAATTTCCATTATATTCTCTCGCCTCTTCCAGAAAAATGACAAAATACATTAGAATGTTGGAAGTGGGACACATTTATTTGAATACATCTATACCACTTACCGTAATAGCTACTACAGAACTTCAAAGTTCCCTATTTTTCTTTCAGCTTCCAAATTCATAGTACTATGAAGGATGGCAAGTCATAATGCTGATAGGGATTGATTTTTTGTTGCAGCCTGAAATCATGTATATCCTGCTCACATTTCCCTTACAGATCTAGGGGTCTGCTTTGCACTCAGTCTTCCAGATTTAAATATGCATTTACAAGTTGAACCTTTCATCCAGTGACCCTTTTAAATGATGCCATTTCCTGAAAATCTACTACAGCCTTAGGAAAACCAAGAATGGGAACCACTGAAGCAGTGGTTACAATGACAGCAGCCTTACAGCGCCTAAAGGGGGCTACAAGAAGGCTGGAGAGAGACTTTTTACAGGGTGTGTTGTGATAGGACAAGGGATAATGGATTGAAACTGACAGAGGGCATGTTTAGAATAGACATTGGGAAGAAATTCTTGGCTCTGAGAGTGATAAGACATGGGCACCAAATGACAAAAACTGACTGTGTCCATGCTCCATGGTATTTGGGAGTAGGTCTTCATTGGGCCCCATGACATGACCCTCCAACATGAATATTTTTTACCTATTATTGCTTATGAGAACAACACTGAGGCCATCCTGCCTCCAGTCAGAATGGTTGAAATGGAGGGCTTGCATTGTGTGCCATGGAGAGAAGCTCTGGGAAGATGGAATAGCACAAGGCCACACTCCATGCTTCAGGAACAAACAGCTGGACAGGCTTGTCCATATAATCACTTATATAAAGGCCATTCTACCAGCTACACCACATCCTGCATAGTCAGGAAACGCACAACAGGATGATCCCAGAAAGGGAAAAATGGATTGTCTCTTCTCCAGGCTGCAGGGGCTGCTCCATAGTGCCTGCACTGTGATATCTGTCTGTCTTCTCTCTGGCCATCTGGAACCAGGGGGAGCAGCACAAAGCGTGTGTGAAGGCAGATGACAACAGCTGAAGCTGGAAAGGAGAAGCAGAGAAAGACAGAGGAAGCTGTTAGTAATGCCAGAATCTATTTTGGTAGATGCAGGAGTTTCATTTATTTTGCAACACATATCAGAAATTGGGAAAAACTAGAAACAAATCCTATAATGATGAAGGTAGACTTGTGAGAAATCATGAATTTTTTACCAAAAAACATCAATAATTTAAGCTATTGATATTGATCTATTAAAGCACTTGAAATTGCAATTCTCTTCCTTATCTTTCCCCTTTTTACTCTTCATTCCAATTCTCTTTGTTCCTCACTTGTCACTCAACATCACATAGATTTTGTGATAATCTGCATTTTCTTTTCAGCTTTCTTGCAGTCATCTGCTTGCCCGTGTCTCGTTTCTCTTCAGTCACTCTGTGTGCAAATCATCTGACACAATTTCAGCCATTTGAGAGTCAGGTACTCACCCAGGCTGCTCCTCTGGGCTCCATTTACAGAGGGCAGAGGGAGACCCAGCTGGCAGTTCATCCCACGCTCTCTAGGAAGGGGCAAAAGGCTGAGCTTAGCTTTCACTGGACATCTAAATCTGAGAGAGAGAATGAGGATGACAAGCCCTGTCATCTGTGACTTTCCAATAACTGCATATTACTGGGCTTGCAAGGACAAAAGGAGGAATAAAACAAAGACGTGACGTAAATTGAAAAGAAAAAAAAAAGTAGAAAATCAAAATTTTCCACTTGCCAGAAAAGGAGATTTTTTTTTTTATTAAGAAATGTTAAGTTTAGGAAAATCTAAAACTTTTTGCATATATTCCAAATTTAGGGCAAAAAGGGCATTTTAAGCGTAAAAGTATAAACCAGATTTAGTAAAATTATAGACATTATTTCTCTAAACCTCCCCAGCATGTAGTTGAATACTTCATGAAAGGTGAGAGAATGTTTTAAACAAGAACAATCTTCTAGCAGCTATGAGCAGATTTGTCACTGACCAGGGAGCAGATGTGTTCTGTGATCTGACAGATACTCCAATGACAACAGGGGAACCCAACACATGGATCAGAAATATATTTTATCTGGAGCCCTGGTGCATTGTCTGCAAAAAAACATAAAGCCAAACCAGTCAGAATGGCCAAAGAGTGTCTCGTTCTCTTTAGTCACTCTGGGTGCAAATCATCTGACACAATTCAGCCATTTGAAAGTCAGGTACTCACCCAGGCTGCTCCTCTGGGCTCCATTTACAGAGGGCAGAGGGAGACCCAGCTGGCAGTTCATCCCACGCTCTCTAGGAAGGGCAAAAAGGCTGAGCTTAACTTTCACTGGACATCTAAATCTGAGAGAGAAAAGGAGGACAAGCCCTGTCAACTGTGACTTTCCAATAACTGCATATTACTGGGCTTGCAACACAAAGGAGGAATAAAACAAAGACGTGACGTAAAGTGAAAAAAAAAAAAGAAAATCAAAATTTTCACTTGCCAGAAAAGGATTTTTTTTTTATTAAGAAATGTTAAGTTTAGGAAAATCTAAAACTTTCTGCATATATTCCAAATTTAGGGCAAAAAGGGTATTTTAAGCATAAAAGTATAAACCAAATTTAGTAAAATTATAGACATTCATTCTAAACCTCCCAGCATGTTCCAGAATATGACATGAAAGGTGAGAGAATGTTTAAACAAGAACAATCTTCTGAATACATCTATGAGCAGATTTGTCACTGACCAGGGAGCAGATGTGTTCTGTGATCTGACAGATGCTCCAATGACAACAGGGGAACCCAACACATGGATCAGAAATATATTTTATCTGGAGCCCTGGTGCATTGTCTGCAAAAAAACATAAAGCCAAACCAGGTATTACATTTATCAGAAAATTATCTAAAACTTGAAGAAAGTTCCAGTATTTTCTTCTTTTTCAAAGTAAAACAGATCTGTAGAACTTCATGTGACATTTAAGTGCCTCTATCTCCACTTCCCTGTCAGCCCCATATCATCCCTTGACATCTCTTCATTTCTCCCTATTTGTCTCAATTAAAAGATCAAATGTAATTTTCCAGCTGATTTTCCTTCCTGAAAATTTTAATTCCATTTTTCCCAACATCCTATTAAATGTCAATCTCTCCACACACGCATAAATTACTTCATAAACTTGGGGGTGGGGGAAGAGAAGAACGGGAGCATAGATAAAGCCCCAAATAATTCACAAATTACAGCTAAGGAGTTAATGCCATGTGGATTTTGATGCCAAGGGGGTACCCTGCTGCCTAAAGCCTGTCCAGTCACTCTGCCTTTCCAGGGAGCTCTGTGCACAGCTCACGAGCCATTGCAGGGAGGTGTGAGCTGGAGGAGGTTTGATGAGGTGCTCAGCCTGGGGTTTCAGGCCATGCACCTTTCTGCTTTGTCCTGAGAGGAGCTGACCTGCAATAACGCTCAAAATCTGGACAAGTCCCTTGAAGTATCACTGGAGATCTGCTCTGTTTAATAGCATCTCCCAGATTCTGGCTGGCCAGCTGAGCTGTGGCTTGTCCATTGTGATTGCAGTGATATAGAAACCATTCTTTCTTCTCACTTTAGGAGTAATTCATTAAACTAGGATGATCCGTAGCTGGAAAATCGATATGGCCCAGGCTGCAGGGGCATATGAATGCACAGGCCTTCTGCAAACAGAGGTTTAATTTGCCATCCCCAATTGCCAGGAGCACAAAGGTGATATCAACTGCAGCAGTGTCCCATGAATCGTGCCTGGTGAGGCTTTAATGTTTGCAATTCCTGTGCAACAAACTCTTTTGGCAGTGAATTTGTTGGTAGGACTGTCTGAAATAAAGCAATTTCTTCTTCTAAAGCACTATCCTATGATGTAGAAGGTCACTGTCATTGTGGGCTCCTTCCCCTTATGAGAATTTGTGATGCTCAGACAGACCTGTGAAAAAGGGTTTTTGCATGGGGAGACAGAGGCAAGAGGTGGCAGCATGGCCAGTGGGATCTTTCCTTCATTGTGCTGTCCTGACATCAGTGTTTGCAGAACTGGCAGTCAACAGTAATTATAATTCTCAGGCCATGCCTCCATGGTCCCTTTCCCAAAGAATTTTCCCTGTGCTGATGTCCGGGTTCAGGGGTCTTGCTGGTGACCAGCAGATCAGGTGGCAGTTTTGAGAGTCATGCTGGATTCTCCTTGGCATTCTCCGGCTGCCTCCAGCCACTTTCAGCTGTGGGCTATTTGCCCCCAGCTTTCTTTTCCTCACCTTTTAAGCTGGTGAAACGTTGTCTGTGTCCAAGTGCCTGGACAGCTAAATTCATTTGTGTTCATAACATGACAAGCAACTTAAAAAGTGCAAAAAATGAATATATATTAATGTATTCTGCAATCATAAAACAGAAAAGGGAGAAAACAGTGATTTTATCTCTGTAGAAAGAATAATTTAGAAACATTACCAAACATAGTTATAGAACATGGCTAATGACTTTTTTTCAGGTCTTAACCTCCATGTTACCTGCCCATAAATGAGGTATTTTTTCAACCTCATGTACTTCCCAAATTGCAAATAATCCAAGTATCACTGATTCCAGTCTCATTTATAAAGTGTGATTTTCTTTTCAAATAAAAAAGCACAGTGCCACACATTCTGCCTACAGCTGAATAACATGAGAGGTGAAGAATGTTAGAATTCACCGAGGGGAGCAGTTTTCTAAGAGCATTAGCCTGGAGCACATGTCACCGACAAGGAACCCCTTCAAAATGAAAATAAAATGCAAATCTGCCCTCTGTGTTGCCAATGACCATCTCTAGGGGTTTTAAACATTAAGAGAACAGCTTTGTTTGACTTTTTTATCCCAGGTTGGTTCTTTAGCTCAGTGCACAGATATTATTCTGCAAAATAACCTAAAACTTGAGCTAGGTACAAGGATTAATCCCTTGGTTTTTTTCTAGGACAACCTGATGGAAAGAGCTGCAGTTAGCAGGTTTCTTTTGACAAAGAAAAAAGCAGGATCAATATAGCCTTGAACGTGGCTGCTCAACTATGTATCAGATAATCACCAATTCCCTGAAAATCTGTCACTATCAGCAGTTGCTTGACATTCTTGAGTGTGGGGCTGCTGGATTGCAGTGAGTGGGAGAAACCTTCTTTCTTCTCACTTTAGGAGTAATTCATTAAACTGGAAATTACCCCAGCTGGAAAATCGATATGGCCCTGGCTTATAGGGGCATATGAATGCACAGGCCCTTCTGCAAACAGAGGTTTAATTTACCTCCCAATTGCCAGGAGCTGAGGTGATATCAACTGCAGCAGTGTCCCATGTAATCGTGCCTGAGGTGAGGCTTTAATGTTTGCAATTCCTGTGCAACAAACAGCTCTTTTGGCAGTGAATTTGTTGGTAGGACTGTCAGAAATAAAGCAATTTCTTCTTCTAAAGCACTATCCCTGTGATGTAGATGGTCACTGTCATTGCGGGCTCCTTCCCCTTATGAGAATTCCCTGTGATGCTCAGACAGACCTGTGAAAAAAGGGATTTTGCACATGGGGAGACAGAGGCAAGAGGTGGCAGCATGGCCAGTGGGGATTTTCCCCTTCATTGTGTTGTCCTGACATCAGTGTTTGGCAGAACCAGCAGTCAAGCAGTAATTACAACTCTCAGGCCATGCCTCCATGGTCCTTTCCTCCCCAAAGAATTTCCCCTGTGCTGATGTCCGAGTTCAGGGTCACTTGCTGGTGACCAGCAGATCCAGGTGGCAGTTTTGTGAAGCATGCTGGATTCTCCTTGGCATTCTCAGCTGCCTCCAGCCACTTTCTGCTTCCCTGCTATTTGCCCCCAGGTCTTTTTCCTCACCTTTAAGCTGGTGAAACGTTGTCTGTGTCCAAGTGCCTGTGTGCTAAATTCATTTGTGTTCATAAACATGTGAAGGCAACTTAAAAAGTGCAAAAAATGAATATATGTTAATGTATTCTGCAATCATAAAACCAGAAAAGGGAGAAAAGAAAGCAGTGATTTTATCTCTGTAGAAAGAATAATTTAAGAAACATTACCAAACATAGCTATAGAACATGGCTAATGACTCCATTTCAGGTCTTAACCTCCATAGTGACCTGCCCATAAATGAGGTATTTTTTCAACCTCATGTACTTCCCAAGCTGCAAATAATCCATAGTATCACTGATTCCAGTCTCATTTATTTGCACCAGTGTGACTTTCTTTTTCAAATAAAAAGCACAGTGCCACACATTCTGCCTACAGCTGGAATAACATGAGAGCTGCTAGCTGTTAGAATTCACCCGAGGGGAGCAGTTTAAGGTAAAGAGCATTAGCCTGGAGCACATGTCACAGCACAAGAGAACCCCTTCAAAATGAAAATAAAAATGCAAATCTGCCCTCTGTGTTGCCTGTTACACCATCTCTCTAGGTTTTAAACATTAAGAGAACAGCTTTGTTTGACTTTTTTACTCCCAGGTTGGTTCTTTAGCTCAGTGCACAGATATTATTCTGCCAAATAACTCCTGTGTAACTTGAGCTACGCCACAAGATTAATCCCTTGGTTTTTTTAGAGGACAACCTGATGGAAAGAGCTGCAGTTAGCAGGTGGGCTTGTGACAAAGAAAAGAGAGCAAGGATCAATTATAGCCTTGAACGTGGCTGCTCAACTATGTATCAGATAACCACCAATTCCCTGAAAATCTGTCACTATCCAGCAGTTGCTACGCAAGGGTGAGTGTGGGGCTGCTGAGTTCATGTTCATAATCGGGCCAGGTGGGTGATGCCTTTTAAGGAGAAGTGGCAGGAGGAATGCACTGGGACCCAGGATGAACAGCCCTGCCATTTTTGCCTCAGTGAAAGGCACTTGATGGCCTGGGACCTCCAGTTTTGTCTGCAAAGGGTTTTTGTGGGGTGACAACATAGAAGCAGAGCCCTGCCAGTCAGGTTGTGATGCTGCTTTGGTGGCATGGGTATGTGGAGGATAAGGAATGGGTCTGATCACTTGCTTTCTCCTGGACACAGCTCTCTTCTGAATATCCCCCATTTTTTCACTGTAATACATGTTTCTGTGCATCTCCAATTTCTAACTTGTCCTCCTGTAGGTAGCATTGCACAGACATTCTCATTTTGATACAGGACACAAAATCTGGAGGTTGGTTTAATTGATCAGACAAGATTATCACATGAAAACACTTAAGATTGCTCCATTATCTGTGGGGATACATGCAAAGCTCTTTGATGAGAGAAAGAACATGCTGGTTCCACATCTCACCTCTCCAAACAGACCTCAGAAACTGGTGAAACATGTGGCTGGTCCAGCTACCGCACTTTGCTGGATCTTCATGCTCACCAAGACAAACCCACCTTCTCCCACCTCAGGCTACCAGCCCTGTGGGATTGCAATGAGTGGGAGAAACCTTCTTTCTTCTCACCTTAGTAGTAATTCATTAAACTGGAAATTACCCCAAGTGGAAAATCGATATGCCCACCTGGCAGCAGTTTTACTTGCACTGCTGAAACAGCCACTGGGAGAGACCTGCCAGCATGAGCTTGAGACCCACCAACATTATCAGGTATGGAAATGGCCCTTAGGTAAAAAACCTCATTTTCTGTGGTGTGCATTTACCAGGATTACCCAATACTTTTCACCAAGCTATCACAAAGTCTGAATGAAGTTGAAAAACAGGTGAAGAAAGGAAGGGGCAGTGGGACACTTCACTCATAAGATGACCACAGATGAAACTGTCCCCACAGCTGGGGTGCTCTGCAGATTATTCACAGTTGTTCCTCAACAAACCTTTCTATACCATGAAACTATATCCTACAGATGAGAAAATCCTGCTCAGATGCCAGAAAGAAATAACCAAGCAAAACAAACACAACAAAATAAACAGATACCTCAGTGCCAAAAGACCAATAAGTTTTTAAGTGTCAAGAAATGAAGCTGTTTCAGGGGGACTAAAAAGATTGAGGTAATGGGAGCTCAGGGACTCATGGTTGTCACTACACAGTAGGACAGCTGAAGTCAGGGACTGGTCCCAGCTGTCCTCTTCATGCTCCCCATCCAGAGAGGCAGGACATCTGCCTGCCTCAGCCATTGCAGTTTTTAACTCCATGTGAGTCAAGACCCTTAGGTTCCTCCTTTTGAAGATAGGGTGTAAGTCCTTATGTCTTTTAGTTGTGTATAAAAATACTCACCAAGAACCAGACATGGAGTTACAGGGCAGTGACTCACAACTGCCTATTATTTACTAAATATTTTTATGGTACACTAAGCATTTATTATGTTCTTCTTTGCCCTCCCAGGGGAGTTGTTACAAACAAATTTTGGGAGATGGTGTCTGTCCCAAAGCACCTGTAGTCTGGACAGAAAAGACACATGAAGTGTGCAAGCATAAACTGTGGGGCAGATAAGAGATTATTTGCCTGAGGTCACAGCATTAAAACTGGGATTTGGTTTTCCTCATGCCCCATTCCCTGTCAGGTATTTTGTCCATTCAATTCTGACACTGCTATCCCTGGTGATGGAAAAAGTTAACTGAAAAATATGGCAAAACAGAATATTACCAGTGAATGATAGGGACTTTGACCTGGTACCTATTTGCAGGAGCAGTTATTACAGGGGAACTAATCCTCAGGATTCCATGGTCCATGAAAAAAAGGTTGGTTTTCTTTGACACCATTTTTATTTTCTCTCTTCTTCCACTGATAAATGGTGGTTTAGGATAGGAGAAGACAGGATGGGACATTCATTGCAAGAGTCCTTGATACAGATCCCACTGCTGTCCTGTGGGTACAAGTGATGTATCCATGATATTCCCACTCCTCTGTGCGGGGGGGTGGGTGAGGCAGGGATGTCTCCAACAGCTGAGTGGGGATGAAGAGCGAGTCCCCTGGCTGCTCCCCTCAGCCATCAGCTTTGCAACCCTACCCTTGGTTCATCTGGTGGTGGGTTTTGGGGAGACCACTCACGCTCTCCCGTGAACTCTGGGTGATCCACACACCTGTCATGTCTCCATCCCTGCTCTGCTATTGCAGAGGTGCCATTCAGATGTTTCCCATTTTACCAGGAGATGACAGTGATGTGAACTCAGAGAACAGCAAGAGCTGTGGACAGAAAGGGAAGCAGAGGGGATTGCACTTGCTGCCTGGAAACCTCGAAAGAGGCACTGGAGAAGACGGAGCAGTAGGCTGCATGTTAACACCTGCTTCTGAGAGCTCCCTGCTTTGTCTATAATTGGAATATTTGTCCTTGAAGCAGCTCAGCTATGTCCCTGAGGAGGAAGAGCAGGAAGAATGTCTCAGGGAATTGCAACAGCCAGTGAGCTGCAGGAAACATAAACGTGCACATCTTAGGCTTTTGTGGTTCCTGTGACATCTTGCTGAATGTTGGAAAGGCAAAAAATTTCTAAGAACAGCAAAGGATACTGATACAAACTTAGTAAAAATACAGGCCCTTTGAAAACCATTTTCATTTTAATAGCATTTATTCCTACAGACAGGCAGCAAAGAGAGAAGTTGTTCAGGGATCACAGGAATATTCCAACCATATGAACATGCTTCCTATGGCATTTACTCCAGATTACCTAAACCGACAAATGGGTGTGGATGGCAAGAGGGGAGGGGAGCTCTTGTGGGAAAAATGGAAGAGCACTGGTGGTAAGGTACAACCAGATCTGTGGAGGGTTTCTTATCCTTGGGGCTACTTTGAGGAAATTTTGTGTGGACACAAGCATTTGCACACACAGCAACCTATCAGTTTAAGCTGGGGTGTAGGAAAACCATCCAATTTCTTAGTTAAATTGGGGTGTAGGAAAACCATCCAATTTTAAAGGAACTGCCTCTGGCTGTGGAAGCCAAATGAAGGGAAAGGGTCTCTCCTGGTCGACCAGAGACACAGTGTGTAAGGGTAGAACCTCTGCATGGGTCAAAATCGGGTTAGATTGAAGGGAAGAGGTGAATCTTGAAGCTTTCCTAAACCAAGGGAGGATGAGCTGAATCCCTCCAATCAGGGCAGTGGTGGGTGTTGGAAAAAGGCAAAGCCCTCAAATGCTTTGCCCTTCACAACAACAGCCTGAACCTTCAACATCAAAAGCTGAAGAGAAAGGCAAGATTAAGAGAAAAATGGCAATGGTGTCCCTTGGTGCAGAGCACAGTGGGTCTTCCAAACGGGTGTGTACAGAAACAGGGCTCAACCCACCACAGCTGCTCAGCCAAGCTCTAGGCAAAGGTGGGACCTGAGCACCAGGTGAATCCCTCTCTGTCCTGGCAGATAACACCTTCCCAAGACACCAGGAGCAGCAGAGGAGTGCGCACGAGCAGCCCTTGCCTGGCTCAAACAGGCGAGAGCCCAGTAGAGCTGATGGCCCCAGCGCTGCCGCCAGCCCTGTGCCAGCGAGCCTGCCCAGCCTTGCAGCCCTTTATCATTTTAATTTAGCTCTGCAAACCCTGAGCTGTTAGGGCAGGATTCATGCCTCTGGTATTTGCTCTTGGCTCCAGCAGGAATGCACTCTCCATGGCTGCTGGGTGATGGATGGGAGAGGCTCTGCACACCACGGCGCTGGTAGTGCCGGAACTCAGCCGACACCGCAGTGCCTGATTCCTGCAGGGTTACTCAGAGAACATGGGACAGGAGGAATGGGCACCCTCAGGGCACAGATTTGGCTGCTCTGGGTGAAATCCAAGCAATGCTCACGGCAGGAATGCACTCTCCATGGCTGCTGGGTGGTGGGAAAGGCCCTGCACACCACGGCACTGGTGGTGCTGGCAGCTCAGCCAACACTGTGGAGCCTGATTCCTGCAGGGTTACTCAGCGGCCTGGAGAACACGGGGCAGGACGAATGGGCACCCTCAGGGCACAGATTTGGCTGCTCTGGGTGAAATTCAAGCAATGCTCACGGCAGGAACACACTCTCCATGGCTGCTGGGTGGTGGGAAAGGCCCTGCACACCACGGCACTGGTGGTGCTGGCAGCTTGGCTGACACCATGGAGCCTGATTCCTGCAGGGTTACTCAGTGGCCTGGAGAACACGGGGCAGGAGGAATGGGCTCCCTCAGGGCACAGATTTGGCTGCTCTGGGTGAAATCCGAGCAATGCTCACCCACATGCTGCTGAGGGCTGGTATGATGGCCAGGGGAGGGGTCCTGCAGCAGGCCAGGGACGTGGCTTCCTCTTCACTTGTGGTTGCTGCCCTGCCCCAAATGAGCTGGGCAAAACTTTGGTAGGTGGGCACAGCACCAAGTGAAGCTGTTGGATGTCCCCATCCAAGGCAAGGTGGGGGCTGAATGTGGGGCTGCTTTGGTCCATCCTGATGTGATGTTGCAGCACTTGCCATGGGATTTTCCCAGCCGGCCCCATGGCCCCAGTGAGCCCCAGGCCGGCAGCGTGCCCAGGCCTGGCGTGCTGGGGCACCTTCCAGCCTCGTTCATGGTGGCTGTGCCTTCCCTCCCGTGCCAGCCCACGCTGCCCACGCTGTCTCGAGTGCTTCCTGCAAGCACTAGCAATGGAGCCAAGCAGAGGCTGCCATCCCCTGGGAGCTCTGGCAAGCTCCATGGTGTGTCCCTGAGGAGGCTCAGAGGTGTGTACCCAAGGGCAGCCTTCCCAGTGGACATCTTGGCAGGCATCAGCTCCAAATTGTCTCTCCTTCATCCCAGGATGACACGGAGCCACGCCAGGGTGGTGATTTCAGCATTGCCCCTGGGTTGGCATGGGAAAGGAACCTGGGAACCTGCTCTGTTTTACAGCCTCCTGTAGCTCCTTCAGGAGCATATTTCTTGGCGAAGATGAAAGAATAAGGATTTTGCTTTGTTTCTGTTTTCAAAAGCAAAATAACTCAGTGAAAACATTTCAGATCTAATAGCTTGACTAAGCTTTGAATTCCTGTGGTCACAGAAAGTGATGTCTTATGAACATCCATAAAAACTTCAGGCATTAATCACAAGTGCAATTTTCCCCTCGCTCCTGTAGCAGCAGCAGGCAGTGTGTTGCAGGACCTGCTCCTGCAGGGAAGGGGAAGGCACACCTGCAGGGTGACTCCGGGGAAAACAGATCAAACTCCCACCATCCACAAGCATGGTACAGTCTGGAGTAGCATTTCAAGATGAAGTTAGTGGAGCTGCTCCAGACACAGTAACTGAGATCACATTTTGGCTTAAAACTTTTCCAAAAAGCCTCAATAGCAATACCAGTGTGTCCTTTGCCACTGGGAGAGGACCAGGCATGTGTGCCATCTTCCCTCTGGTGCCACTTCTAGCCCCACAGCTAAGGGTCTCTTCAGCCTTGCAGGGCTTTCAAGACATTTTGTTAGATGTTTTTAATACTCATGAAGGCTTCACATTGTACTTAAAGCAGTGATTTGGCTCTTAATTATTTTATCTTCTAGGAAATTACTTCAATTTTTTTATTGTTGTTGTTTTTAAAGTTAAAATAGTTTATTTTTCATTGTGTTTCCTCCCTCCCTCAAGAGAAATGTCATTTATAGGACACCAATGTCTGCACCCAAAATTTAACTGCTTGTAGGAACTTGCCTGTCTATGAATGCGTCAGCTGTTTTTATACCAGAATCAAAAATGTATTTAGAGAAAAAAAAAAAGATAAAAGAAAATGGAGTGTAATAAAAAGTATAGCTGAAGGGGTTTGAGAGGCATCTCCATATCAAGAAGAGTTACATCACCTGTGAAAACATCGGATATACTGTTCCAGCTCTGCAGTCATTATCCTTATTAGCAGTGTTGTTATTACCACTGCAACAAGAGTGAGCTCAGGGCCATGGAAACAGGAGGGCTCTGGGCCACATCCTGCAGCACACGCCATGGGAGGCCTGACCTAGACATGCAAAAAAAAAAAAAAAAAAAAAAAAAAAAAAAAAAAAACCACAAAAAAAACCCCAAACAAAAACCAAAAACTTGTGCAGAAGAGATGAAGGAGAATTTCTGTAGCTGCATTTCTGAGACAAGGTTTTTTCCTTGAGAAGGAGCGTTTTAGAAATTCCTTTTATTGTTTCCCTCTCACTGCAA
The DNA here is from genome assembly GCA_024865655.1 of Emberiza elegans. Lineage (NCBI taxonomy): Eukaryota > Metazoa > Chordata > Aves > Passeriformes > Fringillidae > Emberiza > Emberiza elegans. The sequence goes on from JALJVW010000139.1 coordinate 34,451,646, forward strand.
ACACACTGGGGCAACTGACATAAGAAATTGGGCATGTTCCTAGAAAAGAGGGATTATTTATAAAGCTCTTGCCTAGACAGGAGCTGCCTGCAGCCCAGTGGAGATCTGCCTCCTAACCCATGTGAGAGGCACACACTGAGAGCTCCCTTACCTTCAGGCACCAGCAACCCTCAAAACCATCACACTGTCTTCCTGCCCTCCCAGGGATCACGAAAAACCTCAGTGCTTCATTCAGAGGAGCTGTTTTAGTCCCATCTGGGGCAGAGGAGAGAGGAGGACACCACCAGGAGGTTTTCTCACCCTAAGAGAATTATTGAGGAAGGGGCTGTGTCTTCTCACTGGCTTATAGCTTCTCCTATCAATAACAAAGGTCTGTCTGAACCAATACACTCTTCAAACTGGGCTACTCCAGGCAGGTTGGCAGAATTAGATCTGGCCAAAGGTGGATATTTTTGTAAACAAAATGTATTAAATTAAAAAAAAAAAGCCAACCCCCTTTCCTAGGAAGCCACCCACTTTTTGCATGCCAGATGCTCTGCTGCCTGGAAACTTTCCAGACAAAGTGCAAAAAAGTTTCTGGATGGGCTGCGAATTAATTCAGCAGCAGTTCATTTGTTTCCTTTAGCTGCATGTACCAATTGCAAATAAGCTTAACAGACGATATTTGCTACTTAGAATAGTTTATAAAACAGCACAGGAATTATTTATAGCTGGACTTCACTGCATACATTCAGTCTGAGGTTCAAGAAATCAAGCTCTCTAGCACCAGTTAAACTCCCTCTTGTTAAAGTTCCATAAATTACCATCAATGGAGAACAGTGTGCAGACTTACACCATGCCAGCTGGAATCCTGGAAGACGGGTTTGCCACTTCATCAGCAAGAGGAATCACACCAGTTTTCACAAGAAAACAGGAGGAACTGATGTTCCTGCTGCTCTGCCTGGGTTGGGTCCTCTGCTGATCTGTGCTGCTGGAGCTCCATCAGCAGCACCACCACAACTTTTCCTCACCCAGGCATCCAGTTTACAAAAAATTAGAAGTGCATTGTATTTAAATATCAGTATTTTGCAAATTAGTCCACAGATAAAATCCTGGCATTTCTTACTGTGTCATTTTTAGATAATACCAAACATCTCAAGTTTACAGGCCAATTAGGAGATTAATACACACACATATGCATAAATGTATGGATGTGGGGGCAATTTTATAGCTAGCATGTTAATGGGATTGTCACAGGCCGAGACTGCACTAGTGGCTCCATCAACTCACCATCTGAAATATCAGTTTTCTAGATTAATCTCTTAGAGCTCATTGAACTCCTCACACTTCATGGTTTGGGATAGTGCTGGATTGTTTCACTCCAACATATCAGCTGGTTACTTGTTTTTCTGGAAAAATCCTTCTGCATATACAGTTACCTATTTTGCATTTCAAAATGAGATGGACCACTTATCTGTAAAACTGGTCTTGAGGTATACCTGCAGCACCACAAGAGATTTTAAAAATCATCCTTTCTTCAGCCTCAGAAAGAGGATGGCTGATGCCTCCAGACCTACTGAACAAACTCTGTGCTCTGCACCTATTTAGAAACAAAACAAAGCACATGCCTGTGCTAGCAAGAGGGATTTTTTTTCCAAGGGGTCCAGCAGCACTTGTGATCCTGCTGCCAATTAGCTCTGCTCCTGTGAGGAGAACTTGCAAAGGTCTGGAGACAATGCAGGTAAAGCTGGTTTGCCTTTCTCCTCCAGCAGATGACACATGAGGTGCCCACAAGGCCTTCAGATAACAGGCTGGAGATGGCTGCAGTCACTTCCAATGGCAGCAGCAGCATCCAGCAGGGAGCTCTGTGCACTGAACAGCGAGTACAAGGCATCCAGTAAGTGCCAGGAAATGCCTTGACATTTGGATAATTTATGCACTTATTGTTCACATGAACATCAAGTCCCAGGGAGCCTGGATACCCAGAAACAAGTCAGGCAGTGTGGGTGCCTGCAGACCAGCTTGTTGTCAGAGTCAAATACCACTTAATTTGAACTGAGGGTGTCTTCAAATTGCATACAGAGCCATAGCTTCTCTTTTCCTTGAGTCCTCTCTAGATTTGAACCAGGTTGCATAATTGGAAGGATCAAGTGGGAGTTAAATCCATGGCTCTTGACTTCTTTCAAAGGCAAAGTAGCGCTTACTTCCTTGCATTCCTTCAGGGAGCCCCTGTCCAACAGCAGAGATCTAATGACCTAATCCACGTGAAGCCCTGGAGATACTGTTTTTGCTTCAAAGGCTAAATGCAAATTTTGTTCTTGTACCTTGTGTGGTTGAAGGGCTTGGCGTGAGTACAGAGGTGGGAGGTGCAGAGGGCACTGCTGCCTGCCTGTCTGAGGGATAGGCAGCAAGTAATGGCAGCACCTAGCCACAAAAAGGCTAGAAGATAAAAGTCCTGCTAGTTGCTCATCAGGTTTTCTTGTGATGATGTAGGGACTGCCTCCAACACTGCAGGTTCCTCAATGTGCCCCAGAAGTGGGACCCCAACTGATTTTGGAAAAGCAATTTTTTCCCACCTCAATCTCAAAGACCTTCAACTCCTCCCAAGGCTTCTTCTCACACCCCAAATCCTCTTCCTCTCCCAGTACTTTGCCACTCAACCACCACCTTCTTGGCTGTCACCTCACCCCTGGGGCCTGAGGATGAGACTCAGAGCCATGTCCAGATGCGCTCCATGGCCATCCAGGCATGGGCCACTAAGGTTGCACCACTGAACACTGGTGTGGAGGCATGAGACCAAAGAAATTCCTTGGGCTGCATTTTTCCATTTAAAGTATCATCTCCCCCTTTCCCTCTCTCTGCCCAAGGCCACTGACCTCCAAGATTTGTCAAAAACTTGGTCTCTGAGCATCCAGATTGCATCAGCTTCCCCTCCTCAAGGCTGTTTTGCTTCTGCTGCTTCTCCACCTTTGTTGAAGTCCAGACATCTTCTCTCTTCTCCCATCCTGTTCATGGATAGTCTGAAGCCACCACAGCTCTTGCAGGCTGTAAAGTTTGCCCCAGTTCACAACATTCAACCCTGAAATTTCAACAAGAATCACATTTCTGAAAGAAACCTTGCTTGGTGGAAATTGGTGTTAACAAGTCCCCTCGAACAGCTTCCACCTGGTCAGAGCCTCCTGAAGGCTGGATGCCATTTCCAGACAAAGCCTGCACAACACCCAAATATTGCAGACTGTTGATGGCTTCTAAAAGGGGTTGAAAACATCATCAGCACAGCATAATTATTCACAAAATGGGCCAATTTCAACTCTCAGCACAATAGTTTTAAACAATAGTTGATGAAAATCAATTTGCAAGTCAGTTGAGAGGCTGATAACATCCCTGGTTGCACTGCTCATTCCCAAGTAATCATATTAGAGGCAGATGTCACACAAGAATGTGACTCCACTAACCATTAAGAGACACTGAGCTTCTTTGTCTTCTGAAGCAAGTTTCCATGGGATTATACTAGAATAATCCCATGGGTAGAATAATTTAAAATTGAAAAACAATATCAATCCTGAAATAATTTAATGGGATATTCCTTTAATCTTCCTTGTATGGAAGAATCCAAACTAATCTGGGGTAAGGGGACACCTCTCCCCAGGGCTAAATGGCCATGAAATGCTCACTCACATCCAATTTCTGTGGGACCAGGCCATTTAGTGGTTGTCAGTATCTTTGCAAATCTCTCTCCTAGGTGAAATTACACTCTGCTGTTCTGCCAAAAAGCAGTAGTTACTTTTGGTTTTCAGGGGGGCTTTCTTTTGCTAGATGAGAATATACAGATATTCTCATAACTTTAGAGAGGCTTTCAAAACCCAGGTGCAGAGGTTTGGCATCAGCAACCTCCCCAGAGCACTTTATAGCACATAAATCTTGCTCCCAGTTAATCAAACAGTGCTGGACTGAGCCAAGGAACCATGAGAATGTAAAATGCTCTTCTCCTCCCTTCCCACTTATCAGAGGTTTCTGCTGCTGCTTCTTCAGAGGCAGAGTGAGGAGTTTTATTGGTTTAAATGTGGCTTTAACACTGGTAAGGATGCTGCCTTGGTTGAACATGGGCATTTTCTGTACATAGGACTTTTTGGGTTTGGGTTTTTTAACCCAAAACTGCCCTTGATGGGCCAGCTGCTCTCCTGCCTTAACCCTTCTCTGGAATTGTTTTTTCAGCCCTCACCTTTACTTTAACCCCAGTCTGGGTTCTCAGCTAGGCTGGAACTGCCATGCAGTTGTGTTGGGAACAACCACACCATTTCTCCCAGCCAAAGAATTTGGCTGCCTTCCTACTGGTCCTCTGTGCTCCCTGGGCTGTGTGCTGCAGGACAGCTCAGGGTGCTTTGCCTTTTGTTGATGAAGAGATTTCTGAGGGTGCACAGGAGATAACTCCACGGACACCATAATTTTCTCAAAATTGGAGCAGCAGACCCCTTTTTGCTCAGTTATCCCTGTAGATGCCAGGCTTTTTTTCAAACAGGGATGCTCAGACTCAAGCTGAGCCAAATAGAGGCAGAGGAAAAGATTGTACCTCCAAACTGTCATGAAATCAGGATTAGCACATGAAGCAGAAGCTGTGTTTAAAGACTTGCTTAACCTCCTGCTTAACAGAAGTCTTTACTTTAATCTGTAATGCCATCTTGTTTTGTCTTAATGAAGTTATGCAAAAAGTTCTTCACTGAAAAGACCAACCCAGCATTTTCTTTCTTCCCTTCAAGTTGAGATGAAAAGGACTGCCTGCAGCCTGAAAGTTTGTTTCCTCAAGGAAACGGAAAGCAAAGAATTTACTTATATTAATGCTTTGTATCAAGTACCTTTGAATTTCAAGGGGTAAAAATCAGCCTTGACCTGGATGCTGAGTCCAGATTTTCATAATGTTTTTCCCACTCTGCTGGCGCCAAGGTCAGTGGGTTGCACTTCTGCTTCAGTCTGTTTTAATTCTGGTCTCTTAGCACGGACTTCTCTGTGCAAGACATGGAAGCCACACCCCAGTGTGTGCTACTCCCAGCCATTAACAATCCTGGGCTAAATAAACACACAAGGATCCTTCTGCATCTGGTTTTACTGGCAGGAGAAAGAGACATTATATGTCTCTGGAAATCTGATAAAACTGTGACATACAAATGCTGGATTGCTAACATGGCCAGTTTAACTCCACTGGACAGAATTTGCTGCAGTGCTTAAGGCTGAGAATAAAACCTCTCTCTTTTCCGAAGCGCTGTAAACCAGAAAAAAAAAAAATTAGCATTTGGCAATATCTACAACCTTCTAGCAGCAGATAATAACCCCTCAAATTCAGTTTCTGCAGTCTGCCCCTCTACAGGGTAATGACTTGCCATTTGTTCCGTCTTATTTGTGGAGCATTGCACAAGCCTGTCTTTCTTCCATGAATATTTTAAAAAGCTGGATAGCTGCTTGGCAAAGGCCTGGGCTGGTGCCTGAGCATTGTGCAGTCTATACCATGCTCTGCAACAAGCTTCCTTGTGACCTTGATAAGTGCCTGTGCTTCTTCCATTTCTCAATTTCCCATCACTGCAGTGTGCATTTTTCTCCTTCTGTACTTTGTAAATTCCTTAAACTGGTAAATATCTCTCTATATATTCATCTTCATACAGGGCTTATTGCAGGTGTTCAACTTTTCAGATGCTAGAAGCACTGTGATTAAATGAAGAAAAAAAAATCTGCTGTTGGTTTTGTTGCTGCAATACTTGAGATTATTTGTGCATGATATAAATATATGTTTGTTTGTTCAGCCCTTGTTTGCAAGAGCCATTCAACGAGGATCAGGTAAGGAGAAAATAGTCAATGCTACAAGCTGGTGAACATGGAGCAGGGATGGGCTTGAAGGATGAATTTACAGAAAAGTGACTGGCAGAGATGGGATCATACAGTGAAAGTTAAGGAAACACAGTCAGGAGAGCACTAAGAACAGGGTAGATGGATATTTTCCCAAGTGTGGTGGAAGAAGATGGAAAAAAAGTGGATTGGGAGTGAAAGCAGGGAGTTTAACTTTGGCCATTGTGATTCCTCACAAAGAAAAACATGAGCAACCAGGACATGAGAATTTCCCTCAGACCGCAGGACATTCCTGGCCTGGAGAACCCAGAAGGATCTGGCTGTTTTTAACAGGGAAGCAAAGTCTGCATCTGTTTAAAATTTAGTCCCCATCTCTGACCTTTCTAAGAATTACAAGTGTGAGACTTCTGGCAAGAAACTTCCCTCCCTGCTACCAAAACAGAGCCACCACCTTTCTAAGCAGACAGGGCAGTCTGGTGCAGCAGTGATGGGAAAGCCATTCCTGAAATCTTGCATCCAGCATGTTTAAAGAGGCTTCATCAAACAAAACCAGAAAGAAGAATCCTGAAAGGGGCAATAATTTTATTAAATGGCAAAATTTATGTTATTAATGGTGGATCCATTCACAGTGCACGTATATGGGCTGCATTTAAGGAACATGTTATCTATGCATTAAAAAGTCACTCCAAGTGTTATGGAAAAAGGGTATCTACAGATAACATTGACACAAGCAAAGCTGTGAGCACTTAAACCCTTATCTTTGCTTAAGTGTCCTCTTAGAAACACACATCTTCTTATCCATTTTAATTTACAGAGCTTAGGTATGAATGAAATTTGCACCCCATTTGTTTATTCCAAATGCTGAACTAGACTCTTTTCTTAGCTCCTTGGTTGAAGTACACATTTCTGCCTGCCAAATGTAGACCCCTTCTGAAGAGATGCTGCGAGTGCTCTGGCCCATGTTTTGCCAGTTATGTAGTTTCTATGTTTTGCCTTGATGAAAGTGTAGGATTTGTCCTTTGGGGTCGATGCAGCATTTATGGTTTCCAAATGGGCCTTTGTAGTTAAATCCTAGAGAAGTAATTCATTGCAGAGGAATTGTATACACTTAAGCTTTGTCTAGTAGGAAAATATGCACTATATGTGTGCATAACAAGATTTTGAGGGCAAAATTCTTCTGTCTGAGCCACATAATGGAGTGAGAAGGTGTTCTGGAGATGTACTGTGGCCAGCAGCTTGAGTGCAATTACCTGATACGGTCGCTTTGATGGTAAAGTTATCTTCAGATGTTCCAGTGGAATAGAAACATCCCAAATACTGTGGGATGTTTCTATTCCACTGGAATAATAGTATTATTAAATTAATAATTTAATTTTCCACTAAAATATGCGTGTCCTTCAAAGATGCCTTATTATTGAAATAACTTAATTAGGGACCAATATTAGGACAAGGTGTAATGTGGATTTTCAGTGTACTTTCTGGCTCTGGAGAGTTTTGCCAAGTTGGATCAAGCAAGGGGCATGGTGTGTCCACAAGAGAAAGATGAAAATAGCTGCAGTGTCTAATTGCCATCCCGGGGTTTGGTGGGTTTGACACTTTACACCAACACCACTTGGGAATCAGAGAGGGTTCCTGGAGCTGAGTGTTAAGTACATGAACCTGAGCAGTGTAAATGTCACAGGAATAGGGATTGGTTTGGGAAGCAGTGTTTGTTGTTAATTGAGTCTCCAGGCTTTGTCTGACACGACTGAAGCCCATGTACCGGTACACTCAGCACTATCTTTCCGCCCTCTCTCCTTCCCTTTTCTCCAGATAAGAGCATAGCACTCGTTATTCTAAGGAAATGACAGCGATGTTAATCACCAATTCATCAGGATCTCTAACAAAGGCCCTGCTGTTTTGAATATTCATATTGCCATGGCATTAGGAATGTCAGAACTGCCATTGTTCTGCAGAGAATGACACATCCCCGCTCTTCCCGCTCGGCATCGCAGGGATGCGGCCCCGAGGAGCGCGAACCGCGCGCTCCTTCTCCAGCGCTGCCCCTGCTCTCCAGAGGGGAGGCAGAGGCACAGAGACATGAAATGACTTGGCCAGGTCACATGGGATCCCGAGGAGAGGCAGGAAAGGAACGCAGGTCTTCTTAATCCTGGCACAGGGAGGGAACTTTGTTTCTTATAAACAAAATAATTCACATACCTGACATGAAAGGATGTATCGAGGTGATGAATGTATGCGTGAGTACACGTGCACGTAGGTAATACACATTTAACATTTGTGAGATATACAATATTGGATGTGTAATTCATTCAGACTTGGCCAGAAAGAGCTATTGTAGTGCTGGCTGAACAAATTTATGTAAATCAGTCACTGATTAAACTCATAACCTTTGCAATATTCTTCAGGCAAAGCAAATGCTTGTGGGACTGTCAGTCCCAGAGCCCCAACCTAGAAAATAGGTTATGATGGGAAAATGGGTCTTGACAAAAAGAAGGTCTATGAAGTGGGAACTATCTGTTGTCCATCTCCCTGCCACCACCCCAAGGTCATTCTTGGTTTAGACCACCAGGATTAGCCTTTCTTGCACAGCTGGTACTCAGCTTGGGGAGTTTGTTGCTTTAGAAGGCTGTGGAGACAAGGAGTGCCAGCAGAGCCAGGGATTACACAAATTCATAAACAAAAGGTGCAAGCAGGGATGTGCCCTCCAATGTCACAAGTTGGAACATGGAAAATTCCAGTTAGATATAAGGCCAAAAAATTTTTTACCATGACAGTGGTCAAATATAGCACAAGTCACCCAGAGCGGCTGTGGGATTTCCCATCCTCAGAGCTGTTGAAGGCTGGACTGAACAAGTCCCTGAGCAATTTGATCTCAGTCCAACTCAAAGCTGGACTGAGTTGTCCCAGAAGTGCCTCCCACCCTAAATGATTCCTTGGTTCTCTAAGCAAATTACCAGATCTTCTTTTTACTCCTCTCTTTCTTCCCTCTCCTCCCCACTGTCTTGCTTTCTCCCTAACACGGCTGCTCTTGCAGGGGGATGAGTCTCCCCTCTTGCCCAGAAACCCTCCGGCTGTAGACTTTAGGGTTCCCATAATAGTCTCAGGGCTCAGGTCTTTTAAGGCTAAATTTTGCTCTTCTCTCTGGAGACCTTCCCATCCCAGCCCCTTGAAACAGAAATTGGTGGGAACCTCTGAGATTGAACTGGCCAGGGAAAGGGCTGGCCCAACCCTGCCACCAAATGGTGGCTTCCATGGTCATGGTACACCAGCCTCCTAACATCCATCATGCTGCCCATGTTCCTGCACTGAAATTTTGTCTGGGCATCAAGTAATCATTCACCCCCAACAAAAAAAAAAAATCAAAATATTTTGGCCTAGCTGGCCAATGGCCTAACACTTTAAAAAGTGGGAATGTACTCAGTTTAAGCTGGTTTTGGTCTCTGCACAGCAAATGCCTGGCTTAGCTGGCCTGTCAGTGCTCCCTTATGTGGAAATGAAGAGGCAATGACAGCACGAGATGCATTAACAGGAAAGAAGACACTGGATTTCAAGTGGCAGTACTAGAACTGGGAGGCTGTTTTAATGTTTTGTGCCTCTTCCTGCCCTGAAGTATTTCAAACACTCAGGTCTTGTTTGCTGAACACTCTGAACAATACACGTGTAGTTACAGATTGATACCATAAATCACCTAAAGAACAAGACGGTCTTTCAGAACAGAAAGGACAATTTTGAGGAAGTTTATTTTTTAAATGGCAATATTTATCCTCTTAGTACTTTAGAAAGAAAAAAAATATAGTCTCAGCTGTTGGGCCTGAAAACCACCTGGAAAACATTTTAAAAAGCATGTATTCTGTCTTTGCAGAATTATATGTGTTTGTATATGTGTGAATGCACATGTATATATATGCATGTATATGTGTACATAAAAGTCAAACAAAATAAAAGTGGATAGGACCAAACTTCATGAGCCAAGTGAAATCCAAAGCTCCAACTTTATTTTAGATAAATGCACATTTTTGAGCCAGTGTGGAGCTCTGAAGCTAAACAGGAACAGGCAGGATAAGCAGTGATGGAAGCTGAGTTTCTCCTTCAGCGGCTGTGCTGGAATGGCTGTGCTGGCAGAGACCCCAGATGTGGCTGTGTACACACTTAGGGCAGGATCTCTATCTGATACAGCTCTGCTGTGTCCCCTGGTAATGCAAGCTGGGTCAGCAACATAAATCTTGGAAGCTCCTACTGAATGTTGATGGTCTGCCTCAGGAAGATTTCCAGAGTTTGTTCAGAGCAGTATTGAAAACCTGAAACTTCAGAATTGCTGTAAGGGAAACTTTTGGGGAAAAGAACACAAAGAAACATGAGGCTGTTTGATTTAAATTCAATCTTTTGATCTGATTAATTTTATTTTTCGATGCTTCCATTTTGCACTATATTTTCTACTTTCTTACATTACATTATGATCCATGTTACAGTAGGATATAGAAATGAGAAGTTGTTCTATGGTGGAAATTGAAAAGTACTTTATTCTCAAAAAGTCGGATAGGATGTTTCGACAACTTTTCTGCTTGATTTTACAAATTTTCCAGATTTTAATAGAAACAATTTGTCTTATTTCCATTTTTTCCCAATTGCCTAGCCCAACTTTAAAATACTAAATAATTAGAGAGCAAAATACAGACCTGATGGCCAGCAGCTCCCTGTAAACAAATCCTGCTTCTAAGTTAACTACAGTTTTTGTCTTGATCAGAGAAGGCAAATTCTTGCTGTAGGGCATTGCCAATGGGTGCCATAGAGTCCCTAAAGCTTGAATTTGATAAATCATGATCAGATAATTTTTGGAAGGCTTCCTTTAAATCATCTAAAAATTATGAGGGCAGATTCAGGAACAGTGAAGTGAAATTGCATGCCCTGTGTAAATGATCAGATCTTTCTGGCCCTTTATCAGGCATTGATTTTGATTCAGTTCTGAGCTCAGTAAAGGGGATGTGTGCAGTGATGTGCTGTTTACCTGTTCCCTGTCTGATAAGCAGCTCTGTTTCAGAGGCCTCCCTCACAGACTCAGCACAGGCTGCAAGCTCTGTTTTTCATTTACTCAGCTGTGTTACTTAGACACATTCTATGGATCAACTTAATTAACCCAAGAATTGCAAGTGGGGCTACTAAACACAGCAAGGGTTCAGCAGCTGGAACTGGAGTGGCAGCAGGAATATGAACTTAAAGAGGTGTCGTGACAGCTCACACTGTTCCCACAGGCAGCCCAGGGAAAGGTGATGTCCTCTCACTTCACACCGGCCTCTGCTTCTGTGCGAGTGACAAATTGGTGATGAACGTTTGCTCTCTGCCACGAAGGGAACAGAGGAAGTGATGATCATCACTGCTCCCTCCCAAATAATAATGAAAGCATCCTCTTCATTTTCATGGACTCTTCAGTATTTGATCACCTGCCCCTCTTGAACAAAGTGTCCTCTTCCTTGACACATCACCTGATTTTCTAGACCTTCCAAAGGTTTGGCTTGGCTCCAGCTCTCCTGTGCACAAGGACAAGTGTCTTCTGGGTACAGAGGTCCTGACTTATAATGTCTCTGAAAAGTTTTGTTGCAAAGCAGTTGCTCAGCAATGAATCAGTGACAGAGGAGAAATATTGATGCTCAGTCTCACTCATACTGCACCGTGGATGGCCAAATTCAGATCAGAACAGAAAAAAACAAAACAAACACAAAACCCCTCCCCAATTCAAACAAAAATACTCATTAAGGCAGCTGTCTTTCCTAATAAATTAAATGAGAGAGAGAAGTCAGATGTCTCTCTCTGCCACATCCATCTTTACACCTCTCCCCAGATATTGTTATCAGTCCCTGAAATCCTGAGCTTCTAAACTGGGTCCTGCTCCAGGCAGCTGTAGGTTAGTACACAAAAACACACCTTGTTTGGACAGGATTTCTCTGCTGATACTTTACAAGATGGTCACTTGCTGATCTTGGTGTTTTCCTCAACCCTTTCCATGCACCCCCTGTGATGGATGCTCCCAGCAGGGTCACAGCTGCTAGGTGGGAGTGGAGTGCAGCTCCCTGCCCTCTCCCAAAGGCTGTGCTCTGCTCCTGGAGTGTTCTCCAGGATTTCCAAGGAAGAAGGGGATCCTACTGCAATCTGGGCATGGGGAAAAATGAGAGGAGACAAAGAATAACTGGGAAGAAGGAGGAATGAGAAGAGTGCTCTGAGTCACTGAGCAAACAGAGCAGTGCATCCAGCACTTGCATAGTTTCAATCCTGTGCCCAAAGAGCCTTGGCTATCCCAGACCTTGGCTGTGGTGAGGGTTGGGGAGAGAGGGAGGGGACAGGGGTAATAGTTTCTCAAGGGCATAATGATCTTGAGCAATTTCTGTGCAGGTATAAACATGATTTCCTGCAGCACTGCTTGTCACAAATGTCTCCTCACTCAAACAGGACTGAATGCATTTGTTTGCAGTGTTTGATGCAAGGAAAACTTCTGACATATTTTTTATTTATGAGGTGTCCTAACATAGTGATACTTTTTGTGTGCATGGGGTAGGGAGGGAATTGCCTCTCCCAGGCTCCTAATTTGAATGGCTGAGGATTGTGTTTATAGAAATGTGTGGAGGGATGTCTTAAAAACTGTACAAACCTGGGCTGTGCAAGATGGTCAGTAAAAACAAAGTGTCTACTACTGAGGATATTCACAGAACTACAGCTTTCCCCAGAGCTCATCTGCTTCTTAGGGATGCCTAAAAGACAGCAAAGGTGGTACTGGAATCAGGAGGAGAGACTCCAAAAGTCCCTCTGAGCAGATGCTGTAGGATTTTGTGGCAGATGGAGAGACCAGGGGAAGGGGAAATGCCAGTGACCTCCTAAACCAGGGGAGCACAAGGACAGGAACAGCAGCACAGACAGAACAGTCCCTGTGCTCTCACTGGTGCTTGGGACAGCAGAATGAGCCCATCAAGGAGAGGCCTTGGCAAGCTGACCTCCTCCAGACCAACAGCAGCCTCAACTTTTTCCAGTGCTTGAACTGGTTTAATCTGTTCCTTCTCTGTTCAGCTGGACATGGTGGACAACTGATGTGAGTGCAGGGGGTTGAGAGTACACTCTGGAATGGAAGATGTAGAGGACAAAATTCATCAAAACATGAGAAAGGTCCTACCAATTCAGCCATCAGACACATCTTGCTCTGAAACCTCATTCTTGGCCTTGACCTGCTGGTTATGGCGCTTATAAAAAGATAAAAGTATGGCAGATGCACATGTTTCTGGAATATTGCTTTCCTCTGGAATTATATGGCACTCCTGCTTCCTGGGCCAGGACTTGTACCCACACAGCCCTCAATAATTTCTTGTGTTGGGATCTGGCAGTGACTTTGTGAAGACTTCTGAACTCTCCAACCCTGCTGCAGGGACTCCCAAGAAGTGTGTGAGGAGGGGACTGATGGGGCAGAGAGGCAGGGAGCCCTTGGCAGAGGGGCCTGGAGGGTGGGACAGGGCAGAGATGCCCTTTCCAGAGGCTGAGGAGATGGTGGGTGCTTGGTTCAGGCAGATGGAACAGGCAGAAAAGTGGCAGAGAGAGATGAGGAGGCAAAGCAGGTCAGAGGGAGAGCCCTGGTGCAAGGCAGAAGCCAGAAGCCAGCGAGACTGACACTGACCACAAGGCAAGAAAAACAGAGTGTTGGTGAAGGCTCCAAAAAACATGAAACTGGGCTTCATTGCCTAGGTCGGGAAATAGTGGGAAACAGGAGGAAGACATGAACCACCCAGACAAGGAGATTGGAGAGGAGCTGCTGGGATTGTTTGGGGCAGAGTGCAGGCAAGAACTGTAGACAGTGGCATAATCCACCAACAAAATAATAATCCTCCTGCTCAAAAGTGAGTCATTTAAAGGCAGTTTGGGTGCATCTGCCCTGCAGTTACTTCTGTGAATGCAGGGAATAACTAGATTTGATGGCATGGGCCGTTCTGCACAGGGCAGGTTACTATAGCACTGTTTACTTTTATGGCAAACAAACTTTTCCAGTGCAAGTTACCTTGGGGACAAGCCTCCCCACTGAGCAATAGTGATATTACAGCTCAGCCCATGTTTGAGCCTTTCCTTATTCTCTAATCCTGGGAGGATTTGATGGGAAAAGGTTTTAATAATCACTTTAGGAAAGAAAAATGCACCTATAGCTTCCTGCTGACTAAAGTGCTAGAGCTGGATGGGGTTTCTGTTCTTATTCAGGCAAACAGGTGGAATTTACCAAGAGTTTTGGTCCAGCTGAATGCAAACATTCTGTGTAGGGATGTGGTGTAGGAGACACATGTAGGAGGTTGAAGATGATGATGAAAAGGCCAAACAAGACTTTGAATTTTCTTTGTTTCATTTGGAAACACGTTCCTTTTCACTCCATTCTCAGCCTCTTTTCACAGTCCCCTCCTCCTAAGTTTTTCTTAAAGGGCTTAGGCAATTTCCAAAGATATTAAGCACTTTCTTTGCAGAAGATCTAAGTGGTCCAAGTTAATTCTTCTTCCATCTCATAAAAAAAAAAGCTAAAAAAACACATACAAAAAACCCAAAACAACTAGTAACAAGGAATATTCTATGTAATGTAAATAGTGGAAGTGAATCCTGGTGTATGGTAGGCAGCCTGGAGCTGAGCCCTTGGGAAGTGCTGCATGGAGCTGGAAATGACCACGATCTTTAGGAAGAAGAAGCAAGATATGTGCATGCCACTGCTGGGTCAGGGTGTGGAAGGAAACATCTGAGCATCTGGTCCTCCCTCCCTCACACACAGGTCCATTGTGGTACAACCTTTTTGTGTTTGAGAATAAAATCCATCCTGACCTGGCCTGGGGTGTAAAGCACAAGGCACTGGCTGGTCTATATATACTTTCCCTGCAGAAAACATCAAAGAGACTTCCCCTGCAGTGTTTCTTCACCAAATTAACTCAAGCAATGTCTGCAGTGACATGGTGAGGAGAAGTCTCTGGCTGCCACCACAGCTGAGTGTCAGCTCCCTAAAGGCAAGGGCTAATTGCATCTGCTTCCATGTTGCAAAGAGCTCCCTTTGCCCAGCAAGCACTGATCTCTCTTGCCCCTGAAATATCCCAGTCTCTGAGTCATCCTATCCACAGAATTCAGGGCAAAATTCAGCCTGTCATATCCTGCTTTTTACTTGAAGAAAACAATTAGAGACAGGTCTGCCAACACAATCCTAACACATGGGGACTGCTGCGAGCCCCTAGTGGAATTTATGGGGATGTGGGTGACATCTGTCCAGGAATTCAGATGACTTCTGTGCTCCACTTATCTGGATGTATCAGAGGGCTCAGAGATGCATTTGAATTTCCAGACAGGCTTCTTCCTTGTAACACATCTGCTGCTGCTGGTGGGTGTTTGCAAGGCCACTGCACTCCGCTCAGGGTGTGATGATCCCTCTGGACTTCAGCAGGATGCACTGCAGCTTGCTTTTGGCATCAAACTAATGTGCTTTGGCTTCCAAGTCACTTCTAACTGCTGGCCTGAATTTATTTTGATGATGCTCTGCTTTACTCTACAGCTTTTAGGTAGCTCATTGACTGATAAAAAATCCCCTTTCCCTAATTTTTTTTTAGGCTGGCACTAGTAGGAAGAGTGTGTCAGGTTATAGGAAAAGGATTGCCATGCAAAATATTTATCTCCCTGAGTTCACTTGAAGATTTGGAGACATTTTAACATCCAGGTACACATGTTACAGAATCCTGCTGGACACAGGACTTTTTGTTGACTTTATGCCAGCCACAGGGACAAAAGACAAATTTACTTTCCATCAGTATCACAGAGTTCTGCAAATTATATCATCAACATTCTATGTTATTCAAAAATTGCAAATGTCTCTTCTTTAGAACAAGCCCCAAGAAAACAAGTTTTGTAGTTTTAATCTAAAGGAATTCTCCTTTGACAGGCTGACTGCTCGTGTCACATGCAGAAAGCCCAGAGTAAGACTGGTTTACTGTGGCTTTGGTTTGGTTTCAGTTTTTTTCCAAAGCCCAGTCTGTCTCCCTAGAGGGTCCACGAGCCATAGCTCAAATCTCTCTGAGTTGTGCAGCGCAGCCCGCGGCTCCAGTAGCTGCTCGGGGATTTTGCAGCTGTTCTCCAGCAGAGATGTGTAATAACTGTGCAGTAACACACACGTATTTTCTTTCATAGTGGACGTTAATTTATGAGCTTTCTTAGAGCTTTAACACTCAGCTGGTTTACTCTGCACCTTTCTGTGTTATACATAGCATTTTGTGAACCAGGATAGCAACTGGATACGGGATTGCCTCAAATCCTCGGCAAGGTCTGCCACTCAGAAATTCCACCCTAAACCCAGTCAGGTCTTTTGTCACAGAGTATTATTAGTTCCCTTTAAAAGGCCCTGAGACCCACAAAGCACTTTTTAAAAAAAATAATAAAACTCCTCTCAAAAAGTGATGGAAGGCTTATTTTTGGTGAGAAGAGGCAGACTGAGTACAGGACACCTTTTTCTGTGCTCTCATACTATACAACACATCTGCAGGTCTGAAAAGTCCTTCTTGCATTTTATCTGGCTCAGCATTACTAATATTAAGAAACCATTTATTTGCTGCAGGGTTGAGGTCACATCACATGGATAGCTGACAACTTCCCTGCAAGTTACAGCCTTCTGAAAGGGACCATGAAAAACAGGCTTCATGCAAACAGTGCTCTGCAAAATGGTGCTTGGGCATTCACCCAGAGGGATGGAAGGAAGAACCAAGGTTTATGTGGTTCCCCAAGTACAGCAAAAGGGGATTCCCATGCAGTAGGTGGGCAGCCCACTCACTGGGCTGTGGCATACAGGTAGCACCCAGTCCCTGCTTCCCTATGCTACCCACACATCCAAAACCATCTTCAACACTAGTTCCTTTGCCTCTGAATCGTCACTGTATTTTCCAGTAAAAGAAGTCTTCAAGTAGTCCCAGGTGAAACAGATAACGAGGACTGAAAAAAATGTTTTACTTGGTCTGCTTTTTAAAGCTTTATTGCTTTCCTGAAGCACACCTCAAACAAAAAAAGCCTCAAGTTTTTTCAAGCGTGGTTGAAGCATGTGGTTTACTTCCCCTGGTTTCTAAAGGTACTTTCTGCAATACTTGGATGTAAACTCATGCCCAAGTGCTTCATTGAACGAATTCCCCCTGTTCTCTGAGCCCAGGGAGAAAACCATGGCAGCACAGTATCAAAGAGAAGGATGAGGGATCTCTTCCTGGGCTTCAGCTAGGGCAGCCATTGAGAGCTCTATTTCCAAACCCAGACAAATCTCCTGAAGTTGTTCTGACACGTACTGTAAGAGTAAATAAATAATCACATGGCACTTTATTCCACCACCAGAACTCTCTTAGCATGGGATACCAGTGGATCTGGATGAAGCCAATTCTAATTACAGATAAAAGGTTTGATGCATGAAAAGAAGCTGGTATTACACCCAATTATCTGAGGGAGGAGAGATAGGGATGCACTTCCTTTTATCATTTTCATTAAATTTCTTTTGAAATTAAAGGCTCCTTGATTTTCTGAAGATGCAACAGTCTTTTCAACTTGCCGTCAGTGAGATACAGGTTGTTTTCCACGATGTGTTGTGCAAGTTCAGACAGTGGGATCTCTCCCTCCTCCCTTGACTCCAGTAGAGAGCATTGCATGATGCTTGCTCATCCAGTTGCTTCTTTAATGTCCCTTTGCTGAAGTTTAAACTCCTGGAGCTGCATTTCATGTATTTCAGGTCTGAGGCACCCTGTGTTTGTAAACAGCCTCTGCCTTCCCATCACCTGAAGAAAATCACTTTGGGTGAAGGAAACCTCCAAGATTTTGGGGCTTGTTAGGGAGGGGCAACACCAGCACACTGAATACTAACAGAGGACAGCTGCACATACTGATGCCATTTTACGACAGAGAACCCTCAGAGGGAGCAGAGAGAGGGGACGGGAAGCAGCCAGGGGGATGTGTTATCCCAAAGAAAGCAGCTCTCAGGAATCGGGCAGAGCAGGACTCTGACGGCTCCACTGCTGCCTGGAGTCCAGAAGACCTGGTCTTTGTGACTCTTCTCCTCCCTCCCTCCCTTCTGGGCACTCTGAGCCCAGCCTGTTTTCTTGGTCTTAGAATAGATCACTTGCTTCTCCTCTTCATTTCTCCATCTGCAAATTGGGGATGATGTGCGTAAAGCTCCCTGAAATCCTCTGCAGGGAGGTGCCACAGAGTGGAAAGTATTAGCTATCAGTATCCTTGTTAATATTCTGCTCAACTCGGAGTGAAGTCACATAATCCTGTGTTTGGGTCATCACTATTTGTTGCTATGGAAATGTGTGTTATCAGATACCGCAAATTCAGTGTCTGAGGACATCTGAGGAGGGGGGAAAATTTTTTTTTTTTTTTTTTTGAAGAAACACTTGTGTCAGTGGCAGGAGACTTTGTGAGGAAGAAGGGAATTTACCTATTTCTTTTGTTCTCCACAAATTGCTGTGATGAGACAACACGAGCTCCCCACGCTCAGCTCCTGGAAGCCGGTGTCTCTTACCCGATGCACAATTCCAAAAGGACTGCACGTGCTGGCTGAATTTGGGAATGCATCTGGTAGGATCATTAACACCAGAGCAGAAGACAAATGCAAAGTATGTGCTTGGCCATATGGGTGAACGTGAGCTGCTTAAGACTGAGTGCCATAATAGAGATGGAAAGTCTTACGAGAGAAGATCAGTATCCCCCCACCTCTCTGGCAAGGGATTAAGGCAGTTGGTCTTGCAGGAGTATTCATAGAGCCCAAGGCCAAAGGGGACACTTAGGTCACCTAGGCCAGCCTCCTGAATGCTGCAGGTCACGGTGTTTCTTCCAGTGAGCCCCAAGCTCAGCCCTGTAACTTTATGTTGAGGCTGCAGCAAAGCTTCCAGGAAGACCAAAGAGGCTGAAACCAGCAGCTCCCTGCCCCGTTTGTTCAGTGAATGAACACTCTCACTGGTAAATGTGGGTGCAGATCAAACCACGTGTGCTGCAATGGGGTCAAACACAGGAATTGGATGCACTGGACCAGTGCAGTTTCCTGATCCGAGCTGGTGGGGTTGCATCACCCTGTGCCTCAGCCCCTCCTGGCTCCAAACCTCTGCAGGAATGTGCCATTTCCCTGGAAATGTGCCTATTTACCAATTGCCCACGTAGTCTTCTTTGAGCAAAACCAAAGAGGCTTTTTGGGCAACTTCCTGCTCACTTCTATGGTTGTCTATTGCACCTGTGCAAAATCTGACAATGTTTTTATATCTACAGCTGTCCAACACATGTCTGTGCTCACTGCCCATCGTGTGCATTTTGTCTATAGACATAAAAAGCCTTTTTTAGATATACTCAGCATCACTTTCATTTCTAGACCTTTCTGTCAGGTTCCTGAGCAAAGGCTGTTGTAAGAGAAAACAAAGTTCATGCTCTGATAATGTATTTGAGGTATTTCATGGTCATCCTCTTACCTCATGCCTAAAGATGAAACATGAGCCCTGCCTTTATTTCTCTTTGGGTCTCTGTATTGAGTGCATGTCTCATCCCTTACCAGTTTTTCACTGGATTTTCCTCCCTGCCTCATAGAAAGCTGATTTCAGGTTGAAAGCAGGAGGAAAGGTATCTAAGATCAAGCAGGCCAGGTTGACTTTTCATAATTAAGATCTTTATTTTCAGCTATTCAAGCAGGTTGTAAAAGCTCAGCAGCAATGTTTGGGGGGATGCAGTCATGGGCAGGCAGGGTTGATAAGAACCATTGCTTAAACATCCTATTTATATTTTTAGCAGGTAAATACCTGTATCCAGCACTAACAGAAGGTTCTTTCAGTGAGAAATGTCCAACCTATGAAAAAATGTATATGTGCTTTTAGGTATGTATGCATGTATGTATATATATATATATATATATATATATATACACACACATGTATACATATACATATATGCCTATAGAGTTGCTAATGTTTTTCTATGACAAATGTTTAATACATTTACACTAAATTTTCCATATTTAGTGCAAAGTTCTAGTGACAGACTTACTAAAGAAAGAAATACATGTTGTAGGGTAATTGTATATTATGCTCTATAAATTCCCTGTCTGCTAAGAAAGATGATACAGCTTTTATTTTGTGCAAGTTTCAGATTTACAACTCTGACAGTAAAGATCAGGCTGGGAATCTGAACAGCAGCTTACTATTTCTGCATCTCTACTACCATGGTGATTTTTGCCATCAGAACTGAAACTACCAATTACAGGGCTGAATCATGAAACAAGACAGGATATACTTTGCTTTTCCATCCAAATCAGCTGAATCTTCAAAGCTCTTGGTGCTTGTAATTAACATTAACACACTCCAAGTCACATTTAAAAATCAAGAAGACATCCAGAACTGCCTAAGATGTTGCTCATTAGGAGCAGAAATGGTGAACTTAGATTGTGTTTGCAGGAAGCCATTTTTGGACATTTTCCATTGCTATTAGAAATTACTTCAGTGCCTGTGACATGGTTACCTCCTTCCACAGGCTGACAGTACTCAGTACAGATACACAGCCCAGGAAAAGTGCTGGTGGGGAAAACCAGAGCCTGTTTCCCCTGTGTGATGGGAGAATGCAGGTGCTCCATGCTTTCCAGCCTGGCAAGCTGTTCTTCACCATCCTCAGCTCTTCTCTTTGCTTAAGCACAGACCACAATTCTGACCTTGCAGGATGGTTTAGCAAGAATTATACAGACTTAATTGTTAGGGCTGTTGCAGGTAAAAACCCCAAATAGACCTATAATAACACACAACAGAGTGCCATATAATTTTAGAAATATTTAATATATTCAAATTCTGTATGTGCTAGCCACAATACATGCCACTCCTCACTAAAACTCTACTTAACTAAAAAGGAGGTACAATTTTGTAGCTTTTCTCCATGCAGTGTCTTTAGTCGGGATTTGCAAACATGTCTGTATCATTCTTTTCCCCTCCAGGTCAACTTTTGATCATTTTGGCTGCTTGCAACAAACACTTGGCAGAAGGGGATGGCACTCACATATGCTGCACTCCCATTATTGCTGTGAATTCTTGCCTCTGCTTTAAAAGGAGACAGAAACCTCATTAGCTGGCAGGGAAAAGCAGCAAAAGGACCTCAACCACAGCAGGCACAAAGGGTGCCTACAGATGTTGTAACAGCTCTGCCACAGCTGCATTTCATGTTTTATTGCACTCTGGAGTCTCCAGTCACAAGACAGGCAACCCCAGGCAGCTCAGCTCTCCCTCTTTGTTTGTTCTTGGAATTACTTGTTTTTAAGCCTCCCTAGGTACACATCAGATGCCAGTATGAGAAACTCAGCCCACAGCCCAGGAGTTACAAACCACATCAGCAAGACCCACTCCTTTCACTCACACATCTCTTCTGAACCCCAGCCAGCCTGAGCCCAGCACAGCATCTCTGCACACCAGCCCTGGCACTGCCAGGCTGTGCCTTCAGCCATCTCCCAGCTGGATTTCTGCAAACCCTTTGATGGCCAGGGACCAAGCAGCATAAACCAGGGGACTGCCATGCACTGGGGAGCACTGCTGGGTGCTGCCAGCTGCACTGCAGGCTGTTGCTAAATCCTGCACTGCCCTTGGGTAAGGAGTTTGCTCAATCAGTAGTCGATTAGGACGTCTCCAGGGCACATTCAAAGGGATATAGGTGTTAGGACACAACAACAAACACAGTTTTTAATCCTGGGCTGGGCTGGGCTGGGCTGGAAGCATTTATAATCATAGGATTGTTAAGGTTGCAAAAGACCTCTAAGATGATCACCCAACACTGCCAAGTCCACCAGAAAAGCATGTCACTGAGTGCCACATCTGCACATCTTTTAAATGCCTCCAGGGATGGTAACTCAACCCCTTCCCTGGACAGCCTCTTCCTGTGCCTGACCAACCTTTCAGTAAAGAAATTTTTCTAACATCCAATCCATGCACAACTCAAAGCTGCTTCCTCTTGTCCATCATTTTTTTCTCCTGGAGAAGAGGTGATTCCCGCCTTGCTAAACCTCTTCTCAGGGAGTTGTAGGAGGGATAAGATGCCCCCTGAGCCTCCTTTTCTCCAGGCCAAATACCTGCAGCTTCCACAGGTGTTCCTCATAGGCCTTGTGTTCCCCAGCTGTGTCACCGTGCTCTGGACCTGCATATTTGTATCTGGTTTAGCAGAACTGCTGGTAAAACTCATCCCCAGAGAGCACCATTACCCGACTCCTTTATGGGGGCTGTCTTGTGGCTGTGACATAGCAGATCTCTTCTCCTGCCCCAGCCCCCTAGAAATCCTGCCCTGGCACTGCCCCGTGGCCAGCTGCCATTGCCCTTGGGGCTGTGTACACCAATATTTGCTGCTTGGCTTCTCCATGCAGTGGAAGAGATGCCTGCAGCACATGCTGGTGGTGTGCCTCATGTACTGCTGGATGTTTCCAGCCTGCTCCTGACTGCATGGCTTTGGTCTGCTCTCTGCTTGTGTACAGACACCTGGGGATTTTCCAGCATCCCATGTGCCCATTCCCTGTTTTTCTGTTCCCTTCCATCACATTTAAATGGTGCCAGGTAAAGCTTAAGGGTTTCAACCAAGGAAAACAAAAATGATGGTTAAATGAAGCCATGAGTCTAGGTAAGACTGATTGTGTATTGGCTACATATACCTGAGGGCAAAGTTTTGGGTTTTGTTCATCTTGGCTGCTCCAGGATGCGTCTCATCTCACAAACAGTTTCAGCAGCTCTGAATGATGGCTTTTGATCACTAGTGACATTTTGTGTACCTCCTAGTACGCTTGGGTTTCACCCTCCAGTTCCAGCCTCTATTTCCTGGACTATTTTCCACTTGGAAGCAATTCTCCACCTCACCCAGCTGTGTCTTCCTGCTCCTTCCAGCCCGTCCATCCTGAAACCCCAGCCCTTTCTCCCACATCTCACAAAGCCTTCTGCAGGGACAGGCTCCTTCCCCAGCCCTCTCCTCCGCGTCCACATCAGCAGAGAACTTTCCAAGCCTCTTCCTTCCGCGCTCTTTCCTTGGGCTGGACTCCCTCCTCCAGCTCCCCTGCTCTGCACAAACCCAGCACTCCCCGATTTCCTCCTGCGTGGCTTCCTCTGGCCACGGCTGTCCCAGACACTCTGGCTCCAGGCACACCCTCCCCATGCACAGAAACACCAAACCAGCCTCTGCTTTCTCTTTCAGAAATGCAGCTCAGGCAGCTGTGCCACTGAGGAAAGCTGCAGTGCCTGTCACCCACAGCATGGACACCCCAGTGGGCTCTGCCGGCCACCATGACCCACCATTGTCAGGCATTTGCTCGTGTCCTGATCATCCCTGTGTCCTGTAGGGCCTCTCTGACACAGCATGATATTTTTTCAAACCAATTCTGATATTTTGTTATGATACAGATGCCCTGTGGTTTGCAGAGGGCACCAAAATTCAAATTTAATTCAAGCACTGTGCTTGGGTGGGAGTTTGCACAAGAGACGGGGAAAATTCTTCTGGAGTTACTGTCTGTGGGCAAGCTTGGCCCAAGGACCTGTAGGGAATGTGTTGGACAGACAGAGGCACATCTGTCCTGGGGAGCCCTGCTCACTCAGCTGCCCCCCAGGTGCCGTGACTCACCATTCTACAGTCAGCTTGTGCAAGGAAAGGCAAATCCCTCCCTGAGAGTGGGTCCTGCTGGAGCTTGATTGGATACAGGCTGCTCCAATGCGGGCATCACCCCCTGCCAGGGATGGGGACAGGACCTGGCCACCTCTGAGCCCCTTGGCCAGTGTGGGGCTGCTGAGGGCAAAGTTTTGGGTTTTGTTCATCTTGGCTGCTCCAGGATGCCTCTCATCTCACAAAACAGTTTCAGCAGCTCTGAATGATGGCTTTTGATCACTAGTGACATTTTGTGTACCTCCTAGTACGCTTGGGTTTCACCCTCCAGTTCCAGCCTCTATTTCCTGGACTATTTTCCACTTGGAAGCAATTCTCCACCTCACCCAGCTGTGTCTTCCTGCTCCTTCCAGCCCGTCCATCCTGAAACCCCAGCCCTTTCTCCCACATCTCACAAAGCCTTCTGCAGGGACAGGCTCCTTCCCCAGCCCCTCCTCCGCGTCCACATCAGCAGAGAACTTTCCAAGCCTCTTCCTTCCGCGCTCTTTCCTTGGGCTGGACTCCCTCCTCCAGCTCCCCTGCTCTGCACAAACCCAGCACTCCCCGATTTCCTCCTGCGTGGCTTCCTCTGGCCACGGCTGTCCCAGACACTCTGGCTCCAGGCACACCCTCCCCATGCACAGAAACACCAAACCAGCCTTTGCTTTCTCTTTCAGAAATGCAGCTCAGGCAGCTGTGCCACTGAGGAAAGCTGCAGTGCTGGTCACCCACAGCATGGACACCCCAGTGGGCTCTGCCGGCCACCATGACCCACCACTGTCAGGCATTTGCTCATGTCCTGATCATCCCTGTGTCCTGTAGGGCCTCTCTGACACAGCATGATATTTTTTCAAACCAAATCTGATGTTTTGTTATGATACAGATGCCCTGTGGTTTGCAGAGGGCACCAAAATTCAAATTTAATTCAAGCACTGTGCTTGGGTGGGAGTTTGCACAAGAGACGGGGAAAATTCTTCTGGAGTTACTGTCTGTGGGCAAGCTTGGCCCAAGGACCTGTAGGGATTGTGTTGGACAGACAGAGGCACATCTGTCCTGGGGAGCCCTGCTCACTCAGCTGCCCCCCAGGTGCCATGACTCACCATTCTACAGTCAGCTTGTGCAAGGAAAGGCAAATCCCTCCCTGAGAGTGGGTCCTGCTGGAGCTTGATTGGATACAGGCTGCTCCAATGCGGGCATCACCCCCTGCCAGGGATGGGGACAGGACCTGGCCACCTCTGAGCCCCCTTGGCCAGTGTGGGGCTGCTGTTGCCAGTGAAGTCTGGACCATTCCTGGCAGTCTGTGCCCAATCTGTGCCCACGTGATTGCTGGCAGTGGGACAGCCAAGCTCCCAGTACAGTTCTCTCCTGTGACACTGCCAGCTCCCAGGCTGATGTGTGTTTCTAGGTCCCATGAACTCAGCAGGCTGGGAACAAGCTGCAACTTGGCAGAGACATCCAAAGAATATCCAGATGTCACAGGAAGTTCTGTCAGGTGGGGTCAACCTAGGACTAATTCAGGGCTGGTAGGGGCCATGGTGTTTCTGGCCTCCAGACTCCCAAAGAGAAAGTTACTTTTCATTTCCTGGTGGCTTGTGGCCACTAGAACCACCAGGACCTTCTGTTCCCAGCTGTTGGAGTCTGAATGTCATTGGCAGAGCCCACTTTTAATTTACTTAATTTTCTGCTACGACTCAAACTAGAGAGGTTTTGTTGATTTCCTCCTTTCTAGGCAATGGTTGTGTAACACTCCTGGCTTGAGAGAGCTGCAGTGCTCCAGTCCAAAGCAGCTGTGCTGCAGTGCTGGATTTTGGTGATCCACATTGCTCAGATGGAGTGTTTGTCATCTGTCTGGACACCCTTCAGTCTGGTGGGGGAACTCTATGATGATAATGAGTTAAATGCCTTGACCTCATTTGGAAATTTTACTGGGGAACATGTGCAGAACTTGGCTGGCAAGGGGGAGGGATAGTCAGCCTGTTCTTTACATTTCTGCTCTCTTAAACTACATATGCTCTGGCACATGCTACCTGGGAAGCCTGGCATGGCTGCAAGCTCTCCATCTCAAACAAGCCCTGGGCCTGCCCACAGGATGGAAAACTGCTTGGGGAAGTGGTGCCAGCAATGTCTAGAGATGCTTTTTGTGCAGGGATGTGACAAGAAATGTCTGGCTCTTTCACAGAGGGTGGAAGGTGGAGTGACAGGCAATCAGGAAAGCAATCTCATCTCTTACCAGAGTGGCTCGTGCTGGGGCAGTGAGGGGACATGAAGACAGGAGAGGGGGTAAAGGGGGAAAAGTGAAGTCAGGCTGCAGATGGAAAATGAGCTTGGGGGGCCAGGATGCTCTTTGCTTGTCAGACAGGAGGTTGAGAAGTGATTTAATGATGGTGGGTGGGTGATTCCCCCTGGAAGAGAGCTGAACAAGGGGAACTGGAGGCACTTTTGAGTCTTGCTACTGAGGGTGCAACATGAGCAAACAGCATGAAGTCTGGCAAACCCAGTAAGGAGCCCACTGATGCCTCACCTTCCCATTTTGTTGAAACAAGGAAGGATATTTTTCTGCATGATGTCCTTTGACCCAGCTGCTGGCATTATTCTTCAGTGAAGTGAGTATCTGCAACAGGGAAAACCTGCATGGTGTGAGGAATACTGATCCAACTCCTCCTCTCCCTGGACATTATGGAGAGGAAGGCCAGCTGCAATTTTCCTCAGCGTGGTTATCACACATGTGGATGAGTCTTCAGAATATGACAGTAATACAAGCTCATGGCTCCTGCAGGAGTACATGCATTCTAAGGGTATATTTTTTGCTCATTTACCAGTTCTCTGAAGGTTCAGGACATTCCAGTTCCCAACATGACAGTACAAAGTGACAGACTTTCACTTTGAAAGTTTTGAAAAACTTGAAAATTTGAAAATTGAAGTGTTCCTGAAAACACACTTCTGCCTGTCTGATACCTGGGTGACTGGCCTTGCTGTCAGACCTCACATGCTCTCAGAGGGTGCACACAGATTGGTTTCTCCAGAGGGAAACAGAAGGAAATGTGTGTATGTCTGCAGAGGGTTGGATGATTCAGTGGGGAGTTCCCAGCAGCAGCCAGTGAAAGGATGCTGGGCTTACTGGAAATGCCCAGGTGTCATTTCCCCTGGGCAGAGCACGAGTGTAGGCAGCTGAGCTGGCAGGTTGGACTCACCAAAGCACCGTCACCAAGCAGTTCTTGCTTTTGGACTGACTTTGAACAACCCAGCAAAGCCAGACTTTGTGTGGAAGACAAGCAGGGGCCTTTGACAGCAGCTGAATGCTAAGACAAAAGGAATAGAATAGAATAGAATAGAATAGAATAGAATAGAATAGAATAGAATAGAATAGAATAGAATAGAATAGAATAGAACTATTTCAGTTGGAATGGACCAGTGATAATCATCCAGTCAAAGTGCCTGACCACCACAGGGCTGATCAGAAGTTACAGCATGTGGTTAAAGGCATTGTCCAAATGTCTCTTTAAACACTGACAGTCTGGGGGCATCAGCAACCCCTCAAGGAATCCCAGTGTTTGACCACCCTCCTAGTAAAGAAATATTTTGTAATGTCAAGAGTGAAATTCTTCTGGAGCAGCTTTGAACCATTCCAATGTGCCCTATCTCTGGATCCCAGGGAGAAGGGATCAGCACCTCCCTCTCCCCTTCCCTTCCTCAGGGAGCTGCAGAGAGCAATGAGCTCACTCTTCAGCCTCCTACTCTCCAAACTGGACAAGCCCAAAATCCCCAGCTTCTCTTCACAGGACACTGTTTCCAGCCCTTTGACCAGCTTTGTTGCCCTCCTCTGGATGCATTCAAGTACCTTAACAACATTCTTAAATTTTGGGGCCCAGAATACCACATGGTTCTCAAAGTGAGGCTGCACCAATGCTAAATACAGCAGGATAGTCCCCTCTGTTGATTCATGGATTGTTTGTTCAGGAGAGGCTGAGGTGCTGCCATTCCCTCCCTGTTCCAAGGTGAGGACATCAGAGAGGAGCATCATCTCTGAAAAATCAGGTGGGAATGTGTGTTTGTATGCATCTGTGACAGCAAATACCCTTCTGACACTTTGTAACAGCAAGAAAAGGCCACAGAAATGAAGAACACAAAAGAATTCATTACCTGGGACTCCTAGATTTACTGCCTCATAACCAATTTTCCTACAAGCTGTTTATAGTATTCAAATGGCATGCACAAGCCTTTGTGCTTCAAGTCTTTAAGAAACTACTTATGTTCATTCTACACATTGTCTGGGAACTATTAAAAGTTACTAATAAGGGTGTTAGCCACTATCATGCTGAAGTTTTAGTCACAAACACTGGCAAGTCCTGGCCAAAAATGTCGTGGACTGTTCTTGAGCAATAAGTGGAAGCGCAACAAGAAAAGTGGTGCAACAGCTGTACATGGCAGTGTTTCCACATCCCCTTTTGAATCTAGACTCTGACTTGCTGAGGGTCAAAGTGAATACTCCATTTGAGGTTCAAAACTGTTTTTATGCTCAGACCAGAGAACAAGAATCTTGATTTATTTTGCCTTCCTCAAGGGTAGTGAGTTGCAGGTTACCTGATGGTATCATGGGGGCACAACTCACCCAAGCCCTCTTCTGCCACTGCTGAGGATCAGTCCATTCCATTCCCAGATTCTGACTGAGACATTACAGGCTTGAGAGGATCAAGATATTTGGTGTGACCAAGTCACTGGATGCAGTATGTGTGTGGAATCCGATGGTCTGTGATTGCCAAGCCAGGTAAGACAAACCAATGGCCCTTTCTGGTTTCCAGCTGCATCATGTGTTGTGTTCATGTTGTTTTGTGGTTGGTGCTCTGTGGGGCCTGCAGCCTGGTCAGTTTTGGGGTGTGTGGAGGGGAAGGCAGGGTGGGTCACTCAGAGGTGTCACAGCCAAGGAGATGTCCCCACCAGGGAGGCTGTGGGAACGCTCACCTCAAGGGGAACGTGCTGGGTGCAGTGGAGGAAAATGCCCTGATATTCTTCCAGAAGGGTTCCCAAGAGCCTTATAAGGGTCCTCTGCCTGGAAATGCCACTTGAGATTTCCCCTGGGTGAGCAGGATGAGTTTTCAGAGCTGTTCTCAAACTGCTCAAGAGCTCAGGTATGTGCAGAGCCTGTGATGGACTCTCCATGTGGAACTCCTACCAACACCTGTGATGGTTTTCAGGCATTTCCTTTTCCCAGGGCTGTCTCTCCTTTCTATCTCTCCTTTCCCATGCTGCACCCATGGGCCCATGCCCAGCTCCAAGTGAGCTGCTTTGGGAGGGGAAGCAGGATCCCTGGGGCAGTCCTGGATTCTGGGTAGCTCCCATCTCTGACTGTAGTGTGACTGCTGAAGTGCATCACTAACAGAGCACTGCTCACAAGGGAAACTTCTTGGCTCCTCTGTTCTCACTCACAGCAATTATGTGTCTACTTTTTGGCCTTCATTTGTGCTAAGCTGTTGTGCCTCAAGTGAGTGCTTATTAGCACTTCCTTCTCTGAAAAGGAGTGACTGCAAAATAAGCCAAGGGTCATTTCCCTTCCCTTGAGACCAGGAGACATCCTGGCTTTTAAATCAGGCTCCATAAATTTTAAGCCTTAGCATCTCATGTGTTTTGCCTAGAGAGGGGTGGAGTTCCCCTGGAGAGAGCAAGGAAAAGAAACTCCTTCTGATGTGACAGTACATTGCCTGAGCCAGTGTTTTTAAGGCGTCTGAGACAGCACAGACCAGTGAAAAAAGCAATCATTAATATACCAAGTGTGTGAAATAAATCAGAAGAAGTGGAAAAAGGAAGTTACCATTTTCTATTTCTTGCATCATCTTTACTTGCATATCATCCTGCAGGGTTGGGCATCTGCAGGTGGAGCTGCTAAATATCAGCCAACAAAAAATGCTGCCAGTAAATAAAATGCTGCTGTTGAAAGTCAACACAAATAGACTGTGCTATGTGTGGTGAATATAAATTTTTAGACTGAAATTACTCTTAATAGCTGCAGTGTTCACTACAAGGTCAGAAAAAAAAAAAGGATTCAGACTAATGTCAGAAGCTTGAAACTTCTGCAAGTCCATGAAAATCCCAAATTTCCCAGCCCATAAACTGCCTTCTCAAAACTACCTACAGGTTTCTCTAACCCATGCTGATTCTTTCTGCAAGAGATTCCAGTAGGAATAGCTGTCAGAGAACAAGGTGGCCCCTAACAAGTGATATCAGGGGTCCATGGTGGGATGATGATGTGGCAGGGAGGTCCAGAGCTGCAGTGGCTGGCTGGTTTCAGTGGTGAGGATGGTATCAGGACCCCAACATGTTCTGCTGCTCTGATGGAGTATCCCTCCAGTGCCTGTGTTTACATCCTGAGAGCAGAAACAAGGCCTGCACCAAGGAGTTCCTCTCTGTCCCTTTCCCTGGGGCTGGCTTTTCTTTTCCCAACAGTCCCTTGCCTTCACTGAGCTCTCTATTTTAATTTCTTCTCTACAGACATAGCAGTGACATTGGCAGTTGCCATATTCATGGGGGCTCATGGCTTGAAGAAGTCAAACTTTCTAAACCCATGAGGTGCTTAGTGAGATTTTCATCCAGTGCAGAGCTGCAGCCCAACCCAACCCCAATCCCCCAGAAGGGTCCATGGAAGCCATTCATGGTTAGGAGACAGATGCATGCCCAGGGTTTTTTCACTCCATTCCAGGAGTGTAGACAGCAGCAGCAGGATGGTTTCATCCTCAGGTTGGGATTGGATCACCCACCGCCCGTCCACCAGCACAACCCACAAGGTGGGTACGTGGGATGGTCCTGGTGTAGGAGCCACACCCAAACACAAGCTGTGTGTGGCAACACAAGCCCCATTTCTGCCTGAAAACCCCAGCATTGCTCAGGTATGGAACAATCTCTGCACAGAGGAAACCTGCTGTCATCTTCAGCAACAGATAGCCATGAGTGAGGGTGAGCCACAGAGAGCAAGGGAGAAGGAAAGGATTCAGCAGAATATTGTTTCTTGATCCCTCTCCTGCAATTAAGGAAGGGTTGTGTTTTTCACTTTCACGTGCCTCAACTCCCACCAGCTGCATGCTCCCACCCACAGCATGTGTGCTGTGTTTTTATTACGGCTGTAGCCTCAGGTAGCGTGGAATTGGGGCCAAGCATACATTAGTAAAATTAGAAGAAATATCATCTGACGGGTCTGGACGGTGCTGTGGGCAGAGCATATTTGGCAAGACTGCTTCCTTCGCAATCCAGCCCAGAGACATTCCCTGATCCTATCTGAACAAGGACTGAATTTGCAAAACGAGTCCCAGCTTGTGAGCTGTGAGTCAGGGATGTCTTAAACACTGCCTCAGCATCCAACACCAACAAGCCCTTTTTATCTTGTTCATCCTGCTTAAATAACTGCAGCAAGGCCTCATGTTAACAGAGCAGCCTTGAGGGCCGTAAGGCTGGGGTTTTTTCACACCCTCCAGCACTTGCCCCTTGTGAATCTGGCCCGTTTTGACCCATTCTTGTCCTTTTCTCTGGTTCGGCTAACGGGACTCAGCTGCACTGCTCACAGACAGTGGTTTGAAACCTGCCTCTGCTCCATATGGCCACATTCATGTCCCTCACTGCTGAGCCATAAGGATTCACTTCAGTGGGTTTGTCTGTGCATCAGCCTTTGAAGGATGTGTGTGCTTAAAATCAAGTATTCTTTCCAACTTCTTTCGAGTACCTTCCTGGTAAATAAAGCCTTCCTCATGGCTCAAGAGATTTAATAAATTGTCTGCCAGGACAGGCCAGGACATGCAGGAATCTGTGGAATACCCTGTGTTTACATCCTGAGATGATATACCTCCATCACATCTGAGAAAACCTAATTAGAAATGTTGGATTTGGGAACCATTTGCTGGGAAATGGTGGTGAAAAACATCAGGTCAAAGGAAGACAGGATTTACACTGAGTTATTTCAGAAAATCCCACCTGGTACTGGAATCACAGTGGCTCAAACTGTCCTTGCCCAAGTTTGAGTGAGAGACTGCAGATGTGAAGGCAGTATGGATTAATGACTGCAAAGGTGCATTCACCTTGTTATTAGAAGATGGAAAGAGAAAATATTATTTACTCGTGAAGCAAAGGAATTTAGGACAGAAGTTTGTAGTGACAGAGAATAAAAGCATAGTTGATAAAATGCAGAGCAATGGAGACAAAAGGCTGATTCAAAAGGACTACATGGGATGTGCCTGATGCCTGCATAGCCTTGATTTATCTTACTTCAAAAACAGGCACATCACAGGGAATAAATGAGTCCTGGGTGGTTATAAACACATTGCAGTACTTTGTGGAAGAGAAAGGGTCATACCCTCATGTACCAAGGATGTACCAAGATTTACCATTCTCTCATGTACCAAGAAAGACATGTTCAAATCCAAATTTATCAGAAGGGATGAGAAGGATCAGATTGGAAACAAAATAAAGGCAGCTTGAAACTGGCTTTTATCTTAAACATATTTTGCTCTTCTTCCACAATACAGTGCAATGCCCCTTTTCTCACCTTCCTTTTGTTTTGCAGTATCACCCATTGCTCTGTACATGTCAGTACTGCCCACTATCAGTACCACACACAACAAACAACATTATTCCCCTCTCATGGGCTTAGGATGACTTATTTCAGAGATATCATTCAGGGGCCTTCAATATATTGGCCTTAGAGCTATTTTTACCTGCAAGTGCTTGAGCCAGACCTTTGATGTTTCATTTGGGTCCAGGGTAAAGTAGAGAACACATTAAAATAAGCAAGAGCTGGTGGTTTTGTTCTAAGTGTTAGCAGAAGCCAGGGTGAGACGCAGAAGAGGAAGGGAAGGGGATTGCCAAAGATTTCCGTTGGATACTTACTCTCTCCAGGGCTTGTAAATCTGTTCTGTAACCCTCTTAATCCCTCCCCCTGCAGGGGAGTACGGTATCACTGAAATCTTCATGATCTCCTGCAAACAAAGGTTTTAATGCCGCCTTTTGTTTATTGTCTCTGCAAATAAAAAGGGGGTCATTTTTTTCTTTGTAGCCTGAAGGCTCAGGGAAGTTATTGAGTGTCCTATCCTGCTCTGCTTCCCATCCAGCACTTTGACAGGCATGGACTAGTCCATATCCAGGCACCACCTCCATGGATGTGCCAAAGGAACGGAGCACTGGGGTCCCTGTCCTGAAAATCCTCCAAAGTCAGGCTGGAGGGAAGGCAACCACAACTGCCCTCACCTGATGCCTAAATGCAAGAGAGAAGGAGATTGTCCTCTTCCAACCACAGTGGATTGTACAGGGAATGATTCACACTCAAATCAAAACCATCCTGTGACCATGCCTTGGTCACTGTGCTGCTTCATCGAATGAATTTTACTTACCTTTTACTGCATCTTTCAGCATGTGGACAGACCCATCGTTGTCTGTTCCTATTTCAGGGACACTATGTATTAGAGGTGGACAGGTATAAACCTGTCATGTCTAATATGTCTATCTGGAAAGAGGAAAAAAACCTTTGTTTGTTTTTAAAAAAGGAAAAGGAAATCCTATAGAGGCCATTTAAAATGGAAAATATTCTGGGAAGAATATTGGATAGCAGAAAGACAAGTTTGGGGGGAAATGAAAGGAAGTCACATGCAAGTAAGCAGGGAAAATTCACAGTACAGCAAGATGGTGTTGATGCTAAAATGGGAGGAGATTTGAATGCAACTGAACAGAGAATTTATCCTGTGGCACCTACAGAGATTAGCAACATGGCCAGGAAATAACATCATGAAAGTGGAATAATATGGGCTACCATCACTCAGGGAAAAATATCCCCAAAGGACCCTCAGAAGCAGCCAAGTTAAGGAAAGCTGGGAAGCGATATAGGAGGAGAATCTATGTGTAACTTCTGGCAGCCAGCTGGCTTTGTGAAATTCCCTGCCATCCTCAGTGGGCATCACCCTAATCTGCCTGTCTTAGATAGGGCTGGAAGATTGCTGTTAATTCCTTGGAATCTCAGTGCCACTCACTGCAAAGTCAGAGGCCTCAAAGGAGAGTAGAGACATAATCAGATCATTTGGAGTGGGTTTGATTCATAAAGTTGGGCTTAGATATTAGCTGGCAAAGGAGATAAGAAAATAGCAGACTTGAGTCTACAAGTATCTGAAGGATGCAAGCAGGGTCACACAAATGCACTTGAAGAGAGAGAAAATAAAAGAAAGAAGGAAAAATTACCTACCAGTATTAAGAAGACAAAACTAGGATATAGGGTCTTAAAGAAAATTGTCTTGGATGCCTTTCTCTTTCAAATAGCAAGAAATGTCCTGTAGATTCAGCCTTGCTTGGTTAGGATAAAAGCTAATAATCTCACCTCAAACTTTTGAGACACAATGCTTCTTGATGAAAGGTTAATTTAAAAAGCAAGCTAATTTTTGCCATGGATACAGTGAGCTAAAAAAAAGTCACCTATTCTAGTTTTCTAAAATTCCTTTGAAAACATTGTGTGCAATGAGCAATCAAAGGAAAGCCAAGAAACTGGGAGCCAGGAGTTAGCAAAATCATTAAAGAAACAGCAAAGAAATATAAAGAGCACAATGCATTCAAATCAGCACAGAGGGCCAGATGGTACATACCCAAGGGTATTAAAGGAATTAGCTGAAAAACTCTTAGGCCCATTATCCATTATATTCAAGTGCTCCTGGAGAACTGAGGAAGCCCTGGTGACTGGCAGAGGGAAAACATCACACTTCTCTTCCAAAAGGGGAATTACAGATCAATTAACTTGGCATCCTTTCCAGGTGAAACTTGGTCTCTAACAGTCAGAAAGCACCATTAGCTGTTCTGCAGGAGGAACAAAGCAGAGATGTGTCACACACACACAGAGGTCACGTTAAGAGGGGCAGTGGCACCCAAGTGATAGACTCTACAGACAGATTATACTCACAGTGTTGGTGGGAGGAGGAAAACCACATGGAGTGGGAAGTGTTGGGTGGGGAGAGTGAAGGATAAGCAGCTGCTAATCCATCATGTGGGATGAGTATACAGCGTAGTGGGACCCGCTGGTGGGAGGAAGAAGGGATCTGGTCCCTTGAGTCACTCGGTAAATTTACCCTTAAGGGTTTCACTGGCTGACAAAACAACTGGTTTTACAGAGAACTCTTCTGCAGCAAGGTTCTTGATTTCAGTAAGTAATTTTACTCAGTTTCTTCAGACATAATATTCATTTAGAACCTGATCCATCCCTAAAGGATTCCATGCAGACACAGTTGACTTTAACAGTGGCTGGACCGGGCCCAAAGCATTACAAGAAACATGTAGGGTGGATACAGAGAATAACAATGAAAGAGATTAAAATCAGCCCCTACAATAGAAAGCAGAGTATGCTTATAAATATTGCCATGTTGGGCTCCTCAGGGACTCCTGCTGAGTTGGACATTATATTCATCTGCAGTACCACTGAGGAAGAAGAAAAATACATCAATCAAATTCAAAGATAACACTCAGCTGGAGTGTGAATTGCAAATCATTTATTAGAAGCACCATCCTAAAGGGATTTCAATAAATGAAAAGTGGGACATAGTGGGAATAGCAAGAAATTGAACAAATCTAAGTGCAGAAACATCCACAGGGTAACATTGCTCACTAAGGAGAGGTCAAAGCAGTAACCCCAGAGGCTGTGGAGAGGAGTAATCCAGAAGAGCTCCTTGGATGCTAATTTGATAGAAAGCTACAGCTGATAATTCATTAAAAACACCCAGATCAATCCTCTTTTGAAGTGCTAATAGGAATACCACTAGGGGCAGGGCCTTCTGAAAAGAGTGCAGGCAAACAGGTAATGGTATAGATTAACTGGTATAGACAAGAGGGTGGAAGGAATGACCTATTTACTAGGAACATCAAAGGAAATAAACACATACATAGCCTGGAAAAAATAAACAAAGCAGGGTACAGTCAGATACAGAGACAAACCTTACCATGAAAGAATGCTGCTGGGTGGGAGACAGAACCAAGGCTATCAGTAAGCAAGGGTGGGGGCTACACACACGGCCACTTTCACACTGGGAAGGGGATAGTGACCTGATGACTTGGATCTCCAGCAGGATTGGCTTGGAAATGTCTCCAGTGTAGGGAAAAATAGGATTTAAAACCACCATACACTCAAGTCCTGTGTTTGGTTCTCCACCTCCATGGAGTCACCATCTTGCTGCCTCTGGGATCACAGCATGTTTGCAGTCACATTTTTGGCAATGTTCCTTGAGCCAACAGACATGGAAATGAAAGCAAAATCATCAGGGCTTGAAAACTGGGGGGAAAGTGTAGTGGAAGGAATTTCTCTGCAGAGAAGGTGGAAAATCCCAGTGGCACAGGGTTAAATACTCCAGATGTGTACAGACAGAGCCTGGCAAGGCAGACATCAGGCAGGTAAAGAAAAGGACATGGAGAAGCCCAGTCCCAGCACAAGCATTGCAAATATCCTTTGCAGTGGTGCTTTTTATTCCTTTTTCTAGGTGACTAATTAATGTGGGCCAGAGGAGGAATTAATCTCACCTTCTTTTTGATATCCATGGGGTAGTGTCATGGATCTCCAGAGCAGGAGATGTGAGAAAGGTGTGCTACACTGCCATACCTCAAGTACCTAACTCCTCTTAGCTCACAGCCTCAACCAGACTTTTACCACAGACAGGAGATTAATGCTACACTTGACAATACCAAGCAATCTGGAGAATATGAGAAGATTTAATGGGAATTTCAGTGATTTCTTTACAAAACTGCTGGACCACTTGTTCCACCAATGCTCCCATTTCTCTGTCTTGTCTGCCCAGTGGCTTCCAGTTTGGATTCACAGTGCCAATTATGATCCAGAAATCTCAAAATGTGCATGGCCAACTAGCAAATTCTTTGTTTTCCTACACATCACCTCTGAGCCCTTATTAACACGGGGCTTTGTTTGGGGACCCCACATCAGGATGTGTCTGCAGCAGGCCCTCTGTTCTTGAATTTGCAGCCAGCAGAGACACTCCTGGCTCTTATCTGATCTGCACCACGGGTGGCAGCTCTTCCCCTCATGGCTCTGGCAGTGCTGCTCACTGCAGGCCAAGGAATTCCTGGCAATTCTTCTCAGTGGAGAGGGCTTCACCACACTTCAGTGAGGATGTGAAACCCACCCACGTGTTTGGGAGGGTGACAGCACATTAGAGCCACACAGCATCACTCCAGTGCCTGTGACAGCAACTGGAGCATCACCAAGGGAAGCTCTGCAGGAAGGGGATGAGAAACTCCCTCCCACCACTTGACTGGTGTGGGTTGCTGCTTGGATACAGGTTGAGGCAGCCACTGAAGTCATGGTAGTCTGTGGGCTGCCAAGTTTCTAACTTGATGTTTTATGGGGCTCCGTCTATCAAAATATTTGGGATCTGCTCATCTGTGGTTACTGTGCCTGTTTCAGAAGAGTGTGTTGGCTGCACAGAAGCCACAGTCAGGCACCATCTTGCTCAAATGCTGGCTGAATTACCTGCTTTTTGAGCCTGGTTGTCATGGAAAAGCCATACATGTGCAACAAGCTGTTGAAAATATATTTAAGGGGGTGTCCCAAGTCTCCAGAGCTCCTACTCTGACTGGGCAATGTATTGCTTGCCTAAGTATTGTTTCAGAGAAACAATCACATTGGGAATATGCAGATATGTGAACAATTGTTGGATTTGAGGCTTGTAATCAAGGACCCAAAGTTAATTTTACAGGAAATTTAAATTTTCAAAGGAATTGTCTAATCTTCAAATTGCACTCCATTTTGGTGTTACTAAATGAGAGGAAGGGCAGGCTCCTGGTTATGGGAGATGATGGGACAAGTAGTCCAGGGTAAGTTCCTGGTCCTAGCCCTGCTTTCCAGAACCCAAGTTACTCAATCCTCCTATATATTACAGTTCACTATCAGGAGATAAGGATAATATTACTTTTCTCCACACTTCATCTATTTAATCTATTAAATAATGGGGAGAGACAGAGAGAAGATTTAATATAAAGATGCACAACCTCTTGCACAGCAGAGTACCCCATCTTGATTAAGGACTTACACATTATTGATGTTTGTATTAATTTGAACTGTCCCAACATATTCTTTCATACAAAGGAAAACTATTTCAGAAAACTGCAGTCATGGAGCACAGTTAACTAGATATTACATGTATCTGTCTCTCTGGTTTAAAGAGCCATATTTATCTGTCTAGGTGTGGGCAATGTGCTAGTGGCTGAGTGGTTTAGTAAGCAACCAAGTCTTGTGACAGAGAATTTACTGTGGCTGAAAGGCTGAAGACTAACTTCATTTTCACATGATGGTTCCAAAACTAGCTATTATTCATCTACACCATGAAAGGCGAACACATATAATTAAAACTAATACAGGCATTTTACCTGTTTTGGCACAGATTACCAATTATTTTAATTCATAAGTGTCACATATATTCTGTGCTCTGTAAGCAAAATGTAAGCTATACACTTTCCAAATGTGATGAGTCAATGATAGAACTATTTAAAGCTTCCTATTCAGGTGAGTGGTGATCCTCATGTCTCCTTTCAAATTTATGATCTTCCTTCCTGCCTTTAATTGTCCTAGTTTTCCTGAGGAAATCAAAACATAATGGTATAAACCAGTCATTTTGTTGTACATAATGCATATGATTTGCCTTTAAACTTCACTGGGTTTTAGCCATTTAAGGCTAAAAATGCAGAATTTGTGTGCTGTGGGCCTGAGTCAGTGCTGTGGTGATGGTGAGCAGGTTCTGCTGCCTGGAGGATGCTCAGGGCCACATTCAGGCCTGGAGAAATCTCATAAAATTTCTGAAACTCAGGAGCTTAATCTATGTTCATCACCATCACTGGAGAAACAACTGCAGAGCAGTTCTTCACCTGCTCTTCTATGCTTGGTGTTAGGACCTGAAGAACCACCAGCGTTTCCAACCAGGCAATTAACCCTTCCTGCTGGAGTGCCTACCACAGTGGGACAATCTGCTTATGAAAAGAAGGCTCTGCCAGAGAGCAAAGGGCCTCACACACAGCTGTCCCTGCACCCACCAGGGTCAGTGTGATCAGCTGCCCGGGAATGTGTGCAGGCACCAGGGAGCAGCCTGAGGGCGATCCACACAAACCATTCCCACCAGCTCATACACAGATTTCCTACAGAATTAAAGCCTAAAATCCTTGCTTAGGTACCTACTGTGCCTTTGCACGCAGCCTTCAGCAGGGGCTGAGCTGCAGACGTCTCTGAGGCAAAATCTCCATCCCTCTTGCCAGCTAATAGGAAAGGAGAGTTTAATATTTCAGTCTTAGTGGTTCTTATCCATGCCTGCATGAGTTTATTTGAATCAGTGGGTGGAAAGGGAGGTGTTAGTGCTTGCAAACCAGGAGTTCTTGGCAGTATTGATGCCACTTTTGATTTATGTTTGATGCATGTCCCTTTCTGTTTCTGTTCTCAAGTTGTTAAGTGAGCTGACACAGAGCAGCCTGAAATCTCTGGGTTTCAGAGCAGGTCTGTGATGGGTTTAATGCATAGACCAAAGAATATTGATAAAGCATGAGATCTTCAGCCAAGCTGAAAATTTATCCCAAACGTTGACCTACATCAACATTACTTCAATTGACAAAATACCCTTTAATATTATGCCCCATTTGAATTTTTCACAGGAACTATTTAATTCTCCTTTGTAAACCCTGTAGAAATAGCAGGCTTATATTTTATGGGAACAATCAGTTGTACTTTTCATTCACAGATGACACCAATATTTGCAATAAAGCTTTCACCACTGCATCTTCTTTAAAGGATTAAAAAGACACAAGGGAAACGGTATTGGAAATCCTGATTTATTTTTTTTTCTTTAGGTAGTCAAATGCTGAATCACTACAAAAGATGCACTGTGCTCTTCAACCTGCTGCCAAGGAGAGTGAGAGAGCAGGCTCCTTTCCCAAGTGTGTCTGTGTCATCCTCTCATGGTGTCTGTTCTACAAACAGCACCATTTGTGTGTATGAGCAC
Organism: Emberiza elegans; assembly: GCA_024865655.1. Classification (NCBI taxonomy): domain Eukaryota; kingdom Metazoa; phylum Chordata; class Aves; order Passeriformes; family Fringillidae; genus Emberiza; species Emberiza elegans. The sequence continues at coordinate 34,491,089 of JALJVW010000139.1, forward strand.
TGACAGGCTTGCAGGTGGAACTCCTGTGTAAACCACAGGTGAGACAGACCCTGGCTCAGCAGAGCAGTCTGGGTTATACTGAAATCCTCTCGAGGCTACTTTGCTGAATATGGGTGTGATGAAAACATTCACTATTCACAGTGACCATTCCGTTTGCCAAGCACAGCCTCTGTGCCCACTGAATACTGATTTCTTCACATTTGGTGGCTAAGTCTCTACTTTTTCATAGAATCATAGAACAGCCAGGGTTGAAAGGGGCCTCTTTAAAGCCCCTACAGTCAATCTGCAGTTTCAATCCTTTTGCCATGGGCAGGGACACCTTCCACCAGACCAGGCTGCTCAGAGCCCCATCCTGCCTGGCCTGGAACACTGCCAGGGATGGGGCAGCCACAGCTGCTCTGGGCAAACCTGTGACAGGGCCTCAGCACCCTCACAGGGAAGAATTTCTTCTTAATATCTAATTGAAACCTATTCTCTTCCAGTTTGATTCCATTCCCCCTTGTCCTGTAACTACATGCCCTTGTAAATAGTCTCTCTCCAATGTATGTATTTTGTACACATTCTTTACAATATTTTGTGCATGCTCTTTAGGAGATGTAGAATTTGAGTTCCAAAAGCAAGTCCTGCTTTTTGGGTCAGCACTTCTGTTAGTTCATTTAAAATTTGTTTTTCCTAAACCCACATGGGAAAATGCCTCATTCAATTTCTACTCATTTACCCCAGAACACCATGAAAAATACTGTTAAGTAAGATGTGGAGCAATATTAATAAGATTTAAATTATAATTACTGCCCAGAGGACATAGATACAAGTTAATACACCTCCTTCCATACTACTGTAGGACATATTCTGTTTTCAAAATATCCTAAATGAAATATCTTCCTGAAGTCTCTGCTGCTCCCATATGTTGCTTTTAAATATCAGATGAGTTTTCCAGTTGGTTTTAACATCTTATGCTGTGGCCAGCTGATGTAATTTGGCATAGATCCATTACACCATCACAAATATGTCAGTCTATACCAGCTGAGATTACAGCACAGTTCTAATTTTAAATATACTTAACATCTTTTTAATGCTTTCTCAAACAATGCTAGTAAAACCTGTTTTATCTCAATTTCTGTCCTCAGTAAGTGTATGTGCGAAAGTTAACATCTTGGAAGAGATGAAAGAGAGCAGGACCTGTCCCTGCTCAAACTTTAGGGCAAACATCCCTTATGAAGTTACGACAGGAGGGACTCAGTTTCCATAAGACCATTGGAATAAAAGAATATAATTTACCATTTTAAGTGGTTCTGAAAACAAGCTAAATTCAAAGCATTGAAGAAAATCTTCTTCCATGTTTCAACTCTGGAGCTGCTTAAATTATTCACTGTAAACATATGACCATACTGATTTAGCACTTTTGCTGTTCTTTGTGATTTTGTTGACTGAGATGACCTTGATTTGCTGACTGCTCAAAGCACAGTTTGTCCTATTAAACTTTCAAATGCTCACCGGGGACTGCATAAAGCTCTTACAGACATGCTCACATCATTCTTCCCCTTGAAGTGCCAGTCCAGTCATACCAAAAAGAAGTCCACACACACATTGTTCTCGGGAGCCCATGTAGAGCCCTGAAATGGCAAAGCTTTGTGCTGGCCTGGAGGTGCCACATGCTGGTGGTCCCTTGTGTGGTGCCTCATCTCCAGCCCCTCTCAGGAGCTGATGGTGCTGTGGGATGGAGCAATGAACTCCTGTGTTCTCCTCCATCCTGGTTTCACTTTCCCCTGGTGTCTTTGTGATGGTTGTTGGTACCATGAGTGAAACCAAGCATCGTGAGCAGGGCTCTCAGTAGGGACTACAGGCTGGCCTAAGGAGGGGCTGGAATGAACCTTTCCCAAAGGTGTGTCAGCTCCAGGGGCAGCATTCCAGCACAGCAAAATCCACTTTGCCTGCTAAGCTCATCCCAGCACTGGGCAGTGCAGTGTAAACCCACACTGGGATACATCCTGACATGCTATCAAGCTTGGCCCTGCAGAGATTTCCCATTTCTCTGAGGGGGTGAAGGTAAAACATGGATAAAGATGGGTGTTGTCAAAGTGGAAGGTGACTTTCTTGACTAAATGTACCTTCTGGAAGTTCAGTCCTTGTGGGAGGAGTAGCATTTAGGTTGACAGCAATTCTTATTCCCAGATGTTGTGGTCCCTTAGATATACGTGTAGGTGGTGTAGACCCCTTCAGGTGTGCCTCAAATGGGGTTATCACAGCTGTGTCCTCCCCGGGTCAGTGCTGGATCCTTTCCTGAGGAAAAAGTGCCCCTTTTGGATGCTTTCAAAGTGGTTCAGGAAACTGTGTCTGCCACTAAAACCTCCTTGTGCACTCAGGCATCACACCAGCCTCTCCTGCTCCCTTCTTCCTTCTCTCATCTCATGAAGCACCTGACACTTTGGGGCTTTCTCTCACTTCAGAAGGGAAAATAAGGATTTTCCTTTTTTAAAGCATTTTTTTAAATCAGAAACCTTTAAATGTTTGTCTCATTCCTACTGTGTCTAACAGCCTGTTTAGGAACATTCAGCTCAAATCTGGTTTTGTGAGTGTTAAGTGTGTGAGTGGTACTCTCAGGCACATGGTGTGATTCTTGGGGATGGTGCTGAGCAGGGCTAAGAGTTGGACTCAGGGATCCTTGTGGGTCCTTTCCAACTCAGTATATTCTGTGATTCTGTGATATCTGAAATCTGCTCAAGTGTGAGTGGGAAAGCAAGACGGATGCCATTTGGGAAATGGGGATTTCAACATGAGGACATTACGGCGCTACTTTTATACAGCAACAAAATAAAGGTCTCTTCTGTGCATGCCATTTTCAGTATCTTGGGGGGGGGAGAATATATTTTTACATATATAAAGCAAAGCAAGCTCTGAGAGGCTGCCAGGTCCCTCAAGATGACATAAAAAAGCCAGTACCTAGGAAGAATAAGTTAAAAACCCAGAGCTGTGAGAAATAGTAAAATGCAGAGCAAAGACTAGAGTAGTAAAACTCTTCTCCAAAGCAGTTTGGAGATATCTATGTGCAAGGTCACACTGCCTATAGCTGTCCTATTTAATGTCTGTCTTGTCAAAGATTACAACACAAAAAGCTTTTGGTAAGTTTTGGGCTGATGGTCACGTCCAAAGGGTGTTTAAAAATGCCCCTTTTGACCTGAAGGAAGCACTGCTTGCCAAGGGAAGTTAAATGTCAATGCAAACACAAATGTGAGTGGTAGCACTGGTATCCTTAACCCTCACCAACAATGAAATTTTCAGCACTTCCTGCACAAAATGCACCTCTTCAAGGTCTGATTCGAGTTCATGAGACATTTGAACTTTATCCTGTTGTTGTTTAAGACACTTTGGTTGTGTTGCAGCCCTTGGCAATGCTTCCAGTCTGCACCAGTTGGACACATCTCCCTGGCCATCAGTCTTCACAGTGTGTTGCACCCAGCAACTGGCAAATATTCAGTGGTTTTTCTGTTGCTTGTATTTCTCCTAATGGAACTCCTAAGTCACCTAATTGGCAATTCCCATTTTAATGAGCTCCTTATTATGGGGTTAATAACCTGCATTATTTTGTGTGGTTCTAGCCATTAGCAGCTCGATGTTAAATGGTTTTAATTTGTTTTGATGCGCATCTGTTGATTTAGCGTCTCAAAAAGTAAATAGTTCAGTGCAGATCTGATCAGGAACGAATTTGGCATATGCCCCTGAGGTCCTAAATGCAGGCAGCAACCCTCCCACTGTCTGCCCTCTTTCAATTCTCCTCATTAAGACTTTCTCAAGACCCAGCAGGGTGCATTTTTCCAATATGATGCTCTACAAAGTTGTCCTGCCACTGCAGTAATTGGTGGCATGTTATCATAACCCAGCAGGCTGCTTTCAAAGCATCTCCCCAGGTGCTCAGCACAAGGAGCGAATTGGCACCAGCACCTTGGGGAAAAAAGGAGGAAAGAAATCTGAAAAGGGACCTGAATGGGTGGGGGAAGAGGAGGAGGAGCAGTTCCCAGGGATTTCTCACACAACTTCTGTTGCTATGGCAATCGCTCTGTCTGTCTGCACTTGCTCAGAGCAACAGCTTCATCCGGAGCCACAAAGTCAGGCAATTTCAGTAGGCCCCTTTTGGAGTGTGGGGAACAAGCAATGGGGATGTCTCCTCCAAAAACAGGTGATGTGTGGTGGGGGTGTGACAGAGAGAGAAGAAGAGTTTGCAAATATGCATTAATGCCTGGTGCCTGCTCTCACCAGGGGGATGCCAGGGGCATGTTTGTGTACAGCACCCAGCACAGCCACAGCACTGATAAAGCAAAAAGGTTTGGGTCAGGGAAGTGAGAAGCCTCCAGCAGGTGGAGGAACTGTGAAATGTGTCTCCTACCCAAGCATCTCTTTTACGTGCTCTGAAAACAAGTAGGATGGGAGAAAGTTGAATCACAGACATTGTCCTTGGTGAAACACCGTCTCACCCACAAATTGCTTCTAACACTAATAGCAACATGGCACAGACAAGAATCTGTGGGCAGAATGAGTCACTGGAAATGACATATTTATATAGCACCCCTCAGCCTTGCATTGTGGCATCTCTGCTTTCATGGCATCCGGTCCTAGAGGTCCTGCTGCACTCTAGACCTGGGGATGTCCTCAGTCTTCAAGCTCTGCTTAATCTTGGCCTTTCCAAATATAGTAGCTGGTCAAAGTGTTCCTTACAACAGAATCTCAGGTGGTTCACTTCCACTGACCTCCAAACAGATTTCAGCTGTGGTTTATGATGCTATATGACCGCAGAACAAGAGTGCTGCAGCATAAGTGTAACCTGCCTGCAAGTAATCTTGCTTCTGCAGAAGGTGTTTTCACCAGGGCAGAGTGGAAAAAAGACTCCATATCTTCCCACACCCTTTTCACTGTGATTTCAGGAAACTGCTCCCTCATGATAAAAAGTTCCTGCAATAATGCACCCCGAGGTGTTGGGTTTTAAGCTCTTCCAGAGAACAAGATGTGTCCTGCTTTGAGAAGTACTCACCAGGGTGCAGCTTGCCAAGTGCTGGGATTCAGACTCAGAGAATTGATTTTTTTTTTGTCCTCTAAATTGAGCTGGATCAAATCTTCATAAGAAAAGAGTATCTTGGCACAGCCTGGAGAGAAAACACAGACAATGCCAGTTGTGTGTTAACTTTTCAACTGGCATGTATTTTGTTGTTTAGAGCTGGTATTGGAGGGATGTGATCTCTCTGGTGCCAGAGAGGTTAATGTAACTGTCACTGCAATCATTTGAGTTAGGCAACACATATCTCGGTGTAAATCATGCTTTACATGTGGACTTAGAGTATTGAAAGCAGTTAGGATTTCAATCCACACTTCCTCTTTCAAGTCAAGGCTTCTTTCAGCTTCACCAAATACTTCTGAATGACTTTTTAAAGAAGCTGAACCGAGTGGATACAATTTCCAGCATGCAGAGCAGTACAAACTCTGCTCCCTGATCCTCACAGCCCGTGAGTCTTGCTCTGAGCATGGCAGCGCCTGCATCCTTCCCTGAGCCCTCATGGCCCCCAGAAATGGTCTGGAGGAGCATCTGCTATGTCTCCCTGCATCTTCCTGAAGTGTTTCCTGGCTTCATGTGCCCTGGGGCCTGCTTTTGTCAGGGAAAAATGTGAGGTGCCCCTCCCATGTCGTGGTTGCTGGTGAAAGCAGCACCATGAGGAAGGGAGCCTCTGCCTGGGCAAAACTCCTGACAAAAAGCCTTGCTCCAAATAAATACCAGGCAATGCCCCCATTTTGTCAAGCAACAATGCTTTCCTGGCTTCTGCTGGCTGGAGCCATCTCAATCTCCCTCAATTTTCAGTAGCAGGATGGGTTTTTCACAGCTGTTGAAATATTTCACTTAAATACATGGACTCCTAACGGGGTTGCCTCTCCACTACAAAAGTGAGAAGTAGTAGAGCCTATCTGAAGTCAACTGCCTGCAATCATGTTTCTCTTTGAGAAAAATCTCACTTTTTCCAGAGGGCTCCCCTAGCCTGGAAGCCTGGAGATAAGGAGGGGAAGATAAAGGCTGTGCTGCAGGGCTGTTTGCATTGGAAGAGACAATAAAGTTGATGATAGTAAATGCTGAGTGTATGAGACTGAATGGATGGATGGAAAATTACTGAGATATTATATGCTGCTTAATCTTGGGAACTGAAGTGAATGTGATTTCTAGCCCAGTGTGATGTGATACTGGCTGAGCTGCATCCTAAGATACACAGGAGAAGGCCTGGCCTCTCCTGCCTGCCAGCCCCCTGCTCTTCTCAGGGTTCTTTTCCAAGAGCTTCAGGACATGGACAGAGGGTAGCCTGAGGACTGGCAAATCTACCAGGAACCACCTGGCTGTCAGGAATCCTGTCCTACCTGTGCCACCCCTGGGAAAATCACACAGCCCTGTTCCTCACTTTCCTTTGATTTTTATCTGAGTCCTTTTGGGGTTCTGAGCCTTCATCTGCCTGTCAGTCACTCCATGTTAATTTATTTTTTTTCACGGCTAACAGCACTTCCCTTCCCACAGCCATGTTGTGTAGATAAGCCGGGGATGCCTGAGGGTGTCACTCCAAGCCTTTTTGGCAGAGTAAACTCAGGCCAGCACTGGGAGTTGGCCTCTGGGGCAGCAGAACAAGAGGCTGTACTGCTCTTAAAACAACATCCAAACCAACAAATGAGTGAGACACTTCCTTGCCTTCTGAAGCCTCCCTAACCCTTTCCCAGTGCTCACAGCTGCCAGAAAAAGCCTTCATTGAGCACTGAGCCAACTGAACAGAGGCACAGTGACACTTTCTGTCCTCCAGCCTGTGGGCTGCTGTGTTGCACTAGAAACCTCCATGACAGTAGGATGAATTCTTAAATGCATAATCCACAAAAATGGAAGGCTGCTGAAGTACCTGACCTGGAATTAGGGTGATAGCCTGCCTCTATCATTCTTTTATATTTTTCCCTTCCTTACCTTCTTCTCCCCCTCTATTTCAGTGAGGGGCTGAAGGGCAGGACCGGGACCAGGCTGCATGTGGGGAAGGGCACACAAAGCCCAAAGGATGCACCTGGGTCCCTTCCAGGGAACTGAGTGCAGCCTGTGGGTCACCTGCACCCAAAGGCCAGGTGTGCTCCCCATCAGCCCCCATGCAGGGCTCATGCAGCCAAATCCAAAACGAAGGAATGGTCTGTGACAAGCTCAACAGCAACCTGCACCCTTCTTTCCAAAACTGCTGCACAAACACGATGGGCACTGCAGGGATTACAGCTTTGTTTGCTTTACATGTGGTGTTTCCAAAGGAAAGCCCTTGAAGTATTCAGAGAATGGGAAAGGTGGAAATAAATGTATGGGCTACATTCCTCTTAGACATAAAGCAACTGGGACCACCAGGAAATAACTTGCCCCACTGCCTTCTAATCTGAATCAAACTTTTTTTTTTTTTTTTCCCAAAATGGTTCATCCTTTCTAGAGGTAGATGTGGAGTTTTTCAGATGTGAACTTTGGAGCTCTGGATGGAGTTCCCAGTTTACCCTCTGGAGTCTGAGAAGACAGCCCCTGTTTCCATGATGGACTGGAAAATGGAGACAGCTCAGCCTGTCCCAGCAGGAATGCTGATCCTCTCTGTGCTTTGCTCCATGGTGCAGTGTCTTCTTGCCCGATATGCTCTTTCCTCACATGCTTGGAATCTGCCTTTAAAAAGGACAAAAATTGTACAGATGTGCATTCCAGGCATCATTCCCACAAGAAAGGATGGTGGCCAAATTAGTCTGGATTTACACCAGCAGTGTAGGTCAGCCCAGATGAGAACTGAGCTCAGCAGCCATCCAGGAGCCCTGGAAGGGTCCTGAAGACACCACGTGTCCACAATCTCTCCTGCAGCAGCTGCTGCCTCAGTTTCCCCATTCCCAGGAGGTCTGGAAAGAGGCTTTAGCAGGGCTTGGTTAGTCCTCAGTCCATGGGGAGGAGGTTACCCTGTATTTTCACATTTCACACATAACTGAAAGGCTGGGAAAAGGTTCCAAAGCTTCAGTTAGCATCCAAGGGGCAGCACTTGTACTCCACGATCTCACACTCCAGTTTCATGACCCACGTGAGGGTGTTTCTCATTACAGTCTGCCCTGCATATTGACCCTGCAAACTGGAGATTATATATATATATGTACACGTGTGTGTCTCTGTGTATGTGTGTATATATATACATCTTACAGAGATTGCTGGGTCAGAGCCTTCCCTGGCATAAACATGTGCAGGTCCAATGTGCAGGCCAGATGGTGTATGCCAGAAAACAAGGCTCTGTGTGACTGTGGAAAAACATCACTGGGATGGAATTGTCTGTGACATTTTACTGCATGTCACATTGTTAGTGAAACTGAGCAAATAATCACCCTAAATCATCCAGCCACATTACTTCCCAGAAAGCTAGCATGGCACTGATAAATATTCTTCTCCTGAGCCCCAAACGTGTGCCAGGACATGTTTACCATGCATGATTCCCCATCCTGTCTCCCCAGTGCACCAGGGAAGGACTCCCTCCCTCCACAAGGCTGGACAGGAGACAAGCTCTGCCTTGGAGTCGCCCTCGGTCTGGGCATGGCCAAATTCCCCAGGAGCAATGTCCAGCACTCACAAATTAATTTCCCATGACTCACAATATAATCATTCCTGCTGCAATTCGTGGTATGACTCCCAGCATTGTATTTCCAGGATTCACCACCTGAAATCTGAGGAGAACTGCGAGGGCTTGATTGGATGTGTGGATTGCAGGGCGTCTCCCGGGGATCTCTTGTCTGTAGAGCAGAAAGCACCCACTTCTCAGCTACAAATGTCCCAGCCCAGAAGGGTGGTGGATTTCCTGTTTGCAGAGACCCCAGATGTTTGCTTTAAAATTCACTCCAGCCCAAATGTTCAGGCTGGTGAACTTGTTTGCTGGACCGTTTCCAGAAAATGAATGCAAAAATGGGGCTGGGACAGGAGTGACAGGAGATGGTTTATTAGTTCACCCTGTGTGAGTCAAATGCACACAGACAGTGTCTGGGATTTGACCAGCCATGGTTGGAAAACTTGTAGGAATCAAGTAATGGAGATGGTAGAGGAAATCCTGTCATTCATTGTTTTAGTCTTACTGATGTCACTTTTATGTCCCTTTTATCCCTCGTCTCATCCAATGCTTCCAGAGAGAAAGTTGTGACTGACAGTTTTGGTCAGACAAGCAGACATGACGTGCAAGAGGTCAATTCATCCTCTGTTTGTCAGAGAGGAAGAGATTTATTTGCTGTAGGTACATCCGGCTCTGACTTCTTTGCGATGCTCTTTGTTTATGCAAGCCAGTCAGCCAGGGGCACAGAGGTCAAGATCTACATCCCAAGTAGGAAATCAGTGCTCAGAAATAGCAGCCCTGGGAGTTCATGAGATGAAGGTCCCTCCAGGCTCCCTTTCCAGTGTGCCCCGTGGAAGGAAAAACAAAAGCCTTGTCTTTCTGCAGGATGGCGTAGAAATGTCTTTCTACATTTATGGCTTTAAATTGGAAAGCCAAGCCATGGAAAAAGGGAGATTTTTCTCAAAGAGAAACATGATTGCAGGCAGTTGACTTCAGATAGGCTCTACTACTTCTCACTTTTGTAGTGGAGAGGCAACCCCATTGGAGGAGTCCATGTATTTAAGTGGAATATTTCAACATATCAAAATGCACCAAAATTATTTCAGGGCAGATCCGCAGAGGAGGTGATTGAGAACTATTAGCCACCCACATTTTTTCAAATGGAAATTCCAAGCACTTTAGAACATGCTGTGTTTTTATAAATTTTGCCATACCAGCCCCTTTTGCAAAGACATTTGGGGACTGAGACAATGAATCCCTATTTGCTATTTAAACACAGAATAAAGGTCAGGTTTGTGCCCAAAAGAACACAGACTCTTAATAAGCCTCATCAGGTGGCTTTCTTCCCTTGAGCTGCAGTTCTGTGGTAACCATCAGAGGGTTTTATGAGCTGAAGATTATCTCCACATGACATAAGACCTCTCTTTCTTTACAAGTTACTTTTACTACTTGTTTGCAGCTGTGGTATCTTTCTTGTTTTCTTAACCCATTGCTGTTAAAAATTGAAAGTGGTTCAAGTCTCAGGTGAAATAACTCCCTCCACTGCCCTTGCTAATGACAGACCTCTGTACTTGCCTTGCACAGTTCATAAAGCTGGTTGGTTTCCTTGTGCTGCCATCTACAGAGCAAGCAACAGGTAGTGCCTGGGGATTATTAACAACCAGTTAATTGCAAATCCTCCTCTTTAAATCTTCATGATCAGTGCCTTCTCCAGTTCTGGTAAGGACTAGTGGCAACTGGGATTGCTGGTTTTCTCTTCCAAGACTGTCCTTGAAGTGATCACCATGGGACCATCTTATGGAGATTCAAGTCTCCAACCCTCAGAGCAGAGACCAAGAGCCAGAACTCAGCTGTAAGAGTTTCTGGACCAACCAGCAAGTGATCTCTTCCTGCCTCATTCTTACGTCATGCTTTGATTCTTCATTCTTGTCTGCACAAGACTTCTGTCTCTCCTTCAACCATGTGAGGCTCTGAAATAATCCTGTGGCATCAATCCCCCTGTCTGAGGATGTTTTTCAGTGTGGTACAAAGGAAATGGAGCCTCTGCCTCTCAGCTGCTGCATGATCTTAGTCATCTTGCTTTACCTTGGTGGCTCTGTGCACAGGACAGAGCTGTGATATCCTCCTGTAAATGAGGAAAGTGTCACCTGGGGTTCATCCTAAATCTTTTTATTGACTTCAATCAGTTCAGGGCTGGGTGTCCAGGGCTCAGTATTGTTCATGCCAGGGCCCAAGTAGTGGACAAATCTCCTTGAGCCAATGAGGCTGACAGGAACCCATTTACTTCTGGTAGTTCAGACACTGCAAAAAGAGTCCTTTAACAAATCTTGATGATACTTAAACTGTGTCTGGAACCTCAAGAGGCTGTGTGGACCTTCTTTTTCCACAGAAGTGAAGAAAGTAGATGGGGAATGTACTGATTTATGATGTGCTAATAGCCTTACAAATCTGATCCAGCCTGAACACTCTGAAGGTCCTGTATTAAGGACCTTCAGGTGACTTAATTCAGGTGACTCCCTTTAGGTTTCTGCATGTGATGCATGCAGAAAAGTGTGGATGCAAAGTGTATAGACCTGCCTGAGGCAGGGATTGCTGAACAAGGAGGTCTGTTCCTTGGATGGAGCTGATGCCAGGTGTTCCCTTGCAGCAGTGAGAAGGAAGCACTCCTGTGTGATGGACTTCTCCTCCCTGTTGTGTTTGCTCCCTGGATGACAGCAGGCAGGGAAGAGCCAGGCCTGGTGCAAGGTTATGGGTGCAGTGTGCAGACCAGTCTTGGGGCAGTCAGTGAGACATCTGCAGAGACAGAAAAGCCAGACTCCTGGGAGGCTACAACAAGCACAGCCCTGCAGGAAACAATCACCCTTGGAAGCGTTCAAAAAATGTCTAGGTGTGGTGCTCAGGGACATGGTTTAGTGGTGAGCTTGGCAGAGAGGGGCTAGTGGTCAGACTCAATGCTCTCAGAGGTCTTTTCCAGCCTTAACAACTCTGTGATTCTATGAAATGGTGGGGTTAACAAGTGCCAGCCCTTCCTGGGGTCTGCCTGGCTCTGGAGAGCATCCAGGCACAGCAGAGGCCAGGCAAACATTGCGCTCCTGCAGATTTCTCTGTGCCCCTTCGTGCTCTGTCCTGTGCAAGGCAGCAGGCACTCCCTGCCGAGCCAAGGAGAGCAGGGGTGAGCTGTGGCTCTGGAGCAGCTCTGGGAACCCAGCCCAGCCTGGGAAACGCGCCGGCACACGTGGGGCAGCGCTGCCGGGCCAGCTGCGGCTCGGGGCTGCGGCCAGGCAGGCACGGCTCTCAGTGGGCTCATGGCTCAGCCCAGCCTGCCAAAGCAGGTAAAGATATAACCTGCAGCTCCAGAGCGTGTTGGTGCAGCTCTCGGGCCGCGTCCCGGCGAGGCAGGCGGGCACCAGGCAATAGCTCACATACCTGCGCTGGATTGTGTAAAATGTGGCTCTGAGCACCCTCCTGCCGTGTTGCTGCTTGTGCTCTGCCTTTATTGCTCTCTGCCCCAGCAGTGTGTGCGCGCTGGTATGTTCAGGGTGGGGTTCATCACAGGTTTCCATGATTTATTTCCCTTCTCTTTGCTGGGGTTGCTGGAGCTTCTGGAGAGGCTTTGGAGAGGGTTAGAGAGAATCATATTTTTGTTACTGCCTGTTTTCTGTGTTTTGTGTGTCTTTGGCCTCAGGATCACTCTGTCATACCCACAAGAAGAAAACTGCAAGTAGGAATGGTTTTTATGCAGTTGAGGCACGGTCTGAGTGCTCAATAATAGATCAGAAACCACCCTTCAATAGGATAGAAATTGTTTTTATTCCCAAAGACTGACGTGCAGGACTGCATCAGCCCGCACCACGCAGGTATTGCTGAAAGCCTTACTTGCCCCATAGAGGGAGACTGCTGGCCCCTTCTGTGGAACCCAAATCCATTGCAAAGGAGACCTTAATGAGCAGCAACAGCTGGCCTGGTTCTTCACTCTCAGTTCCAGGGTGTTTGCTCCATCTACACGTCCCACACAGAGCCTCAATTCCCCTGTGCCACCTCCACCTGCCGGGGAGGCTCCGCGGCAGTCACTGACTCACTGCAGGCACTCGCTGCTGCTGCTGCCCGCGGGTGCCTCGCAGGAGGCTGGGGGTACAGGCAAGCCCTCCTCCTTCCCTGCAGAGGACTCCCAGCTTTATTTAAAAAGCCGTGATTGATGTTAATAGCACAAGCAGCTACCTGGAGGCTGCACAAACCTGTGGGAGAAGATGCCGAGGCGGAGGGAAGCCGTCTGCAGCGGAGCGAGCACCGCGTTGAGCTACTGCCCTCTGCTGCTGTGCGGCCCGGACAGGGAGGTGGCCGGAGGGATGCATCCATTTCCAGCAAAACTTCCCACTGCAGGCTCCCAGAGGCTGCAGAGCCAAAGCTGACTGAGCTTTCCATCCTGCCTTGCCTTAGGAGTGGGAAGCTTCTCTCCCAGGTTTTTATTCGGGATCAAAGCAAACAGATTTGTTCGGCTCGTCCTGAACGCTCGCTGTCAGCCTCGGCGGCCTAGGAGGAAGCAGCTGTCATTTACCGAGATAAAAGGTTGCAATTTAATCACTAATTATCTCTTATCGTGCTCTGCTGGCCGGACACGAGCCAAAATGAGCACAGGGCTGCCAGGAGGTGCTGCACTGGTGCCCGGGAGGAGGGAGCCTCTGGGCACAGAGGCCTCAGAGCTTCTTGCCATGTGCCCGGTGCCCCTGCAGGCCACACACCATCCCCATCGGTCAGGGATAAATGAAACACCACTTCCTAAACACATCTTTGGTCTGTTCTGCTGCCTCCATCAGTGTCTGAAGGCTGCCCAAAGGCCAGGAGCAGCGGGGGAGCTGGCAGAGGGAGGAGCAGCAGGAATGGAGTGCTCAGTGAGCATCCCAGCCGGGCACAGGAGCTCCTGTGGGATGGCTCCAGGCCAAACCGTGGAGCCATGTCCTGGGACAGATACAGGGAACACTTTTAGGACATAACAGCAGTATTAAAAGCAAAAGTCTGTCAGGCACGTGAAGCACAACCTGGCTCCTAATTTGGCTCCTGATGATGTCAGGAAGTAGCAGTTGCTGGATCTGGATGCAGGTTATCCCCAGTTCCAGGTGAGCTTTTGGCACACAAAAAGCAATGTCATGAAGTAGGTGGCAAATAGATGACACTCCCCTGGTGTCACAGCTTGTTCTGTTGCTGCCCATACCGAGAGGTGTGAGGATACTTTACGCTCTTCTTCCTCCCTCCCCAAGTGAGTAAACAACATGAGAACAGCTCAAGAAAATAAAAAGTTACCAAAATCTCTCCTATTTATCAATGTGTGTTAAGAGAAATGGTCTCTGCTCTGCCCTGGGCTCAACCCCACATCCACCTCTACAGATTTTAGATTAAGTTTATAATCCTAGGCTCAGTTTCTCTTTCCTTTATTGAAATAAATAAGGATTTTAAAAGCCATCCAGAAAAATGTGACAATATGACAATAACCCATTGAAACAGCAAATTGCTTTTGTGGAATAGAAGAGTTTAGTTGAAGGGGCCTACAGAGATCATCTAATCCAAATGCTTGCAAGTTACTAAAATTAGACAAAAAATATAATGGCCTCTTAGCAATAGTGGGTGAAATGTCTGTCACTTCATGTTGAGCAAAGTGTACAACTACAATCAGCACCCAAAACAAAGATCACAGACTATATCCTTGATGCTGCTGTTCTTTTCACTCCAGAAACATTATGCCCTAGATATACCATAATATTTTTTCAGCAAATTAGCAAAAAAAGTCTGTTCTAGTTAGCATATGAAATGCATTCTGCACACTGCTACTGTCAAAATTGTAACTGCATAATGAAATATAATTTGGGATGTAAAAATGGCATTTTAATATGCTCTGCTCAGGGAGCTGAATTTGATATGTCATGCTAGCTTACTGGTAATTTACATTTCCCATTGGGCAAACTAAGAGACAAGTAGTCATGCTTTCCAGAAAGGTGTCAAGTCATACTCTGTCAAAAATATGCTTTTCTAGGCCATACAGAAAAAATGTTAAATTTTGCAATGCATGTCTTAATTCAGAGGAGATAACTGGAGCCACATGCTTTAGAACAAAATTACCATAGTCAGGTGACTGCTAGAGGAGGCAGTCACTGTCACACCAAACCAACACAAAGTAGGAATGGTGTGCAAGCCTTGCTCTGCTGCTCAGTGCCTCAGTTTGGGATCAGGCTTGGCCAGGGGCTTTAGAATTACCATTCTTAGTGGATAGCTTTAACCAGCCTTCCCTTTCTGCTAAAAGCTGGGGGAATGATTTTTAAGATGTTTGACTTAAAACCAGAGTTTCTGTCGACTGTCACACAGAGGAACAGGCCAGTTACATCTGAGGAGCTGCCACAGTAGCCAAGACAGTTGAGCTTATGACTAAACACTTATTTCCATTAAATATAGCCTGGTTTCTGAGTCAGGACCCTACTGCTTTAGAAGAGAGATGCTGTGCACAGCAGCAGATGCACAAAGGAGTCCCATCCACAAGAACAGGTTGCAGGCACAGGGGTCTGTCCCTGAGTGGTAGCTAATTCTTAAACGAGGGCTGTTCTGCTCTCAAAAGTGCCCTTTCAGCTCCTGCAGTGACCCCAAGCCATGGCTGAGCCTCCCTTCAGCTGCAAAACAGACACTCGGGAAGGTGAAGGTGAAGTCAAGACTTGTCCACCCCAGCAGCAAATGGGGAGCTGCCACTCCCTGCAGCGACAGCCACCTTCACTGATGGCATTTCCAACACCAAAATCCACTCTCTGCACTTCATCCTGATTGCTCCATGGCCAATTAGTGACCTTCCTAGCAGGATGTCATGTCACTTTATCTTTATTTGCACACTGCTCCAGACTCCAGAGTACTGGCCAGGCAGCCCTGCGATGCCAGACACTGACCTGAATGAACCTTTATTATCTGTTCCTGCAGTTTCTGAATGCTTCACAGGGAATCCTCTGACCTCTCTCCTTGGACTTGGAGCCTGGACTGACAAGTAACCCCTCCACACCTCCAATTTTTTTGTTCTGCCTCATTTCTGTTTTATTTTTGGCAAGGGATACAAAAAGCCTGGTTCCCCTCTACAGATCCGTGTCAGGCCAGGCTCAGCCTGAGGGTCTACATGGAAGCATTTCTCAGGCTCTGGGACCACCCTTCTGGGAGACACCATGGCAGAGAAGATGTCTGACAAGGGAAAGAAGTTTTCAAATTCCACCAGAGCATCTCACTTAGGAAAAGAGAATCTCTGAATCACCGCAGCGTCTGCCCTCCCTTTCTGCAATATCCCACGAAGAATGCTGGATCTCACTGCTTGCTCTGCGCTGGGCTGGAGCAGGGGATGGTGAAGGTGTAGGAGGCACAAGCACTGCAGTGATGGCTCCCACCACGCACCAGTATAAAGCTCCTGGACAGCAAGTGGAGAGCCCAGTGTGACCCAGAGCTGCAGGGCCAGCAGAGCTGCCCCAGGAGGAGCCCACCTGGCCTCTGACTTAGCCCAGCCACAAACAGACACTTCCAAAGGCTCAGGCAATAGCACACAACCCCCTTTGGGAATAAAGGGGGCCCTCATTACCCTGTTGGGTTTAGCATTGCACTTTGGCTGATGCACAAAAGCCTCACAGTGACACAAAGGTGCCAGTGTCACCCTAGCTGCAGCTGAAACATTATATAAGGCTAGAGCAGGTAGAGGAGAGCATGGATCCCCTTGGAGGCTGGGACTGTCACACCAGGGGCTCTGCCACTGCTGCAGCTTCACTTCAGCATCGGGAAGGATTTAGGATCACTTCTTTGGCCCAAGGGCCTCACAAGCTGGAGTGTCTGCTGCAGGGTGGCCCCCAGGTCTGGGGTGGGTGACAGGCATGGGGAACTGGCACAAACTCATCAAACAGCAGTGGACATTAGACTCAGAACTGAGGCCAAAATGGAGGGGAGACTCTTGGAGCAGGTGACTCCTGGACACCTCTTTCTGTGCTGCTGTAGGGCACAGAGGCTGGAACGGCAATCACCAGCTCCATCAGCATCTGCATTAGCTGGGATGCCCTGGGGTACCATGTCCAGTAGAGCCATTCCTTATCTTCCCTGTTCCCACTGGCTGTCCCTTTTCCAATATAATTTAACTGACCATTTGTTGAACTTCATCTTCTCCAACTGGACCATAAACACTGTGTGTAGGTGCAGGAAACACAGAGGTGCAGTTCAAATTGTGTTCTTTAATTCTGTTACAGAAAGGGACTTGGCTGAGGATCACCTAGGGCAAAACCATGCAGGTGAGGCTTTCTAATGCTGCCTCCAAGGAGTACAATTCCAGGAAACTAACCCTGGCCATGAGTTGTTGGCCAGAGGTGGGAGAAGCAGAGAGGCAGCTTGCATGAAGCCTGTGCTCCTCCTCCAAGGTCCCTGCACTGTTCCTGTGCAGTTTTCCTGGATACCAGCTTGGAGCCAACACATCCTTCCTCAGTGGAAGAATTTCTTCTTGAGCTTCTGTCTGTGTCTGTTCTGCAGTTCCTGGGATCTGACAGCAAATTATGAAACAACTGCATATAAAACCTCTGGGAAGAGCAGAGGAAATGAATTGTCACCAAATATATGTGAGAAAAGGAAGTAATTTTTCTCAGAAAATGGGGTATGTTGTCCCTTTGCAAGCCTAACTGTACCTTTTCCAGTTAAGGCAGTTTAATAGCAATGGGGAATTGTCCTATCCCATCTGCAGAGCAGCACCTTTGGACTTCTCCTTTGTTAATGGAACTGAGATTTCCCAGCCCCCAGTGATGACTGGAGTATGTGGCCTGAGGAAAAATTCTTTATTCATGTGAAGACAACCCATCAGGTTCATTAAACTGAAGATTACATTGGCTGATGACAGAAAGAAATTAAATAAGGTTTTGTCTCTTTACTTCCTTATTTTTAATTGAATAATAGACAATTAATTTGATTGAAGCTAGTCACATTAAACAGTTTCCTGGATATCATATTGAGAAATGTCTCATCCTGCAGGTTGCCCTGTCACTTCTTTGGCAGTGATTTTGTGGCAGTAATTTTGAGATGCCCACTTAAGTGTTGCTCCAAGATTGGCATGCCTTTACTTTTCTGAAGGGAGTGGTGGAAGGTAGGGTTATTATTTTTATTCCATATTTAAATCAGGCCTATGCATGGTGGAAAAGAAAGTTAGTGTGAAAATGGGACAGCTCTGAGTAGGAGGGAAGAGGGCACAAGTCCCATATGGAAAAGGTCCAGGATGAACACTGGCTGGACAGACACCACTCTCCTGTTTTTGTGCTCGTGCCCGTGTTTGCCTGGGAGGTTTGCCTGGACACATGGAAGACTTCTTGGAGGAAAACAGGCTGAGCACTTTCCAGTCCACATCTGCAGAGCCCACAGGGGAGGGAAGATCCTCAGAGAAGGCTGTCTGATGAGTTATGGATGGGCAAGCCACTTCCTGGCCTCAGTGCCCCTGGCAGCTGCCGCGCTGGTGCCCAGGCTGGTCCAGCCTGGTGTGGGAATGGAGCAGGAGCTCCTTGCAGCAGGAGCTGCCCCTCCACCAGCTCCCTCCTGGCCACAGAATGTGGAATACTGTTTTGCTCCGAGCACGCATAGTTTGTGTGGGTGTAGATTTACATTTCGTTAAGAAAAATGATATAAGGGGGCTGGTTTCAACTAGCCTGCAGTTTTATTATTTGCAAGGGCCCTTGCCTTCTTGTGATGCTTTACGTAACAGCCTTACACATCTGCAAAGTATGTCAAGCATTTCCACTGTTGGGAAAAAGAAAAAAGGGAACAATATTTCTGAAAGGTACTGGATCTCCTGGGAGGACTCAATGAGGAAATTTTAGCTCCCAGCAGTCAAGAAAACAGCAAGGACCATGGGTCTATTCTCTAGGGCCAACTTTCCCTAGGTGTATGGGATAGTAGATCACATGCTCAAGAACATAGCTGATAACAGATTGGGTTCAGAAAAAAAAAATCTAAATGAGATTGGCTGAATGGGAATAAAGGCAGTAGGAAAGTGGGATGTGCATCCTGATCTCAGGGAGACACAATGGAGCAAGGAAGAACATGAAATTAAGAAATGGATAGAGCTCAGGGAGCAGGAGAGATGCTGCCATGGGCAGTCTCTGAGTGGCTGCAGAGTTACAGAGCTGAGCTGAAGGCTGCATTTTTGTCTGACATCACTTAGAAGACGTGAACAAGCACACTCTTTTAATGCTTATTATTACCCTGTCTGATAGTGCAATGTATGTATAGCTAAGGCTGTGGGGAAAAAAAAATAACAGCAAAAATATTATTAGTGCCTCCAAGGAGGAGTGGAATGAATGAAAAATGTCTGAAGCTGTTCAAGTGCAAAGTCTAGTGAGTCAGCCCATCCACTTTTCTTTGACTTCTGAGTCGAGGTAGACCCAAACCACAAAGAAAAGAGGAAACAAAGGTGGAGTAGACATCGAGAAAGATCTTTCTGAAACCTGGCATTAAAATGTAAGAGCTCCCAATCACTGCTCAGCCTACGCATTGTGAAGCAATTGGAGAGGACTGGAAAATCACTGCATGCTGTCCTGAGATGCAGGGGGTGTTTTGCTTGTTTCTTTTCCCCAGGAGCTGCTCAAGAGTTGTATGGCTTCTGAGAAATTGTCACCAAGTTCCTCTTTCACTGCAGTCTCTCTTAAAACAACCTGAAAATAACACAGGAAACGTGAATGCTTGGTTCAATTCTGTAACTCTGCTTCTGCTTTGTATTCAGTTGTCCTCATCTGGAGCTATGGCACCAGTTCTAACAGTCTTCCCCATTTTTATAGTCAGAAATAAGTCAGGAATAGGAATAGAAACTTTAAACTTTGGTAGACAGAGTTTCTGAGCTGCCATCTTTTGGACATAATCTCTCAGGTAGTTCCAGGCACTTTGACCTTTCTCCTGTTTAATCCTCTCCTCTTCCCTCCTGAAACCTTTACCACTCAGTAGGAATATTTGCATTATAAATCTGTCTTTTTACTGCTGCCCATCTCCATTGCATCTGTTCCTGATCACTCCTCATTACTTACTTGTATTTTTATACTCTACAGGAGTCAGAGATCACTGCCACAAACATGCCCAGACAGAGTCCATCATCTGCACTGACCACTGTGCTTACACCCCTCAATTTGACCACAGATTCCTCTTTGTCCCCAGCTGAGGTTTCTCCTCAGTGTGACACGAGCACAGTGTGACTCCTGGCCAGGAGCTCTGTCAGGCTCTTCTGCATGGGAGCTCCATCCCAGAATGAGAGTGCTGTAACTTATTTACCTTTCAAAAATGATTTGCAGGGCACAGTTTTTACCGTTTGACCCCCGTGTCACACAGCCTTGCCCCATTGTGCACATATTCTATTCTTTTGCCAAGAAAATGGCAGTTTTTCTTCACTGAAGGGATAAAAGCAAAAATTTGCTCCCAGAGACAAAGGTGAACTTTTTTTGTCCTTTTTTTCCTCCCCTTTTTGTAATGCTGGCACCAAGCCAATTCACTGTGTTTTAATTTCTTTCCTCTGTATGTGTGAATTTTTATATAATTTTTTTTTTGCCCAGCTCCAGAGGAAAAGGATTTCTCAGCCTTAACATCCTGTCTGCTCCTGCATACTTTTGAATGTTCTTTATTAAAAGCCAGCTATTTATACACAGGAACAAAGTACATTCCACTAACCCCTTGTGGCATAACTCCACATGCTGACTGCTAAGCCCTGGAAAGGTGTATTGAATGCATGACAGAGAGCTTTTTATAGGTATTGAATACCCACTGTACATCAGCTCAGGAATACCCTTTCAAAATCCTCTGTGCTATCATGTCTTTGTAAATATGAAAGGCAGATCTTTCAACAACCTCATTCCCTCTGAGTCTAATCTTGATCGTGTTGAGAGGCATAGGTGCCAGATAACTGTGGAAATTAAGATAAGAGGGCTGTGCATATCATAAGCAGCTGTACTGCTTGAATTATGGCCTTGGACAGATGCAGTGACAATAACAGGACAGCACTAATGGGTGAGTGGTTCATTTACCTGCCTGGTATCTTTCAAAGACATCAAATTGTACTTCATTACTGGAAAATTCCTCAGGACATAAAATGAGTCAAGAACAAGTGTGTTATCTCAAAATCACCCCTCTGACAATGGGCATCTCACAAGGGGAGGTTAACCTAAGTGATGCTTCTGTGCAGCTCACAAAAGGGACTGGGGCTGAACACAAGATGCCAAAGCAACCTTTCAGCTAAGAATAGAAGGATCCTTCAGAGAGGATTTGGGTGTTTTGGGTCTGTCTACTGCTGGAATGCCTTTAAGACAAAAGGCTGGTGCCCAAAGTGCAATTCAGCATTTTTGCTTTGATTGTCACCTTTTTCATATTCCCATCAAAGGATACATGATGCCCCCTCCAGTTCACAGCTGGTACATTGGTTTCAAAACCCTCTGAACTGCACTTTTAATCTTGGTGGAAGCTTCTTCCACCTGCCTGCCCCAAAAGTGTTTTACTGTATGCACAGCTGTGACTGCAGTTCCATCTGGCACTCACCCACCTGAGTGTTTTCTCTGAGACTTCAGGGAAAAAAGCTGCCCACACAATTGTGTCTTCACAGAGCATCGAGGCCCTGATCTCCGGGAGGGGATTCTGGTGAGACCACATCGTGATTTGGTCATGAGGAACAGAGCAGGCACAGCAATGTCATTTGATGTCCAAGTCTCAAGGACAGAGGCTCTGATGCCATCCCACCTCATTTGTAGAGACTCTGGACCAATGCATTTTCCAGCTTTTGTAGTTCCTCCTCATACTCTGCTGGCACAGACTGATTCAGAAAGCCTTGGCAAAAGAGAGCAGGAAAAGTAGCCCTTCTTAACCCAGTTTACTTGACAGTTTCCATAACAACTTGACACAGCTATTTATAACACAGGAGAATATCATTTGCCTCTCATCATTTTTAGAACCTTTGTTGCCATATCAACCTCAGCACCACGTAGCAGAGCACAGCCCCATTCAATTCTCTCGTTCGCTCAGGAAGAAACTTTCAATGAATTGAGATTCACTTGGTCTCAGAAAAACCCTTGGGAGGCCCACATGCCATTTAAAGCATGATTCAAGCCCTAATTTAAATGAATTTTTTCCTGTGTGACCTATCTGCACCAGGTGGGTGGGATCAACTGCAGTGGCAAGCAATGATGGGGACAGGGTGCAGAAGCAAACCAGCCTCCCCATTGTCTGGAGAAGCAAAACATGGGAAGGATATGGCAGCTTCTTACTCTCTCTGTGATAGGTGAGGGAGGAAAAACTGATTCTGAAATGTCAGAGTTTCAAAGGCTCAGTGTTAGCACTCCCAGTCTGCTTTTTGGGAGGGAGATTTGGTGTCCAGGATTTCCAGCAGAGAGCAAGCTCAGGATGCAGTGAAAGTCAAGAGAGGCAGAAAAGTGGCAGGGGACAAGAGCCAGGGGAGACACCATGCTCCCATGGGGAGAAGAGGAACATTCCTTGTGTGGTCTCAGGTGCTGCTCAGTCTTGGATTCATTCCAAGCAGAAAGCAACCTTGAAGGAGACAGACAACCTCAAAGCATAACTGAGGTGGGGATTGGGTGCCTCTCTTTGCAGGATGCAGTGGTGCTCAGGCACTCAGTTAAGTCCTTACAGCCAAGTGAAATGGAGCTGGGCCTCAGTTTCTCTCCAAGGCTGTTTGCCTGGCTCCTGCTAGCAGGCCCAGTTCATCACTTGCACAGCCACAGTCAGTCTGGGGAAGTTCAGCTTTGGCAACCCATGACACGAAATCTGCCCTTTCAGGTCAGAATAGAATTAATTTTAAAATACTCATGCAATGTATTTTAAATTACTCATGCAATTTTAAAATACTCATGCAATCAGGAGTATCTGTAATCCACCTGACACCTTGGGCTGACTGTGCAGCACTCAAACAACCCTTTGGCTGCCCTGCTTTGTGTCACTCACACTTCCTCCTCCTGCTGTGAGCTGGCAGATCTGCTGCCCATGCCCTGACACCTCACTGTCTCAGCCTGCTGTGTTTGCCACTCTCCCAAGATGCTTCCCTTTAAAATAGGTGTCCCCCATCTCCCCTCCTTCTGAGATCTGAGGGTGTCTATGTATTCCCTGGAATAAGCATTCATTTGGCAGAGCCAATTTCATACAAATAAGGCAACCACTTGAGGCAGCTCCAGTGACTTGGCCTGCCTTCCACCAGCAGAAATACACACAACAGCATTTTTAAGAACCAGCGTGGGTTCCTGGTTTGCATTAGTCATGTTGCTCTGTCTTGTTTTAATCACCTCAGTATTTCTAGAGGGTCTCCAGCAAGGTTGAGGAGCGTGTTAGCAGCTCCAGCACAGCTGGATTTAGCTGCCTGTGTCAGCAGAAGAGAACCTCAGCCTCAGGGATGTGTTTTGTCATGTAGCAGTGCTGAACACAGACTCTCCAGCTTTATTAATAGCAGCCCTATTATTTAACATGATGCTCCACCAGCCCCTTGGACTGGGGACAATAGGAAATGGCACTTACATGTTTAAATCTGTGGCAGGCTGGACTGTTTGAATGTGTGTGATTCATTGTCAGACACTGCTATGTCAGGCACTGCAGGCAAAATAAAACAGACTGGGTATGCATCATCTATATGTGTTCTACACCTAAGCTCTTTGAAATGCATCCTGCCCAGCCTCTGCTTGCAGAAGCCATAAATGAGCTCCATAAATGTATCTTTTAAAGCATTCTTGGTGGGACCTTGGGAAGTTTCAGCCTGGTGTTTTTATCCATAACCCCAGAGGCTGTGAGGAGCTCTCTCCTGTCCTGCCTGTGGGCACTTGGAGGTTGTCTGGTTGGCTACTGGAAGGGAACAGCTCAAGGTATGTACTGAAAGAGGTCATTTCATTCCTAAACCCAGCAGTTATCATCCACACTTCATCAAAATGGAAAGTTTTGGAGTTTTGGGATGTTTCTTTTTTTCCACACTGACTTTAGTTTAGCACTGAGAAATCAGGGAAGCCCTCAAAGTCTGAAACTTGCACTGCTCACATTCCTCCAGCATCTGTCTTGGCTGATTGGTTCTCCTGGATTTAATTTTTCTCTCCTCTCCTCTAACCCCTGCTCAATTTGCAGTAGAATTGATACTATCTAAAGTCACTGAATTCAAGGGGAAAATTCCCACTTGAAAAGCTGTACCCTGAACACGTGAGGGTTAGCATTGAAATTGTCATTCTGAAAGCTGTGACATTTGCTGAAAACTTGTGGCTCACCCTACAAATGGACCAATGTAAGACTTTTCTAATTTGATTTGCTTTATTCAGACTGTATCTCCAGTACTGGAACAGAAAAGGTCCTAAGAAACATGTGGGCAGTTATTCCTTTAACATACTCAGCCCAAACCCATGTGCCTCTTTCTTGAGGAAAACCTGTCCTGGGAGGAGACTGAGGCAGAGGCAAATTGCTCTGCTGCTAACATCACTTTGAAAGATGGAAATTCTCTGATCCAGATTAGGATTTCTTCAAAACTGAACAATGCCTGCAAAAGAGAAATTATAAAACCTTTAAGAGTGTTCCCTGGTGATTCCCAGCCCAGCAACATGCTCCATCTCCATTGCTGTTCAAATAGTGTCTTGTTCTCTGCTGCTTGCTTTCAGTGTGAAATTAGACCTTACACACTGTGCCTCTTTTTGGACTTGTCTGCAGAAAGTGATTCTCAATTTGCATTCATACAACAGTGACAATCACCATTTTGAAGAGAAGTCCAGTTGTCTGAAAGCTGTGATAAAATCACAGCCTCTCCCTCAGCCCTCCATGGCACACAGGCTTCTGCTCAGAGCAGTCACATAGACACCATTTAATCCAGTTTTTCCTTTCCCAGCCTGGTCTTCCTGGCCCTGCTGGGAGCTAAAAGCCATCTGAGAGAGCCTTTTCTTTGGGAAGCCTCAGGGAAATGTGGGGGACTGTAGCCCCTGTATCACCTCAACATGGGATGTGCCCTCCCTGCTGTGATGGGCCACCCTGTAGGACCTTCAGGGACACCAAGCCCTCTCCACCTGTTGCTGACCAAAAATCTTATCCATAAACCTCCCGGATCTTGTGGAAATTTCCTCACTGACCACCTGGGCCCTTTGGTGCCTGCCCTCCTGCTGCACATCACACCCAGCCCAGCAAGGCACCATCTCTCAGCCAAAACTGCACAGCTTCCACCTGCGAACCTTTGCCCTTGCTGTGTCAGCTGGACTCTGTATCTTTGGCTTTTCTACACCTAAAACAAAGAAAATGCTCCAAATGCCAGGGCCTGGTACACTTTAACATGCTCCATCCCATTTATTTTACAGCACTTTAATGCCTCTCTCAGTTGTCTCACTAGAGAGACTTCAGGCAGAGTGGAGCCGTGTTCCTTAGCAACTCACAGTACACACGACAAAATTAACCCAAACACTTTTGTTTATTAACTCTTAATAAGGAGCAAACAAAACAGCAACCTGAGAGTTTCACAACAAGAATGCTTTCCATTTTGGGTGCTTTACTAAGATTACAGACGACAATGTTATCTTGGGTGTTCTGTGGGGATTTTTTTAGCCCTTTTGTGAAGACCTATTTGAAGCACAAAAGTCATCCCCTCCCTCCCCAGTGCTGGGTGTTTCTATAATGGAAACACCACTCCATGTAATAATAGAAAAATTAAAAGACTACTGGAGCTAATAAGCTCTAGCTGATGCCTGCTTGGCACTGCACAAACCAAGTTTGGAGGATGGAGATGTGAATGTTATCCCCAGACACTGGACAAATTGCAGGGGAAGGGTTTTCAGTCTGCTGGGATTTACTCCAGGCTCTTCAGAAAATGTGACCTTATGTTACTCTGCCCTTGTACCCCAACCCTTGAAATACAGTCCTGCTTCAGAGACATTTTATGAGAATAAATGTATTAATACTTGCAAAGCAGCACAGGCTTAATTTGAAGAGATATTTAATCAACTAACTAAATATTTCAACAGCAATTGGGTGTCTGCAGATCTGGTGTTCAGGTGCTCTGGAGCCAAACCTGTTCCTAAGGAGACAATTGTGGAAGTCACCTGTGGAATATGTTGGTTTATGTCCATCATAAAAAGTGACTAGATGTATTTTTACAATTTCTGTCATGGGGAGTTAAAAAAAAAAAATTTTGCTTTTCAAAATATGTAAAAGTTGCCAGGCTTTACCAAAGGATGAAAGTCCCTCTCTGTCTCAGGAGATTTGGATGAAAGGCTACTGCCAAGAATTCAGGCCTAGGAGAAACCTCTACGAGATTATTTCCAGATATGAAACCCTTTTCCTGCTGTGCTGCTGAGCCCTCCCCGTCCAACACTTCATGGCAAGTGCTGATAATGAAAGTGCTGAGGCTCCCTCCCAAGAACTGACCACACCAGCTGAGCCAGGCAGCCCTTTCCGGCTTTTATGGAGAAGAATAAGTGACTTGGGCACTCTTGTGAGAAACTACTGGGACACCAGCAACAGCATCTACAGGTTCTTGTGGAAGCAGAATGCAGATTCTTATCACCCTCCATTTATTTAGCAAGTAATGACAAATGAATTCCTTGGAAACTTGCTCCTGGTAATCCCAGAGCAGGGAGTGCAGGGTGGTCAGAGGCACGTACTCCGAAGGGCAGCTCTTCCTGAGGACAGCTGGAGGGAGGTGAGAGAGGGAGAGGGGCTGGAAGGGGAGCAGGGCATGAGGGAGAAGGTCCACTTGCCCTCTCAGCTCTGCAGCTGGGCTCTGTCTCTTCAGTGGGTTTCTGCCCAGATGCGAGTGAGGAGGTTGCTGGAGGATATACCAATATACCCTCACTTGATGCAATATGGAGTATAAACAAACAGGCTCAGAGAGCCTGACCAGATTGTTTATCTTATCTTATTTTATCTTATCCAGGCCATCCTCTGTCCTACCCAAGAATTTTTTTCCTTTTTGTACATTTTCAAGTATGCTAAACCTCAGTGGATGCAAGTATTTCCCTTAGGAAGTCTTCCACAAGTGCCTTGCTTTCCCTGCCAGGAGGTTTTGCACAGACTGCAGTGACAGCCCCATGGCTGAGTGTTCTCCGTGGAAAAAGAAGAGGGATGGGTTCAACTACACAATTGGACAGTTTAGATTCCTGCTAAAGCTGATCTGCAGCCTTGTTCACCTCCTCACCCAAAATTTCCATTAACATCTTCCAAGGCCCCCTGAGCAAAAAGTATTTCCTCTTTCATCAGCACTCAGTGCAAAGTGGGAACAATCCCTCTGGGAAGGCACAGAGGCATCAATTCAGGCTATTCCTGTACACTGAGTGAAAGGCACATCCCTCTCCTTATGCTGCTCAGGTTTGTTGGCTGCACATCCATGGACTCTTCACACTCTGCCCAGCCCTTTCTCTTCACCTCCTTATAAACTTGTTACTGGTAGCTATCCTGGAGTGTACCATGAAAAATTTGTCCTTTCCAGCTGCATGGAATAGGCAAGGGCCTCAATATTTTCCCCTGGAGCTTGCCATCTTTGAACCACTATGGCTTTGGCACAGTCCTACTGTGATTTTTCCTCCATGGAAAGCCAGGACAGCTTTGCTCCTACATCTCAGGTAAGAACACATCCCTCCTTCCCTTGTCTTCTCTCTGAGCTCCACATCCTTTGAGGTTCTTGGCATTTGAATGAAGACATCCCTGGGGCACATTAGGCTCAGGTCTGCTGCCTGTCATTACCAAATTCTGGCAAACTGAACCTGAAAATCAAAACTGATGAAATTTTCAGCTTTTTCTCTCCAAGACTGACGCATTTATGTTGGCACAACACAGCTCTGGCCACAGCTGACAGCTACATGCTGACCTAGCACATCTACAACTGCAGCATCAAAAGCTTGAGGCTTTGGCTCTTTACTGAGGACAGAAAGAAATAATGACCATCTCTCCCTGACACAGGCTGGGCTGCAGCTTTCTGACCTCAGCTGGATGCTCAAGTCAACTGGCAGCTGCTTGGTGTTGAGTGTTGATGCTCCATGACATAGAATGAGAATCAAACCCTGCAGCTTATGAACCAAACTTGGAACTGATTTTCAACCTGTCCTGGCCTCCACAACATAAAATGAGACCATTTAGATGTGGAGCCATCCATCCATCCATCCATCCATCCATCCATCCATCCATCCATCCATCCATCCATCCATCCTGCAGTTAAGTGTGGCTGTGGCAGACAGGGCTCAGGACCTCAGCCCTGAGCTCTGCTCCTGCTGGTGCCAGTGTGCACAGGCTCTGAAAGGAGAGAGCTGAGAGGGTCATTTAGAAGCAGCTCAGTGTCTTCTCTTGCTCAGCCCCCTCACCATCACCAGCAGAGAAGAGGAGGAGCAAAAATCCAGCCACTGTTCTGTCCCCAAATCAGCATTTGAGAAGAGAAAAGGAGAGCTTCTTTGAAGCATTCCTGAAGAAAAGGACAGGATAACCTGGGAAAGAAGGGGGCTTCCCCCAGCATCAAAAACACCTTATCTACATCCACTCATCAAGTTGTTTTTTTTCTTTCTATTTTAATTTTTCCCCTTTTTCTCTGTGCACTTTTTGCAAGAGGAAACTGGAAACTGACATTGCCTCAACCCAATTTAAACTGTTTTTTCTCCACAGCTCCCTCAGCCCCACCCATCTAACTCTGTGTCTTGAAGCAAGAAGACTTGGACGCACATGAAGGCAGATTTGAACTATTGCCTTTGATACTTACAGGGTCTGCTTGTGCCAACTAGGCTTAATACAAAGGTTCCTAATAAAAATTTGTATCTTCCAGGTCCCTCCTGGCACAGACAGCAGCTACAGATGTCCCTCCGGGTCCAGCTCAGAGGGACATTTGCAAGTTTGGTTCACACTTTCCTGCCAAAACCCTTCTCTTGTAGAGTTTGAGGAATGCTGGGATGTTCAAGCCAGCCCCAAGCACATTTATGGTCTGCTCATCACCAAAACTGTTCTGGTGGAAATGCCCTGAACCAGTGAAAAATGTCCCCTGGGCCTGGGTAGATGATTCTCCTCCACCCTTTTACCTTTTTTCTTTCGTTGTCCTGGGGCCCTGGTCAGCTCTGGCTCAGCACCATCAGACACGTGCCAGGAGGGGAAATGAATCATTTGCAGTGGGAGATCTGGATTGCAGGATTCTTATCTTGAAAAAGAAACTTGCACATCTCCGGGAGCCTGGTGGAGGGAAAAAATCTTGGCCAACTCAAGTACTTCCAGACAAGATTTCTTTGGGGTCAGGAGCAAGACTAGTTTCCTAGTCATCATTATCTTCCTCACCAAAAAAATAAAAAATTTTAAAAAAAATTTAAAATAAATTTAAAAATTAACCTGTATACCAACCTTTTCAACTGTAAACAGGCACACTGGGAATAGGGAGATGAGACAACCCCTACAATACCAGTAGCTTCAGGCAGGACATCCTCTGCGTTGTGAACTTGAGGCATCTTTCAGGTTCACAAAAGCTGGCAGGCTGCAGACATTGTATCAAATTGGATTAAATGGGTAAGGATTCCTGGTCTGAATGTCATTGTGGCTGCTGTGTACAAGCAAACACTATGTAGACAATGCTCTAAAAACCCAACAGGTCCTCTGAGAACTTAGAGCTTCTCAAGGCAAAATTAATTAAGAAGTAATGAACTGAGCTTTTGATACCACAGTGAAAGTGTTGCTGCAGGCACAAACACTAAGAAAAGGGTGCCTTTGACTGATTTTTAATTAGAATTTAATAGTGCCCTGAAGTTACATCCCTCATTAAAAAAAAAAGCTTACCTAGTTCTATGTGATGAACAATTCAAATTAGATTTTAACATATGCAAATAACTGGTCTGAAAGATCTGCATGGGAGTCATAAAGATAGTACAGGTTAAATCCTCGACCCTTTACAGTAGATTTTTCTTTAACTGATCCATCATCCAGTTTGTTTGCAATTAAACATTAGATTTAATAGAGTTTAAAGGAAGTACTGAAAAGCCATGTGAGATGCAGACTTCAGCTGAGGTAAATTAGCACAGCCCATTGATTTTAACCACATTAACTATCTCACTGGAGTGTGCAGATCTTAACTATATGCAATATTTCCAAGTCATGGCCAGTCCCAAGTCCCCACTCAGGCTGAATGGCCTCTCACTCTCCACGATGTCCCACTAAATATTGCTCAGCACATACAAGCCTGGGGGAATCTGCCCACAAAGTCACCCAGATTGCCCAAAAAAAGGTCGAGCTGGAAAACAGAGTGTGTCAGGACAACTCCATGGGCTCCTGGGGTGGCTTGCCCAAGGTTTGTACCCCTGAGACATTTGCAGGTATGCTGCTGCTGCTGATAGCATCAACAAACCCATCTGAGCAAGAGCCCACAGGGCATGGCCCGAGATGAGTTACTGTGAGAGGAGGCCAACAAAATACTTTCATTCATCCTGAGCAAACAGCTCCTTTCACTGCTCTGCATGCAGGAGAACATCTGTATCATGGCAATCTAACTTACTCTTCTGTCTGGAATGCTGCACTGCTCTGAATAAATGCCCCCCCTGCCCCAAGATGAACAACGTCACGCAATACTAAGCAGGAAAATTAAATAATAAATGTGATTGCCCTCAAATGCAGAGATTGCCATTTAGCTGCTTTCCAAATGCATCTGAAACTCATTCAGAGGCAAAACACAGCTGTTTAGATGGTCAAAAGCAAAGGCAAAACTCCATCCTCATCTTGCAGCATCTGGTTGAGACGGAGCTTTTCAGAAGGCAGTGGAGCTGCCAGGACACACAAAATCTCGCCTTCTGCCCAGGGCAAGGGGCATTTGGGTACCTAACCTAAGTTCCACGGTTGTTTCTCTTCACTCCCTGTACCTGAGGCTCTCTGTCCTGGATCAGAAGTGACCTGAATCACTTAGAGATCCTCTGCAGCCACACTGGCTGGCTGCAGTACCAGTAGCAGGCTGGGTACAGCCCACACCTCTGGTCTGCCATGCTCAGGTGTCTTGTCTGCACATTTCTCTAATCTTTAGGACTTCATTAAGCACAGGAGGAGCAATCAAAAGTAGTGCTTGTTGTGGTTTGCGGCTTTTTCCTTGCTTCTCTTTAATTACACAAGAATTTAAAGGTAGCATAGAAAGGCCATGCCAAGAAACTGCATCTATCAGCAGTTCCACATTGGTTAAGCACTGATTCTGCAGCAAGTTTGCACCTTCTCCTTGATGGGACCATGGTCCATCAGGAAGGTTTCTGTTTACACACGGAGCAAACATTCTGTTGCCATCCTGCCCTTAGGACACAGCACAGGGACAGGTGTTGATGTAGCTTAAATGTCTAGGCTGTAATCTCTTCATGTGACCCCTGGCAGGTTGCATTCCCAAAGACAGAGGCTATCCAGGGATGAGGGAATGGGCAGGATGAGAGTTTCAGGTCATGGGAAGGTAATCCATGGGCAGATAATCCAGGCAGCACTGGGCAGGAAGCAGAAGTTTGCTCTGTTTGAGGGGATGCTGTGCATTTGGTTTGTTTCTGAAGCAGTGGTGTGCCAGGGGATCATGCTTCACCTGGTTGTGTGCTATATGGAGCCTTTCCCCACTTCCAATCCTGTTATACCAGTACCCATCCCCATCTGTGGTGAAATACTTTTCAAATACTACAATATACTACAAATACTTTCCTAGAGACAACTTTTGCTTTTACACCCATGGGACTTCTCCACTCTTCATTCAGGTTTGATGCTGAAATAGAGGCACTGATTTTCATTCAGATAAACTCTTGTCATCTCAGTGCTTAAAGAGACCCAGACCAGTCCCAAACTTTGGTTGGCTGTTTCTTTTAATCTTCAGGATGCCAGATCACTCCTCTGACCCTTCTCCCCCCAGCAGTCCTTGGCTGTTTTGTTCCTTATTCACAGAATCACAGAATAACGTTAGAAGACACCCACTTTAACACCAGCATCATCCAGTCCACCTGTTCATGCCAGCCTCACAAACCCTGCCATTTACCAAGGAAACACAGGGCATCCCAGCAAACAGCACCGAGAGCAGCAGCATGTAAAACCCTGGGCAGCTGAGCTGTCAAGGTGAGTCCTTTGGGAACAGAGAAGGACACGGGTGTAAATCTGACTTTCAGATGCTTTTTGGTGGCAAGAACAGTTGGGAAAGCTCATGGGTAAATCAGGCTCTTTTGCTGTTTACTGCAGCCTCTCATCACTGGTTTATAATTTCTGCTTAGCTCAGACAAGGAAGAATGTATGGGGGCTTGGCAGGCAGATGATGATAAGAGCCCCTCGGTGTTTTCTCTCTGTCACCCCCAGCTCGGTGTTTGGAGAGTGCCTGAAGTGGGTGTTGTTTCAAAGGGGCAAAGCAGCTCCTCAAGCAGTTTTATGGCTTTGTAATTTATTTACCAAGGCAAGCTCAGGTCAGTCACACTATCTATTTCTTTTTTAATGAGGTGCTGTTTATTTTTCACTCTCATGTTCTGGATGGATTGAGACACAAGGAGGTCAAACAACTTCTCCACAAAGTCTCCAGGGCTTCCAAAGCAAAGTCATTCCTCCTTTTAATGTGTTAAGCAAGGAGTTTGACTTGAAATCAGGGGAATTGCAAACATGTTTAAAGGTGCTTAAAAACCTTCCTAACAAGGAGCCTACATGAGAGCCTTGGTTTTCTGTGTACTACTGAGCTTTAACACCTGTGCAGCTCCCCTCATTTCTGCCAAGTGTCACAGCCAGCTGAGGTGATGTAAGGATATCCTTTGGGGAAGATCTGCAAAGAAACACTTTTCATTAGCTCCACTACTGATCTGGATAAGTTCAGATACTCCTGCAGTTTTCCAAGTCTGAAATAGAAGCTTCTAAACTTAGCCTGGAGTTTTCTTCTTCAGACCTGGGCACTTACCTTTCTGTCCAAATATACCAAATGGAAAATACTCTCTTTCCACATCTTGCCTCCTCTTTAAAATTGTTGCAACAGACTGAGGAATTGAGAGAACCTTTGCTGGAGGCTTATTTCAAGAAGAAACACTTTTTCTTTCCCCCTTTCTTTTTTGCAAAATGAGCAAACCCAATCTGAGGCTAAAATAAAATCACCTCCGATGGTCTTGCACAGCCAGGTCATTAAAGAAAAGTACCGGGTGAAAAACAACAGAGACTGGTGTCACTTAGAGTGGCAAACCACAGAACCAGAGTTAGGTCTGTGCTGTGGTGGTGCCTTTGGGCCTCAGACATGCACAAACCTGCAGACAAGAGTCTGTGCTCACCCCTGAGGCACAGGGATGTTGGAACTCTGATGGCTGAAAGCTTGGAGCTTTCTGAATTTAAGGGTGCCAGCCCTCAGGGAAACACCTCGTTTGACCTGACACCTTGGAAAAGGCTTCAAAATTTGAGTGATGCCACAGAAACAGTGTGTGTATAGTTTGGATAGTATTGTGTGATCTCACAGGGTGAAAAAATTTTTATTTGGGGTTTTAGGATATGGTAATATATGGGAGCCAAGATGGAGAATTTGGGGGGTAGATTAGATGTCATTTTTGCACCTTCTTTGTCCTTCTTCTTCACAGATCTGGATGATTTTCTCTAATTGGATGAAAGATGTCCATTGCAGGTTTTGGGTGATCATAATTGGGTTAGGAACATAAATAATATAGATGTCAACTGTTTATTGGGTAATTGGGACTTAAATAGCCTTGAACAGACACCATTTTAGGCCACTTACTTGACTTGTTAGAGAGAGCTCACATCTCATGAGTTTGTGATAGATGAGGATAATAAACTTCTGAGTGAGACTTCAAAAACAAAATCTCCTGAGTTTTGTTCACCCTGACCCTGGAGCAAGAAAGAGCCTGAAATTCCAACACAGAGCCACCCTAGGGATCTCCACCAGCCCTCTGCCACAGGTACAAGAAAAATAAGGGGCTGAAGTTTGTAGGAAATGAGCTGACTGGGTAAGGCACAAGGATAAACCATGGAGAACACCGGTGGGGTGGCCAGGTGTTTTATCCACTTGGGTCCAGTGGGTCCAGTGTGTATCTTGGGGAGGTATCATTAAAGATTTACCCCGTGGTTTTGCTCTTGCACCAGAACCTGCCTTCAGCGGAGGCTGGAGACAGACACAGAGCAGGATGGACACTCCTGATCCCACTCATCCTCCAGGCTTCATGTGAGATAGCTCAGGTCCTCCCCACAGAGACATCTCAGTTCTTAATCAGTAGTTAAGGGGCTTGAAGATTTTGACCTTGGTTTTCTTTCTCTTGTTTCATGGAAATGCCCAAATGAGCAGGCCCTGGATGGTGCTGGGAAGGGGGTCTCAGCCTCTCCTGGTGGAGCTGGTCCAAATTGTGCTGCTGGTTAGCTGTTCACTGGAGCAGGAACCTATAACTTGACTTTCCCACATTACACATATGAGTGTCCTGACCATGGGGAAGGAGAGTCCATCTTCCACTTCTCTCTGGTCCAGTGAATCTTTAATTATTTATGCCACATGGAACAGCTTCAGCAGGAGACTTTGAGACCAGACCCCAGAGGATCTAACAGTTGGATGCTCACAGCAGGTTTTCAGGACATGGGAGGCTCCACATGGGAAATAGAAGTTCAGTCTGGGTTTCCAACAGCCTGAGAGAGGGCTTAGACTGGTGCCATCTGTTTCCAGTGAACAACACTGGTGTGCTGAGAAAGCTTATGGGATATAGCCACTCACAGAGCTTCTTGCACCCTGTAAATTTAGAGGATGAACTCTTGGTCAAATCAGGAGGAGGATGGACTTCCCGTTTGTTTCCGTGGGCTGGGAAGCAATCAAGCAGGATTTAGGCATGATCATTTCAGCCAAGCCAAGGTTTAGGTAGGTTTGCATTTATCAGCCTGTCAGGAATGCAAATGCTCCAGCTAGGTGGGGTAGACACCCCATTTTAGACAATTAGACACTTACCTACCTTTGTGGAGTTAATCTGCAATAACTCCACCACATAAAGATGCAGAAATGCTATTAAAGTGATTTGGAATATATAGTTAGAACAGAGAGGAGAGAAGGATATAGAAGCACACACTATGCAATGTTCCTGCAGCATAGCCTGTTCTTGGCCTGTATATCACATGGAGAGGTCTTATTAGAGCTCATTCAATTTTAAAGCCTTAATGGCACCTTTCTGTGCCGTGTGATTGGTACAAGAAGGGAGGCTTGGGAAGATGTTAATGCAGCAGGACAGGAGGCAGCTCCACTGCAGCGCTTGTGGCTGGGAGATGAGCTCCGGGCTGCCGAGCATCCGCGGGATTAGCGTGACATCGTCTGGCCAGAGCCGGTACCTCCAGCAGCATCCCGGGCTGGCACAGCCCCGTCGGGGAGCAGGGAATTGCGGGCTGCATTCACTGCCCCTGGTGCCTTGCAGGAATTGCGGGCTGCATTCACTGCCCCTGGTGCCTTGCAGGAATTGCGGGCTGCATTCACTGCCCCTGGTGCCTTGCAGGAATTGCGGGCTGCATTCACTGCCCCTGGTGCCTTGCAGGAATTGCAGGGTGCATTCACTGCCCCTGGTGCCTTGCAGGGAATTGTGGGGTGCATTCACTGCCCCTGGAGCCTTGCAGGGATTGCGGGGTGCATTCACTGCCCCTGGTGCCTTGTAAGGATTGCAGGGGTGCATTCACTGCCCCTGGTGCCTTGCAGGGAGGGAATTGCGGGGTGCATTCACTGTCCCTGGTGCCTTGCAGGGAGGGAATTGCGGGGTGCATTCACTGTCCCTGGTGCCTTGCAGGGAATTGCGGGGTGCATTCACTGCCCCTGGTGCCTTGCAGGAATTGCGGGGTGCATTCACTGCCCCTGGTGCCTTGCAGGGAGGGAATTGCGGGCTGCATTCACT
Organism: Emberiza elegans; assembly: GCA_024865655.1. Taxonomy (NCBI): domain Eukaryota; kingdom Metazoa; phylum Chordata; class Aves; order Passeriformes; family Fringillidae; genus Emberiza; species Emberiza elegans. Next base: position 34,526,490 of record JALJVW010000139.1, read on the forward strand.
GCCCCTGGTGCCTTGCAGGAATTGCGGGGTGCATTCACTGCTCCTGGTGCCTTGCAGGAATTGCCGGGTGCATTCACTGCCCCTGGTGCCTTGCAGGAATTGCGGGGTGCATTCACTGCTCCTGGTGCCTTGCAGGGAGGGAATTGCGGGGTGCATTCACTGCCCCTGGTGCCTTGCAGGAGAGCCCGGGAGTGTGACAGTCAGGAGCAGCCAATAAAGCCACACAGTGCAGCAAAGGCGGTGTAACCAAGCTGTAAGCAACTCAAAAATTCAGATTCTCGCTTAGTACTCATTGCTTCTGCTGGGGCTGAACCTGCCTGCTGGGTCTACTGTTCTGCTCTTTCTTCTTTTTTTTCTCTAATTTTCCCCACCCTTGGCTCTTTTTAAACTTCAACATTTTAGCAACCAGGTGACACATTTTCTGTTTCCACTTCTTTTCCACCTCCAGCCACACTTTGCAGACCAGGTGAAACACGCAGCCTTGAGGCTGTAGCAGCCATGGCCAGGAGCAGGAGTCAGTGCCAGCAAGCCAATAAAGGTATTCTGGGGTAGATGTTCTGTGCCTGACTTGAACCTTTGCATTTAGAAACAAATAATCCACCCATAAAGCTTTTTTTAATTATCATTATTGCCTTTTTTTTTTTAGGGTCACCTGGACTGAAATTTTCAAAACATGTTTAATGGTGTTGCACATATGAAACTTGGACTCCTTGGATGTCAAAGGCCTAAATGCACTTGGGCTCCTCTTCTCTGAGCCACACACTCAGAGCTGTAATCTGAAACTGTGTATGCCTGTATCCAGGTCAGGGAGACAGCATGAGAGTTCATTTGCCTGACTCACTAACTTCCTTGCCAAGAGAGCATGAAATTTTCATGACACTGCAAAGTAGCTGATCCACAGCCTCTTAAATGTTGCTGCTCCAGAGATTTTATACCCAGGGAGCACCCTGAATAATTGATCTGCTTTTGGGATGCAGGATTACTTATTTATTTATTTACTTATTTGTGGTGTATGGTGTTAGTGGTGGTTTAGGAAAAATATATTAACTGAGTTGGGGAAAACAAAGTCTCTGTAAAATCTTGGGTGGGATGAGACCACGTGCCAGCCCAAAAAATCTAGGACAAAGCATGGGAAGGTAATGCCTGGTTGTGATTTTAAGCTCATCTCTGGGCCAGGGGAATTGTCTCCATCCTTGGAAATGGAGTTCTCACCAGTCCACATTTTTAATATGACAGGTGTCAATCACTCAAATGAAGCTACTGCTCCCCAAGAATGCTCTGTCCAAAAACTTTGAAATGACAGCTGAAAGTAACATCTTAGAATCATTCACAGCTTTGTAGGCTTTGGGGTATTCTTTTAAATTTGTGGCCTTAATGTGTTTTTTCTTGAAAACACTAATGAAAGAAGGTGAATGACCCAGGCAGTGATTCTGAGTGTTATCCACCCTTTTCAGAGCACCTGGGGAGAACAACAAAGGCCTCAAACTCTAAATGCTGGCACTGTTCTTCCCAACATTTTTCTCATTGTTGGCTCAAGCCACAGCCACAGAGGCACACGAACCCTTTCTCTGTGTCCCACTTTTGCAGCCTAAAGCAGGGGCCTCCCTGACTGTGCTGACTGCACCCACACTCTCAGACCTTTTTCTGGCCAAGGTGGAACATTTCCCAAGAGCAAAGTCATCCAGACAGGCATAGCCAAGAGGAGCTGTGGCTGTGGGGAGGGGATCAAGGGGACAGACTCAGGAGTGCCCATTCCAAGCTGGATGGGGCTTTCAGCAAGCTGCTGTAGGGCGAGGTGTCCCTGCCCATGGCAGGGGAATAAAACAAGATCATCTTTAAGGTCTCCTCCAACCCAAGCCATTCCATGATTCCGTGTCCGGAAGATGACATCCATTCTGCAGAACAGTATTTGGAGAGTTGGCCTGCGCCATTCCTGGATTCCTATGGTTTGAGAGGTTCAGACAAAACATCACCAATCAGTCAGAGGCTTGGAAGCCACGTTGCAAGCTGAGTCTTGCCTCCACACTCAGTGGGGCCCAGACTGGGCTGCTTTATTATTCAAACACACTACATCTTAGTCATGTTATTTTTTCAACATGGAAACAGCTACATTCCATCTACCAGCAGAAAGGTTGGATGTGCAGCCTGAACAGCCAAGGCATGTCTGAATTTGCCTCTTTTAAACTCCTTGATAACTTTCTCTGTCCCTGAGTAGCTTGAATAGTTTTACAATGAGTGACTCAAGAAAAAACAAGAAGCTATCCCCGACTGTGCAAGCTGTGAAGGGTTCTCTTTAGATTAACACGTTGTTACGGCTGTTCTGTGCCACCTCTGAGTCCTCTGCATGGAAGTGTGCGAGATCCCTTCAGTCATGCAGGGAACAAGAGAATCTCAGCATGGGCAACAAGCATTTGAGGGTATTTATTGAGGCAGCCAGGCTGACACAACACAGGGAAAATCTAAATGAGCTCCAGCTTAGAGCTCACACTCCAAGAGTGTGCATGGGCTCCTCGCCACCACTGAGGGGTCTCTGTAATAAATAGCCAAGGAAAAAATGAAAAGCAGCTTGATGGCAGCAGCAGGTAGCTCTGTCGAGCTGCTCCTGGCCCAGTGTGAGGTTTCCTCCCCAGTGGCTTCCTGGGCAGAGCTGTGCTTCTCCATCTGTGGGAATCTTTTGGACACGTGGAAACAAACACATGTCCAGGAGGAGAGAAGAGCTGTGATTATTCATGAGCAGTAAACAAGCAAAGTAGCAAAGCACTGAAGAGGTAAAATTTTCTACTTTTAAGAGGTAAAAAAAAATTAGAATTTTTGCTTTTAAGTGCTAGAAGTTCTCTTTCCCACCAAAAGCAGGGCTGCATTCACACTGCTCATTCTCATGCAGCTTTTCAGACCTGGAGTTGCGACCCTGGCAAGGTGGCAGGGTGGGGACAGCCCTGGCTGTAGGTGTTGGGATCCAGCAATCCAGGACATCCCGAATGGGGACACACGAGCTGACAGACAGACAGACAGCCCAGTTCCCATCTGACATGTGCTTTCCCAGTGACTACTCCATTTCCCAGACAGAGAGGAGCTAGAAAATTTCTTTTGCAGTTTTGATGCTGAAAAGAAACCAACCACAAACCAGTTTTGATGCATGCAGAGAGAGCTCTCAGCAAGGCCTTGGGAAATTCTCTGAGTCATTGGGAAGACACCATGGGGCCACCGGTCACAGGGATGGAGGGAAACCCCACAAAACTCCAGGCCACCACTAGATGTTCTCCTAACTCCCTCCTGGGGGAGCTCCTAGGTTCATTTCCTCAGAGCCCTGGAGTGGCTCTCCCAGCCCTTTTCCCATTTGGGGAAAGTGTTCTCAGCTCTCTTGCAGCCACATCTCATTTCCAAATACCAGTGACTTCATGCTTCACTTCCCAGGACAACTGATAGTGCCTGTCCACCTGCCCAGTATCTATTTCTAAGCTCCTCCTTACCTTTTTCATCTCTAAGGAGAAGCTAACAAATCCAGTGGTGACTCCATCCAGATCCTCCTTGGTGAACCTTCTGCCCAGTCTGCTCCAGGAGCTGGGCTTGGTGTCTGCCCCTCACATCAGCTCTGCAGGCCTTGCCAGTGAAGGTGCCATCACCATGTGCCAGTCCCTCCTCTGGCAGACTGATCCCAGTTTCCCATCACCTTTCTTTTAGACCCATTCACATTCCTGTTATGCCTTCTTTCACTTTCATGACAAATTCACTCTCCTTTTCTTCTTCTGTCTCCTTAACTTCTCCTTGCAGTCAGATTCAACAGCTCCTACCTTTGCCTATAGCATCATCATTCTGGGGCTTTTCTCATCTTGCCCACACTAATACATCCTTCCCATACCTCATTCACCATCCCACCTTCAGCAGCACAAAATTCTTCTCCCCCAACTTCCCATCCCAAATGCCATGGCTGTAGAAACCCCCTTTACCTCCCTGCACCTGCCCACTCTTCCTGCCTTTTCTTTTTGTGTCTACTCTGGCTGTAATACCTACAGGTTTTGTCCTGACTTTCTAGACATGGCACAATGATGACTCTTCTCCATTTTTACATTCCTTACTGCTCTCTCTGACCCTCTCCACACCCCCTAATGCAGCATCCATGGGATCTGGTCTCTCTCTGCCTCAGCAGCCCCCTGCCAGATGCTTTCACCTGGCTCAAGATTTCCATCACGTTTCCCCAGCCCATTCCAGGCTCTGCAGCCAGAAGCAAGGACATCTCCCCCTGGGTGAGTCCTGAGCGGACTCGGTGGCTGCCCTGCAATGGGATGGGAGCTGGGATGTCCAGGTGCTGCTGGACACTGCCCTGCCATGTTCTGCAGCAGCTCCACAGTGGGAGGCTCTCTGGCCCAGGGTGGTTCTCACTTTCCCCTGTGCACACTCGCTGTTACTGTCTCGTACTCTCCTCGTTTCCTCCTTCTGGAAAGACATTCCCACCACTGCAGCTTGTTTCACAACCACTTTCTCTCAACCCAGATACTACAGATGATGTTTCATTTTTCATTGCTGTAACAGCAATGTGACTCAGGAGCAGTTTCATTTGTCAATATTCACGTGTACCAACAGATCAGCAAAACTGTTCTTGAAACATCCTAAAACTGAAGATTTTTCTCATGAGCATTCAGGTCTTTCCTGTTTTCATCCTTCTAGAGCTGACACAAAATAATAGCCTGAACACACAAAAAAAGAAGACTTGTATTTAAATGAATTTTGGTGAACCAAAGCAAAGTAGGACAACTCATGAGTGAGCTGTGGATGGCCAGCACAATGGGTATGAGGCAAACAGGTTTGTTTTTGCTCGTCTCCTGTCTTTGAGGAAGAGAGGTAACATCAGAAACAGGAAAAAAAAAATACTGTCACATGTGGGTTGCCCACATTTTCGGAGAGAGCCATAGAGGGCTGGTTAGAGCAGCAACAATCAATAAACACTGCCAAGAAAGTGTGTGTCATGCAACTCCACACACAGAGAGCAGCTTGCTGACTGAATGATGAAAGCACTGAATGACGAAAAAAGAGAACTTGTGGTCAATTATATAGGTGCTAGAAGGGCCAGTAAGAAATGAGAGGAACAGAAAATCACTTGTGATGGAATTTGATGCAGCTGATGTCATGGAAGCCTGGTGAGATGACCGCTCTGATACTGAAATAAAACTGTTGATTAGGAAGGGCAGACTGGGGGTGGTTCTGTTCAGCACCACTGTGGCCTTGTGAGCTGCTGGGTCAGATTTACAAGATGCTCAGCAGAACAGGGAGAGTATCTGCAGAACAATCTGCTACAGACCACCAGACAAAGTCACTGAGTCAAAAAGCAGCATGATTGTTCTTTAAACCCATTATTCATTTAACCCTCATCCAATTTGTGGACAGAGGAGCTCTGTATGCACAGAGAGCTTCACTTGGGAGACACATGCTAGAGATGTAAGTAGCCAATAGAAAAACAGCATTTGGGTGCTACAGGTGAATTCTGTAACTCATGAGGGTCACACCCATGGTGAGAGTGTTCATTGCAACATAAGGTGGTGAACCAAATTCTGGGTGGAAAGTTTGTTGACCTCCGAATGCCAGGCATCACTGTGACCTGATTGTGACCTGATTATTTACCTGCCCTAAACACTCAGCTTTAAAAAGGTACATTCTCTAGCTCAAAGGAAAATTACTATCCAGGTTCATTGCTAGACAGAATGTGGGTAGAAGAACCCAGATGAAAGTTCAGGCCTTTGATGACGGGTTTATCAGATGGTCAAAAAGTCGGGATTTCCAAGTCAAGAGTGCAAACAGATCACACTAAAAATCTCATCCTGGTTCAGCAGCAAAGTGAAGGAATCAATGTGAAACTGAAAAGCAATCAGAGCTGTGAAAGGGGGAAACAGCTGCCAGTTAACATAAAATGGAAGCAACTAAGTGAGAGAAATTAGTAAGTAAAATCAGAACTGTATAGAAACACCGAAGAACAGAGCAAAGAAAGTCTTTTTTCTTCTACTAAGAACAAAAGGAGCTTAAAAATAGTGCAGGAATATCACTAGAGAGGGGTAGTAAAATGAATGACAATGCAAAAAAGAAAAGTACTAAGTAGATATTTGTGTCTATTCAGAAAGAAGTGGGACCATGTACATGTATAACACGGGGTTGTTGAAGGACATTTTTGCTCAGTTACATCAAGATCTCATAAGCAAGATCTACCAGGGAAAAAATATTTAAAATAAGCACTATGGCTAATCAGCATTCCCAAAAGAGATGACATGATCTCTCTCCCACTTCCATTTGAAGAAGTGCTCATAGCCTATCAATACTCCAAATGGGTAAAGAGGATGAGTGGAGTAAGTACAATCAAACAGAAATTAATAGGAAATGGTAATTGGCATGTTTCAAAGAACAAGAATTACTTGCCAAACTGAGTTACAGTTTTGATGAGTTTGGCCCAGACATGACAGATTCAGGGTTTTCCAAGGCTGTACCAGGGAACACTGTTGTGTCCTGTAAAACACTAAAAGTTATCTGATAATTGATGTGAGGGGTGGAGAAGTGAGAGATTGCAAATACTAAAGAAATGGTCGCAGCACAGGGTCCCCGTACAGCACTGTGAGAAAAGGGAGTAAAGAAGGCATGAGAATACACTGTTAGTGGAGGCAGGGATGTAGGGAAATTATTTCCATGCTCATTCACAGCAGTAAAAAGATCACTGCTGAAACAGTCCCTGAGATGCAGGCTGGCAGAGTGAGGGAGCAGCTCTGGGGAGGGGACACTGGGAGCTGCCCCCTTACACTGCTTTTCCCCAGGAGCTGCTTTGAGCCACCGCTGGAGGCTGGATTTTGAACTAGGCAAACCTTTGGTTGCCCAGGAAAACCACTCTTGCTGCCTTCTGTTGTCTGCACACTTTCCATGCCTGCAGTTTTCAAAGGAATCTAAAAAGAGGAAACCATGAACTACCTGCAATAGCAACCTGCAAAGACCAGAGCAAACACCACCCTGTGTGAGGCTCAGGACTCATTCTGCTCTTTGGTCTTTTATTTGCTTTATCCATCACATTAAATCTCTTCTCAGTCTACTGTGACTGCGTGTAGGCTAACTGCACAAATATTTCCACAAAACGCCACTTGCATCTTGAGTTCCTAACTATCACCACAGGCTCCTAACTGTGCCAGCACAGTTCTGGCCTTGAGCGTGACCTTTGGCAGGGTGCATGGGCAGCAGGCATGTTTCAGACCCAGCTGTCAGGGCTGGTTTTCCATTTGATCCATTACAGTTGTCTGTTAAAAGACAAAAATAAACTCAGCACCAGAGACTGGGACTTCCTTCTGAGAGCCGAGTTCCCCAGCCACAGCCAGTTCCCCACTGCTTCCCTTCTGAAACATCGATGTATTTTCCACTTACTTGGCCTGCTTTCAGTGGGAGAGGTACAGCCTTCACCCTCTTCCAGCCCTCCTCTCTTCATCGTGCCCTTTCTCCAGAGCAACCCAGATCCTGTAGGAACCCACAGGAACCTGACACTGGCTGGGCAGTCATGGAATCATAGATCTGTATTTATCCAGCTGTTTGCTGAACATTTTGTCTAGAAGGATCCTGTGAGAGACAGTGTCAAAAGCTTTACTGGAATCCAAAATGATTACATCAACTGGTTTCCCTTGCTCAAGGATTATTATTATGACTGGTTACCTTGTCATAAAAAGAAATTAAGTTTGTCGAGCAGGACTTCATGAATCTGTGTTGGCTGTGACTGGTGTCTGCCTTGTCTTCCAATTGTTTTTCAATAACTCACAGATTAGTCTCCATAATCTTACCAGGCACTAAAGTGAGACTGCTGAGGTGCTTTACTGCTCAGCACTGGCTCATAGGAAAATTTATCTGTAGGTATCTCAGGACCACAGAAGACAAAATGTGTGATTGCTAAGAGGAAGCAGACTGTGGTTTAAATGTGGTCTAGAAAAGGGGGGGTTCATGGTAAGTGTCTGCTAAGAATGGCTTCTGGGAGGAATGGCTGCCTTTTTTTGCGCCTTGAATTGACACGGAAGAAAACACCAGGAACTAAAGACTGCTTTGCTTTAGGTGTGAAGGTTGAAATAGGTATGCTCCTTACCTATTAAGCAGGTGTATTCCTTTTATATCAACAACACACTGTCTTCTGCTGGGTCCAGGCTGGAAGAAAGGAGAGATTTCACCAGTGCTCTTTGATAACTGGGACAAAACACCAAACACATCAGGGGGCTGGTGGGGTCTCCATCCTTTGCACGTGCAGAGCAAGGGTGCCCATCTCTGCAGGAGATGCTTTAACCCAGACTCAGCCCAGAGCCCAGACTCAGCAGGCACACGCTGGCAGGGATCTCCCAGTCCCAGACCTGGCCCACTGCTGCACACACAGAAATCCAGGGGAGCTTTGGTGAGAAGGGGATTGTTTGGGCTGGTTTTTCTTTTGAACCCCATAATAACACTGCTCAGGTCTGGCTGTGCACACTCTTTAAAGAGCTGGGATTCCCCCTTCTGATAGCAGCTACACAGCAGCCACGCTTTTCTTTAATCTCCACCAAACTATTATTTCAACATACCACCCACACAGCCAGATGAAAAAGCACTGGTAAAAGGGTGGTGCTGTTTTGTTCTTTCCTTCTCAGAAAAAAACCCAAGGCTCAGAAGAAAAGCTCAGGTCTGTCTCTCTATGTACTAACTCCTCCTTTCCGTCTGGAATTTCCCATCAGTTGTACCATAAACAAACTCCCTTCAAATATGCTAAAATAAAGTGAACTGAAATTCAGTAGCAGACATATAATTAGGGACTACTTGTAATCTGGTGGTTACCAAAGAAAGATCAAGAGCTGATAGAATCTGATTTTTTCATGTTAGACTGTTTAAATTTCTTATTCAATAATGTAATAATTCACTTTATAAATTAGGTTACATTTGAATACAGCTTTTCATTTGATTTTGTGATTGAGCTTGATAAGGTTTTTAACTAAAAGAGGTTGCTCCTTCATTCCCAAATAATGGATAATACTTTGAAGAGCAAATACCAGCATGTTATTGCCATTTTTCAAAAGGATTGAGACATCATAACAGATTATTTATTGTTTTGTTGTCCTATCACTGATGTTTCTACTAAGATGCCCTCTAGCACGAGACACAAGATGGTGTCCTAACAGAAAATGTCATTGCTAGGAGAAAGGGCACAAATCTTAGATTACCATGACAGGCTCACAATTTTCTTACAACAAACCACTATAAGGGAACAATAGAACATTAGCAAAGAACACCAGAAGATGTCTTTTTTATAAACAGTACAGCAGCTTTCATTCTTTCCTCCTGTTTTCCTGCCTTTGGATTGCTAAGAAGCTTTTTAGGGAAAGAGGCCTAGTATCCACTGTGTCCATTTTATTAATTTTTTTTAAGTAAACTTTCAAAGCAAAAAGATTAGCTGACATGTCCCTGGCTGTCATTCCACCAGCCAGCAGACAGAAGCAGGATGGATTAATAGCAGACCTGCTGAGAAGGACTTCGGGGTGCTGAAAGCCAACCATGTCCTCAGCAGCAGGTCAAGGTAGGGGGGTCTGTCCCACATGCTGGACATCTAACTCAGGGTGTCCCAACATCAGAGGGATGTGGATCTCTTGAAGCAGGCCCAGAGGAGGCCATGAAGATGCTCAGGGTGCTGGAGCATCTCTGCTATGAAGACAGACTGGAGAAAGTCATAGATGGAGTAAAGAAGGTTCCAGGGATACCTTCCAGTACCTGAAGGGGCTACAAGAGGGCTGGAGAGAGACTTTTTACAAGGGATAATGGGTTCAAACTGTCAGAGGGCAGGTTTAGGTACTGGGAAGAAATTCTTTACTGTGAGGGTGCTGAGGCCCTGGCACAGATTGCCCAGGGCAGCTGTGGCTGCCCCATCCCTGGCAGTGTTCAAGGCCAGGCTGGATGGAGCTTGGACCTGTTTTCCTGGTCTTTAAAGGTGTCCTGAGCAAAGGGACAGCCTGGCTGTGCAATGTCAGGTTTCTCCAGGGCACCCAAAACCAGGTGCAGGATACCAGTGGCTGTTCCTGCAGACATTCACATCCATCTCTCTGCTGAAGACAGGAGCTTGTTTATCATTGCCCAGAGCCGTCCCTGACAGCTAGACATGTACCTCAAACATCCTGGAACCAAGCAGAGAAAAGACACTGCATTCTTTCTGGACCATCTTCTTTCTTCTTCTGTCCTCAAAGCCCTTCTGTTCCTCAAGGTGCCAGGATGTCACCCAAGCTGATCAGGCACCTCAGACAGGAAGGTGCCTCTGCAGAGGAATGGGAGACATTTTTTATGTGCGTGCTTGCATTTTTGTAGTTTTTAGTGCTTGGTGGCATAACAAGACACCCTTTATTTTCACCCATGTATTTGCTGTGTGTATTCCATAAGTTGAAGATCCAGGATGATTCCTGCCAGTGATCCTGTTTGCCTGGGACCTGAGCAGTGATGCTGGCACAGCACACCATGACACTTCCATTCAGTCAGGTCAGTGGGAGCACTAGCATTTGGTTCTGGAAAATCCTAGGATTTCCATGTCTCATTATATGTAGATATCTATAATTGGTTGGTTTGTTGTGTTTTTTTGTTTTTAATTTGTGATAGTAACTGGGTCTCTTACAGTATCTTTTTGCCACTTCATCTCAAAATATCTCCAGAGGACATCTTTAAAAGAATTCACAGATGTCTTCTAAACAGAGAAAACTAAAACTCAGACAGAGATGAGATTAATGAAAAGAGACCACAAGATGAGTCCAGAACTGAGCTGTATCTGTTTTCTTCCCATTATTTGACAGCACACGCTACCAAAGCCGGCAGAGAATTATAAAATATTTGCATTTCTTAAAATGCTGAAACCTGCAAGTTTGGCTGAGCAGAGGTTTCATGCAAAAACATCCCACATCTGGGTAGCCTGGAGTGCACAGACAGCTGTGGTGTCAAGGTCCACCTGCTTCCACTCTGCAAAGTCACTCCAGAAAAGCTACCACAGGAATCACTCTCACGCACCACAGACAGACAGACAGACAGACAGACAGACAGACAGACAGACAAGACATCCCATCCCCAGTGTCACGTGTTAAAATGTGCCTGTGCCACCCCAGCACCAGGTGAAGCTTCACCATCTGTCTTTCCATGAGGAATTCTATTTACAAAATGATTGAAGCTGCTAGTGTGAGGAGAAAGTATGATGGAAGGGGATGATTTTTAATGTCAGAGAATGTTTCCAATTTATATGGTTGCTTCACAAATGAATCTTCAAAAAGTACATTCCCAGCACTAAGGAGGGCATGGAAATTGTGCTTGGAAAATGAGGCTGTAAATTCATTGTTTAAGTGAAAGCAAACTGCTGAACACAGAACAAAATCCCAGGTGTCTATAGGAAGACCAATTTATAGCAAGATTTATTTATATTGAAAAAAAAATGTGCCAGAGCTCAAAAGTCAGTGTTTTCAAGGGTGATTTCCAGTAGATTTTTCTGTTGTCTGTTGTGTTATTATGGTGGAGTAAGAGGATCTGAAAAACTGGGGGGAAAGGAGGGGAAAAAGCTTGGATTTTCTTTCTCCTTGGGGTGTATACATAGCTAGAAATCTCAACGAAGACCATACTTCCTTTTTCAGACTGTATCAGGGAATTTTATCTGAGAAAAAATGAAGCAAGTATCTCCAAATATATGCCCTATCTCCAAATATATGCCCCACTAAATCTTTCACTTTAGTTGGAGGCTTGATATCATACCTTCATCAGGTAAATTCCTTTCTTCAAAACATTAAGTTGCTTATAACAATACATTTTTTAAACTCTTCACTGAAGGTGTTAAAAAAATGTGTGATTGTGGAACTTAGGGACAAAATGTGTGATTGTGGAACTTAGGGACATGGCTTGGTGGCAAACTTGGCAGTGCTGGGTTAACAGTTGGACTGGATGATCTTAGAGGTCTTTTCCAACCTAAATGATTCTATTCTATGATTCCAGCAGAGTCTTTCACACCCACCAGCACCCCCAAGACTCAGAGGAGATGTCTCAAAAAAAGACATCAGAGGGAACCATGCAGCTGCAGGAGATGGTTCCACAGCCCGGCCACTGCAGAGTGGAATCACCACCCAGCTCACCACCCACATATCAGCCTCAGTCTCCCCACTGCAGGTCAGTGACACAAAGGAAGTGACCAAATTAAGAAACAAACAATTGTAAAGTAGAGCCTGCCTGTCACGGTCATATTTTCTGAAAAATCCCTTCGCCCAGGATTTTCTCCTGGGAAGCTGAGAAGCCTCAGAGAAAAAAGGAAAACAAATTCTTATCTCATTTGCTTCTCCCGTGTTGTGCTCACATGTGGAATGTGTTTGGAGATTGTTTATCCAACTGGTCGTTGTTTCATTGGTTTTATGTGAATTTGTTTTGACTCATTGGCCAATCAAGGTCAAGCTGTTTCAAGACACTGAAAGGAGTCACGGGTTTTCTTTAGCATCTTTTTAGCCTTCTGTAAGTATTCTTTCTTTATTCTTTAGTATAGCTTAGTTTAGTATTCTTTAATATAACATAGTACCATAAAATAATAAATTAGCCTTCTAAGAACATGGAGTCAGATTCATCATTCCTTCCTGCCAAGGGGCACCCTGCAAATACAATACCTGCCCAGGTCTGTGAGCTCCCACACTGAGATGCAGTCAGGTGGACCACAAAAATTCTGGCAAAGGCTCACAAAAATGACTTGTGCACAGAGGTTCTGCAGAGACCTATTGCTGGCAGGAGTGTGCATCCCACTGCTGGCTGAGGCTGATGCCAAGGGAGGGCTCGCCCCAAAGGAAGTCACAGAGACCTTTGAAGTCTTTTTTTTGAGAAAATCTGAGCAACAGAGCACAGGGCTCACAAGTCTACCCTCTGTGACTCCTCCATCGCACAGCTGAAGTTCAGATCAGTGGCTCAGGAACTGATAAGGTCTGGCATGCCCAGGGTGATTCCAGCTGTACACGCAGGGAATTCTCAGTGCAGAAGGACCGCAAGATGGTGTCAGTTGCCCATTCTGATAAAGACAGACATCCTTTGAACCAAAGGGCTCACAATCCTGAGTGTCCATGTGTGACTGCAGACCTCCTGCTCAGGAGAAAACCCAGCACATCAAGTTCTGTTCCCAATGAAACCTGCCAGCCCGTTTTGTTGTCCTCTTGCCTTTTTCCTCCCCCTCCTCCTCTGTTCCATTTCCTTTTCCTGTGTGCTTACATGGCAGCCCCTGCACATGTAAATCAGTAAATCAAACCATTTACACAGCACTATTTCTATGTTATCTCTGTTCTGCAAAACATTTCCTGCTTTCCTGTCTGCGGCTTTTCTCTAAGGTGGCCCTCAGTGCTGAGCCCCAGCACAGACGTGCTGGGGTCACCCACAGGCACCTGCCAGCTCTGTGACATCCTGCCCCAGCAGGGTACCAGCTTCCAGAGCCAAAACCCCAAACCTGTGGGGCTCTGGTGCAGCTCTGCCAGGCGGGCTGCTGGGATCTTTGCCTCGGAGAGCTGGCAGTGAGGGTCCCTGAGCAGAGCAGGAGGAGCTGATGCAATGCAAACACCAAATCCCTTTGAATCCCCGCTGCATCAGCCAGGTCCAGCCTGGCTGCACAGCAAACTGAAGGAGGCTTGTTGTATTGCACTAAATGGTTTATTTAGTTGTTGTTTTGCACTGGGCGATTGGAGATTTGCACTGAGTGCTCTTTATATTGCACGGAATAGTTTGTGTTACATCACGTGTTTTTTTTATCCCCCGCTCCTATCACAGGAGCCTTCTTACAGAGGCTAAGGTGAGAACAATGGTCAAAAATATTTAGATTTATGGCAGAGTGTTTGAGTGAAATTTGGTTTATCTGAACCCCTGGTTTGTCCAAGGTACTGCTGTGTATGTCAACCCCTTGTTCTTCAGCCACTCTGCTCCCTTGGGATTTGGAATGGGAGGATGAATTTTATGACTTTGTTTCCACAGTTGACACAATGTTTGTATTAACTCGAGATTTAATATCCAAAAATATAAGAGCCCTGCAGTAGCACAGAGCTCGGGGTAGCCATATTAGCTGTTTGCACAAGATGCAAAGCCAGTTTAAACTCCTCTCTGATCTGTGAGGTTTAAACCAATTTCAGGTTTTGGCCCAGCACTGCCACTGCTTTGAGTTTGTAAAAAAATTCTAATTGAGTATTCTGTGAACCGCACCCTTTTCCTCCCCGTGCACTAACAACTGTAACCTTTCTACCCCTGTGGGTGCTCGAGTTTCTAAGTATAAGAGAAGAGTTTCTCAGTATAAGAAAAGAAAGCCAGACAAATCTGTCACAGGGCTGCACGTGTGGCGTGAGCGGCAGAGCCGAGCCTGGCACAGTGTGGCAGGTAGTGATGGGTGCCTGCTAACTCATTGTGTTTTCAGTTTCCTTTTATTCTGACAGATGGAGCTGAACAAAAGGACAAAGTGGATGGGCTGGGGATGCTTGGGAACACACATGTCCAGAGATTGAATTCAAAGTTTGGAGCCAAATGCCCTGAGCTGCAGCAGCACACTTGTGTCTCATCTTTGGCCACACCACTGGCCGCAGGGTGTCCAAAGAAGCTGTCAGATGTAACCCCACCTCATCCCAAGGACCCTAAGGCACAGACTGGCACCTCTCCACTCTTACCATCAGAGGATGAAGCTATTGTTGCCCCAGAGAAGTCAGTGGTGCCAAAGGTCTCTCAGAAGCTCTGTGTGACAACCAGCTGAGCTCTGCCAGCGAGCTCCTGACAGGGACCATGTCAATCCCAGCATGCGGCAGGGTAGGACTGTCAGACACAGACAGAGCTTTTCTCTTCAGAGTGAGAGACCTTTCCTTGATGAGGGCATGGTCAGTCACATTCAACTTAGTGGATTTCCATCCCCTGAGGCACACAGTACATCACTACACCAGTGAAAAAGGAGAACTGCCAAATTTCTACACACCGCTCAGAAAACCAGGCAAACTTAAAGCAGGAGGGCTTTCCAACACAGACACAAAATGCAAGCATTTATGCAGCTTGACTAAGAGCAGAAATCTGACTGTGTCATCCCACCCATCACATGCAGGAAAGCCATTGAACCAAAAATCTTAGCAACTGACAGCCCCATGTTGTTAATTTCCAGCAGCAGGACTGACTTGTCTGCATTCCCTGCAGACTGCATGCCATGGACTGGGTGTGCATGGTCAGACAGAAATCCTTGTAGGCTCTGTGCTGGCTCAGCTCAGTGGTTTTGCCACTCAGCTGGCCTGGCTGCCAGGGTGGCACGTGCCTGCACCTTGTGTGTAAGAGAAGCACTCTGCAGGTAGGAAGCAGCTGCAAGGCAGCTGAGCTTTGGCTTTAGCAGAGTTTAACACATCCTGTGCTTGATCCTGATACAGACTGAAAAAAAGCACCATGGCCAGCTTTTGTGCCTGTGCCAGACCAACAGCATCACAGCCACAGTCACAGACAGCCCAGGCCACTGAGATTCTTTGCTAGGCACAGTTGTGGTTCACACCAGTGCAGGGCCACTCATGCAGTGCTCTGGCCACAGGAGCACAGAGCAGAATTCAGTGTTCAGTGCTTCTTAGCCTCTGCACACTGCCGTCCTAGAGACTCTTGGGTGCTTTCCTGCCTTGCTCATGATTAAGAAAGTCCTTTTTGCCATCCTGTATATGCTGCCCTCCCCAGACAGGTCTGCAGCTCTGTTCCCATTCAGTGCACTGCCTGGTAACAGGAGAGACAGACATTTGGCTGTTTCCTAAGACCTGTACTTCAAGATACTGTTTTCATTTCCTCACTTCCCATGCTGCAAATTTAAAGCCATATTCTATCATTTAAAAAAAAAAAAAAAGAACATTGGTTACCTACACAAAAGATGCATGACTGTACAAAATTATCTTCCTGGGTAATCTTTTGCAATAAATGACCACAACCCTGTATTCAGCTGCCAGTGGAGAAAGGAGAGGCAGATGATCTGACGTTTCTTCCATTTATAGGTTCTTGCTGGTCACAACCAGGGGAAGCTGACATTAACACAGAGCATTTTCATATGCAGTGGAACAGAGAAATATCTTACCTGCTTTTCACCTGATAGTTTCTAAATAAAAGAAAAGGGAGTGAAAAACTCAAGTCTAGAAGTCTTTCAAACACATTGGATCCCATCAGCTTTCTACAGTTATTTCTGTTCACTGATCAGTGGTGCATAAGCAATTTCTCTATCATAGTGCTGTGAAAATTTTAAAAGAAAAAAATCTGTGTTACGTAGAACTGAGTTAAAACAGGGCTGGACCTTTTTCTCTCTTATTGTTTGGACAGTCACTGTATCTCAGCAGGAAAATGATGAAGAGTGCACAGAAGACATCACTTATGCAGCTTACCTTGCTTGAACACACAACCTAAAGGCAACTAACTAAATAGCACCCAGAAATTAAATTGCAGAAAGAAATATTCTCAAAATGCCCAATCTGAACTCACTGAAGTTAAAATAAACATTTCCATTTACTTCAGTTGGATTTGGCCAGAGAGCTTCTACACTCTGCTTTAAATGGTTCTTCATCTGATCTTTTTTTACTGACTAGATGAGATATTAGTACAATGCAGCTCAGACCAAAATTTATATTGCTGCACTGCTTGTATTATCTCTATCAAAACCAGAGTAAACTTACTTGACATATTTGTTTTGGTCTTGCTACCCACAGAAGGTGTACCTCAGTGTTCATCTCCAGTCACAGAAGATCTTATCAAAAGTTTTTGAAAGCATCTTCCAACATGAAATCTTGCATCAGTCTTCATCTTGCAAGACAATGGTTGTGGTGATGTCAGCCGGTGCTGTACTACTGAGAGAAGCATGAAGAAAATAAATGGTAACATTTTTCAAGTCTGGCTGGAAGATTCAAGGGCACAGAGATGTCTCACCTTTAATTTCCCTATGGAGGACCATGCAATTTTCAAAGTTTCATCATTAAATCCAGTTGGAAAATGCAAATGTGTCTCTGACTATCCTAAACTCAACATCAGGAAGAAAACAATCAGGCAGGTATTTGACCTCACAGCTGATTGCAGCCAAATGGAAACCATGAGCTGGTACATGACAAGTAACACAGAGGAGCCCCTGGCCTCTGTGAAAACTCCAGTTCTTCAGGTCTGAGAGCACTCTGCTCGTTTCTATCCCACATGTCTGAATGAAAGACAGACAGAGAGACAAATCAGCTGTAGTCATCTCAGAAACATTATTTATTCCTTCATTGTGTTTTCCTTTGGGTTTGATTTCTACACAGACAAAGAACAACATGAAATCACACATTTGAGGCAGCACACAGACAAGTTCCAGCAATATGTCCAGTCAACCTGAGCTGGTACAGACAGAAATTTTACCTATTCTCCTCCACAGATGGAAACCAGCTTCAGCCTCTTTTTTCCCCAATTCCTTCTGGTTCCTGAGAATAAATTGCTCTTTACAGAAAGACCCATCTCCAGAAACCTCCTTCAGAACAGAACCAAAGTAACTTTTTTACACCAGAATGAAAGTACATATCAAGCATTTCTTTAATTTTCCGAATAAATGTTTCACTTTCAATACAGATACCAAAAGTAAATTCAGTTCTCTGCTTACCTTGGGTCACCACCCTACAGTTCCTTCCTGCTCACCTTAGCCCTCAGCAGTCTGCAAGCACTGACAGACCCTCGTGAGCACCTCACTGAAAGTGGAACTGGTAGGAGATGATGGAGAAGTTGCCTGAAGGTCATAACTAACTTTGACTGAGTCACACACAGCATCTGCAAAACCACATGCAACAGGTTTCACATACTGGCACTCTAATATTGGGGTCTTCTTACTGCCTCACATAAAGCCTGAACTAGGGCACTTGGTAAAGACCATATGCTCCTTCTTATCAATGCTCTTTGCTATTAAGGAACTCCTGCAACTCAATTCTACTTCTAGAAGGTGTTTAAACCACCATCAAATCTTCTTTAGCATTCTCAGCCTTTTCTATCCCAGCTGGCACCAGAACAGGCTTTCCCTCCTATCACCACACCATTTATTGGGCTCTAATACCGTTTCCCATTTTTCAATACCCAGCCAATTCATAGATATTCAGGTGAGTTCATTCCCAGAGCGGGAATTTCCTCCACTGTAGGAATCAGCACCTCCCACAGGTGCTCTGTCCCAAGGAGCCAAGGGCTTGGGGCAGTTCATCAGTCCCTTGTCTCTCTGGGGCATGTTTGCAGTGAGTTAGGTGCACATCCAGAACAGGAGCCCAAACAGGAGCCTGGCAGTCACCAAAGCAACCTCCCACTCGCTGTACAACCTCCCACACTTGTGCAATTCTGTACAAGTGACAGAATTTGACAGCAAACAATTTTTAAGGCTGCTTCTCCTCCTAGGTGCTCTGCTGGCACTGGGCAGCCTCTGCTTCCTGAGCACCCCCAGCTAAAAGTGACACACTTTTGGGGACTCTGATGAAGTTGTGCCCACAGAAGCTCTTTCAGCTCTCAGCACTCAGGACTGCACGTGGTATCGTCAGCTACTTCCTGCAGCTCTGGCAGAGCAGCCTCTGAGCACCGCACGAGCTGGAGCACTCCATCGTCTCCTCTGCGAAAACCAGGGGAAAAAAAGGAAAATAAAAGGTAAGTGCTCCATCTCTGAGTCAAGGCATTGCTTCTATTTGGCAGCGTTTTCCTTTGTTCTGTTCTGGTCACTGTTTCTCCACGCCGTGTGTCTGTGCTCAAGAAATGCAGATTGTGTTGATGCCTCACCACAGTCTAACTCTCCTTGTGACTGATGAAGTTGCTGGGTCTGTAGTAATTAATTGCAATTGATGCAGCCCCTCCTACCTGTCTTCCTTATGAATTCCCTTTCTTATAAAAAACATATTTCTCTTAGAAATCAACTTTAGTTCCAGTCAAGGACAGATGATTACTAGGATTGGAGGATTTTGGCAGAATAGAGGTTGCTGTGAGGTGAGCTTTAGCTATTACTGTAGTACATGAGCCATGAATACAGAATTATAATAGAAATATGAATGCTGGGTTTCTTTTCAGGAAAATTCACATCCAGCCTTTCCTCTCATCCTTACTCTGCTGGAAAAGCAAGGTAGGCATTTAATTGTCAAGTTTACCTGCTGGTCTATAAAGACTAATTGGATGCACTACATTCCTTCTTTTTCTCCACCTTTTATTCACACAGCACTGCTGATATCTGGCACTCAGGGATGTGGAGGCTAACTGGAGTTTAAATTAACTTTTTTTTTTGTCAAATATTTTCAGAGTTGACTACTTTTCCAAAGACCAAAGAACATCTGGGTTTATTTTAAACCTGTCCTTCTCATAATCCCATTTAGATCTGCTGCTGCCTCTAAACCAGCAGCTCTTTAACTTCCAGCAACTTCGTTGTGGGGAAGAGAGGTGTAGGGGAGAAAAAAAAAAAAAAACAAAAGAAAGCTAAAAAACCACAAACCTCCCCCCCCTCCAAAAAACCCAACAAAAACATAACAAAAACCACTTATTCTGCTCATTAGTACACAATGGGCAAGACTGATTTTGAGAAGTTTTCCAAAGTTCTCCACACAGAACGCTATATCTAAAGAAATTTAAAGAATATTTAAAGAAATTTAATTTTAATTGGGCACCCCCTCTGCACAGATTTCTGCCTGAAAGTGCAGATGGCTCTTTCAGGATCAGCATTTCCCAAGCCCCTTGGGAGACACTGATCTTACAGCCGCACCATGACCATACAAATAATTTTGCTGTCAAGTGTCAGGATGCTTTGGGAAATGTCTCCTAACTAGGATTTTTACATTAACAACTTCCAGGATAGACCCTAAGTGTGCCAACAAACAAAGATGCTCATTGTGGTAGGTGTATAAAGAGCCAGAAGAGATCAGAGATGATGATTCAGACAAAACACCACAGATTTAGCAGAAGTGAGTGTGCTCACAGAGATGTCAGAGGTGTGTGTACATTCAAAGAGGAATCTTTGAGCATCACAGGCTTTTTTTGGTATCACTAAAGTCTTAAGGGGAAAGCCCTGCTGCTGGTATGGTAAGGTAGCTACAGGAGGTGACCTAGACGCCAAAAAGGAAAATGGAAGTTCTTCAATTAGTTGAGAGCAAATCAGAGGACAAAAAGGAACAAAGAAATTGTGTTTCAGGGTAAATGGAGAAGGAGGAAATATTGTGTCCAAGTTCAGATCACTGTTAAATACTGTTTGTAGGCACTGTTAAAAATAGGATTGTTTCAAGTAAAAAGGCACCATGGTTTTCGCAAGGCTTTACAAATCCTACTTGCTCACAGACATCCACTTCAGACAAAAGTAAAACAATTTTAAGATGAAACTACCTAGACTAGTCAGTAGCAGCCACTATGTCAGTGAGCCCAGGTCTAACAGATCATTAAATTATTTTGGGCAACTCTTTGCTCTGTTTTTCCCCAGCACCATCTTTAATACTGATGATGCCACCACAGCAGCTTCCATAGAGACCCACGAGGGCAGGGCCAAGACTCCTATCAGGGAGAGATAATCTACTGCCACAAGGTCAAAGCCCAACACTATTTTCACATTTTCCTACTCCTGGAAAGAGAAGCCATCCTATCTGTGCTCACTCTTTGCAGCACAGTTAAGCCATGCTCTGACTGGGAGATTTAACAGGGATGAAAGAGACAAATGCATTTTGGGGATGCAGAAAGAGCCTGTGATCCCTGTGACTGTAATGATTGCAGTGAAGGTGTCAGTGAAGGAAAGAGGGGACACTCATGGATTTGGGAGTTTGATCAGATATGTTTGGTTATGAATATGCTCAGTTACTACTCCAGAGATGATTTTGAGTCACAGTAGATTGGGGTGGACATGGCTCTGGACTGGGCCTTTCTATGGCTCTTAGTGTGTTTCTAACTGCAGGTGCCAAAGGTTTGGCAGGAGTCTCCTGTTTGAAGGCCTGGAGGCCAAGAATAAGGAGGAGGATATCCATAAGTAGCGCTGGGGAAATCCTAAAATCTAAAGGATAACAGAGCACCCCTTTTTAAGGGGAACAGTGGTGGGCTTGGACATAGGTGTTGGTGCTTCTTTGTTCAGCTGCTTGAAGTCAAATTTTCCTTAAACCTGGCGATAAAACACATTCATCTCTAACAGTGCATCAGCACAGCCAGACCTCTTCACCTTGTCAAAACATCCTGTTCCCTGATATCCCAGCCTGTTATTTTAGTAATCCAGAGCAATATCCATCCACTTCTATACCCTTAGTACCAAATCTGCTGGTACTTGGCTGTGCTCCAGCATCCTTGAGCACCCTGATGCAGGAGAGAGGAATGGGAATCACCAGTCTCGTCCTCTTCTTCTAAAACTTCATAGCTCCAGCACAAGCCAGTAGGAAAGTTTGGTCAGCTGGGTTTCCAAATGGGCCCCTTCTTTAACAGAAGCTATATACAATTAGCCCCCAATGTCAAGGCCACCAATTAAGCTACAATAGCTTGAGGGAGTCATTGAGTGCTTGGTGGTTTCAGGTGTGGTGAGGTGTGAAGCAGAGCTGCTCTCAGTTGCTCACTTTCACTGCTGCTGCTTTAACACCAACACTTTCCTCAGCCTTTTGACTTGACAGGCTTTACAGTTTAGCCCCAAATTTATGACAGCTTTTCTGGGCTTCCTGTTGCTTCTCCTGGCCATGGAGCCATTCCTCTGACTCTGGGATCTTTTCTGCACCAGCTGGTGGGGGAGTAAATCTGCCCTGCAATAGCTGCACTCTGATGCTCTTAGGGAGGACTGAGAAACTTTGCTAGGTCTGAAGTCACAAAATCCTGACTTATAGCCTTTGAATTATGAGACCAAAGTCCCCTGGTACAGGTGGATTTTGGGGTCTATTTTTCACCTGTGAACTTCCCCTACCTACAATGTTCAAGCAGTTTTACCTGCTTTTATATACATTGAATAATGTGATCTTAAACCCAGTACAAGGATCTTTTGTCAATATTTCTCTCCCACCCACCAGACATTCTTCTCTCCTGTGCAGTCCCTCTCCAGGGACATAGGACACCCAGATTAAGGAAGGATCACTTTTTAAAGCTGGGGCATTGTCAAACTTGAATTATGACAGTTCCCTTTAGTAACACCACAGCTGTTCATTTCAGCAAATTAGCACATTTAGTACTGTTGTGGGATTTCTGGATTGTGGAAAGGGGGAAGTGGATGCATGGATTTATGTAAAAACCTGCATTTAAAAATCTACAGTCATTGAGAGTTCACATCTATGAACAGTGTTATCTTGAGGTAAATCAAGTATCTTTCCCTCCTCAGGAAAGATTGCTGACCTTCTTCCCTCCTGAAAGGCAATTGATTAATAACTTCTCTCTTCTACCATTTATCTTTTTTGTTTTTATTATTATCTTCACTTTAATATCTTTGTAAGACTGCTTATATCTGCATTATATCTCATATCTATCTGCAATAAAGAATTAAATATAAAGGCTGTATAACTAACCCCAGGGTCTTGCTGCTTTCAGCTACAAATGCTGAAACTTGTTTTAACCAGCACTAGGCAAGAGAGGGGTTACCTGCTCCATCAGTGGAACAAATATATTTTAGGATAGAGTTGTGCTCAGGCTGGATTCCCAGGATAGCTTTAAAACACTTTTTTTTTTTTTCCTAAACAGAGTTTTGAAACTATATAGTGCCAAGATTATATATTCATATATTATGTTCAAATTTGAAAACCAAGTTGCTTGAAAATGGGTTTATGTTCAAAATTCAAACTATACAGCTTCAAATCCCATTGTGTTTTGTGTGTCAGTAAAAACTATTGGTCTGATGGGTAACCAAGTGCAGTCATGGCTGTTTCTCCTTTTATGCTAAGATTTGCTTATAGGAGTGACTTCATTTGCTAATTTGTTTATTAATAATGAAAAAAAAAATAAAGCAGTTCACTGACTTGCTGGGCATATGGGCCCATGATCTGTTTCTATTCCAAGACACCATAAACATTTTTCCTTCTTTCAAGAACAGCAGAGCAAATAGCACAGCAATTTCTTAGTTTCAAGTTAAGAGACACAAAAGTTTATCAGTTGGTAATTTTCAGGCAATTATTGTAAGTTCTGCATGAGGAGAAGCCCAGGTTCAGACGTTGGAGGAGGGACACTGCTGGTGACAAGCACTGTAGGTGGCACAAATGTCACATCTGGGAACTGATGTGTTTCAATATAGATTTGAGTGTCCAACTGACGTCCTGCTGGCACTCTCGTGTCAAACCCTTCCAGCACCACATTCTACCCAGGAAAGCACACAAAATCCCTCAGGAGAAACTCAGGTCCTCTTTTACTGAAGGCTGATTTATGCTTTGAGACACTCCGGTTGTTTTCCTCTACAGATACTGGGGACAGGAAGGAAAGTGTGAAGGGAAAGTTTGTTTTCATTTTAACCATCATAGAGGTTATTTCACATTGTTCCTAATAAATGCCTCAAAACTTTAAGCTCTAACAAATGCCTGGAAGAGACGGATGATCAGAAAAATATTACAAAATAAAATACATATTAACTAATGTGCTTTGCTCATGTAATTGTACTCATACATGGATTTTACTGTGTTCTTTTTTTTCTCCTGTCCCTCTGTATCTCAGGTGAGTCACTCCAAGGACTTTCAACCAGTCTCTGTCCAGCTATGTGCATTTTTTGACTTATCCTTCTCTGCCTTGTAACCATAACTGTAATTTTCTTTTTTTACTTTTTCTAATAGTGGCTATTTTTATCATTCCAACTTCTCCTTTGGAAACTTAAACAGTTTCACATGAGTAGTTCATACACAAATAACAAAAAAAAAAAAAAAAAAAAGACAAAGTAAAGCCTTTTGCTTTTCCACTTGTTTTCATTTCCCTTTTTTTTCACTTCAGTGTTACTGAAAAGACTTTTCTTGAGAAAAGATTAATGCAACTGGCCCAAATGAGCAGCAGGAACCACTGTATTTTAGGAGTATGAAACGATGAAACGTAATTATCTAGTTGTCTAACAGCATGGAAACAGCATAAGAATACTGGAAATGGAAGAGTGTAAGTACAGAGCAGGCATGCAGCAAATCTTAGCAGATTACCCCATCTGCCACTGGTTTTTGCTCGGGTGCTTCGTGATCTCTCTGTCCCGGAAGATGAGATGTTTTGCACATCTTGAAGGTGAGAAAGGTGCACGTGGTAACTGCGGTATGTCTCGTGCAGGGACTCTCACAGAGAAGGAAGCCTCAGAGTGCTGACAAAAATACATTGAGCTGCTGATGCAAAACACAGCTGCTGTAACACCTATGATTGGTGAGACCTTGCAGATCAGGATAGGCCAAAAAAGGTGAAAACAGCTACTGTGGAGAGGCTTGCTCAACTGAAAGATTCAGGGCAGCAAAGATAACTCATTGGAACAGTTTGTGTCTCACAAATGCTTTCTTAGATATTGCTCATCCGTGTCATCATGACTACGTTTTTACCCTGTATAAATGCTTGAAAATTGCTGGGTGTGATAAATCTCTTGAGTACTAGTGTTCAAACCAAAGCTGATCATCACAAATATTAATTGAAAATGGTGTCTACTTTTTTTCACTGGTGTAATTATTACTGTTTTTCATTTGAATTAATATTTGAGGTGCAGGTTAGCCTCAACATGCCAGAGGAAGACAGAACTGGGAATTGTCTGGGCTGAGCCAAGCATCAAACTATTAAACTCCAAAGGTCTGAGAAGACAGGAATGTGGTTTGAATTGAACAGGGCTGTAGAGGCACAGAGAAGTTGACTTTAGTCACAGGGTGGATGATTGTGGTGTTACTTCCTTCCCCTTAAGGGTGTGTCAACACAAGAGAAAATGTCACCAGGAGAAATGTCATAAATTGTCTGCTGAGTGCTGCTTTGTGATCTTCAGTTTGAGGGGGAAACCTCTCTACAGGCCTGGAGAACTGAGTGGAGGGAGTGAAGCTCTGAACTGGGGGTGGATGCAGTGGCCAGTGGAAGAAGACTCTTCCCTGGACAGGGCTGAGAACCTGGAGAAGGTGAGGAGTGGAGCAAATGGCCTCCTCTCCTCCTTCCTTATATTGGGCTGGGACTTAGAGCACTCCTCCTCCAAAGCTCCAAAGCTGACAGGCCAAAGCCTCAAAACAGTCCTTCAGCACCTGATTTTCTTTTGAAGGGTAGGTCCATGCTCACAGCTGCACGTTGCCAGCTGAGGCATCATGTTTTACATGTGAAGGTCTCTTTGACCCAGCCCCAGCCCTGTGGCTTAGCCCATATGCCAAACACCAAGGAAAAATGCCTGCTCCAGGCAGGTAGCTTAGAAAGTCACAGGCATCTCCTTCCTGAGGCTCCCTCATGGGTGCTGAGCATGGGAAGGAGACTTGGAGCAAAAGTGGGAGAGGAGGAGGCAAGACAAACAAGCATTGGGAGCATGTGTCCACAGAACTCTTCCACTGTTTGCTGCCCTGCACCATCACTGACTGCTCTGGGGGAAGCCCTACAGAAAGGAGAATATTCAGACAAGCACAGGATCAGGAGAAGCGTGCAAAACCAGGAGGATGGAAGAAGAGAGCACGCTCAACCACTCCTGAAGGTGTTTTATTAAGGGGTCTGGGGTAGACAAGCTGATGAGTAACTGAGGTGGCGTGTGACTTGTGCCATGTCCATGCCCTGGATGTCACCATGGGCCTGACTGTGAGCTATACTCACCTGTTGTGCTTTACCATAGAAATGGAGGTCTCCAAGACCCTCTGTGGTGTGCAGGTATACAGCACCTCTGTGGTGTTCAGTGCACAGCAGCTCTCACACCACCAGGAATGTTTTGAGTCGAGGACAAGCTCTGTGTCAATTCACAGATGAGGCTTGGGCAGAGAACCACTGCTGACCCTGAAATCAAGCACCTTTTTTATCCCCTCCACACAGCAGATTGGTAGGTGGTCCAGAAGAGACCCCTCCTCCTCCACCAAAGGTGGCAGATGCTTGGAGGCAGCAAAAAATGCATCACCACCAGCCCTTATTGCATCCACAGTGCTCATAAGTTAACACCAGCTCAACCACCCTCTGTGTTAAGAACCTTTTTCCAATCTCCAACCTAAACCTCCCTGACACCACTTCAGGCGTTTCTCTCAGGTCCTGTCACTGGTCTGAGTACTGTGCCATCTTCTCCACACAACAGTGAGGATTCTTTTCTCCAGTCATTCTGAAGATGGGACGATACTGAACCCAGCTTTTTTTTTTTAATATGTCTAAGCTGGTCCACAACTTCATATTCATCTGCCTTATTTCTGTAGGCTGACCCCCATGTGAGATTTTGGGTGCAAGTTGACACTTGGTATGAGGAATGATGGCAGTTTTAGCATTTACAGCATGATTTTAGAATGGGAACTGACAAAAAGGACATGGATGATTTTATGTCCAGGGACAAAACTTCAGATCCCCTTGAGAGAGCTTCCACATAGCCACCAGAATCCAGTCCAGCTCTCAGAGGCGGAGGGATGTTGTGACCCTCTCTTTCTCAGTTCATGTCTGAGGAAGAACCTTTCAAACATCCTCCATTCCACTTGCTCCACAAACATGTCAAGTATGCACCTATGGGACCATAACCTTTACTGACATATTTTTAAATGATGCAATGCTAACTTTCCACCTTGTTTTCTGATTCTCAGGAAATATCAGCTGGAGAAAGAATAATGGAACACTGTCGAAACGAAACTTGTAACTCCACTTGCCCAGGAATTCCTTATCAAGACAGTCAGACAATTCTGGTTGCTTTTTACAGCACTGTTTTTGCTATAGGCCTTCCAGCAAATTGCTTAACTTCTCTGCTTACATTGCTACAAATCCAAAGGAAATCAGTAGTTGCCATCTACGTTTTCAGTTTATCATTGTGCGACCTGATGTATTTAAGTACCTTGCCTGTCTGGATTATCTATGTGCAAAATAACCACGAGTGGACCATGGGTGTCACTGCTTGCAGGATAACAGGATTCATCTTTTTCTGCAATATCTACTTCAGCATTCTGCTTTTGTGCTGCATCTCTGTGGATCGTTGCATGGCACTGGTGTATTCTCTGGAATCAAGGGGGAGAAGACAACAGAAAAAGGCCACCATAATAGTCTGCATTCTCTTTGCTGTGGTTGCAGGAATCCACACGCCAGTGTTTTTTATGGAAGATGAGCAAAACTGTAGAGAGAGGGAAACCTGCTTTGAGACAGTGCCCCTTGACTTATTATTGGCTTGTTTAAACTGTGCTAGATTCCTGTTTGGATTTTTCATACCACTCATAATCCTGATTTTTACAAACTACAAAATTTTCCAAGCTACAAAAAGAAGCAGCAGCTTGACTTGTCATGAGAAAGCCAAAGTGAAGCATGTGGCTATTGCCATTATTGTTATTTTCGTGATCTGCTTTGCTCCGTACCATGTGGTTCTCATAGTAAGAGCCATATACTTTCTGTCTCATCAGGACTGCCCATGTCCATTTGAAAATAAGATATATTCAACTTTTACAACGTTTTTGTGTTTAGCCACTGCAAACAGCATTGCTGATCCAATCATCTACGTTCTGGTCAGTGAAAACGTCAGAAAAGACTCCTATAGGAGCCTGAGAAGATGGAGGTGGAACTCATCCAAGCTAAATTCATCCACCGATCACAATACTGACAAAATAAAGTTGGAAACGCTAAAAGAATCAGAGGAAGAGGGCCAAAGAAAACTCAAAGAAATAACAGATTCATCTGACATTCTGAAGGCCTGCACCAGTGGCAGAGACCAGGAAAGTGGCAGCTAGATGGCAGCTGCTGGAACAAATAAGAAGTTCTCAATGCCAGCTACAGGACACAAGTTTTTAAATGCTGACATCATCTTGCATATCCTGCATGGGCCAT
Source organism: Emberiza elegans (assembly GCA_024865655.1). Taxonomy (NCBI): domain Eukaryota; kingdom Metazoa; phylum Chordata; class Aves; order Passeriformes; family Fringillidae; genus Emberiza; species Emberiza elegans. Next base: position 34,554,330 of record JALJVW010000139.1, read on the forward strand.
TAACTCCTTGAGGGTGCTATGGGAGCAATAATTCACATTTCTGTTTGTCACCTACAATAAACTTTGCCCACCAGTATCACTGATGAAAATACTGCATTGCTAAGGATATGTGAAATAAATGAAGTAATTTACTTGGACTAAAATTGGGATCTTAAAAGTTTTGGTTTTTTTGACTGACTCTCTCTCTCATATGAAATAAAACCAGTTTTATCTTCTGAGCAAAATTTTTAAAAGCATTGCAGAGGAGAACAATATACTGTTCTTAATGTTGAATTTTTTGTTTCTTGAGGAGGTACATGTTCCAGTTCTCATACATGCGCTCTGCTGTTACCGTTTGTGGTTAACCAGTGGAAAATATTAAAAATGAGTAAACATTTTCCTCGTACTGTAGCATGTGACTTCAGGTATATCACATATTCCAGGAGAATTAGATGGCAAAAAAAATGTCTGATAACACAGACCAACAGTACTGCTGCTGCATAGGTCAAGATCCTGCACTGCCCTGAAATTCTTAAAATGTACAGTTCTAATGCTTGACAGTTTACAATTAGCAAATTTTACTTGTTTTGCAGCCAGACCTAGAATGCAGGGAGTCAGGGACTGCTTTTGTGCCATCTCCAAACGTTTGTAGAACTTGTGCTTCATTTCTGACTAAGCTAACCCTTCCCTTTAGTTATTGATCCCACTTTTACTGTGCAGGAGTTTGCAGAAGCTGTGGGTAGGCTCACAGATGGTATAGAAGGTTGGCAGTCTGGAGAGCACAGTCCTTCCTCCCCACAACTGGGAACTCCCTCATGGTGGGGCAAATTCCACTGTTGTTGCTGCCACTTCTAGTATGAATAACTTGTTGATAGTAGTACCTTGTGCCTTCTAACAAGTATTTAAAAAATAGGAATGATACAAATCTGGCAATGTTTATCTAAACAATTTCCTCATATTTTTATGTGATTCAACGGACAGATCATGAACCAGTTTGAGTACGAGTTTGTAAAGTGCCTCATAGCATCATTCCATTTAATCTGTGGTGTTGTATTTCTGTGACATGTTGAAATTGTTATTTTGACATTTCTGCATTGAATTAATATTAACCAGTCTTAAAAGAAATGCAATACTTTTTATCTTAAAACTGCCATAGATATCTTTGTATATTATATTTTTATATATTCTTACACTTTTGTAAAGTACCTTTATGCCAAAATTATGTATCCTCAATTTATTATATTTATTACATATTTCATTTTTTAATCATTGAATGACTCCTCTGGTATTTATATGTGAAATGGCTTTGTCCTCAAAAGTAGTCCACATAATACTAAATTGGAGATAGTTTCTTGGAAGGACATGACATTCTGTTGTGATGCTAATTAAAAAATTCTGGATTACTATTTTTATATGCATCTCAGAGATCAAATTTTCCATGGAGATACCTGCAAGGTGCTGAGTATGTGTAACTTTCAATTGCTAAAGAATTCTGCAGCAGAACACGGCTGCCGACAGCCCCCTCCAGACAGAGCACTGGTGACTCATCTCTGAAGATGCACATGCAAACCGCCCGACCTCAGGATTTTCATAGTCTGAAATCAAACCTTAATGAAAAACAGCAGTGAATTTAGAAGAAACCAGAGGTACAGGCTTCTGAACTGATTGACATAGATGAAAGTTAGCTATTGACCTCGAAGAATTTAAACATCTCTGATGACTTTCCTCTGATAAGGAGTGAGAGTTGAGGGAGGGATTGTCCTGCTCTGCAATGAGCTGCTGCAGCCTCGCCTCAAGTCCTGTGTGCAGTTTTAGGAGCCACCATATAAAGATGACATTAAGCTGTGGCTGTCCTGTGGTCACAGAGCGTTGGAATGCCGGCTAGCAAAGCTCCCTGAGTGAGCAGAGGGACACACGAGAGAGGCTGCCCCTGAGGTGGCAGTGGGTGCAGCGGTGTGGGTGACACTGCAGCAGGACACCACCAGGATCCCGAGGGAAAGAACCAAAGGAGAGGACACTCTGCAGTCCAACAAAGCCTTATTCAGAGGATGGATCACAGCCGAGTGACAAGGCAACAGTGCTCAGCTAGGGTTTTTAAAGGAGGCTACTTTAGTGGGTGGGAACATCACATGGGAGAACACTCAGGGAGGAGCATGGGATCTAACAAGACCAACAGGGTTAACATAGGGGAGGGGAGAAGCCTCTAAAACAAATCAGCTATTAGAACCAGGGCACAGAACATTCGGGAACAATTTGGGTGGATCTAGGTGGATGGACAAGGGAAGGGGACAGCACAGCTGGGAGTGACAGGTCCATACAAGGGAAGGAAGGGAGGGAGGAGCAGGGAAACAAGCACGGTGAGTGGGCTAAGGGGCGGGAAAACTTAGGGATAAACAACTTGGGAGAAACCATTGTGAGGGGATAAATCAGGGGTACAAGTATGAAACTGTTTTGCTTAATTAACATTGAACCACTAACTGTTGCAATTGAAACAACTGTAGAGCTCATAAAACACACTGCCACATCAAGCTATTAGAGAACAACCAAAGAAGGGCCATGAGGATGGTGAAAGCTCTGGAGGGGACGATGTGAGGAGTGTCTGAGGTCACTTGGTCTGTTCAGCCTGGAGACTGAGGGGAGACCTCGTCATGGTGGGAATCAAGGGAGCAAGCACTGGTTTCTTCTCTCTGGTGACAGGGACAGGACCTGAGGGATGTCCTGAAGCTGAGGAAGAGGAGAGTTAGGTCAGATGTTAGAAATTGGTTCTTCACCCAGAGGGTGGCTGGGCACTGGAACGGGCACCCCAGGGAAGAGGTCACAACACCAACCCTAAGGGAGTACTTGGACAATGCTCTCAGGTGCCCTGCACAGAGTCAGGAGTTGGGACTTGATGATCCTTGTAGGTCTCTTCCAACTCAGGCTATTCTAGAATTCTGTGAACCAACACTAGAACCCAGTGCCAAAGATGCAGGGGCCAGGGATTATAAGGGTCTGATGCAACAGCTGCAGTTCTGCTGCCTTAATGAAGCTGCATGCTGTTCTAAATTACTATGACATTCTGCATCTTCTCTTAATGAAAATCCTTGGAGTTTCTTTGTTCAGACATACTCTGAAACAAAAGCTTTAGAAGTGACAGACTTGTGCAGCCTGATCTAATTTAAAAATTTACCTAGATAATCTCCAGAGGTGCTTTCCAAGCTAAAATATTCTGTGATAGATTACCGAAGGGGTTTGGGGCCTGGTACCAAGCAACGTATCCACATGGGAAAACTGCAAACACTGACTTCTTTGGATAAACAGAAAAGCAGCTTTATGGCTGAGTGAGGGCATCAAGAAACATTCCATCTTGTTAAAATATCCCACCAGCTAAAGTGACTGTTTCTTGTCTGGTAATTCAAGCACACAATCTCTTTTTTGTCAGACAGTATCTGACTGTGCCACTCAGGCAGAGGAAAGGTCTCAGCAGTGGCACAAGTGTGAGATACACAGCCAAGGGCACTCCTCTGTTCAGAGCAATCTGGTGGGTGGATTGATGGTGTGGGTCTTTCCACCCTTTCCTCCTGCAGAGGCACCACCAGTGAGCCCACGGGGACTGCTTCATGCTGTGAAGAAAGGTTCACCTGCTACATCAGACCTGCAGCTCTCAACACAGCCATCTGGGTCTGTACCCATATGGATCTGGCTCCCAGCCTCCCCAACTCAGTCCAAGCACAGAACCAAACCAAGGCTGTGCCTCCCAATTTGTTCTTTAGATGGCCAGGTCTCCACACATAAGGTGCAGAGCAGGTAAACTGCTCACTAGTGTAAAGGGGTGGGATTAGAAAATTTCACTCTTTTATACTCAGCATCTACTCAGGTATAACTTCAATCATTTGGCTAAAAGAAGAGTGGGCTACTGTATAAATAAAACATGACTTTATTTTTACATTCGTCTCAGACACTTATAATGTACCTGGGAGATAAGCTCATTGCTGATTATTTTAAGTAGGACTATAAAACACAAAGTGAATAATTTCTGGCTATGAACTAGAGCTGGCTAGACAAGTTTTTGCAGACACTATATGTGATTTGTTTGCTTATTCATCAATTTTAAGTTATATCTGAAGACTGCATTTTTTAAAAGTAAATGTTTAGGGTAAGTCACTTATAAAACTCTATTCCTTAAAATACTTTCATGTTCTGTATTAAATTTTGCCACAAGAGGGTTGCTACAATTTTGCTACAAAGCTGGCAAAATCCCACAGGAATGAACTCAGGCTCCACATGTGACAAAGTTTCTTCTGCAGTTGGTCACCTTGTGACTGTACATGTACAGAGATTAGTCAAATATCAAATTTCTGCTGGGTGGTGAGTGATGAAATCTAACTCAGAACCAGGCTTTCAGAAACATCCACAACTTAACAGCTTTTCTTAGTGAGGATATTGTCATTCTACAGCTCACACTGTGGGACTGGTCCTGTAGGAAACTTCCTCTGTACAGTGAAATGATGCCAAAGTTCCCTGACAGTTTGGAATGCCTGTCTTCTTTTCAAACCAGCACAAACTAACAGTAGCAAGTAAGAGTGGGGAGACTGCATCAAAGAGATGCTATAATTATTTTACCTCTCTAGCATGCAGGGAAGCATACAGGTGCCAGCATCGCCAGAGCTGGATCTCCCAGCATGTCTTCTGCAGCCGGGTCTAGAGGATGTGACACCAGTTCTGTCCATCTCTTCAGTGCCTGCTGGAAGTGGGTGGTTTGCACGGCATTGCTCTCCCTCCTTCCCTGCAAAATGAACATGTGCACAGGAGAGGGCGCTTCTGCTTGCAGCAGGGATGCAGCACGGCCTCAGAGTGACAGTAATGTGAAGCACAAAAAGAGAAATGTTATCCCAAACTGGACTCATACTAATACCCTGGAAACAGCTTTTATTAGCTGCCATCATGAGCTGTTGATAAGAAGGGATAGGGCTCTGAAGTCATTATGTCTAATCTGTAATTCACATTACTGGTAACTTCTAGATCTTTACATTCTTACTGTATCCTGTAAGAAATGCTCAGAGGTGATGAAGCATAAACCAGCCTTTTAGACAGAAAGTCTGCTGAGGACATATGATAAGATATGGTAAAATTTTTACAAAGCATCACATGAATATTGTCTACAAGAGCAACCTCTCACTGCACCATGAAATGATCCATCCTGTTTGGTAGTCTCTGTAGGTGACAGGGCCTGTGCCTTTCAGCCCATGATCACAGAGCATCCCTCTGTTCAAAGGTCTGTCGTGAAATATTTTCTTGAGGGCAATGAAGAATCAAAAAGAAGACAGATACTGTGGGAAGAGGGTGCTGTATCATATACAAAGTCCTTAAAAACCTTGTAAACCTTAAGTCACAGATGTTCTGAACAAATATGCAAATATCCATGTTCAGAAAGCTACTTAGAAATGCAGCAGCCTGTATCACAGTTCCCCATCTGTAAAATGTGACAGTTCTTCCCTTGAGCATTGTCTGGCTCCTTGGTTTAAAACACAAGCCCTTGCAGGAGATACTAGAAAGCGTGAGCAGGTGTGTCTATGCATATTCAGAGCTTATTGCAATGGAGCAGAGAACAGCGTGGAGGCAGATAGGAGGTATTAAAACACAAATTCTAATTAGTCAGCACTTTCAGGGTCAGATTCAAAGTACTTTATTTGCTTCTATTTATGCTGGGACATCAGAAGAAAATATACACAGGCTTTCATTTTAACTTTGTGTCTCCTTCTGGTAACATGGGCATTAGACCCTTGGGGGTTTTGCTGGGATTTTCCTCCCTGTGATATTCTGGTGTTTGGAGGTGTCTTCTTGTTTTCAGAAGATAAGAGTGATACTGATCTGCAGATTTGATTTCCAGACTGGAACACGCAGTGCCAAGCACTCACAAGGCTCGTGCTACCTGTCTAGGTACAGGAATGAAGACACCTGTAGCACTATTGCAGTGCTGTATGCAGGAGGCCACCAGCAATAATCTCTAAAATCCCTAGTACTTGAAGATCTATCCATGTGGGCCCTGCGTCTCAAGCTCTTCCCTTCCTGACACTACTTTCATGAGTTTGGAAGCACTTTCTTAGCACCAATTTTCTGGGATGAAGTCTCTGACAGTGTGAGTCTGACACACTTAAGACAACAGCACTATTATTTATCAATTTTATTAACTGGGGGCCGGGGAGCATTGCCTTTCTTAAATATAGTCAAGAAGATGAGGCTCACGCTACGCATTACAGGTAATTTTTATTCTTGTATGTTTGACATTTATAGGTGATGAGGCAATGTGTTTGATACAGGACATTTGATAAGGTTAAAAAAATCCTGTAATTTTCTGTTTAGCTGCATGTATGGTTTCTAACTGTCTCTAATTCTTTCTTACAAATCCTCCCTAAAATAAGGCTCTCAGTGGAATGGTGCATTGCTGCTGCATCACTGGCAGGTACAGCTGTATCCCAAAGGGGACAAATCCACAAGTTTCACATTAAACTCGGGACTGGATGGAGTGATATGGAAAAGGGAAGGAAAGAAGTACATTAAACAGCAAGGCAACTCAAGGAGTATCACCAAATCTTGCTGTCTTGACTTGAGGAAATGGCCCACCAGCAAAAGTTAGGAGATTCTAGACAGATCAAGAACAAATCTGAAGTTTCAGCAGAAACAAGAAGAGAACAAATGAGGATCTTTCTCTGTACACAGTGGTGTGAAGCAGATACAGGCAGACTGTAAAGTCAGAAAGGTTTGATGGGAAACTAAAGGTCAGAGAGCGACTTCAGTTTACACAAAATCAGAATTCAGAGGTGTGTGTGCTTTTATAACTCAGCACAGGGCTTTCCCTAGAGAGGCTGAGTGGACACTTTTTGATTTCTTGAAGGATGAGTCATTGCCTTTTCTGACCAGAAATATTCCCCTCTCATGAGATTGGGGAAGCTGGAAATTATACTAAATGTTTCTCTTCAGTTTCAGATACCAGAACAAGTTCTTAGTCAAATTCAGATAAATAACACTGTACAAGAAATCCCAGAATTTGTTTTTTGGTTTTGGTTTGGTTTTTTTTTTTGCCCCTGGAGATACGAAAACCCATTCCAAATAAATCAATGTGAAATTAAACCAAATCCATGAAAATAGCCATCCTGCTCCTCCCTTAAGGCTGTGGAAAATTAAATGTGAATCTGAACTTCTTTTGCTGGACCATAGTTTCAGTTCATTACTTAAACCTCTCAGAATTTGGAGAATTTGGGGAGTTTTTCATTTAGAAATGTAGTTTTGGCACAATCTTCCATTATTTAGGGCAATATTAATGTATTACCGTGACTTGTCCATCCTTCAGTACCATATCTAGTTGAATAGCATGAAGAAGAGTTTTTATGAAAGCAACATTGAAATATTCAACTTACCAGTCAACTATAAGTTCTGACTCTAACGCCTCTATTCTGAACCACATAGAATTTTCATCTCAGAAATAACACAGAGAAGTTAATTTACCCTTTTCGATACTTCCAGCTTTTGTTTAGGATCAATTTCTTTGTGTTTTCCAGTGCAATTCACGCTCTGACCGCTTCTAAATCGGAGTATAATGTTTTGCCAGTAGTTCAATGCAGTCACAAGAGGGCACCAGACTCTACCCGATTTCTCGCTGAGCCTGGTGGACTTCACAGTGAAAGAAAAAAACATTACTACCTCTCATATCCTTAAAGTTCACATCCTGTAAACATAATCTGTAAGACTTTGTGCTGCTCCTAGGTAGAACAGTGTGTACAGAGGAGTGTGCTTGTGTGCTTATCCTCACCATACAAATAGCTGTTGAGCCAGACACAAGATCAGGCTATAATATTTATCCAAATATGGCAGAAACACAACCTTTTGCAAAGGATGGCCACAAACAAGCTGAGAAACAAGAAAACAAAACAAAACCAAAACAAACGAAACAAACAAAAAAACCAGGAAATCATAGGGAGAAAGATACAATTCCCTTCTATTAAAAAAAAAAAATGGAGGATGATGGAACTTGCCAGGATGTGTCCATGATTCCCTGGAGAGGATGTAAGTGGCAGGAGGCAGGCAGACCATCTAAGGCATTCAGCTGAGCCCCATGCAGTACCTAAACACCCAGCAAATTCTAAACAACTCCTTGATCCCCATTTTGCCTCTCTGCCTCAGCAAACCTCTCTCCACATCATCCTGCACCACTGCTCACAGCAGCTCCTGCGACTTTATCCCAAGTCTGTTGGCATTTGGTGCCACTTGTAAGTAACACCAATTAAAGATTTATTATTCCATTAATATGAGACATGTTGAAATGATTGCTGGGAAACCACTGGCTACTGGCAGACCACCAGAAGACAGGAGTTAACATTCCTTTACTGCTACTAAAGTCAAGGCTGTCATTCCCATCTAGGTGCAGGACCAGAGCAGACAACAAGATGAGCTCACAGCCTGTTATCTCTGTTCATAGTCATGCTTCTAATTGGGTTAACCCTTTAACACAAGGCACACATGTGTTAGCAATCATTCTCTTAGGACAAAAAAAATCACGTTTTTAATATGCCTTTTCATCACTTTTTGATACTCTTATTAAATTGTAATTGTTTTGTTCCTACTATAATTTATATTTTTACAAACTATGGAATTCTGCTAAGTCACCAGCAAATCAACATCAGCAATAATTTGTGGCTACAGTAAATTTTCCTTTTAACCTATTGATTCATCAGACTCTCAAATAAAATTTGAAAACTATCCAAACACTCCAATAAGCCATCACAGCTGCTTTCTACTCTTCAAGGCTCATAGAGGGTCATTTTCATTTGCAGATAAAGCATTCATTTCTATAACCAGCATATTTCTCTTACTGATGCTTAATTTTATTCTCCTTGTTGTTTATGATGGGTCTAAAGGAAATCACATTTGTGGTTTGGAAAATATAAAACAACCAATACTGTCAACAGCTTGTTACTGAAGTCTCAACCACCAGAATTATTATTGCATATTAAATTCAGTGTTCTTATTTTTCTACTTTTCCCCCATAGATTTCATGGTCCAAATGCTTACCAACCTTAAAGTAAGCTTTAAAATAAATAACTACATCACATATTCCTAAAAGTTTTGTTAGTTTTAACTGTGCTTTTGAATTATAACTCTCCAGTCTGCCATGACTGCAGAAATTAGTTTCCCACTGATATTGTAATTTTCAAGGACACGGCTTGTAGGAACAGCACGGTGCCTCCTGAAAGGCTGGTTTCAGGAGCAAAACACTGTAATATCAAAAGATGCAGAACAGAAAAGGTGCAAGCTCAAATCTGGACTAAAAGATTTGAAAGCCACACTCTAATGTATGTTCAAAAATATATGAAAAAAGGAATTATTCATTAACTTTTTCAGCCTGCAACCACTCCAGGCTATTTTGTTCTTACAGTATCTGCTGTTTCAAAGGAAGGTAGAACTGATGGGGGAGAAAAGATCTTCACATGACCAGCACAAACACATTCATCAGAAACAGACTAGCTCCTGAGATGAAAATACTGTTCTTAGCTGGCTGAAAAGAAAGGAATACCTTGTGTACTGACAGGCTGCACATGGTTTTTCAGCCTGTGGGTGCTATTTAATAGTAGATGCTTAGTTGCTATAGCAACTGTCATAGCCTATGGTATTTATGCTTAGATACAGAACACATATTTTAAGCTGCACCAGATAACATGGCACTCAAGTATCCAAAATGTACGTTTAAAAAATCCCTATTAAGAAGTAGGTGTGTTCTTCTAGTTATTAAAATTCCTTTCTAGCACTTTCGCAACAACAAAACAATCTTGTCCCTCACAAATGTAAACCTGAACTATCACAATGAGCTACCTTAAAATAAAACCCCAAACGACATTTAGGACTTCAAAATCCATTTTTGCTGACTGCTGGTGCAACATTTGAAGACTTGCTGTTTGGTCCGGTGCGTGGTGCTTTGTCACTAGAGGTTCCTATTGTCATTAACTTGGCATCATCTGGGCTTTGTTCCTCCCTACCAATGTCCACTACAATACACTTTTCACCTGCCATGGAGAACACATTCTCTGAATTGGCTGACAACTGTAGATCCTGCTGAAAACACTGATTTTTACTTTTATTTTGTCACATCATCCTGGTTGAAGAGATTACAAACAAATACTGTAATGAGGGCACTCTTTCGGTGCCTTTCCACTGTAAGAGGAAACTCACAGTCACTGACTTCAACAGTGAGGGCCTGTGAGGGATCTTTAACTCCAACCAAACCACTTGATCCAGGCAGGCTAAGAGAGTGAGTGGACTACTGCAAGCCTAACAGCTTTCCTGTGTCCTGTCTTCACTCTATTTCCTGCAATGAAAACATACTAACACCTCTTCTTAGCAATTTAATATTGGTTCCATAAAGCTCCTAGCTGGCTTGGGTAAAAACAGCAGGGCTGCTTTTAGCTCACAGAGTATCTTCGTCTGTACAAGTTCTTACAAAGAACTCATTTCTTGGCTCATGTCACTCCTAATCCCCATGGCCTCCTTGCAGATAGATCAGATACAGCCATAAAACCCAAGGCCTGAGGCTGGTGGCCTGAGGCAGACAGATTTGTGCCTAGGAACAGAATGCTTTGCCATTGTTGTGCTGACAGCCACACGCCCCTCCCATCACCTGCCTACTACCACTGCTCATTTTTCAACCCCCAGCTGAGCCAACAGTGCCATATTCAGACATGTATTAGCTGCTGCGTGGATTAGCTGGGGTGATGAGTGCTCTGACTGTGCTATTCTCATTTTGTAAGCCACTAACATTTGATGCCAGCATCATTATCATCCAACATCAAGCTACAGTTAAACTGCAAATGTTCACTCGCTTACTACAAACCTCTTAGTTTGTTTTACAGGCTCCAGTTGCCCACTGCTCTTTGTTTAATCCTTCCTACAGGCAGGAGTAACATCCAGGCTCAGAGCAGTGAAGGAGAAGCCTACCCTCACAGAAGGTTGAGAAGTTCCAGCCACCTTTGGTGATCCATGCATTAACACACTGCAACGACCCAAAACCAATTTCTCTCACATTCAGTGCACTGTGACTGCAGACTGAATGCAGTGAAGTTGGATCCTGTACCTGGCTTGTGGGGCCCATCTGAGCTGTCACTACAGGTTTGTTTCTTGAGGAACAGCCACATTTAATTACTTCTTAGCTGTTTTTCCATCTGCCTCTGGATTTTTTAGGGGAGCTCGGCTGCAGGAATGTGCTTGTCTGCAGAAGCATTCAGGACTGATTCATAATGCTGCCTATCTCAGAAGTAATCAGAATTTGCCAGGTTGGGCTTAAAGGAAACTATGTGTGCTAGGAATGGGCCTCCTGCCCTACTCTAGAGCAAAATTAAAAAGACAAACATATCTTAAATGCTTTAATCAAACAGTAATTATGAGAGAAACAATACAGACTCAGAACAAGTCCACGTTGTCTTTAGCAGGCAGAGGCAAGCAAGCTCTGTCCCCGTTCTGAACCAGTGGGATCACAGCCAAAAAACTCTTCCAAACCACAGGCAGTTGTGCTGGTAATGCACAGAGCTTGAGCTAACGCACCTTGTCTCTCAAAAAGAGTCGCCAGCCAGAGCAGAGCACTGCACTGGCGACAGCTCACAGCTTCCAGTTCAGGGCTGAGTCATGTCTGGTTTTGTTGGGTTTGGGTTTTTTTTGTCTTTTAAAGGGGTGGTGTCAGCCGTGCTCCTGGACACTGCGTTTCTGTTCATTTCTGCGGTTTTATAAACATTATCCAGCTCTAAACAGCCTTCCCGTCACAGTAAATGTGTGAAAAAGACTGGCCAGCTCAGCAAGAGCTGGAGCAGCTTTGAGAAAGGAGCAGCAAAGCTCCCGAGGCATCAAGCACAGCCCAGCACAGGCTTGCTCCAGACGGGAAGGAAGGGGGCTGGGCGGGAGGGAGGGAGCCGTGGCTGCTTTCCAACGCCCGCGGCACGCAGGTCACACCAGCCGGTGCCAGCCGCGGCCGGAGGAAGAGGCGGGCAGGGCTCCCGGCCTGCGGGCGGGCTGCGGGATGGGGAGAGCCGGAGCGGGCTGCGGGGTGGGGAGAGCCGGAGCGGGCTGCGGGATGGGGAGAGCCGGAGCGGGCTGCGGGGTGGGGAGAGCCGGAGCGGGCTGCGGGATGGGGAGAGCCGGAGCGGGCTGCGGGGTGGGGAGAGCCGGAGCGGGCTGCGGGGTGGGGAGAGCCGGAGCTGGCTGCGGGGTGGGGAGAGCCGGAGCGGGCTGCGGGATGGGGAGAGCCGGAGCTGGCTGCGGGGTGGGGAGAGCCGGAGCGGGCTGCGGGGTGGGGAGAGCCGGAGCGGGCTGCGGGGATGGGGAGAGCCGGAGCGGGCTGCGGGGTGGGGAGAGCCGGAGCGGGCTGCGGTCAGCTCCCGCAGCCGCGGGTGCTCCTCTCGGGGAGGCGGCACGGCTGGAGACACGCAGCTCTCAGGCTGGGATTGAAGCCAAGCCCGTCCTTCCGCCGAGCACGAGGCATCCGCTGCCCAGCCAAAGGAAGGCAGCTCAAGGCAGCAGCTCCGCTCGGGCCGGCCCTCCTGCTCTGAGGCTGGGGCTGCAGCTCAAATCACTGCCTCCATGTGCTCAGGATGGATCTGCACCTCGGGCCTGCTTGGAAAGATCGAGGCAATGCCTGCTCCTGTTACACCAGCCCTGGTGCCTCCTGTTTCAGACAAAGAGAGCATCCCATTCATATTTATACAGGCTGCCAGTGCTTTTAAATCTCTTCAGAACTTCCACTGGCTCTGGAGATCTTGCTGCATGTCAGTGGTGACCCGGCTTCCCAGGAGAGACCTGCTGAGCTATTTGCACCATTTTCCCTGTCACCCATGTTATTCGCTTCCTCAGCAGGCAGGCTGCTCTGCAATGTCTTACTAAATGCAATGCCTTCCAATTGTCTATAAGCTCTTGTGAGAAATGGATTTGGAAAGAATTCTTAAAACCTGATAGAAAGTTCAGACAATCATACATTTGTATGTAAACACTTAGATAAGGTGTGTAAATACTTCAGGCTGCATTGTTTTGCAAAGATCTGTCCAGATTCTTCCACTTTGACTTTTCAAGTTTTGTTTCTCATATATGTGAGATGCGAGAGTTGCTTTCTGCTGAGAATAATCAAATGAGGAGACATCACTAGTTTCTCAGATTTTTAATGAAGATGGAGAATCTTTCACATTTTTGTTTTCACTGGTTTAGTCAGAAACTTAGAGTATGTAGTTCTTAAGCCATAAGGCATCCTCCAGTTTCACTAGAGAGGTTATTGGGGGAAAAAACATAAACAAAAATGTCGTGATCCTCTCACTGTAGCTACACAGAAAAAAAAGAAAAAAGCATAAGGAGAGGGGACTTAAGTACCTTATTCCATATAGATGATGCTATCACTAGAAAGAACAATGCAAATGAACTCTCCAAGCTGTGATCCTTCAGGGAACAGCCCCCACATTGCCTCCAAAGGGGCCTCCACGGAGGCTCCAAGGTTCTTGCAGGATTTGTTGTGGGAATACCTATTTGAATTCCTGCTGAGCAGGGGCTGCCGGGGCCGTGGGAGGAGGGTCAGGCCCTGCTGCCGCCAGCTGTGGGAGGCGGTGCCCTGCGGGAGCAGCCGAGGCGCAGAGCCTGGATCTGTCTGCTCCAGGAGTGTGCTGAGTGTCTGGAGTGATGGCTCCTGGAGTGACTAAGGCATCATCGTGGCAAACCAGGCCCTGCTTTAGGAAAGACTCTACCCAACGGGAATGTACTTTTTCCAGATATTTTTCACACTGACCATCTTTTGTTTCACAATCAGTTTAGAGATTACCAGGATTACATCTCGGCTGACTGCATGTTGGGGATTACAATGTTAGAAATTAATTGTCTAGGGTTAAGTTTAGTTGTAACTTGCTGACAGTTTAGCATGAGTGGGTCCTGCTCAAAACTTGTGTCAAGGAACTTTAAGTGAACTTTGTCAGCATGGAGAGCTAAGCAGGGGAGTAAACAGAGAAAGACTGGGTATCTTCAGATAAGAGCTGAGATCCTGAAGGGCCCCAGGATGGAAGATAAGAACAATTATGGCCTGCCCACGTGGACATGGAGAATGAATTCCATGAGGAGTTAGAAGACTCCAGACCATAAACCACCATTGGGCACAGGAAGATCAGGTACACAGACTGTGGGAATATAAAGGCCCAGGGATTTCTTGGTTTGGGATTCCTCTCCAAAGGCACCACCTCAAGCTGAAAGAAACTGACTCTGGCTCGGAACCTAGGGTCCAAACTCTTCCTTAACATTGCAAAACTTTGGAGGTGACATAGTTCACAGCTGAGTACCTGGACAAAGTCTTTGCACCATGTGGACAGCAGATCTGGCGTACAAATGTGTTTGAGGTTCTTGTTGGGGTGGCTGGTATGGAGTACTCAGTTCTGAAAGCAGAAGCTCCTTGAAGCTTAAGGGACACCAGATACCAGTGTGGGAGCTGTGGCTTGTGTGTAACGACTCAGGAGACTTTTACCAAACAGCACAGGCTGTAGAGCACGTCAGGCTCTTCTACCAGTGAGGAGGACTGGGACAGGGAGAAGGAGGAGGGTAACTTGGGTTACTTTGTGTGATGTGCTGAGCCTTGACTGAGGCTGCATTCTGACATCTGAGAACATGGTGTGATTCTGGGCTTGTAGCTGATTGTGGTAAAGACCTAGAAATACAGTTCCGCTGTAATCCACTGACAGCTGTAAATGCCTGTTATGAAGCAGACACAGTCATCATCTGTCCTGGTCACTGTGTTCTAGAGGGCCTGATCTGCAGTGCTGATTCAGTTGAACTCAAAGGCTGTGCCTTTTATGTTGTGGTAAAATAAACAAAAGAAAGGAGACATCTTTCCTGACTGTACAGAATCCAGTAAAAGGACCTCCAGTTTGAAGTGAGTGTCACATGAAGTTGTGAAGGGGATTTTAAATGTCCATCATGGGAAAACCACCCTGGAGAACTGTGTGTTACAATAAGAAACCAGAGGCATAACAGTGCAGACATCAGCCAAGCTATTAATGAAAAACTCAGATCTGTGTGATGCCAAGGGTGCTGGTGTGGAAATATACCCAAGGTAGTGCATGTACTGTGTTGAGCAATGCTGCAAGAAGGGAATACTTACAGACAACTTCTTAGATGAGTATTATGACATTTCCCAAGGGAACCATGGTCAACAATGTGAAGTACAATAATAAAGGATATAGCATAGTCCTGGTCAGATCAGTGACAGTCTCTGACATAAAGGATGCTTCAAGCAGCCAGAACAAAAGGGAACACAGCCCACCCAGTCAGGGGATGGCCAACCTGTGTAGAGGCTTCAGGCATGAATTACCTGAATGCACAGCTTCAGGAGAGAGCTGACATTTCTGAGCAAACTGAAAGCAACTAAGGAATTGCAAATTAACTTGGGGCTACTTCTACAAAGAAGAGCCATATGAAGTGACAAGAGATGAGTGAGTCTTGTCCCAGAAGCAGATCTTGTTTTGCTATGGAAATGTTATTTCTTCCTGCTTTACTGTATGACGCTACAGCTCTGCTGTTTCCCAGCCTTTCCTACAGAGCCTCAGCCGCAATCCTCCAGCTCGGGCTGCCTATCCCACCCTTTCTCCAGCTCCTTCCCCTCCCCGTCCCGCCGCGCCCGGGGGCGGGAGGCAGCAGCTGCCGCCTGTGCGGCGCTCGGCAGCCCGGGCCAGCCGCCCCTCCTTCCCCCGGGCTGCTCCGGAGCAGCCGGCACGTAGCGGCTCGGCCGGGAGAGCGACCGAGAGACGCTGCGGCGGCCTAAGTGGTTGCAGATGTGCAGCTGTATCGGGCTGGGGTCACAGCGGCCAGCAAAGGTCTGGGGAGGGGGTTTCGCTCAGCAGGGCGGCGGCAGCTTTAGGACAGAATGAGTTAGGTTGGAAAAGACTTCTCAGATCGAGTCCTGTCAAACGGGACCTTGTCAACTAGACCACGGCACTAAGTGCCACGTCCAGTCTTCCTTCAGCACCTCCAGGGATGGCGACTCCACCACCTCCCCGGTGAGCCCATTCCAGTGCCTAATCACCTTTTCTGTGAGGAAATTCTTCCTAATGTCCAGCCTAAACTCCCTACAGCACAGCTTAAGGCTGTGTTCTCTCTTGCCCTGTCATTCTTTCCCTGGGAGCAGAGCCCGAACCCCAGCTGGCTGCACCCTCCTGTCAGAAAATTGTGGAGTGATATCAAAGTCCCCCCCCCCCCGAGCCTCATCTTCTCCAGGCTAAACACCCATAAGCTGCCTCAGCTGTTTCTCATAAAACTTGTTCTCCAGACCCTTCACCAGCTCTGGTCTCTTCTCTGGACACACTCCAGCCACCATAATAGCCTTCCCAAACTGAGGGGCCCAGAACTGGGCACAGCACTCCAGGTGTGCTCAGTACAAGGGGACGATCCCTGGTCCTGCTGGCTACATTATTCCTGACAGAGGCCAGAATGGCCCCGGCCTTCTCGCCCACCTGGGCACTCCCTGCTGACTCGTGCTCAGACAGCCGCTCCCTGCGGGGTGTGAGGCATCACCCCCGCCCCCAGCACGCGGGTTCCTGGCTCTGACTGCGAGACCCGGGGCTGGCGGCCGGGCCCGAACAGGAAATGCCACAGGCCTTGCTAATGGACTGCTGAGGCCTCCTGTCACCCCGCGGGGCGCAGCTTCGGGGCTCCCCGGCCCTGAGGGAAGTGGCGCCTGACAGCGGGGAGAGCCTGGACCGGGGCGGCCAACGCTCGCTCTCCCCTCCCCCGCCAGGGCTCCCCGCGGGCTGCAGCGCGGCCAGGTCTGAACCTGTTCCCGCCGGAGCCCGTGGCCGGGAGCCCAAACGCACCGCGGGGCCTTGGCTGCGATTTGAAATCGGGGCGGCCCCGCCTCGCCCCCGCCCCCGCCTCCCTCAGCCTCTCACGGCCGAGGGGCAGGGCCCGGCTGCCATGGCAACCCCACAGCCTTCGGGGGCGGAGCCCGGGGGCGGGACATGCGGGCGCTGTAGCCAATCGCAGCGGCGAATGGCGCCTGCAGCGCCTGGCGGCAGCCAATAACAGTCGCCGCCTCTGCCTGGTGGGCGCGGTCTCCGGGGAAGGCCCGCCCCCGGCGGACGAGGGTCCCTTTGTGGGGTTTGACAATAAGATGGCGGGCGGGGGGAGGCGGGGCCGGTTAGCCCCGCCCGTCCCTCAGGCGCGGAGCGGGCGGTGAGGCGGGAGCCGAGCGGGAGATCCTGCGCGGGCGTGCGCCGGCGACAGCAGTGGCAAGGTTGTGAGTACGGTGGGCTGGATCGGGCTGGGCTGGGTCGGATCAGCGGGAAGCCGGTGCCGGCGGAACCCGTGGAAGGGACGGGATCGATTCAAAATGGCGGCGAGAGCGCGGGGCGATGAGTAACCGCCGGAGCGCTGAGGGGGCCGGGGCGGCGGGACAGGCGGCCCGTTCCGCACTTCTCCTCCGCTCGGTCCCTTCCGCAGCTGCGCTCCCTCATCGTCCGCGCCTCTCCCGGGCACTCCGCTGCCCTCCCACGGCTGGGGAGCTCCCCCTCGCTCCCCGCCCCGGTCCCGCCTCTCCCCCCGGCTCTGCGGGCTCCCCCTGCCCAGCGCTCCCGGCCCCCACCTGCTTTTCCGGGAGCTCCTGCCCCATCTGCTCAGCCTGCCCTTCCCCGGGTGCTGGAACCCCTTCCCAAATCTCTCGAGTGCCGGAGAGGTGCCTGCCAGCCCCCAGAGCCCCGGGGGTGGGCAGACCCCAGTGCTTCATAGGGGCCTTTGTTCCAGTCTGAATAGCGATGCTTCTGGCCTTACCATCCCTCTGCTGTGTCTGCATCCCACCTTACACCTCGACACCACCACATGGGCACACGTGCATAGCTAAAGAGGAGGAGTAGCTCTCTTTCCGTCTTTTTCTCCACTATTACACAGAGCTTTGGTTTCTTCCCACGGTTCTTAGAAAAGCCAGTGTTGGAGTGGAGAGGATTAGTGTTGGTAGAGGGGAGATACGGCCCCTTCTTGCTTTCCCGTGCTAACCATCGTCACTGTACTTAGGGCTGTACATAAAGCACCACCATGTTTCACTGAACCTCCAGCACTGGCCTCGGTACTTCTTGACTGCTTTCTCCTAAAGATAAGCACTGCTGAAATTCCCTATCTTCTCTGTTAGCCCAGTTAGTGGGAAGCAGCTTTTTTCCCTTAAGTACTTAACTATCTCTTTGCAGTGTATCACTATGAGTCCAAATTGAGTGTGAACCTGGAATGTCTTAAGTTGATGCTCTAATAAGAATTGCATCAAATTTCAAGAACCTTTTTTGTAAAGCAGACTGGGAATTTGTTGATCCTAAAAGCAAAACTTGTAATGAATTACATAATGCTGTGCTATTATTTATAAAAAGAAGCAAAACAACAAAACCCACAAAACTTCTTTTCCCTTCGTGCACTGTGCTGCAGCTAGCTGTTGTCTCCTTGACAACATTTTTTTGCATAGCTGTTTCAAACAGCAGTTTAGTTGAATACACAAAGTTTGGGCTTGTGACCCTGGGGTAGCAGAGGAAGAAGGGAGATTATGAGTAGCTCATCCAGATTCTGCTTCTTGGATGGAGAAAGGTGCTGCTTGAAATTATCGGGGGATTTTGAACACCTTGACTGTCTTGCAGCAGTCTTGCTCTGATGTACCAATAAAGGTTTTATACAATGGCTAATGCCTTACAGTAACAGAGGTCCATGTGGTGGTTACTGACCTGGGGAAGAACCTGGAATCACATGCAGCAGCTTTTACACATTATTATATTGCATGGGAAAACTTTCCTTCTGTAGTGTGTAAATAGATTACAGACTGGCCTGGCGTGCCAGCACCCCCTGTCATTTAGGTTGTGGATGTGATAGTGGTTCTTTCACCAACAGCAACGGTCCCCTCCTGTATTGTCCACTATCTTGGGAGGCAAACAGCCACAGCCTCTCCCTCTAAAATTGTCAGATATACCAAATATCAGTTTGTTTTTCTCATGACTGCACCATCTTTACCTGTAGTTCTTCTTGGCAGGGGGGTGGAGGAATGAATGTTTGGTGTTGGATGTTTGTTATACCTTGTCACCTACCCTCCAATAAAGAAGAAATTTTGGGATTCAAATAGTTACCAGACACAGGCTCTCAAAGAGATCACTTTTCATTTATAGAATGTGTTCAAAGTGTACCCGGGGAGCAAAAACTTGTGAACTTTTATAGTGTCATAAAGTGTTTGCCAGAAATAAGAAATAGTTTATTGACTTGATATGGTCTGACTGAAGTTGTAGTTCAGATGCCTTGAGACACTGTTCCTAAAGTTGCTGTGAGCTCAGTCCATTAAAAAAAAAAAAGACTATGAGTTGTTTGAAATACAGTTTCCATGACATAGCATCATTTAGCTTGAATATCTGGGATCGAGTCAAAAGGTTTTGGCTTGAGAATGTTAAAGGTGGTTTTTTTTCCATTGTGGTATTTTAACGAGTATGCAGCTTCTTGAGGAAAAACATGTTTTCTGCTGTTCCCACCCCCAAGTCCTTTGTCATCCACCTTCTTCTCCCTCCATTTGAGAGCAAGCAATCTTGAAAAATTGTTTATTACTACACAAAATAGAAAATAAGAACAGATGTCCATGTGCATCCTCTTTATTTGTTTCTTTTCCAGATATGCATTTTAGTTGCAGACGCAGAACTGTCTTGTACTGCACAGACATGTCTAGAAAAGTATCTGAATTGTTTCCATAGTTTATTATAAAAGTTTTTGTAGCCTGTTGGAACAGCATTCTTTTTCATTTCAGTCATTAAGGGAATTGTTGGATGTGGTGGGAGGTTGTATTTGAGATATCAAATCTTATTATGCTTTAAATGGGATTTAAAAACTCAGCCTTTATTGTTAAAGCAGTTTAATTACTGTCATTACTTTCGTTATTGTCATCTTGCTAAGTAAATCTTAGTCATAAAGTTTCTGTGCGGGAAAGGAAAATTCTCTCATGTTTTGCTGTGTTAGAGTTTTGTGTTTGTGCCACCTCATTTTCTCTAGATGCTACAGAGATATACGTGGGTTTGTACAAAAAGGTGAAAACTATAGTTTTGTAATAAAAGTAAGGAAGACTTGCTTTCATTACCTTTTGTTTGTGTACACTTTAATGCCCCTATGAAAAAATTTTGTTTGCTCTTTAAGTGGCAAAGCTGTAGGCATAAGGGAAAGGCTGGTCCAAAGGTCAGGGCAGTAGCCTAGGACTTGGAATTAAACTGGCATTTTCCTCCTGCTGCAGATTTTGGGGGTATTGTTGGCCAAATCACATTTGTGCTCTAATTGTGCATTGGGTTTAATAGTACTATTCATGTTTGTGGGAATGATGCTCACATCATACAGGACAGAGATACTGAAGGAAAACTGTCTTGTTCTGCATCTCCTGTCCCTGCCTGACATCCTGCTTCCTTCCCTGTGCTTGGCAGGTGGTGCTGTCACTTTTACTGCATGGACTCTTGCTCAGTAGCATGGGAGAAGAGGAAGGACTGCATCAAACACAATTCCTGGTACGCCACTTTTTGCTTCTTAAATGAAACCTTAACCTGGTACTCTGCAGTCACAAAAACAGGATGGCAAAAAACTGGCTTTGTGATGTAAGATACTAATTGAAAGCAAGTGTTAGAAAAAATCCAGTGAATGCTGTGAAAGGTTTATCTTTAAGAATAGATAAATGTTTTTCCTCTGCTTCTAGGTGGCCAAGTGTGTGTGATGTATTGAGATTTTCAAGTTTTCTCCTGTGTTCTGTTCTCTTGGTGTGCCTTTAGAAATGCCAAATTAAGATGTATGAAAACCAGGTTAACATTCAGTTGAAATTTTAATTACTCTTCACAAGAATGTAAGTTGAAATAAAAGAATCTTCAAACTCTGCACAGTGTTTAATGTTTGATGATGTAACATGCATGATTTGTAAACAGTCCCAAAAGGTGTTTCTAGAGGTTGTTTCACATGGGGGAGGAAGGGTATGTTCAGAAATTACTGTACATAGAAGGGTTGGAAAAATTAAATAGGATATCCTCTGATAGGAAGTTTGCAGGAATGTCTAAAAATCTGGAAAAGGAACTATAGAGCAACAACAATACTGAGTATTTAATAGGAGTAATGGAAATATGTTAGCTTTCAGGAAAATATTGTAGAAGAAACATCCAAAGTATTTAATACATACCTAATCCATGGATTGCTTTTAGGAAGTTATGAAAAATTACTGCAAGACCAGGTTTATTCTATATTGTAGTCTCTGCACATTATGATTTCTAAAGAGTTTTGCACCTTCAGTGCAAAGAAATCTTTTAAGAGTTGGCAAATCCCAATGAAGGTTATTTCATGGATATAAACAGCAGTGTTACAAGTGTTGTACAGAGTCAGACCAAGTGTTTATCTAGCTGCTGTGCTATCCCCAGGTTTTCACAGTAGATAAGCATGTAATGTATTTTGAAAGGAACAGTGTTGTTGCCCTTTGGTGGATTTTTAGTGTCTCTGAAAAAGCTGAGAGAGAATTCCTTGAAAATATGTGGAATGTACCGTAGCAACCAGAAAAGCAAGGTAGAGTTTAGGGATTATCAAGGAAAATGGGAGGTTATATAGAAAGACACTGCAATAGTATTTTGGTTTTATCAGCTTGTAGTTGAAAAACTGTTTTGTTTGGGTCACTACCTTGGAAAGATGCCCCCAAACAGTGGGCAAACAGGAATTCTAAGGACAGAAGACTTAGGAGGAAAATAAGGAATTAGCATAAATGTAAAGATTAGGTATCAGATGTCATTTGTAGCCCGAATTTTATAAGACTTAAGTGATATATATTGCATTTTAAAAAGTTACTTTGTATTCCAAGGGACCAGCTGCAGTATTTGCTTGGGGCACTGTTGTCAAAATTAGTGCAATTCAGAAGAAGAGCTGAGGCTGGTACTTGGGAGGTACCCCTTGTAGATTTCAGCAAGTGATTTTAGGTGTGAATACTGAAAAGCCTCCATGCACCCTGTGTATTTTTAGCTGGTAAACCTAAGCTACGAATACAGGAATTTTCCTGTCTTAGTCAAGTGGGAAAGGAATACAGAAGCCCATACAAAGGATGACTGTGACTGTCCTTACTGGACTTGCCCAGTTCTTACTGGAATTACTCAGTTCACCTACTCACCTAAGGAAGGGAACCGGAAGGACTGCTCTGGGCACCTCTGCTGAATGTCTCAAGTTACATGGAACAAATCTAGATATTACTCTCCTTGTAGCCAAATAAGCTAATCTTTTCACATGTGCTGCCCATGGGATGTTTTTTTTTCATGTTACTGTTAGGCATATTAATATTCTGGAGGGATCAAATCTTTTAAAGATGGTGTGCCAGGTTGTATTTTTATTTCCAAAATCAGAGGTTAAGCATGCTAGTAGAAACTCTCCTGGCAGAGAGGAGTGAGGAGAGACTGCCTCTGCAGTAGGGGAAATGCAGCCGGGGAGATGTTTGCTTCTGTGCGAGGCAGCGGCTCCTGGCTGGCATCAAGTGCGGAGCTCAGTGGGAGCTGGGAGCCCCTGCCCTCTCTGATGCCATGCCTTGTGGGAGCCAGGAGCTGGGAGCCCCTGCCCTCTCTGATGCCATGCCTTGTGGGAGCCAGGAGCTGGGAGCCCCTGCCCTCTCTGATGCCTTGTGGACATGCTAACCCCTGGTTCCCGAATGTCGCCTTTGGGACCCAATCCACATGTTCCTGACCCCTGTTGTACCACACTGGCCATTCTAGAACATGGTATGACAATTCTGATGTTTCTTTTTAATAAAATATTAAAGTTCACTGTTCTCTTTTTTAGTACCATTTTTTTCCTCCTCCCTCTCAAACTGTTTATATTGTACATGATTTTTTTTTTTTATTTGTTTGGTTTTTTTATCAGGACACAATGTTTATGAGAGGATTAAAGAGAAAATGTTTTGATGGTGAAGAAGATATTGAAGGCACTCTGGCTGGTATTAAGGCTATTCCTTCCTACAATCTCCAGCGGCAGTCGCTTCTAGATATGTCCTTGGTTAAACTTCAGCTGTGTCATATGCTGGTGGAACCCAACCTTTGTCGTTCCGTACTCATCGCCAACACGGTACGGCAGATCCAAGAGGAGATGACTCAAGATGGGACTTGGCAGATGATAAATACACAGAGCACAGGGCAGGCATCCCTGGATCGTCTCGTTTCCACAGATATCCTCTGTCGTTCATCTAGGGATCAAGCTGAGGGAAAGAATGGTTCAGCCTATGGTACCTTCAATAAAGACTTTGAGAGTGACCAGGCACAAGATAGTTCAGAAACTATGTCAACAGCCTCTGCAGTGCAAACACCAAGAAACCTGCAGAGCAACATGTGGGAAATGGAGAGTCCACAAGAAAATAAAGGAAGCTTTCAAAAATCTTTAGATCAAATATTTGAGACACTGGAGAATAAAAGTCCTAATACTGTTGAAGATCTGTTTTCAGAAGTTGACAATTCTTATTATGATCTTGATACTATGTTAACTGGCATGATGAGCAACACAAAAATGGGACACTGTGATAGTCTTGAGACATTTTCTTCTCCAACAAATACAGCTTCTAACTCTAATTGTAAATCTGATCTTAATGACCTTGATCATATTGTGGAAATCCTTGTTGAATCCTGAACCTCCTTGTGTGGAGGTAAAGATCTGTTCATGGGAAGAAAAGACTTGAGAAAGCAATTTCCACAGTTTGTTCTATCAAATCTGCAAGAGTATTTTACGAATATCTATATATTATATAGATATATATATTAAGAAGCACTTCATATTGCAAAATAGTGTTAACTCTTAAAGTTAACATGCAACTTGTAGTGTAATAATCTGATCTATTGTCCACTGAACTGTAAGTACATATGGTAAATGTTTCTACGTTGGGGGTCCAAGGCTCTTGAAATTGGGTTCCTTTTACCAATTTGTTTTAGCCTTTGATAGAGGATATCCTCAGGGAGAGGGATTCTCTTATCTTCTTATACTTCTCCCATAAAAATGGTAATAAACAGAGGGAGAAGCTGGATAACTGGTTTCCTGTTACCCTCCAGTTTCCACTTTGTTACATGACAAAACTCCTACCATACCTGCTGCTTCTGTTTTAAGTCCCTACATGGCTCTTAAAGAGCAGTATGCAATAGTTCTTGTTATCCTTGCTAGCTTCTTCTGGGTTTTGCTACAATTTTTACTTCAAAGATAGTTTTAAAGTGTTTATTGGTGTTTAGATTTTTCCAGGTATTTTCCTAAAATATATTTTTTACTACAGATGTTATGTCAGCTGCTAACTTAGTAACTTTTGATCATATCTGCAGTTGATGTATTTTTTGCAAGATTTTCAAAAAGGGATGTTTTTTTACCATGAGCTACCCAATGTAGTTCAGTAAAAGTGTATGTAAATGTAAATATGCAATTTTATACTTTGCATTAAAATGTAAGAGCTGTTTTCATGATTCTGTTTTCTAGAGTAGTACTTTACTAAATTGAGAATTGTACATCTATGCTTTTCATACTCCACATATTTGAATATCATTATAGGAAGATCTTTGATCTAGCTAGACACAATTACATTTAATTCATTTCAGACCATACTTCTTTTGTTAACTACAAACCTAAATGATGCAGGTTTTTATTTATGTGTATTTATATGTAAATGTCATCAAGTGAATTGTTTATCATTGAAGTCTACCATCAAATATTTGTTTATATGGGATAACTATCTTGCACTAATTACTACAAAAAGTGTTATTAGCGGCCTTTAAGTCTCACTGGTTGGTATGTCATGATGTCTTGTTATAATTAATATGCTCCACTCTTACCAAGGGTTTCCTCTTGGCTTTTTTTAATAACAAAAACTGTAATACAACATGGGATGGTGGTCTTTTCTTCCAGCACATTTGGTTTAGAGTGTATATAACTAATCTTCTTCCTA
This sequence comes from Emberiza elegans, assembly GCA_024865655.1. Classification (NCBI taxonomy): domain Eukaryota; kingdom Metazoa; phylum Chordata; class Aves; order Passeriformes; family Fringillidae; genus Emberiza; species Emberiza elegans. The sequence goes on from JALJVW010000139.1 coordinate 34,579,252, forward strand.
GCAGACTTTTTTGGGGGAAGGGGATAATTGGGTATAGCCTATGATTTTATTATAAATAACAAATGTTTCCCATCAGAAGCTGCTACTGGGGAAAAGCCCCAAGCTAGCAGGGTATAGGGAAGGGGGAAAATATGGATTGGTTTCTAGAATATGTGGGCCATGGCTGTGCCAGGGGAAGACATCTGTCAGTAACGTGGTTGTTTTCTGTAGATCTGAGCCAAGCCAGTTGCTGAAGAAGAAAAGAGAACCTTGCTGTGTGTGACAGGCTCTGCCCTCCCATGAGTGACCTTGGCTACAATGCAGATTCTCAAACCTGGAAGGGGACTGGAGGTGGAGGTGCCAAAGGCATGTTAAGAACATTTGAGTATCACTTCAAGAATAAGGAGACCACTGAGCTTACCTGCTCTAGAACCATCTGCTTTGAGGAAAGATGTCATTTAGCTAAATTTTGTAAACTCAACAGTTAAATGTATACTGGCTCCATCTTCTGAAACCATGCACTTTGTGTGAGTCTTCAATGAACTAGAAGATGTTTCCTTGTATTAAATTTAGCATAAGATAACTTGTAATTGCTGTAGTTAAACTTTGATTAATAACCTTATATTAAAGGAAGAAATAGCATATAGGCACTTGCAAGTTCAGTCTGTAGGATACAGCTGGACCACAGAGAAACCTATGCCTTAATTGAGAGATCACTTACAGGTATTGCAGCAATAAATTCTGATTCAGAAGGATCCAAATATAGATTAAAACTGTCATCTCACAGTGAAATAAAGCTGGCTTATGTGGTAGTGTTATAGTATCAGAAATTCTTTCAGAAATTATAAATATGCAGGTAATCGTTCTTGCTGCTTTTCTGTGTGTGAACCACAGAACTGGAAAGCAGATGCCTTAGGGTAAAACAGAGAGCCAGTTTTAGTTTTATAAAGGAAATATCAGCATTGATTGGAATAACTAAATATCTTCTGTTCCTCTGGGAAACTTTTCCAAAACTGCTCTGAACTGTGTTGAAAACCCACAGGTTTGAGCAACTGTGTGTGTTCCCCTCTGCCCTCATACCCTCTATTTTCATTAAATGAGCAATTTCATGTTAAGATATCTTAAAAATGCTCTTCCCCACCTCCTTAGTTTACATCAGTCTACATGTTACAGAGAGGAATCAGAATAACTTGTTCATAACTGTTAAACTGTGTATGTCAAATGCACATGTGTGTATTTATAACTCTATACTTCATCTTGCTGGGTGCATTCCTTTACTGAGGAAGCTGTGCCTACTTAAAACAATTTATAGAGTCTACTTGGCTTAACAGGAAAGCTGTTAGGTAAGTAGGCATTTGTGGAGTTAAGCATTTAAACAGAAATATATATCCTGTTTTATTACATTCTTAAAACTTATGCCAAATCTTATGTGCTCTTACAAGCCTGATATCTTGGCTCAGCAGGTATAAGAATTGGTATTGCTGAAACTTGCACAGTCACCATGCAGAACTGTTGGGTGCCTACAACTGGTCTGACTTTGCAGAGACCAGTCTGTAAAATCAGCTTGTCTCCCTATTGCTTTAATAATGTGTCTCAGTCTAATTCAGCTTCTCCTGGTTAAAAAAAATAGAAAAAAGAAGCTTTATTTTTTAACTGCTATTCTCATTTCTTTAGTGAGCTGTTACTACAAATGGTGAGAGATGATACTTGCTGATGGGGATTTTCTTAATTTCTACATCTAAATGGGAAATTTAAAAAAACGTAGTTTCTTAAATTAGGAGAGGCTTCTGACAGATTTTGCTGCCACTCCCAGCAGCCTTTTTTCTCTCGTGCTCCTAGGGAAGAGTTGTGGAGCTTGCACAGCATCAGTGCCATGTGTCAGACAAGGCTGTTGGCCTGCTGATGGCACTTGCAGCACAGCAAGCACTGTCAGGCACACAGCTAATATCCAATCTGCTTCCTTTGCAGGTAGCACTGAGTATCTGTGCCCCTTCTGTGCCTGTGGTTTTATTTCTCCTTTTCCCTTGCCAGAAAATCAGAGATCAGGCACAAGAAGTGCAAGGATCCAGGCTGCTGTAATAATGGCTTGTCTGCTTATTGCTTCTCTGTTTGTGTGGTGTTTGTTAGTTTCTTTTAACCCCTCTCTCTGCTGCAACTCTGGGAGCTTGCCTAGCAAAAAACATCACCTGTCTCTACAACCAGAGCTATATTTGCCTAAAGGACAAATTTGGTCAGTGAAGAGAATCAGGTCTTTGAATGAAAAAAGCACCTTTCCTGAGCAGACTGCCTTGGAGGCACAGCAGTGAAGGGTTTCAGCCTGGAGCAGGTTGGGATTCACACAATCTGAACCTTCAGACTCACCAGGAATTACCTGTTCTCAAAGCTGTCCTTAGACTTTTTGAAGTCTTGAGTATGTCTGGGCTGCTTTAGTAAGCATTTTAAAAGGCATAATTGTAAATTGACTGAGAGTATAGTTTAATATTGTAATTATCAGACCATAATGGATTTTTTGTCTCAGAATATTGATTTGTGTGACTGCTTTACAGTCTTGCAGCTTATTCCATATTCCCTTATAGGTAAATGAACTGTCAAAAGCTAGAATGAAAAAAAACCCAAGACATTTGCTTTCTGACATCACGATGCTGCAAGGATCCAGGCTGCTGTAATAATGGCTTGTCTGCTTATTGCTTCTCTGTTTGTGTGGTGTTTGTTAGTTTCTTTTCACCCCCTCTCTCTGCTGCAACTCTGGGAGCTTGCCTAGCAAAAAACATCACCTGTCTCTACAACCAGAGCTATATTTGCCTAAAGGACAAATTTGGTCAGTGAAGAGAGAATCAGGTCTTTGAATTGAAAAAGCACCTTTCCTGAGCAGACTGCCTTGGAGGCACAGCAGTGAAGGGTTTCAGCCTGGAGCAGGTTAGGGATTCACACACGATCTGAACCTTCAGACTCACCAGGAATTACCTGTTCTCAAAGCTGTCCTTAGACTTTTTTGAAGTCTTGAGTATGTCTGGGCTGCTTTAGTAAGCATTTTAAAAGGCATTATTGTAAATTGACTGAGAGTATAGTTTAATATTGTAATTATCAGACCATAATGGATTTTTTTGTGTCTCAGAATATTGATTTGTGTGACTGCTTTACAGTCTTGCAGCTTATTCCATATTCCCTTATAGGTAAATGAACTGTCAAAAGCTAGAATGAAAAAAACCCAAGACATTTGCTTTCTGACATCCACGATAAGACAAATAAAAATGCTTTCAAAAATTACTTCTGTTCAAAGTGAAAATATGCTTGTGTCTCAAGCCTAGGATGTAGTCCCATATGCAAAAAAACCCCATGACTGATGATGACAAAAAATTTTGTTTGCTCATCACTTCTTAAATGAGTGCTATTTCACACTCTGACTAATACTAAGAGTACAAAGCCACCAAGTTTCAAAGAAATGAAATAAACATCTTGGGAACATGCGTATTTTTGTCAATCTGGCTTATTAAGTACAAGGTTTTGCAAGGATTGTCTGAACTTCTTTTGGTGTCTCTTGCAAAGTTGACAGCTAAGATAAGTTTTCCTACTTTTTTCCCAAGGAATTTTCATGGAGGGGTGAAATCCCATCGAATAATTTGTCAGGAAAGAGACTTATTTTAGATGTCTGTAAAAATTTTTTTTGTTTTGAAAAAAAAACCTAGTGAAAAATACAAAAAATTCATTATTTGACATGATTTTCTTAAGTTTGTATGGTAGCTCTTTCTTCAAAAAAAAACCAATAATTATTCATTCGCTTAGCCAACATTCCCCCAAAATGAGTGGTTTATGACCTGAAAAATTATTGTGGTAAATGTCCATGCATGACAAACATGTCAACAGGAAAACCTAATGCCAGCAGCTGCTTTGCATTGTTAGGGAAACATTTGAGTAATTTCAACTGTCATCTTTTTAGGGAAGAGTAATTGAAGGTACAGGTGATTACATGACTGCTTGCAAAACCAGAATTAATCAGAAATTGTGTCCCCATGTATGCTGTATTTGGAAGTCCCTGTGGAGCTTCCCATGGAGTAGGAAGTGCAAGGATGTACTGCAATAGTAAAATGCTGCAGCAAAGGAAATAGTATATACTATTTTTCATGTTCCATTTACAGACAAGATTTAGAGAGGAAATCAAGAAAAAGTAACTTCACCCTGGAGTTGTGCAAGCTTACAAAACAGGACTTCCAAAGGGAAGAGTGGGTACGTTGATAAAAAACTCAAAACCCAAAAGAGTTTAATATGTAAAAGAAAAAAAACCTCAATGCTTGTAACAAATTCACTTTTCTGTGTTTGAAATCATTACTGAGAGAAAGGCTAGACATGGAAAGCACTGGGTGTTTGGATTATTTTGTGTCCAGTGAACTGACTGAAGTTTAAGACAAAATTGTTGAATGGTTAATTGTTTAAATTGAAGCTTGATACTGTTATTTGATTTTTTGCCTCTGCTTTGTTCAAAAGGTATAGGGGAAAGTGCTTTTTCTTATAAATTGTGATTCTTTTGACAAAAGAGAACAATGGCTAATTTCCTATCTGAGAAATATTCGGTAAGGTGATGTTTGGTTTTGTAATAACCATCTTGTGTCATGGCTTTTTCTAATAAACTCGAGTAGGTGTAGGAATAGTTTGTTCACAGAGGGTTTACCACCAAGAAGAGGTGATAAAACTAACCAGGGTTTGGTGCAGTGTGCTCTGCCTTTCTCACTTCCCTGTGGAAGGGTGGCATAACACAATCATTCAGCTTTAGAACAGCTCATTCCTTTCAATCAAATCCATCAGATCTCACAGTCACTATGTTTTTAGAAAGTTCCAAGTGTGGAGATACCAGAAGAAAACAGCATTCTGTACTGATAACCAGTAATCCAGATAAGGGAGAGATACAAGTTTCCAGGCATGAGACCAGCTTCAATTAGAGCTCATACCTTAGACACAGAGTGATTAATCACAGGCATAAATCCATAGGAAAGCAGACTTCATTAGTTCTTGTGTTCCTGGAACTGTGTTTTTGAATGGAGGCCGAGTGTGAAGGTAAGAAGAAGTAGCAAAGCCCCAGGATTCCTTTCAGATGAGTTATATAGAGACCTTGATTGGTTTGGGGGTTGTGTTTTTCCCTGGTTTATGTGAAATTTGCTGCAAAAGCAAATATGCTGCTCGTGAGAATGGCATCCTGGCCTGCTGCAGTGAGTACAGTCATACTGAAAGGCCATGTTTAAAGCTTTAAAAAATTATATAAAATCCTTGGTTTGCCTCAAGCTTAATTCAATACAAAATGGGAGAGCATTATACTCCTAGAACATGACCTCATTTGAGAATGTCAGGACCTTTTAAAGGAAGATTTTTGTGAAGAAAGACTGTATGTGAGCTCAGCCTTCTGAATTCTTCACTGTGTGAGACAAGCATGGCTCCTCTAGCACATGAGACATTAAATATTGCCAAGCTGAACAAGGTTCCAGTTCTTTTATGCGAATCCCACTGTTTACACAAGCAAAAAAGTGACCAAACCCTTTGAAAATAATCACCTATTTTGTGTCACTTATATTATTATTCTTCAGGTGTTAAGCCATGGATCCAAAGTTCTGATGCATGCATTTAAACAACTCCAGGTTCTTTTTTTCTGTAGCTCTTGTCAGATCATGCTTGAAACAACTGACTTTTCTAGAAACACCCACTATAGAAGGCACATTCACCCTTTTCTATTGCATAGAACAAAAACTGCTTACAGAGCAGCTGACCACCTCAGGTTAATCACTCAAGCAAGAGTGAGGAGAGCAGGGTGACCAGTGTTGGTGTCTTTCTGGAAGGTCTGCTGGACTGGAGGAGAATTGCTGTACCAGAGACTCAAGCATTGAGCTGGAGAGGGAGAGTTGTCCAGGACTGTCCTGGTGCTGCAGGGATGCCCAGAGGTCACAGACTTTTGGCCAGCAGGGATCAAGTCTACAAAACCTAATCTTGGCTCAAGCTAGGGGGACACTTTGGTGGTACTGCTAGTTAAACTACCCCTTTATATTCCACATTAGACATAATGATTCCAGATCCATCCCTTCTGCACCAGCTACCTTTGTACGCCTGTCCTGTGTCTGTCTATTCCTTGGAGATAATCCCCAGCAGATGGCAGGGGTCGGTCCTGCTGCAACACTCCTGGCTGTCCCCGGTTGACTTCAGCAGACAGAAGAATCCTGAACATCTCAGAGTTACTCCTCCACTTAAGCGACAGTGTGTGGTGGGGAGGAAGGGACCTGGGGGAGGTGTTTGGTCCACTCCTCCCCCTCAGCGCTGACACAGGTCCTGCACTTACCCTTAGTGCGGCAGATGGACCATGGGGGTCGGGGTGTCCCCCCTGAGCCATTCCAGGAGGTGACACAGCTCGGGCAGCGTGTCCAAAAGGATTCATTAGTGCTCCTCATGGCAGCACTCGCTCCCCTTCTGTGCTCCGTGACCCCCGGCAGTGAGGTCAGAGCACAGCTGTGGCTGGGGAACTGGGGACACCATGCTGCAGGAGAGAGGTGGCCTGGAGAGAGGTCCCTCAGCAAGGGACCCGCGGGGGTCACCTTGGCTTTCTGTCTCTCTGCCCTTCACCCCCACTGCACGCTCCTACCCCTGCAGGAGTGCCCATCAGGAGACACAAGGGTTAAAATCTGTTGGACCTGAGGGTTTAAAAGAAAAAAATCTCCTTTGCTGAATAATCACAAAAAGCAGCTGATCTTTCCTCGAAGTTGTAGTGTATCTCCACCACAAAATCACAAATGTTTCTGGAGTACTTATGAGACTGACATGGAACCCTGTGTGTGAGCTTGGTCTCTGCTTGCTGACCATATAGGAACCCATCTGTGCAAATGTCCTTGAGTTTTGTTTGGATTTTACTGTCCTAGAAATTGGCTCTTCCAGAGATGGGTTTAGATCAAGCAGCTTTCAGGGGATGCATCAGGTAACCAACCCATGGCAAGGTTCGACAAAGGATCAAAATCGATCTTTACAAATACTTCAGTGTCAGATTTTGAAATCTGGTTTGTACAAACGCTCGTGCCAATGTAACTTGATTACGCAAATGCCCATGAAAAGCAAATAGGAGGTTTGAGCATGGCTAAAACCACCTCATTTTTGAAGAAAAAAAAAATCAAGTGAATATTCATGGGAGAATTGTGCAATGTTTGACGTAGCTCTAGGGCTGGTCGGGAGACGTGTGCGCCTCGTTTCCCAACAGGCCTGGCACCGGGGCGTAGTAGGAACGCTGCTCTGTAGAGGCCCTGGGCGTGCCTTTCACTGAAATTCGGTAGTTTTGGTCACAGACGGACAGCGAGTTTATACAAAAAAGGGGGGGGGGCAGGGGGTGGTTGTGGGTTTGGGTGCGGGCTGGCCGGTGGCTCCGCAGTGGTTTCACGGCGCAAAGTGCGGCAGCAGCAGCGGCGTGCGGAGCAGCGCGGTGCGGAACGGAGCCGAGCCCGGCGCGGCCGCTCCGCCATCCCCGGCAGCGCGGGCGGGGCCGCCCCCGGAGCGCCGCGCCGGGAACGCGGGACTCGGCGGCGCCCGCGTGCCCATTGGCCGAGCCCAGCAGCGCGGCCCCGCCCCCCGGCTCTCCCGGCTCGCTCATTGGGCAGTGCCGCGGGACCAGCCGTAGCCCCGCCCCCTCGGCTGGCCGACCAGTCAGAAAATGGTTGCCGGGCAGGTTGAAAGGGCCGGCGGCCAATGGGAGTGCGGGCAGCTGGCGCGCGCGGTGCACGCAGCGCCCCCCCGCGGGAGCCGCGGGCGGAGGGAAGGGCGGAGCGGAGGCTGCCGGGGCCCGGCGGGGGTGGCGCTGCCTCCGCCTCCTCCCGGCCCGAGTCCCAGCCCCGCCGAAGGGAGGGAGTGCGGCCGGCCGCGAACGAACGGGGCTTCCTCTGCTCCCAGGTGGGGCGCCGGGCGGGAGGCGACGGGAGGGCGCGGGGCTGGCAGCCGGGGGCAGGGGGAGGGCGGCGGCGGTCGCGGGGTGACGGCAGGGCACGGCGAGAGGCCGAGGCGGGGGCGGCGGGAGCCCCGACGGGGCGGGGGGGCCCTGCCGGTGAGGGGCGGAGGGGCAGCCGGCGGTGCGGCGGGAGAGGAGGGGACAGCGGGGACAGGTGGAGCGGACGGCGGGCCCCGGGGCGGTGCGGACAGACGGCGGCCCGGGGAGCTGGGCTGGGGCCGGGGGCAGAGCGGCGCCGGGGTGTGGGTGCGGCGGCCCCGGGGAGCCGGGCTGGGCGCGGAGGGAGCGGCCGGAGCGCGGCCGGCGGTGGAAGTTGTTCGCGCAGTTATAATTAGCCCGGCCGGGGTCCGAGCGAGCCGGGCGGAGGGAGGAAGGGGGAGGAGTGTAACTTTTCGCAGCTCGGGAAGCCCGAGGTTGTCTCTGGTTACCGCTGCCCACGGCCGCGGCGGGGGCGGGACGGCCGCAGGAAGCACCGACGCTCCTTCCACAAAGGCCAAATGGTGGCAGGAGCCGCGGGAGCGGCTGCGGGAGGGCGGCAGGAAAGGGCTCCCCCTGAATCCCGGCCGCTCCATCCTGGCTCTCCTGATCGCTGCCGCTCGGTACTTGCGACTTGCGTATAAGCTGCAGTTACGTTTTTAATAGCAGGTTTTGCTGGGTTTAATAAACGTGTGTTAGTCTGGGCTACGAGCAGGTGGATGGGACTGGAGGAGCATAAAGATTGGTCGCTGTGCATATTGCAGATTTAGCTCGCAAGTGGGTGCAGTTAATAATTTCTGCCCTAGTTAGGCCTGGAATTTTTCGAACTGTGTTGGAATGCTCCTTTCTAAAAGCATAGGTGGGAGCCTTATGCAGTAATTTTCCACTTTATTTTTGATGTGGCTAAAATTCCGTAGTTCGGGCAGTTAACTGCAATGTGGGAAATGCCATTAACATTTAAATGATGCTGTAATTTCAAAATTCTAAAGTGACCCCTAAACACACACTAGGAAGGGAAGACAGAAAGTAATCCACTAGAGAGATAATTCATAGTGATTTGCAGCTACTGTGTCTTCTAGAGTTGTTTTTTTTTTCCTAACAGATTGTAAAAATTACACCTAATAACCTTACTTTTGTGCTTGTTCCTGACACTTAACCCAGTGTGCCCAGAAATCATACAGGGCAAAAGTCAAAAACTCCACAGTTGCTTCTGCAGGAATCCTTTGAAGTATCTAATAAAGAAATTAAATTTGAAAACTTCTTGACTTCATCTCCTTCTAGCAAAATATTGGACTTCTAAACCACAAGTAACAGTACTATTTTTTTATCCAGTGCTTCTAATTCTGTTGGGTTTGGGGTTTTTTACGTAAGATGCTGAAATCTAAAACTTTTCAACATTTTACTATGCTTGTTAGCTTTGTGAACTTGTTTTAGCGTTAATCCTAAAATTCTAAAACATGTGTTTTTATATTCAGTGTATAGAAAATGCAGTGACTGCACACATCTCCCTGTGACCTAACAAGTACACTTTAAAGAACCTCAATAGTAACCACCTGAAGTCCTGCTGTTTCAGAGCGAATAGGTTATGAATCTTCATTTGTCTCTTTATTTGTTCATTATTATTATTATTATTAGTGTGGATATCATTATACTGGGAAAGAAGCTTCTAGGAAGGAGGAGGAGGGAGATGTTAATGTGTTTGTTGCTGTGGGTTAGATTTGGCTTGCTGAGGTCACGGGCATTTTACTGCTGTTTTACTGCATTTTTACAGTTCCGAGGTTCTGTAAGCGGAGGAGCCCTTTGCTAGCATCAGGCTATGAGTTGCTATGTAAGATGAACTGTAGGCGTTTACTTGCCCGTCTGTCTGAATGTAAGACTGCCTTTCACTATGTATTATTTTAAGATTTGTGCAATAATGTGTGAACTCTTGGTTTTTGCTCACCACCGAGGGCTGTGTTTGTGCAGCCAGTGCTGATCCTTGCTCCTGCGGTGCATTTGTGGGTTTGCCGTAGCTGGGTCAGGTGTCTGTGTGTGTGATGTGCACAAACTGGCATGTCACATCCAGCCCTGCCTGCAGGCTCTTAGCCCCTGCAAGGCCGTTCATCCTTGGCATTCATAACTGATTGGTTCTCCAGGTGGAGGTGAGACCTCAAGAGCATGGATCGTGCGATTCCCTCCACATTTCCTAGCCTAGCCCATAGTTTACTGTCACTTCAGCCTTTTCACGTTTCCCAGTTACCAATGCCTTGAGCTAATCCTTGATTTAATCCATGTGGTCTCTGGCCATACTGCAGATGTTGCTGTATCAGGGGTTTGATGGAAATATTGCCATACTGAACATTAAACACAATTATAGGACACCTTGTCAACTGCCTTCTCATACTGGTTTTGTGTATGCTGAAAAAGAGGAAAGTTGGAGAACTAAATAAAAATCTAACTGCTTTTGCAGCATTAGGGGTTAATTTTGAAACGTAGTTCTTCACAATGCATAGTATTGTCTCTCCTGGTTATGTAATTTTGGAGATGATTGCAATTGTGAATTGGTGTTCAATAACCTGAGGAAGTAGAAGTGCAAGTCCTTATCCTAAAGCCTAATGCTCAGAGGATCAGCATTCTGCAATACTCATTTACAAAAGATAATTTCCACATTTTATATGTTCACAGGTAAAACTGTTAGGTCCTCGTATTTCAGTGTATTTGTGAATTTTAGGGGGTTTAAGCCACATTTATCTGCTTTAATAGAATTTACCACAAATAATTTAAAAAGTTGTATTGAATTGTGTGCTTAATGCTTCTGCTTAAAAAAAAATAAAAACCACCACATAGTAATTAAATACTCTGATTTTGTTTTGTTTTTCTTCTTAAGTGGCATCATCCTACCTCGGTGGATGGCTTGGCCTCTGGGATAGTCCAAGACTCTTGGATGACCACGCTTTATGCAAAATCCAGAATCTTCCTGCCTGGACTCCTTTCTGTTTTCTAAGGGTAACTACTTTGTATGTTTTTATGAAATTGTATCTTATGTGCATAGGACATGTTCTGATAATGGGCTGCAGATGTTATATGTGAATTAGAATGGTAAACTGAAATATATCTTTTAAAAATGGGATCTATAATATAAAGTGAGATAAAAACTTTGGTTTGAGTGTTCTGAATTTCCATTACTATTTTTTCCTTCATAGGGAGATGAATTATTACAATGCAATAAAACATATTAGTTTAAGATCACATTCTTATTGGAAATTGCTTAACTGAGATGTCACACTTATGGTATGATCCACTGTTCAGCTGCTAAAATTGAGTGTTGCAGTTCTGTATTGTGAGAAGGTGGCACTTTGGGTACTCAAGGTAAAGTTGTGTACTACAAGAGAAAATTCAGTGATTTCTGATTTGGTTTAGAAAGAGGACTGTGAATTATTCTATTAGGAAAAGAACTTTTTTGTTGTTTGCTTTCACTGTTAATGGTCCCATTTTTTCTCTTAAAAGTATGGGCATGCCAATTTTTAATATTTAATAAGCTGTAACTTCCTTTATTAGCAGATCTTTTCGATCACTGTAGCCCTAAAAAGTGTGTCAGTGTTGTGTAGGGGAATGCATCTAGTATCTCTGTTTGAAGCAAATGTGGGATTGAGAGCTGTTCAGTTGGCTAGAACAAGCTGTGAAGCTCTGTCATTGCATTTGCAGCTGTAATGATCCTGTGTTTCTCCACTGAGATGCTTTGGTGGAACCATGGTGGTTTGGTTCTTCTTGTTTCCTTCATGAATCTTAGGTTCTCATTTAATTATAGTTTAGTTTTACTATGGGAGTTTCTAGGTTTAGTAACTCTTGATTATGTATTAGCTTTTGCCAACTACTATTGATTCTTTGTTTAAATTATTCCAGGCCCTTCTTCCACTAAAAAAAAAAAAAATAAATCCACCAAGAATCTGTGAAAAAACCTTGCTAAACACACTCCCATTGAAAATATAGACATGAAATTTATTAATAAATGTGGAACAAGATACACAACTGACAGACAAGAGTGATAATGGTTTAGTTTGGGTTTTTTTTAATGGGTGGAACTTTCTCTCTACTGAGCACTGGAACCCACTTGTTTTAGCTGTGGAAGGTACAGATCCTATCAGAGGAGTTCCTTCTCCAGAGTGAAATGCCATGCTCTGAAACTCAGCTGCCATAGTTTATAAAGCAAAGCTCTTATCAGCACTTTGTGAAATGAAATGGGAGTAAGGAACTTAGAAAGATGTCCTTAAGTGCAGGAATTTTCCAGATCCCAGTAGACATAACATAAACAGGTTGTTTTGGGGGGTTTCAAACTAACTTTTAAATCAAAGTAAAACTTCTTTCCAAGTGCTTCCTAAACATCATTTCAGCTCCTAAAATATTTGTGTATGATAAAGGTTTATTTTCTACTTCCACACATAGTGAATTACAGTGGGGAACATTATTAATTCCATAATAATTCTGTACTAAACTCAGTCTCCCTCTTATTCCTTTCCTGTACCCAATGAATGCTATTCAGGCTAGTCTTACTTTCAGAATGTGGGGAAATCCTTAGGTGTGGGGTTTTTTTCTGTTTTGTTTGCAGAGTTGTTGTGTGTGTGTTTGTTTTTGGGTTTGTTATTTTTGCTGGGGTTTCTCGAGTCTGAACAGTAGCAAATCTTGGTTCTGTGTTCCAGTAGCTTTGTACCAGGCTTGTGGGTGTGTTACAGGTCAGGATTTGTTGACCAAAAAGTTGGCATTAAGTCTTCTTTCTTTGAGCAGCCATTTTCTGGTAATTTCTGACTCGTGTGAAGAAGTTGTTGCATAGGAGTTTAGGTATGGGAGTGAGCTGGTAGGACTGCACTCCTCCCTGTATGCACACTTTTAGTCACTTGTGCCTTCTCCAGCAGTTACTCATCTTGGCCAAACTGGGGCAGGGCTCAGGGGGGTGGGGAGGCAATGGACTTAAACGCACTTCTGTACATTTGGAAGGATCTCCAGGTCTCAACTTTCTGCATTTGGCGTTTCCTAAGGCATTTAGTCCTTCCCTCATTGCTCAGGCTAACAGCCAAGATGTAGTGTGGGGATCTCCAGCACTTGCTGGGGACCCCAGCTCAGAGATGTTCTGTGTGCTCTGACAGCTTACACTGTTATGTAAGGCATGTCCAAGTGATCAGCACTAAGCCTGGATGGGAGGAAGGGATTTGTGCTGTGTCTGCTGACTGCACCTTCAGCCTTTCCATTTCCTTGTGCACTTTCTTCTCTGTGAAATACCAATAGCCAGTCTAGCGCTTAATTAAAACTGCTTGTGAGGCTGTGTTGCCTAAAAAATGTGTGTCAGGTAGGGGAAGGATTATCATTGAAAATAGTGTACAGCATACATCAAATAATTCTGAGGAACAGCTGTAACTGTTGGGGTGTTGGTCTTCCTTTGCACTTCTGCAGATGGATGTGTGCTTGTGAGATGTGTCCATGAAGAGAGGGGAGAGCAGAACACCAAGTTACCAGCCAGCCTTGGTCAGTCACTAACACCAATCTACAGCCCAGAGAGTCTGTCTGTCTTTACCCTTACATGGTTTCTATAGTTACGAGACAAAGGAGACTTTGAAAGGGAATTGCCCAAATTACAATAGCAAGGAGTCTCTTCATTTTGATTTTAATACCTAAGTTGCTTTACTGCAAACTGGACAGGCAGCTTTCACTCATGAGGTGCTTACACACCTGCAAAGCTGGTATTTTTGTCCTGTAAGAAAAATGGTATTTCACTTTGAGACAATCTTGTGCTGAAAAATACACCAGTGTGGCTGTACAGAAAGGATGAAGCAAGTTTGAATTTAATAATACTTTAAAAAGAAAAGCCAAAGGGTACCACTATGAATTCAGTTATCTTTTCCCGGATAGTGAAGGCCAGGTACTTTATTGATGATCTTGCTATTTAAACATATTTAGTGATAAATAAATAACTGTTGTGTAGTTTAATACAGTGCATGAGAAGTTTGTGTTCGGACAATACTAACCATGGCAGTCATGTTTCATACACTCATTATTTTTGAAGCTCTTCCCTACTGAAAATTAAAGCTCTGTGAGGTCCTGAATTCTAAACACTGTTTAACTTTTCTCTTTAGTTCTGCCTTATATTCCAAAAAAGTTTGTAAGTAGTAGTTTGCCCAGATAGAAGTAATTGAGGGTTTTCACATGTTGCATTATTCCTTGAGAGTGTTCCCAGCTGTACTTGCAGCCGTGTGTCAGTGGCAGCTGCACTGTCAGGCCGTGTGACAGATGGAGCTGAAATGGTGGCACGGGCCCTGTATTGTCCACAACACGTTGCAATGTGAATTTTTCTTGGTAGCCTGGAATGTTTCTTCTGAGTAGCTGCCCCCTGACCAGGCCTGTTTGTTTGGTATTGTGTGGATTTGCCAACCAGGGACCGTGCTTCTTCCCTCCCAAGTTTTTTCAAGCCCTGCTATGGTGTAGGATTACAGTGCTTGGATGCTTCTTCCCATCTTAGCAGGGAGGAGCTGCAATGAAATGTCCTCCATGGAGGACTGGAAGGAGCTGTGGAGCATGCTGAATTTCAGTGAGGACTCCTATGTAGTTCAGTGATGTGAATAGAGAGTTTGGTACTCCCAAATACTGAGTTCACTTTGCTTCCTTTTCTCTCTATCTGAAAAATTATTTTCATTAAAAAATGATTCTGCCATAAACGGCCTGTGGCTCAGTTTGCCATTACTATAATGGGAGAGGATGAGAAGATGCCAGGAAAAAAGTTGTGTTGCTCCTCATTGTTTCTGTGGTTTTCATGACAAAAGATTTTAAAATAGATCATCTGAACAAAAAAAATTGTTGTGACAGAAAAAAAAAATTGTTGTGGAACTTTTTCAAGTTCAGGAAAAGGGTGACTTAGAGCTTGCTGCTTTTATAATTGAACAGCTATGTAAAGACCTCACATTTGAAGTTGGCATAAACTTTTAATTTTTATTCCATTTATTTACTTAAAAATCACAGAGTTATCAGATTGGCACGTCCCAAAATCCTGTTAGTTGACCCAATTTTTTGAGATGTGAGTAGGTTCCTGGAATTGATGTGAGTAGATTCCTAGGCTGGAGTGAGGAGAGTGCAGTTTCTGGGGATTGTGCAGCTGACGCTGCTCCTCCTCTGAGCAGCAACTGGGGGTTGGTGTGTGCACGGCTGCTTGTTTGCCTTACTACCAAAAACTGAAGTGGGATAAGCATTGCATAATTAAATAATGCCATCAACATCTTGTGCTGCAAAGTAATGCTGTGAAAGAGAGCGCCTGACTGTGAAATTTGGGTTTGGGATGAGGTGTCAATGGCAGTGCTACAGCAGAACGAACTACTTAAAAAATACACGGTGATGTGTTAAGGAACTGATCCCATCAGAAATTCTTGTGTTAGAAAGTAAAGCAAAAGGCCTGATAAAATGTAGATTAGCTGCTAACAAAGGGGCTTTGTGTCTTTTGTAGGTCAGCAGCTGAGTGTGTTTGACAAGAACTGAAATTTAATGTCTCCTGTAGCAACCATGACACTAGTCATTTTTAAATCCACTGTACCAGTGGTACTCTGGTTTTTATTAGCCTTTTACAAATTTTTGTGTAACCTCTGAAGTCATCTAGCCCCTGGAGGGAGAGTAGGGGATCCTTCCTGTTAGGAAATAAATCAATGTTAGACAGAATTTCTAAAATGTAAGGTAGTACTATGTTTGTTTATTTTAAAAACACATCTTGGGAGTGCGGAGTATGTTAAGTAGAAACATTTTGAAGTTGGAGCAAATAGTGTTTCTTGCACTTCATTTTCATAGTGAAGTGCTGTCATGCTCAAGCATTGTTACATGTTTGTGAAATGCTCTGGGACAAGTTTTATTAAGGAAATTTGAGGAATGAAAAGGGGTGTCTGCCTATATGAGCATGTAGTATTTAGTCTAACAAGACTACTGTTTGAATTGAAAAGTAAGACATGTCATATTAAGTTGTTTCTGTGAAATTATACATCCTTGCATATCATAGTCTGCTTGCTCTTTAAGCTTGCTTACAGAATTTAAATTCTAGCATATTTTGAGATGTTAGGAATTAACATCATTTTTAAAATTCAAAGAGATAAGAATAGTATGTCCTGTGTGTCTAAGTATAAATGTGTATTTAAAAACATATAAAAAGCAGTAAATTATCAAAACCAAGCATTCTGAATGTGTGATATATCAGAATTGCTGGTTCCTGTGTAGTCATATCTTCATTCCCTTATGGGTGTAAATTTTGGTCTGTTTAATTAAATGAGAGAAAAACAAACCCCACTAGTGTGCAGTGTTTGAGAATGATGGTACTTAGTGAAGAAAGAGCTGTTTTGATGCATGATTTTTGTTCTTGCAGTGATGCTGTGAGGTAATGCTTGAGGTAGTACACAACATTTAAATGCTGCTTGAAATGGAGAGTTCACAATTTTATTGTGAGTTTATGATTTGCATAAATTATTGCTTTCACAACAAGAGTCGGTATATTTAGCTGCAGTCTACTTGTCCCAAATAAATGTGATTTTCCATAGATTGTGTCAAAAATCAGCGATTACTGACAGTATTGTGAGTAGTTTGAGGATCCTTCACACACACACTGCCTCCCCAGAATACTTCTGTATTTCGTGCCTGAACTTTGTATGCGCATTTGTTCTGATTTTGTGTGTTTGGTAGTGCTGGTACTGGCTGGGTGTGTTTGCTCTGAATGAGGTGCTGGAGTGGGAGAGTGATACATGATCAGTGTGGGATGATGACCCAGGTGAACGGGTACACCACTTCAGACACCTTCTGCTTTATAAAGAGATTCAGCTGGTGCTGTGGCACTTCAGCAGAAAACTTGAGAAAAACAGAGTTCCAAAGTTAAAAAGCTGCAGAAGTGGTAAGATTACAAGTAATTAAAGTTTGTTCTGTTTCAAGAGTGACTGTGTTAATGAATTGAAGATAGACCAGACCCTGCTAAGTAAAAATGACGTCCTAGGACAAATTGAATTTCATCCAGATATGTCCTTAAAAAAACCCAAGAAGTGTGTACTGTTGAGAAGTCTGACACCTGAAGTCCTGCAGCAGCTATTTTCTCTCTTGTGTCTTGCTGAGGAGGATGCAGTGCTTGCTTGCTTTCTGTTCCTCCAGAGGAGCTGAGTTCTTCAGCAGCCTTGTCTGGGCAGATGGACATAGCCATGGAGCCCTGCAGATCTGGAGAAACCCTGAAAGTAAAAGAGGCTTTCTCCTGCTGCCTTCTCCTTGTCCCCAAAAGTCCAGCAACAGGCGAGCAGCTGGCAGCTGCAGCCGTCAGCTGAGCTTTTGCTGGCAGCATCCAGTGCTCACATGAAAAGGAAGTTGGGAGGCCCTCAGCAGCATGCAGGGTCTGGATCATTGTGCATGAAGGATCTGCCCTTAATCTGCCACTGGTGTCTAATTTATGATTGCTTATTTTTTTTAATAGTTTGGGAACAAGGTGTCTGTATTTCATGGACACTTTAGGATGTGTGTAACTAAGATTTTACCAGTGTTTTCTGTGCAGAGTACACTCCTTTTCTGTGTTTATATGAGTGATTGCATAGGGCTTGTTGTCCCTAATAAAACTCTTTAGACTTGGGATGGTAATTGCAAAGTACCCAAGGTATTTGTTTAGCTCACTTACATTTTAGATCTGTGTGTACAGGTTTTTGTACCACATTGTTCTAGACCTACTGTATTTCAGTGCAAGAGCACATAAAGCAGAATGAAAGCAACTAAATTATATTTTTTTCCCTAATGATTTTACCAAAATTGGTCACTTTTCAAATGCTGTTTGATAGCTTCTTGCCTGATGTTCTTAGTGTGAAGTCAGTGGCAGGTTTTGAACCTGTTGTCTCTCTCTGTGAGCCCAGTGGCCCAGCCAGATTTCCTCATTTAACCAAACCACCAAGTTGTGGAATGGATATAAGGATCCCATGGGAGGCCCTGCTGTTGGTCTTGCTGTAAAACAATTTTGGGTCACCAAAGAAAAAAAGAGAAGAATCAGCCCTACATAGAACTCCATGTATGTTCTATGTATGTTCTCAGAGACACTGAGCAAGACATTAGAATGGCTTAATGAGATCAAAATGGGTGTTGAAAACTAGCTTGAAATCTTACCTGCTGTACCCAAGAATGAATGTTAACATGCAAATGATGAAATATTCTGTAGTTTGATCCTTAATACAAGCACCTATTTTATTTCATGTGGACAGTCAGATATACTTAGATGTCTACAGCTTTTTTAAAAAAGAGTTAGTATATTTCTTCCATGTTTTCTGTTTAGGAAAAAAGTTGCCATGAAACAGTATAGCTGGAAAGTGCATCTTTTCAATGGAAGTACTATTACCTGTTGATGTTCTGTGACATAAAAAGTCTAAGCTAACCAGTACATTGTACACTAGAGGGTTTTCAGAATTGTCTGTTGCGCCTGCCCAAGGTTAACTCAGGATTTTTGTCTTGCAGGTTCATGTTGGGGAGAGGCCTAAAGCGCAAGCTGAGTGACTATGAGGAGAGCATGGCTGGTCTCTCGAGTGCCTTTGACTCCAGTCGAGGTCTGTCCTACCCCCTCAAGAGGCAGCTGGTGCTCAACATGTGCCTCACCAAGCTACAGACGTACAAAATGCTGGTGGAGCCCAACCTGCACCGCTCGGTGCTCATCGCCAACACCGTGCGCCAGATCCAGGAGGAGATGAGGCAGGAGAGCGGCCAGCAGCCAGTGAATATCTGCCCTGGCATTGCTCCTGCTTCTCACAGCTACCCAGGGATGGAGGCACCTGGCATTTCCCTTCAGCTGCCATCGGGAGTTGGCCAGCAGGAGTCCCACTGCTGTGAGCTGCGCTCCATGGAGGACCCCATCGAGAACAGCCTGCTGATCGTTTCAGATGATGACATGTCATCTGCTATTTCATCTATTCTGAAGGATTTAGACTTTGTAGAAGATATCAGCCCGCCTACTTGTCTGGTTCCTACTGGAGATGACCAGCCAAAGTTTCCAGAAAATACTGGTCTGAAACTAGAAGATGACAGGCAGGATTTGAAGGGAGCTGAATGTGTGTTTGGTTCCTTTGAGATTTCAAATTCAACCAGTTACTTGAAGGATTTGGCAATAGATGACATTTTTGAAGATATTGACACTTCAATGTATGATTCAGACTTTTGTTGCCCTCCCCTGATGCCGCCCAGATCACCATCTCTTGCTACAGAAGAACCGTTGAAAACCTTCCCATCTTGTAATTCTTCTTCAGCAAACAACATTCAGATATGCAGAACAGATCTGAGTGAGTTGGACCACATCATGGAAATTCTCGTTGGATCCTGATACTTGTTTTACCCAAAGATACTTTTAGACTGCCACTTGCATTTGGTTTCAGGATAAAAGCCACTGGAATAGTTGTAAAGTTTTAAAAGCAAACTAAATAATAATTTGTCCATAGTAGAATTTTCTAAATAATTCCAAAACTTACAAACCAAAAAAGTGGCAGATTTTAAAAAAGAAAAATTATTTATCAGAACTGTGCAATCATCATTCTCCTTCCAGGGTGTATGTGGAACAATGGGCACATACCCTCATCACCCCTCATGCCTCTTTCAATAAACTTTTTTATGTGCAATTTTTAATTTGACAGAAGAATTTACATGCAAAGCAAATTTCATATGAGGTGATCTTTTACAAAGCCTCCGCTTTATTTTTAATATCAGAGTCTATGCCAAGCTGGCATCTGTCAAGTTGCAGAGTTAGATTGTGTGGATTGCAGACACGTTCTTAGAGATGGGTATATTTTAAAAATGAGACACGCTTTGCTTTCTTTTGGTCAGAAAAGCAGATCAAGACACTTACCAACAAAGTCTCTTGCATTTTCTAAAGCATTCAGAACTATTTATTTTTGTAAATTTTATAGTCTTTCTACATTTTACTACGTTATTTCATCATAGTTCAAATATAATGGACTTCTAGTTGGATGTGTTTAGCACTACCTCTGAGCTGAAATGCTTTAACTCTTTCCAGTGCTTCATCTGAGACTGCAAATCCTTTTGTTTCTGTTTCTTTCTGGGGGAAAGTACTTCTAACTCTTTAAGTTGATCCTTTGACAGTGACCTAGCTGATTTGTGAAATCAAGGGTATTCAATGTTTAAAAACTTTTAAGTATTTACAAATTAATTTATATGTAGATTGTGCAATTTAACATTTTTCTGTCAGTATTATGTGCTTAGATTTTGAATAATCTTGGCGTTCTTTAAATTAAAATTTACTATGTACAGGTAGCTTTTTATTCTCTTTTGGAAAACACTGTCCTTCGACCCTGCTTTCACTACAGATTTTAAGATGATTTTTATGTGCAATATTATTTAAAGAGATACACATTTTTATACCTGGCATTGGTGGGAAGAAACGCTTCAAACTTAAAACCTCTAGCACCTTGTGGAGGATACTCAGCCAACATTTCTGCATCCTTTGAGAAGCCAAGCTGAGAGCACTGAGAGCACATCGGCCTCTGCTGGGACAGCCCTGGGACCCGCCCAGTGCTGGTGCCTCTGTCCCTCCCAGGCCCCCCCTGGGCTTTGGAGCCCCGGAGCTGCTGCCCCAGGCTGTCCTGGGTGGGACAGGGCTGTTGTTACCCCGAGACACAAACACCCTGCTCAGCTGGAGGTGGGATTTGCAGTGAGATCTGGTTTTCCATCAGGCAGTTTGGGTTCTGTGTTTCAGCCTGAACCGAGGTCTAGATCGATCCCTGCTATCGTCTTCTGAGTTTCACACTTGCACATTGTTTTTTGGTTTGGATTTTGTTTTTATTTTTTTTCTTCTTGTTTTAATTATGAAACTTTTACTTTCTTCTTGAAAGCTGCAGCACCTGTCTTGGAAACTTGCAGTTGTAAAACCTTTGCTTTGGTGTGTTGTATTTTTTTGGGTTTTGTTGTTCTGCTGAGACTTTTTATGAACGGAGTGTCGGCAGAGGGAAAAAATGTTGCCTGTGTGTTGCATCTCACAGAAGTTGAAATCCTGGCCCTGTTGAAGGGGCCAGGGTGTCACCTGGTATTTCTAGTCTTAACTGATGCTGTGGCACACCTACCTTGTGCAGAGATCTCCATTTTTTACTGGGACTGTCTTGGTTAACAGCTGCTGACATAATTTGGTGTCCCAGGCCAATGGAGAACCATTTCAGGTCACATCCTCGCAGCCATCTGGGTTGTTTAGCAACTGAAAGGTATAAATGTATTTATATGCATATATTGTATTGATTCTAATATAAAACTTCTGATCTAAAGCATTTTGAATTGCTGGATAAAGGGATTTGTTTGAAGACTGTATAACTAGTTCTTGAAGAGGTACAGCTTCAGAATGTACACAGATTGTGCATTGTGTATAGACTACTCTGGCTTTTCCTCAGCCTCTACTTTTGTATTAAAAATATGACTGAATAAATCCTTGAAATATTAAGGGCCTTCTGCACTGTGATGAAACAGAGATGCGGTTAAAAATGTCTTCAAATTCATTGATGAGGGATAAAATAAAAAGACTGCATCTAATCTCTTTGCATTTGAGAATATGGAATGTTACTATGCAGTAAAGATATTTTGGTATGAAAATTGTATCATATAGCAAATAGTGAACACTTAATAAATCCACTTACCTTGCAGTCTCTACAGAAACGGAAGACAACCTGCTTTCCAACATTTATGTACATAAAAGTTTTTGTATACTGCAGCAAAAGATTTAATTGTTGGTAGATCTTTTATCAACAATTCAAAATGCAAATTTTGTACAAGTCCTGGCTACAGAGCTCTGTTTCTAATTGGTTGCTTGTGTCACAGTGCCAAGACCATGAGCTGGTGTGTAATGCAGTTCGGTTATGTTGGGAATTATGTGCAAAGGGAAGTTTAATTTTTAAATATGCACAAATTAATTTTAAAATCCTTCCATGTAAAATGAAGTTAGAGGCTAGTTGTGGTGGACCTATTTATTGTATGTTTGGAAATAAAAGCCACAGTTTTGCATTTAAACCAGTTTTATTTTGGAGCCTTCAGTATGTGACTGTTTTAAAAACAAAGCATAAAAACAAAATCTATGGCACCCTGCCACCTTTTCTTTGGTCTTTCACTCACAAAGACATAACATTTTCCAAAGGCATTGGTATCTTTTTTCTTTCTCCACATGCCTCCTCTCCCTCATCGTCTGTCCCTAGAAATAATAAGCACCTTACAAACCTGTACAGAAATAATTACCCATCCCAGGCCCTGTAAAAGGGTTCCACGTGAGGTTTCCATGTACCCTGAAGGATGGATTCCCTTAGGGAAGCACCACAGCTTGAGCTGGGTGCCTCCAGAGAGGGACTGTGAACACTGAAATTCCTGGGCTGTTGTGCCTATAGCAGTAATAATTAAAACTGTTAATAAGGGCTGGGGTCTTCATGGTGTTTGCTCCTCCATTGCTCACTGGTCCTTGTCTTACACAGCATCTCATCCTCCCAGTTTGCAATTTGGAATCTTCTAATAATGTTACACTCATTTACCACAATCCATAGGTTTTCTCTACTTCAGCTATTCATACCTAAGCTGCAGCTTTGCTCTGGCTCTTAGATTTTCACTGAAAAGCTCTACAGCCTCCCATCCCCTTTGTAACCAAAGCAGGGATTTTTCCAGCTGGTGGGGCAGGGGGATTCCTGTTGGGAACAGGTGACACGGGATTTTGGCACTGAGCTGGCCTCTGGGCTTTGTCCCCAGTGCCCTGTGAGGTGCCCCCAGCCCCTGCAGCTCTTGTGTCCCTTCAGGGGTTGCTGTGCCTCAGAGCAGGTGTCACATACAGATGTCCTTGACGCACATCGTGGTGGCTCTTCAGACCCGTGTGCTTGTCAGGCTGGACCAAAGCCCTGCCTCTCTGGGCTAGGGAAAGGCTGTTGTAAAATCAAACCAGCCGCTCCAGGTTTAGAGTTTTCCACCCTCTTCCTGTTGTAGACCTCTAAATGAGATCCTGACTGTTATGTTTGCCCAATTATCCCCTCATAAAAAACCAAACAATATTTGAGATAGCAATTTTAATTGAATAGTTTAGAAAATATATAAATAAGGGATAATTTGGTTCTAATAATAACACATAAGCAAAAAACAACCGCGGGGTACGGAGTGCGGGGCTCTTGGACCCGTGCCACCTCACGTACGAGCTTGCCAAGTGAAAATTCCCCCCTTATATACCATGTGTTAATGCCATATTCTCCCAGTTCAGGTTCGTCATCTGCCTATCTCCGCCCTCATTACCACCTTTGCTGCGCATGCGCCATCACTCAGTTCGGGGGTCGCACCAGTCTTTGGGGGTCTCTATTGATGAAGAACTGTAGTCTTCCTCTTTGTCCTTTAATTCACCTTTGGGTTACACAAGCCAGTACAATGTAAGCCAAGAGCACATATCGCTGCATCTACATATCGAAGCAATAAATCCCTTATAATTAGCATTTTCTGGGACCTGATCAGGTTCTTGTTCATTTTTAGCAACTTCTAGTATCTTCAGCTTCTTCCTCCTGTCCTTGTGAACATCTGCCGGGAGTTGGGGAGCCCCTCCTCTCCCTCTCTTCTTTTGGCATTACAACTTTTAACTATTTTTATTATTCCCAAATATTAATTATTATATGATAAATGTTGATTACTGTTTCAATTTTATCAGCACAAATCATACCTATTTACCACAAGACCCTTCTGCAATGAACTTTTAAGGCTTAAATTGAGGCAGAATTGCCACTTCCTCTCATTTTAAAGTATTTAAATAGAGATGAATCTTTTTATGTGCCATGCTAAGAATTACATCAAGTTTCCTCCATTTTAAGGGAAAAAATGTTTGTATCGTATAGACTGAGGCATAAATTTCACAGATGAGGCTGTCCTGGCTGCTGCTCACAGAATTCCCTTTGCCATGGAGCCTGCTGACCACAGTGTGTAAAGCACAGGTCTAGAGGGAGTGCAGACAAATCCGGTGCTGTGACCACCGTGCCATCAGCTCCTGGAGTGACTCATTGCTGTGCATGGATGCTGCAGCACAGAGCTGAGCCTGTGCCTGTGGCAGCAGAAAACACTGCCTTTCAAGGGTGTGCTGCACTTCAGTGTTTTTAAGAAAATATTTTTGAAGCTCTCAGTGGTGTAGGCTTTCATACACATTGACTTCAGCCACGCTGAAAGATCTGAACTTAAAGCATTCAGAGCAGCAGGGCTCAGGGCAGAGCTGCCTCAAACAGCTCGGCGGGCAGGGCTGGGTGCTGCTGTCTGTAATCTGTCTGCTGGGAGGGACACTTTAAAAAACTAATTTTCCAGCACAAGCAACAGTAAAATACACAAAATTAAATAACTTACCTATTAGTTCTGTGAGAAAGATGAGTTATAAATTAGCAGCAAAACTAATTGTGAGCTGTTCAAAATCAGTGTTAGAAGTGAGGCATTAAGCTCTGAAGTGTGTCTGTACAAGTGTGTGTTAATAAAGTAGATGCCTGGGGAAGCTGGAGGATTTTTGGCATTTCAGGATTTGCCCAGCATTCACAGGCATCTCGCCTTAACTGAAAAAAAGCAAAAAATGTTGCAACTTCATTCCATACATTTTTCCCTCATCAGGGCCTGCTTATCCCACCCAGCAGAGCTCTAAGCCCGGCTGGCTGTGCTCTGGCATCCAAGCTGTGCTGTGGGAGGCAATTTAGGAGCTTCTCGGACATATTTCAGTAGAAGGAGCAAAAACTTTTTCTCTTTTGAATCTTCCAGAGTGGATCTGGAAAGTTAAACTTGGATCCACAGGGAAATTTGGGAGTTCACAATTAATTTGCAGGTAGCTCAGTTTTAGCCAAATTCCTTTTGCTGTCTTAACTGGAGTTAGGCCTATTCCAGAAAGTCACAGTTTTTAAACTATTAAAGCTGATCTTCATTATTAAAAAATACCAGAGTGCTTTTAAATCCTGCAGTGACCTTGCATTTTGAAAAAAAAAAATCTTTACAAGATTTTTTTTTTTATTTTTCACTCCATCCTCTGCATATGCAACTAATGGTGGGATTATAGTATGGTTAGAAATCATCCTGGAGTCTGACTGTCCCCCCTCTTTTTCTTGACTCTTTAAAAAATTATTATAATTAATTAAATTCCATATTTTAGAATAAGTATTGAAAAATTTTCAGTCTTTGAACTACAATGAAGTTGGTTTGAGGGGGTTTTGTCTGAAGAATGTTTACAGCATTCCTTCCACAAAGGAATTTGTAATTTCAGTAATTACACTGCTGATTGGAACTTTGGAAGACTTTGTTCTGTGGGTACATTTTCGCTCTAATCCCAGCAGAAGGAGGAGGCAATCCTGTCTCGTGCTGCTGTCCAGAACTCCTGCCTGGCTCTCATTGTCACCTTCTCCAAATCCTGAGCAAATGTCAGAAGCCTGCGGTGTTTGCTTTCCACAAACACAGTGACACGTTCAGTTCATCAGAACCCAGGGTGAGAGCTCAGAGCTAAGGTTAGAAACGGGGAAATCTGGAGCGTTAAACGTGCCGAGGTACAAAGTATATTATATATACAGATATAATAAAGTATATATAAAGTATACTATATATACAGATATTAACTCTGCGTGCCACTTCCAGAGTGTCTGACACTGGGTGCCTCTGGGGTCCCCACTGGGGACACAGTGTGTGCTGCCCTTGGGGACACGGTGTGTGCTGGCACTTTGGGGATGCAATGAGTGTTGGCATTTAGGGGACACAGGCTGTGCTGGCCCTTGGGGACACGGGCTGTGCTGGCCCTTGGTGACACGGGCTGTGCTGGCACTCTGGGGACACGGCCTGTGCTGGCCCTTGGGGACACAGCCCATGCTGGCCCTTGGTGACACAGCCTGTGCTGGCCCTTGGGGACACGGGCTGTGCTGGCCCTTGGTGACACAGCCTGTGCTGGCCCTTGGGGACACAGCCCATGCTGGCCCTTGGGGACACGGGCTGTGCTGGCCCTTGGGGACACAGCCTGTGCTGGCCCTTGGGGACACAGGCTGTGCTGGCCCTTGGGGACACGGGCTGTGCTGGCCCTTGGGACACATGGGCTGTGCTGGCCCTTGGGGACACAGCCCGTGCTGGCCCTTGGTGACACGGGCTGCGCTGGCCCTTGGTGACACGGGCTGCGTTGGCCCTTGGTGACACAGGCTGTGCTGGCCCTTGGTGACCCTTGGGGACACAGCCCTGGCCCTGCTGGGGACACAGGCTGTGCTGGCCCTTGGTGACACGGGCTGCGTTGGCCCTTGGTGACACAGGCTGTGCTGGCCCTTGGTGACACGGGCTGTGCTGGCCCTTGGTGACACAGGCTGTGCTGGCCCTTGGGGACACAGCCCATGCTGGCCCTTGGGGACACAGCCCGTGCTGGCCCTTGGGGACACAGCCCGTGCTGGCCCTTGGGGACACAGCCCATGCTGGCCCTTGGGGACACAGTCCATGCTGGCCCTTGGGGACACAGGGGCTGGCCCTTGGGGACACAGCCCATGCTGGCCCTTGGGGACACAGCCCGTGCTGGCCCTTGGTGACACGGGCTGCGCTGGCCCTTGGTGACACGGGCTGTGCTGGCCCTTGGTGACACGGGCTGCGCTGGCACCCCGGGCTGGCTGCCAGGGACAGCAGGAAGTGACTCACGGTGCTGAGCGCGTCAGAGGCGCTTCCGGCACCCCTCGTTCCAAGGAGAGCCACGAAGGCAAGGCTGCGTTTTTACCACGAAATGTGCCTGAAAATGTTGGCCACCCTTTGGTTTGTGTCCCTGATCTTTTGTCACTTGAGAGAGTCCAGTTTTGCCTTTGTGGGTACCCCCAAATGTGCCCGAATTCCCACGGGGGCTGGAGGGTTGCCAGAACTTGCCAGCCTTGAAGCTGAATTGAATTATTTTGCCGTTCAAATTTTGCCAGTCTTTTCCTCCAGAATGGTGAATTTGTTAATCTCAGATTGGAAATGAGTTACGAAGTCCCTCAGCTGTCTTATGCAGCCAGTGCTGGCAGGCAGTGAGGGCTCAGGTCCAAAAGAAAAGGTCCTGGAAGGTGGAGCCCAGCACCTTTGGAACCCCTGTAGTTCATTTCCCTGCTGAATCACAAGGGCTGAACCCTTTTTCTTTCCACTCTGTACCTTGGACAGGGCTGTAAAATCTGCTAATATGAGGGAAAGATGACGTATTCATCCTTCTCCCAGAGTAACAGGGCCAAACAGTTTTCCATCCATTCATCCAGTGCTCACAAAAGCAAAGGCAGAGTTTGAAAGCCCAGAGGAAAAGAGGGCTCTGATGCATCAGTGGATGTTACACACACTACAAGTTGCCCCCTAAAGCCCCTCTGCAGGCCCCTGCTTGTCTGAAGGCATAAAAATGGGATTTTAATCTTATAATTGATTTTAATAATGTTTATTACTAACCTCAACTATTCATTCACCATTTACTGGCAAATTAACATTTTGTGAGTTTATGACTACTAATTAAACCTATTTAATACATGTTTATGAGCTCTGAAAGAATATAAGGGAAACTGAAAATTAATTCAAATCTAGGGTTAACTGGAAAAGTTAATCCTGTTCTGGTATACAGATGCAGTTTCTAGTTTGGCATTGCAGGATTCCCTCCAGGGCCAGGGAAGCTGCTGAGCCACTTTAAAAGAGCATTTTTCCAAATGCCCTGTTCCATCTACTGAGTAAGCAGGACAGAGTTCATCCCACGCTAATAGCACTGAGGTATCATCAGCGTTACTGAAGTTATTACAGCAACTGTAATGTCACTGCTGAACAGTTTGCAAGATTAAGGGTTGAAGTCTGCCAGTGTTTTACAGTATTCTTAATTCTAAGAACAGAATATGCACATCATTAAATAATTAACTGACTTAGTTTTGGAACACCCAACTTTGTTCCCTGCTTTCAGAAAACACCTATCAGCTGCCATGCTTAGCAACTCTTTAAAACAAAAAGCCATATAAAATTTCCATATTCAGGATGGCCAGAGCAGGAAATAGATCAGTAACTTGTGTAAAAGTCACTGCCAATGAATAAATGAAGCTGTTGCAGTTGGCAGGGAACCAGCAGGGATTCTCCTGAGGGACAGGGAAGTGCATCCCCGCGGCACTCAGGCACGCAGGAAGATGGGCAATACCTGACAGTTTCCATAAAATTTTAAAAGGGCAGGAATTTACACCATTATCCACGTCCTGAACTGCGCCACTGCTGAGCTTTTACAAGCAGGATGTGCATGGTGTAAATGTGGCTGGATGAACCCAACGTGCCCTGTGACAATCAGCTTCAACCAGGTGATTTATTTCAGCCAGAAATCAATCCCAGAATGAAGCATTTTGCTGCCTCCACCCCTATCACCACAGCAGGCTTCAGCAGACAGAAATTAAAACACTTTTATTCTTTCTGCTAAACCCCACTGAAAGTCCCCAAATGAAGAAAGGCTCTTCTCATTGCAGCCAGCAGGGGCAAAGCCACAGGTCTCAGCTGATCCAAACTGGAGCAACACGAGGAGAGATGGTGGCAAGGCACGTTACAACACACCTGAGACTTGTGCAGATTTTGGCAGGGAGAGAAGGGTTTTGATTGAAGAGGCATTAAGGCCTGAAAGGTCAGCAGTTCAGGAGAGTCCACCAGAGTTATCTCCAACCCTGGTTGCAGCTGCAGCATTTACTGTAAGAAACGTGGCTCTGCAGCAAAACTTAGCAGAGCAAAATTACAAAATTTGACTCAATTACAAAACTTCTCAACTAAGCAGGACAAAATATCTTCTAATAACGTGGCCTTATGTCCCTCAAATACAGCAATATGTCACTTTCCTAAAGAATGTCTGTAGTCTATAGTACCAAGTCAGTAACAAAATGAAGGTAAACTGCATTCAGTTCAAAAACAAAAGGAAAAAAAAAGGCTAAAAATTGCATTTAGTTCAACAAACATCACTACTGAAAAATTTCATTTTTAGGTTGTGTGTAGAAAAAATCTGCTTCTTCCTTGGGATTGTTCTACACTGTGTGTTTTCATTTGATGATGTGGTCTTCAAAAAGAGGTTACAGGTGAAAAGGTGACCATGTCTGGAGTCCGGTGACACAGAAAGCTGAGTGAAAAAGAAAAACTTAGTTAATTTTTTCCATCCTATAGGAGGTTAATCACTTTGCTTATACCAACTTAATTTTTTTAAATGTTCATTAAAATAATATTTTAA
Source organism: Emberiza elegans (assembly GCA_024865655.1). NCBI lineage: Eukaryota > Metazoa > Chordata > Aves > Passeriformes > Fringillidae > Emberiza > Emberiza elegans. The sequence continues at coordinate 34,608,336 of JALJVW010000139.1, forward strand.
AAATTTATTTTAAAATTTTTAGAGGAAAAAATGGACATAAATATGTAGATAAATGGAAAGCATCCCACTGTAAGATTTTACTTGCTTTAAATTAGAATAGCATCATATGGTTTTTAAAGAACTTTTCTTTGAGACACCAAGCTGCAGGGTTTGTTCTTTCCCTTACAAGGCTATCCCAGAAAAATATTGTCCTTCTACCTTAACTTTGTACCACAATTCTTATTTTTTTATTCCTTCTTTGTCTACCTCAAACCACTTCTCCTTTGTCTAAACCCTGTTCCTGTATTTTACACATTTCCAACGTGATTTGGTCACTGTGATCTCCCACTTCATGTACTCACTGAAGAAAGCAGAAGCGAATTATGAAGGAATAAGCTGTTCAGTCCTTTTAAGTTTTATTTCTGAATTCTCCAGTCTATCATTTCTTATGTACAAGGTTCCCAGACCAGTTGTACACCCTCACTGTCCAAGGCAGTAAATAGAATAAAACATTCAATGAGGTGTTCTCAAAACATTCTCCCTGAGAAGCAATTCCTCCAAAATACCTTGCTAAAAAAACAGAGTTGGTCTGGATCAATGGAGAGTGACACAATTTCCCTTCCAGCTTGCATTGCTACAACAAGAAACAAACAAGTGCCAAGGTCTTTTTAACAAAGACCAAAACTGAATCCATCAAATCTAAAGTCCTCATTATCTTTGACATTTGATTCTTCAAAAAAGTCCCATTATCTTTGACATTTGATTCTTCAAAAATATCAGTCTGGTTCTCTGAAACGTCCTAAAAACATAATTTACATTTTATTTATTAATTTATTTATGCATTTCTCTCTGATTTTAATGCATACAACCTAAAGAGGTTTCCCTCAAATAACAACCACTAGATTTTACTTTCTGCATTTTATCATGTCTCCCTTTGCATTAAAACAATTTTATGCCAGAACCAGTTCTACAAATGATGCCTTGCGTTTCAGCTTTTGTATTTTTCAGACTCTGGACTGCATTAGTGTATAACTCTGAACTATGTATAGAATGCTAGCTAGCTTTCTTCACATTTTGGTCAGACTAAACAATCCTTTTAGGCCTGAGAAACAAGGTCATCAACACAGCCTCAGACCCAAAAAATATAAACAAAAGTAAACTGGGGAGAGAAGCAAACTGGGGGAATGCGACTTCATTGCCTGAAGCTAAAATTGTACAATTAACCTCTGATATGCAAACAGACCAAACTTATATCCAGCTGAGAAAACTGGTGACTGTTGTCCATCGTGGGTTTGCACTGCCCAAGGAGTATCCTGTGAAAGCATTTCAATAAAAACCAACCTTATTCTCTAACTCTGTCTAGCCTCTGCTCCAGGTATCCCCTCAATGCATCACCTACACACATGAATCTGTGACTTCAATTAATAAAAAAGCCATTTCCAATTAGTATTAGCCTTAGTTAGCACCAAAGCATTACTGAGAAATGCCTCCTAACCAGTGTTGTTAAAAGCAATATAGTTTTCCAGTGATAGATAAGAAGTGATGATGCAAGTTTAAGCTGCCTGGGCATTGATTTAATGCTGGGGGGCAAAGAAAGGAACAGAATGGGAGTTTAGCTATGTTAGAGAAATGTCTCCAGTTTTCTCTCTGTTAAATTACAGTTCTACAAAGTGACTTTTTAAAGTGCAAAATATGTTTCTGCCTTCAGCACCATCCTTCTGTTTGCATATAACTTGCACAAAAAGTCAAATACTCCCCTAAAATCGTTACCTTGCCAACCCCCCTGCTTCAGCATTCAAATCATCAATTGAAATAGTTACTTCTGAAAATTACATGTGACTAATTAATCCCAGCTAAATAACTGAATTCCAAACCATCCCTGACACCTGTGCCTTCTCAAAACAAGAGATTGTTAAACACAGACATTTCTATTTGAGATCTTTCAACACTGCTGGTTTGGTTTCAATCCAATTTGTAACATACTCTCCCTCATGCCTCACAAAATCAGAGGAATAATGTGAGGAAAGGGGAAGTTGAACACACTTTCAGTTTCTTCACAGTAAAATGATCCAGTAAGTACTGTAAGAGCCTCTCTGGTTCAGATCTGATTTTCACTTAATAGAAAGTGAATACAGATATTAGAGGCTGACAGATTTCTTGCACTCTGAGCAAAAAATGTAAACAATCCTACTGCCCACACACCAGGGAGCTGATTCTCCATCTCTGTCACCTGAGAGCTGCTTCTCCATCTCTACCAAAGCTGACAACAGGGAACTGTGCTGGGCAGACTTCACTGTAAAGGCAATTAAAGTGTGATCCTGCATGAGTTCATAGTTACTTACACATGAAGATGAGAAAACACTAAGCTTTTGTCTTAAAAAGCTCCCTGTTAAAAAAAAAAAACCAACCCTGTGACTCACCCAGATCTAGTCCCTCCTGCATCTGCATGTGCTGCTCACAGATCACATTCCCAGCCCAGTGTTTATGCTGGCAGAATGGAAAACCATTGTTCAATTACCTTTTGATTTGCATCTACTCCGAGAACACTCAGGAGGTTTTCTTGGCAATGGGATTTACTCCAGGGATGTCTTGAGCTGGGGGCATTATCAAAGTCCCTGAGTGCTCTCCAAGGTTTCCAGAATCCGCGCTAGGAAACAAAACACACTTTGAGGTTTCCAGTGGACACATGCAACAGTTATTTTCACTACACACAGCTGCATACTAACCTTCATCCGACAAGCAACTTGTCTTAAAACTCTTTCTGCCCTTGTCCAAACTGCCAGCCCAGTGCACTAACGAGCTGGCATGACCATCAGTGGGAGCAGTAAGTGAGCAGGAGTGTTTGTTCGTGCTCCTCAGACAGGAAGGGCATTGGAAGCACATCCCAGAGACTGCCACATGCCACAGGCTCACAGTGCTCAGCTGTTTCTGTGAAATGTGGGCAGAGTTCAGCCCTGTCAGCTCTGCACTTTGCCTTCTCTGTCTCTCAAGTCGTTCTCCATCCCACAGGTCACACTTCACCTGTCCCACAACACAAGCCAAAGGCACTCGCTGCTGACACAGGGAGGAGAGAGCTCCCTTGGCGTGGCTCTTTGGATTCTCACACTGCATTCATCACATATAAAAATTCAGTTAGGCTTTACTTAGCTTCCAGTTGTCATTGACCTTAGTTACCTGGCAAAATAGATTAGGAAATTTTTGTTTTTACCTGTTTTTATCTAATAATGCAGTCCCCTTTACAATTACATTTCTCCGCAAGTTTGATGCTGATTAAAATATAACACATATGCAGGGAACTTGGCTGAAAGAGTGCCCACATTAAAAGTTTTACCTACATTTAGGGGCTGACATTGCTTTCTAGACACAAAGCCTCCAAGTTATGAAAAAATAACTGCAACGCTGTACAGTAACTACAATACTGCTCTGAAGCTGCTGATCCTTAAAAAAACATGTAACAGAGCTAGAAGTGTTCCAGCTGTTGCTGGAGAAAGCCAAGTTAATGATACTAATTGCTATTAACATAGTCCAGGAAAAAGCCAGATGCACCACAGATTCTGAAGCACATCTGGTTAAACATGAGAAGGAGTTACCAACTGGGAAAACTGAGAGGGGAGGAAAGAAAAAGCCAGTTGTTAGTAGATGCATCAGCCTCCAGTGATGAAGAAATAAGTGGGATGTGCTGTAAAGAAAGGACAAGCAAACAGGAAGAACAGGCTGCCTGTTGGGTTCTGGCATTCCAGAGGCTTAGTCATAAGGAAGCACACCAACAGCAGGAAAAAGCCTAAGCAGGAATTTGTAATTTTGACATATTCCCTTCATTGTTTTCCAACAGCTAAGACACCATTCACTTCCTTTAACAACGTGCTACAAAACTGGTGAGATCCATACACTGGGAAGCATAGTACTAAAAAGATTTTTAAGTGCACCTCTGATTTCTAAATTATGAAACAAACAGTGTAATTGATGGGGAACTTTTGCTTTCCTTTTTTTTTTTTTTAATTGTTAATCTAAACTCATTACCAAAGTTGATTCTTCAAAAGTTCAGGAATCCAAACATCTTCATTACTTGCATCAAGAACTTGCTCTAAGCTTCTTATGCACTCTCTGGACTGTGGCACAAAGACTTCTGGAAAGCTCATCTTAAATATCTCCTCATAGCTGTGGTCTTCCTAGAAAAGAAAGAGATTTTTATGACATACATCATACAAGCCATCCCCATAGTTCACGAAGGACCTAGTCCAAAGACTACAATAATTCTAGAGATTGTTTTATAGGTTTTAGAATTTATTTTTATATTAATATTAATAGAAGATGGACTGAGCTCATATTTCAGTGTTTTGAGTATTCTGAGTACCTAGAATTAGAGGAAGCAAGAGTCCCAGAGTTTCTGATGAATATTAAACACTTGGGACTCCTCCTTCTGCTCAAAAACTCAGTCCAGGTCAAATCTGATGTATCAATGCAACAGCTTGTTTTGCCAACTCAGTATTCCTAATTCAAATGTAACATACCTGCCAAATGCTAGTTACCAATAAATACTTGTACTGTGCAAGTCTGCCAGAGTGATGAAGAAATAAGTGGGATGTGCTGTAAAGAAAGGACAAGCAAACAGGAAGAACAGGCTGCCTGTTGGGTTCTGGCATTCCAGAGGCTTAGTCATAAGGAAGCACACCAACAGCAGGAAAAAGCCTAAGCAGGAATTTGTAATTTTGACATATTCCCTTCATTGTTTTCCAACGGCTAAGACACCATTCACTTCCTTTAACAACGTGCTACAAAACTGGTGAGATCTATACACTGAGAAGCATAGTACTAAAAAGATTTTTAAGTGCACCTCTGATTTCTAAATTATGAAACAAACAGTGTAATTGGATGGGGAACTTTTGCTTTCCTTTTTTTTTTTTTTAATTGTTAATCTAAACTCATTACCAAAGTTGATTCTTCAAAAGTTCAGGAATCCAAACATCTTCATTACTTGCATCAAGAACTTGCTCTAAGCTTCTTATGCACTCTCTGGACTGTGGCACAAAGACTTCTGGAAAGCCCAACTTAAATATCTCCTCATAGCTGTGGTCTTCCTAGAAAAGAAAGGGATTTTTATGACATACATCATACAAGCCATCCCCATAGTTCATGAAGGACCTAGTCCAAAGACTACAATAATTCTAGAGATTGTTTTATAGGTTTTAGAATTTATTTTTATATTAATATTAATAGAAGATGGACTGAGCTCATATTTCAGTGTTTTGAGTATTCTGAGTACCTAGAATTAGAGGAAGCAAGAGTCCCAGAGTTTCTGATGAACCTTAGTCTTTAACTTCCCAGCATCTTGGTCACAGATTTGCATATTAAACACCTGGGACTCCTCCTTCTGCTCAGCAAACTCAGTCCAGGTCAAATCTGATGTATCAATGCAACAGTTTGTTTTGCCAACTCAGTATTCAAACACTCCTAATTCAAATGTAACACTCCTGCCAAATGCTAGTTACCAATAAATACTTGTACTGTGCAAGTCTGCAAAAGAGCTGGGGTGAGGGTGTTTCTATATCCTTGCTTTGCACCAAACTTTTTCCAGGCTATGTTAAAAATCAGAGCCAGATTTAAACCCTTGCTCCTCCTCCAGCAGTGATGAGCAGGTTTGGAGGAATCACCACAGCAGAGGAGGGATCCAGACAGGCTGAGTGGAAGTAAGCGCTAGTTAGTGGGGTTATCTGACAACTAAGAAATACATATATAAGGGAAAACATGCATAATTTACATCCTATCCTAGGGGCATGCCATCTGGTTTGGAAGCTGTATCCTTTTATTCCTTCAAGGAAGGAATTACTGCAATTTTCCAAATAAAAGCAAATTAATTGACTTTACCACCCTGCCCAGGGACTGCAATGCAGGAGCAGCAACACTGTGTGAAAACTCAAGAATGGAACCAGTCAGTTTGGGGTTTTGCCCAGCAATTAACAATTAACAATTTAGTCTGAAAACCCTAAGCATGGATACTCCGTATTTTTATAGTTTCATTTAATTGTAATTTGAACAGCTGAAATATTTCCCCAGTGTCATTACACTGAACTCAGGCAGGTGGGGTGAATACTGAGAGAGTATGGATTTAATCTAAGGATAAATGGGCAAAATCAACAGAGCTGGAAGAGCTTCTGCACCTCTGACCATGCTTCAAGGAACAGAATCTGTTCCCCATGCTGCTCCCTCCTGAAGTAAGGCCTTGCTAAAATCCTGTCCTGATGATTCACTGCTGGGACATCCAAAGACTCCTGGGTGAATTCCTTTGACTCTTGCCCAAAGTGTCACAATATTTTCAATCAAGTTGTAAATTATTTCAGCAGGGATACAAATGGAGGATCCTGGTGGATGCTCTAAAAGCAGAGCTCTGTGAAGTAACACTGGCTAAAGCACACACGGTCAAGGAAAAAAAGCAAACAGCTTCCAGGTAGGCACCAAAAGTGAGGTGGGGTGGGAGGCCAGGAAAAGCCAGGCAGCTGCTCTGGGCTTTGGGATGGGGGCAGTTACAGCCCCAGGGAAGCATCGAGGGAAGCACAGCTGTGCCTCAGCTGCAGCATCCCCCTAGAGCCTCAGTGCTGCTCCAACACACATGCCAGTCACTGACTTACAGTTTAGCCAAGACAGATCAAGAGGTTTTTTATTACCTTTACTAATGTCTATTTCAGTGAGTGTTTCTGAAACAAAGTTTGGGTATATTTGCATTTATCTTGTGGCTTTGTGCTAATTATAAAATATCAATGTACAAAGTTCACATCAGTACTTTCTGAACAAATCCTCTATATCCTATTATATCAAAATACCCATGGCTTAAACACATGCACCAGGCCCTCTCTCAAAGGCCAGTGCTTAAAGAGCACATGAAAAATCCTGGAAGTGTTCAATCCTGTAGGCAAAACACCCAGCTACTGCAAGGAAACTCATGATTGTTTCCATCTTAAAACAGTGATTCTGATCCCAGCTGACATAATTTAATTAACTGGAGCAATAAATACTCAAGGTCAGACCTCTGACCTGAGATGATTTCTAGAGGTCCCTTCCAACCCACCTGGCCTTTTTTCTATTGAGAGTCCCAGTCCAAAGATTTTGTGATCTCAAACTAACAATGCAAAAAGCACAGGGATAAAGAACCAGCTACACATATATTCTACACTCCAAGGGATATCCAGCAGCTCTGTGGTTCTTTCTCTACCTTGCGATGAGAAAAGACAACTTGAAACTCTAAGCATGGTTAACTTATTTAACTCATACTGGGCATTTCCTTCTGCCTTTCACAAATGCAAAGTAAAGAAAAGGCAAAGAAAAAAAAAGAAAAGAAAAGTAAGATTAAGATCTACTGCTTTTGGAAAGAAACCAAGCAACCTGCTATATTCCATTTCAGCTTCAGTCACTACAACATTCTCCAACAGAAGAGTCCTTGTCTGCCACTTCCAGCATTACAAAACATTTGAATTCTCTGTTTGTGCGCACCAATAACCAGGTATTTTGTGTATCTACACTCAATGAAGTGTGGGCAGATTTCCCACCTGCATCTTTGTGCTTTTACTAGTAATACCTCTGCAACAAGTAAAATTCCTAGGCTAAGGGCATGAAATCCTGTCTCCAGGATAGTCTTGGTGCCCTGTGCACACTAAAACTCCCCAACAGACTACAAGCAGTAAGTTATTACTGCTACAGATTAACCCCATGGAAGTCTTAGCTGATTGTTCTCTCTTTTCAAATGTTGTCATTTGGGATGAAAGTGGTAAGAACAAGGGGATCCTGTTCTGTATTTCTATGTTCTTTCTGCCCTTTTGTTACTTTCCTTCCCTTTGCTGATGCATGTTTGGTCCACATGGAACATATTTATCCCAACAATATATAACCCTTTACCTGAACTTTTTTTGTGTGCTGAGAAGAATTCCTTGCATTATTTACTAACATTTTAAGCTCTAACATCATAAGAGTGAATGTTATATCATATGCTTTTAAAATATGAATTATATTATTTCTACTAATGTATTGTGTGTCACTATCAGACTAAAATTCCAGAAAAACTGTTGATATTATTCAGGGAGTATACTAAATAACAAAAATATTGCCGATTTCTAAGTCAATGGTATGTGGGTTTACTTCAATAAGTTTGCAGGCAACTCACAGAATTTCTGTCCACCCCGCTTTTGTCACCCACCTTCCCAATTTGCTGTTTCTTATGCTCTTTCTTGTCTAAATTTTACACTGCCTGTCCTTCAGGGCAAGGTTCATGGTGCCTACGTGCTTCCTTGCCTTTGTGCCTATTTATTCCTAGTGCCTAGAAGCAAAATAGTGCATTACATTCTTTAAAGCTCTCCAGCAGCACAGCTTAGGCATTTGTCAAACACTGCAGAGAAGGTGCTTTCGTTCCACTTGAGGCAGCTGCGAAGTAGCTGGACAATTTCTCTGCAAGCGCAGATTACCCTCTGCAGAGAAGACAGATACAGACGCGGAGGTGCAGGAAGCAGACACACAAACATTTCTGGTCCCTGGTTTGCTGCACACACACGTACCTCACTGGGAGAGCCCAAAGCCTCCTGTGTGCCACGGCACAGGGACGGCTCGGCACACGCGTGGGCAGCAGAAACGCTGCAGCCTCCGCTGCTCAGCTCCACATCGGCTCCCCGAGTTGTCGCTGACTTCACCAAAACTTCAAGGTTATCACTGCATCTCTCTGATTTGTCCAAGGGCTCCGTGAAGCCTTCAAAATCACCCCAGGAACCGCTGGGTTCTGAGGTGCTAAAGCTGCTCTCGGAAAACTCCTCACAACTTCTCCCTTCGCTGTTCGGCGCAGGGAGGCTTTGCTGCGTTGCTTCAAGGTTAACAATTTCTTCATTCCTTGTTCTTTCATTCCAGTTACGGCCACTTTCATGGAGAGACACACCACCTGCCTCAGCTGCCAGGTCTTTTGGAGGCCCACAGTGTGGTATGCCTGCGTTACCAAGACTTTCTACCACCGACAAGTTCTGCATCTTTGTCCAAGAGAAAAAAAAAAAAATTTGTTGAAATCTGTACTGCAAAAAAGGTTACTGAAGTTCAGTTGCATCAGAAATATGAGTGTTTCCAAAACAAAAAAATTCTTCATTTCACTCCAAAGAATAACAACACTGCTGAAACAAAACAGGATGTCCTTCAGCCTCTCCTCCAGTACTCAGCATGGGCAGTGATTCGGCCTCACTTTCTGTGTGGAGTATTAAGCCTGCAAAGAAAGGATTATAAATAAATACCTCTGTGATAAGGGCTGTGTAGGAATAAAGATAGCTGATAAGGTAGGAGAAAGAATGCCTGGGTTAAAATAAACACATTCCAGCATTATCCACTGAAAATTGCTGTAGGCAAAATTATTTAAAATTTACACAGAACTATCTGCCCACACCACAAGAAAGCCATTAAATTAGTGAACAATACTCAGCAAATACATAACAGAAGTCGCTGGATTATTAACTCAGAACTGACTGAACACACTGGAGACAAACTAAAACAACTACAGTCAACATCCAACACTTTAAAAATGTTTTCTATGACTACTTCATCCACCTCCTGCAAACTCAAATAATGCAAACTCAAATAATGCTATTTCTGCTGGCACTGGCTGCCCGTTCCCAACGACTAGAATCCTGTAAAAATACAGTATTTGCAGCTATGTAGGTAATTGAGGCAGATCTAATAAATTCAGTTTGGCATCTGTAACCGATACAGACCGCGCTGCATTGGCCATGTTAGATTAACCCCATCTCCTCAAGCATTTTCCCTGGTTTGGGGGCGGTTTAAAAGCCCTCACTAAACGCGCCTCTCCCCGACCTGCCGCGGTGTTTAACAGACCCAAATGCGTGTTAGTCCCCGGGTTTCCTTCGGAGGCGGGCGGGGCACAGAGCAGGCGTGCGGCAGCTCCCTGGCCTGCCCGCAGGGACGCGCTGGAGTCCCCGGGAGCGACAGGGCCGGGGATGCGCGTCCGGAGCCGCGGGCGCTTCCCCGGGGCGGCGGCTGCTCCGCCCGCGGTGTCACCGGAGCGGGCAGGGAGGTGTCACCGGAGCGGGCAGGGAGATGTCACCGGTGTGGGCAGGGAGATTTCACCTGTGCAGGCAGGGAGATGTCATCGGTGCGGGCAGGGAGATGTCACCTGTGAAGGCAGGGAGATGTCACCGGTGCGGGCATGGAGATGTCACCTGTACAAGCAGGGAGGTGTCACCTGTGCAGGCACGGAGCAGCCTCTCCACAGCAGCCACCTGTGAGGGGGCAGGGAGATGTCCCCGCCGGCAGGGAGAGGTCGCCGGTGGGGCGGGCCGACCTGTGAGGGCCGGGATGTCACCGGTGCGGGCATGGCGGCGGGGGGAGGTGTCACCTGTGCAGGGACAGCCGGGCCCTCCCTCGGTGCCTCCCTGCCCACGGAGCCGCAGCGCAGCCTCCGCGCCCGCTGTCCGTCTGTCGGTCCGTCTGTCTGTCTGTCTGTCTGTCGGTCTGTCTGTCTGTCGGTCTGTCTGTCTGTCTGTCGGTCTGTCTGTCTGTCGGTCTGTCTGTCGGTCTGTCTGTCGGTCCGTCCGCCCTCGCTCCGCTCCCACCGGCGCCTCTCCGCGCTCGCCCCCGGGCCTGGCTCGCAGCCGCATCTCCCGGGTTAGAGCCGCCCTGCCCACACGGGAGAGCCTGGGGTTCAAACTGCGATGTGGAGAAGTGTTCGCTCTTTTTCCCTCCCCCAGCTTCGTGCTGCGGCCTGGCAGGCTAAGGAAGCACCGTCTGATTGTAGCCGTTCCTGTATGCCTTTCATTTGAGACTAGCTACAATTCCCACACAGTTGGAAAGTTTCAGGATATGGATTTTTAAAAAGTGACAATCAGTCCACCCATTAACAGAACCTCAGGATTAAACAGTAGAAACGGACCAACAACAACCCTCTTCCTCTCTTCTTTTGTCCCCCAAGGTATTTGGCTGTCTCTGCCGAGGCTGGGGCTTGATCCCCTCCCAACAGGTAAAGCCACAAGCTGTGGGTGCAGTGCTGCACACGGGTCACCCCACAGCCTGGTGACCATCCCATCCCATCCCATCCCATCCCATCCCATCCCATCCCATCCCATCCCATCCCATCCCATCCCATCCCATCCCATCCCATCCCATCCCATCCCACCTGGAGGCTGCATATCCCAGGCTGGCTGGCTGCTCCCAGGCCTGGGGGTCAGAGGGAATGAATGAATGAAACTCCTCAGCTCCCTGTCCTCAGGCTGGGTTAAACATCTGGGTAGTCCCAAGGAACAGGGGACAGTTGTAAAAGCAAGGAAAGAGGTTTTCTGGAGCAAGGCCCAAAGTAAAAAGCTTTTTCTAGGCACTACACTTCATATGTTTTCCAGCCCAGACACAGACACATGCACTCCTCCCACGCATCTGACTCTCATTCCAGGCTCTGGTGCTTTATCCGAGGGCAAGAGGCTGGATTTGGGAGCCATGCCCAGACGCAGAGCCAAAGAAACTTTATTGGCAACTGTCTGAAAGGTTTTTTGAATTTGTTTTCTCTGTGCTCCGGAGCGGTTTCCTGCCATCCTGCGGCAGCTCTCAGGATGTCGGACCGGCCCGGCGGGGCTGACTCAGCCCGGAGCGCCCGACACCGGCCGGGGCCGCGGGGGCCTCAGGGCTTCCAGCTCTCCCTTCGGTGTCCAAGGGAAATCAACATTTCCTTGCAGTGGCTGAGATTGTTTTGCTCGGCTTTACGCTTTCACCTTTGTCTTCCCGAAGGAAAAGGCCACCAAGAGGAAGGAAAAGGCCATCCTCTCCTCCGGCACACAGGCTGAGGTGATCCTGTGTCACCTGTCCCTCCACCTGCTGTCCCTCTCACCTGTCCCGGACCTCAGGTGTGCTCACCTGTCCCTCTCACCTGTCCTGTATCACCTGTCCTGTGTCACCTGTCTTGTGTCACCTGTCCCTCTCACCTGTCCCTCTCACCTGTCCTGTGTCACCTGTCCCATGGGGCTTCATCTCACCTGTCCCATCTCACCTGTCCCATCTTACCTGTCTCACCTTTGCAGGGATCTGCAGGTGCTGATCGGCACCAACACCCCGTGGGCTGCGTGGGTTCCGCTAGCCCTGCCGGGTTCAAGGCGTGTCTGCAGCACAGCGAGGAGCTCTGGCAGAGCTGGGCACCTTCAGAAGCTGCCACAGGCTTCTGACACCGGAGTGTGGGAACAGAGGGAAGCTCCAGCTCCTTCTTCCCAAGGCAACATCAGAAACTCTGAAGGGCTGGCCAGGTAACGCTGCTGTTTGTTCCCCCAGCACACCTCACAGCCCACCTGGGAAAACCCGGTTGCCAGCCCTGGGTCCCTGCAGGGAACAATTGGCTGCAGCATCTGCTGGGTGTAAGCACTGCTGCCTTCTGCTCTCAGGAAAACGCTGCTGAAAACCCACACAAACACAATAAAAACCTGCACTGGTGCGGTTTGGGAAGGTTTTCACTTCAAAAAGGGGCTGGTGTGAAGTACAGACGTCCTGCAAAGTGGATTTCACCTGCCCTCGTCTGAATTCAGGCCTCTGAGTGTGTGACAGCTGCTGCTGGGATCACCAGCTCCTGTTTAAATGACACTGGGTTAGGTTAGAAGCATCAACACAGTTGGATTAAGAATTTCCCCCCCCCGAAGTATAGTGGGATAAAATTCCTGTTATCTGTTTGGGGGAAAAAAAAGAATTTTACAGTTTTGTCAGACCAGGCCCTGTGCATAATTACTGCATTAAATCAATATTTTCTTTTTGAACTATCACCACGGGGGTTTGGTTTATTCTTTTTGGTTATTTTTGTTTTTAATAACTCAGTCCTTATTTAAAAGGTAAAGAGGTCAAAAGCATCAGACATGGACTATAAGCTTATATTCAGACACACACGTATGCATCTACCAGAGCAGAACATCATTACTCAAAAATTCACCAATGCAAACAACTGAATTGACTGAACACTCATCTTTAACTGTTATTACTGCTCCTCTCAGCATTCCTGCTGGAAAATCATTAGAGTTCAGTACACATACTCTAGAATTATTATATTTTTCTTTTTATCCTTTTGAAAAATACCAATTTGCAGTGAAAAAATTCAACATAATAACTGAAAAGTGTTTGCTTTCAGGTCAAATCAGCACCATGCTGCTGTATTACAAATTTGTGTTTGCTTATGAAAGACCTGGTCCTGGATTATTGAATTGTGTGGTTCCTTGTAAATGACCAGGATTGTTTTTTATTAATTGCTTTTTCCTTCATTCATTTTTTTCCTTTGGAAAAAAATATAAGCAAGAGATACCTTTGTATGCAGAATTTTCAGATTTGTTTGGGTTTATTTAATTGAAGCTTTAAACAACATTAACTTGCTATTTAAAGGACTGAAATATTTTCTTTAATTTGTATTAAACACTTGGATGTCTTTCCTTGTAAAAAATAATACATTTAGCTGAACTGACATAAAATGTTGCTTAGAAAATAGAAGCAAACATGTTTTCAGAAGCAAATAAATAATTTTGAATGACTCAGAATGGCATTTCAATACATGAGCTGCCTTTTCAGTTAGTGATTGGTTTTTTCATCCTGAGTACCCGGAGTTTAGAATGTAGGACGTCACCAATTCTTTTATTTCCATGATATACAGAATGCTCCACTCATTGAAAATCCACTGCAGAGATCAGGTCTAAACACTGATCTAATTGACTGTCTGTGGCTTACTTTTGAAGACAGGTTTGATTTTTCCACTGAAGTCCCTCCTTGAGGCACAGAGGGTTTGCCATACCTTCTTCCCCCTTTGCTTTGCTGCTGGTGTGGATGGTTGGAAAGGTCACAAAATCCATCCTCCTCTTCTTCCCGATTCACGCATGAGAAGAGCAGACCTTCGGGGCAAACCTTTCCCCTCCCCAGTGCAGGGTTTGGATTCCTGTTTTCCCTGTGGAATATTGCCCTGCGTGCTATCCCAGCGTGGTGGTGCCACCTGCAGCTGTTAGCAGTGCCTGGGCTGAGAGATGAACCAGGATTTTTCCAACAGCAGATGGCAGCTCTCCCTTGTCTCTCTTCCGTGCACACAGCACATCTGCCAGTGCTCCTGAGCAGGGGAAGTAACCAATCCCCTCCACACCCCGCTTTATAAAGGTATTGGAGCCCCTGCTTTGTGTGCTGACCACAGACAATCCATCCCACAGGAGCCCCTCACTGATGGGCTCTCAGTGTAGAAGTGATAAAGAAAGTGATACCCTGTGTAGCAGGTGGGAGGTGTACTTTACATCCTTCTCTTCTTGTCTCAGGTGTGAAAGACACGGGAGCTGTAGTCCACCTCTGACAAAGGCAAGATGTGCAGGAGGCATCAGTGCCCTGTGTTCAGTGGCTGCCTTTCTGTGGGTGTTTGCCCACCACTGCGGCTCCAAAGCAAAGCTCACAATTACTACGACAGTTACTCTGGTTCTCAGAGTGATTTTGGGGAGCACAAACTGGGGAAAGGCAGTGAAACACTGTTCCACCCTGGCACTTGATGGAAACATCATCTGCCAAACCCCGTGGGCAGCACCACCTCAGGATCTTCCAGCAATTCACATAGCACATGTGCTAAGAGAAGACTCTCAAACCAGTCTTGTGTGACTCTCAGAGCTCCCACAAGATCCCAAAGTGGGTTTTGTGCATATATGTAAAGGGCCAAGTGCCACAGGCACCTTCCCTTTGGCCAGGATTTGCCTGCCTTCCACCCTGTCCTGTGACACTGCTGGTTTGAAATCCTTTCCTCTCTTCAGCTGCTTTCCTTCTGTTGCCAGTCCCACTTGCTGAACCCCTCCATTATTTTATCAGATCTTTTTTTTTTTTTACTACCAATTTGCCAACTGTTCTCTTTTGCCTTCAGCCTCCTGAAAACCCAGAGAGCTGAGGCTTGGGCCCCTGATGGAAGTGCTGGTGCTTTTCATTCAGTGAGCAGGACATGGGAGGGACAAAGGTTTCCTGGGTAGCAGGATAATTTGCTGGTAGAAGCAGGAGATTGCTGATGTTATGGCTGTGTGAGAGCACTGGCCAGCAACAGATTTCAGAGAATAAAGGTGATCCTCTTGAAGTTCCATTGCTCTGCACTGAGAGCACGGCAGACACTCACCTGCTATGAGAGCACCACACACAGCTCACACGGACTCTGTCACCATGCTGGGGCACCTGGGGAAGGGACAGTGCTTTGATGTGGCTCCAGGCTGCTATTCTTGGATCCCACAGAAGATCCCTCCAAGGCCACCCTGTAAGATGCCTTTTTCACCTCCTCCCCTCATCAGCTGGAACCAGCACCCGTATCCACAGTCCTGTTCCCAACACAGTGAGTGCTGCTTTTCTATACAGGGGGCAAAGCTTCTGAGGGAATTACAGCTCTGGGCTCAGATCTGCAGGGCACTGATAAATATCACCAGACTGCCCAGGAGTGCTGGCACACCTCTAAAACCAATTCCACAGGGGCTGTGAGGTGCAGGAGAAATAACTCACACAGCACCTATGTGAAAATACCAACAATGATCAGATCTGCCTGCCCAGCCCTCACCCAGCATGGATGGCTTTGCCTCAAAGCCATGCAGCAAACATTGCCATGTTTGAGTAAAACAAATGGTGGGATGGCTCCTTGCCTCCTTCAGCAGGGCTGGCAGATATCCAAGGTGCCAAACTGGCTTCTGGAGGCTCTGGGGAGGTGACGTGCCCTGACAACAGTGTCTTCCTCCAGAGCCACCAAACTGGTGCACACACATCCCACAGGAAGGCCTGCGGCAGGAGCAGAGGTGGAAGGAGTTCAGCACCTGCCATGATTGATGTGCAAGCCCAGTACTTATTGCACCAAATTATTTATTATTGTACACATAACAATGGCCATCTAAGCATCTTGCTTCTTATTATCAACTCAGCCAGGAAAAGGATCTGAAGGAAGGCAATTATACCTTTATTTTAGTTCTGAAACTTCAACTCCTGCTTCTCTTAATGCTGTGTTCCTTTCCTACTTTCAATTTCTCTTGCTTTGAGTGTAGTCAAAGCAGAAAAACTAGGAGCATGTATTCTCCTTTGGTACCTTCTCCTTTGGTACCTTCTCCTGTGGTCCCTTTTCTGGACACAGGTGAAAGTGGGCCCCTACACTCCCTGAACCTGCTACCTAAGCCACATCTTCAAGAAGGGGGTTGTTTAAATGCAAGACAATGGGCTATGGTACCACACTTGGATTGTATTCAATGTTTGACACCCACCTACCCATACCTGCTCCTCTGTTAAAATTTCCCACTAAGCTGCTCTTCCATGCTGCTTTTTCTGCTGATCTTTCAAAATCATTACATTTATATATGAAGTCTCTGCTGCCCACAGAGGTTTTTCAGGTACATAGACATTAATTTACTGGGAGCATGCTTGGCACTTTTTGCCAGTCCCCTGCATGCCCTGTAAGCCGAGCCGCGATCGCTGCGGTCTGCAGCTCACTAATCCTCTGTTTTAATGCCTGATTAGGTCCCAAATCCATCATTGTTAGAGACATGTGGGTGTGGGGAGGGCGGGAGGATTTCATCCTCTCAGCTGAGAGTTAAGCTGCTGGAGGCTCACCAGCCTGGTGCTGTACCAGTGTATTAATTAGCTTGCCTGGAAATTTCGTCAGTGCTGCTCAGTGAGGTTGTGGGAAGGTCACACAATCCATTAGAAGTGCTGTGCTTCAACCTGCAGTCATTACATTTGACACTTAGCAAATCTCTAGGAAAAAAAAAAGAATCAAATAAAGTGTTAGCATAAAAATGTTTTAAAAACTCAAGTCCCCACTTCAAGCAGCACGAGAAAGAACACAAAACCATGATAATTAGCATCTTTGTAGCTCCTTAATTACAAAGATCTTGCTTCTTCATTCTGCAAGTGAGCTCTGCAGGGGCTGTAAGCTTGGTGCACTGGTGGTCATCACTGCACTTTGCATTGAAACATCACCACTCTGCCTTGCATGGGGGAAAACAACATTAAAGATGGCCTAAGTTATCTGCCCCTAAAAGAAGACACAAAGTCCCTGATGGATGTCTCCATGCCCCAAACCCTGTGCAATTAAATTGTCAGTAAAGGTGTCATTTTATTGCTTAAAATGTAGCACTGCAATATGAATGAAAAATACATGCCATCCTCCCAGGCTGAGTGGCCAATACCCCAGAGGGCTGTGCAGCCCTTCAGAAAGACCTGAACAGGTTGGAGACATGGGCAGAGAAGAACCTGCTGAAATTCAACAAGTGCAAGTGCAGGTCCTGCACCTGGGGAGGAACAGCCCCAGGCACCAGCACAGGCTGGGGGTGACCTGCTGGAGAGCAGCTCTGTGGAGAGGGACCTGTGGCCAAGGAGACCAGTGGGATCCTGGGGTGGATTAAGAAGGGCATTGGCAGAAGGCCAGGGAGGTGATCCTGGCCCTCTCCTCAGCCCTGGTGGAGTGCTGTGTCCAGTTCTGGGCTCCTCAGGACGGGACACGGAGCTCCTGGAGCGGGTCCAGCAGAGGGTGACAAGGATGGTGAAGGGTCTGGAGCACCTCTTAGGAGGAAAGGCTGAGGGAGCTGGGCCTGTCCAGCCTTGAGAGGAGACAGCTGGGAGGGGACCTCATTGATGTCTGTCAGTATCTGAGGAGAAGGTGGCAAGAGGATGGACCAGGCTCTGCCAAGCTATGGTATTGTATTTGCTTGGCCCCCAGATGTGGGAAGGAATGATGAAGCTGACTCCACGTTCTCAGAAGGCTAATTTACTATTTTATGATACTATATTATATTAAAGAATACTAAACTAAGCTATACTGGAGAATACAGAAAGGATACTTACAGAAGGCTAAAAAGATAAAAATGAAAACTAGTGACTCTTTCCAGAGCCCCAACACAGCTTGACCCTGATTGGCCAATAAGTCAAAACAATTCACAGAAACCCAATGAAACAACCACCTGTTGCATAAACAATCTCCAAACACATTCCATATGTGAGCACAACACGGGAGAAGCAAATGAGATAATAATTTGTTTTCCTTTTTCTCTGAGGCTTCTCAGCTTCCCAGGAGAAAATCCTGGGCAAAGGGATGTTTCAGAAAATGTGACTGTGACACTATGGAAACAAGAGGCAACAGGCACCAACTGATGCATAGGAAATTCCACCCAAACATGAGGAAAAATTTTTTACTGTGCAGTGACCATGCATTGCAACAGATGCCCAGAGAAGGGGATTGAAGTCTCTCTCAATGGAGACATCCAAGCACCCTCTGGATGCAATCCTGTGCCATGTGCTCTGGGATGGTCTTGCTTGAGCAGGAGGTTGGACCAAAATACCCAATGCAGTCTCTTCCAATCTTACCCATTTTGAGATTCTGTGATCCTTGCAAGAAAAAAAAAAAACAAACAAAAAAACAACATGGAATTAAATAGGAAAAAGAATTTGTTTGACTTTTGCATATGTGTGTAAGACAGTCACCTGCCTTTCCTACCAGAAAGCACCACCTCTCCAGTAAAGCAGCATGGCTGCAGTATAGACAGCAGGAAAGGGCTTAGCTGTGGCATAAAACTGGTGACAATTTCTGAATCTGAAGTAAAGTGCTTCCTGTACTTCCAAACCCCTGCTCTGCCTGCTTATGCCCCTGGGAGGTGGGAACGTGCGATCTCAAGCAGAGCTGGGTGAGCTAGAATGCATGTCCCAGGGCTGGGACAGGTGACAGATGGCAGCTGGTGAAGCTGCACTAAGTCCATCACGTTGGACTGCAGGTGAGCCCAAAGCAGCCAGGCAGGCTGCCACACAACCATAAAATCATACAGTATCCTGAGATTAAAGGGAACCACAAAGATCATCAAGTCCAGCTTCCTGTCCTGGGCACAGGACAACCCTAGGAATGAAATCCTGCGTGCCTGGGAATGTTGGAAGGGTCTCTGGGAACAAATCCTTCTCTCCCACCTTTGCTACCAACATCCTTCATGTGGCCTTGTCTCTCCCTTCCCCTCACAGCTGTGGTACACAGTGTGTACCACACCACAATTGTTTCGGAGCCGTGCCTGCCTCGTATGGACTGCATTAAAAACTCACTCAAGCCCCTCCTTGAGCCGTGTTTCCAGATGCTCTTTGCAGCATGCAGTTCATGAGAAGTCAGGCTTTAGCCTCGTTTTGTCTGTATTGCACGTGGTAAAACGAAACACAGCCCACTGGATCACGAGGTAGGTGTTTTTGCAAAGAGAGAACTGTTTAAAACTGTTTAAAGCTCCGAGGCTGGAGCTGACAGCCAGGAGCTGGCTGGGGAAAGGCAGCTGCTCCCAGCTCTGTGTCGGTAACACCAGAAATACAGGGCTGGACAACTCACAGCAAAATCAAAGGAGGGCAGAGGAGGGAACACAGCCAGTCCCTCCTGCGCTGAGGAGCTATCACAGCTCCAGCTGGAAGAGGGCAGCACGTGTTTTATTTAATGTTTTGTATTACTCCATGCTGAGGCCGCATTTCTGAGAGCAAAACAAAAGCGGGGAACCTCTGCTGCAGCACCTGGGTCTGGCCTGGAAATTCAAAGTTTGGGTCTAGATCCAAACTCTCCCCAGGTGCCTAAGGACTTGTGTCCTAAGATTTAGATCTTGTTCATTTCTATTTATGCTAAAAAACCTAACCAAAGAGAAAAGGCTTAGCATGCATCTATTAGCAGCTGGCCTCGGCTCCTTATGCTATTGTAAATGAGGTCAGCAGGACTCTGCAGAATATTATCATAAGGTTACAATTAGCAGTGAGACTTATGCCACACACATTTTACATTAAAGGAAACAGTTGCAGTAAAAGGCTGTTCAATTCAGACATCAAAGCACACGGTTTGTGTCAATTAATAATACAGCAAAATATAAACTTGAGATGCACAGACACACCAATAGTTCATTTTTTAAAAGAAACAGCATTTGTTGAGAAGTTCAATCACACTTTATATTAATTTTCCATTTTTGAATATTGTATAAAAGTGCATACATTTTTTATTAGCTTGAGTACAGACATGATTTACAAGTGTATGAATGTGTCAGGGAAAATCAGAAGTTATATTTGGGTAGGAACATGTCAAGAAAAGGCATTTTGTTAAATAAAATGCTCCTTCAAAGTAAATCTAGTGAGCCATGAAATTTTATTAAATACTTAACCATAAACTAGCCTGTCAGTCTATTCACCAGTTGCTCTTTTCCTACAACCCATTGGGATGTGCTGTTTAGGAGTGGAACCTTGCAGAATAAGGTGACTAGAACACTTCAGATTTTTGAGTTTATTGCTAACACCTGGATGCTGTTCTCCCTACAGTCAGTGAGATCAGTTCACTCGTTGTAACTGGAATAAAGATTGGGTCCTCTCTTTTGAAATAATGTCACCAAGGCTTCCATATTTCAATAAATTTATATGGAAGAGATGGCTGGCAAAATATTGAGAATACAGAGACGACTGAGCTGAATATATTGTGGTAAGGTTAGTATTTTAGATCTTTGCCTTGTTTAATTTTTAATGTATTCATTTTGCATTTCTATACAGCATCTTTCAACTCGGAAGAACTGGGCTAAATTTAGTTCCAGTTAATGGGAGCTCCTTACTGAGCAAGTAAGGGCTGTGAATTCGTTTGACAAGATCTGCATGAAGGGCTGTGGCAGCACAAAGCAACTTCCAGAGAGCCCCAAGGAGAGGGCTTGGAAGTCAGTGACATTAGATGAGAAATGCAGGCAGTCTGGATCAGCATATCCCAACAGCTCTGCTGCAGGGGGCCCTTCCCAGCCACAGCCAGCTCCAGGCTGCTCTTTTCCAGGCTGGAGCCTCGTGGAGCACAGCAGTGCAATTTTCCTCAGCCCCTGTTGAGACTGATGGTGGATTTTGTGTGTGTGTTACAGCATCCTGTTTTCCATACCACCCCAGTGGGGTGAATTATGCCAAGAAAATCTCATTGCAGTATTGGAAGGGACAATATGCTGTGGGAAGAGAAAAGCAGCAAAGTGGAGCCTGTAATACAAGGAAAAGCATCCCAGGTGGTTCCACAGACTGAAAACAGCCCTCAGACACGATTCTGTGAGGGAAATGTTGGTACTGCAAGGGAAATGCCAGTGGTGCAAGGGAAATCCCAGCTTAACCATGGAGCCCTGGTGGTGGGAGCTCTTGGACCCTCTTGTTCTGTGAGCCACATGCCAAAATCTGCTGCTCTTAGGTGACAAGCACCCCAAGAGCTGGATCCAGCAGCCATCCTCCCTCCATCCTGCTGATACCCTGAACAAGGCTTGGTCACTGCTGGGCAGACTGGTTGGCCCAGCTGCAGCGTGTGTATCTGTTTTGCCCCCCACTCTGGGGATTTTGCTAACCCAGCAGAGCACAGGCTGCAGTTCTGCAGAGGATCTGTGCTCCATCTGTGCTCCAGCAGGGGCGTGTGGCTGCAGGTGGATCACCCCTGGTGCAGACTGTGTGATCTGCTGCCCAGGTTTCACCCAGCCCTGCACAGGGACAGAGCCCAGCCATGCCCTGTGTCCCTCAGCATCAATCCACCCTGAGGATGGGCTGCAAGAGGCTCTTTCCCTTCTCACCCACTGGCATGAGGGTAAAAACCTGACTACCCATCACTTGCCCCTCTTCACAAACTTAAGTGCCCATGAGACAGATGTACAGCCATGGGCATAAATAAAAGCTTTGCACCTCACTCCTCAGACAGCCACACCAACGGCCTGCCACTAGGAGTACTCTGTGTAAGGCACTTGTCTCTTTCCTGGTTTTGCTGTTATTTTTACCCCTTTTACTTCATCTCAAAAAAAATTTGCAGTGTCTTAGCTAATTTGGCTTCATTTACTGCACGGATTTCGACATTCAGTAAACCAGACCAAATTACTGATTTAAATGTCTGGTGTATAACATGGATAGTCTTGAATCAATTACAACCAGCAGAAATTATGTATGTACAAAAGTGAAGCCTGGTTCTAGCACTAAACCCCTTCCTATCTCTGTGCTTTTCCCAGGAACTTTCCAGGAAGTTTCCAGGAAGAAACTTTCTCAACAAGACACAGAATCCATGATTTTACAACTCTGCTTTCTAGAACCATAAAATCATACAATAACCACAGAAGCTCCTGACACTCTAAAAAACAAGGCTCAGCAAGAGCCTTGAGAATACTGTGTCTGTTCTGTGGCTACAGAGCTCTTCCTCATTTGTTTCAGTAAAACCCTTCCTTCATTTGCTCAGATTTTCTACCAGCATAATCACAAGTTTGGAATAGTTAAAATCAGGAAAAATATTTGCAAAGTCCATCCTGAAATATTCTTCCCTTCTCTTAGGCAGCAATTTACTGTAATACAACTTATGAAATAATTGCATTATATGATAAATTCACATCAAACATTAGTTGTTCTAATTGATCCAACAGTTTTCCCCAATTAATCTTTCTGTAATATAAAAAATAATCAAGTAATTTTATAGATTTCCAAGGTGAGATTCTGAATTGATTAATCCAGATTTTTATATTTCTGAGGTGGATTTATAGCACTGAAGAGTAGGTATGTGTGTGTGTCAGTTTAAAAAATCAAACTAAATTATTCATAGTGTATATATAAAGTTGCAAAATATTAATCTTAAAGAAAACACCTCAGAAGATCATTTAATGATTATTTTCCTATTATTTGAGCGGTTTTGAAAGGCATTTTTCATGGGTACAGGGTTTCAAGTAAGAAATATTATGGTGTTTTGCCTTGGGGGTGATTGTGTTCTTATCTTCCAGCTTGTGAGAGGCCTGGGGTGAAACGTCCAAGCTGTTCTTGCTGTCACAGCCACAGAATTCCACTCTGAAGTGTGTTCAGATTCCCTCCGAGCTGTTCCTCCAAAACCCTCCCGTTACCAGTTGTCTTCAAATAACAGAAACAGCTTGAGGAACCCTCAAGCTGCAGGGCCATGCAATGCTCCTTTGGACAAGCTGCAGAAGAGGACGGGAGCAAAGGAGGAATGGAAGGCAGCTGATGTGCTTGGACTGGGGAAATTCCGAATTCCACGTCCCGAATTCCACGGATTTGCTTTAATCGGTCCCGAGATCTGTTTGGCTGAGCTGTTGTAAACCCTGGTGTGAGCAACGTGAGGGGTGTTCGGTAAGGCTGAGACAAGGAAAACTTGTTTGTCTGGGCTCTTTCCACAGTCAAGGGAGAGGGAAAAAGGCTTTTCCAGGAGAACAACTGGGGCTGGGGATGCACTAAATTGATCTCAGGAACAGATGCTGAAAGACCAATGTCTCTTCCTCCTGTCTGTCTGCTCCCTCCAGCTTGCTCTCACCCTCACCAGGCTTTCTCACTAGCCAGACCAGCTTTCTAACACTGAAGAAAAAGATTCCCTGTTTTTCTGCTGGGTTAGTCTGCTGCCAGGCTGGTGGCTGAGCTGGCCATGGGGTGACCTGGCCTTCACTTCAGGGTGATGAGCAGTGCTCTGAGTCACTGAGCATCTCCACAGAACCCTGACTTACAGGACATCACCATAATTCTGCATTACATGTATGCACCTCTATCCATCAATATCTTTATTCACCATAATTCTGCATTATATGTATTTACCTCTATCCATCAATATCTTTATATATTTATCAATGTGTATATATGTTTAAATTCTAACCATAGAGACACACCCCCCCCCATATCTGCCTAAGAAGGGGTTACATAAATGCATAAAAAACTACATTGAGGAGTTGTTTGTTTAAAAAGTGTTGCTACGGCTGCAGGGGCTTTTGTGTACAGCTACTTAAAATATGGGCTTGTGCAGGATGAAGTGACAGATTTGTATCTTTGTGTGGTCAGACTGCCACAGGCCCAGCTCTGCTTGGTGGTTACATCCAGGGGCAGCATCCCCCTGATGTCCTGGGTGAGCAAGGCTGGAGCTCAGCACTCAGCTCTCTTCAGGCAGCTGTGACTCAAGCAACTGCTCTGGAGCTGTTTGTTTGCTTGAGAAAGGAGGTGGATGTGTGTCATTTCCTTGCCTCGACACATGAGTGTCATTTTCCTTTTTTTTTTTTTCTGTTTTGTTGGGGTTTTTTTTGTTTTGTTTTGTTTTGTTTTTTTAATGAGAGAGCAAATCACTTGCTGCAACACTGGTGCATCAGAAGGCTGAGGCTTCTGAGCATGAAAAGACTGAAGGGACTGAATTTTTTAATGGGTCTTCATCTGAAATCCTAAAAATTCCAAGAAGCATCTGAAATGTCAAGGCACTTAAAATTGTTGTCCTTGGATTACACAAGGGTAAAGCAGTCAGAGAGCCTATCAAATAATGAAACTTAACTCGTGAAACGGGAGCAGAGTGTGGGGCTGAAGGAACTGCAGCACAAGTGAGTTCAAGGAAGAACAAGTGAGTGCTTGGCAGACCTGAAGGAATATTGTCCATCTCTGTGTATAGTTCAGCCTGAGCCATTCTGTGATTCTGTCCCTCACTTCCCCAGGAATCAGCGGGCAAATGCTGTGTGCAGCAAACAGACCCCCATCCTGTGAGGCCTTCTCTGGTACTTCACATCAGTTCTGCCAAAAATGTCTGCCAAAAGTCAATTTGCAATTGTTTCCATAGCTGTGTCTTTATAATGGGGTCATTAATTATCCTCCATGTTGTTTATGAAACAGTTGTAGTGATTTTCAGGTTTGGCCTTTCCACGCTGACATCTGTGCTCCAGAGGTACATCCACCACCACTCTGCTGCCTCTGAGCTCCACCTGGGCAGAGCCTTGCCCAGGTGAGCTCTCTGGACATGCAGACCCTCCCCACAGCAATCACAGCAGACCAGGGCCTGAAGGTTTTGCTCCAGGAATTTCAGAAGTGAAACATGACCAAACTTATAATTTAAGAGACAGGGACAGAGAGATCAGGATCATACTTGGCTGGTTTGGCTAGAAAGTGCTTTTTTATCTACAGGAAAGATACTGTCTGCCATCACAGCCTTTATAACCTGAAATGCTGATTACATTTGTATGGGAGAGAGCCTGTGCCCATAGCTGTGCCAGCATTGCCATACCTGTTATCCACCATCAGGTGGAAATACTAAAGAGAAATAAAGAAAATGCGTCAATCATTATCTGGGAGGAAGTGTAGTAGAAACAGAACAACTCCCAAGGGGCCTTGGTACACTGTGAGGTAAACACAGCACATCCTTAAATAGATGTGTGAGTCTGTAGTCTGAGCTAAATGCTCGTTCTCTGTGAGTAAATAGGACAAGCCTGGATCTGAGCACTGCATCTGGCCACCCTCTTCATTCAGCTGCTGATGGACACCTGGCACTCTTGTCTGCCCATGTTCAGTGTGACCAGGGTCAGCATTTCTCCCCAGACCCCCCTTGGTGTAAGCCACCATGTCCTCAAAGAGAATGTCTCTCCCAGCTTCCACCTGAGAGGTGTTCAAGGTGCATTTTGTCAGGAAGAGAACAAGTGAAAATGTTCATATTAAGGTAATGCCTTCAAAGTCAGGAATCCTGTAGAATAAACCTTGTTCCTGTTCACCTGCTCGTGCAGAGGATTTTCAGATGAAGAAGTGTGTGAATAGTCCCAGCAAGAGGTTCAAAATCAGGCTGGAAGTCACTTAGAGTGTCCCAAACCTTTGTCAGGGACTGGTGCTGGCTGCCCCCTGCCTTCAATGCTCTGAATACTCCTCATGGAAGAGTGCATACACCTCCTTCCTCAGCATGATGCTGTCACGTATTTTGAAAGAAAAGAGTGGATTTTATTCCTAAGAAAAAGCCCCAGAGGGGCTGAGGTGCCTCTCCTGACAGGATGCAGAATATGGATCCCAAATTGATAAAGGCCG
Source organism: Emberiza elegans (assembly GCA_024865655.1). NCBI lineage: Eukaryota > Metazoa > Chordata > Aves > Passeriformes > Fringillidae > Emberiza > Emberiza elegans. The sequence goes on from JALJVW010000139.1 coordinate 34,634,070, forward strand.
AGGCTAACAGCTCCATAAGGTGCTTCATTACTGCATGTGGGTGAAGTTTATACAATTATTTCTGCTCTTCCCCCAGCAACCTGGTGATCCTGGGCTGCACAGAGGGGACCTGCTCCTTGTCTGAGGAGCCCAAGCACCCAGCACTGATGATGGATTTCTCTAATTTCTCTGAGAGCTGTGGGGTTACACTGCTGTGATAATGACACACTGTCCTCAGCTCCTGAGCTTGTAGTGCTGCAGGGATGCTGACAGGGCTGGCTGGATGCAGCCAACACAAACCACAGGTCTACAGCCCAAACCAAAGCTGTTGTGCAAACTTAGTGGGAAATGACACCATTTACACACAAAGCACTGTTTGAGCACAAGGAGGAGTTGTTGGGCACTGACTGAGCAAACACACCACTGCTGACTGATCTCTGTGACCGTGTTCACAGGGGTCTCAGGTTGAGGGAAGAGACGAGAATCTGACTCCAAGTTTCAGAAGGCTTGATTTATTATTTTATGATATATATTATATTAAAACTATACTAAAAGAATAGAAGAAAGGATTTCATCAGAAGGCTAACTAAGAATAGAAAAGGAAGAATAACAAAGGCTTGTGACTGACCAAGACAGTCCAAGACAGATGGACTGTGATTGGCCATTAATTAGGAACAACCACATGAGACCAATCACAGATCCACCTGTTGCATCCCACAGCAGCAGATAACCATTGTTTACATTTTGTTCCTGAGGCCTCTCAGCTTCTCAGGAGGAAAAATCCTAAGGAAAGGATTTTTCATAAAACATGTCTGTGACTCATCTCTTTGGCCCATCCACTCCTCTGTTGGTTACTGAGACGTTAAATGCCCACTGGAACAGCTGGGGCTCCTGAATATTGCCTTTGTTGCCCTGAAACCAGGGTAGGAAGGAGAGGATCACAGAGCACTTGCCCTGTGTGTGTGTTTGTGTCTCACATGTGCCTGAGAAACACAGACCATGCCCTGCCTGGTGCTGCACTATTGTACCACTCACAGTGACATTACACTATTCCAAGCAGGCAGTATTTTGCAAAAATCAATAACTGTGTAAATTAATAATGGCTAAAACCTTCACAGACTTTTTTGTTTTCATAGATATCAAAGTACTTGGCAAGCATAGGAATAATTCATGCTCCTATATCCTTGTATTAACTTATTGGAAATATTTATGTAGAAGAAGAATTAGGAACATTTGCTTATTTCCTACCAATGCAACAGAAAAGATGAGTGAACCTTGTGTGGTTTCTTTTCAGAAAAGGTCTGGCACTCCTGGCTTGACTGGATGCAATGCTGGCAATCCATTTTATTCTCTTCTTTGCTGTAACTTCTGGAGACAAGGCTCCTCCTGGGTCTGTATTTCAGTGCTTTTGGTAAGTTAAGGGAGGTGGCTCAAGATCCCTGTCTTCACAGTTGGCAGTGTGCTGGAGCAATAAAAAGGAAGAACTGTACCAGTGTAGAGAGAAGTCTGTGTATAAAGGCAGAATTAATGAAACTGCTCCAGAATCTTCTACTCGTGTGTGACACTGCCTCCTTTCCTCTTACTCACCCGTGTAACCTTTAATTCTTTAATTTTACCACTCTGGCATCAGAGGAGTGGTAGAGGACATGTAGGAGTGGTAGAGATTGACAGAACAGGAGTTCTTAGAGATTGGAATGTCAGTGAAACAAGCAGGTTATGATGTGTGAGACATTTGTGAAGGTGAAATATTGGCCACTTCTGCTGAATCCCAAAATCATCATTCAGTAGATCCTGAAATCTGAGCCAGACAAAATTGTTTCTCGTGCATGTTTCAGATAAAATGTCTGGGCACAGCACACAAAACTACAAACACAGAAGAAAATTGAAAGGAATATTAAATGAGAAATCACAGGAACATTAAAAAATTCAGGTTGGAAGGGACCCCTAGCTGTCATCTAGTTCAGGTCTTTCCTCAAAGCAGGGCCAGCTAGATGGGTTTCTCTGGTCCTTGTTTAGGTTTTCACTGTCTTCCAGGACGGAGATTTCCCATCCTCGGCCTTGCCCAGTGCTTGTCAGTCCTTCTAGCAATTCTCCTTAGCAGGTGAGCTTCTCTCTCTCCTGCTTTTGTGTCCATTGTGTTTTGTCCCATTGCTGTGCACCTCCAGGAAAAGTCTGACTGCATCTTCCAATACCCTGCCACAAGGCAGCTGAAGAGAGCAGCAAAATCACCCTCAGCTTTTGCTTTTTAAGGCTGAACAAGCCCAGTTCCCTGAGTCCCTCCCTGTACATCATGTTCTCCAGATTCCCACCCATCCTCTCTGCTGAACCTTCTCATTTTCAGGCCTTTTTGAATCAAGGATAAACAAGTCCAGCTGGACAGCAACCCACTGTCCAAACTGTGCCCTACTAGAGAGAAGAACAACTGCACTGAGGTTATTGGGGCATTGTCAGAGCTCTCTGGGCTCCAAAACATTCCTCCAGAACCGTCAATTTCTAAAACACAGCAGCCTCTGGATCCAAAGTGCTCACTGAATGTGGCTGCCAAAGGAGTTCTAAATTTCTGCTCACTGCAGTTATTGCTACAGGAAAATTGCTGGCAAAACATTTTCTCCTGGAGTCTTTCTGGAGCACCTGCTTCTCTCACCATGTGTGCAGGCATCAGCCAGGACAGATGCTCAGGGAGAGAAGGAGCTGAAACCCCAATGCTCATAGAGCTGACGCCCTTTATCAGGAAAAGAGGCCACCCAAGTTCTTGTTTTAAGTGAGGAGGCAGAAAAAAGTCTTTGAAGAAGAAGCAGCTTCCTTAAAGTGTTTAAGGAAACTCTTTCCAGAGAGAATATTAAAAATGCATGGGTGGAGTGAGAGAGAAAGAATTCTTATTTATGTATAAAGTTACACGTGGAGACAATATCCAAAATTACTGAAAAAAAAGAGTCTGTGTGTCTCTGTTTTGCTGAGTTTTGACAGCATGTGTTTAGTATTATGGCTAGTCCATTATAGGAGCCAAAGTTAACATCTTCCAAAGCATAAGGGTTTTTTGTGTTTTTTAAAGCTCAGTTAAATTCTAGCACTTCAAACCTACTTAAACATGGCAAAATAAAAATCTCTGGAAAGTCTTTATTTAGTTTTCTATAGTCGAAACAATTATGCAATTGGATAAGCAACCAAGCCGGTTCAAATTTGTGAAATTCTGCATTACAGGGCAGGATGAATTACATTTGATCCTGGAGAAAAAAGCAATATAAGAAATGTAGTGGAGATTTTTCCCATTTAAACAGGACAGACACACAGGTCTGCTCTAAAGGGGTCTTGAGGAAACAAACCTAGAGACTTCATGGGATGATGCATCATGCACATCTCACAGCACAGAGCTGCCACAGGACAGCTGTGAGGAGAGGGGGGTTTTGGAGGTTGTGCACAGTTCTGGTACCCCAGTGCACAACATTCCAGTCACCGAGGGTGCTCTCTGTGGGTTTTATGTGCCCACAGTGCACATAAAACTGTGCTGGAGTGAGCAGGCTCTGGGGGCAGCAAAGGGGAGACAGGAGAAGTTTGTGCCTCCCCATCCTTTGTCTTTTCAAGCAATTCATCCATCAGATCAGCACGATGGTAAGGCACATATGTGTTTCCCAAATAGCTTAAGTCACTTGTCTTTACAAAAACCTCTTTTTGTTTGCTGAATAAGAGGTTTCACTTTTATGATCTCTCCAAACCAAGCTGCTGGGGGCTGGGAGTATGAATGGTCTGTCAGGAGCTGCTGTAGGAGCAGCATAAAAAGGAAGGTTGTAGAACTGTTGTTTTAAGGAGTATTTCTTATGTAGGAAAGGGCATAAAGCTGAAAGGGTGATACTTTCCAAAAAATCAGTCCTCCCACATGCTCTCCCTGCGGATGGCCCCCAGCTCTGAGCTGGCTGGCAGGGGCAGCTCCTGGCTGTGGTGCTGTGCTGTCAGGAGCTGCCCCTGAGACTCACTGGGAGCCTAAGATATAAAACTGCTGCTATGTATTGTTGTCACTGGGTGTCTTTAACAATTTTCTTGTCTTAGGGACAAAGACAAGGGTCAGGACAGTGCAGCACTTCATAATGACAGGAGAAGGGAACCACTGAAAGCAAGGCCTGTGATCCCTTCCAGAAGTCAGCTCTGGCAGGACAAGAAAAGCACAAAGCTGGTGGAGTTTCTCACCTCATTCCTCCCTCGTCCAAGGACAGTTAATTCCATATGGTTTAAAGCAGGGAAATTGAACAAGAAGCAAAAAGGCCCCTTAATTAAAACCTGAGGGATTCAGCACAGACTCAGTGCCACCCAATGTCAGCCAGAGTTCCCATCCATCCATCCATCCATGCCATCCGTCCATCCATCCATCCATCCATCCATCCATCCATCCATCCATCCATCCATCCATCCATCCATCCATCCATCATCCATCCATCCATCCATCCATCCATCCATCCATCCACCCACCCAAGCTCAATTTCCTGCAATTTGTTTCATCTCACCAAAACAGCGAGTAACAAATCACCTTCTCAGCACAGAGAGACAGCCATAACTCCACTGCACAACAATTGGAAACAAAATGTTACTGGGAACTCCTTGGGTAAAGAGCAACCCAAGCACAGAGAAGATGAATTCTGCTGGTTTCTTACATGAGCAGAGCATTCAGTTTTTTAATCCAGCCGAAGGAGGAAAACACTGAATTGTTAACTTGATTGATACTGGCATTGTCCAGGCTGCCAAGTATTTAGCAGCTGATAGCTAATTTGTACAGCTTCTTTTATCTGACTGATGCAATATATTTTCCAGAGTTTAGGGGAAATCATGGCCAGATCCAATTTCTATATTTTCAGAGAACTGACAGAAGAGACAAGCCCAATTAAACACGGGCACATCTTTTTTCTTCACCTAAGGCCAGGAGAACACAAATCACAGGAAAAACCATGAATTTTCAATGTTTTTAGGGCTGGATGGATCAGGTAATCTCCATCCAGTGAGCCAAGGAAAAAGAGAGAACAAGTTTTAGTACAGATCATCCCTGCAATGGCACAGAGTTCTGTGACAGAGCCACCTCACTGCAGTGTTTGCTTGGCTCCCACCTTTGGCCCCTGGGTTTTACTTGTTCACACCTTTCTTGCCATTACAGTCTCTCCACCTCACTCTCTAAATGGAAGAAAGGAAATATTTTTGATAGGCTGCCTGCTCTGCAGGGATGTTTGGACTGGTACAACATTAGTTGCTTTCTCTCTTTGGTTGTTATAGTATTATTAACCCTGCTCTTACCTGGCCACCATTCTCCAGAGTTACTCAAACTCTGCAGTGGGACCTTGGATACACTTAGGTGAAGTTTCCTCAGGAGGGTAAAAGCAGCAGTTTTGTAATTGTCACTGTTTCTTCAGCCCAGCTGCAAATCCCCCCATTCCCCAGGCAGGCAGAGGCAACCTCCGATTTAAAAGCCTTGCAAGATGTTGTAGATTTGATAAGGTAGGTTAATGAGACACAAAGATGAAATTTGCAGAGATCGCCCTGAGAGGCTGCTCAGTGGATGGGAACAAGAACCTCCTCACTAATTTGATCACTTGAACCCCTCTGTGTTTCAGAGGCCCAGCCAGCAGGCAGGGATGCTGGAGGAAACCCAAACTATCCAAAACTGCTGTGAGGGTGCTGTGAGCACTCTCCAACACTGAGCTCCAACATGTATTTGGGTAACCTATTATAAATCACTTGTTTAAGTTCCAAAACAACCTCTCCTTCCTTCACTGACTTCTCAGAAGAGCACAAAGCAGCAAAACCAGCTGGACTCAGGCCCTTGGTTGAGTTCTCTGCCCTTCCCCTTCACAGTAAAACCCCAAGGATGTGACAAAACCAGCGCTCCTCACTGTGACTGTGCTCCCTAGAGCCTTTCTCAGCCTGGAAGCAAAGCAGATGAGCAGTGGATTTATTCCATACAAGAGGCACACACACATCTCTCACCCTCAGCAAACCCCTCCCAGCAATCTTCCCCATAGGCAAGCCATCAATACAACCACAATTTCTTCCACAAATAAACTTGTGTTGCTAAATATAAATGCCTTCTAGGTCAGAAAGTCCTCTGACAGCTCTCTCTGACAGAGACAAGAAGCAGATTCCTGGGGGAAGAGGTAGGAAATACAGCACATACTGAGTTACCTGTTCCCTGCTTGACCATTCCAGCCTAGATCCCTGCAACCAGTGCTGTAGGGACTGGGAATTACAGGGAACATCTGAATTATCTTATTCAAGAGCTCTCAATGGACTTCTTCTCCCTGAGTTTGTTGAAACCTGTGCAGGCTTTTGTCCACCACAACATCCTGCAGCAATGAGTCATGATTCAGTTATGCATTGTGTGAACAAGTACTTCCCCTTGTTTATTTTAAAATAAATCTGCTACTTGCTCTTTTCACTGGACACCCTTCAGTTCTCGTGTATGACAAATAATGCCCTGTTGTTCCTCAGCCACCTTCTCTTTGTGACTGTAAAACCCTCTTAATTTCCTCCCCTTTAATAATTCCTTATGTTCTTCTCATTTATTGCTATTTTGGCTTTATTGCTATTCAGTGCCCCAATGCCAGGAATCATACAAGGCAAGTGTCCTCAAATGCAATATAATATTTTCTGCCTGACCTAATAATGATCTTTATGAAGTGGATCAATTATGAAGTGGATCTTTATGAAGTGGACCCAAAGGCAAAAGTGCCCATGAAAAGTTTAAAAAATCCGCAGGTGTATCACTTTAGGATGGTGAAACCTGCAGAAAGATACCCCTAATCTACTTCAAAATGCACCAGTTCTTGTACCCAATTCATTTTGTTACAGTTGGTTTAGCCACAGCAAAACTGAACTCAACTGGGTGAATCTTTTGAGCATTGACAGAACTGTCTCCTGGCTAAAAACCCCAAATACCTTGATTTTGTTTTGTACAATAATATATCCTTGCACATATTAGTCCAAAGTACAGCTCAACAGCATCCAAAGGAGATAATTGATGCCCAGTTCTCACCAACTTGACTCTGCTTGTCTTTGAGTCACACAAACATAAGATGTTGGATGTTTGAGGTGTGGAAATGCTGCTCAAACCAAACATGCCTGCAGGTGGTAACAGGAGCATCCTTTGGCTCAAGGCTTTGCTGAAATAATGGAATGAACCTCAAACAACACCTGAAGTGGTTTTGGGCTGTACAAAATTAGCTTATTGTCCAACACAGGGCAAGGATTTTTTTATTACAACAATCAAATGCTTGCCATTTTTATTGGCATCTTGTGACCACTTAGTAAGGTGGGACACTCTTCTTTCAAAACAGCTTGACAGTGCAATCTGAAATGAGTATGAGACACAGGACTGACCCCATAGTATGATAAAAAGGAAGGTTATGACAAAGAAATCTGACAGATGTGCAGAAAAACTGCCCACAATGCCCCCTATGAGGCAGCTATTTTAACAAAATTGGTTTTGCACACTGATTAATGTTACAGCCAGGCAGATGAAATCACATGTGTGAAATATGAAAATATTAAATTGTTATGAATAGTGGTAGCTGTAGATGAGGCCTTAAATAGTGCCAGGGGTCAGGCAGTGTAAAGTAATCTCCTAACCCTGATGGCCAGGGACTGACAGATTCCAGGCTTGAAGTTTGGTAATGGAATTTATTCCCATAAGTGATGGATTGAGGTTACATTTCAGCAGCCAGGTCACAGCAGGAAGATAAGGAAATCCAAGGGAATCTGTTACTCATCATGGGTTTATCTCACTGAACCACAGTGTTTTACTCCTAATTTACACCAGTGCAGAGCTGAGCTGAAGGAGTTCACTGCTGCATGAGTGCCTCTGTGAAGAAAGTGTGATGTGCTCCACCAGCTATGCCAACACTGAGTTTTTCTTATGCCAGTGTGGAGATTCACCATGGGAGAACATTTGATACAGGGCTGGAAGGGAACTGTGGTGCCCAAACAGGTCTTGTGCTCCAAACAACATGGGCTGTAATATTAGATTGTCACAGACTGACGTATGGCTATGAAAAAACAATCTGTGATGAACCTACAACTCTAGCTCTTCAGCAATGGAAAAAGATGCCATATTAATGTTCCTTCTGCCTCAGAGAGATCCCTTAATTCAGTGCCCTGGAAAACTGCTGTCATCAGGGGTTTGGTTGTTATTTTTTTCTTCCCCTACTTTCTTTGGTGGAGAAAGCAATTTTTCTTATTTCTGAATTTGGAAGTTTATGGCCTTTGCCCCCCATCTGCACATGGAGCAGTTCAGGGTCAGCTCCTGGGTGAGGAAGGGGTCCAAGCAAAGGATGCCAGCAAGGTGGCTCTGGAGAGCATCACTGCAAACATTTTTGAGGGACAAAGATTGTTGCTGCTGTGTCTGGTGAAGAGCCCTGGCAGCCAATGCAGATGATCTCTCCTGCTAGAACCAAGGGGATGGCAGGGAGCTGTCACACAACCCTGCTCTATAGCCTTTGTTCTTTCCAAAAAAAAGGGGCCTTTCCCTTGTCACAGTCGCATTTTCTGGAAAATCTCTGCCCTGGATTCTTATCCTGGGAAGCTGAGAAGCCTCAGAGAAAAATGAAAACAAATAATTATCTGATTTGCTTCTCCTGTGTTTTGCTGCTTTGGAATGTGTTTGGACATTGTTTACCAACAGGTGTTTGTTTAATTGGTTTCATGTGAGTTGTTTTGACTTATTGACCAATCAGTGTGCCAAGCTGTGTTGAGGCTCTGGAAGGAGTCACGAGTTTTCTTTAGTATCTTTTAGCCTTCTGTCTGTACCCTTTCTGTATTTTTTAGTATAGATATGATTGATATGATATATAACATAATAATAAATTAGCCTTCTAAGAACAGGGAGTCCAATTCATTCCTTCATTCCCCATGGGGCACCCCATAAATACAACATTCCCTTAATTCCTTCTTTCCCTTCTCCTTGCCTGTCTCTCCTAATTCACCACGTTGCAGGGCAAACTTAAGTTTGGTGTGGGTAGAGTTAATTTTCTCTCTAGTATCTTGTACGTTTGTGCTCAACCCTGCTTGCTTGCCAGGGCTGAGACATGGGAAAGGGAAAACCTGCAGTTCCTCTGGCCTCTGCACCCCTACACCCCTTCCAGATCCTCTGGGAGGTTCTGACATCTCCATCTCACTGCTGGATGAAGCTCCTGCTGTGGGGTGGGATAAGGCATCCCATGCCTCCAACTTATTGGGATGGAGAGCAGGGGTGCATGGAGAAGGCTTCAAGAGGCTCATTTTTAAGTTTTTTTTCTGGGACTTCCACTGGTATTCACATTCTCTGAACAGAGAGAGACATAATTCTCTCTCCCGGGGTTTTTACTGGGAAGGCAGTGAGAAGCACAGAGAGAAGAAAACAATTCTTATCTCTATTTACTACTCCTGTTGTTTTGCACATGTGGAATGCGTTATGGAGACTGTTTACCCAAAGTGATTTATCAATTAGATTCTACTGAGGATTGTTTTGTTTCCTTAGCCAATTGGGTCAAAGCTGTGTCCTGACTGTCTCAGGCAGTCACATGTTTTTCTTTAGTATCTCTTTAGTATAATTTTAATATAGTATTAATGTAATATAGATAAATTTAATATAGTATTAACTATTAGTATAGTGTTAATAAAGCAATTGTTCAGCTTTCTGAATCATGGAGTCAGAACACATTTTTCCCTAGACAGAAGATCACCTGCTTCCACAATACTCCCCTAAATAAGGCAAGTGCTGGCTGAAAGCCCTGCTCCACATGGGAGCTGAGATCTTGTGCTAAATGGGATGGGAAAGCTTTCACCAGGCTGCACTAAGAGTATTTTCTTCGCTGTTGAAAAGCAACTGACCTGTGCAGTTTTGTCATGGGTGGTATGGGAAGAACAGCCCTCCAGGGGAGAAAACTTGGACAAACTGGCCCCAAACAGTCAGCACAGGCTGATGCTCAGCTGAAGAGCAGCTCCACAGGGGTTTTTACCCCCCGTAATTCTGCAGTGGGATGGAGGGGTGGCCGGGTGATGACCAAGCAGAGGCTCTCCAGGAGGGAAGTTTTGCTTTGCCATCACACTTGCCAGCATCGCCCCAAGTGCTCCCCTTGTGCTCTCCCATGGAGGCAGCTACACCCAAACCACCACGGGGCTGCACTGGCCAGGATTTAGGTACATCCTGGATATGATCAGTATTGGGATTGGGTGCACATCCCCAGAGAGCCAGGGAGAAGGAGGATGCTGCACCTCCAGCCAGGTCTGTGCAGAAAAGGCGGCCCCACAAATAGTCCCAGTTCTACCCCCACAAGATCAGACTCCATCCCTGCAGCCTGACACTGTCATCCTGTTTGCTTGCTTACCCTTATCCTATAAATCCTAAAGGCAGAGCAGGGAAACAAGCTTTTTCTGCTATGGCCATGCCTGTGTGCTTTCTGAGTAAGCTGACACAGTTCCAGCCTGAGCTTTTTCCATTCTAATGGCTTCAGGTTTAATCATAAAGCACTGCTATAAATAATGGATTGTAAGAGACGACCTCTTCCAGTAAATCCTGCTGTGTTCTGCTTGTGTTTGGATACTGCATTATGCCAAAATCAGTGCTCAGGAGCTGCTGATGTGGAGAGGGAGGGAGGCATTCAGCTCTTTGTTGGGTGATGATTGAGGGGCAGCGCTGGGATGACTGGTTTGATCCTCACAGTGCTCTGGGATAAACCATGGGCAAAACCAAGTCCAGTAGGAGCTGGATCAGACAGCTGTGTGCTTGATTCATAGTGTAAAGGGGATTTCAATTGTTGATGGATTCACCTGGGATCACTGGCAAAGCAGTCATTTGACTGATTGGCAGCCAGAGAAGCAGGAATATAGCAGGGAACCTCAGTTGCGGATTAAAGGGTATCCCCTTCCACTTCTGCAATGTATTCATAGGGATTTCAGGTGGGATCTGCTAAAGGCACAGTGAAAACGTCCATATTGCTTGTGCAGCTGGAACACACCACTCCTCAGCACCAGGGTACACAGGATCAGCAGCTGGACCTTGTCCTTGCTGGGAAATGTCTATTATTAAACCAGTTTCTCTGTGAATGCAGCATCATGATTAGATAACACCTGAATCAAATTGAACACAATGCAAAAAATACAGATGAGAATTACATGACCTTCTTTGAGCAGTACCCTGAGTTTTGATGGATTTAATTTCAAAACTCCTGTGCAATATACACATGCTACAGTTCCCAGCATATTACCAAAGAGCTGAAACACGAGGAGCTCAGCTTGGCAGGACCTGTGTGACGCTGGTGACAAAGAGTGAACCTGAACCCCCCGTGTGCCAGACACTGTGCAGGGACACAGAATGAGCCTGGGGTGAGCAGGCTATAGGGCTGGAAGCTGCATAGCTGGGCTGTAGCAGTGCTGTTCCTGCAGGAGCATCTCCCAGGGAAGCTGGGCTGTGCAAAGGCAGTGCTGGTTCTGGGGCTCCCTGCTCCCCTCTCAGTGCTGTGCGCTGTGCTGTTCCACCCTGCCAGCCTGCCTGGCTCCCTCACACCAATGCTCCCAATCTCCTCTTCCAAAGCAGCTCAGCACAGGTCCTCACTCCAAAGGTTTGCCTTTACAGCACCCCCACACAGCTAGCCATGGGTAACTGGATAAATTACAGGAATGCTCTTCCCAGGGAGCTGGTAGGATCACCATCTCTGCAAGTGTTTTGAAAAAAAGACTGGACATTGCACTTGGTGCTATGGTTGAGATTGGACTCCACGAGGTCTCTTTCAACCTTATGATTCTGTGATTCTGTGAACTATTGTCAGTGGACACACAGCACTTTGTAAGCCTACCCAGAAATGGATGGATTGGGAAGTCCTGCTGCTCACCAACCTGTTTTAATGACAGCCTCTAATGAAATGGCTCTAATGGGAACAATCACATGCTGGCTCTGGACTGATTCATCACAACTCCTGAGCTCTCTGTGCCTGGACCATCCTGTTATGAATATGAACAAACCCAAACTTTCTCTGGAGAAACAGATTCTCATTTATTAAAATAACTTCAAAGAACAGAGTACTCAGGATAAACCCAGGCACTCACACAGCGAGCCAAAACCTGAACAGTGCGCTATCCCCAAGTGCACAGAGCTCCACCCACAAAACAAGCATCAAAACAAAAGCACCTGATCTCTCCGAACTCTCCCCATTTATAGCCCCCTTTGAGTCCAGGATTGGTCCATTTTGGATCCGCATGGTGATTGGTCCATTTCCAGGCTTCTCATTGGTCTTTAAGGCCGTTCATTCTGGACCAATCATTTCTGCAGGGCGTCAAATGATTGGTCAGACCTTCCATCCAATCCCTCTTCGACCTCACCCTGCCCCGCCAGACTGCCCTTCCACCAAACCCTGGACCCTTCTCCTAGCACGTTCTATTCTAATAAGCCCCCCCCTTAACATAATACAATTAGTATAACATAATTAATACAATATAATTGAACTATGCCCTAATTTAACTTAACTTTTACCTATAACAATCCTGCTGCTCAGCACTGCCATGTCCAGAGTGGGCTGGAACCACGGGAAATGCCCCAGCCCTGCAGGGCAAGGGACATCTTATATTTCCAAACGTCCCATATCCCACCTCCTTGAGTCAGACCAGCCCACACCCAGGAACATTGTGTGTTACAGGAACCTGGATGGCAAATTATGGTCAGAACCTGAAGTGTTGTCAGTGAGAAGTGCTTTTGAAATAAGAGATTACTTTTCAAATACCCCAAGAGCTCTGGTTGTTCATTAACTTGCTCAGCGTTCTCAACTTGCAAACAAAAACTTTATTCCATTTTGATCCAGAATGAAACATTTCCCGATGTTTCACATTTTTCACTTGTTTAGATTTTGTGTGGCTGCTCCTCCTTCTCTGCTTTTCCATCCCGACTCCTCCAATCTGGCACTGATGGAACTTGGAGAGGAAGAAAATAAATAAAGAGAGCCATTCTGTTCTTTTGTTGAAACATGGCTCTACTGGAGATTCAAAGAATTCCTAGGAGAGTGCTGGGTGGGAAGGCAAATGTAAGTTGTTAAAATCCCCTTCTGAGTAGGACTGCTCCCATTTCCCCCAGCTTCAAGACCCAGAGCCTTGCTGAGCCAGCAGTCCTGAGCCTGCTGAGGGCTGCCAGTGTCCCACACTCCTGCCTGCAGCATCTCAGCCTCCAGCCAAGACTTGCACTGCTGCAGACCCCAGCATTTAACCTTTCAAAGGGCTCCTCTTGCCTTGGAGACACACTGAGCAAATATTCTCCACTTAAAGTGAGTTCTTGGCCTGGCCCTGAAGTATTGAGTGGTTATGGCAGAGAAGGAGTCTGTGATGGGTGATCAATTAGAGATGGTAAACATGCTGTCAATGACTGTTCCAGGAAATACAAATTTTTTTGAGTCATTTCTATGTGAGAACATGAGGAGGGTAATTAGAAAAGCTAACAAGTGTATTCGCTTGGAATGAATAACATCTCACTGAGATACACAGGCTTCCCATTAGCAGTGGAACAGAGACATCCTGGAACCCAGATTTTAGAAATGGATGAAGAATAACAAATGCAGGTGATGTAACTGCTGAAAGTCAGATTTTTCAAGACATCATTCACCTGTTAGGCTGCTCCTGAGGTGCACACATGTTTGGGCTGCTATTTTATTCTCAGATCAAACTATTCTGTGCTCAGAGAGACTAGAGCCTCAGCTGGTTCAAACCAGCCATATCCCCATCTCCACCCAAAGCCAAGGGAGTTAAGGTATTTACACCTGTGGAGTATTCCTCAAGAGATTTATGGAATGATTTTGGGGAGGGCAGAGAGCTGAGAAAAAGGGCTGTGCAAGAGGAAAGAGTTTCTGACCTGCTGTCCTGACCCTGAAAGTTGTAGTTTGAGAAAAACATTCGTATTAATTTTGTTTATCTCTGTCTTTTTTCCCAGCACCAAGAAACAGCAGTTTCTCAACAGGCCTTTGAGCCTCATGAAGCTTTCCAGGGGTGTCTGTATCTTCCCTCATCCTTCCATCATGAGCCTCAGACCTTTCCTGAGGGCACAGCCCACCTCCTGGAGGTACCTCCTTGCTAGTCCCCCAGCCACTGGCTGGAAAACAGGGTGTCCTCACTGCTGTAATCAGTGAGCCTGGGCTGGCAGCAGCACCCAGCCGCAAGGATGAGAGTGGGCCAGCATTGCCAGCAGCTCGCTTGGTCCCAGGGGTGAGGACAAAAAGCAGAGCCCACCCACCCAGGGCTGCCTGCAGGAGAGAATTGCCCCTGGGCTGCATCCTACAGGGCTTGGTGGGCTGCTCATTTGTGTATTTCTGTGCTAAGTAAGTTGGGGAGTTTGTCAGTGATTGCTACAGTGAAAGCAAGTCAGAAATGATGTGATGTAATGTTCAGACAAATTGAATTATGTAACATTGTCCCAGGGAGATTTTCTCTACTGATTACCCCAGAACACTCTTGCCCTTATCCTGTCACCCTCTCTCTGGATTCTTCTCTTGCCTCTAGGCCCTGTTTTCCCTTCAGTCCCTCACTCTCTTGTGTGCCAGGTGTGCTGCCTGTGTGGCCTTCACTCTGTGCCATCTTCCATAGCAGCCCTTTCCTCAGGAGCATCATCTCCAAGCTGTGCTCTTCCATTAATCGAGACCCACCTGCCATTCCTCACTCTTGCTGTGTTTCCCACATGCTTTCCTCCCCTGACCTCCATCCTAGAGGTCTTTTCCAACTTAAACAATTCTATGATTCCATGGTTCCTGTGCCCTTGGATGAGGTGAGTGCACAAGCCAACCTCTCTGAACTTTCCATCACAATCAGGCAAAATCAGAGCTCCAGAGATGGAAGTCCTGGATTTCCTTGGTGAGAACCAAGGTTCCTGTGGGCAGGAGCACAGGAGAAGCTGAGGGAGCTGCAGAGCTGCTCCTGGTCAGAGTGGGGCTGTGGGTGGAGCAGCAGGGAGGCTTTCTGCACAGGGTCATGACTGCAAAGTGAGCTTCACTCACCCTCCCACTTCCAGGCACTTTGGCTTTGAGGTAGTTGTGATAATTTCCTATTTTATTTTATTCATGCTGCCACACACATAATATATATATACCCCACTTGGATCAGAGCCTGCTGTCTGCTGGACACAACCCACCCATGGCACATACTCAGAAATGCTAAAGGAAGGTAACAACAACATAAATGTCTTTTTCGTCAGTGGAGCTGGGGGTGCTCCGTGGGACATGCCAGGACAGTATTCTCTCCACCAAGGGGAAGCTGAGACTGTTAAGGGTCTTGTCCAAAGTCAGGATTCCAGCCCAGGGATCCTACACTACAGTGCACTCCTCTTTGTTGTAGCTCATTAAACAAAACTGTATGAAACACCTTTTCCTCAATTCTCACCTCTCCAGAATAACAAGAACCACTTTGAAGTCCCGGGGCACATTTCACACATTGCCTGCTGAGAGTCTGCAGCCACCCTCCCCTCTGGCCTGGGACCAGGGGATTGTTCCAGGCTGCAGAGAGACTGGGGCACGGACACAAGCCTCTGGCACGGACACACGAGGGTTATTGCAGTTTCAAAAGCCCATATGTGAGTTCTGTTGGCACAATCTGGGCAGGAAATTTCACTAACATGCCAACTTTTCTTTGTAACTTCATCTCTCCTGACAGTGTATGTATGACTCATTCGTGCATATCTGTACTCCATACTTCTCTCATTCCTTTTTAATTTATTTGAACTATGTCTCACTCTACTTTCTTCCAGAGAATGCCCTGCCATCTCACCAGTACACAGGAAAAAATGTGACTTTTTTTTAACGAATATAGGGAAGAAAATAGTATTTTATACTAGTATACTAGTATAATTTTATGCTAGTATATCCATATCTATATATATATACACTAATGTATACTAGTAAAATAATATATACTAGTATATGCTAATATATACTATATATGTAGTATTATATATATAATACTATATACAATACTTAATATATAATACTATATATATAGTATTATATTATACTATGTATAATACATTTACTAGTATAATAATAGTATCACTCTCTTTTTTTTGTATTATGATGACTGAAATCATCAACAACAACCTTCAAGTCAAGGATCACCAAACCAATTAGGTTGGAAAGACTGACACATTCAAGCTCTCTACCTCTTTTATATACATGTATACAGGTAGACATACAGATATATATATACACACTCAGTTATTCATTACAATTCCTTCTTTTATGTCTTCCTTTTCCTAATAAACACATCTCTTTTTTACACCTTTTGGGTCACGCTGTGCTTTAGGCATGTATTTTGTTTTCTTAGGCTCTGAAGCTGTACAGATGAGTGCTGGCTGTGGAGTGTGTTACAGGCAGGCAGTTATTAGCAGCAAATTAAGCAAGGATGAATTCCTCACCCACACATTTCTTGCAGCAATCCAGATCTGCTTATCTCCTTGGTATGATGACCTGGCAGAGCACAGGGTGAGCCCTGGCTGTGTCTGTCTGCAGGGCTGAGCAGCAGCTGCCCAAAGTGGCCAGGAGGGATCTCAGAATGTCCCAGATCAGGAATGGGACATCAGTTTGGACAAGGGAAGCCTCAAGAGGTCTCAGCAGGGACACTCACTCCAGAGGTGGTTATTTTTACAGCTAGAGAAGTGGCTAAAGGTGCGCAAACTTTCCATGGCAATGTCTTGTCTGGCTGATTGCCAGAGACAGAAAGTTTTGCCACAATAATAATTAGCATCTGTTGCCTAATGGCGTTTCTTTTGGAGGTGGATGTTGTCTAGGATTTTGCAGGGAAGAAGCAGGGTTTGGAAAAAGGAATTACAGCTCCTAAATATGCAGCTTAGCCCCTGCTCTCAGAAAGATACCAGAGCATCTGACCGCTCCTGGGCATGGAGCTGGGCCCAGAGGATTGAGGTGCAGTACCTGGAGATAACTTTCTGCCTTCTTCTGGCCAAGACAGCTCCTGACTCAGTTTCCCCATCTGTAAAGCAGTGCTAATTATATGTTTACTCCCTTTGTGAAATGCTTTGAAGTCTACTCATAGTATGTGTTACCTACAGGGCTGGTAATGGCTATTATAATGAAATTAAATTGAAATTATAAAATTATATATAGATATATATTTATTTATATATGTAATTTGCATATACCTCATAATTAAATTGTAATTAAAACTGGTATTAATTTTTTTCATGACTTCAGACAACATACACAACAGTTCCCAGTAAGCCAGAAGATTGCCAGTTCATTCAGTATAGAACAAAAATGCAATTAATTTCAAGATGGAGTTCTAGTGTAAGCAAACCAACAAAGAAAAGCCTAAATTAAAGAAAAAGCATCAAGGTATTCCAGGGTTGTTAGCATTTTACTGAGCATTTAAGTTATTTAAGCAGAGATGCTTTTCAACAATTGTTTTGACAATTACATAAAAGTAGAAGTAACATAGTTCAGTTCTCTGCATCCAACCTGGAGATCCAGATCTGGTTTTGTCCATTATTTGTCTGTTTTTTCTACTTAAGCTCAGCATTACTAATTTGTAATTCAGACAGATGTGTTGACATTTTGTGAAACTGGCAAAAGGTTTGATTCTTCCTTAATTTAAGTGGCTGTTGGCTGCCATTCAGAGGGTGCTTTACTCTTTCCCACTGGTTTGCAGTATAAGACCAGTTCAAGCTTTGCATTAATTTGAAAGCTCTTTCCTAAAACTCTAAATTCCAGTAGTTGTTCAATTTAATAAGAAAAAGCTGAACTGACATGTAAGACAGGTTGATTTATTTGTGACTCAAATTGTCTGGGAACATGATCTCCAAAAAATTAAAAGAAAAACATTAATATAATGAAGCAATGTCAGATGCAGGACACAGTTCTCTGGCTGAAGATGGAGTGAGTTGCATTTCCAATTTACCAACACATCAGTCACCTCTGTTTCAGAGGAACTGTGACATTCAATGAGTTTTTCTTCCTAACAGGGCACTGGACATATTACAAAAATTTGGGTTAGAACCAGAAATGCATTTATCTGCTTAATGCTTAGTTTCCATTCATTTCAGTCAAAATGCAACTTCTGCTTAAAATGTTCAAGTCTCTTTTTTTTTAATTGCTTTGGCAAGTTCACCAAATCCCACCCTCCAGTGGGCATCTTCACCAAATCCCACCCTCCAGTGGGCACCTTCACCAAATCCCACCCTTCACCAAATCCCACCCTCCAGTGGGCAAATCCCACCCTCCAGTGGGCATCTTCACCAAATCCCACCCTCCAGTGGGCACCTTCACCAAATCCCACCCTCCAGTGGGCACCTGCACCAAATCCCACCCTCCAGTGGGCACCTTCACCAAATCCCACCCTCCAGTGGGTGCCTGCACCAAATCCCGCCCTCCAGTGGGCATCTGCACCAAATCCCACCCTCCAGTGGGCACCTTCCCTTTCAAGCTCTCCCCAGCATGCCTGGGAAGGGCCACAGTCAGTACTAAGAGATTGTGGGACTCCCTTTTTGCAGTCACCACCTAAATGTCCCCTTAGCAGTGGGTTTTCTAAACCCAGACCACTCCACGATGCCCGTCCAGCTTTGCAAGCCTGGGATTTGTGCAGAAGTTTGGCACAGTGAACACAGGAGGTGACCATGCTGAGGTCTCTCTCTGAAATGAAAGCTCTGCAGTTTGTACCACCCAGGCCCCAGGGCTGAGCCCTTCCCACCTGCTGGATGTCAGCCAAAGGGTCTGGGCAGCAGCAGTGCACAAAAAGCCTTCTCCAAGAGCAGGCAGAGAGCTCAGCTGGGCTTGGCTGCAGCTCTCATGAGTTTTTTGGAGAACACTTGCCATGTTTAGAAAGATGCCCTCAGCTCACCTGCTTTCACATGCCTCTCATTTTGTGTGCAAGAGGTGCTGTGAGATCACACCAGGTGTGAACTCTCAATAAAGACAACACAGCTCCCACAGTCACAGCCTGGAGGTTGCTGCTCCTTCAGGTGAAGCTCCTGACACGTTTTGTCTCTCTGTGCTGAGCCAGCAATCCCCATTGCTCTGTGCTATGTGATTAAATAAATTACTGCTCTGTGGAAACGGTGCCTGCTGCACATTTCACACAGCTCAGTAGCTGGGGGGAAACTGGGGCTGATTTAGGCTATCTGCTGCAAGGAGATAAAGCAGCCCCTGCACTTCTCCTGTAGACATGAAAGCTTTGCCACCACCTGTAGTTTATTTCTACTGTGCTGTGGCTGAAGGTGTGTTAGAGCCCCAAATCAAAGCTGGAACTGTGATGCTGCAGAGAAAGCAGTGTGTGCCACCCAGTCCCAATGTATCTAAACAAGCAAGAAAGTCATCAGGAGCAAGGCAGGGCTGGGCCTTGAGGCTGGCACTGCTGCAAGGTCCTTGGGCAGACACCGACCTCATTCAGTGGGGATCTGTACCTGCCTGTGCAAGAGGAACTTCAGTCTGAGCAACTTGCTGCAAGATCACACAGGAAACCTGGGATGAGGTTAGGAACTGACAGAAAATGCCAAATTGTTGGTCAGTGCCTGGACCACAGGGCGATTATCTGACAGTGTTCTTTATTGTGCTTTTAGAACAATTTCACAGTCACACAAGTAAAAGGCAGAGGGCTTGGTCTGGCGACTTTGCTCTGTAAGAATTTTCCCTTTAGGACCTAAAGGCTCCTTTCTCTTACCCCTGAGGGTATCTTGGCAGCCATTAAGCCTGAGTGCTTCCAAGCTGTAATTTCTAGAAATACAGGTAATTAATTTTGCCCTGAGTTGCTTTTTTCCAGCAACAGGTGCTGTTGGAGAGTTTTGCAATGGCTCAGGTAGGAGTGACTTCACTGGGGGAGAAGGCAAGGAGCCTCCTGGGAAATGTGAAGAGCTTCTGGGTTGAGAGAGGATTTTTTTAAGAAGAAGCAGAGATTTTTGTCCATAGAGAAAGACAGTGAGCAAGCAGGAGCCATACTGCAGCAAGAGACAGTGGGTAATAACAGCTCATAAAGGTTCTGTTAAAACCTGGTTTATTTTGCTGAAACTCACTCAGTAGGAAACATGACTTTGGAGTTTCTCAGCTCCAAGTGAGCCCTTCACAGTGCCACCAGGCTGCTCAAGATGAGTCCTCTCAGGGCTCATGGACACCCCAGGTGTTCCTTTAAGACGGAGAGAGGTTTTGCAAGAACTGGGAGAAATCAAGATTTAGCATGCGAGATAAAGGTGGAAGCTGCTTTAATTATAGATTCAGAGCACATTGCATTAAGGATTACTCAGTGATGAGATGACCACTCAGTCCCCACATAACCTCATTAAAGACTGATAGGCTTGTCTCTTAAAGATGTGCTTTTCCCTGTGCCAGATCTTAAATGGTTCCCTCCCGGTAATGCAGCTGCACCTTTAGCAGACCTTCAGCTTTTTTTAGGTTATTGAAGATGCATAAAAAAATGGATCTGCAGTGCTTCAAATCTTGGATCTTAAATGCTGACTGCTTGGCCTGGCCTGGGGCAGCTGCAACTTCTAAAGGTTAAGTTAACCAGATGCCAGGATGTTTTTAGCAGCCAAGCCTGGCAGGCTCAGTAACCAGCCTGGTGAGTGCCACACTGGCAGCCCTGTGTGCTCAAAGGCTTGGATTGTGCCTCACATCTGCATTGCAGTTTGCACTTGCTCCCCTGGCTCTCTCAAGATCTGCAGAGTCCTCTGTGGTGGCTGTGCCAGGACCACAGGGGATGTGAGCCCACCAGGACACATCCAGGGGGATGGAGGAGAAGTGATGGATCACCCCAAACAGCGCCTGGGTGTTTCTGGCTAACTCTCACTCATCTTGAAATGAGTTTAGGATGTTTCCTATGGGAGGAAAACAGTCTTTCTGGTTTCCTACTATAGTTTCTTATAGGAGGAAAACAGTCTTATTCATCTAGGACACTCTCCAGAGTCAATGCCACCTTTTCCATGGATTCCTCCTGTGACTTCAGACAAATAAGCTACTTTTTCCCTGCCCTTTTCTCAGAAAAAAATGAGAATAACAAAATTTGTCTATGATTTGTCTCCCTCCAAAGTTGAGGTAAGTCAAGAGCATCTCAGCTGGTGTGAATGGATTTGCAAGGATGTAAAAGCAGGTGAAACAAAGAGTGTTCAGTTACAAGTCTACTGAGGTTTGAGGTGTCCCTGGCTGTTTTTACACCTCACTGCATGATGTGTATACAATACTTGGTACACTGTGTCACAATCTCAGCTGGAGTCATTAGATGATTCTATCCTGTAATTAATGTAATTAACAATGACATGCAGCATTTCTAACAGCAGAGTATTTTTCATCTGAGAGTCTTAAAACACTTTCAGAACAAACACTGATTTCTGCTTTAGAAATATGTGCTTTTCACTGGTCTCACGGAAAGAAAACAGCCCTCCCCCTTGTCTCTCAATCTAGAGAACACAGGGTAAAAAAGCATTTCTATGTCTTTGCATTCCTGCCAAAGTGATTATCAGTGTCTTTGACAATTACAGTATTCTGAAGTGAATCATCAGCCCACATCTCATCTGAGCATCTATTTTTTCCCCATAATCTGCTTTTAGAGGGGCTTTTAACTGCATCAGATTTTTCTTTCCCATTAAAATGCTGTCTGGATGACTGGAAAATAGAATAGCCAGTCCTCACTGCTTAGTTTCCATAGTGAATGTCTGGAGCAAAGGGCTGTGGGATTATTCAATTACTGCAATAATGGCCTTTGACCTGCTAAAAACAATCCAGAAGACAGAATTCATGTATTGGATTATTTTTAACATTAATCATATTCTATTTAGAAATCACAGTAGAGCAGCTAGGCTTGAACAGAGACTGTAAACTATTTGTGTATACTTTATTGAAGTGGTGAAAATTTTATGCTGCGTAGTTGTACAAGTGATGCCTTCAGGGATCTTCCTCCCCTCCCCACATTTCTGTACTTTGCTAAATGTGCTTCAGACTGCAAAGCCTCCTCCCTCAGCAGTGCATTAATAAATACAATGACTGGTGTGATCTGAGCACTCTGTGTGGACATGAAGTTGCAGATAAAGAAATGTTCTTGATCCTGAAACTGCAGAAGAGAGGAAAGCAACAACACCTCACACTTGAGCCCAAACTGGGCATTTCTATCAGCTACAGGAAGAGACAGCAGACTGAAACAACTGTCCCCCCCTTAACTATGGCCCTGTCCACATGTCATAACCTTCCCCACAGCTCCCCTTTTTGCAAAATATTACTTTGGAAAAGAGTAAATCTCTCTCTCTCTTTTCCTGGACAAACTCCAGGGAAAACCAACACACGTGTTATCTAGGCATGCTCCCTGATGTCCTGAGCCACTGGCTGAGGCCACAGCACAGCCATGCCACCACTCCCAAGGAAGGAGGAAGCACACAGGGCTGGAAAAGGAGATCTATGGGGCTATAAATCAGGATTGGGTTTTGAGTTCAAGTACCAGTTGAAAAACACTCATTATTCCTGCAACCTAACATGGGATCAGATGCCCTTGCTGAAATTTCGGGAGGTTTTTATTGGCACCAGAGCTACACCCATAGCAAGGACACGCTGAGGACACTGGCAATACAAATAAACATCTGAAAAAGGAATTCACACAGCAGTAGCACTGGCAACACACAGCTTCCCACCCACAAAGCACATCTGCCTGGAAACCTGGTGGCTGCAAAGGAGAATCACTCCTTATCAGGAGCACCGTGGCTGTTTCAAACAGCTTCATCCTCTGTGGGAAGAAGTAGATTTGTGTTTTGGCATGGAGGCAGTGGTACCATGGGCACCAGTCTCACAAGGGAACCAATCTCACAAGGGAGCCGCTCTCCAGTTTGTTTGGCACATGCTGAGGGGCTCCCACTGTGCTGTAACCATGTCACAGCGTGTCTGCCACTGACAAGGGACTGGTCCTGCTGGGCTGATGGAGATGAGGGGATGGGAGCCCCCTTCCCTGCAGCGAGATCTCCCTCCTGCCAGGTCTGCTCCTCCCAGCAGCACCAAACCCTCCCTGTGCCTGTGCTCCTGCACCGCCAGGACTCTGCAGGGGCACATGTGGAGGCTGCTTTTGCCTTACACCAGCAATATTCCCAGTAAAAGCTCCCCTTCAGCAGCATGTTTGGGGGAGGCATGTTTACTTCAGACACACGGTCAAAAGGAAAACTTTGCTGGTACAAAGGGAGCTCAGCCCTGGAGCTCCTGAACTACGAGGTGTGGGGCAAACCCTGCAAATTGCCACTACAGAGCAGTGGCTGCTCTGTGGTGTTGTGACTCTGTGGCTGTGCCTTTACACTGGGGCTAAGCACAGTCCATGCTCACTCTGTCCTGGCTCTGCCCAGGGATGGGTGACTTTCAGAAATCCCTTTCAGCCCTTATTTTTGATGGTGCTGTGATAAAATTTGAGAGGATGAAGGAAAAAATATAACTTTTTTTCTCCCCTAAATGTAAACTAGTAATTTCCTAACACAGGCATAGTGAATAAATCAGGTGCGTGCTTGCTCTGACAGCAGGATCTGTGGCACCCTGTGACAGTCAGTTATAAATGGCCCAGCAGAAATTCACACTGGGCAAAAATCAGAAATAATTGTCAGAGCAGGTGGCACGAATGTGCTGAGGGGAAAATCAGATGTTACAAATAAACGGTCACCTGGAGGGAGAGGGGTTCTTAAAGGGGTTCTTAAAAGCTCAGTTCTTCTCTGAGAGCCCTCCAGCTCCCCTTCCAGGAGCTGCACTGGTGCCTCCTGCTTGGCAGGGATGTGTGCACACACGTGTGCTTCTGTGTATGGGGCAAGATGCACAGAACACTGCCCTGCCTTATCAGCCAGCCTCTGCTGATAAGGCTGTCTGAGAGCAAGGAGGTCTGTGTGGGGGAAAGGTTCACCTGATCTGAGGGGACAGCTGCACAGGGCATGGTTTTGCAAAAGCTGTTTATGCTTTACCTCCCCGAAATGCAATGTGAAAGCAAATCTGAAGCCCACCACAGCACAGTGCAAGGACAGACTCCAGGGCAGAAGTGTGAAAGGGAATCTGGAACTTCACATCCCTGCCTGAGGAATTGCCCCACGGGGGTCAGGGGTGCAAGGAATGAGAAAAGCAGCTGGCACTCAGTGCCAGTGGCAGCTGGGACAAACGGAGTGGGAGCAGACAACACTCACAAACTGGAGCCTTCCAGCCCTCCCCAAAACCTTGGGCCCCACAGCAGCAGCTACAAGCTGTCCCTCCATCCACATGCTGCCTTCCAAACTCAGCCTGAAAAGGAGACTTCTGTCTCCAGGCTGTTTGCCACAAGCCAGGGCTGAGCAGCTGAGCACCATCAACCTGATAGAAAACAAGTTCAGGGCTGGCTGGATGTGTCCGTTTAAAGGGATGGTAAACCAGTGTGAGTTTCCATCATTTGATGGCAAAAAAAACTCTATTTTGGGACAGGGGAGTTCCAGTGCCCTGCCTTGGAGCAATGACCTTGCAGCACCACAGCAGAGCTTTTGGCCATCCAGCTGCTGGAAGTGGCATGCAGGTACCTGGAAAGAAATCCCTGGCGTCAAGATGGGAGAGGTACAGAGAGGTTATGAAAAAGCCAAGCAAGCACACACTAACACAGGTTTCTGTAAAAGCAGGGAGAGCTAACCCACTTCACCATGGAAGTGCTGCTTTTGATAGGGCTCTAATTGGGGATTTTTATTCAGCGTTGACTCTCTTTTATCAACTCCTTGTCTGCATGAGGTCCTTTTAGGCATGGTAAAATGAGATTCATATTACCACATTCCTGCTCCTCCAGGCATTTTCACATCCCTTTTCCCCTCTGCAGATGAAAAGCAGTGCAGTAATAAGTGGCATTTCTGTGGAATATGCTGCCTCCAGACACAAACTGCATGCACAATTGCTTCTCCCTATGGGGAAAGCAAGGTGACTGAAGATGTAATGATAACAGCACCTTGCCTTTGCTAGGCTGCTTTGATCCTGGAGGATCTCACAGATTTCCAGAAAATCTTCTCCTGAGGCAATAAATTATGGGAACTAGGCAAAACATTTCCGAGATTATTTTTTTAAAATACAAACACCGGTTATACATGGGCAAAGCCCAGGAGGTTCTGTCAGATGTCTCCTGTGACAGCTCTGCACAAAAAGAGGGAGGAGAATGAAAAATGCCCATGGGATAAGCACACACCCAAACATTCTGTATTTTCCTTAAAAACTGAATCTCTTACCTGTGTTTCCTGCAGTTGAGGACATGTGCAGGTAGGGAGCACTTTACCCCCTCTGAGTGGGGCTGGGCACAGCCCAGAGATTTGGGATAAAAACATTTTATTTCTTCAGTGGCTGCAAGGGATTGGAGTTATACCCATCTAGCTGTGGGAAGACCTGAGTGTCCATCTCAGCTCCCAGAAACCCCTTATCCCAAGCATCCTATAGCCTGGAGGTCAGGGAAATACCTGTTAGAGAGGTGTTTGCATTGTACCATGCTGACAAGGGCTTAGGCATGTCTTCTCTGTCCGTAAATACAAGATCTCTGAGATCAGCTGGAGCTGCATCCCTCCAAGTTCATGTTCTCAGGACACAGACAGACCTGCAGCAGCCCAGAAAGAGAAATTACAGAAAGAGAAATACCTGACAGCAGGGATCATATTAGGCAAGACTTGAATGCAAGTGGCATTGCACTTTTGAATGTCTCCATTTCCTTTCTTGACTTAGCTTAAAGACAGGTGATGTCAAATGGGTGCTTTGCAGTCAAATAGCACATTTAGTGCCTGGGATATTCCATGGGAGCAGTTCAGCTGCAGTAATTCAGAAAACATCATAGCCTGACCACCCAAGTCACTGACCCAATGTAGCTTTTTTAGGAGTGAGCTGTAAAGCACAGGAGGGGGATTTAAGAAAAATTTTGGTGATCTGGTGCTCTAAGTAATACAATAAATGCAGAGGGCCTGTGAGTGAATATACTTCACAGCAACTGGAGTTTCTGACCACTGACTGGCTCATGACAGGACTCACAGGCATGCAGAGACACCACATGAAAATTCTGCCATCGACAGAGCTGCAGGTCTGAGAGTTTGGTCTCACCCTGTGCTTTGGTCTCACCCTGTGCTGGTGGAAAACGTTACTTCCATCACCTAGCTCTTCAGCCAGATTTCATTTTCTCTTGGTTTTAAACAGACTCATTAGGCCATTCCTGAAATGTGCATGTTGGTGAAACGTCACTTCATGAGACCAAGTGAAGTGAGAAAGGAAAACTTAGAAGGTAAGGCAAGATGATTTTGCTTGTTTGCTGTAAGTAGATGGTTTTGCAGGCATGACTAGGAAAGTCTTCCCAAAATGTGCTTTCATAAGCTCTCCAATCTGCTCTCTGCTGGCTGGCTCACAGACACTTTGCTGGCTCGGTAATGAGCTGTTATAAGTGAGACTCCTGTAAATCAGATGACTCTGTAGTCATTTGATGCTTATATTTGGCCTGCTGAGTCACAAGGACAGGGGTTACATCATGTCAAGCTAATCATGCAAAATGAATTACAGATAGAGCAGAGCTCTGGGGTGTGCTCAGGGGGCCCTGAGGTGGGGAGCTGGGCAGGCACCATCCTGCCCTCACCCCATTGTCACCATCGGTGGGGCTCTGTCCCTCCCTTCTGCTCCTGGCACAACTCTTCCTCCTCCTCTGGTAGGAATATCTCCTTTGAACAGCATTTACAGCAGACCTCTAGAAGGCCCCCACCAGACAAGGTCTGGTCACACACCCAGGTTCAGAGCAAGGTCAGACAGGGCGTCCCAGCACAGCCTTACACAGAGGATAATTTTTCTTTAAAACAGAAAAGCCAAATAATTTTATTTTCCAGCATAGTGTTCCCTCTAACAGCCCATCCCTGACCCTGCCTGTTGCCTGTACACTGAGCCATGGTTCCACCCTGAGCTTCCTCCTCTTCTGCACCTTCCTGCTCCCAGAGTGGTCCCCAGCCTTGCAGCCTCTCCTCATCTTCACACCCATGTGCTGGGCCTTACCCACTGGTAAGTGCTAGGCAAACTTAAGACTTCCTAAAAAAACCAGCCTTCACTGAAGGGTTTAATGCAGGAGGGATAATTGGAGTTCTGTTAAATGCTGCCCTGTGCTGCAGCTGGAGGAACCCACCTCTCCCATCTTTGTACCTTTGGCTGCTCAGAGCTCACACCAAAACCACAGAGACAAGCAGAGTGGTAAACAGACATATTAACACCTTTATTTTTTAATAGGGTGCAGCAGTTCAGAAGAAAGAGCATTTCACTCCATTAGGCTTAGGGTAGTCTTGCATCATGAAATAACTCAAAAAACCTACAAGCTGAAGCCAGGACAAAAATCCCATAAGCTCACCAAGAAGCAGTGTTTGGATAATGGTATTCTCCTATTCCCCAGTGAAATATTTTGCAAGTTACCTCTCACAGGTCATTCTTTTTCCTTCAGGTTGTAGAAAGCAAAAAAGCCTCAGCACATACATCAAGGAAAAAATGATGACTTTGATGGTTTAGCAGTCAAGCCACTCACCTAGAAGAAGGGGCACTCTGCTCCAGAAAACCACTTCCTTTTTTTTAATGTGCTAAATATTTAATGCAAAAGGTACAACAAGGTTTGGCAGCCACCTGCTTACCCTGACCACTAAATCACAGTTGCATTTGCAGTGGTGCCTCTCTATCTGATCAGAGTCTGAGCTTCTTGCTGCACAGCAGAGCCATTTTCAGGAAATGTGATGGGAATTCCCACAGCTCCCACTGGACTGCCTGGTGAGCAAGCATGGATTTGAATCCCATTACTCAGCAAATCTGGCTCCCCCAATTCCTGAACCACAGCTCCAGATTCTGTGTAGTCACTGGAAAGGAGGACTGGATTAATTCAGATAGGAAAGATTCAGCTCTGGTGAGGTCTGGGAAGGGTGGTGTGTGCCTTCAGGAGAGGGGCCTGGGGGTGGATCCCAGCTGGCTGTAGGTGTCTCCCTGCAGTCCTGGAAGGGACACAAGTGCTCAGGTAGCACCCCGGGCCGGGCGGTGGCACTCCTGTGGCAGTGCCAGCCACTGGCAGTGAGAGAAACCAGTGACCTTACCAGGCCACTGCAGGTGGGCACCAGGAGCAGGGCAGAGGGCAGGTGGCCAGCAGACCCTGCTGGAGAGGGCTCTGGCTGAGCATTGCCAGTCTCTGCAAGGCACTGTGCTGTGCTGAGCCTCCCCCAGCTCCCCCAGAGCAGCAGGGGTTGTTCCTTAGGGAGTGCATTGTCTCTGAGGGAACTGCAGCTCCCCTCCCTCCCACCAGCTCTTAGCTCTCCTCCAGCCTTACACATTTCAGTTATGTGACCATTTTCTGTTTGGGATCACATTGTTGTTCACACACAGAGTATTTTCCTAGGGAGATCAGTTCAAGAGCATCACACATTTGATTTTTGTCCCTATTTTCTGAAAAACAGCACAGCCTGCCTGGAAGTGTCAGGCTATCCAGGGAGAGCAGCCTCCCTGTGAGCCCTCACAGCTGGCTTGTTTTCAGAGGTGATGCTGTGCAGATCATGGCCTCTGTTAACATGGGAATGATAACTGATCCCAAATTTTATGGCAGGTGAATAGTAGTGGCTGCAGCTGAGTGAAAGCTTTTACACAGTTGAGGTTGATACATCTCACTCAGAAATTTTTAGATACATTTTAATGAAACTTTCAAAGTTATTTTAATAGACCCCTAAGAGTAAGTCCTTGTGTTCTGGTGGCGTGGCTGTCCCACCCCTGTGCCTGGCTGAAACTGTGAATCCCTGAGGCAGCAGCCTGAGTCACTCTCATGCTTTCCCTTCACAGAGGTGCCACACATATGAAATAAATAGCAGCAGCCCTGCTGAAAGGCTCCTGCCTTGTTGAGGACCAGGCTGAAACCCCAGCAGGCAACTCAGAGCTGGCTCCCTCCTCAGAACTTGCTCTCCCTGCCCTCCTCTGTGAGAAAAAAGGGCAAAAATCCCACAGCCATGACCAGAGCCCTCCCTGGTGTGAGAGGGGGTACCTGGGCTTGGAGGGGCACAGCTCTCACTGCCAGGGAGAGTAGAGTGAGGTCTGCATGAAACCTCCTCCAGGCTTTAACCTCTTCTGAGCAGGGACAAAACCACTCTCCCTGCAGCCCTTGGCTGCCCTGAGGTTGGTGTGCAGCACAAGCAAGCAGGAGGGTGAAGCCCCTCACTCCCAGAGAGCAGCCACAGCTCCTGCCTCAGTCCCTGGGCTCTGGGTGTCGGGATCTCTCACTGGTCAGTGACCCCGAGAAATGTTGGAAAGTCTCTTTTTCCTGGCGCTTGAAGAAGGAGTCAGAGCTCTTCATTTCTCAGTCTAAGGTTGTTTATTGTTCCTTATCTATAAAATTCTTTCTCCTGCCCTGCTGAGGTCCATCCAGCAGGACAGTTCCAGGCACACTGCCTGACCCCAGGGCAGTGTTATGCCTTTATACTAAAAACCATGATACAATATTTACAATTACTTCCCAATACCTATCACCTATGTTAGACAGTGAACTTTTACTCTAAACCAATCTGAAAGTGCCAACATCACAGCAGAAGATGGAGGCCAAGAAGAAGAAGAAGAAGTAGAAAGGCTGGACACACCCAGTTCCCTCCATCTTGCCCCCTGAACCCCACACCAAAAACCCCAAAATCTACTTTTCCACTCTGTGATAACTTCACTATTATTTACCTAAACTGTTGTGGCTTGCAGATCTTCATCTAAGGTTGGTAATTTGCTCCACAGTCATAATCCAACCCACAGATGTTTTGGGCTCTGTGCCAGGGTCTCTGAGCTCCCTGGCAGGGGTCCTGGCCATCCTGGACAGCCAGAGGGATGTTCTGGGTCGCCACATCTGGGATGTTGAGCCTTTGGCATGCTCAGATATCTGATCCTGCTGGAGTCACAGCCCTCTCCACTGTGACAGAGCCTGCTGAGCTGACAGCAAACAGCGCAGCTGGATGTGATGGAGGTTGCAACACCAACATGGTCCTGCAGCCTCCTCTGTGCCAGTGTGACAGCACTGTCCCTCCTCTGTCCCCAAGCAGAGCTACCATGCAATGTGAAAGTGCTCTGGCCTTTGGAGGAGAACACCATGTACCACTTGATCTCCCAAGGACAAGTAGCTCTGTCTCTGGTGCCTGTGGGGACCAGCAGTGCCTGTCTTGGCAGCCCTCACGTGTTGTTCAGGGCAGGTTTCCTGCCCAGATCCAGGAGCTGGAGGACAGCCACAAGTAGGAAGGAGATGAACACGCCCTCTCAGGAAATGATAAAGGAACAAATGCTTTTGTTTGTGAAACAGCATCATTTGGAGCACCATGAGAGCCTCCTTCCAGAGGCAAAGGCAAAGTGTGGAAGTCACAAGCAGCTCCTAACCCCATGCCAGGCACTGGGTGTCACTGGATGAGCTGTGCAGGTCAGCTAACACTAGAAAGGACCTTCCTTAATGCATTCTCACTTCTGAATGGTGGTCCCTTTGGAAATCCCACTGATGAGGATGGTCATCCATTTGTTCTGAACTCATCTCTGTAAAAGGATTTTCTTTATCAAAAAGCCAGCATTGAGGAACCAGGGGAATGATCCTGGCAAGGAGGAAGCTGAGAGAACGACAGAGCAGATGCAACACAGGCTGATGGAGTGGGAGGCACTGCTCAGGTGACACACAGGTCTGCAGCAGACAGAGAAGACCCACAAAGCAAAGAAGGACTGGGCAGATTTCAGCACTGGGACAACACATGGAACCCTGGGGTTAAAAGGCCTTTTTCACGTGGGAGATTATTTTGCAGGGATGAGCCGTGAAAGACTCACATCAGGCATCCTGCAAGGCAGCAAGCTCTGGAACACAGCCTCTGGCAGCACAGAAAGGAGAGATGCCCACCAGCCAAGCCTCCTCCCAGCCTGGCCAGGGCCCAGCTCACACACCTGGGCTGCTGGGTTGAGGGATGTTTCCATGCAGGGCACAGTGCCTCCCTCCTGCTCCATGCAGCACACAGCGAGAGGGCACCTTCAGGCACCCTCCTCCAGGACATGGAGGGAATTCCTCTTCAGCTTCTCACCTTCCAGGAGTGTCCTGCCAACACTGAGCTACTCCATGCAAAGGCAGGCGGCCTCTCCCCAGCTGTGTTCTGTGACAAAAGGGTGGCTTGGACATGATCTCCAGGGAAGAGTCTATGGTTATGGTATTCCAGGTGCTTCTGCAGCTCAGAGCTAAGTGTTGTATCTCTTTGCTACTCACCTTGACATTTTCTTCAGGCTAACTTAGGCATTTGCTCCTTGTTGGCCTTCGTGAATCCCACTTTTACATGCTGAGTTCTCCCAAATCTGCACAGGACTCCAATCAGAACTGGATAGAGAAATGTAAGGGGTAAAGTCCTGAAATACTCAGCCCTGCAGCCTCTAAAATCCTTCCTATGTGGGCAGTACATCTCATCAGACTGACCTTTTCCTCGTTAATGGAGGAGCACTGATCTGACCATTGTGGAGGAAAAGGCCTTCCTGCACTGATATTTTCTCTTCAGCTGGGAAGAGGAGATTGGGAAACAGAGCTATGGAAAACGAGCGGATTTTAGGGAACCAATACCTTTCATAGCCCAAGGAATGTAACACTAAAAAATGTGTCCTCCTAAAAGGGAAGAAATTTCTGTAATTGGTTTTCTGGTACTCAAATGGTTGAAACAGATAAATGAACTGTCCTCATAACTGGACAAATCAGGGTATGCAGATACTTTCTTGTAAAAATGAAAGCTTTTATATAGTTGACGTTGAAATATCTCACTCAGAAATTTTCAGATACATTTTAATGAAACTTTCAAAGTTATTTTAATAGAACCCTAGCTAAGAGTATTTTTGGGTAAAACACTGAGGTATTACACCTGATTTTCTCAAAAAGGGAGCCTGAAAGCAAGTGTGTTTTACTGGGAACATCTGTACTGCACTTTAGCATTACCACAGTGTGATGAGAGTGCAGGAGACTTAACCTGGCCTAAGTTTTTCTCACTGCATAAAGCAGTGAAATCTCTTCTGCCCAAGCCTTGATCTCTGCCTGGAGACTTATCAGGAGGAGGCTAAAATCAGATAGCAGAGAGGGGACTCTTCTAGAAGGTACAAAGACCAATAGTAGAAATTCTCCAGGAAAAAAAAAAGGAATTTAGGCACACAGGGTCCAGTTATATGAGCAGCAAAAGCCAATGTCTTTACAAATAATGATTATGAATGGATCAGTGTCTACAGGTCCTCACCAGTGCTCAGTCAGCCTGAGACAGATGCTGAGCTATGTTGAGACATCCGGTGCCTAAATAGCTTTGAACAGCTGGTCAGTAGAGCTTGGCCAAAAGAACAGCTGAGTCAGGACATCAAAACATGACCCTACAGAAATTCACTGGGCACTGCATATTTTCCTCCTTCCCTGCCCCACGGGTGTACCAGTACATGCTCACTTACATGCACCAAATACACATTAAAAAAAGACAACAAATGGCCATGGCAAGATTCTTGACAGTCAGGAACCAAATTCTGGAGTCTCCACTTTGTCCAGCAAAATGGTGTGGTCCCAAGTTACTAAAGGAAAAGATCTCAGGCTAGAAGGAAAACACCAGTGTAAGGAGCTGTGCCAAATTTTGTTAGGAAAGGTCCATCTTTTCATGCACCTGGACTCTGCACACTACAGGCCAGTGCACCTGGGCTCCTTCTGCATCAGGGATGCTGCAGCAGAAACTGAGGGTGCCTTGCATGTTCATTTTGGATACTCCATGTGCACAGCTCCAGCACTGGTGCAAATCACAGACATATTTAAAAGGGAGGGATGGGCCTGGGAGGCTGAAGTTGAGAAGGTTGTTATTATTTTTTATTTCAGGCAAAACATTTTAATATTTTTTATCTAATTTTTCCCATGTACAATTATTAGCTCTGCTTGCCTGTAGGAACAATTTCAGACAACTTCTAAACTTGCTTCTAAGTTCTCTGTTCTGTTCTTGCTGTACTGCTTAAAAGTACATGGCAGGACATGGCAGGAATGAGTGACACCCATTTGGCTCCAGGGAACTTTGCTGTCTGACTTTCCCATTCCATTTGTGCCAGAAAAGGTTTGTGCATCTGAGATGAGAGCAGCTCCCTAAGCAGATTTTTACCTTGGGGGAGTGATGAGCTGAATGTTTGTGCATGAGATTGTGCAACTCAGCAGATACCAGATCACAAAAGTGAAGTGGGAAAAGTCACTGGAACTGGTCCATGTCACGTAGACTAAAACCTACAAGCATCTAGAAAGTTATGTAAAACACTCTAGGAAAAAAGCACAGAGTCACACAAAGAAAACAAGAAAATTGGTAATTCAGGAGATGTTGCAGGACCTTGCAGATCTCAAACAGCTGAACTGGCCAGAGTATAAATCCAAGCAGAAGACATCTGGCAAATAAGAATGGGCACACTTCAGGAGGCCATGGAAGGGGAGAGGGAAGGCTGAGGAAGGACTAGCTGGGCCTCCTGTTGGACATGGAAATGTGAGCATGTTTCCTGGGGCAATGCATCTCCCTTCTGATCCCAACAGACCTCAGTGGAAAAATTTCCTGCCACCCATTTTCCACAATTGCCTGTGCAGTGGCAGCCCCATCTGAGGGTGAATGATAAAGAATAGGAGGCCGCTGAGAGCAAGAAAGAAAGGGAATGAAGAGACAGGAACCTGGCCCCTCAAACGAGCAAGTATTAATTTGGATGCAGAGCGCAAACGCTGGGATGCACGTAGGAATCGGGGCTGGGAGATAGCTGTGCAACCTGGAAAGTTCCAGGGCAGAGTGACAGCGACATCCATGCCCATGGGAACAAAGGAGCTGCTCCCAGCTCAGCAATGTGCTGCTGCAGAGCAGCTGAAGGGCTGGGAAGGCACTGCAGGCACACACAGCGGCCCCGCTGGGAACACATGCCGGGGCTGAGCTGCCTTCCCCAGCCCCGGGCTTCAAAGGCACGAGCTCTGCTCCCCATGTTCTGCACAAGTATTTGAGGATCAGGGAGGCATTCAGCCCTCATTAACCTTTCAGTGGTATGGAAAGTGCAGAGCAGAAGGACAGCTGGAATTCTCCCTCCCGTACACACTGACCCAGGGCACAGCCGTCGGAACACACGGGTGGGTGGGGACATGGTGAGGGCTGACATTCTGAGGAACTGCTCAGGATATAGCATGGACCTGCTGGAGTGGCTCCAGAGAAGGCCACAGAACAGATCAGAGGGCTGGAGCACCTGTCCTACAAACACAGGAGTTGCT
Source organism: Emberiza elegans (assembly GCA_024865655.1). Classification (NCBI taxonomy): domain Eukaryota; kingdom Metazoa; phylum Chordata; class Aves; order Passeriformes; family Fringillidae; genus Emberiza; species Emberiza elegans. The sequence continues at coordinate 34,668,219 of JALJVW010000139.1, forward strand.
CAGCCTGGAGGAGGCTCCAGAGAGACCTTATAGAACCTTCCAGTGCCTGAACACGCTCCAAGAGAGCTGGAGAGGGACTTTTTACAAGGGCATGGGATGAAGGGGAAAGGTTTCAAACTAAAAGAGTAGATGTTAAGAAGGGGTTTTTGCATTGAAACAGGTGAAATACAGGTTGCCCACCAGATGCCCCACCCCTTGAAGTGTTCAAGGTCAGGTTGGGGGGGTTTGAAACACCTGGTCTATTTGAAGGTGTTCCTGCTTTCTGCAGAGGGTTACATTACCTGACCTTCAAAGAACCCTTCCAACCCCAAACTATTCCGTGATACCTGTAGGAAATACATTGCTAGCCCCTACTTTTCTGGCAGCATTTCTATTTTTGGCAAGTCTGTGGTGCTGTTGTGAGAATCGAGGAGATGCGGTCTGCGCCCTGACCTCACCCTGCCATTGTGCTCCTGCAAGGCTGCCCTCCTCCAGCACCACAGAGGGAACAAGGTGTGCCAGGCCAGAGCCATAAATCCCACTGGAGGAGTCTCACCTGTGAAATGAACTGGGCCACGCACCCAGAGGAGGGAGTTGCTAACAAGAAGCCCGGTGAGGTGTTGCTATCCAGGAAGGACAGACAGGACAGAAACACAAGCTCATTTGAAGAGCCATCTTCACTTGTGCTGCACTGTTTGGATGAGTTGAACTGCAAGGGAAAGAGTAATTCAAACAAAACAAGTAGGAATGAATGCAGAAAAATAAACATGCATCTCTGAACAATTTTGGTCTACCCATTATTCGAATTGTCAAGATCCAGAACAGATGTGTTGACTCAGCTTTAACAATGTCAAAGTGCAGCCTCCCTGGCCAGGTTCAGCTGTCCAAATGTAGGCACGTTGTGCTCTCTGGGACAACCTGGATATGCTGCCTTGCCTCTGCTGGCCTCTCTGGAAGGGGACAGGTTTATCCTGAATCCTGTGTTGGATCTGCCAGCCCCATGCAGATGTCATGGGGCCCTAAGGTACCTAGGATGGGCATCAGGAACCTTTGTGTACAGGAGAAAATGGAGAAACTGGACTGAATCCATCCTCCAGGCTCTTGAGCAGTAATGGAAAGGTGTGTGTGTCTGCAACACCCATCTCTAGAGGAATCTCCCCTCACAGGCACATTTCTGTTTCCAGACACTATTAAAAAGTCCTTGAAAATTACGTTACAATGTAAATGTCCCCCTTGAAAAGCTAAAGACTCTTCAGATACTCTCTTCCTTAGTCATGCAAACATACTCCCCCCAATATCTCACTTTTGGGTCTTTGTAGACTCAGTTGGAAGCAAAGAGCCCAGAAATACCACACCACCACACTCTGGCAGCCAGTGACTGCCTTGCTCTGGGACATTGGACAGGTTGGTGGCCTGGTCCAGGAGACATGACAAGCACTGGAGGGGGACACAGAGCAGCAAGGTGAACAGCACATGGAAAAAGGCTCCCAGACAGGCGTGTTCCCAAAACCACTCGCACCAGGGACCGCTCCTCCCTCACCGCAAATTTTCTGGGGTACAGAATGTCACGAGAAAGGTCTGGTATTGTCTTTTTATCTTATTTTTGTTCACAGCCCCTGAGGGAGCATTAGCACTTTGCAATTGCTTTTGCCTGTTCTTCTGTCATCTGTGGATATTTCCAAGACACACTTGCCCTGAGGCCATCAGACTCAGCTGCCAGCCCTGGGGGCATCTCCACCTGGCTGAACTAATGAGCAATGCAGGGAGGACGTTTTCAGAGGACAAGAGGCTTGGATTTTACAGGGAAAGGGCGTGATCAGAAAACTGTAGCACTAGCCCTATTCCCAGGTTGGAAATGCTTGCGGAGGGCAGCAGGAAGGCAGGGAAGAGCCCAGGGAGGACAGGCTGAGCTGTGGCCCTGCAGAGCGTGGCCAGCAGGTCTCTGTGGTTGCGCAGTTCTAAATCTCTGGTGCCTTCTATCAGCACCCCAGACCTTGTTTCAGCAGAGACTGTGGTGACATCTGGTCCATGGGCAAGCAGCTCCTGATTTATGGCCATTTCCTTCAGGAAGGGGCTCTCACTTTCCCTTCATCTGCATTTGTGAAGACTCTGATGGAATGCATTCAGCAAGCAAGAGACACAGAGCTTTCTTCATGGTGTCAAGAAAGGATGTTTTCCAGATCCAATGAAGCTCCATGTTTATGTCTCTGCTCCTTCTGAGGTAAGGAAAATGTGAATCCAAACCCTCAACCCTTGCAGAGCAAGCTGAGAACTGAACCCAGACCACCTGCATGCTCCATGGACTGGTGTGTTATGAGAAAAGTGGGTACAAGCCCTAAACCACTGCAGCTGGAGAAACCCAGACCTGCTACCGTGGATAAATTAAGCTCCAAGGATACCTAACAAAACATCTCTGGAGATGCAGGAGCTCAGCAGGCTCAGGAATCCATTTGGACTGAACTTCTCCTGCAGAGCAGCCCCCTCTGGGCCTGTGTGGGAGAGATTCAATCTCTTGGGCAACAGAACCAAGGTCCCTCCAGAGGGTATTTGTGCTTAGCACGAGGCAGCAGCCCCAGCAGAGAGCTGGGGTGCCTGGCAGCACAGTGCTGGACTCATTTCTGCACATGTCATGCTTCAAGCTCTGAAACCTCATTTAAATCTAGCCCCCAGTTATGGATCTCTTCCAGGTCCTGCCCTTCTGCTTCCTGTGCTGGACGGTGACACATTGGTGCATTCCTCATCCTGCACACTTTCTGCATTCTACAGGAATTCACTACTGACACCAGAAGCAGAAATAAAGCTAACCAAAAATACCTGCCCCAAGAGGTATTTTGGCTTTCTAGGTGCAAACATATGGCTGAAAGAGTAACCAGGGAGATCTTCCAGCTGAGTTGTTCTCCTGTGTGTGCGTGCACATGTGCTTGTATCTGCATTTTTACTTGAACTCTTGTCATCTTCACTAAATATTTTACTATGTTCAAAAGCATGTCTTTCAAGGGCTTTCAGCAGTAGGGAAGAACACATGGATTTTTTATTCCTCTACTGCACTAAGAATAATTCACTTGTCAGATACCACACTGCTCTCCTGATCAGCTGGTTCTGCAAATAGAGAGAAACCACATCCTATGCGCACAGAGAATCCCTGAGTCACCACTCTGTCTTCTCATCCATCTTTTCCATGTTTGAGCCAGGACAAGCTGGGGCCTTGGACTGGCTCTGCTGCTCAAGGATTTATGCCATCAGGCACAGTTAGCACAATATAAAGGTTAGAGATACAATTAGCAAAGTATGGTTGGATTACTACAGACCTTTGGCTGCAATGGGACACAGCATGAAGCTTTTATTCTGTAGATATCTAAAGCTGTGGGAGCTGAACCCTGGCCTCAGAAGTCCACAGACCTGACTTCTGGTGGGAGTCCCCTCTCCTGTGATCTTTGAGACACCAAATCTCCACAGAGCTGGTGGGGCCAGGGGATTGTGCTCCTCAGGACAGACTGAGGGCTAGGCATAGTCTAAGGTGGAAGCCAAGCAGTACAGCCACACTTCTTGCCTTCCTTGCCCTAAATTCCAAGGAAGCCAACTCCAGCATGAAGGCTTGAAGTCCCTTCCCACGCTGTGCTCTCCCTATTGCCACTGCAATACTCACAGCCAGAAAACAGGGGTGATGGTATGGACACATTCACATTTAGCAGCACTGCTCTGTTGGCTCACACTGGCTGCTCTCATCCCTCCTCAGCCTCCACTAGGATCAGGGAAACTTGTCCTGTTGATCTCAGTGGGCACTGGATCAGACCCAGTGCACATTCTTACACTGGTTTTGGCCCCAGGCTGGTTACATGTGGAATGGGCAGCTTGATTTTCCTGTTTTTTAAAGTATACTAATGAAATGTCTGAGCATTATTATAAGTTCAACACAGAAAGTCTACATATAATATATCTTGTTCTTTTTCTTTTTGGTGGTGGTAAGTAGCTGGCCATGAATACAAGTTTGTTTCAAAGATGGGTCCCAAACCCCTTCTTCTGATGGGTGTCCAGGGTTTAAGAATGTAATTTCAAACAGATGAGTGGGATTCCCTTCTGCAGATTTTGGGGTGGGGGACGTGGGGTGGGGGATGTGGGGGGTTGCTGACAGGGAGGGGAAAATCCCAGGGTCTGCTCACCCTTCTTGCCCGCTCCCTGCATCTCCTCAGGGAGGCTTGCAGAGCACTCCCAGCCCCGCGCTCTGGCTCTCCCCATCCCCAGGAGGCTGCTGGGCTCTCCTGGCAGCGCGGCCTCTCCGCTGGGGCTCGGGGAGTGCAGCAGCCAATCGGGCAGCCCTCATCCATCTCCCTGAGTGTGCTCAGACTCTGCGAGGAACATCCTCACTCACCACTCCTCTTCCCTCTCTGCAATGACCTGAACTCCAGCTCTGCAAGCAGTGAGCAGTGAGGCATAATGCAATGCAGGGCAGCCCGGAAGAATCTGGTTGGCATCCAAGGATGTATATTCACTGAGAGGCTGGGGAGTGTGTCAGCATTTAGTTTCAGTCTACCTGCACTTTTCCTGCAGCACAGAATCACAAAGTCTCCGTCTCCTCCTCTGGATTGGGACTGATTCTGCACCGGGATCCTCTGAAAAGACAAAGTTTTCCTCTCTTGTTATTGCTGTACCACCACAATCTGCCAAGATGTGTGACTGCTTTCATCTAGTTCTTCCTAACTGGCAAGGATCTCCAGCCAGTGGTGGGCTTACGTTTTCTATACTTTTCTGTATTCCGCTTCTGCTTCCCTGTGCTCCGCTCGCTGCGGCTCAGCCTCCCAGGCAAGCCCTGCAGCTGCTGGGGTGTGGCTTTCCCTGATGCTGCATGAATCAGATAAGGAAAAATAGAGCTAAGAAAAGCCTGTCCTTACCTCCTCTAAACTTTCCTGCACATGTCGAAGCTATGCTTAAAGAAGCCTTTGACTTTGTAAACAAATTAAATTCAAGCTGTGTCTAAATGACCTCGTTCGGGTTGCATGCCTTAATTCACGAGCTTGCCCTTCATTTCTCAGAGTAGCAGGATTCCTGCATGATCCAGCCCACCCGGCATTTACAATGGCTAAAGCTGTGCTGTGCAGTGTATGTTTGCAAATTCAACGTGTCCTGTGCTCCGTATTCGGTCTGTTGGTTGGACAACACTGCACTCTGGAAGAAGGGATTATTTTCCTGGGTTTCCCTGCAGAGCAGGGGGAAATTAGCAATTTAATTTTTTTTTTTTTAAGGGGAAAAGATACACATTTTAATATAAAATATTGCTGAAGCAGAACAGTGGTGACTGGAGGAATGAGTCTAAAGAGTAATGCAAAACAGTGCTTAGCTGGCAGAAGAGTATCAATAAATTACAAATATGCTCTTTAGTTTATGCAGAGATTGACCTGTTTTAAAACAAGCAACTTGTAGTCTTAAAGTTGTGTCTACAAAAAATGGCAGGAATCTGAAATTTCTACAGTATCTTTTTCTCCCTAAAATATACAAAAAACTATGTTTATCTACATTCTGCAATAAATTTCCTCGCTATTTATTCTGGTAGAAGTTACAATCTACAAAACACAGTCTGTAAGATTTTCATAGTCTAAAAGAGGAGCACTTTTATTTTTTTTTTTTTAAATGCCTGATTATTTCTGTTGTCTTTTGTAAATAGTTTAGGATTATATTTTCTGTAACAATGGAAAGCCAAAAATTGCTTGTCAGACTCTGAGTCCTGTTATTGCCTAAGCTGACTTGTTGGAATCAAGGAGACAACTCAAGGAATAACTCACATCTGTCCACCCAACAAAAGATACATTCTGACTCTCTGCTGGTTACCTGGTGATTAGATAAACCAATCAAATCACTATAAGATTATAGCAAATATTTTAGGACTACACTCTGACAGTATTTAAATATGATTTATTCAAAATACATCTGGCATAGTTTTGGGTGAAAATATTTTCTTTTATAAATGTGACTTTTCCAGTAGTAGCATTTTCCTAATGTTTGTCTGCCTGCACAGATTTACTTGTTTAGCAAACAAACTAGTTTTGTGGTTCTTACTACTCTTTCTGTTTACCACATCAGAGACATTTTTGGGACTTCTAGGTGCTACCTAATAGAAACAAATACACCCAGAACACTAACAGAGCACTCCACCAAGCCAGGCTCTCCTCACCGATTAATGTTTGGGTTGGGATTTTTTTCCAGGCTTTTTTTTTTTTTGGTTAAGGGAGCAAAATTCCCCCATGCCCTGAACCTGGGTTGTTACTTCCATGGTGCTAGTTTTCTGACGGTGTGGAAGGATGCTCTTGGTGTGTCACATGTAAGAGGAGCATCTCCTGCATGGGGTCGTTCCACGGCACCAAGCAGCTCCTGGTGCCCAGGAGGTGCCAAGCGGGATCAGGGCCATGGCACCTACAACGAGATCTGTGCTGGGAAGGGATGCAGCAGGGAAAGGTGGCTGCATGTGAAACCTGACAGGCGTCTGCTTCCCAAAGAGTTATTGCTGATGTTTCCCGACAATGGGTTATCGTCCTCGGAGCTCAGGGTGTGGCGGGGAGAAGCAGCTCTGTTTGTCTCAGACAGGTAGGCTGGCTGGCTGCCCAGGCATGTGATACGGGCTTGAGAAAGGAGTATCAGCGTGGTGATGAGGCAGGATCGTCTGAGCAAGGGTGGGGGAAACCTCACCATGAATCCCACATCAAGCAGAGCGTATTAAATGCCTCGTTTCCTCCCCAGCATGGAAGGGAGGCTGGCTAAAAATAGGCTGGTTTTGTAAGCTCCTGTCTCTGCTGGCTATATTCACTGCTCCTGCTTTAGCTGACTGTCATGATGACACAGGTGAGAAACAGATAAACAAAAATTTGCCAGTTTTCTTTATTAGCCAGGCAAGAACAGGCATGCACTTGGATCTGACATCTGGAGGAGGCTGGGAGCGTTTTGCTATTGTTGATGAACATGTTCTTCATGGATAATTTTTGAGTCAGAACAAATAATAGTAGAAGAGAACATCTCCATCAGCAAACTGTGGCAATTGGCCAAATCCTAAAATATAGAGGTCCTTCTAGCACAAATGTTTTCTAAACCTTTTCTTCACCTTGTTTTGGGGCATGATCTAAATCCCCAGGACCTAATGGCTGTAAAAGACTCCATTCACCAAGACACTGGAGCAAGTGTGTATGGCCTCCTAATTGCCACCAGATTGGAGCAAGGGTCAAAATAAAACACGTCCCTTAGTCCTTTGCTGAATGGACACCTGGACCACAAGACTGCTGCTTCTCAGGTGCCATGTTGATCTTTGCACTGTGTGGGAATAACACAGCTGAGATCCTGAGATGAGCTGGAGCTGTAGGAGTCCCTGGTCAGGGCTCCACTGCAAGATGTGACATCCAGAGAAGCACTACAAGTGCAGTGACATCCCTTCTCCTCTGTTCTTGTCTGCCATGCCAAAGGCTGCATGTCCATTCCACCATACGAGCTGCTGAATATGGTCCACAAATTTTGAGGATTTAAATGAAAATGCCAGCTCAGTTGCACTTTTTCTTAGAAATATTTTCTCTAGATGTTTGACTATGAGCTGCAGCAGCATCTATTCCAGCCCCATCAAGAGACAGAGATAAAAAAAACCCTGTAGGAGCCAGACTCCCAGCTTGGCTGAGGAACACCCACCCTGGCTCTCAGGAGAAGCTCTGACCTGACACACCAGCATATTTCATTTTCCCTCCTTTTACTTCATTCAGTGAGTATATTGTTGAAATGACAAGCAGTTTCAGTTTCAGCAGACACTCACTCTCTGCACAGTAATGCTTCCCAATATCTACTCTTGTTCTACCCATGGTGACACCAAAATAACTGTGGTGCCAGCACAGACTGAAAGGGAATCTGATTCATCTGGCTCTGGCAGAGAGCTCCCTGCCAGCATCATGAATCAGGCTCAGTAAATTGCATCCCTCTGGCTTCTCTCGGTCTTCCCTCCCTCCTGACTCATCTTCTTCCCTCCAGAGTTTATATTTTTAGTTATTAGTTTCACACTTCTATTTCCAATGGGTACGCACGGGCTTGTTGGTGACTTATGAGCACAAGTGGAAAAGAAACATCGGCATGACAGAGCCCCACAGGCAACAAGGCTTTCTTTGTCCATGCCCTGTGCAATGAAGGGTTTGCTGTTCTCCATCAAGCTGCAAGAAATGGGGATGGTATGTACCCGCCAGAGGCACAGCACATTGTGTTTGCCACAGCTTCTGATTCATGTGAGGAATGGACATACCCCAGCAGCAAACCAAAACCAGCTGAAAAATGTTGATTTTTCTTTACTGCTGCATTTCAAAACTTCAAGAAGGAAGATCAGCAGACATCTCAAGTCCACTTTGGTAGTGTGCCCCTCCCTGGGCACCAAAGCGTGATGCATTTCGCCCAGCAGTTTGGGCACCATCTGCATCTGCCAAGGCAGCAGCCTCTTTTGCAGGGCTCTTGTTACTGTGTGAGAGGGGAAGAATGTGAGCAAAGGCCAGGGAGAGCCCCCACGGGCCAGGGCCGCCAGGGCTGCTGCTATTGCTCCCCATTCTGGCGAGCGCTGCCACCACCGGAGATAAATGACACCCTTGGTTTGAGGTGGGGGCTCGCTGCCAACGCAAACACTCAAACAATCAGCCAGGCTGGCCTTGTCTCTACAGAGGAGTGGCTGCAAAACAGTTGTGGATCCAAGCTTGCAGCACGCACGGTCACCAGTGCGGGTGCCCTGTGCAGGTGGATGTTGTGTTTTCCTCCTTCCCGTGTTTCCCATGGCACAGGGCACTGCACCCTGGTCCCAGCCACAATGCCATCCCCAGCACGTCTGCCCTGTAGTGTCTGCCAGTGCAGCCACCATGGGTAGCCTGGATGGGTCGGGTGCCTGGGGCTGCATTACTGAGCAGTGGGATGTCCCCATGGGGTTTTGGTTGGCAGTGAGGCTGCAGGAAGGTTATTTTTTATTTTCTCCCTGGTCTAACAGTGTGCACACCTTTGGGGATGATGTGGCAGTGCAGGAGGTGCAGAGAAGGGATGGATTATAAGGACCTACTAGAGCCAGTGTTGATGTGTAAGAAAAGGCACATGGAGCTGGTATTCTATTCTGCATGAGGGAGCTTTCTCCATCCTGGCCAGCCCATGCTAGAACGTGTTCACTGTAGAAAATTCAGGGCCCCAAACTCTCAAACACCAAAGGAATAACTATTTCTCAAGGATACACCCCTGCCTTTATGGCAACACAGACAATTACATAACTGTGTCCACTCATGAGACACAGATAAGTTTGAAAATGCCAATAAGGCTCCAATTTTTCTAGCCTTAAGCCTCTGTACTTATTAGTAGTGGATATTACAACTAAATAGTAGTGTCTGTGTACCAAAACTTGCTGGCATAATATTTTGTGTTGCAGTATCTTGAGGGCCATGAGAGTTGCACAAGTGTAACCTTTCATTCCTGTTTCTGCAGGAGTTTGTTCCCCTGCTAACCCTGCCCGCCGTGTGCTTGCACAGAGCCTCACCACGAGGACAGCAGCCAGGTCTGAGGTTGCACTAATTAGTGCTGGCTGGGCTTCCAGTTTTCTTTAGTACATATTACCATTAGATTTCTATCAGTGTATCTTCCTCTGTCAGAACAGGCTGTACAAAAAAAAAAAATCTATCTAGTTTTTAGAATTACTGTGGGAGAAATATTAGTAAATTAATGTTAGCAAATTAATTGTAAATTACACAGGTGCATTACACATACACTCTTCTACCTGCCTTTAGAATACACAGAATACATAAGAGACAAGAAACAAAACTGTTTCCTCAACACAAACTTTTCTTAATGAAACACACAGCTGGGATGGACCAGCAGGCTAGTCCTGTGTGAGAACATGATGCACATACATGGGCCAAGAAAATAAAAGGAAACAGCCCGACCACCTTCACTCTTTTCTTAGGGCACAAAAGGCAGATGCAATGCACGATCTGGGAAGTTTTCCAGGCTTCTATTTTTTTAAGTTCATGTGCTGGCTGGGCTTCCAGTTTTCTTTAGTACATATTACCATTAGATTTCTATCAGTGTATCTTCCTCTGTCAGAACAGGCTGTACAAAAAAAAAAAAAAAAGAAAATCTATCTAGTTTTTAGAATTACTGTGGGAGAAATATTAGTAAATTAATGTTAGCAAATTAATTGTAAATTACACAGGTGCATTACACATACACTCTTCTACCTGCATTTAGAATACACAGAATACATAAGAGACAAGAAACAAAACTGTTTCATCTGTCTTTCACTGCCACGGAGCTCTCCATCTCACCTCAACACAAACTTTTCTTAATGAAACACACAGCTGGGATGGACCAGCAGGCTAGTCCTGTGTGAGAACATGATGCACGTATATGGGCCAAGAAAATAAAAGGAAACAGCCCGACCACCTTCACTCTTTTCTTAGGGCACAAAAGGCAGATGCAATGCACGATCTGGGAAGTTTTCCAGGCTTCTATTTTTTTTAAGTTCATGACACACAGCATGAAGCAGAATCCCTTAAGCTACTGTGGCATCAGATGTGTTTCAGGAGAAGTGCTGGGAATGTGGATGAATGCAGAACAGATCAGGTTCTCCATACTTTTGTTTTCAAGGTCTGGTTTGTGTTGTGGCTAAAGCTGTGTTTAGCTTGGACTGACAACCAACATCAGTAAATCCCTTTGGGACTCGACAACAGCATGAAAGGGAAAATCTATCCCCAAATCCTGAGGGACTGGAAGCTTGCTGCCATGGGCTGGAAGGGGAAATGTGATAGCCCCAGTGAAGCCACTGCCATATGGAGTGGCTTGTCACAGACATTTATATTTCCTCTGACCGTATTCAACAAGACACCAACCCCAAATCTGACACAACCGTGGCATGGCAAAGACTCAGCACCCATTCTGTGGCACCCATTTTCCCAGTGGGATCAACATTCTGGTAAGACACTGACAAGAGACAGGGACTTTTTTTTTTTTCCTCCACTCCTATTGCTGATTTTGAGCCAGTAAAATCCATGTGGGGTTTCACCACAGAGCCAGGGGGGACTCTTTGTGTGTGCCTTTGAGAACATTGCTGCCTTCTTAGTGCCTCACCCTGAAAATGATAACCCTTGTCTTTATTGGGCTCCTACAGTTAATTAATGGCTGAAAAGCATCTGGAGAAGGTTGAAGTAGGTAAATGATGCAACTTAACTCCCAGTCTGATGATTGGTATCGCTGTTCCCAGACTACAATCTCTCTTTGATATTGGAAACAACGGAGAGGAAAGATGCTGATGACGGTGACATTGGGTTTGGCTCTGGCTCCTGGAAGGTGCAGCCATCTCATATCTTATGATCCCAATTACACCAGCAGATTTGCTCTGGATTCACACTAGTGTAACTGGAAAAGGGAGCTGGACCACAAAAAGCTTTAGTAAATGGGGATTACAGCTATGATTAGAAAAACAAACAGGATTAAAGGAAGGTAAGGAAAAAGATGGGAAAGGTGGGTCAGCATGGATCTGAAAGAGCTTGATCTGAAGTTGTTGTAGAGAACAGAGAAATCTGTGATCTGGCCCAACAGCATATCTGAGCCTCCAACAGCTGTTCTCTGTATTACACAGAAGGGCCAACAATATCATGAGAAGAGAGAAGCACATGAGGAAGAGCAGGAGAAAATATGAGATCTGGAAAGAGCCACACAGATCCCACCCATCATCAGAAAGGCAATAGTGACATTGAAGGGAGGAGGAAGAAAACAGCCTAAGAAAGCTTTGCCATGAATGATCATGAAATGATGTCAAGCAACCTATAAACAGTCTCAGGAAAAGCTAAATAGCAGAACTTTTTTTTGTCTCACTCCCTTCTCCTTTGTGTCCTCCCCTAATCCAGAGTGACCTTAGGAAAACAGCACGAGAATAGCTGGGCTCCACCTAATTTGGACTAAGGATAACTCACCTCCTCCCTACCCTATTTCTAGTGCTTTGCTTGACTTGTGTCATGTTTGTCTCTTGCACTCTGATCTCTGGTATGTGCCACAGCAGGAGCAGTAGGGAAAGGAGAGATGTTAACCTTTCCCTTGAGAAGCAAAACATGACTGGTGTGAAGGTGAACACAGTGCCTTTTCTTGGCCACTGAATAAGGCAACCAGAGGAAAAACTGCCCTTTGCATGTGTCCATCCTGATTTCCAAGGGGGAAAAATTCATAAAGGAGAATATACTTCTCGCCACCATCAATCCTGCAATTAAACTGAACTTTAGCAAAATATTTGCTGGGTTATGTAATAGGGGTGGATTACAACAGGCTGCCACATGGCTGGAAACTGCAGCTTTAACCCCTGGACAAACTGCCTTGTGGTAGGTAGAGATAAGTGACATCATGGAGCTGTAAGAACAGTCAAGCTCAGACAAACCTTTAAAATACAGTTTGATGGTCCATCTGATAGAACAACTCCAAATATCTGAGGCTGCTTTTCTTCCTGATTTTCTTGCCTATACACAGCCCTTCTGTCTTTCTCCTGTCTCTCCCTCTGAGCAGTGTCAGAGCAGTGTCAGAGCAGTTCCCCCATTCCCCAGGTGCCTCTTTCTCAGGCTTCCCACTCTTTATGGCTGCTGAGGATGCCCTGGAGGTGTTCCTTTGCACCAGTGTGTTCCTGGTGTCATCCTTTCTATGTCACAGCCACCCCTCCTGCAGGTGTTGGTGGCTTCCCCTCTGTCACCTGAGCCCAGGGATGGGTGCCAGGACCAGGAGCACAGATGTGGCAGCTCTGGCTGCAGGGCACTGCAGACACCAAGGTACAAACCCTATTGTGATACAGACCCCAAGCCTCTGTGTCTTTTCTGATGTTCTGTGCATCAGCTGGATGAACCTGCCACAGGCAGAGTCCACCTTCCTTCCCCAGCGCACCTCCAGCACAGCCTTTAATGTCTCTCTAGGTCTGACCAGCTATTATTTGGACAGCACTTAAAAACTGGAGAAGCAGAGCATTGTAGCTAATTAGCTGAGCCAGAAAGGCACAAAGGACGTTTGAAACAGAAGAGAAAACAAACAAAGCCTTGGCGAGGACCCAAAGGCGAGGCAGGCTGGCTGCAATTCCCGCTCAGTGCAGAGAGGCTCCTCAGGAGGGCTCACAGAGCCATGGGACAGGGCAGCACCCTTTGGGAAGAGCTCCCTGGGAAGGGCTCGCATCATGCGAGGCGGGGTTTGGAGCCAGAGCCGCCCCTGCTGGCCCCACCCAGGGACCTGGGTGCATGAATGACCCAAAGCACCTCATCCATCCCAGCAGGGACGTGTCAGCAGGACAGCGGCACCGAAACCTGCCCGCGCCTTCCAGGTAGGAGCTCCCCTCTTGCAGCACATCCATCCTGCTTTGCCTCCACTGCCCTGATGCTCATGTGCGTGAGAAGAGGCACCTGGTGCCCTCAAGAAGATGCGGTTTCTGGCTTCTCTGAGCACACACACCACACCAAGACTTTCTACCTGCATGTTAAGTTTCTTCTCTCTCTTTTCCCCGGCTGCTGGGGTTTGAAAATCTTGTTGGATGTGTGCTAAGGTGATGAACTGGTTTTATTTCCTTTCTGCCTGGTATTGCTGTCATGACAAGCGGAGAAAAGTAGGATACCCCCTACCCTGACAGAGCAACCAACATGCTACTGGGGCATGTACATTTGCTTTCTTTACAAATGCCTGCAAAACAGAGAGTGGCAAGGAGCTTCTTGAAATGGTTATGCATCATTGAACTTAACTGGCACTCACCCAGACCCCCAGATGGGAGAAGAGGAGCTTTTTCTAAGCCCTTCCCACATTCTTGTGCAAATAGAAAGGATGAATGATCACCATCCCCTGTGCCAGACAGTTTTCTGGGCCAAATTCACACACAAGGGTAGGAAAGCCAAGGGGAACTGAAACTGGTGAAGCTCTCCTTTCCTTCCGCTGCTCGCAGTGACTGCATTTCGTATGTTCGAATCCTTCTGGGATTGCTTGGACTGACTTTGTGTAATTATTTTCATCCTTGGATTAAATAGACCAAATATGTAAGCTGGATCTCAGCTTGCTGAGATCTTACTTTACACCATATTTTGTCCCTCTGGCATATATATTACACAGCAGCAGATTGCATTTAAGTAGTTTTTTCAGAATAAAAGTCTGTCTTTGCTTGAGGGTGTAATTTTTCTTGTAATTCTTGCTGTTCTGTCTTGTATGGATACTTCAAAGGATCGTGGAAAGGTCCTAAACCAGGCATCTACCCATACTGGCTTTCAGCACACTCAGTCTGACTGACACCTCTCCAGACTTGGAGCATGCACAGATTTCTTAGCCTAGAGGTTAGGGGGAAGGTGTGACTTGATGCAAAAACCTGCAACTACACCCTTATTTCTACCAACTGTGCTTGTCCTTCATTGCTTGTGATCACTGACGAGAAGGGCAAACTCAGGGATGTGCCTAAACCTGAGGATAGCCTTGTTTTCAGAATGAGTAGACAGTGATGCTTTTTGAAAGTAAAGGCAAAAGGATGCAAGGGGCTATGGGAGCCCCAGGCAGGAGCAGTGCCTTTGAAATCAGCTTTTAATGGCCTTGTGAGATGCCAGGAGGTACAGGAGAAAGGGTGGCCATCCAGTGTGTCATGCTATGGGAGGTCCTGTGTGAATCCTGTCCAGATGGACAAAGTATTGATGCATTATAAAACATTCAGGGTGTTCCATCTGTCACCAGGTCAGGGTCAGTAGGTACGGCCAAAATTAAAACCAGCGTTTTTGATGTGCACCACCTTTCTTTCTGCTGGCAAGGTGCCGCCTTAAAAAAAGCTTAAATCTTTCATGAGTGAAAATTACTTGCTCAGCAGCCAGAGATTTCCAGGGAAATAACAATAGTTTTGAAATCACAAGCTGTGGGAGGTGGTTTGTTCAGTCAGTCCTAACTTTTTCTTTGAACACTTGGGGTCTAAAATGGGAATTGTGGTGTTTGGCCATCATTGGATACACCTTGGCTCAAAATCTTACCACCCAATTACTTCATCCACTATTAAGAGATGCTCAAAATCTTCCTCTAGGCTCTTCCTCATTAAGTTGTGTGCTACAGGATTTGTGAAATGCAGTTGTGGTGAGCAGAAAATGCACGAGGGGCAAATCCTAGCTACACACACTCCTGTGAGGACTGTTTCCCACTCAACCCATCTCCCCAAGACTCCCTTCCTCCCTGTTCCGCACATTAAATTCCAGCTTCTTCTCTATTGCTGGCATCTGCCTCCAAGAGCTCTGGAGGTTTCCACCACACTTCGTGTTCAGCCCAGGTGAAGATGTGCTCTCCTTGGCTGAGCCTTGACTGGGTCCAGCCTGTACCTGAGCTTAATCCCTCCAGCCTGGCACAGCTCTTTCCTGCTGTCCCCCCTGTCCACCTCTGCCATCTGCAGGATTGATCCCAAGCAGAGGCTGATGTGCTGCCATCTCTCCTGCCCCAGGGGATGGGTGTTCCTGGTAACGACGTGTTCTGTCCAGAAACAGTGAAGTTTTAGGGGGTGAACAAGCAGGGCAACTGAGCTCAGAAAATGCTGCCATGGTTGGGAAGGAAGGGCTGCTTCAGACTCCTGTCTGTCTCATGCTGGCTGTATCTGAAGCACACACCCAATGTTCTCTGCATCTTGGCCCTGCACTGTTCTGGTCTGCTGAGTTCCTGGTTGGTTTGCTCTTCATAAAGTGGCTGTTTCTTATATTAATGGGTGGCCTTGCTGGAAGACTGCAGCTAACATCTGGCAGGGTGACTTGAGTTTTTGCAGCTCCCTGGATGACGACTGTGGGCCTTGAGCAGCAGATTCCCAACCCTGTTCTGGTTCATAGGCACCCCAAGGGTGTTCTGCGGTGCTGCTCTGTTCCAACCTGTTCCCTACTAAAAAAGCCAAAATCTCCTTGAGATTAAAAAAGTGTGAACTAAGACAATAGAAGATTAGTGCTGTACCTGAAATGGATCTCTTTCCCAAGTTGTCTAAGGCCTCAACAAGGCTTCTCCTCGGTGCAGTTACCAAGATCCAGCTCATCCCTGCTCTCACTCCTTTGCCTCACAACCCTTGGTCCTCCTCTCTCCCGGTTTGCTGGAGGGTTAGGTGGGTGCTAAGATAAATCTTTGAAGCTGTTGCTTGCACCTGCACCCTCCCTCCTGCCTCCGTATCAGTGCAGGGAGTTAGATTTGCAGCTTGGTTGAGATTTAGGCATTTCTGAGGCTGTAAATAAAACACTCTGTGCGATATCCAGGTCGTCTGGATTTGCTGAATTTGCACTGGGCTCACGCTGCTGTTTAAAAGTGAATTGGCTGCCCTGCCTCATCTCTTCCTGAGTATCATTACTCACACTAGAAAACTCCTCTTGGGTTTCTAATGGCTTTACTATGGGGTATGCACATGCAACATCTTTTTGATGGTCTCAGAGTTTGTGAGATGTGGCCAGATTTTCACAGAGACCACACACAATTTGATAATAAAACTGACTGATTGGGCATTTGGGATGCTTCACTCCTTCATTCCTTTACCAGTTTTAAAGTTTCATTTTGTTGCTTGGGGACTTCATGTTGCCTCCAAGGGCTTCTTGTTTTCTGTGGTGCATGATCAGTTTGGAGATGGTTAATGGGTCCTTCAATTCTCACCAAAGGATCTGTAATAAAGGAATAAGTTCAAAATCCAGGAGAGGAAATTAATTATTTTCCCAAGAGAAAAAAAATTCCATTTCTCTTTGAGTGAGAATTTTATATATGCATATAAACTGTGTTTCATTGGCTTTTCCCTGTTGAAATTTCAGCAGAATGATGAGAGAAGCTTTTCAGTGAGTGAGAGAATAATCAGAAAAGGCAATCTGCAGCTTTTCTGTTGTGATTCCTTGGCAAAATGGACTACAAAAATATTCTAATGCAGGGAAAGAATAGTCCTAGGCCACAGCATTATGGATGAGGTTCCAGAATTAGTGTTGGAGCTGAAAATTATGGAAGCAAGGTGAGCAGAAAGGTGTCTCTGAGGGGAAAAGCTGAGCAGCCTTCTGCAATGTGCCCAGCCCTTGCAGCTCCGCAGGAAGCAGGGCAGTGGTGTTCATGTTTTTTACTCAAGTCCCCAGTGAGAAGGGCTCAGAAAAGAGAGTGAATGAGAAACCCTCTGGACCCAGCATAGCTGCGCGTGAGAGGGAATACAAACCAAATCAAATCTGGTTTAATTGCTGTTATTTGGGTTTGCGCGCTAAGCAAAATCTGCTCTGCTCTCTTATCCCCCTGCTCACAAGGGAAGAACAGAATTCCACCTCCCTCTGCCATCTGTGGGAGCTGAAAAGCACCTGGGCAAGCAGACAGGGTGAAGGCTCACCCTGGTGCACGTGCCGTGCCCGGGCATTTTTCAGAACCAAGAGAAAGACAAATGTTGTTGTAAATGAGATAAATTATGAGATAAATTATTATAATTCTGCAGAACTACAGGCCTAACCCAGTGAGGCCCGTTTTCCATGCAGCATGAATCACTTGCAGGGTTTCTGTGCTCACCAGATTCACGTTTTAGTTTTCCACTCCTCTGGCTTTCCTCACACGGGTGAGTGATGGATCGTTTGTAACACACCCGCGGTATCAGCATGTCCATGGCATCCCTTCAGACAGCTCACAGAGCACCAGAGCCTGTCCTGGGCATTTCCACAATGAAACAGGAGGGGATGGGTGCCAGCCTGGCAGCCTCTCCCCTCTGCCACCCAAAATAGCGCTCAGACCTGAGTCACCAGGGAGCTGGAGTAACAACGGGCAATTCCTTCATTCCTTTAACAGGGACAGTACTCAGCTGTGCTAACAATTACACATGGAAATGGGCTCCAGGCAGTAGTTTATCACAAGACACTGAGCCCTAAGCTAAAGGCAGCCCAAGGACTGACCGTGCGCTGTTTTCCCTGCAGGACCTGTGCTGTCACACTCAGCATCCTTCTCATTCATGGGTGCTGCCTAAAGGATAACTTGCTTCTCTTCTTGCATCCAAAAACCTTCAGTAAGAACTAACAAATCACACATGAGCAGGTGATGCTTGCAATTCTGCTTTTCTGTTTCCCTGTCACGCCTTTTCCCCAGTCATGTATTTGTTGAATATTTGGAAAAGGAATCGTTTCCTGAAACCAGAATTTAGAGTTTGCAAGTATGTAGGGCCAGTGCTGTTTAACTGAACCACTCTCTACATAGGAAGCCATCAGCAGCAGCAGAAGGTGATGAATCATGTGGCTGTGTAGTGGGAAATTGGAAGCCTTCACAGAGCTGCTTGTGAGGTGTCACATGTGTTTGTTTCCTGAGTCACTCGCATTACTCAGAATCATGGGCTGGGACGTGGCACATGGGAATGCCCGGGCAAGAGCCCAGTCCAGGCAGGATCCTGCAGCTGCCAGAGGGCCTTGGAGGGAGCAGGAAGGATCACCTGAGTGATACCCTGAGGAGCACTACGGCCTCTGTTTGAGTTCCTTGAGCAAGAACTGAACAGTGGCTAAAAAACGCATTTTAAAAATTCCCCACTCACTTCTGTCTTAACCATTCATCCACAGGAATATCCATTTCAAATAAAGGAACTTCTAAGGATGTTTTTCCTCATTTTTTAAAAATGAAGGTTTTTAAACTAAGCTAACATAATTAAGCTGACCAAGCATGAGGTAGAAAGAGGAAGAGCTACATCCCCTCTCTCTTCTTTTTTTGCTGTTCTGTTTTGCTACTAGTCAATCCAGGTACTTCTTGGGATTCTTTTAATTAATAACATAACTTCTTATTTGAAACAAGACAAAGAAAAAGCTAAACTATCAGTAATTCTTTATTTAGCTTTTCAAATCCTTTCATGAACACTATATAAAAATCTTCAAGATTCAGTTCTACTCCTGCTCCCCAAATACATTCAATGCCTTTTTTTAAAGGAAAAATAAAACTAAAATACTTTCATTATTTATAAGCAAACAAAGGCTGAAGACACAAGCGCTTGTGTGAGAGAACAGATTGTGGAAGAACAGGACTCACTGCTGGCACTGTTCAGTTTGCTGTGATCTCAGAATAAATACTCTTCTCCACTCCTGACCCATTTTGGGCCCTTTCTTCTCAGCCTACATTTACAGGGTTTTCATCAGCAACTGAGAGCACTTCTGCTGCCAAAACTCCACAATATATATAATGTCTCCCTTTAAAAAAACATGAGCTATTCTCTCTCACTTCATTGATTCCCATCTATTGGCAACTGCAGCCAGAACCAATACAGCACTGTGTGCTGTGCAAGACTGAACAGTGACCTTGTTTACCATTAGCATCATTGAAAATTAGGAGGAATTAATTATTACACACTGGGTTTCTCCACCCAACCGGGTGGCTGGCAGCTGAACTCAAAGGCACCAGTGCAGGGCTGGGGAAAGGTCTCTTTTAGGGCTCCTTCCTCCACACAGAAGTGCTGCCTCATAGCTGAGGCCTTCAGCAGAACCCCAAGGAATCCTATTCATACTTACCAAGCTGATTTTCTCTGCCAGGAGCATCAATCAATGTTTAAATTCAATTTCTGTATGTGTATTGAGGAGTCTGGCAGTTTCAGTAACATTTTACCTTTCTCTGGCACAGACTGGTGAAAAAGATGACATGATGGATGTCTCACCCCTGTCTGAGGCTGGTTGCTGTTGTTTCCTCTGCTCTTCAGAGGGAGAAAGTCAGGAATGAAGCATTAAAGGGCTCAACATTGCTGCCATTAAAGGTCACAGGCAATACTATAGCTGACTTCAGCGACAGTAAGTGAATATAAACCAAAATATACATGTGCCATGACCCTTAAGCTCAAAGTTTTCATTCCAGCTCTAGGAACTGCACAGGACAAAGCCAGTGGAATCACAAATGCATTGTGGAGGGAGCACTCCTTTCCTTACTCTCTTTTGGCTGCTGTTTCCCAGTTTTCCTTTCTGGGACACGGGCGAGGCAGTTCAGCTGAGTAAGCTGGAGTGCAGAAGTCAGATAACTGTGCTGATTATCTGATTTTACTTGCCCTGTACTTCTGGCTTTCTTCTGTCCAAGGGAAGGCTTTTTTGTGATGGGATGTAGGGCTTTGAGGTGAATTTTGTGTTGTTGGAAAATCAGTCCTAGCTCTGTGAGGAAGCAGGAGACTTACAAACCCCAGATGGAATTAACCTAATGTATTTCCATCTCTCACTGATCTTGTTTACACAGTGCAAGCCCGTCCAGAGTGGTGAATGGTATATTTAAAACGAGGTCCTCTAACATTTGGATCCACCCCATCACTCAACTTAACAGATACTTGATACCAATCAAGTGAGTCACTTCATTAAGAAATAAACCCTGCTGTGTTGCTGACATCCTGCAGCAAACACTGAGCCCCATTGTCATCTGCTGAGTTCTTTCTGTGTCCCAGCCCACGCCCTGAAGATGCACACCGAGTCTCAGGCACAGCAGCAGCTCTGAGCCTTTTTTCCACGGTGCTGTGTGCCAGCCACAGGCACACAGCAGCCCCTGTGTGTGTGAAATGCCCTCCCTTCGTGCCCAGCCTCCCTCTGTGCCCCTGCAACACAGGGGCAAAACAGGGTGAGCATTCATCATCTGGAGGAAAACTGTTTGTTTTATTAGCAAGGCAGGAGCTGGTGCTTGCTTGTTCCCGGTTTGAGGGAGTTTCTCCTGTTTTTCCCACTCACCTGGGCTTCTTGCTGCTTGTCAAAGGCAGCACCTGCCAGCTGGTGCCCACCAGGCAGGGCACAGAAACAGGTGCAGGTAATCCAGGGACAGGTGCTATTCCAGATGTGTGTGAGGGTTTAGGTTAAAACACTGCTAAAAAAGAAATGTCTGTAAGAAATACAGCTGCCCAGAGCCACTGCCAGCAAACAGCCCCTTCCTGACTGGGGCTGTGTGAGCACAGCCAGGTGCCCAGGTGGGCATTTACACCCCTTCCATTGCCCAGAGCAGGGTTGGGGTTAGGGTTAGGGACCCAAAGCCAGAAGAAAGGGATTATTTCAGTGCAGATCCCAATTACTCCTTCCACAAACGTGCTAATCACTGGTAACCACCTCTAAATGCCATGGAAACCCCAGGGCACAGAGTGAGATCATCTGCCAGGATGCTTTTATTTTAAGATCCTTGTTTAAGAACTGTTCTAAGGCTTTGGAGAGAAAGACAAGGGAGGGTTCACTGAAGCATTTGCTCAGCTGGGATGCCATAAACCACATGAGCACCCACAAAACGCAGGAGTTTATGCCATTCCATACAGGGACTGGTAAAAAGGGAAAGGGAAAAAACCCCAACCTTTAGTGAAGTAGCTGAAATGTGTTTTGCTATAGCAGATGAAAAGTTCTGCTCTTTTCTATAGCATCTGAGCTACTTTAATTTATTTAATAATTATACTTGGCTTTTATTGATGTCTGCTTTTTATATGAGATCTTTTTATATTATTCCATATCGGTAGCAATATCCTTCAGCTTTCAATTTGATAGGAAAAAAGTGTCTTGATCAAATATAACAAATGTCACACAGATGCTTAAAAGTACTTTAGAAATATCTAACTCAGTAGGTGATTGAAAATGGAGAGTTCGTGAATGTTGTATCCATACTTTGACAGTCCTTAGGGCGTTTTCTTCCCGGATTTCGAAACGAGAAAACTTACTGACTTTGTAATATCCAGAAGTACCAAAGCTGTGGAAATAAAAGTGCTTAAGACAGCATAATGACACTGCAGAAAGAGAAACAGTTTGTTTCAAATAGGTTTTTTTCCAGGTGCTTGAGCATTACCACTAGTACAAACAGGTTATTCACGGGAAATTAACGCCTGTCTTTCCAGCTTGAAGAGCTGCTTTTGTTTTCCTCCTGTCGGCTATTTGTCACTAATATTCACTTTTCAGGGAGGAGCCCGGGTCTGCTTTGCACTCATGACAGGTTTTGAAATAGTAAACTAATGAAGGTCCACGCTCAGCCGGCTCTGAATTCCATTTGGGTGGGGAGCAGAGAGCAGGGAACGAGGTGGTTGTGGGGGGCACGGAGGAAACGCTAACTTTGAATCCAAGCCCTCCGCAGCGCAGTCTGGGTATGGGTGCCCAGCAGCAGCAGGGACTGCTCCGGCCAGGGGGGTGACGATTCCTGCGGGCGGTGCCTTTGTCCCCTCGGCTCTGGATGATGGGGCAGCCGCTGGCAGGGCAGGAGGGCAGCAGCCCCAGGGGTGCCCTGGCTTTTGCAGGAGCCTTGCCAATTCCAGCAGTTTTCCCCCAGGTCCGAGCCACGGCCGCGTTGCCCCTTGCTCTGGCTGGCTCCTGTTTTTCTGTTTCGCTCTGTCCGAGCTGCTTTGGCTGCAGAAGGTCAAAGCCAGCGCTGTCAGGGCCAGTGGAAACGCGTTTCGGGGACAAAGAGAGATGGAGCATGTGCCTGAGGACAAAATAAAAGAAACTGTGCAGGGTGAATTAGTTTCCTCTTTCTTCTCCTCCTGTTAGTGAAAGGAATGCTCTTGGAAATGTCTAATTTTGTTTCGTTTCTAAATAATGCTTTCTCTGTTGTTGTTGGGGTTTTTTGTTTATGCTGGTTGTAGATCTGCATTTTTAGACTCTTTATTTTTATTTTTATTTTCATTTTTTTCCCCATCAGCAACAATATTAACCACTAAAGTAAAAACAAAAAACAAAAAAAAAAAAAAGGTATTTAGGATCCTGGAAGAGAATGTTTGAATTTCTGAAAAGATGCAACTCTTCCCTGGGTTTGTTTGGGTTATTTTGCCATGAGTATGGGTTTTACTACTCCAGCCCTAGATAACCTGGAGTTGACGTTTGTTTGTCTTCACAAAGGAGAAACCTCTTTCTGTACAAAATATTATCAGTTGCATCTTGGGGTTAGTGCAGGAGGCAGGGAGTGCTGGTAGAACTTGCCACAGGCAGGTAGACACTGGAGCCTCTTTTGAGTAAATTCTCAGATGAAAAGACCAAACTATTTGGAGGACAGACTTCAGTTAAGTTACAGGATACATGAATGACACCCATTCACTTTTTTGGGGGGAACTCATCTGAATTGACTAACTTCAGAAAGAGGTCTTTGAGTCCAACCCTGAGGTTTCTTAAAAGAGGCAGTGATGGAACCTCATTTCCATACCTGGCTCTCTTTCTCCATGAGGTTGCATGTCTACCTGCAAATGGAAGAGTTTTATGCAAAAAAATGTTGAAGCAAATCAGTCAAATTAATGGCTTATGTATTGCAAAAGAGAAGAAATGCGGAGGAAGTTTGTGTGGCTGCCTTAAATACCTTTTCAGTTCAAACTAACTGGCTGTGAAATAGATAAACATATACATTCCCGTGTCGTAACAAAATGCAGTCATGGGAGACAAAGCATGGGAGATGTCTAAATCGGTGATTAATGTTACATTTTTCTTCCTCCGGGCTAGAACTGAGAGTTGGTGGCCAGATGCTTCCACCCATTCATTCCTCTCATTGCCGGTCTGATGCTCAGTTCCATCCACTCTTCTTCATCTTGAGTTCACACTGATCTTATCTCTCCCTTCCTTTTTCTTTTTCCTGTGGTTCATTCTCTTAGCAGCCTATCTTATCTCTCTCTTTCAGCTGGAGGTCCTCAATTTTTAAACTCCTTTCTGAATTGTGCAGACAACTTTGCTTTCTCTAGCTGATCTCTGCAACCCAGTCTTACCTACTAATGGAAATTCGTGGCTTCATATTTTTACCCCAAATATCTGAAGATTTGTAGCTGCTAAAAAGGAAAAACAATGGAAACTATCACCCTTGCATCCTCCACATTAAACTACAAGGATTTGTGTTCCAGAGCATGCTTTGCTACAATCATGGAGCACGCTGCCTCTCTCTCTTTGGGTCAAAGAAAACACAGGAACATCCCCGTTGTTTTTAATCTCATTTCTCAATTACTGTTAAAGCAGCACACCCTTATGCATAAGTCTAACATGAGTCCATGCACAGGGCAGGGTGTGAGTAGCACTAATAAAATAAAGCTTGTGTCATTCAACTGTGTGTTTGCAGATTTACCTGTGAGCAGAGTAGAGAAAACAGTGTTGAGAAAACAACAGAGAAGCTGGGAAACGGGGTTAGATACACTAAAGAGAAATGTGAGATACAAGGGTGCTTCCTGGCAAGGCAGTTGAGCTGAAAGGAATATTTTTTAATATTGCTGCAGCATAACTCAAGGAGCTTTATCTTTTAATATTTATATGTCTGTCAAGAAGAGTAAACACAAGGGCTGTTGGGAGTGTTCTCACTGAATAACTCGTGCTGGAATCACTTGGTGAATTGGGAATTTATTGGTCTGATAGCATTTTTTCAATAGCTCAGTAGACAAACAGTGGATTCGATAAATATTTAAAAATCAACCAAGTTAGCATTAAAAATTCCTGTCAATCAAATAATGTTGAAATAATTTGACAGTCCCAGAACAGCACCATATTGGCTGAAAAGAGGGAAGATTTCAGGTTTGAAGTTGTGTGGGGATAATCTCTGACACAGCAGTTGTCTTCAGTGGAGTCACAGCTGCAGGGAGTGCTCAGACATCCGGACTTACACCTTCAGTTCTGAGATGAAACTGGAAAAAAGCCACTGACAGCGACCGTAGATTTCCCAATACCATGAAAACCAACAGAGTCATTTCTTCCAGGTTTATGGAAAAACAGTTGGCTTCTCTCAGCTTAGCCAGGAGTTTGTCTCATGTGGGCTTTAAAAATTCTTAAAAGATCGAAACAACGCCCATCCGTATATTCAGCAAGGACAGCTGAAATGCAGCACAGACTGGGGATGGAGCACACTGCAGCTGCTGCTGCCACCCCACAGCCTGTCCCTTTGTCCCTGCTGGAGTGCTGCTGCTGGCACCACCCGCCCTGGAGCTGGGAGTCACATTTCTGCATCCCATGAACTGTCCCCACATCAATCCACGATGCAGCCTGGGCTTCTTGTTTTGCATGTCTGTTTCTAAAAATGTATCTTGTTGGTCAGGGATGTTGTAAGATGGCTCAGAAAGGCTGGACCTTGGTGTAGTCCTAAAGACAGTGCACAGAAATAGGGACGGCAGCAGAGTGAGCCTGAGCCAGCTCTTAGCAAGGTCTTGTTCCCCTTCTCAGCCACCTCAGTTCACTCTGCTGCTGCTGACTGCACCTCAGGAGGCCTTTGTTGCTTCTGGCACCTCCATCCTGGAGGCAGCTGCAGGACATCTTGCTTGAAACACAGAATCATGGAATGGTTTGGGTTGGAATGGACATCAAAGACCATCCAGTTCCAAGCCCCTGCCATGGGCAGGGACACCTTCCATGAGATCAGGTTGCTCCAAACCCCACCCAGCCTGGCCTTCAACACTTCAGGTGCCACCATCTCACTTCCCCTGTGCTGACACTGTCCCATTGCTTCATCTTCCTCCTTCACAGCCTTACCACCTTGCAGTGGCTACAGCCAACCCCTGCTTTTAACTCCTTATGTGGGTGCCACATTCACAAGATGACAAAGGTTGTGTATGAACTGCAAACTGCTTCACAACATGTTTATATTAATTATATATGATTTTAGATATAGTATATAATCACACATTATATGTGATTATATATTATTTTGTATAGATGTACAATAGAATCCCATAATAAATAGACACAATTGCTGAAGTGTTGTTCAGTTCATGTGCTGAAAAACTGTATATTAATTAAATAAAATTGCACATGGTATTTATAAATTAAGTTATATCTGTGATCTGTAATTAATATATAATGTATAATTAGATGTAATAATATACTTTAATTGCACAAGTTAAATAATTGGCTCTACTATAAATACTGTAGTTGTGTGACCCTGTTTTCAAAAAATGCCTGTTAAGCACCCACATAGGATGGAATCAGAGATACACACTCAGTTTTCCCTCTCAGATTTTCAAATACCTTCTGTGGAAACCATGTGAGCCCATTCCAAACTTGGGCCCAGAAACCCAGCATCCACAGAATTTCAGGTGTCAAAACCTCTCCAGAGCCAACAGCATAAAAACCCCCATCACATCATCTGCCTGGACACGAAACCAGGCTGCTCTGTAAACACAGGGGTTCTCCTTCTCCTTTGGCTGGAGTGTTTTTTACCTGCTCTGGGGTGTTGGCAAAGCAGCCAGAGCAATTGCAGGACACTCCCGAGGCTCCTTACACGTTGTTTGTATTTTGCACCTTCTCTCACCTCACCCCTATTTGACAGAATGCAAACCAGCCGCCAGACGCTTCCGTGAAACGCGGAAACCCGGGCTGAAATCTCTTGCTGTGACTTCTCAAAGCTTCAGGGAGGAGGAGTCAAAGGATCGGTGGAATTCCTGGGAGAGGAAGGAATCAGCTGTATTGCAAATTTCCTTCCTTTACATGGGGTATGTCATGGCTTGACGCTGGCGTATCTGTCTCCAGTAGCTACACCAGGTACCAATACTCAAAACCGATTAATTTGACCACAGCATCCCAAAAAACTCTCTTCTTTTCCAAATCAAGACACTGTGAAATAGAAACAGGTGAGAGGAGGGGCTGGGAATTATAATAAACCAGTTTTTGCTGATTTTAAGCAGCTTCCCTCAGGTGTAGAATATCAGCACACACTGAACTCAGCCCTAGGCACTGGCACTGCCACCTTGCCAGTCACCATAGTGCTTCCCTTGGTCTGAGCGCTGTCAGCTCAGCGTTCTGGGGGCTTTCGGAAAGAATCAAACAGCTGATAAAAGTGACAAGGAAAATGAACTTAGGGAGGGCACCGGGGCAGCCTCGAAGCCCGTTTGAGCCGCGCTGTTGTGACAGGCTGCATCCTGCGTGTGTGCATGCCTGCATGAGAATTTACTAATACATGCAACGCTAATTACCCGGTTATGTCCTGGAGCGAGGCTGGGAATGAATTTCAGGAAAAGAGATGTTTGTTTTGCGCGGGCGCCCACATCCCATATACTTCCAGCGCCGCGGAAATCGCCCCGCATCTCCACCCTGCGAGCGCCCGTGCCCGCAGCCGCCGGCAGCGGACACGGAGCCCACGGAACCCCCTGTGCCCCCATCCCTCAGCGCCCCCCGGCATGGAAAGCCTGAGCAGCACCCGGCCCAGGCTCTGTGCCCTGCTCCCGGCTCGGCCGAAGGCGTACAGCTGTTGCCTGAGCCGAGAAAGGGATTGGGTTTCACAGGCTGTGTGATCTGCGGCAGCGCTCCCTGCCTTGGGGAGAGCAGCGAGCCTCGCCCAGGCTCAGCCATCCCCTTTCTGCCCGTGAGGAACGCCCCGGTCGACATAGAAGGAAAATTGTTTGCTGAATTTCTGCACAGCCCTCCTTCCAATTGCTGGAGAGAGAGGGGGAGTGAGAAAGAGAGAGAGTTTAAGGCAGGCTCTGCACTGGTGTTCTGGGCTATTTCAACTTCAGGGCAACTTTAGAGAACTTCAGTTATTTTTGGTAAGTTTTTTTCTTAAAACCCGAACGTCTCTCTCGCTTTCTTTCTTTCTTTCTATGAGATCTCTGGTGCAGATTGCAAAAGTTTGCAGTAGATGATGGGCTTTTAAAAATGCAGAGAGATGTGGGTGTGAGCATTTCGTGTCCTTTGGTACAGAAACCGGACTTTACAATTGTAGAGACACAATGTTCCCAGCTGCTGTACTTGATAAGCGAAACCTGAAGATGTTGTGTGTTAAATGACACTGCTGGGGAAAAGTATGCCCAGAGCTCCAACCAAGGTGCATCTCACCTGGTGTAAACCTTTGCCCCTTTCCTGTGTATGGGAAGAGGTGGGATCAGGGATGAACGCCTGTGCTCACCCTGATAAAAAGTTTCGGATCCACGTTTTTACGCAGGGGGTTTCAAGCCTGTAAGCCTCCCAAAGCTTTCAGAGGGAGGTTGGTTCTTAGTGTATACACACCCCTCCATTCAGTAATCTCTATTCCAGATCATGCATGTTGTTTTTCTTACTTCCTCTGTCTGTGTACTTAACCCATCGGGACGATCTCAAAGATAATGAAACTCTTTTGTAGTGCAAAGAGCCAATCCCAATAGTCGCAATGAATTTCAGGATGCAATGAGCCATGTTGTTACAGTGAGGTTGATTTCGGATGAATATGAGTTTTCTGTTATTTGTTGTTATCCTAGATCTGTTTGGATTTTATAGTATCTCTGCTCCTTTAAGAGGAATACTATTTGTGTGGCTACTATATCTCAATAGATACTATTTGCACTACACATGTATACTGACTTGGCATTGGGATCTCTAAATGTTCATGGAATTTGAGACTAAGATTAACCTTGAAGCATTCAAAAAGCAGATCCATAACCTTGTCAGTAGAAGTTGGGTACTGGAAGTGCTCACTGCAAGGCTGCTGAGGCTAGTTCATAAAGTGCTGGGAAATGCACAGGGTAAAATGATTCTGTCCACCTGTCTAGGTTCATCCATGTACCCTGATACCTTTCTGAACATGTGAATACAGATGGTCAGAAGTAGAACTTGTAACTGTAACCACCTGTAGAGAAAATGAAAAGTCCATTCTCTCAAAACTTTGATAGAAAAGAGAGAAAACATTACTCAGATGAGACAAAAGACCAAAAATCATTGCTAAAACAAAACGAAACAAAAAAAACCACATGATTCTTTACAATTTACGACACAAAGAGCACAGAAGGTTGAAAGATGACTTGTAAGAGACACTGCATGATCACCTGTTGCATGCATGAGGGAAAAGGTCTAAATGTTGCCTTACTCTTTCTTTTACTATAAAAGAATGACAAGTTTTGCAGATCTAAGGAAATCAGAAGTAAAGCAGCTTAAAACAGCCAGTTTACTTCCCAAATCTATCCTAACATAGGTCAAAAATCCAGCATTTAAAAAATGTCAGATGTCTAACAGCACAGGAAAACCTATAACATCTCAGGATTTATTGGGTTTTATTAGCTATGTTTAAAAATGATAAGTGTGACTGGAACTTTTAATTGCAGAAAGTGTATGACAATGGAGTTAACAATAACTCTTCAGCCATAAACTGAAAACTATAAATCTGCTCCAGGCGCTCTGCGGTGCTGACACGCTCCACCATGGCCGTAGCTTTTCTGTGCAAGCTTGTAGATTTGTTAGCTAAAACTGCATTTTACTATCTTTGGTGTGGCACTCTCGTAAAGTAAACTCTACTATTAGATTATGAGGCTTGTGTAAATCTCTGACTGAAGTCAGTTTGACTCTAGTCAGTGCTCGTAAGCAGTGCATTGGGGATGGCTGCCTTCCAAGCTCCTCTGCAGCGGGTGTTAATGGCTTTGCAGTCGGACGGGGCAGCGGGAACTTCTGGCAGTGGCTGGCCAGGGGTTTGGAGATGGCACGTATTCCCTGCTTTTAATTGTCTTGGACTCTCCGTCTGTGTTCACAAAACTATGAGGTCAACGTGCCTCTATTTGCTTTTGGCTGTACTTGAAGCTCATCACTGAAACAAAATCCAGCAGTCTGTAATGCGTGGTTGTTGGGAATAGCTGCAATCTGAGTTAACCTGCTGCTGACTTCAGGGGTTCAGTGCCCTGTGCTTGGACACACCTTTCTCAGGTGCTTGGACACACCATGAACTTCACAGGTGTTTCACTTAACGTTGTCACTGTGAGTGGAGGTGACAATGTAAAGCCCATCAGGGTCTTACTGAGATGTCATGCCTTCCATGAAGCCACAGGAATGTGGATTTGAAGGTTTGAATCTCCAGATATACTCAGAGTTTTGGGTTGTTTTTATTCCTCAAGTTTTCTACTTGGGCAAATAAGTAATTTCATCCTATACAAGGGTGAAACACTGAGGGATTAGAATAAGATTTTTCCAGGATTCCTCACATTCAGAGACCTAAATAATTAGAATATAAGGCAGTGTATTTGAAAGGTGTGAAAGCTTACGGTCTGGGTAAATATTTGAGTAAATAGAGTCAATCTAATTTTTTGCATCTAGTTATTTTTGCATTCCATAATGTTGCTTACGTTTGGAAACAGCAAAATATGCCCTGAAAAAAACCCCAGCATTTCCTTCTCTGGAGAAACATCTCTCTGTGTTTGTGGGCTCTGTGTTGCAGGTACAATGTGAACCAGCAAGGCTGAGAAAAGCCTCACCCTTGACCTTGTTTGGGGTGAGGAGGGGACCTGGCCCTCTGCACCAGCACAGGCAGACCCAGCAAGGCCAAGCACTTGCTCTCAGGCAGTTTGCCATGTCCCTGACCCCCAGTGCACCAACAAACTGTTTTCCTGACAACACCAGCTAACAACTGCTGCCTTGTCTGCTTCCCTTAGGTGTAGCATCCCCAAAGGCCTTTCCCTCCACAGCCAAGTGGTGGAGCAGGGCTGAGCGATGAAGGGGATTCAGCTCCCGGTGGAGCTAAGGTTAAACCCGACCAAAACTAATTTGCCATCTCTCCATGTGCTGCAGGAATCAAGTGTACCTCCTTGGCAGGGAAGGTCCTTTGGGTGACCCACAGCTGTGCCTAGCCCCAGTGTGGGAGGGTTATGACTGCTCCAAGGAAAATTTGTTAAATCCGCGTGTTTGCTCCTTTCACTCCGGATTTCAGAGTCAAGGCTGGAATTCATTATTTCATATTGGAAAACAAAACCTCAGGCTGGGAGAGGACTGTACGTGTGCTAAATACTTCCTACCAACATGTTTACTTCCTGAAAGGGGACTTTAGGTAGCCAAATATCTGAAAGTCACCACTGACTTATTGCAGAGAATAAGTCTGCAGTTTTCTGTCAGAGAAGGGGATGACCAAATGTGTAGTCCAGAAGTGAAAATAGAGTCCAGACTGAAACAAGTCAAAATATGCTAAAGGTGCTATGGCATGTAAGTAATAAATGGGCCAAGATAATTGATAGAGGACCCATCAGTAAGGGATGGCAGCTCTGCAAGGGAGAGAGTCCCAGGCCATGGTAACAGCCCAAATCCCAGTAAAATTCCATGGAGCAGGAATGCAAGTGCCTGAAGAAGAGCAGGCACCAAGTCTACTTCATCTGCCCAATAAAGATAGCAGTGTCTTCAGGGGGCAGAATTATCTGTTTTTCAGAAACACAAACAAGGAGATAAGGTTTATGTGATTTCCAAGCTTGCTAATAAATACTCGAGACTCCAAAGCCACAGGAACTGCTCTTCACTGCTGGGCAAATGTTGTCTCTTCTCTGTAGTTAAGAGAACAAACACTACTTGATTTTGATAGCAGTGCTCTGTACCTGACTTTCATAGAGTCAGAGGAGCAGCTCTTATCCATGCAGCCCTCTGATTTTAAATACCTTTTACCTGCCCACTGACCTCCCAGTTCTCTCCCCTTGAGCAGTGGTGTGTTTGCAGCCTCAGCCAGCCAGCACTGAAAAGCAAAGGTTTCAAGCTGCACACACTTGTTCCCATTTCCACAAGTCCTAGCTAAACAGTCTAATAAACTGTTACAGATACAAAATATTCCACCTTGAAGTGCATCCTGAAGGCTCACACATTTTATTAGTCCAGGCATTCCCACTTTTCCTAGGATTCCCATACTCCATACCAGCCCTATGAAGCAAATGTCATCAGGTTTCCTCTCTTCATTTACTTGCTGTGTGGTTTACTCCAGCTCCTGGACCTTTGACTGTCAGCCAGGCACAGTGCTCTACTTTTCCCTCAAGTAAACACATACAGGAACTTTTCTTTCCTTTTCCTCACATCGCTCTTTTTTTAATCCAAAGAATTTGCCTTAGCACTGTTATTTGGAGGAGTGAATTCCAAAATGGGAATTTTTGCCTGAGTTGAAGAAACTCAAAGGACATGCATGCAGGAGCAAAAATTATTAAAGTTAGCAAATGGGATAGTAATTTTTCCACACAGCAGGAGTGGTTTTAACTGATGCTTGCATTGTATTCTGAAGGGGGAAAATGGCTCCATGGCACTAGACATCATTATCTTGAAAATTAGTTAGAGATTAGTTAGCTGTTGGTGAACCTCGAAGAAGTTAGCACCTCTCCCTCAGATCAGAAGATCAGATAAGCATACAAAAGATTGGGTTTGATTTTTTTTTTTTTTAATTTGCTTGAAAACTGAGCATGGTGGTATTAGGTCATAGGTTGGACTTTATGATCTTGGAGGTCTTTTCCACATTTAAAATCCTGTGATTCTGTGTGTGTGAGTTTATTGGAAGGTCTATAAGAGATGAAGATCTGTGAAACTATCATGAGAAAGTTTGTGGTTTCAATTTCTGATGTTTCCTGATATGAGCTGAGCTTCCCCTATTCCTGCTTCTAAAATCAGCTGAAAGCAAATAATTTACAAGAACACAAAAATGTCATTAAACATTCCCCAAATATTTTCATATATGTCAGAGCTGATCTGATTTATGCTTCAGTGAAAGGTTGCATTGATTTTTATATGAACTGTGTCCTCACACTCCTTAAGGCTGACTTTTTCACATAATGGGCTTGATTATGAGAAAAAAAAAATTGTTTGCAGAATGAATAGCTCGGCCAGCCCAGTGCCCAAAGAGTGAGTGAGAGCTCATTTTGGAGGCAAACTGGGCATTTCCCCGTGAGAATGACTACATGCAGCACTGGGGTTCATGGTGATGCCATCTTGCTGCTCAGGCTTCCCATGAGCAGTGACGGGTGGTGTGTGCTTAGGCTTTGCTGCCAGTGTCCTTTTGGGGGGCACGTCTCAGACTAGACAATGATTGACTATGTAAGTGGTGTAAAACAGACTCTTCACACACAGGTATTTATGAGGGGGCATTCCAGTGATCCACAGAGCTGGACTGGAGGCAGGGCCCCCACAGGTCTGCTGCGAAAGGAATGAATTTAGTAATGGCACTGTGATCTCATATCTGTCTTTGGATTATATGTTCACAGTGGATTTAACCACTGCTTCAGTCAGTCTAAAAGCAATCTGTGAATGAAAGGGTTTGGATAGAGATAGCAGGAGAAATCATGTTTTTCTTCTTAAAATTATCCTTCCTCAGAGATTAAAAAGAAGCTTTTGGATAACTGTACTGGGTTATGCCAGGAAAGCTCATCACAGGGATTAGTGCATTAACTACATAATTATAATGTATACATTGCATGCTTCACCAACCAAATACATAAACCTTATTTAGTCTAAATAAACCTTAAAGCCCAAGGAATAAGCCTAGCACTTTCAGATAAGCTCAAGCATGAATGTAATCTCTCCTTAATATACCAGCTTTTTTCTTAGAAAGAAAACAGTGTGCTCAGTACATGTGACAACAAATCATCCCTGGGTCTCATGGTGAGGAGATCAGAGCAGCCATCAGGAGTCCCTGAGGAGCCCAAGCAAACTGTCCACAGCAGAATTTTCCTGGGAGCTCTGCCCAGTGCTTCCCCCTCCTTCTCTCCCTTTCTCACTTTTTCTGCTTTTCTGCCGTGGATAAACAGCCCCAGTCCTGCAGAACCCCTCACATCCCAACCACACGGCCAGTCCCAGGCCATGGGACCCCTCCCAGAGACCTGGATCACCATTTCCCTTCTGCTGCTGCTGAGCACAGCAGGACTGGGAGTGTGCAGGGTGTGTGGGTGCCCGAGGTGTCCCTGTTCAGAAGTCAGAGGGTATTGGCAAATACAGCAGGGCAGGCAGGATCTCAGCAGCAGTGGGTAGGGAGAATCTGGCAGCAGAAATGTATTTGGAGGGCAGCAGTGTGTTGTCTTTCTGGGGCCAGCATGAGCAGGTACATGTGTGAGCAGCCTTTACTGCACATCAGTAAGGGGATGTTGTAGGCAAGCCACGGGCTCCAGAGCATGTCACACAAATTCAGAGGTGCCCCTCTCTTGATTAGGAAAATGCTGCAGTCCCTCTCTGTCAATAGGACCGTGTTTTTTCCAGGAGAGCAGTGCCTGGTGCAGGGCAGATGGCAGGGCAGAGGGTGGTGGTTCTGCAGGCTGGGTGTTTGCAGGCAGGCAAAAGTGCAATGCCAGCAGGGGCACTGGGGGCACTCAGCACTGCACGTGCTCTGGAACAGAGAGGGTGAAGCACCTGAGTCAGATTAACTTGTTGGATGTGGACCATAGCTGATGGAATGGCTTGGAAGAGAAAACCTGTGGAAAAAAAAATCTGATTTCTTATTTTCAGTGTTTAGAGCTTTCCCCCCCCCCGAAGAAATGTTTAACTTCACACAGCACCCATGAAGGAAGGTTGTGGCAGGCCCACCTTGAAGTCCTTTGCAGCTGACACCTCTGGGATCAGTCTGCTTGGCAGAGGCAGTGTTGAGGGACGATACCTTGGCACAAAGACAGGTGTGGGAGCAGGGGAGCCCACAGCACAACCCCTACCACAGGCTGCTGCCTCAGCAAGGCTGCCCAGAGGTACCTGTGATGGAGTCAGAGATAGCTCCAGAGCAGGGACAGAAGCAAATGCCACGGAAAGAAAACCAGTGATTTTGGATTATTTTTCAAGGGCACTGAGAAAGCAGCCAGCAGGGCCACACACAGACACATCCAGCCACAGGCCAGTGAAAACCAGTGTGGGTGAGACAGCCTCATGCAGCAAAATCCCATGTGGGCAACCACAGCATTTTCCAGCCAGGAGAAACACCTTGTAGGAGTTGTATCAGATGCTGTATCAGACGCTGGTCCCCCAGAGCTGCACATCAGCAACAAGACACACCGCAGTGTGTTTGGGGTGTCTCTGCTGACCACTGCCCCCATCATCCTCAGCTATGCTTCATTAATTTATTTGCCCTCCTGTGTGTCTGGGGCTTATTGCTGGTTCACACTCAGTCCCTGCCCTGCTCTGAAGGAGGGGGACTGGAGTCAGCAGATCTCCACCCTGGCGTTTGATAGGGAGCGGCGCTTTTGCAATGATCCCCCAGGTTGTGACATGCACTAGAAACTGATCCTCTGCCAGCTGTCCTCGGTGCAGGGAGCTGCAGCTGAGCTCAGGTGCTGCATGAACACCTCTGCACTGTCACACTGTTGTTTCGTGGCTGACAAAGTTTGGGCCCCATGACAGCACACACAGATACAGCCCATGGAGCTGGGGCTTTCATTTGCACCAGAGCAGAGGGAGGGCAAAAGAGCCATGAAAACCCATTATTAATGTTTCCCCCCCACAATCCCCTTTCAAATGCCCAGTAAGGGATATAGGGGGAGGGAAAACCATCATCCTCTAATCCAGAACAGGAGCTGGCTGTCATACCAGCACAAACAGACCACGCCAGCTCCTCCACTAACTCTGCTCTTGTGAGGAGACAGAGATGGACTGCGATAAGGTTTTGGCACTCAGACACACTTGGAACCATGGGGAAGGCCAGCCAGAGCCTGTGCATCCAGGGGAATTGCTAAATCAGCACTGACAGATTGCAGCAAGGAGCAATGTCCTTGACCTGGCTGCAATAGCTCTTGAGGAGCAGGAGCGAGAGCTCCCTGCTTCACAGGGACTTTGCAGACAGCAGTGTCTCTGGCAGGAGCACAGGCTCAAATCTGTAAAACTAACTGTTGTTGCACAAAAATGGCACAACCCAGCCATGTTTGTCAAGACCTATTCTTTATTTATTGCTGCTGCAGTCTCAGGGCAGGTTTAGGTCCCCACCTTAGGTGATACACCCTGGTGTCCTGCCCAGGTGTGCCTTGGAGGGTTTAGAAGGTTTGTGTCACACAAATTGAGCAAAATGGAGGTGACAGTAATAAACAGTTCTACAGAGAAAGAAGGAAGGAAGGCTTTTTCGAGGTGCATTTTTGTGTGTTTTGTTGTCTAGAAAATCTCAGAAAATGTTGATGGTAGTAAAGCCCCTGGAGCAGAGCTGTGGATGCAGTTACCCAGCAGTGGCTTCATGCAGAGTGCTCATGCTGGAGGCTTCTGAAACAAGAGCATCTAAGAAGACCATGAGCTCTTTGACCTTGCCATGTGTGGGATCTCCAGCTGCTCTTCTGCAGAGGAGCAGGAGACTGCTGCTCTCTGACAGGAGACCTGAATGCAGAATCTGGAGGGCATTTGTTTCCCGGTCAAGAGAAATGAGGGAGTTCAGCGTTTCAGGCAACCTGCAGCTGCTGAAGTTTTGGTTCCCACTGTCATGCCCCTTGAGTATTTGGGTGATGCTGCATTCTTTTTAACTTCTGTCCAGCTCCCCTGAAGTTCCTTCAGTAGGCAGAGCAGCATGTTGGAAGTGCAGTTATAGCAACAGCAGCACAACACCTACAATCCCAGGTGGATTTGTATGATGACAGGTAGGAAAAATGGAATGGCATTCACCTTGAGGGTGAGAAAACAGGCAAGTAAGACTGTGTTTAACCACTCAGAGATGTGGACTTACCTTGGGCTGGCAGCAGTAAGGGTATTTTGCTGACAGGACACGATGTATTTGATGGAAATGAAATTTACCTTGCTTTTGGAAAATACATGAACATAGCCTACCACACAGACACCATAGATAGCTTAATAAGCAATTTTTAAATATTTGGACATTCTGTTCACAAAATAAATTGATGAGAAATGAACATGAATTAGCTATCAGTCTTTTGGCAGACCTGAGTGACTTCAATGAAAGAAACATCCTGACAGACTTTACTACCTTTCAACAAAATAAAAAGATATAGAAGCTTGTCATAAATTTATATGTACAAAAAGCATCCTGTGGCTTGCTTTTCTTTTTTTTTTAATAGTAGTAGCTCAGTTTATTCACAGGTTGGTTAAGTTGTTGTCATGGTTTAACCCCAGATGTCAGCTCAGCCCCACAGAGCCATTCACTCACTCCCTCCCTCAGTGGAATGGGGAGAGAATAGGAAGAGTGAAAGTCAAAAAACTCGTGGGCTGAGATAAGAACAGTTTAATAGACAAAACAAAATCCACACACAAAAGCAGAGCAAAACAAGGAATTAATTCACTGTTTCCCATTGGCAGGCAGGTGTTCAGCCACCCCCAGAAATCAGGACTCCGTCACAGGCACTGGGGAAGATAAATGCCATGACTCTGAATGTGTCCTTCCCCCTCCTTCTATTTGCCCCAGCTCTCTGTCTGGTCTGGAATATCCTTTGGGTCAGTTGGGGTCAGCTGTCCCAGCTGTGTCCCCTCCCAGCTCCTTTTGCACCCCCTCTCTGCTCAATGGTGGGGTTGCTCTGAGAGCAGAAAAAGCTTGACTCTGTGGAACCACTGCTCAGCAATAACAAAAACATCCCTGAATTATCAACACTGTTTCCAGCACAAATCCAAAACACAGTCCCATACCAGCTACTATGAAAAAAAATTAACTCTACCTCAGCCAAAACCATCACAGTTAGAAAAATTGTGGTTTTGTAATTAGTGGTTCTTTGCAAAATCATGAAATGTATATATGTATGCACAATGCCTATCTATATAAAAGTAGTATGTGCTTAAATCAGTTTTGCACTGATAGGCTCCTTGGCAAAGAAATCACTTTTAGTTGTCCATTAGGGCTGGATTCAATAGAAATTTTGGCTGACTTTACTGCAAGCCTTGGAAACCATTGGAGTATTCAAGACTTAGGCAGTCAGATGCCTGCTTTAATTTCTATTGACAAAGGAAAAGGAGGGATGAGTAAATGTAAAACATTTCCTTCCAGCTAAGAGAGGCAGCATGGTGCAGGGAGGAGGTGGAATCCAGCACATCTGGGTTGAATTTATTGCTGCCTCTGCTGCCAACTTGCTTTGTGACTTTGAGCAAGTAATTTTTTTTTTCACTTTGCTGTCTTACTTTCTGCAAGGTGGGGAGAGCTCACCTGGTTTCACGTGGTGCTTTGGGCAGGTGGAGGGACTTCCTTGGTGACCGTGACCAAGATGGGGCAGTTGCCAAGCTGGCAGATTAGTAAGTGCCAGGCAGTGCTGTCTGTGTGACAGGGGGTGCAAGGGGGAGCTGTGCCTTTTAAGGGAAAGATGTTCATGAAGTAGCACCATGCCTGCATAAACATGTGTCCATAAGTGCCAGTAACCGGTGCCTCCTACATCACAAAGCAATTTGGAGCTGAAGCTGGGTTGGCAACCTCTATCTGTGATCTCCTATTTCATTTTCTACAACACTCCCAGGGAAGAGCAATTGCTTTGGGGCTAAATCACAGAGAATGAAGTGGCTGTTTTTAAATGGTCTCTGTATTTGTGCTTCCTGGACCCGAAGCTGTTTTCACATTCTCAGTGTGGAGGAAAGAAGGCTGGCAGCTTCCTTTTTTTTTTTCTTTTTCATAAGATGCATTTTCTGCCAAAAGTGAAGAACTGAAAAAGCATGTGAAAGCCAAGACAGAGTCATATATGGCCCTCTGCGTGCCACCACAACTGTGGTCCAGCAGTGATACTTGGGCTATTCCCAGAAAATTCCTGCCTATCTCTTATTTGTCTTTGTTCCTCACTTTATACAGCACTGATGTCTTAGTGCTGCTTGCTGTATCCACCAATGCAGCTCATGGCTAATCTACAAAATGCTTGCATGTTTTTCTCAAAGCATTTACTCTTACAAGGTTGCAGGTGTGATTGCTCTGAGCAGTGATGTGTGCTCTGCTGGATTTTGCAAGATGAAATCAAAGCTGACCTCAGCCCCTATCACAGTGTGAATTACAAGATGACTGCAATGTAACATGCCATGTATCAGTGGGGCCAAGCGATGTCTTGCTTGAGTAGGCACAGAATGAAATATCAGTACTTCAGGATTTGATCCTGTGGCATTAGAGGATCGGCAGGTATTATGTAAGTCCTACTGATTTTTATAAGCTTCCATTTATGGCTTATGATATGTCTTTATGATCCTACTGATGGATCAAGATGTCTTTCATGAAACCTTTTGGAAATACCTGGAACATGAGAGCTTGGGCAGACTTTTCTCTCCACAAAGTTGTACCTGAGCTCAAGACTCTGTTGAGTATGGTAGAGATGATGGAAGAACTTGTTGGGAATAGTGATAATCATGTGCATTTATGCACTGTACAAATCTGAGAATAAAGATGCAATATTCAAGTCTAGAGACAGAGTGATTATTAAAATCAATAGAAAACATTGATGGAGACTGATCTGAACTATACACTCTACTGCAATATTCCCTTTTTTTTTTTTTAACCTACGAAGGAGAAAGGTTATTAGGAATAACATGGTAGGTGTCCCTTCAACTGCCTTGATTTTCTCTCCTCTGCAGGGTACATAATGTATTCTTCTTCTCACAGTAACATATTTGGCAACTAGAATGAGTCAATTGAACTGGGGTGCAAGACACCCGGGTTCAGGTTCTGACTGGGTGGGTAATGGGGTCACATCACCTCTGTGTGTCTGCCTCCCCCTCTGTGCAGCCCTCTGTCTCTCCTCCTTTGGCTCTCCCTGTCAGTTTAACAGAAAGCCCTTTGGGGCCAGCACTGTTCTCCATTGTGCATTTGTACAGCATAATGAGGTGTCAGTCTTGGGGCAGGCTCTTGGAAACTACTAAAGCATAAATGGTAATAAAAATTAATTAGGTGAATACCCATGTCCTAGGTGTCAAGGCAGGGTGTAAAAATTATCTCCAGTAAAGTGGTCTGAGTGTTTTAAAGTGTGATACAAAGCTTCTCCAGATTTCAGAGGCTTAAATCCATCTCTTAGCCTGCAGCCAGGACTTCCTGCAAAGTTCTCTAGTCCTGCACAGACAACTTTGTGAAGTGAAATCTGGATTTGAATTGCCGTGGGTTAAAGGCAGTTATTCCCACAGTTCCCATTTCCTAATGTTTTCCACTTATGATGTTCTTCTCTCTTAATGTTCATAGTAACTTGTGCCAAAAAAGGTGTTTCCTATCATGTTCTCCTCACATTGTGTGTTGTGGTTTAGGGATTTTTTTATTCCATATTTTCAATCCCCAGAGAGCTAAGGTTAGTCATAAACATGCTTTTGGCTATCAGATTCATGTGTGGTTTGCTATAGCAACAAACAAAAGCATTAGTCAGAAACTGGCATGAAGCTATAAACACATATTTTTTTGTGATATTACCCAGAGTTAGCTGAATTTATCTGGTACACTGTTGCCACACAACAGCATTGTATTTAGACTATAATCCTGGTTGAATAGGAACATATTAGAAAACCCAAATAATACATTATAGAGAAATAAGCAAGTCTTTTAACTGATGTTGTTAACTGTCTGAAGATCATGGCCAGATTCTGCTATTGCACTGTTATAAATTCAGATGAACACCTTCAAGACACAAATTTAGATTAGAGGCTAAAATCTGAATCTGTATCTATGGAATAAAAGGAAAATTGTAATTAAAAAACCAATCTTGCTTTGCCTTTGGTGTTTTCACCTCCACAATTCTACTGCGGCAAAATGATTAGAGGTAGGTGTTGCCAGATTGCAGTAGGTGGTGCAAATTCACTGCCAGCGCTCCTGGAACCCACTGTGCAGCATGGCAGGGAGGGAGCCCTGCTGAGGACAGTCTGGCCATGCCTGCACAGCCCTGGGAAGGTGCAGCCTGTGCAGAGCTGGGGTCTGTCTGTCCAGCCAGTCTGGGCGCGGGAGGAGTGCCTGGTGCAGCAACTCCCGGCTTCCCTGGGGATGTGGTTGGGTTTGTAAGGCGTGCACTGAAATCCCACAGCTCCCAGTCCCCGAGCCAGCTGGTTTAAAGGTTGCCCTGAAGGCTCTACAGAAGTGGTGATTTTTGCCTAGGCAGAGTAGGCACATTCCTGCTTTATTCCAACCATTTGTCTTCTCATCCCTGCACCTTTTCAGGAACATGAGCCCTGCTCTGTTTTGACAGCTGCATTTAATAAAAAAACATAAGCATGAAAAATGTGTTTTCCAGTATTCCTGAGCTGGCACTGCTCTGCAAGGAGAGCTTAAACTTCCCTAGAAATTGTTCAGATACATTTTCAGATCCCTCTCTTTGAACATATATGTGTGAAGTGGTCATGACCTTCCCTGCTGCAGAGATGTGCAGAGTAGCATGGCTGTAATATCCACACCTGCCCAAGTGATAAGAGCAACAAATCCATCAGAACCCCCTTGTACCAACCAGTCTGGAAGTGGTTCACGGGGACCAGTGGTTCC
Source organism: Emberiza elegans (assembly GCA_024865655.1). Classification (NCBI taxonomy): domain Eukaryota; kingdom Metazoa; phylum Chordata; class Aves; order Passeriformes; family Fringillidae; genus Emberiza; species Emberiza elegans. Next base: position 34,709,082 of record JALJVW010000139.1, read on the forward strand.
AGCTGCAGAGGATAAACCTGCAGCATCATGTACTTTGCACATATGTGCTTGAGCCCTCTGAGAACTGGCTTTAGAAATTCAGGGATCGGGAACAAGACTTAGGATTGGCTAAGTTGTGTTCCAAAATGAAAGTTTTTTTCCTTAACCAACCCCCTAGCAGAAGGACATGCCCCAGCAGATCCTACATTTTACCCCTCACTCTGTGCTTTGCTTCGTGTTGTTGAATCTGGGTCCTACATGCTTGAGACCCTGGCCCAGGTGTATTTTCAAAACCTTTTGAGATAATTTTCCCACAGTAGATTTCCCTGGTGCAGAAGTGTAGAAGGACCTGTTTTACAGTCAGCAGGACTTCAGGAGGCTTTGAGCAACCTGGTCTAGTGAAAGGTGTCTATGCCCACTCTAGGGGGCTGGAATGAGATGGTCTTTAAGGTCCTTTCTAAACCATTCAGTGATTCTGTGACTTATTCTGGGCTTATATGTGGGTTTGTCTTTGCCCTTTTCTCATGTGTCTCCTTTTGCATCAAGCCCTGCACTTGATTTCTCTGAAAAGAAGAAGAGCTCTGGGTATTTTAAGGTCAGCAGAGTGCTTTTCTTTTACTCTGTTTTGGTTTCAAATGGGGGCAGATCTTCTTCATAAGTGTTCAAAGTGGGATTAAGTAGTGTTCAAAGTATTTGCAATGAAGAAAGAAACAAATTCTGCTCTCAGTTTAGTTGCAGAATTCTGTCAACACTGCCCCAACACCACTATATAAAGCAAATATTTCAGTCTCTGCTAAAACCCTCTAACATCTCAGTCCATGGAGGACTTTGGGACTGCAGCATTTAAAAATGTCACAGTAAGATGGTGGTGGAGCCTTTTGTTTTAGACAGGATAATTTCATGGTAGCAATCGTTTTCCTTTTCTGGCATTATTGACTGTAAGCTGTGCATAGTGCAAGGAATGCAAATCCACCTTCCTTAGGAGAGGGCAATGAGCTCACAGAGAGCTGAAGCACTGCTCAGGCAGCAGAGTCCTCATGGAGCCATTGGATCAGGCAGGGTGCAAGAGACCACAGGCAGTAAAACACCATTGGTTTAAAAATACTCTTTGCAAAGAAAAAAAAATACTTAAAAATACTTAATACTTAAAAAATATTAAAAATACTCTTTGCAGAAAGCCCTACAGATGGACTGAAGGGCATCTCCAGGTGCCTCGCATTCTTTCCTTTTGCTCAAACTCTTCACGGTTCCACAAATCAAGGTGCTCATTGCTATTCTTCAGAGTGGGGACAAGCCACTGGATTGTCCTCCTGTTGCACAGATTTAAATGACTCTGGAGAAACCACCTTGGAGCTGATCTCAAAAACTGTAACTGAAGCTCCAGGATCTTCCTTTTCCTTATACTTTGTATTGGTACAAAGCTCTTTTATTTCAGTGGAACTCTTGATCTGGCTGAAGAACAAAATGTAATTTACTCTCCCTTATGAATTAGTCTGAATTTAGCACAGCTGTTTATCAAGAAAAACCTTACCACGTGCCTCCAAAAAGAATGCATCCTGTTTTAACTGAGTTACAAGATGCTTAACCTGAGTGTGAACAGACCATTATGATAAAGTTACTCATTTCCATTAGATATCATTATTTTCGTGTTACAGAGAAGTTCTGGATGTTTGGAAATGCTATGAATCAGTGTTAGGGTTGATAATCAAATCCAAGAAATAGTTCTCTTAGTGCTTTCAAACAACTCCACCCATCTCAATTCATTCACCAGTTTCTATGTGGATGAGCCACACTGTAGTTACTTTCTTGCTATTTTAGTCTTTACCCAGCAAGAAATCCAGAACTGCAGTATTGAGTCTTGAAAGAAATGGTTTCTCCCTGTCGTTTATACTTGTGCCTCTGAAACCTAAAACTGAAATCTACTTCCTTAACTAAACTATGTTTTCCTCTAATCTATTAAGCAAGCATTTTGATTTGTTATTTTTGGGTGCTAGGAGGTACAGAAATGGAAAATCAGTACTGAACCATTTAAAAACCACATGCAAAAATTCAATTTTATTTTTTTTCAAAAATACAATGCAACAAAAGTTTGTCAGCGTCAGTTTTTCCTTCTGTAAATTAATATGCACTTAAAATTCCAATGCTTTTCAGTCTTACGTAATTATTTCTAATTTCAAACAATGAAGATTAAGGTAGAAGATTTAATTTGCAAAAGAAGACGTATCAAATGACATGTTTAGAAAATGCTGGGGCAAGGTATGCGTCTATTAGGGAAAGGTGTTCTAAAAAGAGGTAAAAACCAATGGGCTGAAATCACCAGACAACATTTTCAAGAAGAATTTGGTATGTGACCAATTCAATTATTTTGAAACCTGACCTTTTTGTGACTGAAACCCAAGTTTATAGTCCATTTATTCAGGTTTGAATTACACTGATGTGGGCAGAACTAAGCTAATTTATTTATTTATCTGACTCAATGGATTAGTTTGTCTGTAAATGAGATTTTACGCTTTTGTAAACCCACAGTCTGCATCCAGAAATTCTCTCCAATTTTAAAGAGAATCTCCTACCACACAAAAACAAGGAAAAGTGAGCTGTGCCAAATGCTATTTTGCTACTGTCAGTGTTTATTGACAGAAAAGATTTTTATCTTAACAAAGTGAGGGAACTGTTAACTTTATTTTTGATGTAAAATATTTTCCCATAATAATTTTCTGTCACCTTTATCCCGTATCTCTTGTTTTACATATACATTAAGGAATTTAAAAGCTTAAAAAATATTTTCTTCTGTGGTGATTTACATCCAAACAAGTTGCCCAGGGAATTTTCTGTCGAGCTGAAAACCTGTTTCCAAAGGCAGATATTTATATAAAAGCCCCCATAAAATGTTTTGGGAAAACTACCTTTTTTTTTCTGCATTTCTGTTTTGAGAGGGGCTGTGCCCAGCATACCAAAGCGACAGCCAAAGTAGCATCACTCCATTAATATTGCTGTATCTGGGCACTTGATTGTGCACTGAATTTTATCAGTTGGGTAAGGAGAAATAAAAGTCTTCTAGACCATAAAGACCTTGAGACCATAAGGATCACAGTACAAAGTCTTTCTCTTTATATATGTATGTATGTATGTGTTTATATTTATCTCCAAATACAAACATTTTTGCTGGGCATTGATTCTGATGAGGATTTTTTTTTAAGCAAAGGGTTTGAAGAGCATTTTTAGCAGTTTGGGCTAAAATGTCTGTTTCTAATTCGGGGTGGTAAGTGCCTTTTACACAAAGCCTGCATCAGTTTCTTTGGGCTTTTTGCAAAATGTTAGCAGTTCCTCTATTCTTAAGACCTATTCTTACAGAACAAATGTGCTTTCCACCAAAACCACTGAGAATTAGCATCTTTCTTCAGTGTGTCAGTACTGGGCTACCTTAAGAGACAGCTTGGTATTACAACCACTTCTTCTTAAGAAATTCTGACTCTGTGGCCAGAGAAATTGAGTCTCAGGGCTGCCAATCAAGCCTACGCAGGCAGAGAGATAATTTTCCATAAATGCATTCATTTGATTCATTTATAAATCTGAGCAGGGCTGTGCTTTGGCAGTGGAACAGGCAATCTGCTCTGGTAGAAGCCTGAATTCTTGGAAGGGTGAATCAGAGAGGAGAAGGAATGTGGCAAAGTTAATTTTTGTGGTCCTTATGGGCCTTATCTGCAATAGGCACCCACCTGCCTGTGCTTCTGGACGAGCCATGGTAAGAGCTGAGTTCACAGCTGTCCAACAGGGAAGGCAGCAGGAATCAACTCCTTGCTCTGAGAGGAAGGCAGATGTGCTGTGCATTTCCTTCCCAAGTCTAGTTTGTTGTATAGGTGAAGGGGTTTCTTTCAGAGGGGAGAAAACTGCAAGATTTCAATAATCAATACACTGGATAACCAAATAGCTGCAGAGTAGTTCCCACTAGGGATTCTGAAGCTGGTAAGCAAGTGAGTGCTCTTCATTTGCAATACATTCCTGAAACCCTTCTTAAAACTCAGACCATCCAGATGGGCAGTGACACTCCAGGAAATTTTATTTGGGTATCCATACAACTATTTACTATTTACTATTTACTATTTATCCATACAACTTTACATTTATTCATACAGTAGTGAATCATTTGCAAGTAAAACCAGTATATCCCAAGAGATAAACCTGTTGAGAGTCCCAGGAGATAAAACTGTTGAGTATCAGAGTGAATTAGACCAGTCTTTATTGCTTTATTTGGCTATGAATTGCTAACTCACTTTCTGTCATAAAGGGTGGTAAGCAATTTTGGTTCATTCCAGGAGTTTGGGCACACATAGCAATAATTGCTAAAACGTGATTGATTCTCTTATCATCTTTGTGAGAACAGGCCCTGCAGTCCTGGAAAAATAATAATTTATAATTATCCTGATTCATAATTATTCCATTATCACAATATTATGTAAGAAAACACTGTACAAATTCATGCAGGAAGTGAAGCACAGACTGGAAACCCATTCTGTCACGTAAAACCTGAGAGAGAGGAAAACTCCTGCCTAACACATGCAGGAGAGAGACACAGGGCAGGAAGTTACACCTGCCCTCCATGCAAACAGACTAAAACTGGAGATGATAAAAAACTTGTGCTTCTGAGACAGAACCATGGCCTAGGGGAAGCAGCACCAAACCTCTGGTTGCCTGCTGGGTACCACAAGCATTTGCCTTTTTCACCTGTGTTTTAGCTAGGAGGAGGAGGGACAGACCAGGAGAGCCAAATACAGCTATCAACCACTGCTGTGTGCCTTTGCTGTCTCTCTTGGACATCCCTCCATTCATGTTCTTGCAATAAACTTTGGTTAAGAGCTTATTTTCAAACTCTCTCTTACTTGTAGGAAAGGTTGTTCTGTTTCAGTAAGAGGTGAAATATCAGACTAATGAAATACTTTAGTTAATAATTTATATTTTATCCTTGTAACAGAAGAGTTATGTGGATCTGGCCAAACTACATTTCCTACATAGCCAAGTAACCAATAAATGATGTTAGCTAGATGAAAGTCATTAACCCGGGATCTGCAAAATTTCACTTTGACAGTTGGAAAAAAAAGTCCCCTGTGCTTTTCATGTTAAAATATGACTCAAACTGAGAAGGTCTGTGCAGAGCCCCACCAGAGTGATTTACTTTCACATTCTGAATTGTTCTGTGGTTTCTATTAAGGTTATCTTTACCATCAGAAAAAAGGTGAATCGGAGAGTATTCAAGAACTTCTTTCTTCAGCCTTCCTAAAGGTTTTGGTCCTATTGTGAAGTGTGAGCAGGAATGCTTTTAATACTTTTAAATCTGTGGGCAGAGCTTATCAATAAACACACACTCATGGGAAAGATATTCACTCTTCTTTTCATCTGGGATCTGTTAATTTTTGGTTTTATGGTAGTGTTTATATAATTTCTTAGTTGCCAGTGCTCTTATACATCTTTCCTGATATTAGTCAACCTGTAGAAAATGCTCTATAAAATCCTACAGAGCTCAGTATGGTCTGAAGGAACCTTAATTCCCAAAACATTTCCCTGCTTGGATGTACTTTGCAGAGCAAAGTACTGTTCCTTTTGATAAAAATAAGTGTTAACTTCGTGGACAATCCTCTGGCTGGGCAAGGAGACTCATGATTGTAACTCACATATATATAATGTCTTCAAAAGGTTTTGAGATGAAATGATTTGAAGGCTTTTAATGAAGTACTCTAACAGCCAACAAGGGCAGCTTAACATACCAAGGCAATGAATCAAAACATCTTGTTCATGCCTTGAATGGAAGGAAACTATTCACACACGTTGGTTATTTGGGAGTAGCTGCTCCTTTAGCACGACTGTGCCCCTGCTTTCAGCTCCCAGGTCCGCGCTGCATTCATCACAGCACAAGTATGCAGCCCAGGGACAGAGTGCAGCCAAGGGGCATTGCCAAACCAGAGCAAAACAAAGGCAGGAGTGTAGCTTGAACACCGGCCCAGCTGGTTCTGATAGCATCCCGCTGATAACGAGGCCTGTTAAACTCCTTCAGCAGCAAAATCTTTATCTTCATTCCACAGAACAGCCTTTTGTCTTCATCCCACAGAAATTTCAGGGCTTGGTGGGGAGGGTCCCATTGGCAGCACAGAGCAGAGGGGAAGCACTAAAGGGGCCGTGCTGACGCTCACTTTAACACCTTTTTTTGAGGCAGAACGGCTGCTTTTGCGCTGTGGCAGCTGTTCTGTGCAGAGCTGACGGGCTGGTTCTTCTAGGTGGAGCTGCTGCGTGCCCCGCTGTCCCGCTGGCAGCGGTTCAAGTGAAGTAACACAGCATTCCAGCCATGGAGGGCTGGGAGGGGCAGCTCTCCATGACAGCACCCACATCCATGGCCATGGAGCCTGCTGGATAGAGTGACAGCCGAGTGTCCCCATCCATGGACATGGAGCTGCCCCAATAGAGTGACAGCCGAGTGTCCCCATCCATGGCCATGGAGCCTGCTGGATAGAGTGACAGCCGAGTGTCCTCATCCATCCATGGCTGGATAAAGTGGAGTGTCCCCATCCTGCTGGAGAGAGTGAGAGCTGAGTCTCCCCATCCATGGCCATGGAGCCTGCTGGATAGAGTGACAGCCGAGTGTCCCCATCCATGGCCATGGAGCCTGCCTGGATAGAGTGACAGCCGAGTGTCCCTATCCATGGACATGGAGCTGCCCCAATAGAGTGACAGCCGAGTGTCCCCATCCATGGCCATGGAGCTGCCCCAATAGAGTGACAGCTGAGTGTCCCCATCCATGGCCATGGAGCCTGCTGGATAGAGTGACAGCCGAGTGTCCCCCTCCATGGCCATGGAGCCTGCCTGGATAGAGTGAGAGCTGAGTGTCCCCATCCATGGCCATGGAGCCTGCTGGGTAGAGTGACAGCCGAGTGTCCCCATCCATGGCCATGGAGCCTGCCCCAATAGAGTGACAGCCGAGTGTCCCCATCCATGGCCATGGAGCCTGCTGAATAGAGTGACAGCCGAGTGTCCCCATCCATGGCCCTGGAGCCTGCTGGATAGAGTGACAGCCGAGTGTCCCCATCCATGGCCATGGAGCCTGCTGGATAGAGTGACAGCCGAGTGTCCCCATCCATGGCCATGGAGCCTGCTGGATAGAGTGACAGCCGAGTGTCCCCATCCATGGCCATGGAGCCTGCCTGGATAGAGTGAGAGCTGAGTGTCCCCATCCATGGCCATGGAGCCTGCTGGATAAAGTGACAGCCGAGTGTCCCCATCCATGGCCATGGAGCCTGCTGGATAAAGTGACAGCCGAGCATTCCTGCTGCACTCCGGCCGTGCCCCAGAGCCCTGCCCAGCAGTTGCTGTAACTCAGTCCGTGGGATCTTGCAGGACAATGGAATGAATCCAGGTCTCTGGAATGCACTAGGAAATCTCTGTAGAAGATGAACCTCTTGATTTTTTTTGCTGGTGGTTTTTCCCAGCATCGCTGGAGCTGTTGACTGGAAATGCCACAAACCTTCTCGAGGTGGTGGTGGAGCCTGCACAGGCTGTGCAAGATGCTGTGCTATAACCGTGTTTAAACCTCACGGCAGCTTCCTTTAGGAACAAGCACATGCATAGCAAGGTTTATTTGCAGACACTTTCAGATTCTTATCTTTGCAGCTGATGCTTGCAGGATCATTTCCCTCCAGCGTTACTTGCTTGGGAGTCAGGTGAGCTTACCTATCTGAAATAGTGCTCTTGAGAGGCCAAGATTAATGTCAGGCATGTGCATAGTGTTCCTGTTATCAAGTGCTTTCCTGAACTGGGACCCGCGATTTAAAACATTCTAAGTATTCTAGGTATTCCCTATTTCAACTATAAGTGAATCAGAAGGAGCTGCAGGACCTCACGGCAGCACTGCTCAGGAGCTGTGAGAGCTCTGAGGGAGGAAAAGGAATCCCAGTAATTGTGATACATGCAGGAGAGGGAGAACAAGCAGTGGGGGAAAGTCAGGCGCACCCTCCATCTGGAGAGAGGGATGTGGTTTTAAAAACAGGAGACTTTCTGGAGGAATGCATTAGCAGTTACCAGCCATTCATGCATGAGGAGTGACAGCCCTGTGTGACAGGGTGCCTGGGGGCAGAGGGACGGACAGACCTGCGGGTACAGGGACTGATGGCTGCAGGATGGTACAGGAGCCAGCTGAAGCTGTCCCTGTCAGCAGCCATGCACAGCTTTGTTTGCAGCAAGGCATAAGCCCATGAGGGAGCACCATGAAAACTGCTGACCTACATGTATGAATTCTTTAGCGGGCCAAACACATGCCAACAATGACAATGACATTAAATTATTACTGCTGTTGTTTGTCTTGCAATTATTCATTCCTCCTTCTCCTTATTAATAACACAAATGGGGTTATGTGTCCAGAGCATGCTTTGCACTGTCAGAAAAGACCTGATCTAAAGATGTCCCAGCCTTGCCCACATGTCATGGTACAAGTTTTCTAACTGGCTATGGACTCAGAGTTGTTTCCACAACGCTGCACAAACAGAACTCTTAGTTCCTTGTCACAGCTTAGAAATGGTAATTAGCAAATGCCAAAATCTTCATAAAGAAAAGGCATAGGTTGTGACAAAGCATAAAGAAAAGGCATAAGGGTGTGTTATTTTTAATAACAATAAGTGAGTGAGCAAAGCATAAAAGTTCTCACCTGTGGACAGATATTTATCATGGATCAGGTTTCTGTCTGTTAAGAGAAATTATTTGTTGAAGTAACATTGAAGTTGATGCAAGGAAAAGTAATATGCTTAAAGATGAGAGCAGATCACTTAACTTCACTATTCATGTGCAAATATAACTTTAGTACAAAATCTTAAAAAGCAAAAAGCCCAAATCTAAGAACTGCAGAAAAAGGGCTATAGTCTGGAAGCAGAGAAGCTAGGATGATCAGCAAAAGACATTTTTGTTTCTTTTATTAACATCTCTGGTATTTTCATGTACTATTTTATTTTTAAGTATACAGATCACAGGAATTCTATATGCCAGTGTTCCAATTAAAACTAGCTTTCTCTTTATACAATACATTAAAGCACATTTGATTTAAATTCAATGACACTGTCATACTTGCAATTCATTATATTGTATCAAATGTGATTTTGGAGACTGTTGCCCACTGAATGTGAATACCAAAAAAATAGCCTCTTTTTACTTTTTTCCTTCTGGTTTTGCCCAAACAGTTCATCTGGGTTGCTAGGCTAAAGATAAAATAAATTTAAAATAATTGCATTTCGAAAAGCAGATACATATTTCAGTCATATGATATGAAAATGATCCAGCCTATATAACTCCTACTGCTTACTTTCAAAAAATTCCCTTGTTCTGAAGTCAGTCCAGTAGCTATTAGAAGTAGTCACTGATGTAAATTCCATCTTGTTTATGAAAACATTTTGAACAAAGCATTGATTGTCCAGGGTCCATAAAAAAAAGTTAAAATCTATAAAATGTTGGCATTGCTACTATTCAGGGCATGAGAATGACATGCATATAAATCATAGTTTATTGGCACAGGCTTTTCTACTCAGAAGGAAGGCTTTGCTGAAAATGTACTGTAATGCCTCTCTTTTATAGATTTCTTTTGAAAGTCTTCTGAATCAGGAAATAATCAGAGGCAAATCTTAGTCAACGGTAGGAATCAAGGGCACAAGGAGTTTTATGACCTGGGTTAACTATCATAGAGGGGCAGCCTAGGCAGAGTTTGGGGAGATCAGGGTGGAGGGAAAAGCCTCCGTGTAAAGCTTTGGGAGGGAGGGTCATCTGTGTGTCTGATGCCCCTCCATGCAGTCTCACTCACATCTCTGTTAGCCCTGGGAACAGTAATATGTTGGTTTGTTTTTTTAGGAAAAGGCGCTACTACCACAGTTCTGGAGAGGTGCTGTCACTGAAGCTACATCAGAGTAAAACAAGAGAAACTGCAGTGAACCAGCCTAAGAAGTCTCACAGATGATTCTTTCCTGTTTCTTTTCCAGTAGCAAAATTATTGGCAGCCACCAGGGATCAATGCTGTAGTTAACGTTGGAGTGCTGCACTGAAGAGCAAACACTCCAGCAATCCAAGCAATTTTCTGTTAAGTCATTCTACTGGACTGCAGGGCTTGTGGGTGGGATTCTCCCCAGTGAAAAATATGGCAATGCCACAAGACTTAAGTCCTTACTATTTCTTGGAATTTTAGTAACAGCCATAAAATTTATTGTTGGCACCTGAATCTTTAGAAGCACTAGGCAAATTAAACAATCAAGCATCAATCCTGCAGTTCTTCTCCTCATATGATGCTTATTAAAATATATTTGGTGAAGTGCCTCATGAATGGATTCCAGAATTTTCAAGCAGAAATGCTTAAAATCAGATTCATAACTCCATGTCTAAATTGTTTAAGATGGTTATGCTAATTTTTCAGGTTTTTTGAGCTTCTGAAGACTACAAATGCTAGAGCTTTGAAAAAAAAATCAAGCTAAATTTCAGGCAGGTAATTAATCTGAGCTAAAATGTGCATTAAGACCATTTTCTAGAATTTGCTAGAATTGTCCATTGTAGGTGTCAGGATTAGTGCTGTGAAGGCTAAAGGAGGAATAATCTGGCAGCCCTGATGTGTTCTGGGTTGATCCTAATTCCCTGGAGCTGGAATGCTGCAGGAGAGCTGATTATGATGCTGTACATATGGCTAATGTGGATTGCCTTTTATTTTATCAAGTTTGGAAGCCTGACCCACAGATTGCCAGGGCATATTCCCACTGGAAGCACATTGTTTCCATCCATCTTAACAAAGCGGTCCATCACTGATCATTGGGGCAGAACTCTTGCAAAACCTTGCCTGTACTATATAATTTCATCTTATAATTTCATAAAAAAATCAAGGAAGAAGTAAATGTAGATCAGAAAACTATGAGGAGTGACCAGCAAAATTCCAGCCACTTTAACAAAAGCTTGGCAATGTGTGTAAGTCAGTGATTGCAGACATGACTAAGTCGTGCCATCTTGTCTGCACACAGAGCGTGTAATGTCCAGAAATCTTGTGTTCCAGCCCAAGGATTCTCCATTTGAGACAGACAATGAGTTGCACAGTTCTTCTTGTCAGTTGTTTTCTCCAGTTTTTGAGCATATTTTTAAGCCAGAGGATCTGTTTAGGAGAGCCAAAGCTATGTATAGTAATGGCAGTTGCAGAACTGAGTGTTGGGGAGCTAGACAGCCTGATGGCTTGGAAAAAACAAGCATGGAGACAGGAAAGAGACACAGTTATTGGGACAAGGACTTGGGCATGTGTGTGAATAGCTGGTGCATTAGGGAATACGTAGTTCACCCACACTGTCCTCTACTGGTTAAGGCTGGATCTCTGCAAATGTTCTAGTTCATGCTGTTTTCATTCCTTGGTGCCCAATTTAAAGTGTTTCAAGGGGATCATTCTTTCAGACAGCCCATCTCGTTCACCTCTGTCTGCCTCAATACTTTTAAAAACTAAGAAAACAGTATGTTTTGTACTGTCAAGGTTCATGATATTTACTCTCCTGCTCTTAAGACCTTTGTCAGAAGTGAGGAAGAGTTTAAATATGGGGAATTTCAATTTAATTCATTGTGAATTAGCAAACTGTTAATTACTGATTTTGTTATTTTAAAGAATAGAACAACTCAGGGAAAAACACTTCAGATTCCTTCTGTACACCTCTCCTTCCCTTTTTCTGGTCTCCAATCCTTCCAAGCTTTCATTGTGGGCTCAGTCCCTTTGGAAAGGTGGGGGCTGGTGGAAGAAACAGGGGTCAGCAGATGGTCGATGCTTTTCTTTTTCTAAAGATATCAGAAATACTCATATCCATAAATGTAAAGGCTTTTGTCAAAGAGAAAAACCCCCCATCCTGGAGAAAATGTGGAATTAGAAATAAACCAGATTATAACCCCTGCCCATGGCCAGTAGGGAGAACTAGATGATCTTTAAGATCCCTTCCTGTGATGCTGGGAATCTAAATTAAGGCAGACCTTTCCAGTGGCTCGTGCACAGCCCCTGCCCTGCTGCTGCAGGGGGTTTCAGCTTGCAAGCTGACTGCTCTGTGCTCTGTGTGGATCGTGAAGCGCCAACAACCACGACCTCTGTGCTGCTTTCAGGTTCTGGACGGCAGCTGAGACCGGCCGAGCCCCCGGGAGATGCTGATGCCGATGCAGACGCAGAGGAGGAAGATTCTGTGAGTTTTTTAGAGTTGAATTTTTCTGTGATGACAGTTTGGCAAAATGGGATCTTAAATATTTTGTTTATGGCTAGGTCCTGCTGGTGGTTTTCCTTCCCATTAAAATGTTGTATTTTTGCTTGGGATTGTCTTGCCAGCTCAAAACCCAGAAAGATGTTTCAGTGTAAAGGCATCTGCTCTTTGCCATGGTTCGTTGGCATAAGTTTACTACCAAGACTTAGCAAACTATTACATGGCTGTTAACTACAGTAACTTTTCTTTAAGGATTTAGACAGTTTAGGTTCCCTATTGTCTGACTGGAGAAGGAAGAATGCCAATTGCTTGTCAGCAGAAATTCCTGCTGGGACTTTTGCTTGCTTATAGAGGGCAATAAAGTTTGAAGCTATTGGATGCAAAGTTTAGGTATGGAAATAGAGCAGGGAAGGGATTATTTTTTTTAACTTTTTCAGTTATTACTAATTGATCTGTTTTCAGTCTGTTCAGTTTGCAGATACACACAATACATAAAGAAAATCAAAATAAGTTTACCACTGGGTTTTGTCTCTCAGATCTCTGTCCCTTGTGGGTTTGAGTGCTTTAACATGAGAACTGTATTTGTTCTAGACCTAAAAAAAGAGTTATTGGTTATTTTTTATCCACCATCACTAATGAAAGTTTTTTATTCAGAAGGACACTATACATAGCTAGACAAACATTCCTAAAAACAAGTCACTGTTTAATGGTGGGTGTTCCTTTACCACTGCTCATGTCTTTTCCACAGGTTACTGAAGTGGCAGTAGAAGACATTCGTCCAAGGCCACAAGGATCCTCTCCAGTTTATGAGTATCCCGTAGAAGAAGACTATTTAAAGGCAAGATAACTACATTTTCATGCAGGCATGGCTTTATCAAGTCGATTCAAGAGGCTTTAGCTCCCACAAGTAGCAGAGAGTCACATGTCATAGAATGGGACATTGCTGCAGCCATATTGTCTCCTGTCCCCACCAAATCTGCATCTCTGTTCACTGATGGATTTATTTTGTGCTTGACTTCCTGACCACGTTCTTGTTTCTTGGCAAGAAAATGCATTTGACTTAATTCTGTAAAGGAACAAGGCAGAGAGCATAAAGAAATTGTAGTGTTTTTCCTGTTAGAATATATGGCTTGAACCTAACTAATGAGTATTTCAAAATTACCTGTACCTTTTGGTTATTCAAAGTTAGAGATTTAATTAGTCAGTAGTCATCAGCCATGTTAAGTAGGCAACAGTTTAAAATTCATGCTGAAGGTGAATAAGTAAAAAAAAATTATGTTTACAGAATTAAAAAATGAACAGTGTAGTACATTAGGACACACAAAAGCTCCCAATATCTTAAGACATTTGGTCTCTGACCAAATGCAAATTTTGTAACAATAGTCTCTGATTTAATGCAAATTTTGGTACAATGAAGGGAGGCCTTGGCATCTAATTTACTGCTGGGATTAGTATAGTTAAATCATTCATGTTGTACATGGCACTTGATCCTGATTTTGCTCTGTTGCCATTAAAGTCAGCCTCATTTCTTGCTCAAAACCAGGAATTTTAACTGACTTTTGTTGTACTTAAGAACACTGTGGCTTCTGAACTTGAAATAATTTAAAATTGTTTTTCAGCTTCAAGAAGAAAACAAAAAACATTCTACAGACAAATCAAAGCAGAGTCATCCACAGGTGAGTCTAAAAGCACTCTGTAGTTTTAGGTATGAGCTTTGTAAGTAATAAAGTTTGTTAAAACACACTGACATGAATGGGTGGACAGAAGGAAGGACAAATGGGCAAAGAGTCACTTTGGACTTGTTTTGATCAGGAACTTCATGAATGGCCAAGTTGTGGCACGGGCAGGAACATTTATTTGTTCTATTTGTGGTCCTTCCATAATTCTCTTTAGAATTCTTTCTTTAGCCTTCTCTGATTTGAGTGCAGTACAGCATTAGCTCTTATTCTGACTTTTCTGGCCCATTGACTTTAATTCAAGTGGTTAACATCTTCACAGAAAATACAATCTTTCAGCCCTAAAAGTTTCCATATGTTTCACATTTTAAAATTATAACCTATTTTCCCTATGACCTTGATTTAACATAACCCTAACACATGTGCTTAATTGTAACCTAGAACAGAATCAAACCCACATTAAGTATATCCTCTATTTTGGATAATCTTTTTTGAGCTATTGAAAATATACCTGAGGAGATTACATTTTTTATTGGAAAACAACTTAGAACCCTTTAATACAAATTAATAAAAATGATTAATTCACATATTTTTCTATCTCTAGGAGACAATGGAAGTGACCCTGAAAACAGAAGTGGAAGCTGGAGCTAGTGGTTTTAGTGTGAAAGGTGGAGGAAATGAAGGAATATTTATTAAAAAAGTACTTAAGGAATCTCCTGCTTCAAAAATATTCAGTCTTAGAGAAGGTACAGTCTGATTTTTTATTTTGTTTTGATTTTATTCTGTATCTTTAAAGAATGAGAATTGTAGCTGTGTGATCTGCCATCTCTTTAGGTATCAGAAACAGTAGATTTCAAACCAACTAATGCTATCTATGAACTTAACCTGTCCATATTAATAATTTCTAAGATCACTTGCTTAAACAACAATAAAATACGATGTTTTTCGTATAACATAAAAAATCAGTTTTCACTGGAACAGTGGAAAAGACACATAGAAAGTAGTATATACGAAAATAAAATGGAAAAAAAAACTGTAAGAAAACACAAAGTAATTCAAATTATGTATTATTCCACTTGCAGGTGATCAACTTCTAAGTGCTACAATATTTTTTGATAATATCAAATATGAAGATGCACTCAAGATTCTTCAATATTCTGAGCCATACAGAGTCCAATTCAGCCTCAAAAGAAAAATTTCTGTGCATGAAGATCTGGAACACTCCACAGCCCAGCACAAAAAAGAAAGGATAGGCCAGGTACATTTCTGATTCGTTTACAAAGTTTGGGTAACATTCTATAGTAATGTGCTGTGTGGAAATAGATCATAAAACACATGCTTGTGTTTTCTTAAGACTTACACATGTGTTTAAAGTTACTAGCATGAATATTCATGATTTTAAAAAATCCCACACGATATTTGCAGATTTTTAAATATCTTGAGTGAGACTATGGATTTTATATAAATCTACAATCTTGTTTTAGGTGGTGAAAATATTCTTTAGTGAATCAACATTTTTTAATTGTTAATTGTCCATTGATGGAACAGACTTAGGTAATTTTTGCAATACTTATAATAAGTATGTTCAAAAACCATAAAATATCAGTAAAAATTTTAATCCAAAACTTCTCTGTAAGATTTTTCTATTAAAAATAATCTGTGTCTAACCACTGATATTTTGCCAGACCTCTTGATAGGTTTCCATCAACTTAAAAATTATATTTCTTCATATACATATACATAAATACTATATAAAACATATATTTTTACAGGCACATATATATAGATAGATACATAGATACATATAGAAACCACTGTTTACTGTAATATTTTTCAAGGAATGAAAATCTTCAGAAATCCTTATATTACAGTCCATTTGTTTTATGTAATTTCTGCCTGACATTGCATATTTTAATAATCTTCTGGATTTTTTTATATAACAAGTAGATAGTAGTAATAAAAAGAACATTTTTCAACATGTTTTAAGGTATGGTTTTTATTTTCTGTTGCACCTATATTTAAGTTACATCTAATTTTTTGAATACTATTGGTTCTTTTAGGAAAAAGAACTCAGTGAGAGCATTCCTGAAGAAACACTGCATGTTTCAGGAAAATCCATTTCAGAAGAAGACAGGGAAACATTAATTGTAAGCCAAAGAGTAGGAAGAAGTAAGAGACCTAAAAAAGATAGATTATCATGGCCAAAATTTCAATCAATCAAAAATAAAAAGATATTGAGGCACAGAAGATCTCATAGTACATCAGATGCATATGAGCCTGCTTTGCAGGATATTTCCCCTACAAGCACGGACACAGAGTCTCAATTTCCACAAGAGGTCCATACCAAAGAGAAAAAAGGAAGCCAAAGGAAGCTGAAGTTCCCTAGCATTGGGTTCAGAATGCACAGGTCCAAACCAGAACCACAAGAGAAGCAAAAAAAAGAAATAAAAACGACACTGATCTCTGAAAGAGAAAAAATGCATAAATATGATATAAGCCTGGAAAATCCTGAAATTTTAACTGTTGAATATACCACATCTCCTGCTTATGAAATGAAGACAGGGGAGGGACATGAAACATTAACAAAAGACTTAAAAGAAATTAAAAATGGCATTCCATCTCATGTAAAACAATGCCCTGAAGTTGAAATAAGCATTAAAAAAGACAAGGAAGCATCATCAAAATTTAGTGTACCTGAAGTACCAGACATAACAACAGAGATACCAAAGCCCAGTTTAGAAACTGCTGATCTGAAAGTGAGCCCAACTAAAAAATCACCACAAGCCTCATCAAAGTCCCGAAAAAAGAAACAGAAGGGAACAGCAGATAAAAAAGATGGAGAAAGTGGAATTAACATAGACTTGATGGGTCACAGCACTAAAGGATCTGTGCAGGTAAAAGGCCTAGAAGTTGGCACTGCTAAAGTAGAATTACAGACATCTGAAACACTGGAAACAGGAGAAAAACAAGCAGAACAAGACACACAAATAATAAATATTCAGAAAATAAATTATGGAATTTCAGTGCCCAAAAGAAAAGAGACAGAGACTGACACTACCAATCAGGGAAGTGATGTTCCACAGTTAGTACCAGAAAAAACAGCTGATATGACTTCAGAGGACAGCAGGAATTTCAATGTGAAAACTCTTTTGTCAGATGCACAATCAGATGTATCTACTTGGAAAATACAAATGCCATCATTCAAAGTGGCCAAAGAACCTAAAACAGACATGAAAATAGCAAGAGAAGAAAGCAAAGAGGACACAGAAGATAGGACAAAAAAGGAAAAGGTGGAGGAAGATGTCATGCCCACAAATGACAAAGGCTTAAACATAGAAATTGAAATGAAGAGAGGAGAAAAAGATATAGAGGGGAGAGAAAACAAATTCAGACTGCCAAAGTTAAAATTCCCCACATTTACCTGGTCAAATACCAAGGAAGAAACAGCCCAACTTGAAACACATAAAAGTGACATGGAACACAGAGTGCAAACCCTGGAAAATGCAGGAGGACTTAAGGTAAGTGGAACAACAGAAAAAATTACGGTTCCAAGTGCTGAAAAAGAAATAGGAATATCAATAGGAAAAATAGATGAAAACGATAAAATGCAAAAGCCGGAAGGCCAGTTGCTAAGCCTGAAAAAACAAACTATAAAATCTTCCCCAATAAAAATTAAAGTTCAAGATACAAAAGGAACAAGTCAGATTTCAAAAGCAGATATTGAAAAACAGAAGCAGGAATTCGATGAAAAATCAAAAGCTGAAATTTCACAAACTACACCATCTAACATCAAAGCTCCCAAGGTGGACATCAGCCTGCCCTCCGTCGATGTCACTCTTCCACAGGCCAGCGTTGACCTGCAGGCCCCCGAGGCCAGCCTTAGCCTTGAAGGAGAAGCCAAAGTCCCAGAGAAGGAGGCCGCCAAGACCAAGGATGGCAAGTTCAAGATGCCCAAGTTCGGCATGCCTTCCTTTGGCTGGTCCAGCAGCAGAGAGGCCAAGGGTACCGTGGCCGCCGAGGTGGACGTCAGCCTCCCAGAGCCTCAGGTGACGGTGCCTTCAGCACCCACCGAAGTGGAGGTGACCCTGCCCACTGCCGATATCCAAGCGCCTGGTGTGGAGGTGACCGTGGAGACGGGCACGGTAGCAGCAGAGGGTGAGAAAGGCCGATTCAAGATGCCCGACGTCAAGATGCCCAGCGTCAAGCTGCCCAAAGTCAAAGCTCCCCAGGCACAGGTCAGCCTGCCCAAGGCCGAGGTCTCGCTGCCCAAAGGCCAGGAGGGCGAAGTCGTCCTGCAGGGCCCCGAGGCCAAAGCCAGCCTAGAGGTGGCTGCTGGCAAAGCGGAGGGCGGTGGCATGAAAATACACATGCCCAAAGTCAAGGTGCCCAGTGTGGTCTTCTCCAAGCCCACTATCAAGTCTCCCAAACTGGAGGCAGATGTCAGCCTCCCACAGGCAGAACTCAAGGCAACCGATGCCGACATCATGGTCAAAGCCCCCGACGTCAAGCTGCCAACCGATGAAGGCTCCCTCGAGCTCCAGGCGCCCGACGTAGATCTGAAAGCTCCCTGCACCGAAGGCAAGCTGGAGCTGGAAGGCACAGGCCTGAAAGGCAAGCTCAAGATGCCCAAGTTCGACAAGCCCAAATTCACAGTGTCCTCCCCCAAGGCCGAGGTGCCCACAGCCGAGGTCAGCCTGCCCAGTGCTGAGGTCCAGCTCCCCTCCACCACCGTGACGGCCTCAACAGATGGCACTGGCGTGAAGCTGGAGAAGCCCTCCCTCAAGATGCCCAAAGCTGACATCAAAGCTCCCAAGGTGGACATCAGCCTGCCCTCTGTCGATGTCACCCTTCCACAGGCCAGCGTTGACCTGCAGGCCCCCGAGGCCAGCCTTAGCCTTGAAGGAGAAGCCAAAGTCCCAGAGAAGGAGGCCGCCAAGACCAAGGATGGCAAGTTCAAGATGCCCAAGTTCGGCATGCCTTCCTTTGGCTGGTCCAGCAACAGAGAGGCCAAAGGCACTGTGGCCGCTGAGGTGGACGTCAGCCTCCCGGAGCCTCAGGTGACGGTGCCTTCAGCACCCACCGAAGTGGAGGTGACCCTGCCCACTGCCGATATCCAAGCGCCTGGTGTGGAGGTGACCGTGGAGACGGGCACGGTAGGAGCAGAGGGTGAGAAAGGCCGATTCAAGATGCCCGACGTCAATATGCCCAGCGTCAAGCTGCCCAAAGTCAAAGCTCCCCAGGCACAGGTCAGCCTGCCCAAGGCTGAGGTCTCGCTGCCCAAAGGCCAGGAGGGCGAAGTCGTCCTGCAGGGCCCCGAGGCCAAAGCCAGCCTAGAGGTGGCTGCTGGCAAAGCGGAGGGCGGTGGCATGAAAATACACATGCCCAAAGTCAAGGTGCCCAGTGTGGTCTTCTCCAAGCCCACCATCAAGTCTCCCAAACTGGAGGCAGATGTCAGCCTCCCGCAAGCAGAGCTCAAGGCCGCTGACGCCGACATCATGGTCAAAGCCCCCGACGTCAAGCTGCCCTCCGTTGAAGGCTCCCTCGAGCTCCAGGCGCCCGACGTAGATCTGAAAGCTCCCTGCACCGAAGGCAAGCTGGAGCTGGAAGGCACAGGCCTGAAAGGCAAGCTCAAGATGCCCAAGTTCGACAAGCCCAAATTCACAGTGTCCTCCCCCAAGGCCCAGGTGCCCACAGCCGAGGTCAGCCTGCCCAGCGCTGAGGTCCAGCTCCCCTCCACCACAGTGACGGCCTACACAGACGGCACTGGCGTGAAGCTGGAGAAGCCCTCCCTCAATTTGCCCAAAGCTGACATCGAAGCTCCCAAGGTGGACATCAGCCTGCCCTCCGTCGATGTCACTCTTCCACAGGCCAGCGTTGACCTGCAGGCCCCCGAGGCCAGCCTTAGCCTTGAAGGAGAAGCCAAAGTCCCAGAGAAGGAGGCCGCCAAGACCAAGGATGGCAAGTTCAAGATGCCCAAATTTGGCATGCCTTCCTTCGGCTGGTCCAGCAGCAGAGAGGCCAAGGGCCCTGTGGCCGCCGAGGTGGACGTCAGCCTCCCGGAGCCTCAGGTGACGGTGCCTTCAGCACCCACCGAAGTGGAGGTGACCCTGCCCACTGCCGATATCCAAGCGCCTGGTGTGGAGGTGACCGTGGAGACAGGCACGGTAGCAGCAGAGGGTGAGAAAGGCCGATTCAAGATGCCCGACGTCAAGATGCCCAGCGTCAAGCTGCCCAAAGTCAAAGCTCCCCAGGCACAGGTCAGCCTGCCCAAGGCCGAGGTCTCGCTGCCCAAAGGCCAGGAGGGCGAAGTCGCCCTGCAGGGCCCCGAGGCCGAAGCCAGCCTGGAGGTGGCCGCTGGCAAAGCGGAGGGCGGTGGCATGAAAATACACATGCCCAAAGTCAAGGTGCCCAGTGTGGTCTTCTCCAAGCCCACCATCAAGTCTCCCAAACTGGAGGCAGACGTCAGCCTCCCGCAGGCCGAGCTCAAGGCCGCTGACGCCGACATCATGGTCAAAGCCCCCGACGTCAAGCTGCCCTCCGTTGAAGGCTCCCTCGAGCTCCAGGCGCCCGACGTAGATCTGAAAGCTCCCTGCGCTGAAGGCAAGCTGGAGCTGGAAGGCACGGGCCTGAAAGGCAAGCTCAAGATGCCCAAGTTCGACAAGCCCAAATTCACAGTGTCCTCCCCCAAGGCCAAAGTACCCACGGCCGAGGTCAGCCTGCCCAGCGCTGAGGTCCAGCTCCCCCCAACAACCGTGACGGCCTCAACAGACGGCACTGGCGTGAAGCTGGAGAAGCCCTCCCTCAAGATGCCCAAAGCTGACATCGAAGCTCCCAAGGTGGACATCAGCCTGCCCTCTGTCGATGTCACTCTTCCACAGGCCAGCGTTGACCTGCAGGCCCCCGAGGCCAGCCTTAGCCTTGAAGGAGAAGCCAAAGTCCCAGAGAAGGAGGCCGCCAAGACCAAGGATGGCAAGTTCAAGATGCCCAAATTTGGCATGCCTTCCTTCGGCTGGTCCAGCAGCAGAGAGGCCAAGGGCCCTGTGGCCGCCGAGGTGGACGTCAGCCTCCCGGAGCCTCAGGTGACGGTGCCTTCAGCACCCACCGAAGTGGAGGTGACCCTGCCCACTGCCGATATCCAAGCGCCTGGTGTGGAGGTGACCGTGGAGACGGGCACGGTAGCAGCAGAGGGTGAGAAAGGCCGATTCAAGATGCCCGACGTCAAGATGCCCAGCGTCAAGCTGCCCAAAGTCAAAGCACCCCAGGCACAGGTCAGCCTGCCCAAGGCCGAGGTCTCGCTGCCCAAAGGCCAGGAGGGCGAAGTCGCCCTGCAGGGCCCCGAGGCCGAAGCCAGCCTGGAGGTGGCCGCTGGCAAAGCGGAGGGCGGTGGCATGAAAATACACATGCCCAAAGTCAAGGTGCCCAGTGTGGTCTTCTCCAAGCCCACCATCAAGTCTCCCAAACTGGAGGCAGACGTCAGCCTCCCGCAGGCCGAGCTCAAGGCCGCCGACGCCGACATCACGGTCACGGCACCCGACGTCAAGCTGCCCTCCGTTGAAGGCTCCCTCGAGCTCCAGGCGCCCGACGTAGATCTGAAAGCTCCCTGCGCTGAAGGCAAGCTGGAGCTGGAAGGCACGGGCCTGAAAGGCAAGCTCAAGATGCCCAAGTTCGACAAGCCCAAATTCACAGTGTCCTCCCCCAAGGCCGAGGTGCCCACAGCCGAGGTCAGCCTGCCCAGCGCTGAGGTCCAGCTCCCCTCCACCACAGTGACGGCCTACACAGACGGCACTGGCGTGAAGCTGGAGAAGCCCTCCCTCAATTTGCCCAAAGCTGACATCGAAGCTCCCAAGGTGGACATCAGCCTGCCCTCCGTCGATGTCACTCTTCCACAGGCCAGCGTTGACCTGCAGGCCCCCGAAGCCAGCCTTAGCCTTGAAGGAGAAGCCAAAGTCCCAGAGAAGGAGGCCGCCAAGACCAAGGATGGCAAGTTCAAGATGCCCAAATTTGGCATGCCTTCCTTCGGCTGGTCCAGCAGCAGAGAGGCCAAGGGCCCTGTGGCCGCCGAGGTGGACGTCAGCCTCCCGGAGCCTCAGGTGACGGTGCCTTCAGCACCCACCGAAGTGGAGGTGACGCTGCCCACTGCCGATATCCAAGCGCCTGGTGTGGAGGTGACCGTGGAGACGGGCACCGTAGCAGCAGAGGGTGAGAAAGGCCGATTCAAGATGCCCGACGTCAAGATGCCCAGCGTCAAGTTGCCCAAAGTCAAAGCTCCCCAGGCACAGGTCAGCCTGCCCAAGGCCGAGGTCTCGCTGCCCAAAGGCCAGGAGGGCGAAGTCGCCCTGCAGGGCCCCGAGGCCGAAGCCAGCCTAGAGGTGGCCGCTGGCAAAGCGGAGGGCAGTGGCATGAAAATACACATGCCCAAAGTCAAGGTGCCCAGTGTGGTCTTCTCCAAGCCCACTATCAAGTCTCCCAAACTGGAGGCAGACGTCAGCCTCCCGCAGGCCGAGCTCAAGGCCGCCGACGCCGACATCACGGTCACGGCACCCGACGTCAAGCTGCCCTCCGTTGAAGGCTCCCTCGAGCTCCAGGCGCCCGACGTAGATCTGAAAGCTCCCTGCACTGAAGGCAAGCTGGAGCTGGAAGGCACAGGCCTGAAAAGCAAGCTCAAGATGCCCAAGTTCGACAAGCCCAAATTCACAGTGTCCTCCCCCAAGGCCCAGGTGCCCACAGCCGAGGTCAGCCTGCCCAGCGCTGAGGTCCAGCTCCCCTCCACCACCGTGACAGCCTCAACAGACGGCATTGGCGTGAAGCTGGAGAAGCCCTCCCTCAAGATGCCCAAAGCTGACATCGAAGCTCCCAAGGTGGACATCAGCCTGCCCTCCGTCGATGTCACTCTTCCACAGGCCAGCGTTGACCTGCAGGCCCCCGAGGCCAGCCTTAGCCTTGAAGGAGAAGCCAAAGTCCCAGAGAAGGAGGCCGCCAAGACCAAGGATGGCAAGTTCAAGATGCCCAAATTTGGCATGCCTTCCTTCGGCTGGTCCAGCAGCAGAGAGGCCAAGGGCCCTGTGGCCGCCGAGGTGGACGTCAGCCTCCCGGAGCCTCAGGTGACGGTGCCTTCAGCACCCACCGAAGTGGAGGTGACCCTGCCCACTGCCGATATCCAAGCGCCTGGTGTGGAGGTGACCGTGGAGACGGGCACGGTAGCAGCAGAGGGTGAGAAAGGCCGATTCAAGATGCCCAGCGTCAAGCTGCCCAAAGTCAAAGCTCCCCAGGCACAGGTCAGCCTGCCCAAGGCTGAGGTCTCGCTGCCCAAAGGCCAGGAGGGCGAAGTCGCCCTGCAGGGCCCTGAGGCCGAAGCCAGCCTGGAGGTGGCCGCTGGCAAAGCGGAGGGCGGTGGCATGAAAATACACATGCCCAAAGTCAAGGTGCCCAGTGTGGTCTTCTCCAAGCCCACCATCAAGTCTCCCAAACTGGAGGCAGACGTCAGCCTCCCGCAGGTCGAGCTCAAGGCCGCCGAGGCTGACATCACCATCACGGCCCCCGATGTCAAGCTGCCCTCCGTTGAAGGTTCCATCGAGCTCCAGGCACCTGACGTAAATCTGAAAGCTCCCTGCACCGAAGGCAAGCTGGAGCTGGAAGGCACAGGCCTGAAAGGCAAGCTCAAGATGCCCAAGTTCGACAAGCCCAAATTCACAGTATCCTCCCCCAAGGCCCAGGTGCCCACAGCCGAGGTCAGCCTGCCCAGCGCTGAGGTCCAGCTCCCCTCCACCACAGTGACGGCCTACACAGACGGCACTGGCGTGAAGCTGGAGAAGCCCTCCCTCAATTTGCCCAAAGCTGACATCGAAGCTCCCAAGGTGGACATCAGCCTGCCCTCCGTCGATGTCACTCTTCCACAGGCCAGCGTTGACCTGCAGGCCCCCGAGGCCAGCCTTAGCCTTGAAGGAGAAGCCAAAGTCCCAGAGAAGGAGGCCACCAAAACCAAGGATGGCAAGTTTAAGATGCCCAAATTTGGCATGCCTTCTTTTGGCTGGTCCAGCAGCAGAGAGGCCAAGGGCACCGTGGCCGCCGAGGTGGACGTCAGCCTCCCGGAGCCTCAGGTGACGGTGCCTTCCGGAACGGCTGACGTGGAGGTGACCCTGCCCACTGCCGATATCCAAGCGCCTGGTGTGGAGGTGACCGTGGAGACGGGCACGGTAGCAGCAGAGGGTGAGAAAGGCCGATTCAAGATGCCCAGCGTCAAGCTGCCCAAAGTCAAAGCTCCCCAGACACAGGTCAGCCTGCCCAAGGCTGAGGTCTCGCTGCCCAAAGGCCAGGAGGGCGAAGTCGCCCTGCAGGGCCCTGAGGCCGAAGCCAGCCTGGAGGTGGCCGCTGGCAAAGCGGAGGGCGGTGGCATGAAAATACACATGCCCAAAGTCAAGGTGCCCAGTGTGGTCTTCTCCAAGCCCACTATCAAGTCTCCCAAACTGGAGGCAGATGTCAGCCTCCCGCAGGCCGAGCTCAAGGCCGCCGACGCCGACATCACGGTCACGGCACGCGACGTCAAGCTGCCCTCCGTTGAAGGCTCCCTCGAGCTCCAGGCGCCCGATGTAGATCTGAAAGCTCCCTGCACCGAAGGCAAGCTGGAGCTGGAAGGCACAGGCCTGAAAGGCAAGCTCAAGATGCCCAAGTTCGACAAGCCCAAATTCACAGTATCCTCCCCCAAGGCCGAGGTGCCCACAGCCGAGGTCAGCCTGCCCAGCGCTGAGGTCCAGCTCCCCTCCACCACCGTGACGGCCTCAACAGACGGCACTGGCGTGAAGCTGGAGAAGCCCTCCCTCAAGATGCCCAAAGCTGACATCGAAGCTCCCAAGGTGGACATCAGCCTGCCCTCCGTCGATGTCACTCTTCCACAGGCCAGCGTTGACCTGCAGGCCCCCGAGGCCAGCCTTAGCCTTGAAGGAGAAGCCAAAGTCCCAGAGAAGGAGGCCGCCAAGACCAAGGATGGCAAGTTCAAGATGCCCAAGTTCGGCATGCCTTCCTTTGGCTGGTCCAGCAGCAGAGAAGCCAAGGGCACCGTGGCCGCTGAGGTGGACGTCAGCCTCCCGGAACCTCAGGTGACAGTGCCTTCCGGAACGGCTGACGTGGAGGTGACCCTGCCCACTGCCGATATCCAAGCGCCTGGTGTGGAGTTGACCGTGGAGACGGGCACGGTAGCAGCAGAGGGTGAGAAAGGCCGATTCAAGATGCCCAGCGTCAAGCTGCCCAAAGTCAAAGCTCCCCAGACACAGGTCAGCCTGCCCAAGGCTGAGGTCTCGCTGCCCAAAGGCCAGGAGGGCGAAGTCGCCCTGCAGGGCCCTGAGGCCGAAGCCAGCCTGGAGGTGGCCGCTGGCAAAGCGGAGGGCGGTGGCATGAAAATACACATGCCCAAAGTCAAGGTGCCCAGTGTGGTCTTCTCCAAGCCCACCATCAAGTCTCCCAAACTGGAGGCAGACGTCAGCCTCCCGCAGGCCGACCTCAAGGCCGCCGAGGCTGACATCACCATCACGGCCCCCGATGTCAAGCTGCCCTCCGTTGAAGGTTCCATCGAGCTCCAGGCACCCGACGTAAATCTGAAAGCTCCCTGCGCCGAAGGCAAGCTGGAGCTGGAAGGCACAGGCCTGAAAGGCAAGCTCAAGATGCCCAAGTTCGACAAGCCCAAATTCACAGCATCCTCCCCCAAGGCCCAGGTGCCCACAGCCGAGGTCAGCCTGCCCAGCGCTGAGGTCCAGCTACCCTCCACCACCGTGACGGCCTCAACAGACGGCATTGGCGTGAAGCTGGAGAAGCCCTCCCTCAAGATGCCCAAAGCTGACATCGAAGCTCCCAAGGTGGACATCAGCCTGCCCTCCGTCGATGTCACTCTTCCACAGGCCAGCGTTGACCTGCAGGCCCCCGAGGCCAGCCTTAGCCTTGAAGGAGAAGCCAAAGTCCCAGAGAAGGAGGCCGCCAAGACCAAGGATGGCAAGTTCAAGATGCCCAAGTTCGGCATGCCTTCCTTTGGCTGGTCCAGCAGCAGAGAGGCCAAGGGCACCGTGGCCGCTGAGGTGGACGTCAGCCTCCCGGAGCCTCAGGTGACGGTGCCTTCAGCACCCACCGAAGTGGAGGTGACCCTGCCCACTGCCGATATCCAAGCGCCTGGTGTGGAGGTGACCGTGGAGACGGGCACGGTAGCAGCAGAGGGTGAGAAAGGCCGATTCAAGATGCCCGACGTCAAGATGCCCAGCGTCAAGCTGCCCAAAGTCAAAGCTCCCCAGGCACAGGTCAGCCTGCCCAAGGCTGAGGTCTCGCTGCCCAAAGGCCAGGAGGGCGAAGTCGCCCTGCAGGGCCCCGAGGCCAAAGCCAGCCTGGAGGTGGCCGCTGGCAAAGCGGAGGGTGGTGGCATGAAAATACACATGCCCAAAGTCAAGGTGCCCAGTGTGGTCTTCTCCAAGCCCACCATCAAGTCTCCCAAACTGGAGGCAGACGTCAGCCTCCCGCAGGCACAGCTCAAGGCCGCCGACGCTGACATCACTGTCACTGCCCCCGACGTCAAGCTGCCCTCCGTTGAAGGCTCCCTCGAGCTCCAGGCGCCCGACGTAGATCTGAAAGCTCCCTGCGCTGAAGGCAAGCTGGAGCTGGAAGGCACAGGCCTGAAAGGCAAGCTCAAGATGCCCAAGTTCGACAAGCCCAAATTCACAGTATCCTCCCCCAAGGCCCAGGTGCCCACAGCCGAGGTCAGCCTGCCCAGCGCTGAGGTCCAGCTCCCCTCCACCACCGTGACGGCCTCAACAGATGGCACTGGCATGAAGCTGGAGAAGCCCTCCCTCAAGATGCCCAAAGCTGACATCGAAGCTCCCAAGGTGGACATCAGCCTGCCCTCCATCGATGTCACTCTTCCACAGGCCAGCGTTGACCTGCAGGCCCCCGAGGCCAGCCTTAGCCTTGAAGGAGAAGCCAAAGTCCCAGAGAAGGAGGCCGCCAAGACCAAGGATGGCAAGTTCAAGATGCCCAAGTTCGGCATGCCTTCCTTTGGCTGGTCCAGCAGCAGAGAGGCCAAGGCCACCATGGCCACCGAAGTCGATGTCACCCTGAAGGAGTCCCATGTGACGGTGCCCTCGAGTACTGCCATCATGGACATTACATTTTCTGACTCTGAGATTCAGGCACCCAGTTTTGATGTTCTCCTAGATTCTTCTACTTGTACAGAGGAGGAAGTTGGTAAATCTAAATCTTCTGTATTTAGAATTCCTAAATTTTCTTTCTAAGAGTTTCAAACCTCATGCACAAAGCCAATCTGGGTATGATGTTTCTGTTTCTGAAACTCTTTGTTATTCTTTAACAGAGGAAACTTCTTCTGTCCCTTCTGAGATTGTTGAACCTAAACGTTTTTCTGACGTTAAGGGGGAGACTGTCTCTAAAAGTACCAAATTCAGAGTTCCTAACATTGGTTTCTCTAAATCTGAAGTGACTTCATCTAAAATTGATCAGGAGTCCTCATTACAAAAGGGGGATATTACTCTTACTAAATACCAAATTAATCTTACAGAATCGGAATCAAAAACAGCATCTCTTGCTGATGAAAATCTTTCAGATTTTGAAATTTTAAGTGAAGATGGTTCTGAGGAGCAAGGAGGTTTTAATCCAGAGGGCAAAACCACATCTGCTGAAATATCTTTGGTTGACACAGAGGTCACAGTTAAAATTCCTAAATTCCGAAAACCAAAATTCAGAATTCGATCTAAGGGAAAAGCATCTGAAAGTGACGTTGGTGCCCATGCGGAATCTGAAATTTCCAAGGGAAGGATAACATCTGATATGACTGGTCCTGATATTGATAAACCAGTTCAAATTCCTGATGCCTATCTTGGTGTAAAGTTGCATAAGCCTTCACTTGAAGTTGTTCTGGATGCACCAACAGTGGATCCAAATCTCTCACCCATGGAGGTTACCTTGCCAAACTTAGAAGCAGAAATCCATGGCCCAGATTTAGAGTGCAAGGCAGAACAGGAAGTAGTTACAGGAGAAAAGGGCACTGAGGAGAAAGAAAACAAATTTAAATCATCAAAATTCAAACTGCCTTCATTTAGGTGGTCCCCAAAGAAAGAAGCTATTGCTCCTTCTCATGTTGAGGAGCATTTGGAAGGATCCACTTTGTCTACCTTATCTGGAGACATGGGATCTGAATTAACTTCTCCTACTCCTGAGAATCAATACCTTCATGAAGAATTTGATACAACAGAAAAAGATGGTGAAAATGCCAAAACCAAGAAGTCCCAATTTACCATGCCAAAGATCTCATTCCCTAAAATTAAGGGTCAAAAAGTACAGGTCTCTCTGCCTGTAGTGGAAACTGGTGTTTCTGGACCCAAACAAGAAAAAGAAGGTGTTTCTGTTCAGAAATCTGAGAAAGGAAGTAGTGGAGAAGTTGCAGGACTGGGCATAAAAGTGCCTAAAGTTACAATCCCAACTTCAGAATTTTCCAAACCAGAAGCCAAAGCTCCCAAAATAGAGATGGATATTAGCATGCCTACAGGTGAGGTTAGAGTTCCTACCTGTGAAGGAGATGATCTGACACTGAAATCAGCTGCTGCTAATGCCAACCTCTCCACCTCAGATATTAAGATGATACCTGAAGGTTCACTTGAGGTGAAGAGTCCTGACATAAGTGTTGAAAGAACATCAAGTGAAATTGCTGTGGGTGATGTTGAGATAAAAGCTGAAGGTTCTGAAGGGAAAACAAAAATGTCTAAATTCCAGATGCCAAAGGTAGGAATTACACTTTCTAAAGGGAAAGGGTCAGAAAAGGATGTTGGCCAATCCAAAACAGAAGTCAAGGTTCCCCAACTAAAAGCAACAGTAGAAATATCTGACATTGCTGTTGAATCACCAGACTTGAAGGTAGAATGTGGCACAGAAACAGGGACTTACAGTCCTGAAGCCAAAATTACCAAAACTGACAGTAAGACAGCAGAGGCTGATGTTCACCTCCCATCAGCTGACATTCCTTTTCCAAAAACAGACAGTGATATTCAGGATTCAGATGCAGCAGTAAAAGTCAAGGGGAAAATAAAGCAAGATGGAGATGGAGAAGAGAAAGAAGGACATTTTAAAATGCCCAAATTCAAACTTCCATCCTTCAGTTGGTCACCAAAGAAGGAAGCAAATGTTAAATCTGATTCTGGAGCAAATTTGGAAGACCAGAAGCTTGCTGTCATGTCAAGCAGAATAGACACAGAAGTGAAAGAAACTGCAACTGATGATCAAGGTAGTGGGCCAGACCTTGATCTGGAAATATCTCCAGGTAAAGTTGAGCAAAAAAGTCCAGTTAAAAAGCCTCAATTTGTCATGCCTAAAATTTCACTTTCCAAGATCAAGGTTCCAAAATCTCAAAAAGTTGAAGCTGATGCTACTCTTCCTAAAACAGAAATAGAAGGTGATGATTCTATTAAGATACCTGACATAGAAAAATGTCATCTGGAAGGGACTGAAGAAGGGGCACAAATCAGCATAAAACTGGCTGACACTATGGTCCACAATCTGGAGTTTTCCAAAGTAGAAACTGAAGCCTCTAAAACTGAAATAACAGTCAGCTCAGCAAAGATTGATGCTTTTTTGACTCCCTCAGAGGGGGTTTTCAACAGGTTGACTTAAAAATAAGTTCTACCAATGAATGTAACATTGAAAAAACAGGTACTAAGCTCCCCAAAGCAGAAGCTTCAGTTGATTTGAAGAGCCCTGATATATTAACAGAAAGCTCATCAGTTGTGGATGGAAGAAAAGTTAAATTAGAAGGTCCTGAAGGAAAGATTAAAATGCCCAAATTTCAGAAGACAAAGTTTGGAATTTCCAGAACAAAAGGGAAAGCCCCAGAGACAGAGATCAGCTCTCCAAAAATAGAAGCTGAGCTACCTCAACTAAGAACAACAAATGAAATTGCTGACATTGCTGTGGGAGTTCCAGCATCAGAACTTATATCTGATATGTCAGATCCTGGAGTAGTTGATGGTAAGATAAAAACACCCCAAGCTCTGACAGGTGGCATTGAAGATGCAAAGGTGGACATAAGCACCCAGTCAGTGTCTAAACCAAAGACAGAGGGAGTTAGTGAGAGTCTTGAGGAGAAGGAACTCAAATTAAAAGAACATGAAATAAAAGCTGAAGACGTTCAGAGTGAAGAGCATCAGGGATGGTTCAAAATGCCAAAATTCAGAATACCTGCATTTGGCAGGTCATCCTTAAAGGAAAAGAAAAGTGATGCCGATACCGAAAGAAGTATGGAAAAAGCTCAGGCAACTATTCCTTCTGCTAAAGTACAAACTGAAACAAGTACTCCTGAAAATACCTTCTCATTACCACATGCAGTTGCTGAAATTACTATTGGAAAAGAAGGGATTCCAAAATTAGGAGATTCTGTGAAGAGTTCTAATATTAGCTTGCCAAAGATTGAAGGAGATATTTCATTATCCACAGAAAGAACAGATAGTAGAATGAGCACTCCAAAAACTGAAACTTACGCAGATGTAGTTAAGCGCGGTGCTGAAGGACATACTTCAGAAATCACAGTGTCTGCAGCAGAATTGTCTAAATCATACCCAAGTGCTTCAGAAACTGACAAAGACAAGAGTTCAACAAATAGGCTTCCTACGTGTACTCTGACATCTCCAGAGCATAAAGGCAAATCACAGGATATAAATGTCCAAAAGGTAGAAAGTTCTATGAAATTAGAGACATCAGGGGAAGGATGCAAGCCATCATCAGCTGAAATTACTCTGGATGCAACACAGAAGAAAATAGATGTTAATCTTCCAAAGGAAGAGCTAGATATTCAAAGCAAAGAGGCAGCAATTAAACAAGGAAAGATAAAGGGCGAGGTGAAAATCACAGGAGAAGACAGTGAAGAAAGTCAATTAAAAAGGACTACGTGTGAATGGTCTACAGCAAAAGGATCAGAAGATGGTACTTATGTTACTGCTAAGATGGAAAATCTAAAGGTAGAAGTTCCAACATTGAAGACGGATGTTAAAATTACTGGAGTAGATCCTGAAATGAAATTTCGTGTGAAAAGTGTTGAAAAGAATGTGTGTGCAGG
This sequence comes from Emberiza elegans, assembly GCA_024865655.1. Classification (NCBI taxonomy): domain Eukaryota; kingdom Metazoa; phylum Chordata; class Aves; order Passeriformes; family Fringillidae; genus Emberiza; species Emberiza elegans. Next base: position 34,740,038 of record JALJVW010000139.1, read on the forward strand.
AGTGGAAGTGCAAGTAGAAGACAGAGCAGAAACAAGTAAAATTAAAGCATATAAGTTTAAGATTCCAAGGTTTGGAATGTTGCATTCTGAAATCAAGGGGTTTGAAGGTGATACCAATTTGCCAAAGTCAGAAGCTGATTCAGCACCTCAAAGTGAAAGAGGCACAACAGAAATGCTGTTACAAAAACCAGAAGGATCGATTGGCCTGAAAAGTCCAGGTCTAGATTGTATTGAAACATCTGCCAGAATAACAGGGGAAACAGTGCACCAAACACAAGGTGTCCCAGAAGTAAGTGTAAGAATTCCCAAACTAAAAATACCAAGATTCACTTTCAGAACTCCCCCAATTGAAGCTGATGTTTTACTGTCAAAAGTAGTAACAGATCCAAAGGGATCTAGTACTGACATTGAAATAGTGCAACTGCAAGCAAGCTCTGCTATCCCTGAAGAAACACCAGGAGCTGTAGAGGGGGGTGTTCAAAAAGCAAAAAGCAAAATTTTAACACTGACTGAACCTGACATTAAAACAGCCCAAATGACAGCTACCATAGAGTCCTCCCTTTCAAGTGCAGGGCAAGACATTCATTGGTCTTACATAGAGGACCAAGAAGTAAGTGAAAAAGTAGAACCTGAACATGTTGCTATTGAGCGGTGTGAGATTTACACCACTGAAATAGTGAAAGGATCAGAGATTCTGTCATCAGAGGTCAAAACTGCTACTTTGGGATTCTCATTGCTCAAGGCCAAGTTGCCTGAATCTCACAGTGATTTAGATGTGCTGGTCCAGCAGCCATCTCCAACAGGAGATGCATCAGTGAGAAAACCTACAGGTGCTAGTGAAAGCTTTGGAGTAGCAGCACAGGGAAGTGGCAGTGCTGAGCTTAAACTATCTGACAAACCACACTGTGGGTCTGAAGAATCTAGAGGAAAAGTAACTTTGTCAAAGTTAAAAACATCTGCTGCTGAAGTAAAGGGTTCCAGTAAGCTTGAAGAGAGTTTTCCTGATAAATCACCAGAGGGAATAATTGCAGCTCCTCTCTCTGAAGATGAAGATGTAGTTGAAGCAGTGGAAGATGAAGAAAAAGACATAACCAATGAGAAAGAAAAGACTGATAGTAAAAGATCTCCTGGAAGATTTAAATTTTGGCTTCCAAGTATTGGCTTTTCATCTTCTGGGGATGAAACAAGCACAGATCCAAAAGCAGAAATAAAAAAATCAGTTCCAGAAGATGTGAAACCTGCTGACACATCAGATGATTCCTCTAAGCAGGCTGAAAAAGCTGGATGGTTTAGATTTCCCAAGATTGGTTTCACATCTCCTTCCAAAAAGGCTAAGTCTGTTGACAAAGAAGAGGTGGGTCATAAAGAGGGGAGACTCTCAGATGAAGATAGCCCAACAGATAAGCCAGATGTGTTTTTTGATGCACAAGAGAGCTTATCACCTAAAGAAATAGGGGAAGGTGAAAAAGCTGAAACTGATGGGGCCTCATCTATTGTGACATCTTCAGCAAGAACTGAACTAATCTTGTTGGAGGAGGAAAAAGAGAGTAAATCTAATATTGTTGGAGATACAGCCAAATGAAGGTTGTATTTTCTCAGTCCTCAATGAAAAAATCATCCACAGAAGAGAATGTTTTCCTAATTTTCTACTAACTGAAAATTAAAAGCCAAGGTTGGTATTCATGAAAATAATTTTTCAAGTACATGGATGTACTAGATTGTACACTAATAAAAATAATGATTTCTTCATATCTACCCCAAGGACAACAATTATTACAAGTGTAAAGTCTGAGTAGATACCAGAACCATGAAATAAATCATTGAAAGGCTCAATGATACCAAAAGACTTGTTAAAGAGGCTTCTCAAAACACACCAGTTATATTTAGATTACAGATTATTTCCAGAATGGGCTCTAAACTAGTATTATGAGAACTATACTTACCTGTTTAGATTTTGGAACTTTCTGATCTACTTTTGCTTTGTTATTAAAATATTTTTCTTTTTTTCAGCTAAGGTAGTATGTATAGTCCACAAACATTTTAAAATATAAAATAAAAATTAAATATTAGTGTAGAGAGACTAATGCTTTGCCTCTTCCTCTCTTTTCATTTTTTTATTATTGTGGCAGGTCATATTTAGCCTTACAATAATTTTAAAGAAAGAACAGCAAAAACCAACAGAATAATTTCAAGACCAAAAAGCATGTAACTAAATCATGTTTGTAAGATACCAGAATAAAACATGCTTACAAAGAATATTATTCAAATGTGGATAAATAAATTTTAATGTATATACTTACGGGATAGTTAAATGCTTAGAAAGATCTGCCACAGTGGTGGAATTGCTTCAGAGATTTTCTGGGAAAGGAGGTGTATATAATTATTTGCTCCTTTGTTTATATTAACGCTTCTCTCAAGTGCACAGTGAAAACCAGGGTGTGTATGTGACAGCCTTCACATGTACCATTAAAACACTGTCTGTATTCTTAATTCACAATAAACTCACTATATGAATAATAACTTGAGTAGTGTGAGTTACTGACATTTCTGATTTGGAAAATCCCAGCTTAAAGTTGCAAAAGTTTGCATGTTCTTCATGTACCTAATGACAGCACAGTTCCTTAATGTAAGGGTAATGGAGACTTTTCACTCAAAGTTGAATCATAGAATATGTTGAGTCAGAAGGAACCTGTCAGGATCCTTGAACCCCACTCCTGGCCCTGCATAGGACACCCAGGACTCTCACCATGTGTGTGAGAGCATTGCCCAAAGGCTTCTTGAATTCTGTCAGGCGTGGGGCTGTGACCACTGCCCTGGGGAGTCTGTCCCAGTGCTCAAACACTCTTTGGGTGAAAAACCTTTTCCTTTCATCCATCCTAAACCCCTCATGACTCATCTCCAGCCATTTCCTCAGCTCCTGTCACTGGCCATGAGAGTGAAGGGATCAGCACCTGCCCCTCTGCTTCCCCTCATGAGGATTTGAAGGCCACACTCAGCTCTCCCCTCAGTCTCCCCCTGGCTGGACAGACCAAGTGACTTCAGCCACTCCTCATACAGCTTCCCCTCCAGACCCTTCATCATCCCTGTGGCCTCCTTTGGATGCTCTCTAATGCCTTTTTTTTTGTTGTGGCACCCAAAACTGCTCACGGGACTCCAGGCAAGGCTGCCCCAGCGCAGAGCAGAGCAGGACAATCCCCTCAAATACAAAACCATTTTCCCAGGAGACTTTACTCACTAGTTCCCTGAGCAACCTGAAGTCAGCTCTCCTGCTGTCCAGAGTTGAAGTTTTGCTGTCCCTTTTCCTCCTGTCAACAGAGATTTTAAACTCAATTTCTTTGTGGCCTCCTTGGTCAAAATGGCTGCAATCACCACTTCACTCACGAGTTCCTCTCTCCAGAATGACAAGTGCAGACATGCTTCATTATCGTAGTTTTCTCATATTTCTCCATGTTCTTCTTAGTACAGGAAAGCAGACTCAGCAAAACACTTAGGAAATGGGTTGTAAGTGAAGTGCACTTGGCTGTCTTACCATCTGTAGATTAAGATGTTCTTCATTTCTTCTCTTCTTCTTATCACAGAATCACAGAATGTTAAGGGGACAGAAGGAACTTTAAAGATCATCCATCTAACACCCCTGCAATGGGCAGGGACACCTTCCACTGGCCCCAGCTTGATCAGAGCCTGGCCTTGAACACTGCCAGGGATGGGCAGCCACAGCTGCTCTGGGCAACCTGTGCCAGGGCCTCAGCAGCATCACAGTACAGATTTCTCCATATATCTGATCTAACCCTGTTTCACTTAAAAGACATGTAGAATAGAACAGAACAGAATAGTTACTTGAAAGGGGCCCACAATGATCATTCAGTACAATTGCTTGACCACTTAAGGGATGACCAAAACATGAAAAAAGCATTGAGGTTATTAAGGGCATTGTCCAAATGCTTGTGGCATTGAACACTTCTCAAGACAAGTCTGGTTTAGTGTTTGACCTCTCTCTTGGTAAGGAAATGTTTCCTAGTGTCAAGTTTGAACCTCCCCATATGCAACTTTGAATTATTCCCACACATCCCAACACTGGATACCAGGAAGAAGGAACTGGCACCTTCCTCTCCACTTCCCCTCTTCAGGAAGCTGCACCACCACAATCCACCCTACAACTAAAGCTGACTTTTCTGGGCCTCTGCAGAGAGCAGAGGTCTGTGAGTCAGTGCCCATGGCCCAAGAGCTATCCCCTAAGGGTTGTGGAGTTATTAATGACTGTCAAGAAATTAGGTGTACCCTGATATGGCATAAATGGTAGATGAAATGTTTTCCCAGTACCTGGATTAAAGCAACAAAGGTATGTTTTATCTGTAACAACTGGGAAAGGAAAATCCTGGGTAATGGCAGGAAAAAATGTGAACAGATACAAAGCTTTTGGAACAAGCTGGTGTCTAAGGTGACTTTGTGGTCATGTCAGTACTCATAACCCCTGGAGCCAGCTGGGTTCTGTCTTGCTGTCACCTGCATTGCATTGTAGCCACGATGCACTGCACCAAACCAAGAGCTTCCAGAGGTGCTCCTGCTGGGAGAGCAGTGCAGCAGCTCCTCCTGAAAGCCACTGCAGTAAAGCAGTGACAAAAATCTGAACAGCCTACAGTCAGACTAGAAAGTCATAGAGTATCCTGAGCCAGAAGGGACTCACAAGGTCCAGCTCCTGGCTCTACACAGTACAACCCCAAGAATCACACCACATCTCCAAGAGTGTGGTTCAAATGCTTCTTGATGTGACAACTTTCCTGGGGAGCCTTTCCACTGCCCAACCACCCTCTGGGTGAAGAACCTTTTTCTAATAGCCAATCTGCCCAAGGATGATGCTGATAAATGCCACTGGAGGACCCAGGATATATTTGGTACAGTCCTTAGCTTGGAGAAATCACAATCTAAATGAAAGAGATAAGAGATTAATGGATAAGGACTATTATTTTTATTAAACCTCTTTCATAAATAGAAAATAATTGAGACTCAAAGCCTGGTTATAACTCATATGTCTAATAAAAAACAAGTAAATTAGAATGAAGGTATGAACAGGCTTCAAAAGTCCCACAAGAAACCAGGGAAATACTCCCAAGTTCCTCTTAGATCCATTTCATTGTATTAATTGTAAACTTCCCCCTCACCTTTCCATACGTAGAGGAAAACCAACAGTGAAGTCAGTAGAGAAAATAGAAGAGCACTCTCCCAAACATCCAATTTTTCTTTTGTAAGCCAAACCTTAACCCACCTGAGGTTTACATGGCCGTAAGAACAATTCTGTCACCTTTTTCAGAAGCTCTGTCCCACTGAACAACTAATCCAGCACTGTCAGATTTGAGCTCCCGAGTTGGAGAGAAGGAAGTTTTCTTCTTCCTCCTGCAATATCTGGCCCTGCCAAAACAGAAAACACAGCTTGGAGTGCCATCTAGAGGAGTGCACTCCTCTACAGAAAACTCTTTAGTTGGTTGAAGATGTGATGTCTCACAAAGATTTTCAAGCTAGCTCTAGTGAGGAAATAGGGGGTAAAAGCACCTGCATGTTTCTCAATATTCTGGCATGTATGTGAATATTCCCAAAATTTCAATGATATCTGTACATGTAATTACACGTCTTAGAAAATCTGCCACAGTAACAAGAAGCATTGATTTGTAGTGATGGATAAAGCACTCCAAGGAATCTTGGAAATGTCTGAAGAGATAACTGAGGAGCAGCCTGGAAATCAAAAGACGGAGCATTGATGGGGGTTATCTCTGAAAGTCCTTATTTGTGTGGGGATTTTTGTGTATGCACAGCCCTGGCAGGGCTCATGGAGCTCCAGCCCAGTGTCACTCACAGCTGGAGCACGAGCCCTGCTCTCCTTTCCTGTCACCTCGGGAAGTCTCCCAGGGCAGAGCTGTGGTGGATGCGGATATCAGGCAGCAGATGGCTCAGGGCTGTGGTCCCTGGGTGACTGCAGGAGGAAGGGCAGCCCAGAGGCACAGCACTGCTCAGGGCCAGCACCAGGGCAGCCCAGAAGGAGCAAGGAGGCTCTCCAAGCACTGCCCACAGCGCAGGTGGGATGCCCCAGTCTCAACAGCAGCCATCTATCAGCTTTGCCCTGCTCCCCATCCTGTTTGCTGCACAAGACTGACACACAGATATCCAAACACCCCCAGACACTCAGGGTTCCAGGGCAGCTGAGTTGGAAACTGGCCCCAAATTTAAATCCCAGGCATTTATCTCTAGCAGCTAGCCTCAACACATAGAAATAGGTATATCTAATTTCTTCCACCAACATTAAACCCTGCATCTCTAATTTCTAAATGCTTTTAAAAATCTACCCTTGCTATTGTAGGTGATCATATACATGGCTAAAAAGCTAAGGTGGCCAGTTTATTAAAAATGTTTAAACACATGTAAGCAAACACAGTTAACGGAACTTTTAGGTTGAAATGTATGGTTTCTAAAGGTAAAATAGCAGAGCAATAATGATCTGCATCTCTGATGTTTGCTTTAATGTCAGACAGCTTGTCTTACAACATTGTATGCATTTCATTAACTCTGCAATGAGGTAATCACACCAAAAAATCAAACATCACACACTGACTAGTGGCTTTGCAGGTAGAGTCAACTATCAGAAATTCTCATGTCACCAATGTGGATGCCACGAGGAAGAGATTTCTCTGACAAAAAAAGAAGATATTTCCTTGATTTGTACATACACAAGATTCAAATTTTTTTTTTTGTTTCTATTTTAAGTGCACATTTCAATTCACTTCAGGTCTAGTCCCATTTACAGTCTTTCTGTCCCTGCACATCTTCCAGATTCACCGCATATTTGGAATTCCAGTCTCGCTCAAAAAGATCTTTCAGCTGCTCCTGGACAGGTTGTTGCCTTCTTTGCAGATTGGTCGAATTCTGTTTGATAATTAGTCCCACACCAGCTGTATCAGTGAAGTAGTTTTCTGACCAATTGGAAGTCCCTATGCAATGGAAAAGCAGCTGATTAGAAAACATTCATTTCCCAGTGTTCTGTTTGATCTCTGGGCTTTGTTGATTTGCTCTATGACTGCAAATCTCATTAGGACCAACGAGGCAGCAAAAATCAGGTCACCTCCTTCTTATGCCAGACCTCAGGTTTTGAAAACTTGCTATTAACTGCAACCCTGAAGGTTCATAACCTTCTGATTCATTACAGCCTGTGACAGAGTGCACAAATCTACTCATAAACATAGCAATAAAGTGCAGTATTTGAGTATTAAGAGAAGTAAAAGCCAGTGTTTGACATGGGTTTCAGTGTTCAAAGAAAAAAGTCTTTAATTTACTTAATTCTCCTCACTTGTTAAAGAAAAACAAAAGGAGAAACTGGACTCCTGATCAATAAACCCTTGGGAGCTGTTCTGAGCTTGACACGCAAAGCCTGCTTCTAAGCCAGGCAAAGCTGGAAATCCAGCTGCAGACATTGTCTAGGGCTCTCTCCAAACTCCCTCAATTCAGACAATCAAGCACTGTGAACAATGCACATTTTATCACTTACGCACTTCCCCTCGTGATCACCTTAGCCAGAAAAATCTGCCAATTCCAGAAGGTGCTTAGGCATGAAAACAAATAACTGCATATCTGCCTTCGAGTATAAAACAAGTTATTGAAGTATTGAAGGCAACTGGAGCTGTAAACCCTCAGCCAGTTGGAAGATCAGGCTATTTGCTGGTGTGTATTGCTGGGAGGATGAGCTGGCTGAAGTGACAGAACACTTTCACGTTTCCTTTTTTGAGAGTTCCTAATAAAAGAATGAAATGTAAACACCATCCCGGCTTTCAGGAATGGTGCGCAGTTGACATTACTGTTTTCTCATTTCCCTTCCTAGAATTCTGTTCAACAAACAGTGCATGGAATTAATTCCTCCCAGCAGTTCCTCTTTATTAAAGCACTGTAATGTTATGTACTGGAGCACCAGCTATCCCTGTGTCACTGTGAGCACACGGGCTGTGAAATCCCCACTGTGCTTGTCACAGGCTGTGCACTCAGCCTTGTCACACTCTGCTCCTGATGGTTCACAATCATATGAAATAATCTCTTACTGAACTTGACCTACATTATTTTCTCCCCTTCACATTTGTACTTCTTTACCTAGGACAGACTTTGCTTTATATGGCAAAATGAGGCTTTTTTTGTTATTGCAGCTGATCCTATCTCAGTCTCAGTCCAGTAGATCTGGGGATACTGTAAATATTTGGAATAATGGAATACATACCGATGTAGGCCACTTTATCAGTGACCATGTATTTGTTGTGATTCACTCTCCCATGAGGAATGTTTGTGTGATTGAGAACAGGAACAATGAAGAGTTTCTGGAGGGAGAGGAATTAAAAATATTAACACAAATACTGGAGTGAGGAACAGATGTCATGATTGGACAGTGCATGTTTTCTATAGTTTCAAAGAGCAGAAGAGTGTGGGAAGAACAAAAGAGAACATACTGCACTCTGTTATTGAATAGACCATAGAAGAGGTTTTACTCCTATCCAAGAAAACTAGCAAATAATACTTCCACTATACATAAAACTGGATAAGCAATTAAGATCAGATACAGAAAATGTTTGCCTCACAATGTTCCATTAGTGGTACAGCTATTATCATTACAGGGCAGACAATTAAATGCAGTTTTAGGCAGCTGTTTAATAGATTGCATTTACCACTGATTGCTGCTCTTATTTTGTGTGAGAATGGGCTGATCACAGACACAAGGGGTACTGTAGGCAAATATAATGCCTAACTTTTTGTGTTAACTTTTACCAAAATCTACATTTCCCTTTTTTTTTTTTTTCTGAAACCCACTCCTCCTTCTGTGGTATTTCTTTGTTGTGATTACTGCATCATGCTGGGAGCATCCACACCATCCCCACTCCACCTGATGCATTCCAGCCAATGCCAATGGCCTGTGTGCAATATTTAGTGTTCAAGAACAGATCTATCTGTAAAGGCACACAGCTGAGCTCTCAGTTTAAAAAACTGATACCAAATTTGACATATTCCATGCAGGAAAAGGTCTCTGAGAGGAGCACTAAGTTACCATATAAACTGTTACTGTCACAGTGCTCAGCAAAAGCAGCTGCCTGGATGATGTCTCAAGTGCCGCAGCCAGGCACATACCTGAAATCACTAGTAGCTTGAAATAGCTACTTCCTCAAAGATTATATATTGGGCTTTATTTTCACAAAAACGGGAAGCAGTCACTGCAAAACCAGACAACCAGCTTCTCTAAAAGCCAACATTTGTACACACAAACAGCAGCTCATTCTCAGAAATCATTGTGGGGCCATATCCTCAAGCTGCCTTTCCAAAATCAGGGTTCTTATTCATACCACGTCGATGCTGATGTGGGCATGTGGGTTGTTGAGGGCACGCAGGGACCTCAGGTAGTGGAGCATGGCTGGGTCAGTGTAGGCCCAGCAGCTGACCAGGAGCCGGACCTGCACTCGGTGGTTGAAAGCTGCACGTCTCAGGGCATTGTCAATGGCTGGCCAGTATCTGCAGAAAAGGAGGTGTGTGCAAAAAGGGATGTTTTTTTAAAGCAGTTCACTAGAAAGCTGTGAAGTTAAACTGAGACTAGGAGTGATGATGCACAGATGGGGTTTCTGATGCCTGGTAAGTGAAGCACTTGTGGCTTCCCTGGAGGTACAAACAAGGTTTCTGCCTTCTACCAAGTCTGTTCTTTTCACACAATGTGTTTTGAGACCTCCAGACTCTGCCAAATTGGGGTGAAATTAATCCAAAAGTTTAAAGGTTAATAAAGTGAACATACACAGATACACACAGAGCAGGTGCCACCATCTTTATCTCCCTGGGAAACTAAAGATAACAATAACAACTCCAGGGTAAAGCCAGTTCATACAGCATAGAGTAAAGGGGCAGTGCAGAGCCCAGAGGAAAGCCTAAGAACCATTTTGCAGAATTTGGCTTTTTCAGGCCCCTGGAGACTGTTTCAGTGTCTGCAGTGGTCCTGTGCCATCAGCCAGCATGGGCAGACTCCATCCCTCCCCATTCCTCCCTGTTCTCATTGTGTGTGCCCAAGGTAATGGACACAGCTGTGCTCTCCATGTCCCTTGAACATGGGAAAATCCATTTTCCTGACTCTTGTGTTGGCTGTAGCTATGGGGAACATTTTTAACATCCTTCACCCAGCTACACAACACTAAGAGCTGGACAATGTGCATCCCAGGGCTGGTTACTCCAAACACCCACGTGGCATTTTCACTGCATAGATCCTAACAAATGCTGCACGGAGGGACACGAACATGTTTAGTCCAGATTGGAGGGCTGATACAGAGAGAGGTTCAGAATTTGCTCACAGTCCCATGAGCAATGATGAATTAATTTGCCTAACTTAATCCTTTTGGTCTTATGTACAAAGGCCTGAATTCTCTGATCCTCCCCTGTGCATCGTCCTACTGCAATCAATGGCCTGGCCATGTGCTCTGAGGCTCAGGCTTGACTTACAGATCCTGAAAAGCTTGGAAAATCATGCTATTTGAAATGCAATTTTTGAATGGTTTCAATTTTTATAATATATCAGTTTCTAGTTGATTAACACTCAGGCATTAGACAGCAGCTTTGTTTCCTCTGCCTCAGCTGCTGGAGGAGCCTAACCTGAACTAATCAGCTTCAATTCATGGCACTACAGCTGGTTGCTGTGGAGATAGCCCGAGGCCCTGTGCCACTTTCCCTGGGCCTTTCAGACCCTTGTTTGCATCTGATCAGCCCAAGATGTCACAAACTGTGGATTAAGCCTTCAGATGAAGAATAAGGAGTATTAATGCACTCAATCCTAAAGGGGAAAACAGACTTTCTGGGAACTTATTCCCAGAAAAAATGAGTGGGTTCTCAGAAGATGAGAAACCCAGAGACTCAATTGTATTGCATATAAACTGAAAATCCTCTGAGGTGTTGGATTTATTAAAGATATCCTCCAAGTAGAGGCTAGTCTTGAGATTTTGTTTCTTGGACAGTAGAATTTTCTGCATCTATTATCCTAAAATCTTCCCCTAACACACCTGTGCCTCAGCTGAACAGCAGAGGCTTTACACAGCTGTGGCAGAGGGACATGATGCATGGTGTCATTCTGGCTGAATGGCAGCCCAGAGCTCACCCTATTCAACAAGACATGTACATAATTCTTTCACTTCAACTTCTTTCTCAGATCATTTAGGTGGTTGGAAAACTCAGAAATGCTGTAAGCAGATAATTCAGAGCATTTGGTTGCACATAAACACCCCAATTCAAGCATATCCAAGAGGATTTGGGAATCTTAGTGCTGCCCCGTGACTGTGTAACTTTCTGTGCCGCTCAGGTTTGGGTTCATGTGCAGAGCCTGCACAGTTCTGCTGTGGCCTCGGGCAGTCTCTGGGCCAGGGCAGTGTTCTCCACACCCAGGCTCCAGGCCAGGCTGAGATGGTCTGTAGCCCAAACCATTCTACGACTCTGTGAATACTCCAGATCACCACAATCACCTTATCTCTGAAACTGCTGCTGGAACTTAGATGGAATTATTAAAAACAAAACAAAAACCCCAAACAACAACAACAAAAAACCACCTCAACAACAGCAACAAAAAAATCACCAACCCCCAACCAAACAATAAACCCAGAAGTTTCTTTTAGAGGCTGTTTCAGTTCTCACTGCAAAGGTCAGGAGAGTCAAGAACCACCCTCTAAACTATTGGTCAAGTGCATCAAGCAAGAAATAGAGCAGGAAGGCAAGACTCTTCAGAAGCAAAGGACAGCAAGAAAGAGAAATGGGAGTAAGAAAGGAGATCACAGCAATGTTTTCTCTGAAAAATCTGATGTCAGATAAACTTCTGGTTTTCCCTTTCCTCTCACAATTCATAAAGCTGCTGTGTTGAATTTTGGAGGATGTTGGATCTGATTGTCCCTAGTATGGCATTTCACAGCTGTTCTGCTCTGTGTAGAGCACGGCAGGGTGCTCCAGAACACCAGCAAAACACACAGGTATTGGTAATCATCCTTCCTGCAGCATCAGGACTGGAATCACAGAATCCTGGAATTGTCAGATTCTAGAAAAGACCTTTAAGATCATCAAGTCCAACTCTCAGCCCAGCAGCAGCACCATGTTCACCACTACACCATGTACTCAAGTGGCATAGACACAGAATTTATAAACTCTTCCAGGGATGGTGGCTCCACCACTTTCCTGGGTAGTCTGTTCCAATACCTGACAATCCTTTCCATGAATTTCTTTTTCCTAATATCCAATCTAAACCTCCCCTGGCACAACTTGAGGCTGTTTCCTCTCATCCTGTCCCTTGGTACCTGGGAGACACAGTCTATGAATGCAGAGCAAAGCCTCTCTCCATTCTGAATATTTTCATTGCAGAAGGAGGAGAGTCGTATTTTTTTTTTCTTTAAATATTACAAGTAGCTGATTTGCTCAGGATTGAAATTGTACCTTTTTGGTTGAATAAAACGGCTGGTAGGGAAATATTCCATAACAGAAACATAGACAAACTTCTGTGCCTGACTGATGATACTGAGTATAGCAGAGAGGTCACGGGTGCGACCTTCTGGACAAAATGCTGGAGGGGAAGCCTGTAAAAAAAAAAACCAAAACAAAAAACAAAACCAAAGGAAAAAGAAAACACATAGATCAGTGATTTTTTTTTTTTTTACTGCAACTCATTTATGTTTAGATCTGTCAAGTTTTTATTAAAATATCACAAAGCACTTGAGATGGATCACCATCTTTCCTCATGCCTTCCATATCCTGCTGGGTCAGATACTTATTGATGTATTGAGGCTACAGATGATTAAAAGAGACCTACACACTGTTCTTGCCATACAATTTGACAGCTTATGCTGGGTTTATCCCTACCCTTTGAATAGTTCCAGAGAAACCTAAGGAACAAATTATTGTCCACCTGGAACACAAGCAACTGAGCAGGACTGCTGAAGAAACTTTCCTGCTCAATCCTTAAACACTTGACACTCTGTTGTGTTATTTTCAAACATACTTACAGAAAAATAGGTTTTTGTCAAGATTCCATTAAATTCTACTTCCAGAGGATGACTTTTGTTAATATGGGTTGAGTAATTAAGAGGCCAAGGGACTGGGATGGTAGCATTAGGGTATCCAACATCCCAGTAGGTACTAAATGTTTTCCAGAGGTCTTGGGCCAAGCAGCTGCAGTTATACATCACAGCACCAAACTCTTTCACCTGCAAAGAGAGCAAGCTGTGTCACAGACCCAGAAGGAGCCACCTCCAGGGGTTTCTGTAGGGGGATGGAATATAAGAAAATAAAGGTAGTATGGAAAGCAATCTTACCCCTAAAGAGTTGCAGCTAGGCTAATTATTAAAGATTAGGAGCTGCCTGACTTTACCAGGCCACAGCTGCAGCCAACAAGAAGAGTGTTATTAAAAGGGTGGATTGGGTGGCTGAGGGGGAACAGGAACCAGTTGGCTGCTGTGAGAAGGAGGAAGAGTCAGTGCTTGGAGGAGCTGCCTACAAGAAACATCAGGAGGTATGAAACCCTTGCATTAAGGAGGCAACGATATGGAACCTTTGCAATTTAACGACAACAGGTTTCTTTGCTGTTTCTTCTGCTCTGACAATATTTTACATCATTATGATTTTTCTCTGTTATGTGCTTGGACATGAATTTCCTCCTAGATTTCTGAGTATGCAGCAGCAGACGTTACCTGAGATAAAGATCTCCAGTCCATGTTTGCACTACCAATATATACATGTTTCATGTCTACTATCCAGAATTTGCTATGTAACACTCCTCTGGTCAAATGTCCAAAATCAATCTTTTTCACGTGAGCCCCTGAAGAAAGATGGAGAGGGGAAAGAAGAGTTTAGGTACTCTGGAGATGGTTCCTCAACAGCCAGAACACATCTGTGTGTCTGACTCTTACAGGCAGTAATAACAACCAAAATTCACAAGCACTTGTTCCTGGGAACATAGTAACTTGAAAAAAAAATGCAAAATGTGCATTTTCAGAAGATCCTATAGAGCATGGCAACACAGAAAGAAAGCATGAACTAGTGAGCAGATGGTGCTTGTCCAGTGAATCCATTTAAGTACTACATCAGAACAGGCCTTGGAAACCTGGCTTCCCACAGATGCCTTTTTGCAATACAGAAGCTGTGAGTGGATCACTGAAGGGAAGTAATTACCTTTCTCCTCTAAAAGCTCAAGATCCCTTGATTGTGTAGCCAGAGTTGGTGAACTTGCTGCAATGTACAAAGAGACATTCTCTGCGAGTAACCTCTCAAACCTCTGCAGAATATCTTCACCCTGTGTGGTGAATAGTTATTTTTTATATTTTGTGACAGAAGGTGTAGTAGGATATATGCAAGGGCAGTGTTACTAATGGGTACTTCCTTTGAAGAACCCCAGCACAAGGAAGGTCAGAAATTTCATTTATTTCAGCCTAACTTGACTAAAGGAGAAAAGCTGGGGTGTTGCTTCAGAAGAGCATGGAAAACCTTCCTGGATGTGCAGGAGGGGTTTAGCAGTGTCTCTGGGAGACAGACCACACAGCCAGCCTGTCCTCTACCTCATGGACGTGAGGAAAAACAACATCAGACATGCTTGCTGCTGATTTTACCTTACCTGCTTGGAAGAGGAGTCATTGACACCAATGTCCTTCCCAGTGAGAGACCAATAGTAAGAAGCCACATGCACTTTTTCCTGGGCTAGATCAAGCAGTTTTGTCCAGGCTTGGTACAAGGGTTTGGCTGCAGTGCTGTTTATCTCGAAGGGTAAGTCATAAGGAACATTTTCCACAAGTTCAAAGCTGCAATGGCAATTTTGTATTGTGAAGCAAGTGACTGTGACCCCAACAGGACACCAAGTCAGGCCACATGGTTGGCCATGCTGGGTGTCAACCTCCACAGCAAACAAGAGGAGCTGGACAAACAGGCTGGCAGTGCTCTCTACCCCTAGTTTTTGTAGCTGGGCTTATATTGTTGTACAGTGACCTCCCAAATTCAGCAGAATGGTTTCTCAGTAGCCATTCTGAGCTTTTTAATTTTACCGTGCCTAGGATGTGGAGAAAGGCAAACCCCCACGGCTGGGTGTTGCTAGGGTACCCTCTTTGCCCTCTCCCAGCACAGACATTCCCTGTCCCTCTATCCAGCCTCTGAGGAAGGCTGCTCAGCCAGCTGGTCGCTCTGCTGCCACAAAAGGAGGGGACAGAGGAAGAACCGAGCTGGGATGAACATACAAGCACAGCACTGGGAGCTGTGACACTGTCCCTGCTGCCCCTCACCCAGTGCCCAAACAGCACCCCCAAATTAGTGCTCTTCCCTAATTAGTGGCGCTTCATCACTTATGATACAGTGGGAAGAGAATAAAACCCTGCTGATATTATCAGTCCTGTAACAATTTCTCCCTCTGGTGATGACTTGTCCATGTGCCATCTAACCTGACTCACCTGCAGGAGTCATTGCATCTGTTGGTGCCCTCCTCAGTCATTGTGGCTCCTGGGAGATCTCCATAGAGCCCTTCTTCCTCTGGGAGATCTCTGTACAGTCCTTCCTCCTCCACATTTCTGTAAATGCTGACAAGTGCTGCTGCTTCTCCATTACCATCAGCTGTGCTGTCCATGCTCAGGAAGTAAAAAGCCACCAGGACAAGACCAAGGGTCAGAATTGCCCCTAAGATTTGAAACTGGAACAGAACCCACAGGAGAAGATTTTAGTGATCACCAAGACATTGATGCACCAGCTAATGTGCAGGTGAATAAATCACAGTCTCTGAATGGGAGATGTGCTTGCAGCTCCTGCCAGACAGTGTTCTCAGGTGCAGCACTGAAAGGGAGGAACTGCTCAAGGTCTGCTCGGACAGGGCCCTGAGCAGCCTGATGCGGTTGAAGATGGCCCTTCTCTCTGCAGGGGGCTGGATTAGATGACTTTAAAAAGATCCCTTTAAACTAAAATGAGATGCAGTGAGAAGGAACCAAAACTTGTTAAAATTTTACACATTGAAACCCTAAAATCGGGGAATAAAGGTAAACAAAGAGACGGGAGAATAAACTGAAGAAAGGAACTGCTAAAAATAAAAGAAAATCCTGAAACTAAGTGCAAACAATAAAAGCCAATGGGATGACATTATGTGTAGGGAAATGGACCAAAGCTTGCCCAGTTGATCCTCATTGAAATGGCAAGATTTCGTTCCCTTCCTGAAAGGAAGAATTTCCTGAAATTTATTGAAGTCTTGAAATCAGAGAATCAAGTGGAACAAACATTCTGGAGACGAGATATGATCAAATAAAGTGTGATTGGGGGGAAAAACAAAATTTAGAAATGTATTTGTGTTGGTTTATGTGAAGACTGTGATTTAGTTCTATTTTTTGGTTTAATTTTTTTTGTGCCAACATATTAATCCCTTGGAGTTTTTTCCCAAATTTTGTGATTAATTCGACATTGATTAGTTTTATTCTAGCTCAGGACCAATGGACATTCAACAAAATTTCTACCAAAAGCAAAACAGGGAAATTTCTAACACAAGATTAGCTGTTGGATTAAGCCAAGCATTACCATAAAAAGGAAGTTTGTGTTGTCAGGGGAGAAAAAACAGTTCAGAAAGTGTCAGGGGCAGAGAGGCATTTTGTGGTTTCTGAACATGTTCTGGTTTTGTCTTAAACCTCCCTTAATTGAAACTACATAAATCTCATTTATCCATGTGCACAGTATTCCCATGTCACACTCGAGTGTGTTTCTAGTTGGTTTCATTTCACTTTTGCTGCACTTTGATTTTTTTTCCTGAATGTAGATGGAAAAAAAAAGTAGCCTGGCTACCTGGTAGCTTCAGATCTGCAGTCCAGCCACTCACATCCTGAAGATTTTAGCACCAGGCTCTAAATCCTGCCCTGTACCAAGCAGGAAAAGAACAACCAGCCACACGTGCTGATCTATTTCCCCCCAGTAATTATCATGGCTGGCTCCCCATGGCAATTTGTGGGAGCTGGAACCATCCTCCAGCCTCTGATAGGCACCATGGACTTCAGAGCTGAGCTTCCGAGCTCCCAGGCAGGAGCATCAAGTCTGGGGGTGGTCGTGAGGCTGCAGCCATAAATCTGAGCTCCCAAAAGGGCACATGGGAAAACCACACAGAAACCACTTGCCTCTGAAAGTTTCTGTTTCTGTGTAGATAAAGCTCCTTGCTTTTAATCTTCTCTGCTTTTCTCAAAATCTACAATGCTGACATAGATTTCAGGCAGCTATTTGAATAAAATAATAATCTTTAAGCTATCTACTTAAATTTTTGTCCTCTGGCTTGTTCTCCACCTTACCACAAAAAAAAAAAATCTCACTAATTTTTAACAGTTCCACATTTCATCACATGAACATGTTAGTAAGACTTAGGTTTTAGAAGATATTTCTAAGGTAAGAAATCTATTTTGCAGTCACATCATGGCTGTCACCATGTTACACACTGTGATGTCCAGGTACTCTGGGCATCTGAATAAATAAATACATGAATAAATGCTGTGCCAGTGGTGGAAGTGAGGCTGTTTGTATGAGTGTGGTTTCCCTGTCCTGAGCCAGACAGAGCTGCAGGATTTATCTCCACATTACTCCCTCTGGGCAAGGTTTGATCAGTCTACCGGATAAATCAATGAGGGTTTTGTCACTCACTTGTTTACAAATGGGATTGACGCCTACACAGTTTTCTAAAATGGCCAATAAAATAATTCTCAACCTGTTATTTCTTTTCTGAAATGTCAGCACAATCTCAGCTCTTGTAAGCAAATGTGGTGTATCCCAATAATTACCGTTTTGACGTCTTTTTGATTGTTCACGCCTAATTTCATGTTGGAGGACTCATCAAACATCAGGGATGTTTTTAATGCTTTTTTCACAATCTGAAAAACAGAAATGTATGCAAGGGGAAAAATAAAGCTTTATGATAACATTTGTGTACAGCCAATTACAGACAAAAAGTGCAGGTTACTGCCACTGCTTTACACAGTGCTCTGAGATTTGAGTATGGATCCGTGCATCATCCTCCCTGTATTATGGGTCTTGAGTGACATTAACAGATTCCAAAGTGACAGAGAGACATGTCCCCACTGTTTTCCCTCAGTGCTCTCTACACACAAAAATCCCTGCAGTAATTAATGTGTAAACAACTGCATCACTGCCTCTACCAGCCATCCTTCAACACCCACTTTTGTCCTGTTGCAAGAGAACATATTTGCCAACAAGCAGTAATTAAATGCAGAAGCAGTGGGTGATGGTGTGCCGAGCATCAGCCTCATGCTGCATGTGACTCTGTCAGGCTTCTGCTGTCTTCCTGTGCCTGTTGTCTTCAATGCCAGCATCCCTTCCAGAAGTGACTCTGTTAAGGGGACAGGGACCAGGCTGAAATACAAACTCCCCTTCTCCCCTGCTGCAGTCATGACTCTAGAAAATAAGTTATCTTTTTTTCCTTCTCAGGCACTGTTTCTCCAATCTTTTGTTACCACCAGCAGAGGCAACCATAAGAGCAAATACCAAAATATGCCAATACGACAGCAGATGGCCAGACAGGGGGAGTTGGCACTTGCCTATTTTACCTCCTCAAAAGCCTGACACATGCCCAGTGGGTCATGAATCATCCCTGCACTGGCAGAGGTGAATTTACCCCACAGGAGCCTGATGACACTTTTCATTCTCAGAAGCACAAAGCAGATCCTGGGGTGCAGCAGATCTCAGAAGGTGCCACCAGATGATACCACCACCTGTCCAGTCCCAGAATGCCTGCTTCTGACCCCTGAGCCCCTGGGCTTTTGTGGCCTGGAGGAGGAACCTGCTGCGGTGGTACTGGGTGGGGAGTTGCTCTGTGGCTGGCCAAACAAGGTTTATGTAGGAAGGATCCTGCCAGACTTGTCCCATCCATCTTGCCATGTGTTCTCAGCTGTTGTCACCTGAACCGGGTGGGCTCACGGTGTCTGCCCTCCCCCAGCAGCAAAGCAGCATGGCCATGCACATTCCCTGCTGCCTCCAGCTCCTGCCCACTCCTCCTTTCTGTATGGATGCTGCAGCTGCATGGAGCAGGCAGGGGTTGGGCACAGCCCCAAAGGCTTCCTCAACTCACAGGTACTGGTGGGACTGAACCAAAGAGGTGGAGGATGGACAGAAAGACAAGGGAGGTGGGTCTGAAACAGACTTGTGGAATGCAGAGAGGGATGTGGAAAGGGAGGGCCTGTGGTAAAAGAGCAGAGAGAGAGAATGACAAAGATGGAAAAGGTGGGGAGGGAAGAAAAGGTACAAACACTCCTGCTTAAAAGCATACTGGAGCTGCATAGAAGAAAGCCCTGTTTCCATTTCTGGACCTGCTTGTTCCTATCAGCTGCAATCACTGTAGCAGGGCCCACTTCCTAAAGCAGTTTTACTCACACTTTTCACTGTCACTTCCTTTTGCTGCCCCAGGCTCAGCTGCAAGCTTTTCCACTAGAAATAGTCACAAATGCTGGCAGGTAAACATCCATTCTCCCAGCCCTGGAGAAATGGAGTGGCTGCCAGCAGTGAAGGACAGTCGGCCATTCCCATAGCTCTGAAATCCCAGTTCGTGTTTTCAGCACAGTATAAAGACCCACTGTCTTACCCCAAAGAGCTGACAGCCCAAGCAGATGGGGGGATATAACCCACCACACAGAGAAAGGTGTGTGACAGCAACACACGTGAGAGGAAGGGGTCACATTGCAACCCAGAAATCTTAGTGGGAAGAAAGGGAAGAGAAACAAGAGTGAGGATGTGAAAGACCTGGGTAGAAAGTGAGGCAGAGGTATTTTAAAGGAGGAGAAGAAAGGCATCTGACAAACAGCAGCAGCCGTTCAGGCTGGGCCAGGAGAGCCCACTGAGGCTGCAGGTCACACTGCACAGCTTGTGGCTTTGGCACAGCTGTCCCAGTGAGCTGGGCTGGCCAGGAACAAGCACCACAAATGCTTCTCATCACAGAACTGGAGCTGAGAGGGGTAGAGGTGTCCCTCTGGCTCCCTTGTCCCTCTGGCTCCCTTGTCCCTCTGGCTCCCCAAGTCCCGTCCGGTGACCCAGGCAGTGTCTTGGTAAGAAGCTGCAGGTGTCAGTGCTATGAGAGCCACGTGATGGCCTCAGAAGGATGGAGCTTACCAGAAACAACTTGTTTCACTTCTCTTTTTCAGCAACAGTTACAAAATGTCTTCCAAAAGCAAAGTTTTTCTTAAAATACAAAGGTGAACAGATTTTGTATGTGCTGTGATAGAATCATCTACCATTCTGTTCAAACAAAGCCCTTCCTGATGTTTTTGATTGGTGATGGATTGAAGTCCCACCTGCTGTACAGAAGTTGTGAGAACTGCTCTAAAACAGTTTAATTTTCAAGAAGGGAAACATCACAGACACAACCAGAATTCCTAAGAATAATATTGTAGCTAGTCAGCAATTAACCACAGCTCCCTCAAAGCTTTCAGGGCTCTGCCAGGTGCCAGTTTCAATGACTGAATGAAGTTCATCCAAGAGCAATAAATACAAGCACTACTTAGCATTGCTGCACACCAGCTAATGCCAGTCTGCTGAGTACCCACAGGACACTGCTGTTTATAACATTAAGGTTCCTTTCTCCTTGCCTCCGAAATACCTCTTGGTACTTCTTTTCTCCACCAGCAACAAAATTGTGTCAGACTTTGAATTTCAAACACAAGAATGTGATTTTTCACTGTACCAAATCCTCCCCAGGAGCTGTCTGAAGTTCCTCAGATGAACAAGGTGCACTCATCTCTCCATGGCCCCCCCAGCTCTCTCAAGATGAAGACAAAGGTACTTACCATCCTGGGAGGTCTCCTCCTGTGTGGATATCCCCCTGTATTCTGATTCCTTGTGTACAAAAGGCAATGCTCATGCTCTGTCAGCACATTTGTTTAGGGTTCTTCTGGTGTTTTTCCCCTCCTGCTGTAGATCACTTCCTCTTAGACACTGAGTTTCACAATGTGTACTGACAGGGTGCTGAGTTATCCTCCAGTTGTTGTGACCCAGTACTTAAACTCTGGGTCCTGATCTTCGCATGTTTGCCATAACTTGTTCTGTTGGATGGCAAAGCTCCCACTCAGTGGTGGAAAGTCAGAGTCCACATCAGCATGAGAAGACACTGCTTGGAAGGGCTGCTCAGCTTTGGTGCTGTTACCAGCCCAAACATGGCTCTATTTTCACTGCACTATTCTTAACCAGAAGCTTCATTTTAAGCAGACAAACAAACCATCCAAAACAACCTCTCTACAAAGTTCTTTTTTTTTTGAAACCACATTTGTGCTTGGACAAACACAAGGGAGCAAGGCAGCTCCTTTGAAACAATGCAGCCCTCATCCTGAACATGTGGCATTTGGAATTTGCAGTGATGCTCTTCAGGGGTTATATCTGACATTGAGCTTGGGGCAGCTTCTAAGAAACTATGCCTTCTATAAAAATCCAAAGGCTGCGCCTTAGCTGACACAAATTCTGGGAATGCTTCTGTTTTCCTCCAGGCAGCCTCTTGTTCCTGCTGAACCCAAGGATGCAGTTCCCCGGTGCAGTACCAGAGGAAGGATGCTGTAAGGAGTCAGTGGAGAGACAGCTTGGAACATGAGGCTTTGGCACACCTTGTACTAAGCTGCTGAAGATGGAAAAAATAAGGAGCCAGAGGATAGGTCGGGTACAACAGAAAGAGGGCTTTCCATGGGAAACTGCAAGTGCCATGAGTCCTCTGCTTCCCTCAAGACCAAAACACAAGTATGAAGTCAAAAAAGCCCAAAAAGTAATTAGTGGAGCAGATAGGACACCCCTCTGCCCAGACACCTCACTCCTGAATTTACTGCTGTGCACAGATCACTTATCATGGGCCATCCCAAATCTCTGGATTTACAAGAGGACTTAAAAACAAAGCAAAGGCTGCTGCTGTCCCTGTAGATCTGAGTTACCAGAAAGCTGGAAGCAGCATCTGCAGCCAATGAAAAGAGCTCCAGAGACCCGCCCCTGCTAAAGGCCCAAATCACCCCCAGGAAGTGTCCCTGGCCCTCAGATGACTTCAGAGGCTGAGCATTCCAACTAAATATTTCAGCTAAGCTCCTGCTTGTGTGCAGGACTGGAATCCTGGCATGAACTGTGTCAGATAAGTCACAAAAGCTCCCACTGACTTTGGGATCAAACCACACAGGCAGCAGCACCTTTTGAAAAGTTTGGGATTTATCATTTATCTCTCCAGCATCACAAGTTCAGTTTAAGAGGGTTGTATCAGAGGAAGAGCAGCTCCCAGGAAAAGGAATTTTGCCATCTCTCAGATAAATTCATCCACTCCAGCTTCAAAATCCTGCTTTCCTTATCTGACCTCACATACCAGCCCACCCATTCTGCATTTCTGATCTTGCTAGCAGTGTAGCTATGACAGCTTCAGGATGGAAGGGGATGTTCAGAATAAGCTCCTCTTGTTTGGAATCCTGGCATGAACTGTGTCAGATAAGTCACAAAAAGCTCCCACTGACTTTGGGATCAAACCACACAGGCAGCAGCACCTTTTGAAAAGTTTGGGATTTATCATTTATCTCTCCAGCATCACAAGTTCAGTTTAAGAGGGTTGTATCAGAGGAAGAGCAGCTCCCAGGAAAAGGAATGCTCTGTATTCCTCCTCTTTGCCAGCTCTCGAGCCACTTGCAGCACTGATAAATTCCACTGTCCTCCTCCACTCCAGCTTGCAAAATCCTGCTTTCCTTATCTGACCTCACATACCAGCCCACCCATTCTGCATTTCTGATCTTGCTAGCAGCGTTGTAGCTATGACAGCTTCAGGATGGAAGGGGATGTATGGGTAGAATATGGTTCTGTTTGACCAATTCATGCAGCTGGGGGGAGGAAACAAAAAAAGAATAGTGAGTTCTAGAGCAAACAGGAAATTTTATTTCTTCTTCCTCTTCCCCATCTCTCAGAGAAGGCTCCTTCTACCAGTTGCTCTGGTTGACTTGCCACCATCCCACACAGAATAAATTCATGTATAATACAATAAATGCATATACCTCTTGCTGTATGGTTGGGTGGCACTCTGTGGTTAACATAATCCCTCTAAAAATCACGCCTGAACTTCCAGTTTGTTACAGGATGCATTAAAAGATACAGTGGAGGAGCTTTTTCTGCCTGTGTGGGAGGTTTGCTAATAAGAAACTGCCAGTTTCATGCATCCTCATCTCTGAGAGCTAATTATAGACAAAAACACCAGTACCACTGCAGAGATTACTACAAAACTGCACTTTCTGTTTCATGAGAACAAGGCTGGGCTCCAAATACCAACAGCTGACAGAAGGATGGGAGGCAGGAGTAGTCAAGGTCTGAAAAGAAAAGTGCTCTATTCATACTTTGTGCCAAAAGATTGTATACTTAAATTAGCTGGGAAGGTGGGGGTGGGGAACCAAAAGAAATTATTTCAGGTTTAGAACTGGGAAGTGACTCAGCTGACAAGCCATGGGAAAATTTCAAAGTCTAAATAAAATTGTGATTTGTTTGGAAGTATTTATGAAGATTTACTCAGTTTCTACTTTTTAAAATATTTAGTAAATTCACTAAGATATCTGGTCATGGACTTGAAACATTTAACTTGAAATATATAACTTATTTGGAATAATTTTATTCAGCCTAAAATTAAATAATCCATGCCTGCCAGACATGTTTTGTTTAGAAAAATATTTCAGGGGAAAACAAGTAAAGCTGTGATTCATATAGCACAAGAGATTGCAGAATCCTTTGCTCAGTCTTGTCACTCATCTTTTGTAGCACTCAGCCTCCAGTCACACCTGGGAAAGATGACTTGCAAGTATTAGGAAAATGCTTCAGTGTATGCTGTGTTGAATGTATTTTCTGTTATGAAAATGATACTCCTCTTATCTCTGCGGTTATTGCTGCTGCTGAAACAAAACCTCACCCAGACCTCTGGATCTCCTGTTTGGGAAGTGTCTGCAGGTGCCAGGTGTATTTTGTGGGTTTTGGTAGGTTTTTTCCTCCCTGTGATTTGAATGTTGACAGAA
Source organism: Emberiza elegans (assembly GCA_024865655.1). Classification (NCBI taxonomy): domain Eukaryota; kingdom Metazoa; phylum Chordata; class Aves; order Passeriformes; family Fringillidae; genus Emberiza; species Emberiza elegans. The sequence continues at coordinate 34,764,061 of JALJVW010000139.1, forward strand.
GCATTTAGTGTTGGACAAACCCTTTCTGGCACCAACTCTTTTGGCAAGCACAGTATTTCCAGTATTTTGCTGTTCAGAGGAGAAAAGGCTTAATCAGGGTAGAGTCCTAATGAGTGCTACTTTCTTATACTCACTGTTCTTGGCTTCTCTTGCTCTGCCCATGTCACTCACAGAGCTCAGCAGCCAACTCACTGCATTAACACCTTTTCTAGGTAACTGCACAGGGGAGTGTGCAGGTGCGTGCTGGTGCTCAGAGTCTTTGCAGGGGTGCATCCAAATGGCTGCACCCCATTAAGGAAAGCAGCACCCCTGAAGGCAAACTGCTGCCCCACACCAGCCCCATCTCACCGGCTGACACCAGCAGGGCTTTGCTCTTTGTTGGGGAAGATGAAACAGGAAAGCCTTATAAATATGATTGCCTGGCAAGACTTTGAGAATACAGAAACTATAAGTGAGATTGAATTGAAAGCAAGCTTTGAGATACCTCAGTTATTGAACAACTGGATAACAATGGTATGGCCAGCTGAAGGTAATCCCCTTTTGGTGAAACAATACCCTCTACTTGCAGACAGGCCCAAGGGTCAGAGCAGACCCTACAGCTTGGCAGAAGGGGCCCAAAGAGGAGTTTTTAGGGTTTAAAATGTAACACAGTATGGTAATGTAATGATTCCTATAGGCTGTATGTAAATGCTATAGGATTTGTATATGGTACTAGATTGGTTAGTGAGAATTAGAATATTCAACACAGAAGATTTATTGTATTGTAATGGGAACATCACTCTCTTATCCTTTTTTACTCCCTTACTCTGTTACCCTCCCATCCTCTCTCCCCCTCTCTTCTCTCGGGCCTGCTCCGAGCTGTGGCTGTGGCTCCCAGCAGCTCCCACCCAGCCCCCTGCAATAAACCCCAAATCCCCAGGCCCCAGACCCTCTGCAATAAACCCCAAATCCCAGCAGGGCCCTGCCCCCAGACCCTCTGCAATAAACCCCAAATCCCAGCAGGGCCCTGCACCCAGGCCCTCTGCAATAAACCCCAAATCCCAGCAGGGCCCTGCACCCACCCAGCAATAAACCCCTCTGCAGGGCCCTAAGGCCCTCCCAAATCCCAGCAGGGCCCTGCACCCAGGCCCTCTGCAATAAACCCCAAATCCCAGCAGGGCCCTGCACCCAGGCCCTCTGCAATAAACCCCAAATCCCAGCAGGGCCCTGCACCCAGGCCCTCTGCAATAAACCTCAAGTTCCACGACCTGGCTGCAGAGATCTCTCATCTCCGTCCGCTCCGACTGTGCTACCCCCCAACGCTCCTACAGCTCTTCAAAGCCCAAGGATGTCCTCGCTGTCCTGGCTCTCCACCATCACATGGGCAGAACCCAGCAGACGAGGGTCTACTGCTGGATCTTCACACAACATCCACAAAAAAAAGAACCTGTCTCCTCCAAAGAATTAAAAGTTTTGTTCTGAGAAAGGATCCTGAAACCCTGCTCAAGGCAAAGTGTTCTGGTGTTCCCTGCTGTGCACATGTGGAAAACCAGGCTCTATTTCCCAAAGCAGCTGAGGATGCTGGAGAGCCAGGCTTGCAGCTGAAGGCTCAGCAGGAAGATGCACAGAGGAGATCATTACTTTTCCCATCTATCCTTTGTTTTTTAAATTCTAGCAGCTTTCATTATGTTGCAAATAGTTTTGGCTACAGTTCCACTGCCTCTTATGTTTATTCAGTCAAACAGTTAAAAATTAATGAAGTGGGTGCACTATGGATTTCAAAAGGGCCCTTTGCACAGCATCCCAACTCAAACACTGCTCCATACTGTCAGGGAAGCCTGGGGAGAGCAAGATTGTCAGTGTGTAATGCAGCCCTGCATTGTAGGCAACACAGAAACCTCTGCAGACACAGCACACAAAGCTTCAGAAGGCTTTTTAAGAGAGACATAAGATTTATTAGTTTTTTAAACAAAAAATCCCTCCCTAAAACTTTTCAATGTAAAAGATTTCTACATACAAGTATCTGATGGAAAGGTAACCAGGAGATGGAAAATCTCCCAGTGATTCTAGTTGGGGACTAATATTTTCTTCCTCTTTCTGTTTTAGTTGCTGCTGGCAAGCAATGCCATGTTTTCATCAGCTGCATGTGTTCTGCTCCCTACAGGAGCTGTGCTAATGCAGAGTCCCACGTGGCACCAGGCAGGCTGGGGGAGGCTGATGGCAGTGCAGAGAAGGAGGAATTAACATTATTTCTAAAGTGCCAGGAAAGATGCAAAGCTCAGACAGAACTGCAGGAGGGAAGGAGGACACTGGTGGAATGAAGGAAAACATAAAAAACTATTTCACAGACACACAAGCTATATATATATAAATCTCTAAAAAAGAGAAATAAGCCTAATAATGTATCTGCAATCACATAGCTCCAGGGGAATGATCACTTCCAGGCTGGATTCAACCACTGTGTTAATCATGGCAATGACATATAACAGCACTAAAAATTAAATAAAGTATCACCATACAATACTGAGGTATGCTACCTTCACATTAGAGGGACTTAGGGACTTAAACCCCAGAGGCTCTGGGGGAATAAGGGGACTCCTGCTCTTTGGAGAGGGATCTGCCCAGCCATAGGTGCCATAGGACTGATCCAGCCATGCTGAGTCTCTAGTTGCTGACAATTCTGTCATTTTACTGCACCTAACACCAGTGAGAACAGGCAGTTGAAACAATCCATCCACCAAACACACATCCTCCTCCAAATTAATGCACAACATGCAGCATCACTGTCACATGATAAAAGAATGATTTATTAGAGCAACTTTATGATAAAATTATATAAAATAACAATTTGGTTTTTTAAAGACATCCACAATATCACCTTGAAACAAAATGTACAGATACTGCCTATAATCCAAACAAAAATAAATTACCGTTCAAAAAAAACACAACAAACCAAAAGTGGAAAGAAATCAGGGCAGAAGAAACAAATCAAATATACACAGCATTTCAAGAGGGTGTGGAAAAGAGAAAGTCATTAATCGATTCAAGTTATACAAACGTGTTTCAGCTTTACTCTCAGACAGCTCAGCTTGCATTTGTGTTGCATGCAAATGGAATGATCCAGTGAACAGTTCAGAACAGCAGAATCAGCAGCATAACAACAGCAGAGAGTGAAATAGGCACAATTCAGCACGGGGCACATTGAAAGTGAACAGGTAGTTCTGTCTGGTCTTTGCAAAAGTTATACACATTTACCAACTTCAAAAATAGCAAGTGTGATCTGCAAAACAAGAAAAAACTAGCAGAGTCTTGTACTTAAATACTTTACACCTTTTTATCTTTTTCTTTTTGTCTCCTTTTTTGTCAGTAGGCTGTATGTAAACATTCCACTAATTGTACCTTTACTAAAATACTCAAAGATGATGCAGAGGTTCTTTCCTTCTGGAGCACGACCACAACATGACACCACCACAGATCCAGCTGGGTCCTCGCTCCCAAAGCTCCTACACACCCTCACAGGAATTTACATTCACCCCATCAGAACAGACTAGCAGGATTTTACATTTGAAAGCGTCGAACTGAAAAGTTTTCAAGTATAGTGGAAGAGCTGAGGGCTGGGATTTTGGAAGGTGCTCATGGCATCAAGTACCCAAAGCATATGGAAACCCCAAAAGGACCTGAGCACTTGCTTCCCCAAGACTTCAAAAATCCCACCCTTGGTTACATTGCTTTAGTCAAACACAAAACACACAAAAGCAGTGGCCCAGGAGTGACACACAGGGCAGTGCCAGCCCTGCCAAGCTCAATGCAGGGCCCATCCCCAGCTCACAGGAGCAGCAGGAATCTCGTGCACTGATCCTGGGCCCCCCAGATACACCACTGCACATGGGGCAGGTTCACATTGGAGTCACACAGGCATGGTGCCATGGTTGCATACAGTACTGCTTGTAAGAACCAACAATCAGCAAAGGAGTGGATAGCTCTTTGGCTTATCTGGAGCAGACAAGTGCAAACCACAGTACTTCAGAAGCAGTGAACACAAGAGAAAATATATTGCGTTTCATCGTTGACTAGCAAAACCTTTTCAAATGCAAAGATCCAAGAATGAGCATTGTGTCAGGACACAGAAGCATTTTACAGTTTGGCTGAGTCACAAATAAAACAAATCAAGCTGTGCATCCTCCCTGCCTTTACACACTCATTTCCAAATTATCAAGAGACACTGATTGTTGCATCCTCATTAGTCACTTGAAGAGGTACTGTATTTGCAGGTTGTTTTAATTGATGCAAGGTGTCTGTGGGCTTGCTCTCTTCTAGTTCAGAACAGAGCAACCAAGGGAGAAAAATCCCTCCCTGATGTGTTCAAGAATCAAAGAATCAAGCAATTTTCAAGTGAAAGTAAACAGAAGTCCCATCAAGGACACATTGCAGAGAAAACAGAATCCACTTGCGCATAGCCATGAAGATGTGGAAATAACAAATAATCAGAGAAGTCAGATTTATGTCTTAGTAATTCACTTGTTTCTACAGCAAAACTGAAACTAACAGCAACACCTTATCTGTGAAGGTCCTTTTGACTCCTAGTGAGTTGGGGTAGCACCTGGTCAGTTCAAACCCTAACTATGAAGGGCTTGAAAAACTGTGTTTCATATGTCAGGAATGATACCACCACTTATGATATTCACCAAGGACACAGTCAGGTATTTCAAAAAAAGACAGATCAGAATCAACGACTGAGTTAACACATTCAGATAGTGCGTATATTACAGGCAGAACAACATCAAGGGCAAATTCTTTTTATTCTGCATTCATCTACGTGAAAACCAGCAGATTTCTTCGTGGAAGGGCATCTCCACACAAGCAGATGAGCTTATAGCCTACTGGAAATCTTGGAAGGATATCTGCACCTACTATTTACCAGCCAGCATCTTGCAGGCTCAAAAATAAACTAATGACGTGTTGATGTACTCCCATTTTTGGGGCTGATCTTGTCTCTGCTGAAATGGATTAAATTTCCTGGTTCCACCAGGAAAGCAATCACCTTCTTCACTAGTAAGGTTAAACGCTTTGTGAGCATCGTGAGCATCCCTATTTATTTAAATTATTTTAACAGGTTCCCACAGTTACAACATCCTAGCAGAAAAGCTCAGGTAACTACTGAAGCTAACTAAGGAATCCACTACTCACCCCAAAATATAGAGTCAGCACACAAGAAGCAGTCAAGCTGGGGAAACCATTTTCACTGGTTTAACTACATACTGTATGAGGGCAAAGTGGAACTCATCTGCTCACCTTTCCCAGTAAATGTATCCTCCACAGCTACAAAAGAATTTCTTTACCTGATTACTATTTGTTGACCTGGAAGAATGAAAAAGGAATCGATACAAGACAGAAGAAACTGGGAGCAAACACATCTGGAAAAGATCCCCTCAAAACCAAAATTTTTGCTCTGAAAGCAACAAAAATTGCTTAGTGTTTTGCAGTTTAACACAAAGACAGAATATAAACCCCAACTTTTGTTAAATAAGAAATTGCTCAAACAACTGTACACAATCCTTAGTGTTTCTAGGATTATAATGGACCAAAAATTAAATCCAGAGACAAAAATCCCAAATGTACCAATACAAGTGCTTGACACTGTTGAATAGTTTCCGAGGAACACCACAATGGTGGCCTTCACAAGCACTTTTGCATTGAAAAAAAAATTCATAACAGAATTAGCCATAAAGGTGGAGCTACATTGAAGCCATTATTTTTTCAGTGCTGTCAAGTGATTGCACTAGTTCACAGCAACTGTGTAATTGAGTTTATTCCATGAGCCATTGGAACAGATGGTTTTCTTTGCAATTGGGTAATTGCAAACATCTTAGTCTTTGGCCCAGCCAAGAGCATTTGTAGCTCATTACGAAAAGACTGTATATTTAAAAAAGAAAAGCAGCTTAAAGACAGCATTTGTACCAAAATCATGAAAATTTGGCAAGATAAATTGTAAAATGTAACTTTTTGCACCTACCCCAAACTTTGGGTCTGAAAGATAATCAAAAATAGTAGGTGTATCGGTAGTCTTTACATTCATACCATTATTAACTTTTATACTTTCCCAAGAGAAAAAACAAAAGGGTTTATTCTGTCTTGTTTTGGTTTTTGGACTGAAAAACAGATGCACAACTTCAGTGTGGCTTCTTTTTTATGACTGCTGAAAGGAAATCTTACACAACTGCAAGTAAAGGTTTCTCTCAGAAACCCATGATATTGCACAATTGTTCTGTTGGATTTGCAAGTTGATTCCAACAGAGTTGTAATGCTTCACTTGTACACTTCAAAAAATTCAACCAAATAAAACCCAAACAAATATAGTACCAAAAATGTGTGGTTTTTTTTTCAAATTGAGCCTCATTACAACTTAATAGTTATAAACAGGCCAATGCAAGAGCACTTTAGCCTCAGCAGTATTGAATGGAAATACGCAAAGCCTGTTTTCTTATGGCACACTGGAAGAATAAATGAGTAATTTAGTAAAAATCAGTTTGCCTCTGTGCTGAGTATGTGCTGCTCCACAGTGCTAGTCTTGTTTAAAAGGCATACACAGACTTTCCATTCACCCTCACAGCATAGATTTTTCTTTTTTGTGCAACATGTTAGCAATCTAAAGAACTGCTCCACACAAACTGTCCACAAACCACTCATACACAATACTAATGCAACAGTAGATTACAGCATAACAGCAATATAAAATATTGTATCAGATCACGTATTTCTCTCCATCTGGAATGAAATTCGAATCTTGCAAGCTAGAAGACCCACAGTTCGATTTCTGAGCGTAGTTTCTCATCTGTGCTAGGGACAAAGTCTCCAGTGTGGACCCAGAATTGTTAGCAGTCCTGACTTTAGTGGCTGTAGATTGTTTAGCAGCAGAAGATGCTTTGTTACTGGCAACTATATCCAAGTTTCCAGTAGGGTCAATGATAGCGTTTATGACTAGGGAAAATAAGAAAGAGACATCAACACATTAGCAGCAGTCAGCAAAGTTTCCAAACAGAAGTTTGCTGCCTTCATTTTGAAGGCAGTAGAACTGTAAGCAGTACTTTTGTTCATCTTAGTCAGGTTATTTTGCTCATTAATACCTTCAGGTCTAAACAGCTTTAACAAGCAAAACCTCAGATGTGGACTCTCAACTTTCTTGTTAAATTGGAAAAGACAAACTACAGCAGCTAAATGGCAAGCTTGTAGCAGGAGCCCAAAATGATGCCTGGGTGTTTTTACAGGCCTTTATTAGGCTTTTAGATGACGCAAGAGCTTGTCTTGTTTTTCCTAGTGCAGAGATCTATGTGCAAAATTAATGTCCAAAAAGCACAGCTTTATTGGCTGAAAGAGCTGTTAAATATTATTTCATCAGAACAGTCCTGCACCATTTTATCTTATGGGAATATGCTAACTACCACAAACAAAGCATTTCCATAGCAACAGCTTCTACATTTCAATAGTAAAAAAATTTCCTAAACCAGGCAGTATAAGATAAAATCTACTGTTAATTCCCTATGCATTCATCAGACAGCACTGTGGTAAATAACAGCCTGAACTTCTGCATTTCTCCTTTCCCAGCTTTCACTGACAAATCAGGCCAACAATACTTTATTTCATGCAACTCTAGTGGCATTTGAGAGACAACAGGAACATTTTAGATGACCAACCTTCAAGCTGTTTTTGAACTCGCCTGAGCTCCTTCAGGATAGAACTGATTTCCTAGAAACAAAAGCATCAGAATGGAAAATTAAGCAACAAAGTACTCGAATGACACAGGAATCTAGTCTCACTGCTTCTGCATTATCTCATCAAGAAGATTCAAAGTCAGGCCCAACCTTGCTCGTCTACCAGAAAAGCTGCATTGAGGGGCATTTGCTCAGTGCACAGGGAGTCTGCTCTGCACTGTGTCACTACTACAGCACCCCATTCACAGCCACAGGGGCTTTTAGACATGAAATGCTGCACCTGTACAAAGACTCCTCCTTAACATGAAATACACAAAGATATTTATAAACTCAACTCCTAGACCAGACAGGGTATTTGGCCACATTTATACTGCTGCAGCACCAAGCTGCACAGGTCTAGCATGAGGTTGTTTAGCATTAATTATATTCACCAGGTCCATTACTGCACTGAAATCCTTACTGACAATCCCCTTCAAGGACAATGAAAGGCCACAAGAGCACAAGCACCATCCTGAGGCTGAATCACCTGAGTGAATGCACCCTGAGGTGGATTTTTACTGCCTTAATATCAAACAGTTCCAGGTGAAGAAAACAAACATTCATGAGAAACACCTGTCTGCAACTGAAGCTGAGGCAACCACATGGCAGGTGACCCTTTGGTAAACGTTTAAATGAGGCCTAATGACCCTGAACTTCAACATCTGTTAAGAAACCCAGTCTTTGAAGATCATTTGCAAAGGAACTGGGAAAGGGTTTGGTGAAACAAAACCGCAGAAGGAACTCACTCTGTGACACTTCAAACAGTAACGAAATCCAGCAGTTCAACATATGAAAATAGACCAAAAATTTCAGAAATGGATTTGAGAAGGGTCAGAGATTGTTGGTTTGGTTTCTTACAAAGCTTTCATGGATCAAATCTTTAGTATTTCACTGGTTTGCATGGACTTACTTTGTTTGATGTTTTCAGAATTGGCACTTCATTTTCTGAATTGATTTTGGCCTCCATTTCCTCCCAGGTCTTTTCTGAGTTTTGAAACAGAATCCTGTAATACAAAAAGTAGAGCAGATCTTAAAATTGCCATCAAAAGACTTCTTGTTTAAAAGACTTAATTATCACAAGATGTGGCAACAAAAGACATTAGTGGATTAGCAGCTGGATAAAGCTCCTTTCAGCTGATTTAGGAACAATCCAAAGTCCTTCCCTCTGATGTCTCTAGAGCAACAACAAACTTTGAAAAGATTTCACAAGCTTGGTAACATTGCATATTTACAAGAGCCTTGTAAAAAGAGACAATCCACCAGTTTTCTGCTGTGTCTCCTGCATAGGCAGCATTTCAAAGTCAAGGCATCAACAGGCAAATCCATCATTAAAATTCCAAAGGCCAAAGACATGAGGAAAAGTGATAGCAAATAATCATATTACCTCTGGTTCACTACACACACACAGTTTCCTATATGTAGATTCCCTGCACCTTGATTACAGAACTTTCCCAGACAACAGTACAATATCTTCCATAAGCAGGAAGTCAGCACACTCACTAGCAAGTCAATATTTCAGGCCAGGGACAAGTTACTTACTTCATTTTTTCAGCGAGGTTTTCTGTATTTTCACGGATTGTATGTGATAACTGGGACACTGGGTTCAACATCAGATTGTCAAAGATTACCTAAAATATGAGGACAGATTGGAGAACTTTTAGCAAAAGCAGCATATTACAAAACAGGAAATTTTTTGTACAGTAAATCATCTCCACTGAAACACCTTTGTTTGTGTGGATGATACTTGAAGTTCAAGGAAGATGAAGATAACGCGTGGCTTTATTGCAGCACTTTGGCAAAAAGGTTAATACCAACTTGTTCAGACTTTTTCTAGAGACAGAGACAGAGCTGTTTGCAGTAACATAAGCATTTAAGCATTTCTGAAAGAACAGCACTTAGGACTTTCCACACCTCACAAAAAACTCCCCAAAAAGTCAAATCATAATGCAAGAAGCCCCACAACCAGTTGAAACTACCTAACGTGACACATATGAGTTCAAATCGCCGTCACAGCCAGGTATCCCACCACGTTACATTCTGCTTTATTAAAAGTAACAACAAAATACTATCAAACCCCAAATATTCAAGTCCTATGGCTTATCAGAGCCTCCAGGTTTCTGCCAGGAAAGCCCACACCAAGCTGGGGGCACTCTGAAGCTGCTCCTTTTATCCGGCCTTGGCACTTTTCTACAGGAGAGGAAGGAATTGCTTCAAAGCAGTGACAGGACAGGATCAGTTCCAGCGGCTCAGCCCACAGCCCCCTGTATGTGCCTGTGTGAGTCACACTCCACCTCCAGAGTGGCTGTGCTGGAGCCAGCTCTGCCCCCCTGAAGCCTCCCTGGAGCCTCTGCCCAGCTCTTCCTTCCCACCACAGCTGGCAGGCAGAAAGCAAGCGGGAGCAACAGCCGGTGCTGGATCAGCAGCTTTCCCCTCCTCCCGGCACCATCACCTCACTACAGCCCTCATCCCAACACCATCCCCAGCCTCAAGTGCAGGCCAGGCTTTCCCAGCCTTTAGCATCACCCCAGTGATTTGCAGGTCACCCTGCATGTAACATTGGAGGGAGCAATGCTCAGACTGCAGGCCAGCTGTGCCACCAGTCACACATCCCCCTCCCAAGGTCCAGATCCTGCCACTGCTGCTCCATGAGCAGCTCTAGCCAGGATGCCAGCTGCAGAACAGTGCCATTAAACTGTCAGTGCTCCAGATTTCAAAGTTGAGATGTTTGAGTTCTTCTCTCAGACAGCAGTGAAATAGCCTAAGAAGGCTCTGACACTGAATGTGTGCCCCCCAAAAACAGGTGACCAAGCCTCAGGTTTTACTGGCATTTTACCTAAGAGAGGAAACTTCCAGTCAATACTGGCAAGAGGGGTGGTTCTGTTCCTCTTTTTTCTTTTTAAACACTGTTTCTATACCCACACATACCCACACATCAGGGCTGCTGAGAAGTGTGGGTTTGGGTTTTTTTTGAGCAGCCTCCTTTGGCAGCTTACAAAGAACAAGAAGATGTACAGCAGCTTAAAACCATGTCATATATAAAGTAAAGAAAAAGGTGGCCTGCCTCCTCACGGTTTCTTGTCCTTGTTTTTCTTGAGGGATCCTCTTCTCTATTATCGTTCATATTTTGGTCAAAATCCTTCAGTTCCACTGATCCCGGAGGCACTTTCTGGTAGTTCAGACTTGCTTCTGGAATGTGCTGCACCAACTTGGAAATAATGAGTAATGAGTCATTAAAAATTAGTAGGGAAAGCAGGCTCACAGGCACTCGCTGCAGGTATTGCAGATTTAGAGGAACACTGATTCATTTAAGTCTTGTTCAGACAGGTATGGGCTCATAAGCAAATTACTAGACCCCAATCCTGCAAGTGCCTACCCACTGGAGTCATACCACAAAACTCTGTGGGGCTATTCTACTTTAAAATTTTGAGTCTTGAGCATGTATGGAAAAGTACATCTTTGTCTTTTTTGAATTTAGCTAAAACTCAAAAGGACCCTGTTTTCCCATATCTTATGTCTTAATATATCAATGCAACATTAAAGACACACTCAAATTAATCAGAAACCATTTAGTAACACATGAAAGAGATGAAAAAGCAATACAAAACCACTAAAAAAGCAAATAATTAACAGGAAGAACAAAAATGACAAGACAGTTACTCCTGTTGGGTTTACTGACAAAAACTTTAAAAGAAGGGGAAGAAAATAACAGTGACAAGACAGAGATACAAAAATAATGGGATGGAAAGTGCACCTGAGATGGATATGCCAGCCGAAAAGATCTACGAGCAATCTGTGTTAAAACAGAAACAAAGAGATCAATGCTAGTGAATGACTGACAGCAAGTATCAAAGAGAACACAGGGTTTGGGGTTATTTGGGGTTGACATTTCCAAAAGCACATTCCTGAGGATTCCAGCGCTTGCTGCCCACCCTCCATCATGCACTGAAGCCCACGGAGATCCTGGTCAGCAGCCAGCTCTGCTGAGGCGGCCTCGGGCAGATCCCCAGTTACTCCAAACTGGACTGTGCTGAGTGAAATCCACAGTGCTCTGGGAAAGGGATGAACACCCAGCCCAAGAGGCTCTTTGGTTGGCAAAGCACACAGCTCCTTGTGAGGAAACTGTGTGCCATCCAAGGTCCAGGCTCCCCACACTATGCAGCAGCACTTGGGTTATACACAGGCAGCAGGTGTGAGGTATTATAGCACAGGGGCGGAACAGCCAAAATATTTAGCTAATAAGCTTCCTTTCATCAAGTGCAGAAACAGTAAGTTAGGCTGACTGCAGCAGTAAAAGTGTCAGAAGGGAATGAGATGTTCCTACAGTGAGCAGGTCTCAGCCCAACCAGCTGAAAACAAGGTAAGGACAGCACCTGCTCCACCATCCCAGGAGATTCTGTACATGACCTGTTCTGTTCTCACATTTTCTGCTCCATCACACCCATAAGCATTTCTTCTTGTCATACCAACACTCATACTGAGTATGTTACACAACAACTTAACAAATTTAATCAGGCTCTTTAGTTTTTGTTACATTGTTATCAACTTTTTTTAAAAAGACCTGCCAAAAGAATGTTATGCAGGGCTAAAATTTGCAGAAGTAGCCAGTGATTTGGGATGATCCAACCTGACTGTGTTTGCAGCAGCTGAGGTTTAAGTTTGATGGCTGAGCCCTGCAGAAAGCTGGGTCCTGCAAAACCTACACACCCACAATGCAAGGCATCCCAAACAACCCAAGGCTTTGGTAAACAGGAAATATTAAGGTTTCATCCTTGCTGAACTCTTTTGTTCTGTTTTGTTGGGTTTTTTTTAATTTGCTTAATTTGTAGCAGTACTCAGCTCTGTATGCCAAGAATCTATCTTATCCTAAACTATACAGCTGAGCCTAGAAAAACAAAACCACCCCAAACATACACTGGGGAAATGGAAAGCCTAATTTGCACACATCCAAGCCAGCACTGAGAACCTGCAAGAACAGAAACTGAAGAATAAGGTTTAAATCTAAGGCTCCACCTTAACTTATAAGGGGATACTCCTCACTTAAACTTTAACCAAGCTTCTTAATAAAACAAATTTAAAAAGCAGTTCATTTGAGGTTGAGAAATGCCAGCCACACACTGGTCCCAGATGATGTTTCTGGTACAGCATTAAACACTCAAAAGTGATTCCAGTATCAGTACTTCTTTTTCCTGCATTTTCCCCACTTTTTTAGAATAGATATAAATATTTAGTACTAGAATGCAGAATGGCATATAACACTGCATAAGCCATTGCAGCATAAGAGACATCTACACAGAGAAAACTCTTCTTATTCACATAATTCCTTCTATCTGATCTTTCAGTGTATTACTATTATAACCATGGTAGCTATTTCTCATCACTATGTCCTTTCCTAGAATATTTCATCTAAAGTTTTTTTCATAAACACTCACAAAATTCTCAGTGCTTAGCATCACACACACTGATCTTCAGGAATTTCCCAGCAGCTTCTGTGCATCAAGCCAAAATTATTAATTCAGCACAGTTTCAACAATACTCAGACTGGGGGAAGGAGGTGTGGCGGTGCAGTGGTGCTGAATCTGGTCCAGTGCCAAAGATGAGGTGTCTGTTTATTAAACTCACATCAGTTTATATTGGCATTCATAACAAGAGCCCCAAGCTGCACTGTTTAGGATCCCAAGCTAGGATCTGGCTCCACATCTCAGCACTGCCAGCAGAGAGCCCTGCTCATGGAACCTGTTCCTGGCTATCGATCAAGTGAGGCAGCAACACCGATGCACTTTGGCCTTTTGGGTGCACTCAAATGGCCTGCCAGATGCTGGCCCTGCTGAAATCATGCTGATATCCACTCCTGCTCACAGGAAGCCTCATTAGAAGCCTTTAGAGTGTTTTCAGCCACTACCTGAACACACCAAAGGTTATGGCTGCTGATCTGTCTTCACTGATTAATATCAGTGCTTTGTCCTTCACACCACTGTGAGATCTCAAAAACTGCTCCACACTGCCAGGAGTACTCCCTACAGTGTGACAATCCTGAATTTGCTCTCCTGACTGTCGTGAGGGACTGACTGGCATGTCCCACACAGCAGACTGCAAAGCCACAGAGAAACCCTCATCCAGGTCTGAGCAATCCTGGATTTGTGATTCTGCTATTCATCACTTTGCAGCCTGTCATTTTGCACAGAGCAGAAACACTGTTTTCCAGGTGTCCCCCTCTAGCAGCTGGGAACATCCCTCTGTATAAGATGAGTTATGGTTGAACCCTTCAGTGGCACTACAAAAAAAAAAAGCAGGGATGCTGCTCTTCCTCCCCTGCTCTTCTGTAAGCAACTGGGAGCCCAGTAAAATGTTTCATTTGCAAGTCAGAAGTACAGTAGGCATGTCACCTTTGCTGACTGAAAAGAATAATATAAAAGGCAGCTTGGCAGGCGGGGCACTTGGAAGGAAACAAAGCAATAGAACACTTTATCTCAGAGCCTGCAGTTATTGTGAAACATTTGTGCACTTTGGCTCCAAAAGGCTCCCAGGACAAACCCCTCCCTGAGCAGGCTGCAGCTGATCTCAGTTTAGCACAACCACAGCCACACTTGCCTGATCTTCTGGGTATCTCCCTAAACTTCTGCTTGATCTAGTGCTGATCACAGCAGGATCACAGGGCCTCTAAGGACCCTCTTGGCAGAGTAACAGGCTTGGTCTCAGCTTTGAACCCTGCCTAGGATGGGTTTGCAATTTTCACAACAGTCAAAGACAACAGGGGGCCAGGGGAACCATCTGAGCAGCAGAGAGCTGTGTATTTTTTAAGCCCACACTGGTGGTACGCAGGAGGGAATTTGTATTTAAACAGTAGCAAAGGCAATTTTGCTTCAGCATCTGAAGCCTCCTGGTGACCTTGCAGCCAAATTTGAGCTGAGCGGGTCCCTGTGCTGCAGCACTGGTGAAACAAATCAAGAAATTGCCTCTCTCCTTCCCAGCCCAGTGTGGACAAACTGTGCTACAGTTGGCAGGAAGCCACAGCTTCACTGAAGAGCTGGGGGACAGCACTTTCCAAGCTACCTGCCTGCCTCCCTGCCCAGCTCCCAGAGTCCTTGCCCTCCTTCATCAATACTCAGATGGAGGGAAGGGATTCAAGCAACACCTGCACAGCATTTCAACAGTCCTGGCAGAAAGGACACAGCAGAAGTACAAAACACAGCTGACACAGAGAGTGCAGCCAGCACACACGGTCAGTGCCTCGTGTGAAACAAAGGGGAAGGCTCTGGCTCCCTGGCACAGCAGCACAACACATCCCCTCCATCCTGTTCCTCAGATGCAAATTTCAGGGACCAGCATCCAAACAGAAGCCTTGGGAAATTATATGATTCTGGCTGTGGCAGAGAGGAGAAAATAAAGAGCACCCTGCATAGGCTGCAGTTGGTCTTTCTGGTGATGCTTTTTAGGAGGACAAGGAATGAAGGATTTTCAGTGCTGCAGCAACTGGGGATGCTGCCCTGGTCTCCCACCCTAGCCATGCCCCAGGCACTCACTAGCACCAAGGAGCAGAGATGCCAGTGATCCCACCTTACCTCTTCTCTGGCAGATATGGTGGAAGCCGGAGTGTTGGGCACAGAGCTGAGGCAGGGGCTGGGTCCTGTCCCCGAGGAGCTCTGTGAGTCCCCATCTCCAGCAACGTCGTGAATCTCCCGAGCAAGGATGGCCACATCCTTCACCAAGGTCTGGCTGAGCCTAAAGCACAGGCAACGAAGCAGAACCATCAGGACACAGAATACAACATGCCTCACGTTCATAACATATAAAAAAGGAGCCACAGAAGGTTTGTGGGAACTATAACCTCTGCAGAGGCTAGGGCAAGCAGGTTTTTTGGTCTGCCTTGGCAGGGTGCTGAGGAATGTTCTGGCTGAATAAAAAATAAATCCCCCTTCCCACCTGAATCCAGCTTCAAAATGGAGAATTTATATAAAGCATATTCTAGTGACTACACACTGCCAGAAAGTAGAGACAATCCATTAAAAAAATTATGCTATTGCTCCCCCACCCATTCACTCTACTTCTTTCTCTTGTTTGTTTGTTTTCTTAATACAGTACAGTTAATTTTTCTTCCTGGGTCTTGTTTTCCATTAAAAAGCACATACAGGGGAAAAAACCTTTTTTTTTACTAAAAGAAAAAAACCTCAATTCCTCTTGCATTTTCCTTGTGGTCTGTAGACTGAAAATCACAATATGCCTCCACATTCTCCACAAGAGCTGATGGATTATGAGGATAAGCATAGCATACGTTAGAGGGATCTGGTTTTCAGAAACCAAATCTTGAAACTTCAGGCCCCTTGACAGGTGTCCAGTTAACATTCAGTATTGGCAGGACCTTGCTCTATCTGCTCTAGAGTTCAAAAACAGTTCCGAAGTCTCTGGCTTGTTGGTAGTAGAGCTTCAAAAAACCCCTTCAGACCAGAAGTAGCTGTTGTGGTAATTTTAAAGGAAAACTTCCATGAGAAAAGATAATCTTACAGCCAGTCAGATTCATTTGGAACAAGTGTCTTCTTTTAATGAAAAAAACCAAAACAGCCTACCAAAAAAAAACCCCAAAACACCCCACCCAACAAAAAACCCCCATGTTATTATGGAATATTCCAACTTGGAAGGCACACACAAAGAAAACAAGCAATGTGATAAAACTGTCAGTTCATCAAAACATTTCCTTGGAAAGAAAATGCACAGTTGAACTAATAAAATGCAGACTGAACTGCCTGCATAAGGTAACCCCTCTCTGTGCTGGTTTGGATAGAGCTGTCACCAAACACTTCCATTATGTGACTCACTACTGTAAACAAGTGGCATTTTCCCTTTTAACTCTCCCTGACTCCTCTAAACCCCTCCCAGTTAATTCTGGGAGCAGCAAGGGAAATCAGAGCTGCAATTACCAGGCAGGCTCTGTGACAGAGCCCTGCACGGTGCAGCGCCAGACGAGGCTGACGCAACCCTTTATTTATAGCTGCTGAGAGCCCCAGCGTTCCAGTGCTGGGAATGCTGCTGGGAGGGAAGCTGGCATCTCTCACTCACACACACTGTGCAGCACAGGTAGAGCAGCCTGGTTTGAAGGCTGACACACTTTCTAGCAGCTTGGCAGTAACTTTCAGCCAGAAAAGCCCTTTGGAGGTGAGCGTGGCAGTGGCGCGGGCGATGTGGCCAAAAGCAGACACAAGGCAGCTTCCTCAGGCAAAAGTATTTCAAGTATGGGCAGTACAATGGAAGACCAGTATTTCTGGAAAGTTGGCATAACACAGTTGCATATTAGAGATGACAAACCTCAAATGCCACTGTTTAAAAAAACCATCTATTTGCTTTATTGCTGAAGTCCTCCAGGCAACCATCAGACCACCAGTACACAGCAAGAACCGTATCCAGGGACATCAAGCTAAGCAACGATTCATTTATATACAAGGTCTAGACAGGTTCAGATACAGTTGTGCCAAGCAAAGAGGTTTCTGCCCTGCAGCTATTTCTTACAGTTCCTGACCAGCTTCAGGCAAAGCAGCTTCAACAGTTTACATATTCAGTCTTTGCTAATCCATTTGACTTCCTCTGCAGAGAATTAAGAGAGTTCACACCAACCACAGCATACACACACACACTGTGACTTCCAGCAGAGAGCAGAGTTATGCAGGTATAAACAATTAGACTTCCCACAGCTTGAACAAGAAACAAACCAAGAGACAATGCCCTGCACCATGGCCTTTTGTAAATACAAGGTACAACCAGCACATCCAGGCTGTAATGGTTCATTAAAACCTTCCAAGTCAATGTTCATGTATAAAGGAGATGTGGGCACACAAACAACAGGAGAGAGCCTCTCCTTATACCCCCACACCTGGGTTTGATTTGAACACCAAGGAGAAAACAACCCATTTTCAACTCCTGGGTTAACAGATAAAGCCCCACCTCACCTGGCTATTTCTGCTATCTCTGCTGTTTGCGCCATGAAGTTGTAGGGGTCAGGGTTGTCATCAAAATCTTCATCCTCATCTGTTTCTCTGCCGTTGTGCTTCTGCTTGCCCAGCCCAGAGCCACGTATCCTCGGTGTTTGTGTGGCTGTTGAAGTATGGGAGCGTTTGTGTTTAGGGGAGCTGTGATTTGAGCCATATTCCTCCTCCGAAGTGGAAGTGTAATCTGAACCCTGTGGTCTCCGCCTTGATGCTTATAAAAAATGAATTGGTTTCAGACCGAGGACAGTAGTCAAGAGTAACTACAAAAGGCTGAAAGGTAACACAAAACTAGCCCAAGAGCACAAGGAAAGTAGAGTTTCTGTGCAGATCTTTAGTTAAAACACCACACTCTCTGAGCTTATTCAAAGTTGAGCCCTTCTATGGCTCCCATTCACTGTAAAAATTTGGAGTGGAAAATTCCAATGGAAAATCATAGTGACTGTGTTAACGCCTCCACTGTAGTAAATTACTACCACAGACTTGGCTTTCCATGCACAGAAGCTCTAAGTAGCACACATTTCAGACTCCTCATAGTCCCACAGAAGTCCTTTTCTACAGAGAGCCCAATTTTCAAGCCTGCAGATACCTTTCTAATTAGCTTCAAGTACAAGCAGAAGGAGTGAAGAGTAGACTGTTGGTGCTTGGTGTTATTTGCAAGAGTCCACACCCCGTGTTCACCTCCTGCCCCACAATTCACCATTAATGACACTCTACAAGAAAGTGTTCACAGTCAGGACCGGCTCCAAGCCCTGGAGCCAAGTGGAAGCTGCTCACTTATCCCAACTTGTTCTGCAGATCTGCAGACACCCAGGTCTTCCTTGCATGGGAAATGTCAAGGTGTCCTTGTTTGAAAACTGGACTCCCAATGTTTGCTGCCTCACTATACTCTCTACAGGTATTGCTTCATTCCCTTCTGTCCACCCCTGGAGAATGAAGACCCACCAAACACAGAACCAGACGAGTTATTTAGTATTACAACACTGAAAAACTTCACTGTGTTACCAAGACAATCCTAACACTGAAACACTTCCTGTGAATTAAGTCAGCATCATACACCATACAAACAAAACCAACTAATTTGGTGGGTAAGATGCAGGTAGAAACTATAATTACTGTACAGTGAAAGAAGAATTCCTAGACATTGCTATCTCACCCATAGCTCCAATAATGCCTTGGCTTAGGATATTTATACATATATAATAAAAATAAATTTGCTCATATTCAATTCATAGAGTTGTGTCTCTTTTTTTAAATGCAGTTTTAGAACCAAGAGGTCACCCTGTCACTGAACAGCAATTTTAAAATGATGAGACTCATCTTCTATCTCTGTACGCCAAGGGAAATCAGAATTAGCTCCCTCAGTATCTTTTAAATTACCCAGAGTAAACAAATTGTGTACACAGAGGAGCATGGGAGACAGCCCTTTAGCTCTCAGAGCTGGTAACTTGGGTAATTCTGATGTTATCTGTGACTTTCACAGAAAGCTACTTCAGATGGCCAAACAATATACTGGCATTTCTTGTCTCATGGGCAGACAGTTCATGCTGTTCCTCCACTAGTGAGATTAACTTTCTCCCACTGGGAGAGTTGGGAACTCCTGTGGTTAGCTAAACTCTAAGAACTCCTGGAATAAATCAGCCACATCTGCCTCCCTATCCCTGAGGCTTGACACTCAAAGCTTTCAAGGGTTCCTGTATTGTGCTAAAAAACGTCTTGATGGCACAGTGCAATAGTCCACTTTAACAACATGTCACTCTTGTTGCAGGAAGGGGGTTCTAGCTGCTGATTTGCTATGTCGATAACAGCATTAGTACAGGAGCATGGATCACACAACAGCAAGCACAATGAAGCTCAAAATACACCAGCGTGTACTTAGAGCTTGCACAAGGTTCACAATCCTATCAAAGAATTAGGAGGTTAGTATTTTAAGAGTGACTAATTCAGAGGAAGGATTAGCATCATCTGCTGCAACTATGGACAAGGAGAGGTGTTAGCATGCTGCTACAGAGGTGTGGAAATCAAAAACCAATTCATTTAAATAAAGAGCTGGCCAACACTTATAATTTTTCTCCGAATGATTTGAAGCCTGTGGTCCAAAGGCAGAGGGAGTGCAAAGAGCACCTCCTGTTTGGAAAACTGACCACATTATCTTGCTTTAAATTTGTTTATCATCATTAACAAGAAGTTAATAATAGCATCATCTCAAAAAAAGGCAAGGGCAGAGACTGTACATACTCTTTTAGCTTAATCACATTCTGATTTACATGCATATACAAGTGTGTAAGGAAAAAAAGTCACTAAAATTAAAGGTGAAGCTGAATGCACTAAAACAATCCAAAACAAGCAGCAAATAACATTTTTAGCATGCAATAAAAATGAATACTGCAAGGGGGATAAATACTCAGCTGTATGAAAATATATTAAAGGACACATTCAGAACTCCAAGACCCTTTACAAAATCATTAAACTGCTGAAAATAGCATTCTACTCAAGAGGACTGAGAAATCCAGCCAAAGGGGTTCTTCCTGTCCCGTTGGCTGCCAGTCATTCCTAAAATCCTAATCAAACACATCTGCTTTGCCATATCTGTGGCAGGTCAAGGACTACAGGCATAGACCTGAACTTAGACCAAAGGTTTCAGGAACAATTGCCCATTACCAATATTACCATCCCAAAGTTGTCATCTGAATTGTCCCCACCTCTTAATTGAAAGCTGATTTCAATATGACAAATGCTGATATTTCAAGGGTCTATTGAGTGCTCAACTACAGGGCAATGTAGTCCCCACACCTCTGCCTCATAGGAACCCCAACTGTGAACCTGCCTTAGCTGTGGCAAAAGTCAGTAAAAATACACTGCAGTGTCAATCTCTTGGGGCAATCAACGTGCAATGTCTAGCTCTGTATTTATATTTTCAGGAACAACAAGGGAACAGCTTTCACAACACAGGGACATATATTTTTTGTTCTTCAGTTTCAGATGCCTTCAAACCTGCCACCTTGGACATCAGCTGTCACCAACATTGTTATAAGCTCTCTGGGAGAAAACTTTGAATCTTACAAGTAAAACAGATCAGAATTTTTTGTAGCGCTAGAAAGGCATTAAATTCTATCTTTTTAAAAAAATATGGCCAACTGTCAAATGGCAACTGGTTGTTCAAAAAACAAACTACTGGAATAGTTATTTGGAGTAACCTCACAGACATAACCACAATACCATCTCACTGAGTATGAGAGTGCTCGGTTGTCTTCAAATCCACATGAAATCTCAACATCTGTGCTGCTCATTAATCCAGACTTTTGCACTCACCAAGGCAGCACCTCTACTACTGTGATACTAATATCTGGCAACACGTGCAGCCTGTAGGTCAGAAAAGGGAAAGAGGGGAAAAAACAAAGCAGGAGCACTTACAGGATGATGAGGAGGAATACTTGACACTGCTTGAACGAGTCCTGCTGAAAGGCTGCTTGGCAGAGGCAGCAGCTGCCGTTTTCCTGGCTGCAGCTCTCACCTCCGAAACGCCCGTCTTGCGATAGGACTCGGCACTGCGGCCCGAAAACCCCGTCCTCGCCTGTGCCGTCTCCGAGTCACTGGGCACTGTAAATGAACCCGCCCGTTTCCTGGGCATGGCCAGGATGTCCAGCCGGGACAGCTTCTTCGTCTCCGTGGGCTGCTTGGTGCCCTGAGCAGCGGCATCCGAGTTGGAGGCTGCTTTGTCAGCATCCACGCATTCGTTGTCCGAAGCATCTCCCAGCCGGGCGCGGCGCAGCTTTGAGGCCCTCGTGGGCCGTGGGGTGGATAAACTGTTGGACCTGGTGAGAACCTGCTGGATTTTCTGCACGTTCGAGGTCGTTTTGCTCTGGTCCTCCTTGGTGGGCTGAGTGAAAGGTTTCCTCCTGGGAACAGGCCGGGTTACCGAGTGCTCGTGGTCAGACACAACCGCATCTGGGACTGGCAGGTAGGGTGAGTTTGAACTTCTCTCGTCATCTGTGAAGTCAAGTGACCCTCGAGTCCCAGCACTCCGCTTCATTTGGAAGCGTTTGGCAGCCTCTGCTCGGTTGGGTGCCTCTGGTGCTTGTGTTTTCCGCTTCTCCGTCAGCCTGTCCCGAGCGCTGGGCTGCCCACACTGGTCCTGGATGGATGGCGTGGAGGAAGATTTCTCCTTCTGCAAGCTCACAACCGCTTTGCGCTTCGGGGCACTTGCTGGGACGTTTTTGCCGCTCACCAAGCTGACTGTGCTGGCCGTGTCTACATCTGAATCCCCTGACAAGGAGTCCTCCAGCTGACCAGCAGTTTCCGATGGCTCCAGCTGTTGGCTTTGACCAAGCAATTTGGCTTCCAGCGCTGCCAAGGCAGTTTCAGTGTCCTTAAGCAGAAGATGAGTGTCCTGACTAAAGTCCATACGAGTTGACCGAACAGCCTCTAAATCTTTAAGCAGAGGGTGACTTGAAATATGTGGGAGTTTATTCTGAGGAACACCACTGCTTGATTTATCTTTGGTAAAACTTTCCTGTCTAACAAAAGATGCTGTTTCCTTTCCTGACATATTTTCTTGATCTTGAGGAAGACTCTGATGAAGGGAAATGACAACTTTTCCAGCCGTGTTTATATAAGCACTGACATCTTTGACCGGTGGCTTTCCAGAAACTGGTGTGCCAGCACACTTGAAGGAAAACTCCGGATCCTTGCTGTCCTTGTCTGCTCGAGCATGGGACACACTCATAGAGAGCTTGGAGGGAACCTCTGCATCATTGCTGTCATCACCAATGTAGAAGGAAGTAGAAACTGGCTCACTCACAGCTCTCACGTGAGAGATCCGGGTGGCTCCTGGCTGCCGGCTCTCTGATCTATTGTCTTCCCTCATCTGCTCTAGCATTTTGCTGTTCTCTTTGTATTTCTTGCCTTTTTCCGTGCTGAAACCATCGTCAGATCTGCTGGCATCACTGAGGCTATCCGGATCCAGGTCCTCCTGGATGAAGAGGTGGCTGCTGGAATCACCATAGGCTTCCCCACAGTGGTCCTTCACGATGGTTCTCTTGGTAACCTCTGAATAGGACTCCTGGCACACCAGGACCGTGGGAGTGGGGCTGTCTGATTTATCACTTGGAGGGAGCTGGGGAAGAAGGCGCCTTGTTCTCAAGGGCACAGAATTTTCTGATTCTCCAGGTTTTGGGGGTACCCCACTTTCTGAAGAGAGTTAAGAGGAAAAGAATCAATTACTGTAAACTGTGCCACTTATTTTCTTTCTTTGTTTAGGAAGAGATTGATCCTGTAAAGTGCAAGTCCATAAAAGCACTCATAAGATGTGCTTTTATGTAATATGAACATCAGCAGGGTCTGGTTGGTGCCTGCTCCCTCAGGTTTATCAATACAGACATTAAACTTAATTCCTTTGCTGAGTCACACTGCTCAACACCTTCCCTTCTCAAGGTAGTAAGTCAGATTCATTCTCCCCTAATATACCTCTCAGTACAAGCACTATGGAGTATAATGACCTTGCTGGCATCTAGCATCAATCAGGCCACAGGAATGAGATGAAAAGCCATCAGACATCAGTGATGCAGTGTTCCAAGTGCCATTCTAAACAACATTGCCCATTTGACTAAATAGATTGTGTTTTTCACAGTACAAGTTCTCCTACACTCATATCCCAGAGCAAAGTCCCAGGAGAAAGACCCTGCAATAATCAAGAGGCTCTGAATTAGAGCTCGCTGCCCCAGCATGTGTGGGCTTATCAGCAGGAACACTAACACTCCACAGAAAGAGTGTTCCTGTTTCTCCCATGCTTCTGGCCAAGTCTCCCTATCTGATAACACCTTTAAGTACCAGGATAACTGGTTATTTGGCTATGGTAATGTTACAAGCACTCCAGGAGTTAGGTCTCCTACATGGTGTGAGAACAGTAGCAATGATCTCTGAAACAAAGATTCCTTCTAATCTTTAGTGGGTCTATCTATAGCTGTTGATGGCAAGCAGGTATGACAAGTAATCCCAACCACAAAAAAGTTGAAAACATTTGCAAAAGCCAACAAAGTGCTTTTCTCATTTTCTCATACACCAAGAGGACCAGAGTCCATAAGGTGTTTTCCAAGTTAGGAAACTGGGGGGTATCAGACTCCCATCATTTCTCCCCCACCATATCTAGTTTCCTATGCTGATCTCCACATCCTTTAAAACTGCCACTCAACAGCAAATTCCAGAACAGCCTAAATTCTCAGCACAGCCAGACACAGGAGAAGCACACAAAAAAAACATGCAAGTCAGGAAAAAACTCCAAGGCTAGTGCAAAGGGTTCTCATCTGGCATCATAAGGCAGTCTAAGGAATCACAGCTTGGGGCTGGTTAACACCCAAAGCCCTTACAAGCTTTCTCCTTCCCAGGTTCCCCTTAGTCATTTCAAACCTAACATTTAAGAACCTCTTGAATAATTCCAAAATGCAAACCAGAGGCTCTCTTGTCTCCAGTCCACTGGGAACTACTCACTATGCTTCCCATCTCCAACTACTGCAGCTAAAACAGAAAATAAGCTACAGCCAGATGCAGAGATGCCCTTACCACAGTGCTGGATGAGACTTACCTGCAGTTCCATCACCCTGCCCAGAGACAGATCCAGAGTCAGAGTAACTGTCCGCAAGGCTCGCCCACCTTGACACCCACTTCTGACTCCCTTGAGATGCTGCAGACATCTACAACAAGGTGGGGAAGATGAGGTCAGAAAGAGGGTTTGGACACAAAATCCTAGCCACAAAATCTCTCCTCTCTCACTGACATCACTTGGTCTGTTTAAAATAGAAATCAAGCTACACATCACATTTACATCCAGACAGAAAACCCATGTACACCTCCACCATTCCAGGAAATCCACCTGGACTGCCCTTACCTGCGCTTCAGCCTGAGACCCATTCACAGCTTTTGAGGAAAAAGCCTGGAGCAAAGGTGACTTCTGACTAGTGCCATTTTCACTGATTAGATGCTGAGAACTGGAGTCATCTTTTTCACCTTTAATTACTGGTCTAAAGGTTGAAGAGATTCTGGAAAACTCAGGTGATTCAAGAACACCAAAAACCTGAAAAGATGTTTTCATGGGAATATTAAAATGCAAGGAAACAGAAAAACATTAGCCAAAATCTGTGAAAATCTGTGAAACATTAGTCACACACAAACTGTAGATCCCAAGGGCCCAGAAACACTTGCCAATGCTTCCATGCAAACCATGCAAATGATTTTCTTCTGTACTCCACAGTAGCAGCTTTAAATACACATAATCATAGAATTCTACTCACACCCACATTTCCTCTCTTCCTCATTATTTAGGGGTGTTGCATTTAACAGCAGTTAACTTTCACTGAAAAGGAGTCTCTTCTCAGCCCAGAGAAATTTAGGATGAGTGTTGGGAAAGCTATTTACCAGCTCATTCATGAACATTTAGACAGAGAAAATGGGAAAGCTCCATTCCCAGTGCTTTTCATAGACTGTAGCTGTGAGTGGGCTGAGCAAAGCAGCCCTGCAC
Organism: Emberiza elegans; assembly: GCA_024865655.1. NCBI lineage: Eukaryota > Metazoa > Chordata > Aves > Passeriformes > Fringillidae > Emberiza > Emberiza elegans. The sequence continues at coordinate 34,789,272 of JALJVW010000139.1, forward strand.
TGCCACAAAGAACTGGGACAGGATGCACCTCTGAGATGGGTGAGTGTTTGAGCTTGTTTCACAGATTCCCCCTGAAGATAAACAGACCTTCCTATGGGGGGTGACCAAGACTCATGCCTCAGAAGGGCTTGTTCCTCTCACTTGACTGCAAGAAGAGAAGGATCCCACCACAGAGGGTGCTGTGGCTGCACAGAGATGGCCACAAAGATCTCCACTCTCACTGCTGTTAAAAAAATGTGCTTGCAATGGTGGAGGAATAAAGAACAGAAACACCTTAGAACCTAGTCCAGAATTAATTTTCTTTCTCTCTGGACAGAAGCACTGATGTTCAGTTATCAGCTGTTTCACAAGTGTCAGGTCTGCACTGCACCAAGTCTACGGCACAGTTGGGCCAGAAGCTGCCCAGTTCGTCTGCCAGAGTCATATGGCTGCCAAGATTACTGCCCAGAAATATTTGTATTTTTGTGTCATTTTCCCTCATATTTCCCCACCAGAACAATTAGTCATCTATTGTCGGGACTAGGACCTTCCTGTGACCTAAATGCCATGCCCTGAAAGCTTCTGATCACATTTCAAACAAGATGGAAGGAACAAATGTAATCAAAAACAAAAGAGAGAAGCTAGATCCAGGCTCATAAACACTGTATACAAAGCTCTAAAGCCAGGTTCAGTTAAGGCTTCCCTTAAACCTTGCCATCCTCCTGACTACATTTCACTAAATCTTCATAACAACTTGCCAGTTTTGTTTTCATAATAGACCGCAGATGAGAGTTAAACCTGAAAATCAGCCAAACTTTCATTTGCCCTGCGGTTGGTTAGTTGGGTGGGTTCTTCTTAAGCCTTCCTCATCTCTGGAGTTTAGTTTTTATGCAATCATTCACACTGCAAAATCCAAACAAGTACAGATATATGTGGGATTGCCTCTGCCCTAGATCACACCCTTTGCTATCTCAGCCAGCTGCCGCTTGCCCTGACAGCAAGCACTGCCTTTCTAATCAGGCAGAGCCAAATACAGAAACATCTGCCACTAAGGCTTGTAAGCACCAGCCCTTGGCATTTCCTGTGGCCTACCATGGGATGATGCATCAGTGATGGGCTACAGCTCCCATCTTCATAACAGTGGGCAGGAGGTGATGCAATGCCAAAGCAGAGGCTTGGGAGCAGTCCTAGAGAGCAGAGCTGCTCCCAGCCACAGCTGTCAGCAGGATCAGCCTGATCTTTATTCAGGTGTTGCCTTTCCTCCAAACAGATGGCAAACCCACTCTTTCCCTTTTGCTTCCAAATTCCATTTTTTAAGCAAGCAGCTCTCTTCCGTGGGCATATTTTGCCTTCTTTTACTCTGCATTTTTTTGTTTGTAATTTTGTTGTTTTGATGGGATTTTTAAAGACAAGCGTCACAGTTTGTTGGGGCCCATCCTTAGCACACGTCACCCAGGATGATTTTCCACCCCTAAGTATTATGCTCTGCTGCACCCAATTGCATCCCTTCATGGCAACAGTTAATTTAAGCCCTCCAAGCCTTCAGCCCTCAGCTCACTGGCCAAGCACAGAGAAGCAGCATTTACCTGATCTATCATTTTTCGGGCTTCCTCTACCTCTTTGTCCTGCGACTCCGTCTCAATGGTGTACGTGCCCGTCTCACTTACACTGTCCTCCTCATCATTCCTCCTGCCTTGGGCAGACTTCACCTCTGGAGGTGGAGCAGAGGCAGGCTCTGGCTCCGAGGATATAACCACGCGTGGAGCTACGGGCATGGGCACAGGGGCTGCTTTCTCGGCGTTTGGCTTCCCAGACTGAGCAGTCTCACGCAAGTACTCAGCCATAAAATCCTGAGCCATTTTCGACTTCCTCCCAACGCTCCCATAACTTTTGACTCTGGGAGCAGAGGAGGACGAAGAGTTGATCCGATCCTCCGTCTTGTCCCTCTTGAAGGAGCTGGCTCTTTGGGTCCCGCAGGAGCTGTTGGTGGCTTTGCCCGCCTGGGCTGTGAGGTGGGGCGGTGGCACTGAATTTCCCGGCTTCTCCGCCGGCAGCGCGTTCTTGCGCTTTTCCACCTTGCTCTTCATCCCCGGATCCGTGTCGCTCTGGGATGAGTGAGCGCTGTGCGTGAAGGACTGGGACCGCTTCTTGCGTGGCGTGTCCTCGAAGAACTCGATGACGAAGGCCTGCTTGTTGTGCAGCATCTCGTGGGGGTCGCGCCTCATCTGGCGCTGCAGCCTCGTCTGCTCCGTGGGACGTTCCCCACCTGCCGTCGGCGTCTCCTTCTCCACCTTGGGGTCTTCGGTGTCGCTCTGCGTCCCGTCCTCGTGCCTGTTGCCTGGAAACAAGGCATGAATATTTGACCTTCGTACTCTCAGATGTTGTGGGCTTGTCATTACCTCCCAGATGAAATTTATCATTTCAGTTACAAGAAAAGCATTCTGTAAGATTAAGAAACTCCAAAGACGTCTGTGTGGTACAGTGATTACACGCCATCACAAGAAATAAAGAGAAGGCAGCTCTCTCCTGACCCCACTTTTTACCACTGGTTGGCTACCAAGTTAATTATTTATTTTAAAAAGAATTCAAGAAGTACTTTTAACCTTATTTTTATTCTTATTTAAAAAGAATTCAAGAAGTACTTTCAACCTCATTGATTTCTGATTTTTCTGATTCTGGTGGTGATTGGTTTACATACCTAATGTTTTGCTTCTTTACTTTTTCAATTCAAATAAAAATGATGAGATTATTTTGCCATTCTATCCAATTACTGTAGTCCAAGACCACCTCACTGGGTTTTCTCTTTTACAGAGAAATATCTCTGCAGGATTTGGAAATAAAACCCTCGCACTGCATAGCATGAAAACAAATCCCCACGATGAAAGACCAGACAGATCACTGCATTACAAGTACATGCATCTCTGAGCACCCATGTCACCCTCCTCTACAAGGGGAAATAAACCAGAGGCTAACAGAAAAGTGGATTTGCAAGATTCTTTACTCTTCCTGGCGATTTAAGAATCACACCATGACAGCCCCATGAGTTACACCATCCTATCACCAGCCAAGCAAAGGTTAAACCATTACTTAAGAGTTCACTAAGCTTAAACTAAGTTTACAATTATTTTCACTTATGTTAGCAACAACCATCTTTATAACTGTCTCTCTCTATGTATCAGTGACTGCCTGCCTCCCTTAGCTCAGGACTCTCAGAAAATAAGTTGAAGTAAAACAAAAAGTCAAAATTTAAACAAAAAGTTAAAAGTAAAACAAAAAACAAACCTTTTTTTGGAGAAGGAAACAGGTGTGAAGGCACACAACACGATTCAGTCAACGACCAGGAACCTGTCATCGGGAGAACGGGGAAAGAGGTCTCTGCGCTCTAGACTGTAATATGTAGCAAGATATACTGGCTAAAACACCACGTGTTTGAAGGAAAACTGCTCAAACCAACTTGGCAAGTTCTCCAGACTCATGGGTGAAGACCATTTATTACATCAAGTTAACTGCAAAAGATTAGAATTTAATGCAAGGTCCATTCAACCCAGGAGTCAATTCTATGAAGAGTTTGCTAATACACTGATGAAGAAAGCCAGCAAACTTTGCATTGTGCCCTGAGGGCTGATAAGCTTCACCCTTGAAGGGAAAGTTCTTAAATTAAAGGTCTTGACTAAGAGCTCTGATGGATGCAAAACGGTGAGGACACAAGGAAAACATGCACCATGCTCATGGATGCCCCAGCAAAACATCATGCACATCCCCTCAAGCTGCTAAGACCTGAACACCCTGTAGTCTTGACACTGGGCTTTACATTCACCACATTGTTGCTGGAAGTGAATAAATGCTACTTAGATAGCCCCAGTGGAGGCCATTTCTGATCCTGGAGACCCAAACCTGGTAGGCAGCCAGCAGCAGCCTCCAAGACATCTTCAACATTAGCCCTGCCAGAAGAACATGTTGCACAGCTACTGCAGATAAATGACACCTGACAAAGCAGAGGAGGATCAACTCCTCAGGCCACCAACACTCCATATTTTAATCAAATGTCCAGTGTTGATTTCTTTAAATGCAAATTGTGCCCTGAATTACCTCAGCTTCTTTCCATGCCTTATGGACTGTAGAGAGGCAAATGCAGCCAGTCTGTAGTGCTCTTGTGCTTCACAAAAGCAACAGCTGCCCAACTCTCTAGTTTTCTCCAAGAGGAAAGAGCTAAACCACTGAAGCACATTTCTATCTCTGACAATGTTCTCCAGTAAGTCAACAAAATCCAGTATGACAATAACATAAAAAACCCCAGCACAAACCCTTTCATCACACAGTCACAGTCCACTGAAAATAAGATCCTAAATAACAAAACAGGGCACCTTAATGCTGTCCCTTATTGGGAAGGACTAGGACCAAGCAATGGCCAACAAAGTAGTTCAATTTCCATGCCATGTGAAACCCTATGGCTGAATATAAGACCTTTATGATCCTTCAGGGTTCCCAAAAATATGCACCCAAACCAGTAATCTGGAGATGTAATACATAAAACTCTCCATATTATGACAAGTTTTGGTGTTTTTTTCGCAAGAAGGTCAAAGCAAATATTCCTTAAGAGAAAACAAGGCATAGCTGTTATTTAAGTAGGACCTCAAGCACAAGTAGGTCTGGTAACCTTCAATTTGACTTCATCAGCTCAAGCTGCAGTTCAAAACAATAGCTTTTCCAGAAGCAAGGCAGTGAGAATGCAGGAATCACTGGTCTCCTCCAAGCTGTTCAGTGGATGGCCCAAGAGAGACACCCAAGCAACCATAAATCTTGCAGAATGTATTCCAAGTTGCATCAGAATTATGTTAAGTCCCACCAGCTGCTCTAAGAACTGAGCTCCAAACTTCACTTCAGATCTTTGAAAATCCCCCAAGAATTCCTCACAAGTGACATACTTAACAGGACAGAGGTTCATTAAATCTGATATTTTTGAACAGAGAAGGATTTCAGAGAAGTTTTGGGTTAGGAGAAGAAACCTTTTCCTACAAGCACAACAATTTCCTCTACTAGGGATCATGTGTATCTCAACTCTGCCAGTATTGTCTCTGTCAGCACTTTCTGCCATCCAACCAACTGGCTCTGTTCACTACCAGATGATCACACTTAAGGCAGCAGGATGATCATGCTTAGACTCCTATGGACTACAGGTATAAAGAAAAGCCATTCCATCAGCTAGGAGAAGCCAAGAGAACCAAAGTCACTGAAATATCTGTGTTTATGACCCTGCCTGACCATATGGAAATTATTTTAGACATTTAAAAACCAGAATCTTTTTTTCAACCAATTACTGCTGAGCTGGCATTATAGATGCAGAGGAGTCACATTAGTGTCCCCAAGCCAACACCACACATGACTTCAGGGCCAGGTGAAGAGCATGCTAGACACATTCAAAACATCAACAGTCATTAATGTAATATTATTCATCTTGCAAATTTGGAGCAGAGCTAATTAAGTCCAGTTCTCCTTGATAGGAGAAAGGTTTTCATATTTTATTATGAAAGGCTGCATTTTGCATGGCCAACAGAGAGCTATGTCCACATGACAAGACATTCACTCACCTTTAAGCGTCCTTACATGAACTGGCAGGTCACTCTTGGTACTGTAAACATCATCTCCTGCAGACTGCCTTCTCATCAAGCTTGGGTCATTCTGGACAAGCCAGTCAGCCACTTTGCTCTCGGCCGACATCACTTCTGTATGAGCTGGTTCCTTACTGTAGGGTCTTCTCTGTCTGAGTGAAAATTTTGTTACATGGTCTTTTATCTTTATTTTACCAGGGGTACCATCATCAAACTCAATGGTGAAAGAGGCATGACTCTGTACCACAGGGGCTACCACAGCATCAATGTCTTTTGTTGGGATCTCATGGACCTGTGTTTCTGGAGATTTTGATGGCTGCTGAAATTCTTTAGTTGGAATCTCAAAATAACTTGGCTCTCTCCGGAAGGCAAACACAGATTGTTCTTGAGCATCTCTATAAGTAGAAATATTCCCATTCAGTTCCTCTTCATGTTGGGTTATCTCTTTTGATCTCTCTACGAAAGTGGGGGGAAAAAAAAAGGAAAAAATAACATTTTTTCAGTACTACTTAATTCACTTGTTTCAACTTTTTGGAAGGGCTACTAATCATAACCCCTCTCTGCTAGAGAATAGATACACTGTGTGGGAATTGAAATAAAACACTTCTTTGTGCAGTAGAGCACATGCTTGATGGAAACATCAGGTTTACTGCACAAGTGAAAACAAGATGCCTCTTCTATACACACAGATTGACAAGAGGAGTGTTAAGACCAAATGGCTCCCAAGGATGATGAGGTGAGAAACGGATACAGGTACACAACTAACTCTAAAGCAAACTTAGTGATTTACTCCACAACTGCTGTTTCTAATGGTCAAATGTTTTAGGGAAAACATTTTAATTCCCCCTTAGTCCAGTTTCAGCAGCTGCAACCTACACACAGGAGCGCGCAAATACAAGCACAAAAAAGAAATAGTAATTACAAGTCTTGAAACAGGGTGGCTTCAAACAGTAAATATCAAAAGTGTGCCAAAACTTTGTGTCCTGTATCTTCTCCCACCACACCTCACCCTCCATTACCTGAGTAATGTTCCTCTTGCCTTCTCTCTTCCTTGTTATTTGCATCATCTTCCCCCCACCAAGAGGGCTGCCCATAGAGAGGGGTGCGGTAAGTATTCGTTTCTAGGAAGAGGATAAGCAAATACTTTAACACAGAAAATACTAATTTACCAGGTTCAACTGCACAGCAAAAGGGGAAAATCAGCAGGACCAGATGAGACCATGAACCTGCTATACCACAGCTACAACAACAGCAAATTATACATAATAATATGTTCAGACTTTTCTTTGTTTCACCCTATTTTTTCTTTTTACATTCTATTGCAAGATACTAACTTCACCTCCTTTCATTGTCTTTCACAGCTGTGTTTCCCAGATACTGGCTTTTGTCCCTTTCTTGCCTTACTATACACAAAAAGTAGAAGATTTTTGGCAGGACAGACTATAAAACACTAACAACAAAACTGTCTTCAATGCACCTGCAATTCAGGTGAAAATCTTTTTTCCTCACCTTAATTGGGAAGACTTTAGCTCTACCTTTTTTTGTCCCACCACGTCCTTGGATGTGTCCAGGCTAGGGATTTTTGCACTATTTACCACTCCCACTGTAAGTGACACACATTCCACAAAAGGAAATTCTTGAAGCATTACAAACTTACAAAAAATAGTAAAACCATCTCCTTATACTTTCACAACAAAGCAGTAAACTCTTGCTCTCTAAAGCTTATCTACAGTAAACCAAATGAGTTGCATAGTCATTGTAGGACAGAAGTTTTTCTCATGGAGAATTTCCTGCAGAAGAGCCAGGCTTACATTATTTCTCTGTTCAATGAGCACTCACTGCAAGTTCAGGGCTTCACTGCAACAACTGGCACCCACCCAGTGGAGCTGATCCACTGCTCCTCGTTTTGTATCCCACAAAACAAAGCTGTGTTATGGCAATGCCTCAGGCTGCTGCTGTTTATGCAACAAACAAAAAGAATACACCCAATTTGCCTGTGGTACACAGTTAATACTACAGTTTTTTTCATTGTTCAAGAAAAACAAATAAATTAACTTATGTTCCTTCATCTAGAGGTGATAGAAACACCAGGATAGGTCAGGGGCTGAGGTTAAGATCCAGCTTTGTTAGGCTGTTTCTGCCTCTGCTCACAGCAGCCATAGCTGGCCACGTCTTGAAACCCTGGCTCCAGCTCCAGAGCCATAGCTGGGCTTCTACTGCCAGCTGCTGCTCAGCTTGTGGTTTTCAAGCCACACACTGCTCTGTGCAAAGCAGCTCTCAAACAGCCCTGCAATTTTGCATTCCCTGCTTTAGTAGGGACATGACAGAAAGCAGTTGTTAGTACAAGAGAAGTCAGGAGAGGAAAGGGAATTAAGTAATTCAAATCTGAAAAGCAGCCTGATTTTATGCTGTTGTTTCTAAAGCTACACAGACCCAGTGGCCACTTCAGATATTTTTGTCCTAGGATCATTCCAGATATATAAGCTCATACACTGACAGTCCACAGGAAAAAATTCTGCTTTACAGATGCAGCCCACAGGCCTTTTTCTAGAGATCTTCTTCGTGTTTCAAAGATAACCACACAGCCTCCCTTCTCACTGAGGATCAAAAGAGGCTGAAAGTATTGCTCTCCTCCCTGCCTAGAGTGCATGGAAGATAAACCATGTTCCTATTATGTGGGCGGCCTTTGAAAGTTCAAAGGAGGAAGCATTTCTCACCATGATAAATTGGAATTGCCAAGCAATATGTTTCATAACTGATGGGTAAACCACTCATGGGAGAGGGGAGAAAAATAATAAAAAACCTATTCACAAGGTTGTCAGTGAACCCTACTCCAGTGTAGGGTTTGGTTTCTCCTAGGCTCAGAGCTTCTGTCACACAGCCTAGCAGAAACCTACCATTCTCTTTTCAGGCTGTAACTCGCCCACTAGACCCCACCCCACCCATGCAGGATCTGCTCCACCAGTGTCAGGCACTTTGGGCACCCATGGATTATTACCCTGAGGCTTGCAGTACAGACCCTAGGGTTGAGGGCCAAGAGGCAGCTATCTGAGGGGAAGCCAGGGGAGGGAGATCAGCACTTTAACACAAATCCATTAACAGGAGCCACTGATGTCTGAGGAAATTTGTGCCTAAAGGGATCAACTACCCCACAGATGAAATGCAAAGACCACCTGCACTCCACTGTTGCACAAGCAGCACCTTTCCCAAGGATAGTGCTGTTACTGCTTGCATCCTGCAAGGAGTTGCAGCTCATTAACAGCTCGTCTCTCCAGCACATCCCAGCCCCAAAGGGATCCCAAAGAGCCCCTAGTCTAGAAGATGCCAGTGATCTACTCCAAGACAATTCTGTGTCCAGAGGGGCAGAAGAGAGCTAAGAGAGCTCACAACCATCCTGCAGGACAGAAGTCTCCCCAGAAACTGCTCAAAGATCTGTGTCCCATCTGAGTATAAACACAGGAGCTTCTGCCTTTGTTGGCCAGGAGCTTTTCTACTACAAGGAAAAGGCAGCCAGGGGAGTAAGTCAGACTTTGGTCAGACCTCTTCTGTTGATGAGGAACTTTGGGATTACAACTGAAGCGGAAGGGGGAAAAAAAAGGATTTATAAAGAATAATGATCCAACTCCTCTGCTGTCTCAGATTTCCCTGGGCCTTAATATAGGTACTTTGAAATTACCCTAACTGCCTCTCTGACAAAGTCAAAACCCTAGGGCAGGTCTAGGAGCACCTAAAAAGAGTGCACCAGGTTGGCCAGAGTGCACACATCTGGGGCCCTCAGGTGGAAGATGCTGCACTGCACAGCAGCAGAAGGTTCCTCATGCCCCATGACACGGAGCTCACATGGCACCACCTGCAATGCCTGTTACAGCATCTGTGACAAAGCTGCACATTTGTGTGTGCAGCATTTCATTCCTTTCCTCTCCCAATCTCCACAATTAAAGGGAACTTAATTTTAAAACTGCAAAAAGCACAGGTGGAAAGCTGAGGAGTCAGTATCTTGCTATTTGGGGACAGTTTCAATATTTTCAGAGCAATTAATATTTCCCCTGAGCATCATATTAATTTGCATTTTGAGTAATATTGTCAAGTGACACAGTCACTGTCATTCCTGGCTATTGCTGAAAGCAGACAGATGCTGAACCAGAGTAAAATTTCTCTGACTTCAGAAGAGTGTTGTGGTTTAACCCCACCCAGCAGCCAAGCTCCACACAGCCACTCACGCACTCACCCACCAGTGGGCTCAGGGAAAGAATCAGAAGGGTAAAAGGCAGAACAGTGATGGGTTGAGATACAGAGTTTAATAGGAAAAGCAAAAACCATGCACAGAAGCAAAGCCAAACAAGGAACTCCTTCACCACTTCCCATGGGCAGGCAGGTGCTCAGCCACCTCCAGGAAATCAGAACTCCCTTACAGAACAAACAGCATCACTCCAAACATCCCCTCCCACTTCCTCCTTCCTCTATACATTATATACTGAGCATGTGATATGCTCTGGAATATCCCTGTGGTCCCTTTGGGTCACCTGTCCTGGCTGTGTCCCCTCCCAGGCAGCCCCAATCTCCTCTCCAGTGTGGCAGTACAGAGAGCAGAAAAGGCCTTGGCTCTGTGTAAGCCCTGCTCAGCAATAACAAAAACATCTCTGTATTAACAACTCTGTGTTCTGCAAAAATCCAAAACACAGCTCCATACCAGCCACTGGGAAGAGAATTAACTCTAGCCCAGCCAAAACCAGCACAAAGAGCTGCATGAATTTGCTGCCCTGCTCATGTCAGAAGCTTCTGTCCCTTCTAATTTGCCAGCACAACTGACACCTTTCCCAGCTCCAGCTCTAACACAACAATATTGTAGAAAAAGGGAGGGAGGGGGGGAAAAGCACGAGGGGAAGGCAGCTAAAACAGATGGCTGTGACAGAAGTGGGCCAGGGAGCAGCTACACATGCAGTTGTGCCAGCGGGCTTTGCTCTTCACCCGCTGGGATCCATTTTAGGTAGCAACCTCAACCTGGACCTGCAGCATCCAGAGCAGCATGTTTGCCTGTGTCCTGAGACATGCAAAGCACCCTGAAGCCACCTCCTGTCTGCTCTGTTTTAGTGTAAGATGGATGCTCTTGCAAGAGCAGAGAAACTTGGGGCTTGCTCAAGCCAGCAGTGAAGGGAGGAACACCAATGAAAATGAACTGCTCAGTCATTTTAATGACATGAGACTTCCTCCAATTGATGGCAGCTCGTTACCACCTCTCTCCACTCCGTGCCAGGCTGCCCAGATGGTGCCAATTCATTTAGACATATTTCTTGGCTCATCAATTCAGGCAGGCAGCCCGAAAACCATCCTTTTAGATAACTGAATTGAGGTCAGCACAAGCATTCAGCCAGATAAATACTGAGCTACCAGTGATTCTGTAATACAGGGAAGACCACTGACATACACGTGTTCTGCTCCTGGATTTCAGTCTTTGGGGCAGTCACCCAAAAGGAAAAATCAAGGCTGTTTTAGCACAGAACAAGGGAAGTCCATTTGCTTAACAGTCTGAAATAATGTAGCCTGTTAAATTAATACAGAACTATTGATCATCTGAAGGAGAGGCACCAAAAGAGAGAATGAGACGTGTCAATACAAAGGGTGTATTTATGGAGAAGTGAATCAGGCAGAACACAAGGCCACAACCAGAAATGCACTCCAGGTGATGAAAGGCAAAGGAGAAAGACTGTGTTAAAGCTGCTTTCCATCATCAAGCAGGAGGAAGAGCTTTCAAGACAAGCACACAGCTCCCACTAAACAGAGGGGTCTGATTTCCCTTGAAGGTGTCCCCTGTGGTCAGGACAGGACTGAGCACTGTGCTTTGCCTGAATCTTCACAAAACTTCACACAACCATGAGAGAGAGACAGTCAGCAACAGCAAATTTCTTTGCTCACAGAAGCACACACAGCTTTGAAGCTCGCTACTGCAAGTCATAACAAAAGCATGAGATATCCAGCTTCCTTTAAGTCAAACTGTTTTTGATTCATTATTAATAACAATAATGTCCATCTCTAGATGATGCAGAGTAGGTTTCTTACAGCAGAGGCCTTGGGGAAAAAAAAAGATTATATAGCTACAGCATTTTAAAATTAATTCCTTACATCTCTGCTTTTAACTCCTCTCCAAAATAGAGAATTCAGACCTAGCAGGAATAATCATAAAGCAGTTCTCTGACTCTTTTCCACACAATTTATTTCCTATGTGCATGGTTAATCTAGGCCCTGGTCTTTTGTATCTGCTGTGAACATGCATGGATCCCAGGGACTTTCAAATCAGGCTGATGATCACAAATGTATCAATTACATGGTCAAACCTGAAGCATGCTGCAGTTACCACCACTCTAGTTCAGGCAAAAAAGCAGATACAACACCACTCCCTTAAATTAAAGGCTAGGGCAGAGCTGTGTGTCTAAATAGCTACTGCCATGATCTCATGGGGAAAGCAGCCAAAGACCATGGAAACCACTTCACAGCTGGGCACAGCTCCCACTGCCTCCATCCATGCTGCCTGCTGACCTCAGCCCTGGACATCAGCAAGACTTTCAAGTTGTCCACTCTGCTGAGAGGACTTAATTAATGACATGGACGCTGACCTGGTGAGCAAACCTATTTCACAGATTCTGGGAGAAGCTCCTGCAATTGGTCCTACTCCTGCAAGTGATGATGCCCATTTCCCTGCAAGCAGCCTCCACCCTTGGAAACTCAGGCCTGCAGCAGTTATTCAGAGGTTAGTCATCAGGTTCAGGATTACCCAGTCCCATCAGGCTGTGGCAGCTTTGAAAAAACAAAAAATTAAGATCAGCCTGAGGATTTAACCATGTGCTGAGAACAGAAGACCACAAAGCAGCTTATCTCATCAAGTACCTCAACACAGGTAGCAACAGATGGGAACAGGGATTGTGACTGTCTTGAAATCTACTCAGTTCAAGGCTCTACCTGGCTTCCTGATAACTTAAGGCTTTAGACATGAGAGCTAATAGCTATTTTTAGCAACTAGCTGAGCTGTGGATGCTTTTATTCATTTCCATCTCCCAGCTATAGAATTAACAAAGCTCCTTGCTTCAAACATTTCACAGACTGATGATTTTCTGCTTACAGGCAACATACACCCAAAAGCTGCAAGTTCAACAGCATAAAGACTAAACTGACTGTTTCCCATTCACTCCCCTGGATCTCTTCATCCTCAGCCCCTCACCTCCTCCCATTTCTAAGCAGCTCTAATTGTTCACATTGTTTTGTTAAACCTCTTCCCTGAAAGCTTGCATTCCCTCTGCCTCTCTTCCACCGGGGCCCTGGGAACCGATCCTTCTAAAGGCTTTTGTCAGCCCAGACCTTGCTTTAATTAGTCAATGCAAATTCCTAAATACCTACAGGCTTAGCAAAACAGCTCTTTCCCTAAAGCCTCTTTCTGCTGCCACTAAGCAAGCCCACTCCCCTTAAGAACACTACAACTCTTCTTTTCACTAATCATTTCAAATTGCTGCCAGTCCTCCCAGCAGCCGAGGAGAAACAGTGCATGCGTGCAGCTGAGGACAAGGTGAATTAGTCACCTCGCAGATGAGAAAGGGATCCACTGATCATTCTGCTCACGTGACAGAGATGCTTTTGGGAGAGCCAAGGACTGATTTAGTGCTCAGGCTCTTGTTTCCACAGGCTTCAGTCCAATCCAGCAAAATACCTCAAACAAAGTCCTGATTTCCTCTATAGTTCAGTGGGGTTAGCAGCACTCCACAGATTTTTTTTAGCTCTGCCCATCAGTCCCAGTGCATGTGACATACTTCAAGTGCTGGTCCCCAGTAAGAACACAGAGCTTGTTTTGCCTCAGACCTCTGGTCTGTGCCCACTGAAGATGACAGAAACAAAATGCAGGTCTGCAAATCACAGGCCAGAAAAACGGGTCACCTTGCTGAAGAGTCACTCCATGTCCTGGCTTTGAAGGTGTTCCAAATATCCACTGCTTATGCTATGTAGGTTAAAATCCATGAGAGTGTATTTTGGAAGGTGCAAGAATAAAAAACTGAGTGTTCATGGAACCAGGCAGTAGCAAACACAAAGTGGTTCCAGTTACTGCCAAAGCTTTCCAAGAGCCTCCTGCCCCTTGAAAAGCAGTGGAGAGCTCTTCCCCCAGTGGGGTTCACCTCTTCTCACCCTCCCCAGTGTCACACCTAATCATCCACAATTCCATCCCTTTACATTCACACTTGTCAGGCTCAGTCCCAAACACAGCCACACAGACACAGCCAATGCAACACAAAGAAAGGTTTTCTGGTGCCGAAAATGGGAGTGCTTCCCACACAGCTGGAGACAGCAAAGAGACCAGGGAGGAACATTACACTGTTTTAGTGCACTGTGTCATCTTAGGGGGATTTTCATAATGACAATACATGGGAGATTATGGTCAGTCAGCCCACTCCAATTAGTTATCATGAAGCCTTACAGATTTACCCAAAGTTGTACACTTTTCTAGAAAGCTGCTGTACCTGTCTCTAGGCAAACTCACCCAAGATGTTTACCTCACTCTTTTACTTGCCATCCCCTTCCCTCCATTCTCCTCCCTGATTCTTCCTCCAACAGACAGTGGACAATTCTCCCTGCTAAACCCTAAAGCTTTCCAATTGCTCTGCCATCCCGAAGCCACAAGACCACCACTGGCAGTCATGTCACCAGTATGCTTCAAAACCGTATTTGTTCCTCCCATGTACCAGCAAGCTCCAGAAAGCCATGAACTGATACCTGACCAGAACTGGGCAGAGATACCTGTCAAGACAGCACCCACAGGAGGCAGGAATTCGGGTGAAATGGGTGAGACAAGGCTGCTGGGAAGGGCCTGGCAAACCATAATGGGGAACACAGAGGAACCAAATTCGACAAAGAATCTCTAAAGGCAGGCAGCAGTTGTTAACAAAATGGAGGAGAGAAGGAATTTCTCAAATAGAAAAGGTTTGAAGCCAGGGAACAGTGAACCTGAAGCAAACATCTCCCAGTTTGGCAGTCAGTTTCAATCCCACATGTTGGCAAGTTAGGAAACACAGCCATTTAAAACTATCCAGGGCTTTGTGAAAGAAATGGCTTGCTGCTTCTTTGCCTGCCAGCACCATGCCACAGCAGCTATACATTTTCTACTCTGAGTCACCCTCTGTTCAAACACCAGCTCACGATTAGGAAATTAAAAATAGACCAGACAGGTGCCAGAGAACTTACCAAACCTGCTCTGCCCACAGGTTTTCCAGAACACACACAGCGACAAGGCATGTAGGAGCCATCACACCAGCTGAGTTTTTTTTGAGACTGAATCTCCAAAAAGCCAGTCTGGAATACTCCAGGAGTTTAGAAAGATGATCCTTCCAGAACTGCTCCCAAATGCAACCCACAAGACTCTACTGTCAGAATCACAACCCAGCACAGGGCTCAAGTTGCACTTTGCTCAGAATCCAGATTAACTGGTTCCCAAGCAGGTACCTGTAATTGCTTTCCTCTCTCCTTTCTCCAGCTTTGCTTGTGGGGACTCTGTGTAGACGCTGTGCTCCATGGGCTGCTCCGCCCTCTTCACGGCCGTGCCTTTGTAGTTCATCTGGAGCTGGCTGGTGTACTTCTCATGCTGCAGAGACACCAACAGCAGTGAACCCCTCTTCCCCAAAAATAGATAACCCAAAACGCCACTGCAGCTGGTCCTTCAACAAAAAGCATGCACACCTGAGAAGAAGCTACAGAACAGAAATACCCCATTTGGAAGCCATTAAATGACAATTCTAGTACACAAGAAGGTCACTCTGACTTAGCTCTGCAAAACAACTAATTAGCAAAATCTCTTAAAAAACAGACTGAGAAGAATCAGAGCACAGGCCATTCTCCACTCAGGATTCAAATCCTGAAAGCCCCTTTGTTCTTAAAGGAACATTATAAATTATTTCAGGGTGCTCATCTGTATTATCTCAGTTTTTCAGCAAAGGCAATTGGAATCTATTTTAATTATTTTCTCCAAACCCCCTCCCCAGCTGGGAAAGTGATTTTACCTTAAAACAGGTTCCATATTAACACAGTAAATGAGCTATTTAGAAGCTGGTTTATTGCAAGTAAATTAACAAAAGGGTGAACCCATCCAGATTATCCCTGAGTAAGTTCAGTGAATCATTTCTAGCTGTTAAATTTCCTATTCTTGCTAAGTCCTAAACATGGAACCAAGGCTAGGAAAGCAGTATCTGCTAGCCAAGAGCTGATGCATGGCACTGATAGCCCAGTCCCACAGCTGAACACTATAGCTTTCTTGCCCAGAGGGGATTGGTTTTCTGCCTTAGATAAGGGGATGCTTGAATATTTCTTACCTGCTACTGAACAATGTTTAAAAAACACCTCACTCCTAAGAGGACTGACTGCTCAGTAAGTAAAAATTGGGAGCTTGAAGGCAAAAATGAGATGATACCCATGAATAAATTAAGCAAACTTCAGCCTGACTGAGGAGGTGTAGTGGAGCTGGCGTAAGTCACCATGCTCAGAAAAAGACATCTGTGCTCCACTTCTGGGAAGAAAAAAGTTCTGCTCTGCTTCACCCACAAGTTCATGCACTGGTTATTCTTTAACACGTTACAGCTCTAAGTAACCTTTCTTTTCTTGGCAGTCATGAACATACAGAACTTGATCTACATGTTAGCACAGGGATAGGAGATCAGAGTTGAGATAACTGGGAAATGTATCCCTCCTCAAAGGAGGGTTTCATTAAGTCCAAATCCAAGAAGAGCCTCACATTTTGAATCATTTCACTACCATCAAGAGTATTTCAATATTTCACTCTGCTTGACCATCACTAGAGTACTTAAAGTTTGTTTTTTTTTAAAGTGCACTACACCCAGCCACTCTTACCTTTAATGCTTCTTCTGGGACTTTGTGTTGAATTTGTTCCAGGACATACATATTCGAATGTACAGAAAATTCATTAAGGAAAATACAAAGAACTTGAATGGACAAAGACATTTAGCATTTAGTCAGAGAAAGAAAACAGCATCATAAAACCAGAAAGTCTTAAAATACACAGGATGGTAAAAGTTGCCTGTGCTGCAGCCCAGCATGGTCTTTGCTGTGCACAATCACATTTGCTGGGCAGACCCAGGACAGCTGAGGGGCAGCAGACATGGGGACCTGAGCAGGAGAAGCCTGAAGGAGCACCAACAACTCTGTACAGGACCTGGGGGAGCAACCAGAGCCCCAGCTCAGCTCACATCCTGATCCTCTCCACCTGGCTGGTGGCTTCAGGCAGACCACTGAGCATCCTGGCCAAGATGGGCCAGTCTCCCATGCTGGATAATGGAGCAGCAGAGCTCAGCTCCTTGCTCAGACCCTTGGGACTATGGTGTTCTCTTGCCCTGGCAAGGCCTTTCAGTCACTGCAGTTTTCTAGATGAAAAGTAAATCAGGTCATGAGCTGCTGTGACCTCTTAGGAAGGGAGGCATTCACATGGCTGAGCCCAGGCAATAATCCTCAGCAATGCTGTATTAAAAAAAAAAAAAAAGAAAAAAGCTGGCATCTGGAATGTCATCGTGAACAACCCAATCAGCACAGCAGAAAGCAAAGAGGAGGAAAAAGGAAAGATGGAAAATGTTGGACTAAAAATAAACCCAGTGATACTGGCCTAGCAGGGAAACTCTGCACGGCCTGTAAGTGAAACTGTAAATGGAAAAGAGAAATGCTCTCGTGCAATGGGACACGGTGACTCCAAGAGCTCAGGAGATGCTGCCATCCCCACCAGGCTGACTGCAGTGTGCAGGGAAAGCTCTGCTAAACAGAGCAGCACGAAAGCAGCAAAGCAGAGGAAGACCTTACAGCTGCCATAGGCACAGTATAACTTAAGAAGTTTACTCTAAAACCTACATTCTTTAAGAGGGCAATAAATTCTACTGCTCATAAGTATAATCATTCATTTCACTTGAATATCCATGAAAGGGCTGCAGGACTAAATTCTTCAACTCAGCTGCTCATTGCTGAGAATTGTTTTCTGTAAAAAGTTCAAACTGGTATTGCAGCCATTAAAACCCACCCATGCTCCAGGCACTGATTTTTGCCTTCCCAGAACTAGAGTTCACACTAAGTCTTCTGTGCATTTCCTCACACACCAAGAGACCAGAACATACACAAGCAGCTACATAAAAAAAAACAAAAAACATTTGCAAAGACAAGAAAAGCTTCAGCTGAGGTTGCCTGTAAAAGATTTCATCACATGTGCTGCAGGACACCACCTTTAATGACAGGATCCCAGAGGAGAGTGACCAAGACCCAAATTATGATCCATGGCTCAGAAATCTCTTTTCCTGCAGATCCAGGGTGGGACACACAAGTTTGAGCAATCCTGGTGGCAACAGTGAGTGCTCCTGCACTGTCACTGCTGGGAGCTGAAGTACCAGGTCCCTGGGAGACCAGCAGGGCTAAAGGTTTGGAGTATTTCAAGGGGCACGGCCAAGCACAAATGGATTATCATGGGGACAGCAAAAGGCGGAAGAATGTGGCCTTGGGGTCAAGGATGCACAAGAGTTTTCCAGCCAAACATTTTCCCCCACCAAATGGTAAAACTTAGTCTCTGCCTCTATTCTCAGAAATGTCTGGACTGTTTTAATTGACATCTCCCCAGAAAAAAAAAAAAACCCTGAAGAACACACTTGCTACTTCTAAATTCAGCTTGAGTGGGCAAAGTTTGGCAGATAGAAGCAACTGAAAAAAAATGAAAAAGTATTAGATTACATGAGAAGACAGCAATAGGAGCCCCTACTTATCACTATTGCTCTTCAGGCTCAGAAAGGCATGTCAACATCTATTCTTATAGCCAGCCATACTGTCACATCAGGATAAAAAAGCAAAGGGATGAAAGCAAAGGTGTTTTAGCAGACACTGGCAGGATTTGTAGTCTGTAAATAAAGCAATAACTGCAACCTAGCTTCCCTTGCTAGAGGTGAAATGTGCTATTGCTAAAGATTTACTCTTGTATTTTATGGCAGAACCAATTTGCACAGGCAAACTTTAATCAGTGCAGAGCCAAGGTCTGGCCACAAGCTCCACAGCTAAATGTTGAAGGCTGAAGGCCTGAAAATTGTCTGAAAGAAAGCATCTGGGTGAAATGACTAATAAAACAAGGCAAATTGAATGAAAAAAAACTACGAAGAAGTTAGTTCATGCAAAAATACATGAACTATGTTTGCTCCCAGCTGGTACCAGCTACAGTTGCCACCCAAATAAAAAGAAAAAACCACAACCCTTCCTTAGGAGGAGACTGAAAAGGCACTTCCACAGTACTGCCAGTGCAGGGCCTGATCCCAAGCACAATGAAAAAGCAGGTATCATGATTAATGTGCTCTGAATCAGGTTCATGGTGGAGAAACACAACCAGAGCCATCCAAAGGTTCTGAAGGCAAAACAAACACTTTACTCAGTAGGCACAGTTAGCCCTGGTACCTCTCCATGCAGCCAGCAGCACAAAACCCCAACAGAGCCTGAGTCCCCATCCTCTCCAGAAAGGATATCGTAGCCGAAGCGAATGACATCGTTCAGTTTCAGGGTGATGTACTTCTGGTCAGGAATCCTCACATCATTGACAAACGTCTGCACGAGAGAAGCACAGGAATGGGTTTGGACAGAGGGAACCAGGGTGGTGGATCTCAGAGGGATGGTGCTCCTGGAGGGCACCCATGGCCATCTGCTGATGGCACTGCACGTACTCAGAGTGTGCCAGCACCAACGCAGGAGCTAGGAGCTAAGTTCCCTGGAAAAACCAACCTCAGCAAGTAGCTCCCATGGGCAAGTCAGAGCACCCCAATTATGCTTCAAAGCAAGATGCTGTGAAGGGACCTTTAGGGAGATTTCCTTTGCACCAACTGCAAATGCAATTTCAGTCCCTGACTTGAGCAGGTAAATGAGGTGCCTGAAGTTAGGAACTTCAAATGCTCTTGCTTCTCCTACACCCGTCTCAACCAGCAAACGGTTGCAACTCATGCCCTTAATTACTGAGCTCGCAATCAGCTTTCTGCTGGATGGCAAACAAGACTGGTGTCAGCCCCAAGGCCTGATAATTTAACAAGCAAAGCCTATCACACAGGAAGGAGAAATGAAAATGCACAGGGAAACAGGACAAAAATTTGAAGCAGCATCACCACGACACCTGAGGCCACACTGTCCGAGATAACCAAACCCCTAGTGCTAAAAATTCACCCATCCCTTTTTCCCATGCTCCAGGCAGTTAACTGAGGCTGAAAGGAACTAACATCCTTCTAAAGGTGCAAGACATGTATTTCACAGCTGTGCATAAATGTCTTTGATGTCTGTGCTTCCTGAGGGGACCCACTATGAAACAATTCTCCCAGACCAACCGAGGATCAAATCAAGCATGCATGGACATCTTTCACAAATAAACCCATGTACTTTTGCAATGACCTGGGCCAAACAAAAATAAGAAGGGGCTGAGGAAGCCCCAGAGTGCTGATGGTGATTAGCCTCTTCCACAGCTGGATTTGAGGCAGTCAGACACCAGGAGTTACCCTACTTGGCAAGGTGGGATTCATCCAGCCTCTCAGACCAGGAACCTGCTGCTGGGGCTTTGTGCCATTAATGCAAATGCAGCTGAGGAAACAAAATTAAACTAGAAAATGAATTTACATGTTTTCATGACTGTAGCAGACTTTTCCTTCTGTCTTCTCACCTCAGCCAAGCCAAACATGCATGATAAGACCTAGTATTAACCACAGAGGAAAAATAAATGGTAGAGCAGGAAACTAAAATCTCAGCAGACAACAGCCCCCAGTTTCCTGGCAATTTACAGAAGAGCTAGGAAACAGGCCTGTAATTTCACAATAAAAACAGTGAAGCTAGTTAAAAGGTACAGAAATCCAATTTGCATTGAAGTTTTTAATATTTAAAAAACCCACAACAGTTGCATCTGGAACAGGAATGATTGTTTGCTGAATTTTCTTCAAAAAAGTCTGCAAGAACCCATTTTGATGGTTACCTATTTGTCCATGTTTACTTGAGATAAAGTAACTTCAGTAAAATTCTTAATCTGGATAGAAATGCTACCTTTAAAAACAAAAACCCCTGAATAGAGACAGCAGAATTACCTGAACATTATAATAAAAACAATATAAAACACTTTGACAAATTAATATGAACCAGATTATCCAGCAAAGCCATATAATGCATTGCTGACTACTCAAATACAAAATAAAAGGAAATTCTGAAAATGGATTTTAAATCAACCTGCTCAAAAGTGATTTCTTTAGTTTCAGAGGGGAAAACAAGGTTTTGTGACAATTTTCAAATAAAGATATGTTTCTTGCATGTAAAATTTGGTTTGGCCACAACAGAAAGAGTCTTTTTCAACCTAAGTGTTTGATCAGCTGCAGAAACAGGCATTGCTGTAACTCCTTTTTACTCCACTGCCTCTCTAAGCATAAGTCTTCTATTAAAATGTTGTAAATTCTTATGCTTAAGCATGTGAAGATAGAAAATAATTAGTGGTACAAGTCTTCCCTCCCTTGCTAGCAGAATCTTTAGCTGCTATTTTGCCATCATGAGTTAAATACCATCGCTTTTGAACCAGGGATCCAGCTAGAGTCCAGACCAGTTACTGGAAATATTCCCATTTCAGCAGGGCTCTGTGCCTTCAGCTATTAGGCTGAGAAGGATTAGCACTCATTCTTGCTGTGTTCAGATGCCAGAAGAGGCAGAATGGTTGAGGGCTGCTTTAGCCACTGTTTTTGTACAAGTTTCTGGGCTCATCTTGTGGTTTTGTGGCTGTGATGGTGGAGGGCTTCTATGTCCAAAACACTGAAACAATGGCTGCAGTAAAACCCCCACTGGGAAGACAATTATGTGAATTTAGCTTAGGCCTGCTCCAGCAGAGGAACAGCTCCACTTGTATGAAGAAACTACCAAAACAGAGGCATGCTATGACATCTGGACATTTTAACAACAATGGTGTATTTAAGAATCATGGAATTCAGATGTTTAACACCACTGCATAAATTAAATGAGAGCAAGGGTCAAAATTCAGTCAGGCTCAGTTCCTTCTTCTGTGCTCACAGTATTCCTTCGTCTTCATGCAAACCAGGCTCAAGGCAGGCAAAAAAGCAATTTTATTATTAAAAAAAAAAAAGAGGTGGTTTTAAGCAGTTTTTCCCCAATGAAATGAAATGTCTCACTACCCCATAAATCACTCCAGACACTGACAATGAAACCACCAAAAGGTCACCCTGCTCATGCTGAACAGCTGCTCCAGAATCTCCACCAGTTTAAAGTTAACATCCCCAACACGAAACTGAATTTATTTTCTCCCCTTTTGCAAGAAGCTTTATAATTCTGTGGGCTCTGAAGCATTCTGCAAGGACACCAGCAGAGAGGGAAAAAGCAATACAATATTCACCAAAGCTTTCCCCTCCCAAGATGAGATGCTACATGACCTCCACCTCGGGCCTTGCAAATAATGATGCATGTTTGGCTTAACTCGTGCCAACAGCTGCAGTGACCCAAAAGGGTCTGAGAGCAGGACTCAGCGAGCACGTGAGTGCTTGCAGACTCAGCACAGCACCAGGCCCCCCCTGCCAGCTGGAGGTTTGGTACTTACCCCGTTTAAGCTGCCGAGATCCTTCACCCAGTGCTCATCCTTGTCCTTGTCATAGTTGATGACAGCGTGCTGCTTATCCACACTGCGGGACTGGCAATGGAAGCACAAAATGAGCATCAGGCACAGAGACACTGCTCACCAGAGCAACACCGAGACATTAAACTGCCTTCATGGGGGTAGGGGGACAGAGGGAGAAAGCAGGGAGGATTAAATACTATTTACTACGATAAATAATGGAAGGATAAGCAGTAAATGCTTCCATGGTTGTTTGCAGAGTTTGAAGACAATACGCTATTTTCATGGAGAAGGAAAAAAAAAAGTTTTTAAAAATCGCTGAAGGCTGTCAAGACTATGCCACAATTTCAATAAATTATATCAATACACACTGAACAAAATCAGTCAAACTGAAAGCCTGGGGGTCAGGATCTGAGCCAGCATGAGCTAGAAGATCTCCATTTTTCAACTGCTCAACACTAGGGATGCTCCTACTTGGGATAATTTCTTCCTATTTTTCAAAGAGAAAAAAAAAAATCAGTTTCTTGTGTTACAAACCAAACTTGTTCCCAAAAAATTTATACTGTTCCCAGGAATATGTCCTGGAATTGATTTAAATTTTAGGATGTGTTCCAAGCTAGAGAGAGGTTAGTAAACCTGGAATGAGAAAGAAAGCAACTCCAGGAAAATTTAAATTGTAAACTGGGTTTGAGTACACTGAACTTAACAGTGATCTGGTGCCACTGGCTTTGTCACAAGTAATGCACCTTATCTTCAAAACAGAGCGTGACACTTGAGCAGGCATCATGTCAGACTTCTGAAAGAAGTGCTAGGACAAGATCTATGAATAATTTTGCAATATGGTGTGTTACAGCTATAAAGACACCAGACTGTCTGTTTTTAGACCTGCTGCCTCTCGTAACTTGAATCCTTGCTGCAGTTGACCTCAGGCAGACACTGGAAGCAGTCGCCCCATCAGCACGTACACACAGCACTGAGACCTCCCTGGGACCTCAGGCCAGGGGAGGGGAGAGCAGGGAGACCAGCCAGGCCCCAAGTCAGCTAATCCTCATCCTCCTGGGCACCAACCAACAAGTTCTTGCTGAAAGTCCTTTCATTTTGCCAAGTATAGACACACTGGTTTCCACAGCACCGCTCCCAGCAAGCCATTATCTGGCTTCTTGCAAACATGCAGAGGCAAAGATTGTTTCAGGCAATTCCTTGGTGAAAACAAAAGAGGCTTTTTTTCACACAAACTGCTACTATTTGCAGGAATTTCTTTTGGCCCTGCCAATGTCAAGCGCATGGGAAGTACCACAACACCTGAGAAATACATCTCCTTCCCCTGCAGAGCATCCATCAGCCCAGGAGACACATCCTCCAGAATAACCCTGAAGTACCAATATGAAGCAAGCACATACCTGGCCAGAAGATGTAGGGGGATAGAATATAAGAAAATAAAGATAGTGCAGAAACTAATCTTACCCCTAAGGAGTTGCAGCTGGGCTAATTATCAAAGATTAGGAACAGGCCTGACTTTAACAGGCCACAGTCTGTAACCAATGAGAAGAAGAGTGCTATAAAAGAGTGGGGTAGCTGGTGGTTGAGAAGGGAACTGGAGTCAGTTGACTGCTTTGTGAAGAAGAAAGAGTCAGTGCTCTGAGGAGCTGCCCACAAGAAACACCAAGAAGGTGTGAAACTTTTGTGATAAGGAGACAACAGTATGGAACCCCTGCAATAAGATGACAACAAGAAGATTATTACCCTTCCACCTTGCAATGTCCCTCACGCTATTCATGACATGTCACCCCAAGCAAAGGCAGTGAGGATAGGGGCAAGTGACCCCCTGCCTCCAGCTCCCCCACTAATACAGTTATCCACATACTGCAGGACTTCCAAGGAAGCACTTCATGCTTTGCTGCCCAACTGCTGCTGCTCGGACAGCAATCACCCCCAAAGACACAAACAGAGGTGGGACAGGCAGAGACAATGTGCCTGGGGACACCCCAGCCATGCTTCCTGCTGTGCTGAGCACTAAACAGGAGAAGCAACACAGAGCAGGGGCACACACAAACCCCTCACCCCCATGCCATCCCCACACTTGCTGTCCGACCCCTGACCTCAAGGCAGGGCAGATCTTAAGCATTTGCAGTGAAAGCACTGCTCCTCTCTCCTGTTATCCACACCAGACACAGCTCCTCAGTCCATTTTCAGTGACCCAAGTGGCTGTGGCAGGTGTGTGCAGTGCAAGGTAAGGATGGATGGTCCAGGTAAGCACAGCTGAGGGACACTGCCCGTGCACCTCAGCACATGGCCCTGAGCACAGGAGTGTCTCCATCCTCAGCTATCACAGCAGCTGATGCTCCACAAGCTGGGGTTGTTCCTGATCTGTCCCATGGCCCCTCATACCCTTTGGAGGATGTGAGCCCAGAGTCTGTCCCCACAGCGGTCTGGCTGTTTGAGCACTGCTCTGGACAGGGCTCACCACACCTCACCTACACAGCAGAGGGGGATGACCATCCCCTCTCCCTGTCCAGGGGCATTTGTGTGCTGTGCTTCATGTCACTGGAGTCAAACACAACCATGCACAGGCAACCACAAAAGCCTGCCCAGCACTGACGTGGTCTGTCATCCCTCTGATCCCTCTGCTGCTCAGAATTGTGGATGCCACTGTTCCCAATGAGATACAAGGGAATGCTGATAAACTGCTGCAGCAGTGTTTGTTTTAGCTTTTTACAGCACATCATGGAGGCTCAGTTAAAGATTAACAGATTCTAAAGACAGAGCAAACCATTTAGCTCCCTTCCAAGGGCAGAAAGGTTTCCAGCCCAAAAAGTTAACCCAGACAAAAAATTGGGGCAGATCTGGTATCTGATTTTAAATGTATCACAGGTCATTTAAAAGAAGTTTATTTCTGGGAACCAGCTGTCTCAGAAAAATTCATTTGCCCTGCATCTGACCCTGATGTAACTGAGCACAGCCCTTGGTCTGCTGTGTTCTACAACAGCTGACTTCAGCCACTCAGGGGTCCCCAATCAGATGGGGGTCATCTCAGGGGATCAGACATGTATTCCTGCAACATGATATTCCCCTCCATAAATGCAGAAAGAGGTCACCAAAGGAACCAATTTATGCCACCCTGTTTTCCAAGGAAGTTTCGGCTGTGTTCAAGAAAGCCTAGGGCAAAAAGAGTCAAAACAACATGCAAAATCTGACCCACAGTCTTCATCCAACCTCTCAGAATCTCTTTAAGAGCACATCAGGAACAAGGCAAACTGTTATGCAAATTGCACTTCTGTGAAATTTCATGCTTTTGTGGAGAAGAGAGAAAATTTTCTTGGTTTTGTTTACGTTAAGCCAGCAAACATCACAGGAACTGGAGGCAGGAGTTCCTAGGGGCCTGTCTCCAAGGAAACTCAACTCAAAGTAACTAAAATCACACCTTATTTATTTTGATGCAGACTTGCCAAAGGTCACTCTTACTTGAGAACCGAGGTGTGGTTTATTTCAACATCAGTCACATTTAACATAAACTGCCCTTGTGTGCAGTGCCAGCAGCAACCCAGCAGCTGATGGTGCTTTTGTCTCTTGCAGAGAGGAAGAGGTTCCCTCAATCCCACTTCCCAAGAGGAGACTAACCAGTTTCCATGCTGGTAACAGCTGAGAGCCCAGGGACAGTCCCTTCAGCCCAGCAGGCCAGTGGTTTCTAAGGAGTGACCTGCTGAATCACAGAAAGTGATTTAAGAAGCCTGAGTCAACACATTACAGAGCTGCCCATGGGTGCAGAGCTCCCAGCCATCTGCAACTTCACTGGAAAGATTTTAGGCATCTATAAATTGGAAAACTGCAATTAAGTTGACTGAGTCACTAACATAAGAGCACTTCTTGCCTAAATGCACACGTGCACCAAATACTGAGTCTTGCTAAACGATCAGCCTTGACCTCCACAACCAAAGGCAAGACTGGTCCATCAC
The DNA here is from genome assembly GCA_024865655.1 of Emberiza elegans. NCBI lineage: Eukaryota > Metazoa > Chordata > Aves > Passeriformes > Fringillidae > Emberiza > Emberiza elegans. The sequence continues at coordinate 34,815,440 of JALJVW010000139.1, forward strand.
GAGTAGACACAGGAGTCCAAAATAAAAAAACAGAACAACAGAATTTGCATTAAAGTGTTAATAAGAAACCTCAATTACCTATATCCAGATGTCAAAAGCAAAAAAAATAATCTGTTTCACCAGAAAAGCACTTTTGATGGGGTGAGCAGCAGTCCTGAGCTATGGGTAAGAGATCCAAACAACCAAACCAGAGCTGGAGCACCTCAGGGGAGGTTGAGAAGGGGAAAAGAAGGAAGGGAGGTAAGCAGTGGTGATCTTCAGGCAAGAAACAAGGCTACACTCCAAGAGGCTGGACATGAAGGAAGCACATAGCATTCTCACCGTGTCCCAACACTGGACCTGTTATCAAATGAAAACAACTCTCAGGAAAACACGTGTGCTTTTCTGATTAAGAATATTTACACTTCTCTGCAGGGAAAACATGGGACACTGATTTGTTACTACACTCAGCCCTCATCCAGGGCTGGAATTTCCAGACATTCAAATCACTTCCTAATATAAGGTTGTGTTGCTTTTCTGTCATACTACCTAGCATGCATCATGTTTTAAATACCTAGCAGACAAAATGCACACACAGCATATAACTGAGGATGGAGGTACTTTTATATATAGCTCTTCCTTCTTCCACGATCATGTTAAGCAGATGGTACAAAACACAGGAATGGTACCTGGGGGTCTGCCAGTCCCACAGTGGTACCAACACCAGTTTCCAATCAGCCATGCAACCAGGCAGCTCACTTGTGATTCTCAAAACTGCACACATCATCAAATCAGCAAAATCAGCTTCAAAAGCTTGCAGGAATCTCCACAGAGGCACAAATCACACTGTGGCTACGTGTGCTGCACACACCCTACAGCTTTGTGTTTGGGGAGTTTCTGATCCAGAGAACAGGGATCTGCATCCTGCAGATGAGCTGCAGAGATGCCAAACAAAATCCACAAGGCAAAAAGACCTGCTCAGGAAGGCAGGAGGAGAAATACAGCCAGACAGCCTGTGTTTCCCCACAGGGCCAGGGAGCAGACACAGCTCAGCTGTCTGTGCAGATACAGATGCTACTTTTTTCTCAGGAGAATTACCATGGGTGAAAACATACCGGTTGGGGTTGAGATTTGGACCTCAGCCCTGCCAGTGCCGGAGGCACCGTGGCACTGGAGATAAAATAAACAAACATGAGCAGTTTCCCTGTTCCTCACTGGAGTCTGCTCTGCACTTCTGGCACAAAATAACTGCAGCGTTCTGGTGGCAGCATGCAATAAAACAGTTGCTCAAATACTTTCCATAGTGAACAGGTTACATTTCTGCCAGTACTGTGCTCTGCACAAGTGTCCCAGTAAGGAAATATAAACCTCTGCTGGTGTCCCACTTTAGAATGGAGACAGACAAAATCAAATTAAAAAACAAAACCAAACAAAAAACACCAAACCAAACCGAAACAAAGAAAAGCCCACCCAACAAAACAACAACAACAAAAATCTGTTTCCAGGCACAATGGCCTGAAATGTGAATTTTGCTCCTCAAAAGTAAACATATGCTGGATAACATTTAATGACAGATGTGAACACTGGGTCCTTCTCTTTCACCACAAAGCATTTCACAGTGTTGCGTGCACTAGCCCCTCCAGTACTTTTCCAGAATATCAGTGAATGCTCCATCCTGCCCCAGGCTGGTTGCAAGTGTGTCACCCCTGTGGCAGCCTGATGGCTCCCAGGGGCAGGTGCTGCCAGCTTCTAATGACCCTGCCTAAGCAGACAAATCTCTTCAGCAAGTGCAGCCACCTCATCCTGGGGCTGGACTCTCTTTACAGCTCCCAGGCTGCAGAGGCTCCTGCCCTCAGCTCTGCTGCAGCCAAAAATCACGGGCTTTGTGTGCCAGCAGCAACCCAGCAGCTGATGGTGCTTTTTGTCTCTTGCAGAGAGGAAGAGGTTCCTCAATCCCACTTCCCAAGAGGAGACTAACCAGTTTCCATGCTGGTAACAGCTGAGAGCCCAGGGACAGTCCCTTCAGCCCAGCAGGCCAGTGGTTTCTAAGGAGTGACCTGCTGAATCACAGAAAGTGATTTAAGAAGCCTGAGTCAACACATTACAGAGCTGCCCATGGGTGCAGAGCTCCCAGCCATCTGCAACTTCACTGGAAAGATTTTAGGCATCTATAAATTGGAAAACTGCAATTAAGTTGACTGAGTCACTAACATAAGAGCACTTCTTGCCTAAATGCACACGTGCACCAAATACTGAGTCTTGCTAAATGATCAGCCTTGACCTCCACAACCAAAGGCAAGACTGGTCCATCACAAGTAGACACAGGAGTCCAAAATAAAAAAACAAAACAACAGAATTTGCATTAAAGTGTTAATAAGAAACCTCAATTACCTATATCCAGATGTCAAAAGCAAAAAAAATAATCTGTTTCACCAGAAAAGCACTTGTGATGGGGTGAGCAGCAGTCCTGAGCTATGGGTAAGAGATCCAAACAACCAAACCAGAGCTGGAGCACCTCAGGGGAGGTTGAGAAGGGGAAAAGAAGGAAGGGAGGTAAGCAGTGGTGATCTTCAGGCAAGAAACAAGGCTACACTCCAAGAGGCTGGACATGAAGGAAGCACATAGCATTCTCACCGTGTCCTAACACTGGACCTGTTATCAAATGAAAACAACTCTCAGGAAAACACGTGTGCTTTTCTGATTAAGAATATTTACACTTCTCTGCAGGGAAAACATGGGACACTGATTTGTTACTACACTCAGCCCTCATCCAGGGCTGGAATTTCCAGACATTCAAATCACTTCCTAATATAAGGTTGTGTTGCTTTTCTGTCATACTACCTAGCATGCATCATGTTTTAAATACCTAGCAGACAAAATGCACACACAGCATATAACTGAGGATGGAGGTACTTTCATATATAGCTCTTCCTTCTTCCACGATCATACTAAGCAGATGGTACAAAACACAGGAATGGTACCTGGGGGTCTGCCAGTCCCACAGTGGTACCAACACCAGTTTCCAATCAGCCATGCAACCAGGCAGCTCACTTGTGATTCTCAAAACTGCACACATCATCAAATCAGCAAAATCAGCTTCAAAAGCTTGCAGGAATCTCCACAGAGGCACAAATCACACTGTGGCTACGTGTGCTGCACACACCCTACAGCTTTGTGTTTGGGGGGGGTCTGATCCAGAGAACAGGGATCTCGGGATGAAAGCATGAGCTGCAGAGATGCCAAACAAAATCCACAAGGCAAAAAGACCTGCTCAGGAAGGCAGGAGGAGAAATACAGCCAGACAGCCTGTGTTTCCCCACAGGGCCAGGGAGCAGACACAGCTCAGCTGTCTGTGCAGATACAGATGCTACTTTTTTCTCAGGAGAATTACCATGGGTGAAAACATACCGGTTGGGGTTGAGATTTGGACCTCAGCCCTGCCAGTGCCGGAGGCACCGTGGCACTGGAGATAAAATAAACAAACATGAGCAGTTTCCCTGTTCCTCACTGCAGTCTGCTCTGCACTTCTGGCACAAAATAACTGCAGCGTTCTGGTGGCAGCATGCAATAAAACAGTTGCTCGAATACTTTCCATAGTGAACAGGTTACATTTCTGCCAGTACTGTGCTCTGCACAAGTGTCCCAGTAAGGAAATATAAACCTCTGCTGGTGTTCCACTTTAGAATGGAGACAGACAAAACCAAATTAAAAAACAAAACAAAACAAAAAACACCAAACCAAACCGAAACAAAGAAAAGCCCACCCAACAAAACAACAACAAAAATCCGTTTCCAGGCACAATGGCCTGAAATGTGAATTTTGCTCCTCAAAAGTAAACATATGCTGGATAACAATTTAATGACAGATGTGAACACTGGGTCCTTCTCTTTCACCACAAAGCATTTCACAGTGTTGCGTGCACTAGCCCCTCCAGTACTTTTCCAGAATATCAGTGAATGCTCCATCCTGCCCCAGGCTGGTTGCAAGTGTGTCACCCCTGTGGCAGCCTGATGGCTCCCAGGGGCAGGTGCTGCCAGCTTCTAATGACTGTGCCTAAGCAGACAAATCTCTTCAGCAAGTGCAGCCACCTCATCCTGGGGCTGGACTCTCTTTACAGCTCCCAGGCTGCAGAGGCTCCTGCCCTCAGCTCTGCTGCAGCCAAAATCATGGGCTTTGTGGATCTGTGGCTGAAGCAGGGCCTGAGTATTCAAGCAAAAAATAAGGCCCTGAACAAAAGAGAGAAATCCCCCAGGAAAATGAAACTGTAATCCCCACAGCTTGGCAAAGGGATTTGGAAGCTGGCATGGTTCCCATAAAAACTTAACCCATTATTTTGGGGTAAAATGGGTTTTTGCTCGCTGGTTCCCCATTCCCAAAGTGAACTGGTTCAAGTGACCCAGGGTCAGATCCTGACCGCAGGCAGGGAGCACACTGCCCACAGATGCACTGGCTTTTCCTTTGTTTTACATGGCCACCCAGGAGGAATGGAAATGCATCATTGTAGGTGGGACACAAGCCTGAATTTTTATAGTGCAGCTGAGCTGCTACTGCCTGGATCAGTATCTCATACAAGGAAGATACATCTCCTTTTTTCTCTGCCCACTCCAGAGTGGGACAAACCCTCCCTTGGCAGTCCAGGCTTCCAGCACCTTGCCAGCTGCACAAAGCACTCTCAACTCCAATAACCACCTGCCCTCAGTGCCACCATCACCTCTCTCCCTACCCTGCCTCCAGCAATGAACTCCCCTCCCAGGTCTGCCAGTCTTGATATGCCTCCAGCCTCCTACACCCATATGCCATCAGGCATCATAACCTCCTCCCATCAACTGCACATTAACAGAACACAATGGGACAAGGAAGAGCCAAAACAACTCTAGGCCTGCCTGGAAATACAGGATGTGCATCCTTCCTCCCACAGCTGCTGTCCCAGCACCTGGAAACACTACCTGTCAAAAAGCAGCACCTTCCCAAGGCTAGATCCATTCCCTTCTGTAAGACACTTAACTTCCTTTGTAACACCTAATGAATTACTCTTATCAATTCCCAACACCCAGGGACTAACTTAGGTGCTTGTTCACACCCTCTGGATAACTGCAGTCAAATAGCACAGGTGGGGCATCTCTCCATCCCGACTACAACTTCCCACTTCCACCCTACACTGCCATGGGGAAGGAGGTCCAGACACAACAACCAGCAGAGCCTCCTCATGGCTCCTTCTGGGAGCTCCCAGTGCTGGAAATACATGAGCAGTGGAGGGATACAACTTCTGCATTGTAGTGAATCCACCTAGAAGGACCAGGAAAAAGATTTTCTACCAAGTTCTCACCATCTGCTTCTTCCCAGCATAACACTGTAGACAACCACACCTATTCACACTTGTTTATGTATGCACTTACTAAACTACACAGGAGAGACATGGTATTATCAAGTATGGCCCAGGGAAGGCAGGATACATCAGGTCAATGAAACCTTAATTTGACCAGATGTCACACACAGCCAGGGTTCATCTTTGCACTCTATTATTTGTGGAGCATGCCGTGCACCCTGCATACCAGACACAGAACAGATCCTGCGGGGAAAAATACCCAGGAACAGCACAATAACAGATTGCATCTTCATGCCTATGTACACAGGGGCAGAGGCAGGATTAACAGGCAGCCTTCACACTGGTGTGCTGTAACTGCTCTGCAGTTATAAACACTTGACTTAGCAGCCATAAGAATACTCCTTCAGTGTCTAGAATGCTTGTAATTCCCTGTCTTTTGAACAAAGCAAGCTAAAAAGATGGAAGCACAGTATTGTTACTTTTGTGTGATTCACCACAATGAACTCGTGTGTCCAGCTCACAAGGCCCTACCACTTCAACTGACTAATTGGTATCATAAACAGCACTGGTCCCATCTGGACCAGTGACAGATGCTTGGCTAGGAGCTTTCACAGCTCTCTTCTGACACCAGAATAATAAATAGCAAGTCTTGACCCATCTGAGGCCTAAGGGCGATGCTGCTCAGCAGCCACATCCTGTAATGCCCGTTTTGCCCACACTGAGAGGCTTCTGCCCTATGTGCACCACCCTCTCCACTCTTCCAGGTCCTGCTGCTCCTCCTCTCACTCTGCACAATCAGAATCCTCACTTGTACTTGTTGTCCTGCCTCACTTGGCCAAATCTTCATCACTTGGTGAAGGTCTATAGAGTAGAAATCCAACCACTACATGCAAAGATCTGACCTGTGGCTTCCTGAAACACAGGTGAAGAGGTTGAACAAGCATTCTGGAAGTATCATCGCACTCTTGGCTTGTCCTTGTCCTTTCCTCGACAGCTGCTCTGACCACTGAGTCAGGATGCCAGGTTAGGTGTACCCTGATCTAATCCAGCACAGCTGCTGTTACATCTACACCCCAGCCTTGTGGATACCTGCACCCAGCTCCTCTTTGCCCAACCTGTGACACTTCTCCACTCCATCCCCTGCCAACCTCACTCCCAGATTAAATTACTTAAGGCAGTACTATCAAATAAGTCCCTGCTGACAACATTCAAACTCCAGATTTTATTCAAAGGTTTGGAACTTGGTCAAACACATTTAGATTATTGATTAAGGGGAAAAAAAAACCAAAACAACAAACCACCACCTCCAACCTAGTCATTCACTCTTGAAAATCTTCACTGGCCCAGCTCTACTATAATGCCAAAACTTCAAAGAACAGGCTACATATACTTTCAAATAATTGACCTGAAGAAAACAGCATTTTTCTCAGAGTTGCTCACAGCAAAGACCAACGAAGGGAGATAAATTATTGCATCCAGAACATACTGCATAAAACAGATGCCTGGAAAATAAACTCTCGTCCCGAACAGCTACAAAGTTTAGCAGAGTTATAAGCAATTGCAAACAGTGTCGCCTGATAGGAAATGTCAGGCTGTCTCAAAAGGCATAAAAGAGAAAGCACCATGCTGCCTGCACCTACTCCTGCTGTAACTCACACTCATGCACAAACTCACATGTCCAGAGCACCACTCTAAAGGGAGGGAAATAATCAGGGGAGCACTGGTTAAACATTTCTATTTCCCAAATTTTCCAGTAAACATCACTCTCAAACAAAACCAGGGAAATCATGACACTGCTTTCCATTCTGTAAATATTTACATTTAGCAAAGATGCAAAAAAATGTTTTGTTTAGGAGCAGCGGAGAATGTTTTAATGGTTAAGTGAAATTTTTGAGTTTGCAAAATGTTTGTCCCCTGAGTACCCATCACAGTAAGCAAGTTATCAAAGCTGATAAAAATGGCAGCTGCATTTCCCAAAAGAAGGATGTTGGGAGGCCGGAAAAATTATTTTCTTCAGGATGGTCCCCAAATTCTTTTATTTTTGATTTAAAAAAAAGTAGATCTTTTCAGACCATTACTTCCTACCATCCCTAAGTTTCACATTAAAAACCCACTAAAAAAAGGTCTCATTAAAAAAGGTCCAGATGTCCACACTCCTGCAGTTTGTTGACTGTTACCTGAAGGAAGCAGGAAGGCTGTTGAAGAAATCAAGCATTTTTCTTAGAAAAAGGGCAGAATTGAGCTCTTGGCTCTGGTAGCAACACTGCATGCCAAGCTACAGCTCCACTTCATGGCATTTTCACCCATGCATTAACATTCAAACCCAATGTAAATCTCGCATTTACTTGTACTAGAAGCTTTAGAGAGCTGCAAAAACATTTAAAATATTTCTAATCCTCTTAGTAGGTACAGAAGATATCAAGGTAGATTATGTTTCCCCACTATCAGACCTACTTTAAGATTAAAGACTTTGGGTTTCTTCACCTCTTTGTTAATCAGAAAACAAATCCACTACTTGTATTATGAAATAAGAAAACCAGACAAAACTAAAGCTTAACTGCTTAGTGACAAATCCTTCCTTTTTTGCTGTTTAGAGATCTGATACCTTGAGACAGTACATTCCAAGAAAATATCAATAGACAAGACACTCCTAAAATAGTAAAATGAGAGAGGCAAAACTGCAGGTCTCCATGACAAGAATTATCTCTGCGTTGTGTGTTTGAGCACCATGTTACACGTGGTCTCAACAGGGAACCACAAACCGTATCACTATGAAATCAATAAGCAGTAACAGCCTTAGAGATGAAAAAACACTGACCAGGTCACCCAGTCACTGCCAGTCTGCTCCCAGCTGTGCACTTTAAAGGATTAAATGCCAGTATCTTGAAATATATATGGAAAATAACCATGCAGTGAATATACAGTTTCAGGGTCAGTACCACAGAAATACTACAAGGTGCAAACAACTGCCACAAGAGCTCTGTCCATCTGCTCTGATAACTGCCCTGCTTCTTAAGCTTCCCCCAAGACAAATGATTGTGCCAGTCTGCACAACGATTTTGTGACATGGACAGTCACAGTAGGGAAAAAGTCTATTTTTAGATCTCATCCTCCATCTGCTCACATACAATTCTGCTTGGATATGAAGTCTCTCTGCTCACAGTTTCTCTTCTGCACTCAGTCTTACTACAAACATCTCATTTGGAGCCTCAGGTAGCTCTGGAAAACATCTTCATAAGCAAATGGCCAGGAAAAGAATGTGCTGTGCTGTTCAAAACAAGACCTTACATGTGAGTCTAGAAAAAGCTTTATTACTGGAGATAGCAGACCAGTATGTTTATAAAGGGTCACATGTAGCTCACCCCATGAACACAAGCTGCTGGCTTTTACAGGCAACCCAGAGCCTTCACTCTGGTGAAATAATGGAAACCTCTTTTAATACCACCCACCACCTAAGAGCCCCCAGATACAACCATTTCACAGATATTCCTGGCTCCTCCATGAATCTCAATTCATTTACCTTGTAGAGAAGTGCATGGCAAATGAAGAGCCTCACAAGGTTGGGTACTCCACAAGCAACCCTGACAAGCCAGCTCAGGCTTGCAAAGAAGCATGAAATACTCTGGTTGGTATGGAGTGGCTCACAATCCATGACATCCAGTTAACCCCATAAGCAACCAGAGAAACAAGCTGTGCATTTTAAGCATAACAGGTATTTGGGTACTTTTACTTTAGAGTGCACAGCTTTAGACATGACTGTCAGAGTACTGAAAGCTGACAGTAAGAAAAATGCACAACAACCCTCAAGTTTATTCACAAGGTATTTAGATGGGCAGCCTAAAAGTCAGACCATTCCTGGAAAACAGGGCCACTGTGTGTTTTCCCCTCTAAGTCATGAGAGAAGATGCCAGTCAGGTTCCTGAGCAGCCAAATGCAGATGTACAGCAAATATCAGGACATTTTAAATGTCTCACCTTTACATGCCTCAGCAGCCAGACATGCAGAAACATGAAATAAGAGATAGTGTGATTCATGGGAGAACCCAAACAAATGATCTGCTGTGGAACAGGAGTCCCAGCTCTACCACTGCAGCACAGCTGTGCCACTCACTGCCAGCATGCAGAGCAGGACAAACACTGCAAGCTCTCCTCTTGTGGACACTGACATTTTATTACAGCTAGACAGCACCTTGGCCTTCAACTACACCTCGTACAAGAACTCCTGCCTCTCTAAACAGGCCTCCTACTGACATATCACACAAAATCCCTGCAGCAACTACAAACACAGCCTCCTACATCAGCACAGCATTTAGGACATACCTGTGATCAGGTCAGCAGTGGAAATTATGAGGAGGGAGTCTCCACTGCGCAGGCAGCTTCCTAATTTTGCCACCAACAGGAACATTTGCCACCTTCAAAGGGGCAGGTGCAACAGAACATTTTTTTGTGCACTTAAGTACTCATGGCATGGGTTTAGCAGAATCACTAATTTAATTCTGAGCTTCTACAAATTCCTGAGCTAAACTGCTCCTGTCAAAAGCTCTTTGCAAGATTCCAGCCCCATTCGTCTGGAGTGACATCTACTACATTATGCTGTCAAACATCAGACCACAGTCAACACTTCAGACACGCTGGATTAGGTCCAGAAGAGACACATGCTGGTATGGAAAGTACTAACAGAAGCTGAAAGTTTGCCCAAGTAACACAATTACTCTGGGAAGAGGTCACCAGCCTACTCAGCCTACCAAAACAGATTTCCTCTGCTAAACATCAGCGTTTTCTACCATGATAAAAACACCTGAAAAATACCAGCACAAATAATTTAATCAAACCTAAAGGGAAAAACAGGTAAACAAAAAACCCTGCCTGCATTCAAATCACATGCAAACAGCGCATGTGTTAAAAGCTAAAAAAAACAGCAGCATAATCACAGATCAGGACAGAATGGAATGTCTTTGTTTACTGCTTCTAGTAGCATCAAGACAGTTAATCTATTTGATTAATCTCCCACCACTACAGATCCTATCCATCTGATGACATGGCAATTTGAAAACCTCACTCGTGCTGTCACAAACATGAAGTCTTCAGGGGAAACACAGACTCAGGATAAAAAGAGGAAGTTCCTTTTAAAAGGTGTCACTTGAAAGCATCAAACATCTCTACAGATACCCAGCATTACATACACATCTACTGCATCTTCAGAAGAAATAATTACAAAAAAAAAAAAGCCATGTTACCTGGAGCATCAGTTCACAGTCATCTCTTCCAACAAATATCATCTCCCGAGGGAGCCGGTGGCGAATGCCAGTGCTGCTCACCAAGAACCACGAAGTCACGCTCATTTTGGCGCTTGGCACTTAACCTTTACACATCCTAAACACAAAAAAACCCACAAGACACAGTTAGCTATTAATGAAGTGTACAAGAGTGTGTAGCTGCCATTCCCAAATCTCCCTCTACCGTGGCACCCAACACTGCCTCATGCACTTGTGTTCCTATCTTAAATCTCTGGTGACAACAAGCAGTTGTGAAGTGTCTGCCAGGACCTGCTGCCCATGTGTAGGAGCTCTGCAGCCCTGGAAATATTCCCATGGCAAAGTAAGACTAAGGATCTGCAGAAAGGATTGTTTAAAAAAATTGAAGCATCTAGCTGAATCCAATGAATGAAATTATGAAACATGGTGGAGAGGAGAAAAGAGAAAACAACAAAGATTTCTTTTCTAGAACATTTCCTTATGGCTACCACAGTGCTACACAGCTTGAGCCTCCCCCATCACCAGAGATGTGGACCAGCACATCAGGGAGGTGGCATAACGTGGCTCCTCTAACCTTCCTCAGTGCATTCCCAGGAGCGCTCACACCAGCGCTAGGAGGGAGGAGACCAACCTCCCCATTGCTCATCCCACTTCCACACTGATGTAAGTTGGGAGCCCACAAATCCTTCCTTCCCTCCTCCCCCGCTGCACGGCCGGTCCAAACACTGAACCGCTCTGCGGCCCCAGGTCAGGAAGCCCGGGCTGCGACTGATTCCCAGCGGGGCTCGGTGCCCAGCGGGCCGAGGGGCGGCAGCGCTCACCGGCGTGCGGCACTCACCGGGCGCTCTCCCGGCCACACCTGTTTGTTGTCGCTGCTCCTGCGGCCTCTCCGCCTGCCTCTCCCACAACATCCCATTTTCCCCTGCCTGGCTGAAGGAAGGAGGATTCGCGGCACACGCCAGGCTCTCGCCTCCCCCTCACCCACCTCCCGGGCTCCCAGCTGCATTCCTAAGCGCACCGGGGGAAGGAGATCTCCATTTTCCCCGGGCTGCGCGGCGCTGCCCGGCCCGACCGCCGCCTCAGCGGCCGCGGGCGTTCAGGTGGGGATGAGTGCCCCCCGCGGGGGCCGGGCACAGCCCGCACGGCCCCCGCCGCCTCCCCGCCGCTCCGGGAGCCGCCGCTCCGCGCTGCCGCGCCCGTGTCACGACACGCGAGCGGCCCCACGCACCGCGGCCCCGACAAAGCGCCCGGGAAGGGGAGCCGGGAGCCGCCGGCACAGCCCTTTGTGTGCCGGCCCCGCGGCCCCCCGGCCCCCGCCCGCCCGTCCTACCTGCTGCGGCCCTCGGCGCGGTGGCAGCCGGGCACCGCGCCCCGCCAGCCGGCTCTGCCTGCCCCGCGGGCCGCTCCCGGCGCCCGCCCCGCTCCGCCCCCGCGCCGCAGGTTCCCGACGTCAGGAGGCGGCTCCAGCCCTGCCGGGCCCGGCCGGGGGAGGCGGCGGTGCCGCCGCGGGTCCCGCACCCGGCTCGGCGGGCACCTGGGCGGAAGGTGCTGGGCTGGCTTTGGGTCGTGTCATCGCTGCAGGGACACAGCCGTGGCGTGGGTTGGGTGGAAGGGGCCCTAAAGGTCATCTGCCTTAAAGGTCATCTACCTTAAAGGTCATTACCCTGCCACCATGGGCAGGGATGCCAACCACCAGACCAGGTTGCTCAAAGGTGTATCCAGCCTGGCGTTGAACATCTCCAGGGATGGGGCATCCACAGCTTCTCCAGGAAGCCTGTGGCAGTGCCATGCCCTGGTTCAGCATCCCTCACTTCAGGCTCTCAGAGGGGCTCAGTGAATGCCAGCAGAGCCTCGGGCACCTCTCTGACCAGGGCAGCCATCCCTGACCTGGGAAGGTCCAACATGCAAGCTTGGTGCCATGGGACTGGAGATGCTGCCTCTGTGAGACGCCAGGACCAGACCCAACACCAGCCCAAGGGAGGTCCAGCACCAGCCTCTTCTCCCACACAAGTGGCACCACCAGCTGCTTCTCCAGCCCGAGTCCCAGCACAGCCTCTCCAGTCACCCAAGTGTGCCTCAGCACCAGCCTCTCACATGCTCCAGCAGGCTGCAGGTTGGCATCCATCTCCACATACCCTCCTAACTCTTGCAGGGCAGTACCTAAATGCAGTGGGCAGGACAGAATTAATGGAACAAGAGCCCGAAATGGATGCTGTGAAAGGACATGCCGTTTTATGAGTTCTTTTCAGTTGCAGGTAATTAGAAAATTCTGAAGAACACTAAGTGCAGTGAGCGATTACAACTTTTTCTCCCATTGTGAGGAGCACTGAACTGTGACAGTGGTCACAGGGGTCTTCAGGTGAGGGGAGAGATGAGAATGTTGACTCCATGCTCAGAAGGGTTGATTTATTATTTTATGATGTATATATTACAATATAACTGTACTAAAAGGAATAGAATGAAAAAGTTCTCTCAGAAGGCTAGCTAAGAAAAGAATAGAAAGAATGATAACAAAGGCAGCTGGCTTGGGCAGAGAGCGAGAGCCAGCTCTGTCGTGAGTGGTCACCAAATCCAAACATCCACAGGAGACCCATCATGGATCCACCTGTTGCATTCCACAGCAGCAGATAACCATTGTTTACATTTTGTTTCGGAGGCCTCAGCTCCTCAGAAGGGAAAAATCCTAAGAAAGGATTTTTAGTGAAAAGATGTCTGCGACACTGAACATCATGGCAAAGCTTTCTCAAGAGAGCCCCGTCTCCTGCAGATGTCAGTGGAGCTGCAAAGAGCAGCAGCTGAACACTGGTTCTCTGGCTCCAGCTGACACAGGCTGCTAAAGGAAGACTATAGGAACACACCAAGTTCATAGTGATGTTTCCCCAGGCTGATATTCCAGCTGGAAAGACAGCTTTGCTTTTATACACTGTACATTTGGGTTTGGGTATTGTTTCTCAGTCACCTGCAAGAACTTTTCTTGGTCTATTCAGTGATGTGTACATTGGAATTTTGGCTCAGGATGTAATCTTAATAAAGTCTGATGGCATGGAAACAACAGTTCTGGCACACCACTTGCAGGGGGTGGCCCTTTAGCCACATCACTTTGTGGGCTTACTCCTGATTTACTTTTGCTGCAAGGCTGAGGAGCCAGGAAGGGCAAAGTGAACCGCAGCAGGACTGTAAGGGGGGAAGGAAAACAGCATTTCTTCCTTTTCCTCCTCTTTCTGAAGAGCAGTAGGACTTTGTTATTATTTAATTAATGGTATTGTTGCCTTCTTTAAATCAACGTTTGACTTCTTTCTTGGCAGATACGTCATGCCCCAGAGTGATTTCAGGGTATCATTATCTTCAAAGTCTTGGAAGCTGGCTGAGCTGCAGCATCTGTGTTTTATTGAAGTGCTCTTGGTCTCTGCTTGGAGCAGAGCACCACACCCTTGCAGCATGCCATGTCCCTCAGACACCAGGCAGGAGGATGGAGGGAGCAGCTGCCACTTCCAGGGCACTTTGAAGGCTTTTATACCAAGTGCTGCCATGAAATAATAGAAATCCTGTATAAATAAAAATGGATTTCTGCCCTATTTTGCCAGCTCATCTTGTCCTTGAATGATGTTTTTTTGTTGATTTAACTGACCTATAGTTTAAGGTTTTATATATATTATTCACTTGTTTCTGAACTACATCTATTTACTGGAGAGGCTGCTCTATGAACTGATCTGTAGAGCATCTCTAAACTCCTCGAAGGAAGTAGGATAATTTACTTCTTTATACAAGCCTGCCATCTAGGCAAATCTTTGTTATAAGTTGCTATAAAAAGGTTTGCTTCAGTCTCTCTTTAAGCCCAGTTTTACCATGCATTTATCCATGTGTATTTATTTGAGCAGTCAGTCAGCACTTCAGTGTTTATAGGGAAGAAAAAAAGTCCCTGTTCCCACCACAGGGACTTTTTTATGTCTTCTGACCCGAAGATGAAGTTTGGGCCAATAGCCTGGGCCTGGCTGAGTGCTGCATTGCAGCCTCTTTATCTTACTCCAGTGATCTAAAAGGAATAAAAAAGATAATAAGTGGTGTCTTTCCTTGTCCTCCCTCCTCACTCCTCACCCCTCCAAAAAGAGCGTGTGAGCAGCATATCCTGGTGCTACACTGTCACCTTTAAATCACACTCAGAGCATGTGTCCATGGGGAAAACAAGCTGTTGCACTGCTGTACTTTGAGTTTTACATTTTTTTTCATATTGAAACAAGCACTTTTGGCAGGCATGAGGCCCTTGGGCTGCTCAACCCACCCAGGCTAGCCAGACACACAACCGTCTTGGAAAATAGAACCCCATAAAAATGACATAAAAGCACTTCTGCACTTCTTCCTGCTGGGAGGAGGAAAGGCCAGGGAAAGACCTCACAAAGTTGGGTGTAGCAGCAGCGCCATGTGGCTCACACTAAGTTTGGGGCATATGTTTATAATGTAAATATCTCTACATTCATCTACAGCGCTGTCACCTTCAGCTACAAGGGACACGCTCACAGCTGCATGGCCCAGGTGGCAGGAGGTTCACTGCTCTGTACATCGTGCAGATGCAGAGTAAGGACCAGTCCCTGTCCCAGAGCACTCATATTCCCACTAAACAAGGAGATTGAGGGCAAGGTAAAATGTTCAGGCAAAAGAATAACAGGTCACAGGACAATCCGTATCCAGAGCTGCTGAATCAGGTCCTCTGCTCCACTTTGACATCCTGAACCCACAGCTTGGAGCAGAACCACTTCAGATCCCTGCTTCAGAACAAAGATCCCACCATCCCCAAAGGAGCTGAGCTAAATCAAGCTCTTGCTGGCAGGCTCTGAAGTGCAGGAGATTTTTGACAGAGTTGCCAAACAAGAGCTGCATCTTGCTGCAGAGGAGGCTTCTGTTCCACAGCCTGGTCCAGATGTCCTGTTTGGCCTCCCCTCTGAAGGGCAGTTCTCCCTCTCCATGAGCTATATATCAGCATGCTGGGTAGCTTAGAGATGAAGGTGTGCAGGACTGCTAAGTGAACGTGGTGGCCTGATTAACTCTTTGCAGGCTGGCTGAAATCCAGTGGGCACAGCTGTATGCACACACATTCATGAGTACAAGTGCAGCTCGTGAATTCCTGACTGCTTTGCATCCAAGGGCTGTAGAAATAGTTGTCAGTCAGTGTTCCCTGAGATTATTTCATTTGTTCTTTGTTAACTCTCTTTGAGAAGCATCAGGAGAGGTTCACAAGTAGGTCACGCAGGGTTTCTTAACCACTTCTTCATTCAAATGGATTCCGCTCCTCAGTGATTACTTTCTTTCCCAGAAAACCAAAATTGGACACACGCCAGCTCTTTGAGCCCTGCTGCAGGGAGATGTGTGCCTGCAGCATTCTCACTTCAGGTCAGGATTTCTGCCTGGATTTTTACTGTAACCAGGAAAGATCTGTGGGCTTTCACAAGAGAATGCTGCAGGTCTGGACCTGTGAACTGCACACAGCTAATGGCGCTGTTGGCTGCCAGCAGAAAGGGCAGCACTGAGCCCTTTCCTATGGAGCCTGAGACCAAAGCTTTTCATCACTGGTTCTGAGTACCAGCATGAGCTAGATCAGCATAAAATGCAAATAATCCCCCTTCTGAATATACACCTTCTAAGTGTCATTTTGAAAATATTTACCTTGATTTTTGGGTTTTTTTTTTTGTTTGTTCATTTCTTGCTGATTGATGATTTTTAAATAACTAAAAATAATTATTTTTAAATGGATATTTATCTTAATTTTAGTTAGCTTGGTGAAGGAACCTTGCTGAACTGAGTTTGGACCAACAAAAGCAATCTGCCCCTCCTCTCTGTCTAAGCACCAATCCTTCACTCTGCCCAGTACCTCAGTTCTGCTGGTTGCCAACATTCTCCTCTCCCGTATAGCCAGGAACAGGCCCCAGCCCTGCCCAGTCAACTGGAAAACAATAAAACCATTCATGTGCATGGTTATTCCCTGGCATAAATGTTTGCAGAGATACAGTCTGACTGAGACAAGCTTCCGTCGTTTGGATGGTTCTACAAGATGGCTTTTTGCAATGCTTGTGTTTTTAAGCTGTTTATTAACAAGCTATAGGGATAGATTCTTAGCTGGAGTGTGGTAGCATTGCCCAAAACAGCTTTAGTTTGGCATCTTTGTTTTACAGCAGCTGGAGAATTTTACTTGTATTTTTTTTTACCCACAGCATAGTCCTACATACCAAGATGAAATTTAATTTTACTACTATGGAATTTACTAAAATAAAACCCCATTTGTGTTAACAGTTCTTTTCAGAATGTGCAGTATGGCCTTCTCCAGTGATCCTCTTTTATTCCCCAGCTAGTCCACAAAAAAAAGTCTTATTTTTATTATGGAGAGGAATTTGTACAACTATTTTTAATTTATGACCCTCATAACTTGTGGCAAGGGAGCAGGAAGAATTATCAGTGCAATAAAAGAATGGAGCTGGTTTAGTGTGAACATTGTCAGAATGTCTCATCTAGGATCTGTGTAGTATAAAACTTCGCTGAAAGAATTAAAACATACGCTTAAGTGAGCTCGTTTTAGGGGGGTTTAATTAGTAAAAGCTCGGCAATGATGATGTCGTGCTGTCTGATGAGATTAGGTCAGATTATACATACTTGTATGGTGTGGCATCTTAAATGGGAATCACCTTATGGCAAGTCAGAGCCATTTCAATATCACATTTAAAGAAATAGCTTCTCGGGGAAAGTTGATTGGTTTCATAAGAGAAGCAGCAGGGTTTTGAGGCCTCCTGTGTGGGAGAATGGGAACAACAGGCAGCTTGAGATTGTCTCTATTTCAGAGGTTTTTTCCCTTTTATTCGTTCAATTAATTTTCATATATGCGTGTATTTCTTAAGAGAAAGGCTGCAAGCCTACTTGAACAGAAAAATGATTTCACATGGCCTGGAGAACCCAACACAACACACATGGCCAGAGGGCTGTACTTTGCCCTCCCAACCATGAACAAATTCTTTCTCCTCTTCCTCTGTGGTTGTTATTATAATGCTAAGGCAGGAATATTTGGTTGAATGCCAGAAATGCAGGATTTCCTTAAGCAGTTTTGCTACAGTAACCTCCTCTGTTTATTTTCCTTCCTCTTCCCTGGTACTCCAGTCATGCACTTGCACATTTTCAGACCTGGCCCAAGCTTTATTTTGCAAGTACATTCATTGCACACTCTGTTCCATGCAGGTGATCCTTTGCTATCCCTTCCTAAGGGTCCACTTACTCAGGAGATTCTTAATAAAATTTCTCACATTGGTTCAATTTTCTGCATTTTTAGGAAAATCCTCTTCATGTTTGGTTCAGTGGGGCTGTGTGATTAAAATTCATGAGGATTATAAAAATCCTAGTTCAAAATGAAACATCAGTTTACACCAAAGAAAACCAACATTGTCATTCAACAGGATCTCACTGATTTATGAACTATTCAAGGTTGCTCCTTGCCCAAGAGACTTGTTAAGACAAGACTTAGAGACTCAGCAATGGGTAAATGAGAACTTCTGGAAAAGAAGTCATTCCTGTATGATTTGAGCAAATTCATGCATTTTACTGGAAATCCAAGACCAATAAACTTATTTTGCTGATGTTATAAAGAACATTTTAGATAACATTACAGTTGCATCTCTAAAGCAATCATTATTATTACCTCTGTAAACAAGTGTTTGCTCTGCTGACTGACACTAAATTATCTGGTTTAATGAAAATGTCAGTTCTGCTTGAAACTATCTTCTTGGTTTCTTACATTATCATTTTTGCCTGCAAGATGAAAAGCTTTGATGAAATATTTAATAGGTACATGTAAAAAAAATATAGTTCCCTTTAAATTGAAGAATATGTCTGAAGAATATCCAGTGTAGTGGCAAAGGCCTTTCAGGAAGAGAAGGTTCATAATTTGCTGCCCTGCAGGGAATAATTTATTGAATCACTTGGAAATTCACATATTTTCTGCCCTCTGAAGTTAAAACCATACTCCACTGTGTTGATCTTTAGTGATGCTCTTTCTTCACTTGAGAATGGTGGAAGAATGCTATGAATGTGGAAGAAAAGGTCAGCAGTGTCAGGAGGAGCCAGCTGTAGGGGCAGCTTTGGTAATTTATAGCATACAAGCCATCAGCTGGAGATTTATATGCTTGTTAGGCATTTTATGAGAGCTCATCAGAAAAATATTTATTTCTTTGGGGAAAACAGTTGTATTACCAGCACCATTGGAGAATAAAAGACACGAGCAGGAGACCAACAGAGCAATATTTTTGAGATGTAGTAGTGGCTTCATTACATTACATGCTGGTTCTTAAAAGCTTCAGGATACTTTAGAATAATCTTCTTTAGTCAGCAGGTGCATGAACTGCCATGTGTTCCACATTCATTAAACTGTCTGCAAAAAATGCACATTTTCTGACTGCACACACAGAGCTCACGGCTGTCCTCACTGCAGAGTTTGTTGAGTAGAAGCTCCATTCATTTCAGGTAAACAGAGTGATCATGACTGAAACAAGCTCTCAGGTAAGTTGGGCACAGATCTCTGTGTCATTGCAACACTCCTGGCAAGACTCAGGTTCCTGGGTATTTCCATGCTGGTGAGATTAATTCCCAAAAATGAGTTGTGGGAGGTTGAGATAGTTGATTGAGGAAGGCTAAGTGACATTTGAACAAAAAAGAGAGGTACCACAGTCTTGATTATCTGCCAAGCACGAAGCAACTGTTCACTTCCTACACACACAGGCTGCTTTGTTTAAATTGTCCAGAAGAGACTCAGAATGCCTCTCACCCCTACTAAGTTTCACCATCTTGCACAATTTTTTCGAGATTAATAAAATTCTGGTCCCTTTCAATACCTCTCCCTATAGGATGGATGCTTGCTGGGAGATAATGGCACCATACAACTCCCTTTGTTAATAATCAGCTTCAGTGTTTGGGGTTGAATTGCATGTTCTGCAGGAAAAGCTTTAGCAGAAACAATTCTGAACTGACCACATCAGGCCACCTTAGGCAGAAGGACCATGGTCTTTCTGGCCAGATCTAATATCAGGGGGTGTAGGAACTCTCAAAGGAGGGTCCAGTCACCAGCTTTGACTGATGCCTCTCCTTTCCCTGTGGCAGAGCAGATTTGTGCAGGTTTCTCCTTTTTTGAAAGACCCTGGCAGTGGTTCCAGAGAGAAAAGGAGGTAGATAACACCAGCAAGCAAGGTTTTTTCTCTAGGGAAAAACAGTGACTGCCACACCAGTCAATGCTGGTCACACCTGCCCACAGGCTGGGTACTTAGGGATGAGAACAGATTATACTACTAAATCTCACTAAAGGATTTTAGACATGGTTTGTTTTTTTTTTTGTCCTGGGACATGCAAAATAGGTTCTGCATCACATCAGTGGGCACAACACAGCACATCCCCATCTCAGTCATGCCTACCCTCATCTTGCCTTTGCCACTAGCTGCTACAGGTCGAATTTCTGCTCTTGGGATCTTGAGGAAACATCCTAGAGCTTTCCCCCCACGCACCATGAGTTAACTTTGAATGCAGAAACATTCATTAGCACTGTATTTTATCTTAATTTCTCATTCATTCCCAAGGGTTGCTTTCCCCGCTCTACAAGAGACATTTCTCAGTAGCTGGGCTGCATATGCATCAGCTCAAATACATGATGGAGAACAGAGGAGCCAGCACAGCAGAGAGAATCCATGAAGAGGTTCTCCAAGTGGTGTGGTTGAAACAGGGTGGTCAGCAAAACTCAAGTGCAAAAGAAAATGCAGAGACAAAAAGAAAAATCCTGAGGACAGTCCACGAAGGTCTTGTATGAGACTGAGAGGCAGCAACAATGGGTGGAACATAAGAATTGTCCCACTTTACAGCTTTGCCTCTGGTCTTTGGTTTCCAAGTAGACTGCAACCATTTTTAATCAGAGACTGCCTTAAATAATGTTTTTGTACTGTGCATTGAGCTTCTCATTCAACAGAAGCTGGTGTATACCTGGCAAGGCTGTAAATCAGATCCCTTTAAGAGCCAAGGTAAACCAGAGATGATGTCTTAGAGGAATTTGTCTACGACAATAAACTGAGGAGGGGAGAGAATTGGTGAAAATAGTTAAGGTTGATGACATGGTCTATAATTTTATTAAGGTTGATGACATGGTCTATAATTTCTTTCTTTGTTGGACTGGTAATAGCTGAGAAAAATGATCACATTTATAACAAGTCATCTTATTAGTGCAAGGAAAAGATGAAAAGGAAATCCTCCAGTGTGTGGTTTGACTGGTCTGTGATCTGTTGTTGAGCCATAAGCTGATTGCTGGGGACACGTCTGGACAAGGAGAGGAGCTGAGGTTAACACACTCTGCAGAGAGCTCTGACAGTGCCCTCTGACAGTGAGCTCAGCAAACCCTATGCAAATGTCTTTTGCAAGTCTTTCACGGGAGGAAAATAAGCAATACAATACTGTACTGTGACACAAAAGGACTTTCGAAACTTCCAGTTAATACTTGAAAGCATTTTGAACTCTGCCTAGAGCGTTGGCCAATAATTTGCCAGGTTACTTTGTTCCACCCTGCAGGATAAAGGATCAAGCAGAAGTATGGCTTAGACTTCCTTGCCCCTACAGATCTGCCTTTGCAAACAGAAATGGGCACGAGACCTTTCAAAGAGATGGCAATGCCTGCTTTAAGTAAAAAAAAAAAAACCAACTCTCCAAACCTACCAACCATCCAACCAAAAAAAAAACCCTACCAAAATACCCAAACCCCAACCAACCCTCCCAAATAGCTATCATTTAAAACATTTTATATCTCCTTACAGAAAAAGGGGATGCAGTTGGAGGACTAGAGGGCTTGTATCAGTCCTAGTGCCCACTGAGCCCTTTGCACAGGGAATAGCAGGAGGGGTTTTGTGCTGGTGGGGAGCTCCCACAGCAGCAGGAGGTTGAGCCCAGGAGTGCCCAGGAGGAGAGAAGCCTCCCTGATGTAAGATAACCCACAGGAAGGTGTTTCAGTCCCTGCACAGCCCTAGCCACAGGTTAGTCACAGACTGTGGATGACAACAGTGGCAGCAGTGATGTCACTGGCCATTGGGCACTTCTTGCAGTGCACTTTTGGAGCTCTCTGCCATTTCTGTGCTGTGCTATCACAGTTAAGCAATTTTCTTCCCTCTCTGAGCTACCGCTGGTTAATTTTTTTAAACATTAGAAACACTTAGAAAGGCTTGTGCATACAGACCAGCTTTTAAAAACAATATATGAAAGATGCTTGCTGTGGGAAAATAAATTTAAGAATGCCATTGGCTTAATAGAAGTACCATGATGCCTTTCAGACTAATTTAAAACTTGAATTGTAGCCATTTTTAGCTTTAACAAAATCAATAAGGCCAATTGGTATGCTGTGTCAGTCATTGCCTATTTTAATCTTTTAAGTAATTTTGGCAGCCAATAGCATCTGGGGGGTTGAGTTGACCCCTGAAGATCCTCTAGGATTTTAGTGGGATTTTCATATTGCTGCAGTCTTGAACAATCAAGTCCTAAATCGGTCACAAGTGCATTAAATAGAGCAGGGCAATAAGCTGGCATTTGGCTCTGGTTTACATTTAAGATGATGCTCACTTCAAAAACACTTGAATCACGTGGTGGAAATGGTAAAATTGTTGATGATGGTGTGAAAAGGACTGAGGTGTTCAATAAATATTTTTGTTCTGAATTTGGAAACAAGAAGAATCATGCACAAATGTCATGAGGACAATGCACTTTCCATCCCATTAGTAACCAAGGAAGCTATTAAACAGCATTACTAGAGATAAACATTATTACCTTAACAGGTCCAGACAACTGTCATCTTCAGAACTGAAATGAATTGGCTCAAAGGATCTTTGACCCACTGCCACTTAATCTTGGAGGACTGCAAATGTTTTAGAGGACTGGTGAAATGCTGCATTTTGGGTAAATTATTTAAAAAATCACTAGGGCACTGTAAGTAATTCTAAGCCAGCCAGCCAGCCATTCTGGCAAAGTAAGGAAATATTAGTATAGAAGTCAGCAATAAAGAATGTCAGTGGATATAGTAGGGGTCAACACAATTTACAGGAAAAAAGGCTTGTGAAAGAAGCTTCATTTTGTCTTTTCCATAAATTATTTGCCTGGTTGATAACAGCTTCTAAACTGATATAAGATAGTCGCCTTTTGCAGACTGCTTTATTGTTTGCAATAATTATCACAGTAAGTAATAGCATTAAGGCAGGTGAATTAAGAAGTGACAAATTGGCAAGTCTTAAGTGAAATACAGGCCTCAGTAAAGACTTGGCAAGAAGCAGAATGAACCAGGTTTGGATACTGCAGCCAGCATCACCCTGCTGCTTCTTGTAAGGTGTGTGGTTTGTGTAAAACTGACTCCTGCTAAAAACATGGGGATGTCTTGGTTTGTAGGGGTGTCAGCTAAAGCCAGTTTTGTACCTCTGCCTTCCCTGCTACTGGCTATTAAACGTATCATTGTATAACTGGGCTGCAGCTGGTCCCTCAGGGTTTAGGACATCCAGAGTGGTGCAGGACAGGAGCTCAGCCCTGGGGCCTCTCTCTGGGCTGTGGCAGAAGGGATGAGAGCTGGTCAGACAGAGAAGCGAGTTGATCTGAATTCCTCCACTCTTGTCCCCATGCAGAGCCCCCAGATACCCCTCCAACCCTCTCAGCTCAGGAAATCCCTCTCTGGCTGGGTTTGGGTCGTGTCCTCCTGTGCATTGCTCCTGGAAACCTCCCAGCCCGCTGTGCCACCGTGCCTCTTCATGGACCCACGGGAGTGCCAGAGGCTCAGCACCTGGGATTCTGGTTTTCAGTCACCAAAGCAGTGGTGCTGGGAGTATTTAGCACATCTGAGTGTGTGGCATTCACACTCTCTGAACATGATTCCTTTGCCCAGGGTTTTTCTCCTGGGAAGCTGAAAGGCGGCGGGAGAGGCCTCAGAGAAAAGAAAAACAATTCTTATGTCATTTGCTTCTCCTGTGTTGTGCTCATGTGGAATGTGTTTGGAGATTGTTGACCCACAGGTGATTGTTTCATTGGACTCCAGTGTGAGTTGTTTTGACTCATTGGCCAAATGGGGCCAAGCTGTGTCAGGACTCTGGAAAGAGTCACGAGTTTTCATTATTAATTTTTTTAGCATTCCATATCTTTTCTGTATTCTTTAGTATAGTATGGTATAGTATTCTTTAATATAATGTAGTCTAATAAAGTAATAAATTGGCCTTCTGATAACATGGAGTCTTCCTCATCATTCCTTCCTTCATCAGTGGCCGTGCATTTACAATATGACTGTTTCATCTGTGCCCTGAATGTTCTTCTTAGACAGCGTAAAATTAAAAAGCTGAGAAGTAAACCTGAAGATGCTGACAGCTTTACACAGCACAATTTCACATCCTTGAGAACACACACTCCAAATTCCTCTTCTGAGGAGGAAGAAGGGCAGGAAAATCTTTGAACACCCTCATCTAGTAGGAACAGATCCCTCAAAATCTCTTTACGTTAGCTGAGGCTGTGACCACGTCCATTTATTCGGCTCTGTGTAATTATTGCTCTTGCCTTTTGGTGATTATTTTACTATCCATGAAGAATTATAAAGCCATTAACCTGGAAGAGAAAAAGACAAAAGCCTGGGCATGTGAGAGACACTTTGAACACCAAATTCATTCACCAGCTAGAAACAAAAGTGCGTGTTCAGAAAGTTAATTAACAAAAAGTCTGTCTCAAGGCAACTTCTGCTTACTACTAATGGATATCATGAAAATTCATAAACTCACTGCTCCCAATGGGAGGATTTGCTAACTGGAGACTGCTGTGTGGGACCACATCTCTCTATTCTTTTGCAATGGGAAGGAGGGGGATGGCCAGCAAAGCCCCTCATCCATGTGAAAGGGTAAATTCCTGATGAATTCAGCAAGGAAAGCTTTCACATGCTGTGTTCTTGTCTGTCAGGGACACACATCACCCTGTGCTCAGGGAAAGGTTTAAACTGCAGCTTTTGTTGTTTGAAGAAAAACTGAAAGTTCTTGACCCAGAATTAGCACTGCCAACTGCAGTTCAGGCAGCACTTTCACTTTGCTCCAGATGTCAAGCAGGAAGGTCCACACTACAGAAGCTCAGGGTCCTGTTCCCACTGAGGGCAGGCAGAGCCTGTGTGTGATGAGACCCAGGAGCTCACAGGTGCTCTGGAAAGTGATGGCTTTCCTGTTAATGGCTGTATCCTGTGCTCCCTGGCCACAGTCAAAGTGAATTCCTGGAGGAAAATGCAAAAATCCCTGCTTGCCCTGGGTGCAGCCTGGCTGCCAGAGCCTCCCTGAAGGGTGTGTGGTTTCCCTCTTCTAAGCAGCCTTTTGTGAATCTGCCCAGCCTCTCCTTAAACTCACCATCGTTTTTATCACTGCAGTATCAATTGCACCAAAGGGATATGAGGCACATGGGGTCATGTCCTGCCTTCCTTCACCAGGGCACAGCAGGCTCCCTGATACCAGCAGAGGCAGAGGGGATTTAGGACATCGTATTGGAAGGGCTCAGTGCATTTGGAAGCTGCACAGTTATAGATCAGCTTGCACAGAGTTTTTCTTCAGGCCCCTCTGCAATTACTATGATTTCTTGGCCCTGAGCTTTGGTGATTCACCTGAGTGGAGTCATGCACAAGGCAGTGTGGCTCTGGAGGGCTTCCCACCACAACTGGTGTGCTCAGCAAGTCCATCAGCTGAATACAAGGGATCTTGCAATGCTAAGCCTTCTGGGGTGGGGGGGAGACTTAAATGAGATTAAGTAATTGGCTGCACTAGTCAAAACCATAGACTTTACAAATCAATCTTGGCTCAGTTGCTGGAGAAAAGCAGCTTCTGGACATGAAGGAGATGGCATAGCTAGTATTCTTTAGTTTAGTAGGATGGATTCTTTAATATAATGTAGTATAATAAAGTAATAAATTGGCCTTCTGATAACATGGAGTCTTCCTCATCATTCCTTCCTTCATCAGTGGCCGTGGATTTACAGTATGACTGTTTCATCTGTGCCCTGAATGTTCTTCTTAGACAGCACAAAATTAAAAAGCTGAGAAGTAAACCTGAAGATGCTGACAGCTTTACACAGCACAATTTCACATCCTTGAGAACACACACTCCAAATTCCTCTTCTGAGGAGGAAGAAGGGCAGGAAAATCTTTGAACACCCTCATCTAGTAGGAACAAATCCCTCAAAATCTCTTTACGTTAGCTGAGGCTGTGACCACGTCCATTTATTCGGCTCTGTGTAATTATTGCTCTTGCCTTTTGGTGATTATTTTACTATCCATGAAGAATTATAAAGCCATTAACCTGGAAGAGAAAAGACAAAAAGCCTGGGCATGTGAGAGACACTTTGAACACCAAATTCATTCACCAGCTAGAAACAAAAGTGCGTGTTCAGAAAGTTAATTAACAAAAGTCTGTCTCAAGGCAACTTCTGCTTACTACTAATGGATATCATGAAAATTCATAAACTCACTGCTCCCAATGGGAGGATTTGCTAACTGGAGACTGCTGTGTGGGACCACATCTCTATTTCCTTTGCAATGGGAAGGAGGGGGATGGCCAGCAAAGCCCCTCATCCATGTGAAAGGGTAAATTCCTGATGAATTCAGCAAGGAAAGCTTTCACATGCTGTGTTCTTGTCTGTCAGGGACACACATCACCCTGTGCTCAGGGAAAGGTTTAAACTGCAGCTTTTGTTGTTTGAAGAAAACTGAAAGTTCTTGACCCAGAATTAGCACTGCCAACTGCAGTTCAGGCAGCACTTTCACTTTGCTCCAGATGTCAAGCAGGAAGGTCCAGACTACAGAAGCTCAGGGGTCCTGTTCCCACTGAGGGCAGGCAGAGCCTGTGTGATGAGACCCAGGAGCTCACAGGTGCTCTGGAAAGTGATGGCTTTCCTGTTAATGGCTGTATCCTGTGCTCCCTGGCCACAGTCAAAGTGAATTCCTGGAGGCAAATGCAAAAATCCCTGCTTGCCCTGGGTGCAGCCTGGCTGCCAGAGCCTCCCTGAGGGGTGTGTGGTTTCCCTCTTCTAAGCAGCCTTTTGTGAATCTGCCCAGCCTCTCCTTAAACTCACCATCGTTTTTATCACTGCAGTATCAATTGCACCAAAGGGATATGAGGCACATGGGGTCGTGTCCTGCCTTCCTTCACCAGGGCACAGCAGGCTCCCTGACACCAGCAGAGGCAGAGGGGATTTAGGACATTGTATTGGAAGGGCTCAGTGCATTTGGAAGCTGCACAGAGTTATAGATCAGCTTGCACAGAGTTTTTCTTCAGGCCCCTCTGCAATTACTGTGATTTCTTGGCCCTGAGCTTTGGTGATTCACCTGAGTGGAGTCATGCACAAGGCAGTGTGGCTCTGGAGGGCTTCCCACCACAACTGGTGTGCTCAGCAAGTCCATCAGCTGAATACAAGGGATCTTGCAATGCTAAGCCTTCTAGGGTGGGGGGGAGACTTAAATGAGATTAAGTAATTGGCTGCACTAGTCAAAACCATGGACTTTACAAATCGATCTTGGCTCAGTTGCTGGAGAAAAGCAGCTTCTGGACTTGAAGGGAGATGGCATAGCTAGAAGGCTGGTTTTGGTAGGATGGATTTCCTAAAAATGAGAGAAGCCAAAGAGCCAAAAAGCAACACAGAACTGGCTCCAGAGCTTATCTTCCTGCAGCAGGCATGGGGCTAATAGGATAGGCTGGGTGAATGAGTAAAAGCCTGGTTAGAAAGACAGAAGAGAAGGCAGAGAGTTACCATGAGGCACCAGGGGCAGCATCACTGGGGTCTAGGGAGGAGCCTGGCAGTCAGTGCTGCAGGTGGCATTGCCAGACAAAACAGAGAGTGGAAGAATGCACAGCATTCCTCAGCACCCAATCCAATGCTCATTTCAGTCAGGAGCTAAGCTGCTGCTCCTTTCAGCAGGGCATGATGAAACAGAGAAGGGGGGCGCAAGGCTCTGCATCATTTCAGCAACACCCCCCCTCACCACTGCTGTGCAGCAGTTGGCTACCCAGAGTGTTAATAAGAGGGTTTTTATTCACCAAATGACACACCATTTGGCCCCACCTGTGTCTGTGAATGCTATCTGTTTGTTGCAGTGCTTATACCATCCATACCATCCCTCTGAAGCCACTGCCAGCATACACTGGACATTGCTGGTGTGCTCTCAAGGTGGGATTGCAGCAGGTTTCTCAGAGGACACAGGAGCAAGGCAGGGCAGGAAGTGAGCAATCAGCCCTGCAAGCCCATGGGCAGGTGTCCACACAGACATTCCAACCACCCCAGCTGCAGAAGGGAAGGCATCAGTCAACAAAACTTGTCAACCTGCAATTCAGGACCTTGAATGGGCAAAATCCTTGGTGGCATAAACATTTTTGGTTTGACTTTCAAGATCTGTGTTGCTTGAACTTATCTTGTGTTTAGCTCTATGATCTGATTAAATCACAAGTCAGCAAAAGAAGTAAGCTCAAAATGTTGGGGTATGCCCAGCAATTCTCTTTAAGGTGTTAGAATAGAATAGGATAGTTCCAGTTGGAAGGGATCTGCAATGATCATCCTGTCCAGCATCAATATTTACCTGTGAAAAGCTGTGCCTGTTCTCTCCAAAGCTACCTGCCTTGTCTGGTAGAAATGCCCAGTGTCTCCCACAGAGGACCAGACTGAGCAGAACATCCCAAGCGAAGTCTCACCCACCTCTGTTCTATGGCCTTTGTCCTGCCTTCTGTCTGCTGGAAATCCACCCCCACCTGTTCCATCCTAGGAGTGGACACACCCTTGTCACGGCCATGGCAGCTGCTGGATCTCAGTCCTGCTGCTCTCAGTGGAGGCACTGATGTGTTCTCCTTCCCAGTCATTCCCAAGTCTTGATGGCAGAAACTCTGTTGTTACTCCACGAGCTCATGCTCACAGCAACTAAATTTCCTCCCTTTCTTCTACTTTTTCCATCTGAGCTTTACTGGGACACCCCATCTCCCCTGTACTGGCAATGATTTTCCAGTCTTCTTGTGGAATGTCTCCAGCAGCTTCCCCCAAGGCTTTCCCTGCTACTCACATTGCCCTGGCCAGTTTCTTACCTCACCACAACATTTCTACCACTTCCCATCTGGGGGCATAATTTCCCAAATTGTACTTTATCAATGGCTCTGAGAGGCCAGGCAAGTAGTGTATGGATGAAGCAGATCTTATCTGGGAGATCAGTTCTCTTATCAAAGGAAGCTAACAGGTTAGGCTGGCATGGTGGACTTTGGGTAAGCTCTGTTGGATCTTATCTCATTTTCTGTTTGCTCCCATGTTGGATAAGTACTTATCCCTTCAAAGCTTCTTTCAAAGCCTTTCATCCCACTGAGGTGAGATTACTCCAACCTGTCCTGATCTCACCCTTCCTCTCTACTTCTTCCAAATGTGTGCACAGATGGAGTGTGTTACTGGTCCTACTGTGTGAGCTTCTCCAGGCCAGAGCGTGTGTGCTGCCTTCCCTCCTGCAGAAGGTTTCACTGCAAGCTTTTAGCAAACAGCAACAACCAGAAACAACCCAACCACCCCATAGCAGGATGGTTCCAGCACTTCGAGAAGCAGAGGAAAGATGAGGGATCAGTGAGTGTAGGGACGCCACAAGGGCTAGCAGTTTGAAACTGAAGGAAAGGTAGATTTAGAGTAGACATCAGGAAGAAATTCTTTGCTGTGAGGGTGGTGAGGCCCTGGCACAGATTGCTCAGAAAAGTTGTGAGTGCCTCATCCCTGGGAGTGTTCAAAGCCAGGCTGAGCAACCTGGTCTGGTGGAAGGTGTCCCAGACACCATGGCAAGGGGTTTGGAACTGGATGATCTTTAAGGTCCCTTCCAACCCAAACCAATCTGTGATTCTGTGATTCTGAGGTGCAGCAAAGTGGGGAAGGAAAGCGTGGCCTCATTTCTCCTGTTCAGGCTTTGGAAGGTAACACTGTCATTGGCCATGTGTCCACCCACCTCAATAATTACACAGCTCCCCATCATCTTCTAGATGCACACTCAGCATAATTAGTTTATCCCCTCCTGAGGCAGTGAAATTAAACTCTTTTTTTCCATTTTACAGAACAAAAAATAAGGCACCAGGGGACTAGATCCGTGTCATATAATACCATAATAGCATAAATACACATAATAGCCATGTAATGATTATTTTAAAATCTTTATTCATACTCTTCATTATTTATCCAGCCTTCTATCTACTGGAGATGCATCCCTTTACACCCTAGGAGTGGACCATGGCAGCTGCTGGATCTGAGTCCTCCTGCTGTCAATGGAAGCACACTTTTTACAGAGCAGTGAAAATCAAAATGTGGTTTTGGTTGCTCAGTGCACAAAAATTGCTTACTGTTACCAAAAATATAAAGTAGATTTTCACAGAAAAAAAAAAAAAGGAAAAGACCCAGAGCCTCAAAGGTGGTTTCACTTACCTCTTTTAGCAAAATACACTTATACTCAAAAACAACCCTTACAGAAACTACTGTAATTTTTAAGTGAACAATAAACATTTTAAATTATTTTAAGGTGTCTGCCTACAGCAAGTTTTCCATTTTTTATGTACCTGGCCGCATTTAACATGATGAAATGGTTGCCACTTGGTTTCACTCGGGATTACTCGATGGGAGCTGCCCGACCACCTCACAGGCTCAGCCCACGGGGGTTTCGGTGCTGTCACCTCCGGCTGCAGTGGGGCCAAGCACCCCCTGCCTGTGTCTGCATTCCCTCCCTCCTGCTGCCTTTCACCACCGGCTTGGAACTGCGTTTTTGCCGCTCTGCTCCGCCGGGGCAGTGCCGGTTTTGGAGGCGAGGTGTGAGTATTCCCTTCCATCCACACTAGAGGATGCTCTTGGGTCAGCAGTGAGAGGCGAACGCCTCTCTCCCTTCTCAATCCGCAGAGCTTCGAGGTTCACAGAGTACTCCAAGGCTTAGCCAAGGCTTAGGCGGCGTTTCAAGGCTTAAAAAGATAAGAAGAAAACGTACAAAAGTGTAATGCAAGTGACAAAGGAGTGACAAAAACTACTTACCCTGCTTTTGCAATGTTATTGCCGCTCAATATACATTTAAAACCAGCATGGAGGCAGGCAGGGGCTTCAGTAAGACCAATAGTTGTTTGCTGGGTTTTATTTCTTCAGTCACCTATTTGTGATACACGATGTGGGACATAAGAGAAGGCTCCGGGGAGACCCTCCAGTACCTAAATGAGAATGCAGGGGAGCTGGACAAGGGCAAGTAGTGACAGGACAAGGGGAATGGCTTTAGACTGAAAGAGGGCAGGTGTAGATGAGATATTAGGAAGGAAATTGTCACTGTGGGCGTGGTGAGGCCCTGGCACAGGGTGCCCAGAGCAGCTGTGGCTGCCCCATCCCTGGGAGTGCTCCAGGCCAGGCTGGATGGGGCTCTGGGCAAGCTGGTCTGGTGAAAGGTGCCCCTGCCCATGGAGGGAGTTGGAACTGGATGATCTTTAAAGTCCCTTCCAACCCAAATCATTCTCTGATTCTGTGATTTTTACACCAAATAAAGGGCAAATTAAAGGGCACTTTTAAATAATGATGTCCCTTTATCATAGACAACGAGGAAGGAAATGAGGAAATTGGGGTTGTTGTGCATTTCTCCAGCACTGTGCAGATGCACCCACCCCACCACAGCACCCGTCTCCCAACAGGCAGGAGTTCCCAAGGCTCAGTGGATATTCTGAATTTCAGCCCCTCCCACTGGAACAAGGGAATTTCTGCAGACGTTTGTGTTTGTACCAAACACTTGTTTATAATGGCAATAATCTCTTGCCATAGTTTTATTTTTCTGGTTTGAGAGACTTCCTCTAAAATCCCCCTTTTCTGCAAACTGCCTCATTTTGCAGGGTGAAGCTCACTGTGGCACACAGGAACAAATCCGGTCTAACAAAACACCTGGATGCATGTTGAGACTGTCCAGTGAGATCCAAACTAATTTAAAAAATGGATTTTAAATTAAGGGCTTGATATTTCAGGGGAAGTTGGAAAACCCAGGGGGGAATTTTTTGGGTTTTAAAAATGGTCCTGGCATTCTCAAAACAAAAGTGAAAGAAAACCCAACCATTAAAAAGCACATTAATTTCAACACAACGTGACTACAGCATGCTGTGCCCATCAAAACTACATTGAAACTCCAGCTCAGGTGGCTCTTCAGGGACCCAGCACCTGCAAGGCTGCAGCCAGGAGAAACCTTTCTCAGGAAGAAGGCTTTCTCCAGCCTTCAGCCTTGCCAGCCCATCCAGCAGCGCTTATTTCATGCACAAAACTTCCTGTGGTTTGCTCCTGTCTGAAGGGAAGGCACATTTTGACCTCTCCCACAGCACAAAGTCACCCATCAGCTGGAGTGATGAGGAAAGCCACTGATGCCTTTGCTGCCCACATATGAAATCATCCAGCCCCAACGTGCTGGTGTGGCCCCAAGGAGGAAGGTAACAAACTGAACCACTGCTGAAACTCCTCTGGTGGGGAAGTTTGGGCTGCTGGGTGAACTGGTGGTGGGCGGGAGAAACAATTATGAAAGCAGGTTAGCAGAGTAACTGGTAATTGTGATGCTCACTTGGGACTGACTGCAGGTTGCAATTCAAGACCTTGCTGCAGTCCAGAGAGCATCTTAATCACTCAAACTGAAGCTAAAACTCCTGCTCTGAACTTCAGACCCCTCATTCAAATTTGAACCTTTTTCCTTGGAAAATCTGCTTTCCATATAAATCCCCAGACACCCTTTCCTCCCCCCAAAGACATGTGAAATGTTTGGCCTAAGCAGCTCCATGTGGTAACAAATCCCAAAGGCTAATTGTGTGGAAAAGCATTTCCTTTCATCAGATTTAAATTTTCTGCCTTTTAGCATCGACTGCACCCTTTTTCTTGCATCATGGGAAAGCAATGTTTAATGCACAGGGCTGGAAGGAGCCCAAGACCACCGAGTCGACGCGTGAAGGCCAGTGGGCTGCCAGCAGCCTTGAACAACTGCTGATCATCACCACCACCACCAAATTCCAAACAGATTACCCAAAAAGGCCAAGGCCAAATCCCTATTTCTAGGCTAGAAAAACAGATTCTTCCAACTGTTGTTATGGTGAGGAATTCAGCTCATTTGCAGATGACAGGCAGAGCAGGGCTGTCAGTCATGGGCAGGGGGAGAACACCCAGGGCTTGGGAAGTCGTACCTTTCTCCTCTGTTTTGCCTGGGTAGTTGCTAACATTGCAAGCAGCTTTTCAGAAGAAAATGCCAAATCAATCCTCTATTATTTTGAAACAAAGCAGTAGTTATTGTGGCTTGCCTGAGCAGCATCTCTGGGGAGGGAGATGCTAGTTTCAGAGTAAGTTTTATGAAGAGCTGCTGAGAGAGCTGGGAGTGTTTAGCCTGGATGAAAAGATGCTCAGGGGAGAACTTACCAGTCTCTACAACTTTCTGAAAGGACTCAGGTGAGGGTTAGCCTTTTCTCCCAGGCAACCAGTGACAGCATGAGAAGAATTGGCCTGAGGCTGTGTCAGGGAAGGTTCAGGTTGGACATCAGGAAGAAGCTTTTCACTGGAAGGGTGGTTAAGCATGGGCTGCTTGCAGGGAGGTGGGGAAGTCACCATCCCTGAAATGCCTGGATTTGCTGACAAGGTGGTGCTGGGTCAAAGGCTGGACTCGATGGCCCTGGAGGTCTTTCCTACTCTTGATGGTTCTATGACTCTGGGATGTCTTGGTGACATCAAGATGTATCCTCCTTCATCCCCAACTTCACTTTGTCCTCCCAAACATCTGCAGGGCTCCTGGAAAGTTTCCTGCCTTTGCATGAGGGGTTCTGTATTCAGAGGCACTGAATTTGCCCCTGCTGGGAGACGGACACAGGTTTGGCTGGAGCAGGCTGAGGATGCCCTGGTTGCCTCCCTTGCAGCCCAGCCACTCCCAGCAGGGATGAAATAACTAGCTAATAATAATCCTAATGAAATTGCAATTAAAAATTAAGCATTACCACCCAAATCCTTTGCTATAACAATGTATAGGGCAAGCTTACAGCAGATGAGGTGGCAGCTCTCAGCTATCCCCTATCCATGTGCATAAGCTCCACTTCCATAAAACAGCTGTGCCTGTAACCTGCATCCTCAGATACATCAGCACTGCTCTGCTCCCTTCTCTGAGAAGATGTGGTGTGCAGGGGGAAAATGCTCATCAGAGGCAAGAAAGCTCTGGGGTAAATCTCCTTTTATTGTCTGCAGATGTAAGCAGAGAGCTGTAAAGAAGTCAGCTCAGAAAGTACCTGCCTCAGAAAACACATGAAAAAGTGGTGTTTCGGGATGTTATCTGAAGGGCAGCAGCCTGCCTAAGGCTCAAATCTTCTTCCATTTAAATCAATAAACATGAATTTCAGCTAAACTACTTAGCAGAGATTTCTTCCTAGATCCTTCTTTCAAAATATTTGAGTGAAAAAAGTATGATTATGATTTTTTTGTAGTTTTGTGGCCAAGGAAATATAATGAAGTTATTAAGTGGAAATAGTATCACTTGTATCACCATGGGGACAATCTCAAAGTTGGGGTTGAGGCAGAAATATGAATGTGCAGTTTTGGGGAAAAGCTAGAAAATGCACATTTGGCTCTACAATATAGCCAAACATAGGAATTAGTAAATTTGAAAAGTCAGAGGTCTGAGATCTCGGTTGTTGTTGTTGTTTCTGAGGGGTGTTTTGCTATTCATATTTGAAAATGGTTGAATTACTGTTTTGAATGCAATCTCCTTAATAACTGGTCTGATTTCTTCAAACAAAATTCATCTAGGGCAAAAAAAAACCCTCACCATTTACCTTATCCATCCTCACAGTCATCTCTGATTTTAAAACATTTCCACACTAAGTTCAACATGAGCATCTCTTCTGTGCACATCCTACACACAGTTGGATGGGCTGGTTTGTGTGTTCATCACCTCAGCAGTTGACATTTTGCTCACAAACAATTTTTCTAAAGAACTCTGGAACAGCCACATTTGTTGCCTGCTGTACCCAGGCCTCAGAGCAAGGTCTGTTTGCATTCACATGTCATTAAAGGCAATATTGACAAATCAATGAAAGGTACAAGTGGAAAAAGGCTTCAAACACTTGACAATGATGCAGGGACAATTTTACATTGAAATAGAAGTTTCAATTTAAAATTGAAAAAGAGCTGCTCTACTCCAAAGAAGCAGAGAAGGAAGTGGAAGCAGCAGCAAAAGTGCAGACAGATGCTAAGGCAGCCTCTGTGTGCAGAGGGGGAGATGGGGGAAGAAACTGAGCTACAGGTTCTGTTTGTTGTCAGCTAAAACCAGCAGAAGACACACAGATAATTTTCCCATCCCACTTTATTTCCCTTTCTTTATGCTTATGATGCACATACCAATTAACACAATTTTAAACAAATCCTGAACTCTTGCATAATTTCAACTTCTACAGATAGTTTGGAGGGAAAAAATAAAGATAAGTGTATGAAACCAAAATATTTATACAGTTGGTTTCTTTAGGAGGGTGGAGGTGATTTTATTGTGTTTCTCTCTAACAAAGAGCCAGATTGATATTATTTTTTTACCTCAAAGGGTAAAAGCTTGGCTTAACAAAGCTTGAGGCAGAGGTAGAACCCACATTCTGACAACATTCATCTCTGATGTACCTTCAAAATAATTTCCTTCTGCTTTTTTTGGTGTCTTCCCACTGCTTTTTCCCAACTGCCTTCTATAAAGGGGTCTGTGCTCATGGCCTGCCCCTTATGGGGGTGGAGGGGCTCACCTGGGCTTGCTAAAAGCCCTCTGTCCCTCCTGTGCTCGACTGGGACAGTGGCTTTGATTTAGTTCTGTTTGTTGCACAGTTTTGCATGCTCAAATGATGGAAAATTGCACAAAAGGCTGAGTTTGATTTTTTTAAAAAGGGATTGAGAGGTAGCATGGAAAACAACACGTCAAGAATCCTCTGTGACCCAGGTTTCCTCTCCCACATCCCACGCTGCAAATGTTTCATATCCTCGATTCGGTTTCTGGGTCGCTCTGGCGCCTCTCCCAGCCCAGCCACGAGGAGCTCAGCAGGAACCAGAGCCTGCTCCATCACCCACCCTGCTAAGGCTCTCCAGCCCCAAAGTGCTTCCCAGCTGGGTGTGCGGGACCAGGCACCAAGGGCACCCTGCTGCTGGCTGCAGCAGAGCTCTCCTCCACCTCGCAGGACACAAGATTTCACCCAAATATCTTTTGCTGTTCTCTGTTCTAGGGGAGATGGCAATGCTGCAGAAGTGACTCCAGCAACACTGGCTCTACCACAGGCAAGAGATAAACCCTTTCAGCTCTTTACCCCTCAAACTCTGGGTAATATTTACAGTGCTGCCCTCGATGCATTACTGAAGACTTTCCCTCACATCCACTGCTTGCCAAAAAGCAAGTAAATTTAACTCAGTGATTCAATTCAAAGCAGTTTGAATCATCTTCATCCCTGGCTATGGGTGTCCAGACACCCATCCACACATGCATTAATAAAGACTGAAAACTTGACCGTGGATTCCTCCAGACCTGGAGTAACACATCTGGTCCCAGCTAAGCAAAGCAAGAGGGACCACCTCAGCCAGGGGGTGCAGTGCAGGTGGGTTCCTAATGCACCTCCAGGTGGTGGTGGCTGGGTCCTCCTGCTCTCCTGGAGCCTGTGGCTGGGAGGGGGCACTGGAGATGCTCTGGCAGTGCCAGTGCTCCTGCCCTGCCTGGGCTTAGGTGCTGACAAACAGAGGATCAATTATTCATCAACTAAAAGGCAGACTTCTATTACAACAGATGTTTCTCCGAATGTTTGACACTGCCCATTAACTCACCCTTTAATTTTAATTGCTTAACTAATGGCTGTGTTCAAGGTTAAATGAGCTTAAATCTTTATTCTTCTCTTGTGCTGCTTAATATAAAGATACCGTTGGACTAACAGGGAATAGGAGGGAGAAGGAACCAAACCAAGTAACACTTTTGACCAGACACAAACAGGCAGCCAGTTTATCCTCCACGTGCCTGCCTAGGGATAGACACAGCACTTGGACATGGTTTTCCCTGAAGCAGAGAAGTGATGGAAGCATCCCTCAGGTTGAAGGTGTCTGTGGTTTGCAAAGCCAGGCTGGACCAGAGTCAGGAATGAGGTGTCTTGGGGTGAGCATCCTTCCTGAAGCCAACAGAAAGAGGGAGGTGAGAAGTGTTTGAACATGCTGTTTAGGTACACTCCAAAGCAAGAATTCAGCGTACAGGAGTAATTTAGGTCTGTAAGTCATGGAAGTGTGTAAGGCCTGGCATGTCCAGGCTCCTGTGCTTCCTCCTTTAAATATTTATAGCCCATGGAAGAGTGGAGTTTCCTGGCCATCAGGGCAGGAGCTCTGAGGAGAAGAAGAGGCTCACCTCACTGCCTGGACAGCAAGGAGGGATCATCTTTCAGAGGATACAGCCTCAAAGCAGTGCTGGGCTGCAGGGCAGGGGCCATGGTCCTTACCTCACTGTAGCCACAGCCTTGCCATGTGCCAAGCCAGGGTTTACCATGGATTTTAGCTCTACAGCTTGGATCCCTCTAGGAATGAGCAATGTGGGCACTGCTAACGCCACGAACTAAGCGTGCCCTGTCCCCCACCTGCTCCCCACCTCAGGCACAGGGATGTCCCCTCAGCAGTACCTCCTTGCCAGAATCAGTCCCTTCAAGTCACACCAGAAGAAAACAAAGGGATGCATCCTGGAGAGGTCACAGCACCAGGCAGGAGGCTTTTCCTCAGCTCAGGCAGGCTCACAGATACCTTTGGCATCACATCTCTTGACCTAATTCAAGAATGTGTGGCACCATTTTTCTAGCAAGGCCCATGGATTTAGTTTGGATAATTTAGATCTACCCCCAAAAAGTAAATTACCACTATCAGTAGGAACAATGGGAGAGGCAGGACCAGAGCCAGCACTCCTCAGCCCAGTGAGTAGCAGCACCACAGCACCTCCACCCCAGGAGAGGGACTTGATACATGCGGTTGAGAAAAACCCTTTATTTTCTGTATCTTACCACACTAAGGACATGAGGGAAGGAAAGTGGAGGCAGGCAGATGAGTAAGCTTTTTTTTTCCCCAACATAGAGAAAAGGAAGCACACCTCTTTCCTTTCTGGCTTGCTTTCCTTCCTTTTGTCCCTCTCTCCAGAGGTGAAGGAGCAGAGATTATTGCATCCCATTTTCCAAGTTGTTCTTTTCCCTCTGGATATGTTGGTCCAGATAATTCTTGTCCATTTTGTGAACAATTTGGAGACTGAAAGGTGAGCTGAGGGGGTAGGGCCTCATCTCTGCTTTGCTGGTGTAAATCTGGCCCAATCCAGCCATTACAGACAAACCAGGCTCTAACACTGTTGCTGTGATTTTGTAAAATTCTTTTGGTAACACCTCTCAGTCAGATCCAGGACACCAAGCCCCTTCTTTTTGTCTGGGAAACATTGAAGGTCATTTGGGATGGGGCTCTGATCAACCTTACCTAGTTGAAGAACAGATAAAAGGGCACTTAGCAATAGGAAAAACAGGAGGTGTGGTTTTAAGCTGACAGAGGACAGGTTTGGATTAGATATTGGGAAGAAATTTTTTACTGTGAGGGCAGTGAGGCCCTGGCACAGAGAAGTTGAGGCTGGGAGTGTTCAAGGCCAGGTTAGATGGGTCCTGAATAACCCGGTCTGGCAGAAGGTGTCCCTGCCCATGGCAGTGGGGTTGGAACTAGATGATCTTTATGGTCCCTTCCAACCCCAACCATTCTCTCATTCTATGACAATGTCCCCTGCTCATTGCTGGAGGGTTGGACTGAATGATTTCAAAGTTTCCTTCCAACACAAACTATTCTATGATTTGCCAAAGAGGAACTGGCTGCTTCACTATCATCATGCATCAGCCATGGCTACAATCATGCTCAGGGCTGGTTGTCCATGTGGGAAGAGGGAAACCATTAAAGGACATCAGCCCATCCCCTGTTGCCACCATCAACGTTACACCACACCTGTCAAGATCAGGGCAGGCCATGGTGCCCCACGGACAGTTTAACATGAGATGCTCCCTCCTTCCTGACAGAGTCTCTTCTGCTACAAACCACTACCAAGGAAGACAAAAACCTGTGGCCTTCCAATTCTGCATGCAGCAGGAACACTTCCCAGCCCTTCTTCTCAGCTAAGCTATCACAAAGTGGAACAACCCTCTTTAGCTCATTTTCTAAACTGAAAAGAAGTTCTTAGTTTAAGTTACCATTTTTTTTTTTTTTCTCTCTCTCCCCCAAGCAGGCTCACAAGGACATTCACTCATTTGATTTTGGCTCTGGCTCAGCAGCGTTCGGTAGTGACAACCATCAATCCTGCCAGACAGCCGATGGCACAGACTGCGGAGTGGGCGATCTCCGTTCCTGTGCAGCTCCTGTGCTGCAGCGTGCCTTGGGCTGGGCTGGGCTGGCGGGCAGCCAGGCGCTCGCCATCCTCCTCCTCCCACCCCCCCAGGTGTCTGTGCAGAGCAAGGTGCCGGGGCTGCGCCTGCCAATTCCACGGCGCCAACCGTGCCAGTCCTGCAAATAGACGCGGCAGCGCGGAGCTGCTAATCCTACACGCTGCAGTGTTGCAAAGTTCAACACACACACGAGTCTTTTTTTTTATTCCTCCTCTCCCCACGCCACCAAGTTCAGCCTGAGTAGTATTAAGCTTAACTTTGAGCTTGATGGGTCGGTGCAGCACAGTTTTTGGCAGGGAAGGGGAAGGTTGCACCAAGCGGCGGCGATGGCGAGGTCTGGTTGCTGGCTGGCCCCGGCCCTTCGGTGAATATTGGGTTTCTGAGTGCAGAAGTGAGAGTTTCATTCTTTGTTCTTGAACTCATTCTTTCCATCCCAAGGGCCAGTGGAATGTAATCCCTCCAGATGCCAGCACCTCTGAGGAAATTGTAATATAGCAGCTATGCCTTGTAAGTGGCTTATTCATACATGGAGAAAATAATAGTAATATCCTTGGGGGACAGGTTTTAAACCCTGCACAGTGACACAATCCAAAGGACAGGTGGGATTTACTTCAGCTGAGGTCTGTCCCCAAAACCACTCATTTTCAAGAGCAGCAGCAGAACTGGCATTTTGTCTTTAACTCTTGTTTTGTTTAAAGGCTTTTCTTTCTGTCTAAAACCATCAGTGCTTCCTTCCTGGGGAGGGAGTCAATGCTTTTAGGGTTACTGTAAGTAATCAGTCAGCTGAGCAAATTACCCTGTCCACTGACACTAACAGACTCCACGAGCTACCAGGAACTTGATCAGCTTTTTTCCCCCTCTCCCTATTGTTATAATAAAACAAAGATTTGCCAAAAGACCCTCTTTGCAGCAAAGCAAAAGAAATGCCTTGTGGATAGAGATTCCAGGGAGCATTCTTAGAACTCTCATTGACCAACTCTGAATTAAGAGGTTTGTCAAAAAGAAAAGGCACGCAAGAGAACAAGGGAGCCTGAAGAGCCAACTGACAGATTACCACACGACAAAACTAAAAGGGAACTCCAAACCCTGCCAGTGTGGCTGCCCACAGAGTCTGCCAAGAGCCAGATGCTGCCACAGGGATAATATCCTCCAGGGCTGGGGAGCCAGGCACTTCCCAGCCTTCTGAGCTGAGAACAAGGGGATGGTGGGGCAGCTGTGCACCCCAAGCCCATCATATCTACATGAAAAAGCCTCGAGAGGAACAGGCAGGTCTCTTCAGGGGAAAAAAATAAAAAGAAGAAAAACAAAACCCACCGGGGTATCTGCTTCTTATTCAGAAACTCCATTGGGAAAAATAAATAAATAAAAGCTGTGGGGAAAAAAAAAATTAGTCCTTCTGGGTAGTGCTTTTCCTCCTTATGCAAAGCAAACTGCCACTGGCAGCAGGGGGAGAGCAAACAGGTCAGGCAGGGGAAGAAATGACACACAGCAAGGGAATAAGCAGCGCACTTTGCAGAATTAGGAACCAAACACACATATTCAGGGAGCCAGCACTCACCCTGCTCCAAGCAGACTTTTGTTAGTGACCAATCCCGATGGTCTGCTGTGCTGGTGTTCACAGGGGTTTTCAGGTGAGGGGAGAGACGAGAATGCTGACTCCATGTTCAGAAGGCTTGATTTATTGTTTTATTATATACATTACGCTAAAACTATACTAAAAAGAATAGAAGGCAAAGTTTCATCTCAGAAGGCTAGCTAAGCTAAGAATAAAAAAGAATGAAATAATAAAGGTTTGTGTCTCGGACAGAGAGTCCAAGCTAACTGGGCTGGGATTGGCCATTAATTAGAAACATCCAAGATGGGCCAATCACAGATCCACCTGTTGCATTCCACAGCAGCAGATAACCATTGTTTACATTTTGTTCTTGAAGCCTCTCAGCTCCTCAGAAAGAAAAACCCTAAGAAAGGATATTTAATGAAAAGATGTCTGCGACAGTCTGCTGAGAGAGATTCTGCCGAGAAAAGGGCAAGTTAACACAGACACGTCGGTGTCAACATTACCCTCGAATGGAAGTAGCACAAACACAAAATATTTGTTTCGCCGCTACTGTGCAACATCTGCTGCCAGTGCCTTGCTCATCCCGCTCTCCCTCCCTCGGGGTTTCAAAGCGCTCGGGGAAGGAGGGAGAGGCTCGCAGGTACCGGCTCCGCTCGGACCTTGTGCAGCACCGAGCCTGCCCAGGAGCCTCCGATGGGCCCAATTCTGCACCACGGAGCCGCAGTTTGCCCCCAGCCGGGGCTGAGCCCCGCAGGACACAGCCAGCAAGCCAGGAACCCCGGCACTTTCCATTCCTGCAATTCCATACCTCCGCACGTGAGGCTGCGGGCATGGCAAACCTGCATGCAGACTTTTAACTGAGAGGCTGCCAGTCGAACACTTTCCTTAGCGGATTTAAAAGAAGAAAAATTTAAAAAAAAAAAAAAAATCAGACTTGAACCCATTTTTTGAAAGCGACTGAATCCGTCAGCTCTTGCTGCAGTGCCAGAAGCCAGCCATGCAATAAGAGCTCTCACTACATCTATTTTCCTTCCACAGAACCCTTTAACACCACACTGTTGTAAAAGCTGAGGGAGTTTGTGCCAGGTCATGATGTGGAGACAGGCTCTCCCAGGGAAACTCCCAGCACCGACATTTTAGCAAAAAGGCTGTTAGATATGTCAGCTTGAGAGGAGAATTAAGAGATCCAGATATCATGACTGTGCATGAACTCATCCTGGGGGACAAATTCGGGTTTTGTGGTTACATTCCTGATACCTCCCCACACTCCCCTGTGCTCCATCAGCTGTGCACAGCCACATTGCATACCCTGAAGACCCAGTAAACAGAGAAAAACACACACAAAAAGGCATGTTTTGGAAAATAATTTCCAAGATAAATCTCCTAAGTGTCCATATTCCAAAAGCAGTTGACATTTTTTGTTGGGTTTGAAATAAACGAAACAAAAATCCAGAATTTCTGATTTGAAGGTGAACACAAAGCATTGCAAGAACTTGCCAGAATGCTACTGGAGGCACAGTGAACACCACTGTGCTCATACCTAACTTCAGAGCAGTGCTCAGTAAGTTTTGTCATCTTTTGATGTTTGAAAATACTGTAGAACAAAGTGTTGTCTGATCTTTTAAATTCTGGTTTTACAAGCAGCAAGACTAAAAAAACCTGAGCCCAATAAAACAGGTGGCTTTTTTTTGTTGGAACTCACGGGTGACTTTTTAGCCTTATATCAGGGGAAAGAAGCGTTTCTGATTCTGCTGATGGTGAGAAGTTAAATGCAGCCTTTGGAAGTATTGCAGCTTCTCTGCCCTGCTGGAATTTGGGGCTGCTGGGAGCCAGAGCCCCTCAGTCCTGTTATACAAGCAACAAGAAGCAGCAGCACTATCACCATGATTTTGGGGTCAGAGCCCTGCTCTTTGCTTGGAAAATGATCACATCTTTTGTGTTCAAGTCTGCAACCTCAGCCTGTGACCCCCCCAAAATTGTCCTTATCCAGTGGGTGCAGAGCCTGGCTCTCTTCTCTCTCTCTTTGGACAAGTCTTGCCCTTGAGGAGGGGATCCCTGCTGGGCACGGGCTGCTCTCCCAGGCTCATTGCACTGAATGGCATCACTGACTTCATCTCCTTTCCTTCTCCAGATTCAAAAAGGTCCAGACAAGACCATATCAAGTGCTTGAGGCTGTACCACCTCTGGATACGTGGAGCTGAAGGGAATTCAGTGCTCCACTTTCATGGCACTGAAACTGGGATTGGGTTTCAGCTGAGTGGCTTGACAGAGCTCCCTCAGACCTAAAACAAAACTCCATCCCCTGGGTAAACTTGAGCTTAAGGAAAATTCTCATATTCCTTGAGAGGCATGGAGCTGAAAGTTTTTCTGCCAGGTGTAGGAGAAGCAGCAGGAGACAAAGTGCTGCCCAGACCAGGGATGGCTGAGCAGGACTGATCTGCTTCACCCTTCCACCAGCCCGCGGCAGAGCAGAGCTATGGGCACCTGCAGCACCAGGGCTCATGGACCAGGTGTTCCCTGCACTCCCCCAGCAGCCCCTGATCCTTTTCCCTCCAGCAGTGAGTTTCTCCTCCACACTCTTGCCAGCTGAAGCATTCAGCTCTTACCAGGCCAAAGGCAGGAAGGACCCACACGTTCACTGCCTCATTCCCTTGCCAGCACCACCACAGGCCACACAGTCCCACACTGGTGGAGCCCCAGCCCAAAAGGTCTCACAAGGTTAATAACCCCTGGTGTAACCTGGTCCCTGTCCCCCTCTTCCTAGCATGCTCCATCTGAATACCCTCGTTTTGAATTAATGCAAGAGAAATTACTTTCATTAGTAAGAGGCTAATGAGGTTATTTCTGAAGTCAGAACCAGATGATCAGTTTGGAGGCTACAAGAAAGGGAAGGCAATCTCGCTTGGGGTTTCCCCTCTACACCTCTAAAAATTTAAATTGTGTTCATTAAAAAGAGATCAAAATTCCACCTTAAGCAAAAGCCTAAGACAAGGCCCAGAAGAACTCAGCCTGCTGCTGGCCAAGCAGGGGTCAGTCCCCTGAGAGTGTCCTGAAGAACAACTGCAGCCTTAATCTTGCATGTTTTACTGAAGGCACTTGTGCAGGCACTAACCCAACAGCCTGTTTCTCATGCTGGCCACCTACAGACAGCAGCTTATGCCCTGGGGCCTCCTGGATCTTCCTGGCTGTGAAATAAAACACCCAGGGGGCTCCAGAATAAGCTCGTTCTGCTGTTCAGCTGCTTTGCCCAAGACTGCATCCAGGTCTAGCTTATAAACTGGGTCAGAGCCCCACACAGACCAGTTTTACATCTCAGGCATCACACTGACAGTAGAGCCTGCCTCTTTATCCACCTAAAAAGGTAAAACATCAGAGCATGACCTGCAGTAGATATTAGGGTGAGAAAAAAGGCTTTCTAAGCTAAGGGAGAGGTGAGCATCATGACAAACTGCCCAAGGAAGTTCCTACAAGCAGGTTAGACACATATTCCTCAGGTAAAACTAATGGCAAGTTGCCCCTCACCAGGGGCAGGGCAGACCAGGTCCCAGACAAGGTCTTTTCCCCTCTTGTGGCAAAGATTTTGTGCATATCCCTAGACAGCAATATGGTGAGAGGGTTTGCTTACAAAACATTTTCAGAAACAAAACTGTTAGATATATAAAAACTTCTCTGAGGAAATGATTAAAAGGAAAGCAGCTTCTTCAGACAGCTGATTAGACATCAGAAGAGTTGAAACCCCAGTCAGTGTGACTACTCCCAGTCTACTAAAACTAAGATATTTTTATTTAATTTACAGAGTGAGAAA
Source organism: Emberiza elegans (assembly GCA_024865655.1). NCBI lineage: Eukaryota > Metazoa > Chordata > Aves > Passeriformes > Fringillidae > Emberiza > Emberiza elegans. The sequence continues at coordinate 34,859,816 of JALJVW010000139.1, forward strand.
GAGAACAGTTTCTACTTCTCCAAATGTCATTGGTCCTCCACGAGCTGAAAACATCTTCCAGTACATGAGAAATTTAATGTTCCTGGTCCCCTTTCAGCGCTCATTGCCACAACCTATTGCACAGATGTGATGGATTTTTGAACACAAGATCTATTATGTTTCCTGCCAGAGGCTGAAATGCACACAGGCATTGAAAACACGTTGCCAGGTAGTTACTTTTTATACTGACTCAGTATTTGCTGGCAGTCCCTGCCAAGCATTTCTTGTCTCTTACCAATAGGCTGGAAAGTCAGCACTGCTAATGAAATTCTTCATATTATCTGAAAGATCATCTTCTCCCCATCCCAGGGTAAAATTTGGGTGACTCTCACACTCAAAGAGAAGGCAAAAGGCAAGGCAAATTACCCCAAGGCAAATTCTTACCCCAAGGAATTTGTGATACCCAAGGCAGAACTGGCATCACCCTTTCTGCCCATCATTTGTTCTACAAAATCCTGCTGGATTGGAGCTGTCTTATGGTCCCACAGGGGAATTATTGCCCCCACCTTGGAGAGCTTATACTCTGGTGCTTTTCAGCCCAAGTACTCTCAGCACGACCTTGGGAACGAAAATGGCACCGTCCCGCTTCCCACCCCGTGCCAGCCAGGAAGCCCAGCGCCTGCCAAGCGCCAGCCGGACACCGCAGCACACCGCAAAGCGCAAGGCAAGTCCTTCCCTCCCGAAGCCAAGCCAGCCCTTTGATAATTAACCACGGGGGCCGAGGCAGACGAGGCCGGAGCAGCGGGGCGAGGCCGCAGAGCCCTGGCAGCGGCCCTGAGGGCCGGGCCTGACCCCGGCCCCGCTGCTCGCAGACAGCGCGGCAGATGTGCCGGGCTTCCCCACGGCCTCCCCCGTGCCTGGCAGATGCCGGCCTCGCTGGGAAAGCGCTAAATGGATTCTGCTGAATCACTGCAGCAGATGGCTCGTAACACCACCTGGATAGCACAGAAGAGAGAGAGAGATAAAGAAGGTTGGGGAACAGAGAGTACCTAGTGTGTGTGGGCTGAGCTATCCCCAGGGAGAAGTAACCTGTGGGTAAGGTCGGCATTTGAACTTTTGTTTTCCCAAACTCCTGTGTTATGAAGACTTGAGGACATCAATTTCCTAGAAATTCTACCCTGACATCTACAACATACATTGTTTAAAACCCCCTCTTGGGAAAAGCCTTCAAAACCCACCGGGATGCCAGAGCCCACTCTGTGCCACTGGGAAATGCTGGCATCACTGCCTGGCCCAGCTTGCTTTGCTGGTGGGAGCATCAGCCTTCACCCATGCCTGAACCAAGCTCCTCTAGCTCGGGTAGGGCACAGCGGAGACTGATGTGATGGAGGCCAAAGAACATTAAGAAGGATTTAGGAGATGTTGTTGGGTTTATGTTTGTGTTTGAGGGGTTTTTCAGAGCCAGGTTGGCAAATACTTCAGTTTTCTGCAACAGATCATTTTGAAAGGGCAGGGGAGCCAGCTGTGCACAGAAGCGAGCAGCTGTACAGAAGAGAACAACAAACAGGAAACAGGTAACAATAACCAATGTGTTTGCTCACCCTCCTCCTGTTAAACAGCAATTTATTTTATTTTGTTTATTGGGATGAAAAGAGCATGTCAGGAAGAGCGGAGAGTTACAGCACACACACGGAGGGTGCCTCCTTGGAAAGCACTTGGCATCCCACCTCTGCAAAGGAAGAAGCTGGGATCCCTTGGTCTGATTGTCAGGAGACATGGCTGCACAACCTGCAGCACTTCCAGCTGGTCTCCCTGGCACAACACACCAAGGCACTTGAGATAACATTGCTCTCCAGGCAGTCGGTCACAGCTCCGCTCATGATTCCTCCTCCTCCTCCCAGGACAAGGCGTTTTCACACACCAACTGCACCGCAGGCTTGACTCCATTTCACTTGAGCCCAGCTTTGTCCTACATAGGCTGTTTTTGCTGGGTCACACCTGCCATTGATTCCCTCAGAAAACAGCAGCTGTTCATGTTCTGCTGTTCACCTTGCTCAGCACAACGGTGCAGAAAGACACTCGTGGGCAAGCCAGGCTCAGGGTGGCACAAGCTGACCTCGAGCACAGCAGAAACTGGAAGGTGACAGTACTGCCAGCCAGCTGGGCAGTAACACAAAGATCCCTCTGCCCCAACTACTATTTGTGGGGGACCTCCCTCATTAAATTCATGCAAGAATTTAATCAATTTAAGCAATAAATAAGATCCATCTTCACAGTGCTTCCCCACAATGGGGAATCCAACAGCAGCATTAACTATAACCTGCTCATCCTTTAACCAGCACCACTTATGGGTCTTCTTATGGGTCAGCATGAACTGTCCTCGTGCTTTGGAGGCACTTGGTTCAAACCCAGACCCCATCACCTAAGCCAGGAAAAAAAAACACTTCTCCATGGTCTTCAGCTGCACAGCAGCATTTGGTGACACGTGGCCAGATGCACCCAGCTAGCCACAGCCACCTCTGTGCCTACCAGACCACTTCCAGAAGGCACTTAAGACTTCAAAACAAAAGCTAAAAATAAACAAAACCATTTCCCAACACTCATCCCAAGGAGAACCAGGCTGTGCAAGGGCAGCACGAACCCAAGCTGCTGGCAGGGGCACAGCTGACCCCTGCCAACCTAAGGAGCCCATCACGTGCTGTAATCCTGGAAGATGACGGCCCTTGCAGCATGGGATTAGGACAGCAGATGCTCCTGGGGGTCACCCCCTTTCCTGTAGGTTTCAGGATCATTCCCAGTGTGGCCAAGAGCTGGCAGGCAGGGAATCCTGCCCAGAGCAACCCCATTGCTTATTTGGTACATCCACAGCCTGCACACCCCCCTTCCCAGTATCCACTTAGTGGCCTGGTTTCTTCTCAAAGCTTTTTATATTTCACATTCCTAAGATTTAATTATGTTATCAGAACAACAGGCATCGGGATTTGGAGTGCCAGAATTCACATTAGCAATTGCTATCAACAAAGAAAATGGGCACAGCATGCCCATGCCAGAGGAGATGTGGGCTGCTCTCCTCAATCTACTCACAGTTATTTATAGCCTGTTTGCAAGCCATCCACCTCCCAGGTTTAGCTTCAAGCTTGCTTCTTTCTGAGCACCCCTCTCTCAAAGAAAAGCCTTTTTCCTCCTCCTTCCCCAGCACCACACTCAGATTTGGGCAAATTTATTTAATTTGGGGGGGGGCAAGGGCAATATAAAACACCTTTGAATCCACAACAGCAGGAAAGACTGGAAACAGAGTGCCACAAATAAGCAGCTGCAAGGACACCTAACTCTCAGCAGTAGAAATTTAAAAAAAAAAACCCTAAAAAATTTATATATTTATAGTTTTTAACACTTCACCACATTGCAGCAGATCACCACGCATCTTCAGCAGCTTTCAGCCCTCCCCACAGATGGGGATGAAGGCACAGGATCTCTAAGGAAGGACACATGCTCGAAGGCAAGAAATACCCACCTATTTTGAGACGATTGCGAAGAAACCGCTCCGTGGTAGCAGGAGGGGAGCGATGGCTGTGCCTCCACAGCAGCATTGACTGTAACCTGCTCATCCCTTAACCAGCACCACTCTGAGGCAGTCCCACTCTGCCAGCATCTTTTGCTTCCAAATCATTAAGAAACACAAGACACAGTGCCATGGTCCAGGTGCAAAGCTCCCCTGAGCAGCAGCCAGCACGGACAGCTCCTGCCTTCTCCCTCCCAGTCCCAGCTCCTGCTAAACTCAGCCCAAGGACTGAGGCAGGTGTTAGGAGTGGGTCAGAGCTCAGCTCCCCAGGGCTGGGGGAGATTCTGCACTTAAGAGAGCGCCCTCGTGCCAGCCAGCCAGCACTGTGCTGGGTCAGCCTGAGGGTGCCGGGCTGTCCTCACACACCACGTCACCCTGTGCTCACAGGCTTGTCCCCTGGCCACCACCAGCATCACTGGGGACAGGGCTGGCCCACAGCTCCCCCAGGGCATCCAAGGAACACTGAGCTCCAAAACAGCCCCAAAACCCCCTGGTCAAAATGCAGAAGTGGTGTTGGGTTAGCCCAGTCACTAAGGAAACGTTCAGTCAGGCTCTGACTGAGACACGGCAGCTCCTTTCCTTACACGCCTAAAATTCCAGATGGCCCTGAAAAAGAAAGACATTATTAGAGTATATTGTAATAAATTTTTTTAAAGTGGCAAATTATAAAGTACTTGCAATTAAAGTAATCATTATTAATACATCATAAAAAATGGCAAACACCACGCCCCTTCTACTAAAGGGGGGAGGAAGCTCAAAGCTTACAATTCTAGCACGTTTTATTTCATGTAAATTTATAAAGACAACAATCCTAGTCACGATTGTCACATTGTACAGCACATACCAATACAGTTGCAAACAGAACTCCACGCAAAACTAAGCGCTAACAGTAGCCTGAATCACTCTTCCTGCGATTGTCGTATCTAGACTAACAGTATTACACTAACACTGAAGGAAAAATAGTTCACTATAAAACAGTGATAGAACATTTTTATAAAATATATTCCATTCCAATAGCTTTTCTACATACTGTATACTATAAAACTCTCCCACAAAAATTAGTGTCTTTAAATATACATATTTAATCTGAACTGCACCAAGATTAAAAACAATTAAAAATATCAATGATTTTTTTTTTACATTAACTTCACAGTATTTGTTTGTAGTAGAAGACAAATCCAGTGTTTAAAATGCAGAGCAGGACTGTTCCCTATGGAGACAGCAACTGCCCCACAGAGAAATAGTTTATGAAGAGACAAGCCTTAAGTGTGCCATGTTTCAGTACTTCTCCATAGAGCCATGAACCATTTTGAAAACATGCTCCAAGCTATTGCAACTTAAAAAAAAAAAGAGACACACAGAGAAATAGCCAAAAAAAAGTCACCTTATGGACAAAAATAAGTGCAAACATTTCTTTACTTTAGAAATTCAAGCTAAGAGGAGTGGGAACACAAATATCGGACTATGAGAACAATGTGTTCATGATGTTGTCAAGGATGAGAAAGTCTCTTTTTTTTCTTATTAAAAAAAAAACAAAACAAAAACAACTTTTGCCCCATATTCACTGCAGCACAAAGCATGCTCATAGCATCAGTTTAATGAATTATTTCTATACTAAGATCAGACAAAAACTTGTTTCAACTTTTCCCTGCTCCATACACTAATGATGTTCTTATGGCACATCCTATTTTATGATCTTCTAAAAAAAAATAAAAACAAACAGTAATTGAAGACTGAAATGCAAACAAAAGTGTCACAAGAATGCAAAATTAAGATTACCAGCTTCAGTAATGCTGACTCTACATTAAACTCTTTACATGTTGCTCAACATGCAAAACCCATTGTTATAAAATTTAAAGTGTAAATTAACTAGTTTTGAAATAGATTAACAGTAATAATTCCACTTCAAAAACAAAACAAAAAAATCTAATAAATACTATATCAAGTATCTTCAGGAGAAAAAAATAACTTAATTTTAGTAGAAAGAAAAATAACTTAATTTTACTAGATTTTGTTCAGTGCTATTTCCAATCACAGCAAAAAAAAAAAAAAGAAAAAAAGGAAAAAACTGATTAAGTAGAATAAGACCACAGTACCAAAGCCACTTATGTTCAAGATACAGTACTCTCCCACAACTTTCATATGTAACAGGTTCAGCAAAAATATTTTACAGTTGAGAAATTAAACTGAAAACAAACCCCAAAACTATAAATAAAATCAAAATTTCACATTACATGTACATTCATAGTTTAAGAGATGAATAATAAGAGGCTGTAACAAGTATATCCTGATTTTCCTTAAAGAGGAAGTACTTATATTAAAAAAAAAATTCAATCCCATATTATTTATGTAGGTAGTGCTCAGTTTTTGGACCAGAGGGGGAAAGGCATTGGGAAGGTTTTTCTTCATAAGATGCAATACAGTATTTTAAGCACAACTTTTAAAAATAATCTAAATCAGTGCTTCAAATTCATTTCAAAACACACGCTTTAGTTTCACCAAACAACTCCAGGAGTGTCAAGAAAGCTGGTGAAGCAATGCTACTACAGCAGAAGAACATTCACACCCCTCAGATATTATTATTATTTCAGTCCCATGTACATGTACCTCGAATGGGTAATTTGGCTGGAAGGGAACAAAGTGATATCCACCGACATGCACAGACCAAATGATGATCTAATAGGCAAGAAACTGAATCATCTGGAGTAAAACTGGCTATAGTTACAGGCAGCCTCAGTTTATAAACAAACTTAAAAAAAAAAAATTACCCCCAACAACTTCCCCTGAAAAGGTGGGACGTGGGGAAGAAGTCAGGCCACGCTTTCCCTCCAGCGGTTCATCTTCATGCTGCCTCTTGGGAACACCAGCAATTGCACACAATTTGGCCGAGAGGGAATTGCCAACTTCATAGAAATAAAAAAATAAAATACAATTTCATGCTGCTGGTTTTAGCATGGCAGCAAACTTTTCGGGCAAGACAGCAGGGCATCTCCTAACGCACAACGCATGAGTTACTTTGAACTAGGAAACCCCAGAAACCTGTTATCAGGAGGGGTACTTGGCCACTTTGCAGCTGCTGCTCCCTCCAAGGGTGATGGGATCAGCCTCTGGATGTCGATATGGGAATGAAAATATTCACATATTATACATTCTTTTTGTATGTCCTAGCATGCATCCTTCAACATTTCAGGAGTGAATAGGCTGCAGACAGAAAGTGTTTCTCCATCCACAATTTTATGCTCAAAAGCAGCTTTTCAGCAGGTCAGCCCAGTGAGGAGGATGGGTGGGAAGGGAAAATTTAAGTCAAGTCCCAAGGCAAAAACTTCTCATTTAGATTTTAGGACCAACTGCAGAACAGTATTAATGGAATAAAGAGAATAAAAAATGACCAGTACCAAAGATGCAGGCAGGAATCCTCAACCCCTTCAAAATTTGGGCCAATTCAATGTCTCATCTAGCTCTATAAAATAAAAGTACATCTGCCCACTCTGCAGAGTGTGGACAGGTTTCTCTACACCAAAATGTATTTAAATCATAGTTCATCTCTTCAGATGTTTCTCTGCAACACACAGAGGGCATTTTGGGAACTTAATGGAAGCCAAATTTTTCTCCAGAATGTGCTGATAATCTTTAAAAAAAAAAAAAGTTAAAAAAAAAAAGGAAAAGAAAACCCAAACCAACAAAACCCTGACCACAAAGCAAGTACTTCCAGTGTGAAAACTGATGCTAAATCATTGCAAAATTACTTAAGATCATTTCACATTAATAATGTAACATGGGTGCACAAGAGAAGACCTAAAGGACCGTGCTAGGGAGGGTGGCAGGGGAAAGGGGGAAGATGGAGAGGTGGAAGGATTGCATTAAAAGGCCTCTGGAGTGTATACCGCTGCATCTTTTAAAGATCATATACCTGAAGTGAATATCACCAAAACAAAATAAAGGAAAGGGAGAAGAAAAACAAAATTAAAATTCAGATGCTGCCTTTTTTTTTTTCCTGTTTTGTTTTAAAAGGGTTGGGGGGGTCGTAGATATTAAAAAAAAAAAAACCAAAAAAAAACGCCAAACGAAACAAAACAAAAGTCACACATCTCAAACAACCAAGGACTTTACAAGGCCACAATGAAATTTGCGGATATGTCTGTAGAGATCCCCGGACTGCGTGAAGCGTCTCTCGCACCACTTGCACCCGTGGGGCTTCTCCCTGGTGTGCACGACCGCGTGCCGGCTGAGGTTGTGGGAATACTGGAAGCTCTTCCCGCACTGGCCGCAGGTGTAGGGCTTCTCCCCCGAGTGAGTCCTCTCGTGCCTCTTGAGCGTGTACATGCAGGAAAAAGTCTTTCCGCAGAGGGTGCAAGTGGGGACGGACCCGTCGGGGGACAGGCGGGTCCGCGAGCCGTCCTTGTCGCGGAAGTGAGAGCTCAGGTGCAGCTGAAGGATGTGCGGGCTCGGGAACACCTTGCTACAGAGGGGACAAATGCAGATATGCCCAGGAGGCACCAGGACGCCCGAGGAGATGTCCGACGAATCCATGTCGTCCTCGCTCTCGTCTCGCTCTTGATCTATATCCTCCTCTCGGGCATGAGAGCTGCCATTCCCCGCGAACATGTGTCCTAACCCTGTCACTAGGCTTTTGGCTGAATTCCCAAAATGCTGACTCTCTGGACTCCTGGCTTCGCTGTCCTCCTGATCTGACAGCAAGTCTTGTTCATCTTTAACAAGTGGCTCGGTACCCTGCTGCTGGCTGTCGGAAGCCAGCTGTCCAAAGACATAGGAGGGGTGTAAGGAATCTCTCCCCGGCACGGGCTTGAAAGACAAATCCAGCGCACAGTCCACATCACTCGAAGCCAGGGGATGGTTAACAGACCTTTGGGACAAAGGTCCTGTGGAACTATTGACATTAGCCTTTGTTTTTCCAGCTGCTGCGGCGCACGGTTCTGCCTCTGTCGGCACAGAGCTGACACTTATATGATCAGAGGACCAGGCGGGGTGACTGCTGACCTTTTCTTTGCCTGCTGCTCTCTCGTATTCTGCAACGCTGAATTTTTGTTTGTTTCCTGGGTCAAACTCGTGGACCAGGGGCACTCCGGCGTCTAGAAAATGCTCCGCTTTCTCCAAACTAGCCGCCTCATCATTAATCTTCTCTTCAGAACATAATTCTTTATCTTTCAACTTGCCCTTGCAGACTTTCACAATGTCATACATGTGAAGGTAGCTCGCCGCAGCCAGCACATCTTCCACTGGGAGACTGTTGAATTCCAGCTTTCCCTCGTACATGAATTCGAGCAGCAGGCTGAAGGCAGGGGCTGTGACAATGTCACTGTTCAGATGCACAATATCCCTTTTGTCTAACTGGTCCCTGTAGAAAAGATGGAAGTACATACTGCAAGAGGCAAGAACGGCTCTGTGAGCTCTGAATTGAGCTTCTCCAACTAAAACAGTACAGTCACACAGGAAGCCCTGGTGACGCTGCTGACTCAGACACTGCAGCAACTGGCGGCTATGGTCTGGAAACTCCATTCTTCCTTCATAACCTGTTCAAAACAGGAAAAACTTGAATGCTACTGTAAACTAAAGCCTCCTAGCAGCTGTAACAAACAGATCGGCTTTTTGGTAACCCAAGCCAAAGAAACAGCCTTGGAGATAACATTTACTGTTAATTGTCTGTAATAGTTTTATTAAGGGGGGGAGAAAAAAAAAAAAAACCACCAACACAACATGTTTCTCATCCTTTCGCACCTGCTCCGAACAGGAAAAACTTGATTGTAAGTAAACAAAAGCTAGTAAAGCAGCAGCCCCTCCAACCTTTGTTTCTCCCACTAAGCACTTTAATAAAATTATGCAGAGGAGAGCGCACACACACCCCCCGAAAAAAAAAAAAAAAAGCATCAACTCCCAGGCTGTCTTCCCAGCAACGCTAACTTGGGGCATCTTTTAATACAGCATATTCCCCGCGTCACGCACGCACTCACACACGCACATTTAAACTTTATCCTCAGTCGTTATGCACGGAATCACAACAGAACAGCGGCGGCTGGCGCTGGGGGAGCGGCGGCTCTGCGGGGAGGGGGGCGAGAGGCCCCGGCCCCCGCACGCGAAAAGGGCGGGGGGGATAAAGGGGGGAAAAAAAAAGTTTCCCTTGAAGTTATTAAAAGGCAAGGAGGAAAATAAGCGGCGGAAGGCCGGCGGGAGGGCAGGACGGAGGCTGCAGCCGGCTGCGTGCCGCGGCCAGGCGCTTACCTTGCGCGGGGCGCGGCGGGGCCGGCCGCGGGCGCGGAGCCGGGCGGGCAGGAGGGAGCGCGGTGCGAGTGCGACCGAGGCGCGGCGGGAGGGAGGGAGGGAGGGAGGGGGAGAGAGAGAGAGAGAGAGAGGCAGGCGGGAGGGAGGAGGAGGGAGGGAAGGAGGAGTGCTCGGTTTGCTAATTACACCGCAAGCTGGAGAGTCAGCTGCTCTGACTTCACTGCGATGGAAATGCTACCTCCAGCTGTGCGCCTTTTAATGCCATATGTTACTCCAAATCTCGCTACCAGCCAACCACAGCTTGCTGCCTTTTAAAGTTCCAGCAGCCCCATTTATAGCCCGCGATTAAATCCCACAAACTTGCCCCGAGCCCGCCCCCCCCTCTCCGACACTCTCGCCACCCCCAGCCCCCAGCCCGGACCCCACCTCCCGCCGCAAAGTTGCTCCCCGCAGCCCGCCGCGGTGACCTTCGCCGGTGCCCGGCTCCGCGCAGCGCTGGGGGGGCCGCCAAGGGGAAGCACCGCGGAGCCGCTCCCGGGATCTCCCCTTTCCACAGCCGCGCTCCCCAACTTTGCGGGGAGCACTTTCCCCCGCGGGGGTGTGGCGTGGCGGCGAGTTCCCCCCGCGCTGCCCCGCTCCGCGGCTCCCCCCGCGTTACTCACCGGCGGGCGGCGGCGGCGGCGCGCGGCGTCCGCATGTGCGCGGCGGCGGCGGCGGCGCGGGCGCTCCGCGGGCGCGGCGCGGGGCTGTGGCGGAGCAGGTTGTTCGCCGGCCGCTCTCGCGATACTTTGGCCGCTGCGAGCCGCGGGTGCGGGCGAGGGTGCGGTGGCGAGCGGCCGTGTCCCCGTCTGGAGCACACAATGGCCCCGCCGCCCCGGCCAGCCCCGCCGCCGCCGGCCGGTGCGCGCTGCCGGCTGCGCCCTCCCCCTCGCCGCCTCCTCCTCCTCCTCCTCCTCCTCCCGCTGCTGCCGCCGCTGCCGCTGCTGCTGCTGCCCTCCCCTCCCGGCCGCTGCATTGGCAGCGCCGCCGTCCCGCTCCCAACTCCGCTGCGCCGCCGCGGACAGGGCGCGCCCGCCCGCCCGCTGCAGCCCGACGTGCCGCGGGGCCGGGGCTGCGCGGCCGCGGGAGATGCGCGGAGCCCGCCCCGCCGCGGGGCTGGGGCGAGGGGCGCGGCGGTGCCCCCCCGACACACACAGACACGCACATATACACAGCACGGGTTTGTCTGTAGTTGCGCGCCAGCTGATAAATACCAAATGCCGACGGATTTCTCAAGATGACCTTTTCGATAGTTGATTTGAATTTTAAATTTTAATTAGCTGTAATCGCATCAGAAGTGAGCGCCCCGCGAGGAGGGGGCGGGGCTCCCGGCGGGGCTCCCGGCCCGGCCGCACCCGGCAGACGCGGCCGAAAGCCGCTGGGAGCGGCGGCTGCCGGAGCCCCGGTGCCGCTGCCCGGGATGTCGCGGCTCCGGCTGGTCCCGGAGCCTCGGGGCTGCAGCAGCGCCCGGAGGGGAGGCAGGGGGCTGTGGGTTGAGGCTCCGGGTGGGTCGAGGTGGGTGTTGACGTTTTTTGAGGGCTGAATGTGAGAGTGCGGGTGGGTAAGGGGGAGTGGAGGGGTGGCGGAGCACCGGGGGCACTTCAGAGCTCCCCTGCGAGCGCCGTGCGTGGTGCCAGCTGGAGTCTCCAGACTGTGCTTTAGTCTCCAACAAGTACAGCAGGGAAACTCCTTTCCTTTTCCTTCCTCTAGGTTGCTTTGCCTAGATTGTTAAATCTGCAAAATAGCAACTTTTTTTTTTTAATTAATCCATTTTCCCCATATTTTTCTGCAACAGTAGCATTAGCACCCTAAAATATCAGGTTTAATTTGGATTTAATCTAATTTAATTTGGATCTCTGATGTATTAAGGCTCTTTGTCACGGGAGCTGGGGTCTGCATCACCAACAGCACTTTTCTCCCACAAACCTCAACTGTTTAACTCCATTGGCAGCGAATGCCAGGATATTTGGGTGGGTTTACAGTAATGATTGCATTTGTCACAAAGCCCTTCTCAGAGTAGCAGTATTTGGTAATACTGTCAGCTGTAAGGTTCAAATTGGAAAACTCCAGCTCAGAATGTGGAGGTGCCCAGCTTCAGCAAAAGAGTTAAAGGTCCCGGGGTTAAATCTGTCACCATTCAGTAAAGCTGAGAGCTTTATCTATTTGTCCACCACGGCAGACAGGACTGGGGAGCTCTGTCTGTTTAAAGGCAGTGTCATCCTGCAGTCACAGCCTGCACAGGCTCCACCAAAACTGGAGCAATTTCTTCCCCAAAATGCAATTGCAATCTCCATAAAATTACTCTGTGGATTTGCTAACTTGTGGAGTTTTGTTGTCTTTATATGTTGGAAATGTTAGGCTGAATTTTGTACTCGTAAGAATTAGGCTTCTTGGCAGAAATACCTTGTTTTGTGTAAGTAATAATTCAGGTTACCCTCTCCCCTTTAATAAATAAATTGGGAAAAGACAAGATTACAAAAAGAACCCAGGTCTTAATTCCTATTTGGGTGCTGTAAGCTCGGTGTAATTGCCTACAATCTAGCAGTGTCTTATTTTTAGGAAGCCAATTACAATTTCACAGTAAGTCCGTGGTCATTATCGGGTTAGAAGTGTCAGAAAATACAACAGTATTCCCATTTCCTCTAAGTACCCATTTGGCATGTTGCTGCCTTGCTTTTTCAGGACTCAGACACGCTATACTCACCTTCACACCAAGGCAACGCTGGGTACAATACAGGTGTTGTACTGATTTAGCTTCGGCTGTATAAAATACTGGTAGTACAACTCACTAATGTAAACAAGCACAAAGTCATTACTGGAAGCAAGGCAACAGGAAGAACTGCCCCAGAAACTTTATTCTGAGAGCTCCTGCGCTTCTGACGGCCCTCGTGAGAGCACGGCAGGGTGAGCAAAGGACCTGCTTTCCTCTCCCTGGCCCCTGAGCCCTTCCCAGGCTGAGGGCTCCCCTCCCACCAAGCCCAGAGGAGGCTCTGTTTTCACTCCTTCCTCCGTGGAGCAGAGCCAGGCAGAGCTGCTTGGCCAATACTGAGCTTTGTGGCTGGTGCCTGTGCTCAGAGGAGAGAGATCACAACCACCGTGCCACCAAACAGCAGGATGGCTGAATGTGGATGGGGGCTGATGGAAGCTGTTGGGAGTGACTATGTTCAGCATCCTTGTGCAGCTGTGTGCATTCCTGGGTCGGGCTAAAACTCTCCTGGGCTCCAGCGAGCCTTTTGCTGCCTATGGAGCTTTCCAGAGTTGAGCAGAAAGCCCAGCTTTAGGGCAGAGAGAGTAAAAATTGGTGGTGCTGGCAGGGCTTGCACTTGCCAGGCAAGGCTAGCCCTGCTCCTGGTTGTTTTTGCTGCCTGGACACCAGCCAAAGCCCACAGAAATTAGTAGAAAAACCAACTGGATCAGGTCCATAAAGCCTGAGGACTCGCTTCCATTCTTACCCCTTTGATCCAACAAGAGTAGGTATTTACTGAGTGGGGCCTCTCTAGCCCTTTTGTTGGCCAGATGCAGAAGCAGTAGCAACAGGTTTTTCATGTGATTTAATCGTTTTCTCTCTCACCGCATTGGGCAGAAGCCTCTTTGTGTTTGTTTCTACATGATTTCAGTGCTTTTATGTTCTTTTTTATTTTTAATAGGACATCTTCTTTGTGATAGTCCAGTTGTATTTCAGAGGGAGAGTCAGGGCCTGAGACTGTCTACTACTTGCAGGATTGGAGCTATTTTAAGTGCATTGGTCATAGCGAGGTTTATTTGCAGAAGTTCTTCCAAACTTTTTCAAAGGCTGTTTTATCCCTTGCAGACAGCAGCAAGCATTAGAAGGACCAACTGCTTCATTCTCTCCTGTGAAACAGGGAGGAATTTAACCCCAAAAGATGCAGAGATGCTGGTGGTAAGACAAGGAGCTGCCCTTGGCATCCACGGGGCTTCCCCAATTAGCAATCTCCTCCAGCACTTACCCTGCAGTCAAATCCAAGGTCAGCATTTGGGGGGGGTTGCTCAGTTTGCAGTCAAGTCATAAAAGTGGGCACGACTTTCCCAAAGATCTTTTCAAGCATGTCATCCAAGACTCCAGAAAGCATTAACTGGCACTGCTGCCATTCCAGACATTAATCAGAGCATATATTGCAGACAGTCTCCTCAGCAGTGTGCTTATGTGAGTCGTATTTGTTTTATGGCTGTCCTGCTGATTTCTCCCCGATAACGAGACCCTGCGTGTGCTGCAGTATTTGTGAGAATATATCGGAGCAGCCAGGGCCATTGTCAAATCATCCTAGCAAATGGAGAGGCTGGTGGCACTAAGCTGCATGTATAAATTACATATTGTTCTATTTGCCATAACGTGGCTGTCAATAAGGCTGCATCAATCTAGGAACAGGCATTAAAATCAAAAAGAACTCTGCAGAGGTACCACTGGCACAGGTCACATTTGACTCTGCAGTGAGCGCTTGCAACATCCCTGTCCGAGCCAGCCAGGCATTTAATATCACACCTGCACCTTGGCTCCCCTGTCAGCTTTCACTCAGATATTCATCTTCCATAGTTTCACTCAGCTTGTCTAACCCTTAGCTTCTGGTTGTTTGGGTTTTTCTACAGTGTGCTGTGTTCTGTTTTTCTAGAAACTGTAAATGAAGGTACCTTTTCAGCCTTTATAAAGGCATTGCTTTTTCAGTAAAGAGAGCATGCTTCTTGCTCTGCAATGGTGAAGGAAATTTGCATGGCATTGACAAGGCACACTCTTCTTTTAGAGTTTTTTCCCTCTTTCACTCTTGTTCATCACCCTGGCAACTGTATTTTAACATTGCTTGGGTTTTCTTTGCCAAAATAATTTAAAAATTCAAATAAAATTAAGCAGGTTCCTTCCTTTTTAATATTTGTTTTATTTATTTATCAATGCCCAGGAAGGAATCTGAGAACCCACATTATAAAATAACAGGTGTGTAGAAGTTTGTAGCAGGATATATACAGAAGGACAGTGAAAGACCATAAATATCAGTGGACAGTAGGAGACAAAATTGGTGTCTGCTTTGGGACCAGACATAAAATTTATCAGACCCAAACAAAAGTCTTTAAAACAGAAGCTGCTGTATCCTCAATAAGGGTCCAGTGTAGAGTTACTAATTTCTTATTAAAGGAGAGAATTTAATTGGCGTTGCTCTATTTGTAAGCAAATAATGCACCATGTTAACAATGCACTTTATTTTGGTAACTCCCAGAAGAGACCTTAATACTGCAGAAGTGTTTTGCTAGATTAGGACTGGGAAATCTCAGGATGAAAATACTGGCTAAGCAAAAAATATAACCTAGAATAAAGGGCTTCCTTCTAAAGATGTTCTCATACAACTTTTGCAGCAGTTCCTGAGAAAACACTTCATCCCAGGACAAATCAATGTTACCACAACTACTGCCCTGAGCTTTGTAAGGCAGAGATCTGGCATATTTATCCCACTATCTGCAAAAGGTCTCTTAAGCAGGATCCATTCCTCTCCTGGGACTTGTGGGGTTGGCAGAACGTGTTCTTGGAACAAGTGTTGGGTTCCTAATTAGATAAATCAGCAATCTCAGGGCATAAAAGACTCTGTCTTTTCTCACATATGGGGTATATAATATCAGTCTTCTCTTTTGCTTTTCCATGGGGTTTCCAAATCAACCTGGCCTGAGTACAAACAAGTATCCCAGATGCCTGTTAAAATACGAAAATCCCAAACATCTTGTTTTTCTCCATTGCCCACACTAAAACCTCCCTGTTACACAGTTCAGACTGTCCTTGCTACAAGGGGATACCCACTCCTGCCCTCCCAAACACGTCCGTGCAGCTGCTGCAATCACCTCTACTATTCCTTTATCCTTTATCAGGTACTGAATCAAAACCAGGCTGCCTGTTCCTGCCTCCAAGACCCTCTGTAACTTGGGGTGCTCACACTGGTGTCATCTTCTAATCCCATTCCTTACCCTCCTAGGATGTTTTCCTCTTCCCTCAGCCTCGTAACCCTTTTTGTGCTGGCCCTTTCAGCAAAGGCAAGTCCTGCTCTTTGCTGTGCCTCAGCCTTGCCTTGGTGTTGCTCACAATGCAGTCAGAGGAGCTGGGATGAGGATTTTGGTGACACTGGATAGGAAGGATTTTGGGGTGACTCAGGGAGCTCTGTGCAGAGAGAAGCTGGGCTCAGTGGGCTGTCTCTGCTTGACTCCTTAGGGAGCCTGAATTCCAAATTTGTGCCTCTGAGAGCAGCCCAGCTGGAGAGAGAAATGGGAGGCCGGGCATGAGGAGAGCAAGACAGACCATTTTTCTAGTCAAAATGAGCTGCTTTTGTCTCAGGGCTGTACAGTAGCCATCACACTGGTTGCTCCACTTCCCTCTGATGTATTCCAGGTGGAGGGGAAGTCCAGAGAATGTCATGTAAGAAATGCAAATAAAAATGTCTTTCTAGACTTCCTTCTCTTACGTACTGTCTGCCAGAACCTTCGCTCCCCTCTTTTACTGTTTTGCCTATGGATGCATTTTATGCTTTTATGTTGCTCTTCTGGTAAAAGAAGAATTACTTGCTGTGAGTTTACATAACTTGCCTTTTACTGCTCTGAAAATGAATATGGGACTTCAGTCTTAATTAGACTTTCAGTGTAAGTCCTGCTTTAATGAATCGCTGAAAGATGTGAATAACATTAAGCTTCAGGATGCGGCTGCAGAGTTGGATACCTGAGGCTGATCACCCCACTGGGTCTGTGGGAGGATGAGCTCTTAGTACCGAGGTGAAGGTGCAGTGAGGGGGAACAGACTCCCTGAAACCTGAGTAAGTTTGAATTTAGATGCAGGTAGACCCCTGCCTGTGGAAGAGTTTTGATTTCAGAGCCCGCACTTGTGTATTCAACACTTTGCTCCTGCATCATGGCTTCACAACAAAGCAACAGACTTCACTGCATCAGGAAGTTCAGGCTGCAGTCTGAGATCCAGGCTATCACATTACTGAGTTCCTCTTGTGACACAGCGACCAGCCTGAGCTCCACCTGCACCCAGGGAGGAGAGGGACTTCAGTGGTTTGCTCTTGGAGATAAAGTGGGATGGTAGAGATGTCAGAAAATGTACAAAGCCTTGGGAAAAAAATGGCTGGTTAAGATGTACTCCCGATGCTTTTGCAAAGTGTTTGTGTCATCTGGTGAGCCTGGTGACACTTGCTAAAGAGCAAAAGACACTCAGCACCACACTCAACCTGGAGGCCAGCCCAGAGCAGTTAATAAGTGAAAGGAACAACCTGGAATGGTGATCACCTGCCGGGGACCTGCGGGTGTCGCTGGTAGGATGTCACCTGCTCACAGCACAGTGGGATGAACGGGGCACTGCTGTGGAAATGGTGCTCTGACCATTTGTCAACAAAAAGGGCTTTTGTAGAAACTGGCACGACAATGAAAGGCTCCTTTGCAGAGGACAAAGAAGGGGCCAAACTAAAAGTAAAACTAAATGGACTGGGAGAGTTGCAGAAGTAGCAGTGGGCCAAAACCCCGTGGTTTTTACATCTCCCTTTTTTGTCTGATCTTCATGACCCAGACTTGATGATGGGGGAATGGACCCCTAGGCTGGGGTGACTGTAGGACCCAAGGTTTTTGTAGCCAGCAGTGTACATGGTGTGATGTGCTGCTGCTCCTGCCTGCCTTTAATTCCATAGTCCAAAAGGCTAAGGGCTTACTTTCAGCTGAGTGAAGCAGAGATAGCCTCCAGCTCTAGTCCAGAGCAACGTTCAAACTACACCTTTGTAATCAGGACACTCTCAGACTCTCTGCTGCATCTTAGTGATGATTATGGGAGAGGATTTGTGACTACATGCGTTTAGGCCAGACTCCTAAGAAGGCAGGGACAGAAAAGAAAAGCAGAGGTCCTTTCAAGATGAGTTCTAACAAAAATATAAAGAGGATTTTTTTTTAAAAAAAATTTGGTTATTGAGAGTTACCTGAATTCCCCCAGCTCTTCCAGCATTGCATTTGATGTGGAGTCAATACTGAGAAGATCAGCTGTAATGCAGAAGCTGAAATGCAAACAATTCCTCTCTCCTAATTTGGAGATCAGATTGATTAATGTATGCAGGTAAGGTGGGCAAAAGTAGCAAAAATTTATATAGAGCAGAGATGAGAAAGAAAGGAATTGCAAGGTAAATGATGTTTGGAATTATAGGGAACTCCGGGGAAATAAGCGAACACCAAGGAACAGTAAAAGGATAAAAATGGCAAAAAAAGTATATTTTGTTTACTGGAAAAATAAGATGGGTTAAGGCTAAATCCCACAATCCTTTACTCATGCAAGGATTCCTGTTGACTTAAATACTTGTGTAAAAGTATTTCTCTGGGTAAAGGATTTGTTGGACTGTGTCCAAAACCGGGTTAAGGTTGATGTTTTCACAGGGGCGGCAGCCTTTCGTATGCCACCCCGGGTAGCAAAGGACATGCATGGGACACATCTTACAGGACACGCCACACAAATGAACAAACAACAACAAAAAGCAGCCTCTGCTGAAGTGCCTGGGATGCTCAGGGTGGCGGGGGGCTGGCAGGAAGGTGACTCAGTGCCTGCAGGAAGGGTCGGGGGTGCCGGCTCCGCGGACCCTTGGCCGGAGCTCACGGCTGCCAGCACAAACTCACACAAGTTGTTCTGGCGCCTGGCCTAGAACAACACGGGGCTGTTTTTTCCCTTTTGTGCTCAACTCTGTTGCACTGGGACAATGTGAGATTTTTAATTTTATATGCAGAAGGAAGAAAGAATTCGACCTTTTCCTTTTTTTTTTTTTTTTTTTTTTTTTTTTTTTTACTTTTCTGTTTCTCCACTGTACTTATCTTTATGTGTGGTGGTGTTACAAGGCCAGGTCAGCAAATACTTTATTCCAGTGGCAAGTTTTTTGTGCAAAGGTCACAAGGGGTGGCTGTGAGTGATCAGGGCACTTCTAATTGTCACAGACAGATGTGCTGCTCCCACCTTTAATTTTCTGCTTCTCCTGCAGGCTGCCAGGTCCAGCTGTTGCAGAAAGAGGTAGAGAACAACAAGTAGAGCAGTAGAAGGGAGGAGTTTGGTGCTTAAAGCCTGGCAGAAAAATGAGATAAAAAGTCCTGTGTCCCCTGTGCCCTGCTCTTGGCACCAGTGACTCAGGGAGCCACGTTGCAAACCTTGCACTTGTCCAGGTGTGCCTCGATGGAGATGCAGAACTCTGGCCAGCCACAGCTCTTCCCACACCTTCAGCAGAGCCATCAGAGTGAGCCTGCAGGTGCCTGCCCAGCAGCACCAGCAAAGGCTCCACTCTGCCAACGTGAGCCCACTCTGAGGGAGAACTGCTCATCACCCTCATCCTCCTCCAGGACTTTGCATTAGGTGCCACCAACATGCGCAGCCCTGGTGTCACTGAGGCTTAACTCCAGGCAGGTGCTCCCTGGATCAGGACCTAAATGGTTAATTTTCAAGTGGCTTCTCAGAGCAGATGTTCCCATGTGTATCCCCTCCTTCCTTCTTCTGACACATTTCCTACACAAACAGCAGATTGCATTGCTGCTGTCCTTTTGATCTGTGGGAGGGGGAGGAAAATCCCACACAAATGATATTAGTTCTCTTTTCAGGCAGGCTGGTGATGGTGGGTATGGGCATGTGCCTCCCTCCCACCTCTCCCTGCCCAGATGCTTTTTCTGGGACTTTCTTCTTTAGTCCCTGCCCACTTCTGGAGCTGCTTTTGAGGTTGCTTACCTTAAAGTCTGGAAAGAAAGAGGACGTAAGGGTGGGCAACTGCAGAACACTGCTGTCTGTCTAAGCACATCCAGAGGCTGGGGGACTGTCTGCTCCATCTGCTGCCACCCTGCTGGCTCTTGTGCATGGCACTTGGCACCTGCACTCTTTGAGGGCACTGATGAGTTCAGCCACACTGCCTGGGTGAGGCTTAAGCTGTTACCAGTCAGGAGATTCTCTTTGAGCTTGTGTCTAGATCGTTCCCAAGCCCAAAGTTACTGTCCAGCCTGGTAGTCTCAGGTTGCTGAGGGACAGCTCTTGCAGCCTCTGTGAGAGGTGACTCAGGGTGGGGTGGCAGGACACGGCAGGGTCAGATCATTACGGGGGGATCAGGCCTTCCTCTTGCTTCCAGGATAAGAACCAGGAACAGCAGAAAACTCAGCAAGATTGTGAGTTCAGGATGAATTAAAGGAAGTGATTCTCCATGGGATTGTGGTTCAGGTGTGCATCTCCTTGATACAGCACCTCTAGGGGGTCAAGGCTGCATGAGTTTGGAGGACCATGAGAAAATGTCATGGTTAATAAATTCATCAAAAGGTGTTAAATGCAATGCACAGATTTGGGCTTGTAAAGCCACACAATGCTGACAGCATGAAAATATTCTGGGGTAGCATCACTGATTGCTTACCCTGTTCTTACATTCATCTGACCACATCACTGCTGTTCCATTTTGGAGAGAAGACTCTAGACTTGACGTTCCTCTGCTCTGTCCCAGGATGACCTTTGTCTGTACATTATTATCCTGAGACAGAAGAAAGATTCCTGTCACTCTGCTGCAGGTGGCAGTTGCAGAAGCCCTCAAGATGTGTGGTGGGGATGATGGAGGTAAGGTGTGATGGGGATGATGGAGTCAAGGTGTGGTGGCCACTAATTTTTCCAGCATCACCCACCTGTGACTTGACTGGGGTGAACAAGACAAACAGTTCTGCCTGAACTCCTTCCTAGAGAGACCAGACACTGCTGTTCAGGAGGAGTCTTTGGGATGTCTGGAGGGCTTAACACTGCCAGAGTCCCTGTCCCTGCCACGGCAGCAGTGTGGGTGCACTGGCACAGGGCAGGATGCACGTGTGAAGTAGCCTGGCACTGAACTGGCAGCTGCTGAGACATCTAAACGTAGCCAGTGGAGTTTCAGAAATCAGTTATTTTTCTTTATTTAATTTTGTCTTTTTTTCCCTGCTTTAGCTTCATCCTCATTTCTAACCCTCAGCAGTGGGCTTACAGCATCAGTGCTCTCTGCCATGGCCTTTGGAGGCTCCCATAGCAAACACCTGATTATTATGAGGTCGATGATTCTTGAAGCAGGGGATGGGAAGCCTCAGATGTGACACTGTGACCAGCCAAAGCAGCAAGGCAGGGAGTGACTGATTGAAATGCTCTAAATAACAAATTCTTTTAAACCAAAACCAATTCCAAAGAGACTCAGCATATTTGCAGATGTTATTCATATAGAAGGAGAATCAAATATCATCAAATAACCCACTAAGCCTGACTTGCTCACTGGCTTAAATGGGATAAGCTAAGCTTTGCATGTTATTTTGCTCGATTTCTTGAGGTTGTAACCAGAACCAGGCAGTTTGCAGCAGTCAGCCCTCACGTTCAATTCAGCTCCTTCTTCTGTTGCTAAATTTATTAAAATTGCCCAAGAGTGTGCACTGGAGCCATCTCCACGTGGCTGTTCACCAGCATTTCTGCCGAGACATGGAGTACACAAGGATCCTGGGCGTGGGGGAGGGCGTGTGCAGCCGTGAGGGCTGGCTGGGCACTGCCAGCACCTCTGCCTTCCCAGAACATCTGGGAAAGGGCCAGAACATCTGCCCCTGGCACAGGCCACCGGCCTCAAGCACTGCTGCTCTTGCAATTGCTCTCACAGCAACAGGCAGCACTGGGGAAAGGGAGGAACAGGCTTGTTACACTCCTGCAAGGGAAAGTGCACGTTGCTTTTCTTTCTTTTTGCTGTCTTCTTTTTGCTTTTCTTTCATGGTGGTTCACACAGAGTGGTTTTTACAGTTGTGTTTGGGATGTTTTCTAGATGGTGATTTATGGATATCTTTGGATTTCACAGTGGTCTGATGTTTGGTGTTTCACCCTGTCTGCAGGGGAAAAAAATCACCTGCCCAGTTCTTTGTTTTCCTCATTTACATATTTTCATTATTCTTCATTGCAACCCATCAAGTGAGCTCTCATTTCAAAAAGTGTGGGGGTAGAAAAGCTACAGTTTGCTCTATTTTCATTTCCATGAAACTTTTTTGAAATTCATGAAAAGATGAGAAGTTAGAGACTGCAAAGGAAAAGCAGCCAGAAAAATGGGGACAAGTGAATCCCTCCCACTTGTCACCCTGGCATCACCCCAATATCTTTCATTTCATTTTGTTCAACAATAACAATAATAGGAAACAGACTTTTTTATCAAGTTATCAAGTGTCCTTTGTGAATACTCAAAAAGGTAATTGTTTTTTTAGTTTAATACCACAAGAACTGGGCTTCATCGCTCAACAATTGGAAATGGAAAAGTTAAAAAAAAAAAAAGCAGGTTATGGTAGGCACAGTCCCAGCCACCAGGAGCTCAGAGTGAATATGGGAGACAAGGATTCCCCCACAAGCACCAGAACCCTGAGGTCTCCACAGACCATAAGGGTACACTTGCTCTTAGACATTCAGTCCATCAGACCATATTGGCTCTGCAATATCAGTAAAAGCTGAAAACAATTTCTTTGTGCCTTTCCCAAAGTTGCCAGCATCCCTCAGTCCCACCCAGCATCTGTCCCAAGGCACAAGCTCTCCTTCCTTGATGCTTTCACAGGTTATCCCAGGGGCTTTGGTGGTTATCTTTCCCAGCAGGAGACTATATGATGCATTTCAGCTCTTAAAAATACAAACATATCGATTTCATTGCCTTGTGTGTAATATATGTATATGAAGAGTGTGTCCATACAATTTATACCACTAAATTTTCAACCCTGTGGTAGCCTTAGATGCATTCAAGAATCAAATTCTTTCCCTTTAACATCAAATTGTTCGTTATTGTGTGATTTATTCAAAGGCTGCGGTGTGGAAAGTAAGAAATGCCTGTTGTTGCCAGTAATATAATCACATGTGGGGCTTAATCCTGTAAACATGCACAAGGAAAGTTACTTACATATCTAAGTCTTTGGTGCAAGCAGCCATTTGAATAAACTCCTCAGCCTGAACATGCATCTGTACAGTATTTAACATGTAGGGTTTGAGCCAGCCTGGGGTCTTTGTGCTAAATATATAATAATTATTATAATGAGGGTATTAATGATTTGTTTGTGTGCTCTTCTTACATCTAGTGCCAAATATTATACAGAATGTGAATCTGGGAAGAATTTAGCCCTTCACATTTTATATCTGTAATAATCCATGACTGAATTGCTGGATTCCATCTCATTTGTATATGCCATATTTTTTTCCAGAACATCTGTTTAAACCCACACTGGATAGCTGCCAGATTAGTGGAAAGGATATGGTATAAAGAAGACTTTTGTTTCCTCTGAGCAAGGAGAAAAAATAAGTTACAAGTTGGTGCAGATTGCCGAGAAGAAGCAACTTTTTCTCTCCAGAAGCAGATGTCCTGTAGTGTTTCAAAATGAAATGTTTTTGTGTCTTGCAGGCAAAGGTTCTGTGCTTCAACAATATTGATTGTCAGTTAGTGCAGGCTGTCAGCCTGCCGTGGTTAACCTACCAGTTGTTGGAGAGACAATCACGAGCAATTAAGAATCACATTTCGCAGTTTCAAATGCATCCATATTGCCACTTCATTCAAAATCCTTTTTTTTTTCCATGTTGGAAAGTACATTGGTGAGAGAGAGAGAAGGAGTTTTCTTTTTTCCTCCTGCCAACCATATTTTCATTGCTGGCCAAATTAAGAGAGATATATAATGCTCATAAAGTTGCTGCAGTTTCTTGATTAAAATCTTACATCCAGCACTCCTTTCAACATCAATCTATATTAATAAGGAGGGAGCACATTGCATTGCATGTCTCTGTGTTGTGCCTCAGACAAAGCACCAGGAAGCACCAAGGAAAGATTGGGCTGCAGAACAAGCAGTAACACAAAGAGGAAAGGACTGTTCTTCATGAGGACAGATCTTCGTGATTTGAAACATGAAAATGGATAGGAAGATTAAAACCAAGAAGAGCCAAGGGCTTAGCAGCTGAAATTACACCAGTGCTGGCTATGCAGCCGTTGTGGGAATGGCTGATAGAGTCAAAGGTAGCAAAGAGCTGAAATCAACCTGATACACTGAGAAAAACAGCCCAGGTGAGATGAAAATGCAGCGCTACACATTCCCAAAATCAGCAGTGCCTGGAAAGCCTGTGGCTCTTGCCACCCCTCTGCCAACCATCCTTCAAGGCTTCAGTAGCTGGTGGCCCTTTAAAGAGAAGTATCAGAGACACTGGGTCTGGGCACTCTCTTGCCATAACTCAATTTGTCACAAAGCCTGTGCCAGGCGCTGTGCACGTTATGCTGTGACAAACAAACTGTCACCTTAGTTGGTGGTTTCAGTCCAAACACCTGGGAACCATCTCAACATCATAAACCAGCATGACTTAGAAGGACTTTAGGCAAAGACAAATCCTGCCTCCTTTTCCAGAACTTTTCAATACAAAATCATTTCCTAAAAGCAGCAAAAATCCATCAGTTCTTCCAAGACAGCACACCACTCACAGCCTCAAAAGAGGTTTCTGATCATCAGATGACTCCCACCATGGGGTTTCTCTACACTCCAACCTCAGAAGCCCTACCTGTGCCTCTGTAACCCACCTCTCATGAAATCCTTGTGTTGTCTGGGTCTATAATGTGCAGGGGAATGGGACTGGGAGCAGCACTTGCAGGTTTTGTTGGTGAGAATATGCCCCTTGCAGACACGTGAGGTTCTGCCTTATACACAGGGAGAGCAAGAAAATGTCAAATCCTAAGCAAACCCATATACCTCATTCAGAGATTGTCAGGAGCAACCAATAGAAAATGTCAGCACATGCTTCACAGCTGCAGAGGATCAGAAAAAGAAGTTGGCTGTGACCCTGTCCTTGGGAAGGGTTTTTTCCCCCACCCTGCGCTCCCTTCCAACAGCATTATAAGCACAGAGCAGCATCCGAACACACTAAGCCAGCAATGGGCTTGAGCTGAGTCCCACAGAGCTGCTGTGGCATTGCAGCACTGATGGATTAATACAGTGAAGTCTTCATGATTTAGGATCTCAGCAGAGGTATTTCAAAAGGATGGGCAATTTGGGTCAGAAGCACTGCAAATGAAAGATGCTCAAACTTGGGAATCCAAAGAAAAAAGGGAAATTATGCAGCTGAATAATATTGAAAAATCATTTCCTACATGCAATGTACACAGGTTCTGATACCAAGGCTGATGTGAGTATAGAAGTGAAGAGTTTCATCTTTAGTAAGGCTTTGTCAATTCAAAACTTAGATTAAAGGGATTTCTGCACAGTAGCTCTCTGACCATCTTCACCTCTTCCCTGTACAAAACACAAGTTTGTGGTTTTACAATCACATTTTCCTATTTTTAAAACATGTTTTCTCTGCTGTCTTGCTCTGTGAGAAAGACATTGAAAGTGCAAGAGAAACTGTCTCAACAGAGGAAACTGAAATGGTTTCGTGCTTGACATGTGAACAAGGGAACAAAGTAAACACCGACAAAAATAGAAAGCAGTGCTTTATTTTCTCTCTGATCTTTCATTTTTAGGGGATATTTGTGATTACAGAGAACTTCCAACATTTCAGGCAAATGGGAAATTTTTAAACAGCTGATGTAATAGAGAGTTTAGGTGCTAGCATGCGATGAAACAATATCTTATTCTTACTGACAGCAGGAGACAACGATTGTTTGTATTTAGGACTCTTCCTGAACTGAGCAAGAGCAATGGATAAATGGCTTTAAATGGACTGCAGATCTTTGCAGCACACTCCATAACTCTGATAGCTCTGTCTCTTTGATTCATCTAGGGTTAAGCATTCAAGAAAACTAAACATGATTTTCCCCCCCTTCTCCTATATCTGTCTTTGAGCTGAGGAGGAGTTTTCTATCAAGTGATTCAAGCTGTGGAAAAGTACCCTGAGCACCTCAGTGTTATTTATGATCCCCAAAATCTTGCTCCTGGTACCAGAGAAGAGAAACTTGAGAAAATCACTTGGTCTTATGCTAATCTTGATCAAACTGTTGACACTGACATTAAGCAAACATACTGGGGTGTAATTACATTTCACACTGATCTATGAAATATTCATGTAATAATAACGAATACATACATGCAATCCTACAATATCATCATCATAAACTGTGGTCAAATACGTATGGTATTTGCAATTCTTATACCTTGTTCATATAAATAAATATTCATTAGAACTGAAACTAATTACTGCATGGTTGATGACAGCTGAGAATATTAAGCACCACTACTGAATTATGCCTTCAAAGACAATGAAATGACATTCATTTTTAAGTTGGGTCAGTTTATTTGTCCAGCTATGATAATATTTTTTTTCCAATGGAAAGAATAATGTTTATACCAATTGTCATGAGAATGTCTAAGCATTTTCTGTGACTAGTAATCAAATTAGGGAGCTGCAAGTGTCTGTAAGTACACCAATGTTAGTCTATTTTCATATTTAAAATTGGCCTTTCCCACAGCTCATTCAAGTTTATGTTCTAGCCACATGTCCCACAGATAAATAAACAGATGCTCTATATAAAGAGTTAGATCATATTCTGAATGAGTGAGGAACATATGTCATCATTAAGGGAAGCTTCAGTGCCAACGCTGGCATTAAGGTAGAGGAAAGAAAACAAGGAGGAACTTGAAATAGAGCAACATAATCCCAAGGAAGTTGTCAAAACCAGAAGAGAGGTTATTTGTGCTAGAGTTGGCAAGAAAATGTTGTTCGGCAGTTTTTACTGAAAAACAAAAGAATAGCTAGAGGAAATTTTGATTTTTAATTAAAAAACATCCTCTGTTGTTGGTAGTTCTGGCCTGAAACCAGAGAGTATGTTTTTTTACCTTAACATGCCAAATCCCTATGTTTTGTTTGCACTGAACTTTTTGTGCAGTGTTTGAGGTGCCCAGTTTTCCAGTGAAAACAAGAAAACAAAACTGAAATTTCCCAAGAATATTTCTCTTGAGTTGGAAATCTAATTTTTTTTTTTAAGTGAGAAATTTTCATGTAAGTTTTTTTTCACATGCTGCTGATGAAAGGAGGATATCCAGATATAGCTGATGATAGATCTGTGCTGTCTGAATGCAACCAGATGACATTGCTTTTATTGTTACTGTAGTGTTGTGTGCTTCATAAATAGAGATTGGAAAGACAGTTCATGCCCAAGAGATCATTGTAATCTAAATATAAGTCTAGAGGCTTTATTTATAAAATGTACAGAATCAGGGGTTTTTAATTGCATGCAGAAATATTGTTCAGAGAAAAGTACTATGCAGACATAAAAAGAATTTTAGTTCTGAAGTTTTGAGAAAATTGTAAGTGAAAGTTCATGCTATAAGTGACAATTTAAAAAAAAAAAAGAAGAAAAAAGATATTTGCAAATACCTTAAGGATTGAACTGCAATTCAATCATAGCAAATGAGCAGAGGACTGACACAGAAAACCTGGAAAAGACCAAAGATCTCCCTGAAGAACCAAAAGAGGGAGGTGAAGTCTGTGATGGGCAGAGATCACTGATGCAATCAGAGGGTTTATGCAGGATATTGATCCAGGTGATGGTTGATTTCCCTAAATAACAATCTTTCAAAGATACATCCAAAGTTGTGGTGAATAATAATGCACACGGTATCGGAAGGAGCAGCAGAGCTGCTGCTACTCCAATTTTTATCGCTAAATTCCCTAAAAAAGGGTTAATTTTTTGGTTTTGGGGTATCCAAAGGTGGCAAGGGAGAGACTGTCTAGAGGAAAAGGAAAGACCCAGCTGACTGCTATCAGCAAGGGGGGATGAGGATCAGGAAACTGGGGGCCAGGCTGGGGAGCCTCTGGCTGATGGTACACGGAGAGGAGGGACACTCTGCATCTGCATCCACCTCCGCAGGAGGCTGCTGGATTTAGCAGCCACTTTTGGCTGCCAGTTGCATTGGTCAGTGGCAGTGTGTAAAGGTTTGGCAGTACACAGCCGGATCTGTGTGAGACTTGGCTGCCTGCACCATCTTTTTATGTACTTGATTTGAGAAATGAGTACACGACAGAAATTTCTCATGGCCTGACGCGACAGAAAACATCCAGTGCTTTGTAAGCTGAAAACCTCCCTTAAAGCCCCAGATCCAGGAAACACCCGCCTGGCACTCCGCATTTGGAAAAGAAACTTTACAGGAAAGTTGTTGAAAGGCTATTTGGAGCAGGATTGTTTATACCAAGAAGCTTTATGCTATTCCTTGTCCATGGTTGTGCAAATGCTCCTCTGTCCAGGTGTCCAGCACTGCCACAAAATGAGTCTACACCAACCAGCCCCTGCCAACAAGTCCTGACCTCCTGAAAAGGGACTGAGGGAAAGGGCAGCCTAGACCAGGGTGGCCACTGTATTCTGAATATTCATTCAGAATATAATCTAGCTTTTGTTGTGGCCATGAACATCTGCTCTGGGTCCCTTGGATGGGCCAGTCTTCTGAGGCTGACTGGAAGAAGAGCAGAGCCATAGGTTGCCAAACCCAGCCAGCAGTTGGCAATCTTGTATGTTCCTACCTTGCTCCAGCTATTTCATTTATATGACTGTTTGGGGGAAACATCTGGCAAAACATCTGACTGACACATATCCAGCTACAGAAAGCTGATAAAAACCAAAGCAGCTATCAAGGATAACAAAATGAATTTTTGTGCATCTTAAGCCTCATTCTTTTCTCTCAGCCACCAGGAGTGAGCCAGGAGTAACTCAGCTAAGATCAGTGAAGGAGAGGCTAAAGATGATACGAATTTTGGTTAAAATGTTCCACCTGATGAGACATTCTCCTAACCAAGCCATCCAAATTTCCCCACTTGCACCATCACTGATTTTGTTGTAGGACTTGGGATAGCAATTTTTCTTTCCCTCACCTCAGTTTCTCTCTCTAAATGAGGGAAACAAAAGGCTGCTTTGGTCACACAAGTTGATATCTGCCAGTGCATTCTAGAAGAGCTAAACATAATTACAGCCATTCTGGCTCTGTTGATGATTGCATGTAACTTTTGGTGAACATTTAACAAGCAAAGGTAAAACAGGATCAGGAGCTGGAAAGTGAAACACTTGCAGTTTAGCCTGGCAGTAAAAAGCATGTTTTCAGGACAAATGATGAACCGCTGCAACAGCTTCCCAGCAACCATGGTGGACCCTCCATGCAGAGCATTCACAGGCTGCCTAGCTTTTATTCTGACGTTAAAGACAGAGGATCTAGAGGACTAGAAATACATTTTAACATTTAACTTTCCTGTATCCAACAGCTGCTGTCCTCGCTACTTTAAATTAAAGATAAGAGGGTGATGTGAGGGAAGCCCAGGTCCCCGTGGGGCTCAGATGCGTGATCCAGCTACCGCGAGCGAACAAGCCACCTCATGTCAGCTGAGATGTGGTAACTCTGTGGGTGCTTGCTCCTACAAGCAATAACAATAGCTCCCTACAGCAACTGCAGGGTGCTACCTCAGCCCTGCTTTCACCACAAGCAAGTGCCACTCTGCTGCCTTTACGGGAGGCAAAGCAGGGCCACGGTTGCAGCAGTCACCCCGCTCGGCTGGGCTGACAGGCAGCAGCTTGTCAGACGGCAGGAGCTCCGCTGAGACCTCTCCAGAGATGTGGTCATCCTTCAGACATCTTAGAAGTGGATTGTGGCTGTGCTGTGGCAAAGTTCAAACAGGAAGCCCAAAATCTTCTCCCCAGGTCTACGTGAAGTTCTACGGCTTCACAAGCAGTCGCTGCTGCTGCTATCCAAAAGAAATGCTTAAAATACTTTCTGCTGTTGGAATATGCCAGAACAGCCCTCCTCCCACAGCCAGCCCCCATATGGAACGATCTAAATGCAAAAGAAATGACTAAAAGGGTGTTTTTGGAAATAATTAGGTCAATTAGAATGTAACAAGGAGAGTGGTCTAGACATAGAGAGCATTTAAATTAGAAACAAACTACTCCATTTGGGTTCTTCAGTTCAATCAGCTATTTAATCATCAATTCATCTATGTGAATTCCTAGCAAATTAGGGAATTTGCTAATTTAATGTACCCTCAAGGTGGTGACTAAATTATGTATCAATGTCACTGATGCCTGCTCTGTCTAAAGCAAGAGAAACACAGTCAAGCTCTTCAGAGTGGGGCTTTGGTGTCACACACTCTCCAGGGATCACACAAATTGATGTGTTTTAGAAACGTCTGTAAGGGTAAAAAAGAGACTTTGGCTCTGCTTTAGCCACTCTGAATTTTGTTTAATGTTTCCTTGCCCAAACCTGAAGCCCAAGCACAAAACTGCTAAGAAATGAGAGGGAACTGAAATGAATTTGTTTCTCAGCATGTCCTGTACTCCAAAGTGGCAGGTGGCCATTTTTGAAGCCAAAGGTAATAAACAATAATCACTTTTATAACTGATACAGTATAAGCAGATCTAAAAGTGGAAGGTGATATAGGAAACCATAGCATCCTCTTACATGATATGCTAAGAAAGTAGTCCTGGGGCATGTACAGCGTGTCTCCCAGGCAATAGAAAATGCCATCAGTCTCTCCTAGTGGAGCTAACCCTTACCTGGGTGAACCTGGCCCCTGTGCAAAGCCACACAAGAGTTATCCATCACTCAGGTCACTCCTCTAATTGTAACTGACACATTAAAAAAATCTGTTCTGACTCTATAATTGATGCCCTGCCAGAAGCCAAAGTGTCCCTCCTCTGGGGCTCAGATGTGATCATCTCACATCTTTTAGGACTGACACAGACTGAAGTCAAGCTCTGAAGAAAACAAGCGTGTGGTGTGTCTCTGAAAGGGACCTTTGCAGAAAACATGGGTGGGGAGGAAATGGAAGATGAGAAAGTTGGGTAGAAAGGAAAACAAAACTGGAATTTTTGAAAAATTTTATTTTGTGCTGCACAACCTGCATGTTTTACCCTCTTTGCCATTCTCTTTAATTTAGACTCAGCAATTTGAGGAAGCCCCACTGTGTAGTCAATAACAGGATTCAATCCTGGGTCCTGCCTAGAGCAAAATGGATGCTATTATTTGTCACACAGTAGCTCTGCTTAAACAGCCCGTGGAAAAGGGTGTGCTGCTGTGTGCTGAGAGCAGGCTGACAGCCCCAGAGATCCTTTCTGGATGGAGTGGTACCTCTACAGGTAAGAGGCAACATTCCGGCACGAGGTGCTCTCTGTCAGACACTGTCATCTGCAGGGGTTCCTGAGAGGTGACACGGTGACGGAGCCAGGCTGAACGTCACAGGGTTCAGATGTTTCTTGAGTGGTATTCAAATGCCTGGAGATAGAGGGATGGGTGCAGCCTTGGCAAGATCTTAAAAGCGAGATAAGGAGCAAGGAATAATTAGGCATCTGACTGGAGCTGAAAATTCACATCTCTCCTCAGGATTGGTGAACAGCTTTGGCTAAAATAAGATGCAATTTGAATCTCTGCCAGTTGCCTGTATTAAACTGAACCCTGGTTTTCTTTTCTTTTTTATTTTTTTCTCCTTAAGATCAGAGATTGCTTTGTTCAATGTTGGAGCACGTCAGAAATTCTTCTGTGATCCTTGGAAGTCTAAGTGGGGGGGAGTGGAGAGGAAGGAGTTGCCATATTGCTGCATTTCACACCTGGTGCAACCAAGGGAATGCTGCCTCCAGGTCTGGGTCTGGGATTCAGCAGGGATTTTGTGAAATTACAGAAACTGCATAGATACAGTTACCCACTTTGCTACCTCTCTGTGCCTGCTTTTAGGACATTTGTCTTGGTTAAATATAAACTCCAAAGAGAGGGACCCTCTGCTCATGCTGGGGCTGGCTGTTTTCAGAGATGTTTGCCCTTCAGCCCAGAACCTTGCACAGAGATCAGCTTCTTTCCATAGCTTTTTGCTGGCTTTGAAATGACTTGCACCCTTCCCACATGGGCCTGAAATGGCACAGAGCTGGCCTCCCCAGGTCCTTGGGATTCTGAAAGCTTGCAGGCACCATCACTGAAGCCCAGAGCAGACCCAAGAGAGGGGTTTTAAGAAAAATACCCTTTGACTTCAGCAGAAAGTAAGATTATTTGGGGAATAAATGAATACACCAAGTATAGACTAATGTGGTCAGATCTGAAATGAAAATAAAGACAATTTTAGCATTCCTTTACAGTGCCTGATTGAAGAATTTGGTCACATGGCAGGAAAGAAGGTCACTGATGAGAGCTCTTTTAACAGAAGCTCATTCGTATTTTAAACTGGTCACATGCCTTTTCATTTGTGTCTTTTCTGATGTGAGTCCCCTCTTCCTTCAT
This sequence comes from Emberiza elegans, assembly GCA_024865655.1. Classification (NCBI taxonomy): domain Eukaryota; kingdom Metazoa; phylum Chordata; class Aves; order Passeriformes; family Fringillidae; genus Emberiza; species Emberiza elegans. The sequence goes on from JALJVW010000139.1 coordinate 34,891,836, forward strand.
CTTTATTTACACTAATCTGTTTTCATGATTTGCTTTGAATTACAAGCAGACTTTTCTCTGTCAGCCAGTTTGAAGGGGTAGCAGAGGCATCCCCCTCGACTCCTGCTTGCCCTGTGCCCAAGAGGAATTGTTTCTCCTAAGGAAAGAGCATCATGGCAACTGCTTTGACACGATGCATTTCATGCTGACTGGTCAAGATCAATTTTAGAAACAAACTGTAGCACGCAAGTGTTGCTACTCTTCCATTTGTCTCTGCAGTCAGGCTCACATCAAACACATTCCACGTCACATCGCGGACCCGAAGAAAAGGTTTGCAGCTAAAGCAGTGGGACTCACAGCTAACGTTATCAGAAGTGTTCCATAGTGATGGCACCGTGGCAAAACACAGATTTCTATCACAGAAACATAGATCATGCTCAGGAGGACAGCAGTGTTTGCAAAAGCGTGCAGTACATAATGAGGAGAATTTCACCACGCACAGCAAGGAGATGTGGCGGCAGCTACAAAGCAATAGATTTAATTCATACCTGCGAATAATTTGATCTTCAATTTTCCTCCACGTTACTTTCTACACCCAAACAGCTTGTACAAGCTATCAACGGGCAGAAATTGTCAAGGAGTTATGGCTTTTTAAGATCTGACTTTCTCAGCAGTTGCAAACGCAAGAGCAGAATGCTGATTAGCCCTAAGATGACATATGCATGAAAAAAAGGACCCCAGGAATATAATAATTCAAGGCTACTTCAAATGGATTGTGTTTTTGTAAACACTACACAAATAGTGATTGGGGGAATCTGAGCCCTGAGCTGAAAGCCAGGCTGAATGCATTTCCAGGGAATGTGCAGTTAGCACCTCGACTGTGCTAAGATTACAAGGAGCATTTTTGACTACTGCTAACTATACATTGGAGCTGTGTGGGTCAGTGTGGTGACTCAGCAATCAAAGTTACTTCATCCTGCTGCAGAGGACTGCAGTTTGGTTTCCAGCACCACATTTAGGATTTCCAGGGGGAGCAGGAGATGAGTCAGGGAATTAGAGCAACCTTGCATTACTTAACTAGTGCTTGTGGCTTGATCAATGGCACTGGGAAGGCTCTGCTGTAGGGAACCCCTGCAACAGTGTCGCAGTGTGCTCACTGCTACAGAGCGCTGTGGAGGCTGCCAGCACACTCAGAAACAGGGGGGAAATAGAGAAGACAAAAAAGATACATACTGTGAGCAAATAATGTGAAAAATTACTGTAGCATCACATGGCAGGTATTATTTACCTTATTGTGCATGAACTGATGCATAGTGTATCCCATCAGCAATGCAGGCAGACACAAAACTTCTAAATAATACTAAAATTACTAAAATAAAAAATACTGCTAAAAAATACTGCTATTTTATAGGTATAGCAAATTCCTGGAATGTACACAAACCCCACAACATTCCTTAGAGCATGAATGTGTCCTCGCTGGTCAGCTGCAACATCGGGCAGGTAATTAACAAATGCCTGGATAAAACGAGCAAGGTCTTGTTTATCAATCAACATACTATTAATTAGCTCACATGCCAATTTAAATTGAAGTGATTTGTATTAATAATGGTCATCTGTGCAAGTTGTGTGGCTTACCTGCAGGAATCTGTCCTTGCTCCTGGGCTTAAATTTTGGCATGTATTCCAGCCTAGGAAATACCTTCACAATTTCAGAACACTGATTTTTGAGAGCTAAACAGCTGTGTAACTGATAGTTATTTATTAATAGAACCTTTACATGGGAAACCATCACCTGATAACTACATCTGAAATGAAAACAGAATAACAGTGTTATGTAAGAAACTCTCTAACTGAAACCATGTCATAAAAAAGCTCCAATGACACACATAAGGGGGTAACATTATTGGCAAATTATAATAATGGCTTTCCACATCTGTTCTCATGAAGAGGGAAAGCTGTGTGGCTGGTGGTATTTTATTTAAGGTTTGGATCCATCCCATATTGCTTTACATTTTGCAAAAAAACCCACAAAATTATTACTCTTCTTCATTTTACCTTTTCTTATTTTGTTAAAGGCAGTGCTGTAGCTCAGGTTACTCGGAGGTTGTCATCATCCCAAGATCAGGCCAAGCCTCCTCTGGAACTGAATTATCCCAGGTGTGCTTTCAATTTAAAAATGACTCTGCGAGGACAAATATTAGGACAATCACAGCTGTTTCTGTGCTACTGCACGTGATTGTTATTTTATCATTTATAGACTTGCCAGAGCTCCCTGGTGCTGTGTGCTGTCCTCACACTTCACAAGAGGCAATGCCTGCCCCAAGGAACTTATAATCAAAAACCGCAGAATGGGCTGGGAGAAGGGAATTAATCAATGATTGACTTTCTCTGCATTAAATACAGGAGTATCTGAGGCATGGAGATTCAATGACTTGGCTAGGTTATGCAGAGAGTCTATAAAAGAATTGGGAATTGAAAGTAGCCCTCTTCCATCTAAATCCAGACATGTTGAGTCATCAGTCAATAACAAGACTGATTTCCATGGCAGTGGTGTTTGGAGGCTTTAATCAGGTTTCATGTCCTATTATGCTGGGTACTGTGTAAATATAGAATAACAGATACTCTCTGCCAGCATGTCCTTAAACAGATCCCTGCTGATTTCAGTGGAACTCTACACGTCCAGGAGGATACCCTGGGGTAGATCTGATTTTCTAAATAGGGATGAGGCACAGTAGGTGGGAGTAAAACCTGCAGGATTTATGGGGAACATACCATTATAGGTAATGGGTAGCAACTTATTTGATCCCTTGTTTTATTTTGGAAAAGGTTAGATGAACAAGGGAAATCATTAACTTTTTCAGTGACAGTCTGGTACCTATACTCTTTGAAGTATCTCAGTAGTGGTGTTTTACTGAAATGTAAAGTTTTTCTGCCCAAGAATAAATCAAAACCACTTAAAACAACTTTGGCAAAGCTCTTCTCCAGTTTTGGACACAGCCTTTAGCAAAGAGTAACCTCTTTTCTAACTGCAAAGGTGGGACTGTGAAAGGTAGATGTAAAATAAAGATGCTATAATGGGAGAACTGTGAGCACGTTTGGAGGACATCTGCTAAGATGTTATCGGTGGCAAAGAAGCCCTGCCCATTCGGTGACATCATTCCCTACAACTGCCAGCCTGTCCTGGCAGGCTCCGGGGCTGCAGCGGGAAGGGAACGCTGTGTGAGAGCCAGGCTGGATGCGGCAGAGGAACACAGTGGGCTTGATTCCCTCTGGGCTGCCAGGAATAAATGGCTGGGGAGCACTCGCTCCTCCAGCTGAATGCAGATGACAAGGCTGAGGGCAGGGAAGAAGGCCAGTCAGCAGATTGATTTCTTTCACAGTTGCCTTTGTTATTTTAAAAGTTAGTATGTTAGATGAGCGCCAAGAAGCTCCTACAGAGAAGGTGCTCAGCACTGTGCATGGACATGTGGAGAGGTGGGTTCTGTCCCAAGTAGTCCTGGGGGGACAGCCCTGTCCTGACTAACACAGGCTCCTCTTGGATCCAGCTAATGCATGAGCCCTTCTGTTCAGGGCTGGGAAGCTGAGCAGACAGGCAATGTCCAGGAAAACTGGTGCTACGTGCCAAGTATGCTGAGGGGTGGGGTGGGCAACCAAACAGGTACATGTTACATCAGCACATGTGGGGCTTGGACCCTGAATTTTTCTGTGCTTGGTTCTGATTTTTGCTCCTAATATCTTCTTAAACTTCTCCCTAATAGCTATTTAACTTCTGGTTTCAATGACTTTCTACAGGCGTGCTTGAATCAGGACTGTGTTGTTGAGGCAGACCTGCCGATCACATTGATTTATTGCTGTTAGGTTTGTGTCACAGACCAGTCTGGCAGTGCATGAACTGGGTGCCCTTCCAGTGAACCTAAAGCAGTGTGATGCTCCAGAGCAGTTCACATGAGCTCTGGCCGTCACTGGGTACACAGTCCATGGGACCCCATTAAAGCTAGCCTGGAGCACCCCTGCTTCCCTGAAACACCTTTGGTTTGGAGATGGGGTCCTCAACATCCACAGAATCACTCCAGAAATCCACTCCTCCAGGGCCATTACTGCTCACACACACCAAGTGCATTGCAGCTTGTTGCTCTCAGGGAACTTCAGGCTGAGGGCAGAGGAAGAGGGTTTGGGCTTGGAGAGGAGCCCAGCCCCCTCAGAGCAGAATGGACATAACTCACTCTGGCCACAGAGCACAGCAGCCACAAGCCTATCTGTAGGCATACCTAACAAAACCAGTATAAAAGTAGCCAAAGGCTAGAAAAAGCACTCAAAAGTTTTGAGACAAAAAGCCATCTTGCAGAAAAGGAGAACTCAGTGATTTCACTGAAGGCAAGTGTAGCATTAGTTTAGATAACAAAGAAACACAGGAGAGAGATGCTCAAACAAACAGAAAAAATACAATATAAAAAATTATTACTGCAACTTTCCTTTCACAGGACTGCTTCTTGTATTACAAATAAAGCAGAATCTGAATATAGATGAAGACATCATTAAGCACAATTTTGTGGCTGCAGTAGCCAGAGTGTCAGACCAGAATGATGCTGAAATAGTCACTTCTCCCCTTAATTTTCCAAACTATATCATTTTGAGCAGGTGATTCAAAGCATAGCAGATTGTTGTGTGCATGCAGATGCCATTAAAAACACACTGAAGAAATTACAAGCAATCTCCTCTTCTCTAGCGTTATTATGAATATGATAAAAACACTTGCCAGTCCCCCAGGTAAATGTCATAGGTATATACACTTTAAAGGACATGGGAAGCCCCTGTCACCATAATGGTCAAAACCTTAAAAAGTTGATTGCAACTCTTGCTGTTTAGGAAACTGCAAATGTCATGAGGAAGACTGAGCTGCTCTGTGCTGGCTGTCACCTGGAGATCCATGTAGCCAGAACCAGTGCTCCAAGAACCCACTGCTGTGCCCGTGCCCTCATCCAGCAGAGTGGCTGCTGCTCCTTTCACAGAGATCTGTGTGTGGGGATCTGCAGGGGTAATCAAACACTGAAACAGCCCCCAGGTTAAACCCCATTAGCCCCCAGGTTAATATGCCCACACTGTGCTTAGCTCTCTAATTTTAGGTGAAGAACGTAATTAGAACTGTGTGTGAGGGTTGGAAATGCAACAGGAACCTGAAAGTTTTTACTTTTCTTTTAGCATGTGTCTGTAATGCCAGTATTTCAGTCTCAGAGGATTTGCCTATCTGACTATAGTTAAGATTGTGATGTTGTCTCACACAGATCATTAGAGTTTAGCTTTTTTGGGTATCTTTCCTGATCTAAGAATTCATGACAAGTCACTTTACAAGGAAGGGGGAAAAGCAGCAGTTTGAAGCAGACTTCAGTCCCTTCACATCAAAGCCCAAGTGTTCTGATGTGCCTGGAGTGCCTAACGGTGCCTAGTCCAGACTGAGACTTGTGGTTATTATTGTAACAACAAAAGTGACTGCAGTGGGGTATGGCACAACCGAATATTTGCTATTTTTGTGTTTTATTCAGTGCATTTTCTGTGCAAACCAATTGGGTTCCTGTTTATGTATCAAACTCCCCGCAGCATGTTTGCCCCTTGTCATGGCTATCATATTCCTGGTGAAGAGGACTGTACTGCTCTCACTTTGGAGTTAACAACATTGACATCCCGCCATCCTAGGGCTGTCTAGCTTTAGCATCCTCCCAGGAACAGAAGCAGCAAACCAAAGCTAGGTCTCCTGTCCAGCCTGTCCCCAAGCCATGGGGAAGAGCAGCAAGGCCTCATTCAGTGCTGCTCTCCAGCAACCTTACCACTTCAGCTGACTGCAGTTTTGTAGGAAATTCATTGGACAAGTACAGATGCACTCATACATCTATTTAGTCTCAAGATGAATTTCTAAAAAGCAAATGCACAATGTTTCAGCATGACTATATTTAATATATTTATTATTTTTTCCAGAGACCCTGCTATTGTTTTGCTATTGAGAAATATACCTTCAAACATTGGATTAGTTCAGTTTTAGAAACACAGCTATGTTTATTATATTTGGCACCGAGAAAAGCACTTCTAATTTCTATTTTTATTGAGCTAGATTTTTCTCTGAGACCAAAACTGAGTTGTTTGTTTAAAAGTTGATAATGCCTAGACTGAGATACCAGCTCTGTAATTCTAGTAAGATGAGTAAGATGTCATATAGTTTTTTCCTCTGAGTATGTCTGCCCACCTTTTAAAAGGGAGGAACAAATTCATTGTTGGCCCACAGAGGTGCTGTCATTACTTGAATCATTGAACAGAGCTTGTTCTATTGGGGGTTAACTCAGTAATTCCACTTCATCTTACCATGCTAATCTTTCTTCTTATGCCTGACTGGATAATTTTATCCAAAGCTTCATAATTTAAAAATTTAGAAATAACTTTTAAAAGTGATGCTGAATTAATTGTTACCTATATATGTGTTAAAAATGGATGGGAACAGGAGTGCCTGCTCCTCTGGCGTGCTATCAATACACTGTCTGGAAATCATCCATTCTTTGCCACTAACTCCTACATTCAGTATTTTCGGGTAATGTAATACCAAGTCTCAGTTGATGCACCTTATCCTGAAGCATTTAATAAACTAGAGTTAACAGATGTGAAATCTGAGGAAGCACTCAGGGAAATCTAGGGACTTCCCTGAAAATTAGGGTTTATAGACTATAATCCCACTGATGATAGCTGAGTGATAAAACCCACATTGTTTGTATTTATAACAATTCTTGAGTGATTTCATTGTTCTCAAAGAAAAAAAAAGCTGCTTTTGTTCATTGTTGATACAAAGTCACTCTTGTTGTTGCAGACCAAGCACTTCCTACTTCACCTGGGTATTTTTATCCGCAGTACTTTGCTGTGTTTGAGAGATAAGCCCTTTCTCCAGACTCTGAATCACACTTCCCCCTCAGATTTGGGGAATGTCAGATCCAGATCGGGATCCAAACTTTCTAGTTTGGGCCTGTCTTTCATCATGGTAAATCAACAGTCGGCAAATCTAAACAATATGTTCATGTTGAAATCTGGAGGGTTTTTTTTTTAATTGTACTTCCTTTCTAGCAAACAACGGACGTTTATTTTCTTCTCTTCAGGACAGAAAACTGTTTACTCTATGATCTTATTTTTTAAACTGCTGCTTCATTTGCAGGGGGAAGTCCTAATGACCTTGCTCACCATGAAGCCTGGGAGCTTATCAATCAGGGGAGGGCTTGTCAGGAAGGTGAGAAAGCTCTCCTGAAATCAGATCTATTACCAGAGATCCCCCTGCCCCCACTGTCTCACGGCCAGTGAACTCCTATACTTACACACACTCTTTATTTCTAGATGTAACTACAGCCTGAAGGCTCAAAATTAGTTGATAAATTAATTTTGTCCTTATTTTTGTTAAGTAAAATACATGTCCTCTGAGCTGCCTGCAAGTTTTGCACACTGATGATTAATTTAATTTTAAATACATCTTTAAGGACTACCTACATTTTAATACACAGTAAGTATTTTGTAAGTAATGCGTGGTAGGTCAAAATGTGATCACAAACCCAGATTTTTCCTTTCCATTACCTTTACATCTTAGAGTTCCCACAGCCATTCCATTCTGCTCTGGGTAACTGGGCCAGTACCACAGGGCCTGCTTACTCTGCTAAAGTGCCTGAATGGTACATTTTTAAAACTGTGCTGAAATATGCCCCAGTAAACCTAAAGGTGACTCACAGAAAATCCCACACTGATGTAGCTGCTCTGCCAGCAGGAACTGCTCTGTATGTTGGTGGGAAAGCAGGCATTACCCTTTCTTCTCCCTCCATGAAGAAAAGTGAAACATTTCTCCTCTGCCTCATCATTGGCTCCTCTAGCACACCAGTGTACCCAAAATCCAGGAATCCCTTTGATGCTCAGGAACCCTGGTGACAGATATGATCAGTCAGACCTAGCTGATCAAAACGGAAGAAGAAAGTGAATTTCAGTAAACATTTACAATCAGCAAAATGATGTGGTAAAAAAGCTTCTTATTATACCCAATAGGTTTGTAAAGGCAGAGCTGTATTACCCAGCTTTACTGCTGTAAATGCATTTTACGCACTTTTATGTTGCCAGCAGTGCAAAGCTATGGGAAGATGTGCTGTTTCCTAAATTCCAGGCAGCTTCCGATTGCAGAAATGTGATCATCAGTGATTGTATGTTTCTCAAGAAATCCAATCAGTTCTTACAACCCAGTTAATGTTTATGGCACTGTCAATTTCAGAATAAGCGAGATCTCTCAATGACCGAAGAAGACAAATTTTGATAACGGGAGGGCGGAGAAACGTTAATCTGTCATTGGTGTTTCCACAGCATTGTTTGTTAGAGCAGGATGGCTCTCAAAAACCTAACCAAAAATATTGTCATGCTGTAAGCAATAGTTGGAGCAATTTGTCATGTTTTGAGCCATTCCTACCGTGAAAGCAGGATGGCCTTGAGTGCAACATCCAGAATCACTACCCCAGCCCCTCCATGGGCAATTCCTTAATTCAGCCTGTATGATGTGGAAAGGGATATTGGAGAATCCTCCAATGGACTGTGGTACCTCATTAGGTGTTTTACAGGAGTGGAAGGGAAAACTCTGAGGGCAGAGAAGCAGAAATGGCACTCCATGCTTTTGGGGGGAGCTTGCTGGAAGCACCCCAAGAGGCTTAAAGGAGCCTAGCCCTTCCTAGCATCTGAAATCCTGGGGCTGCCTAAGCCTCTCACCTATGTGGGGCAGGGTCCTTCTTTTTTGGGGTTGTCCTTTGTCCAGAGAAGGGCACTAATCTGGCAAAGGGGCTGGAGAACAAGTCTTACAAGGAGCAGTTGAAGGAGCTGAGGGTGTTTAGCCTGGAAAAAAAAAAGAGGCCCAAGGGAATCTTATAATTCTCTAGAACTCCCTGACAGGAGGATGTAGCCAGGTGGAGCTCGGTCTCTCTTCCCAGGCAATCAGTGACAGGACCAGAGAACACAGTCTAATGCTGTACCGAGAAAGGTTTAGGTTGGACATTAGCAGGAAATTCTTCACAGGAAGGGTGTTTTGACATTGGAATGGGCTGCCCATTTCAGTGGGAGGTGGTGGAGTCACTGTCCCTGGAGGTGTTTAAGGAACGACTGCATGTGGCACTTGGTGCCATATCTAGTTGACATGCTGGTGTTCGGTTATAGGTTGGACTCGATGATCTGTCTTTTCCAACCTAATTGATTCTGTGTTTCTGTGAAATTGTCCATGCTCCAGGCAGCCGGTTCACAGGCCGAGTCAGGGCAGGCCACATCCCTCCGCTCCCGGGGCACAGCGTCCCCAGCGCTCTGCTCCGGGGCCGGGCCGGTGCCAGGGGAAGGGGGAACACCGGGCCGCCCGGGGCCAGGAAACACCGCCCCCGGGGCCTGGGGCCGGGCCGGCGGGTGGGCGGAGGGGGCCGGGCTGGCGGGCGCTGCTCCGCCGCTCTGTGGGATCTCGGAGGGTGGCGAGGCCACGAACTCCGTCCGGGGAGCGGCGCGGAGCGGAGCGGGGCGGCCCCTCGGCACGGGCGGGAAGCGGCGGCGGGACCGGGAGGCCGCTCCGCGGAGGGTGTGAGCGAGCGAGCGAGCGAGCGAGCGCCGCGGAGACGCGTGCGGGACGAGCCCGGCGCGGGCGGCGGGAGCGCGGCCCGGGGGTGCGGGGGGAGGCGGCGGCGGCGGAGCGAGGCGAGGCGAGGGGCGGCCTCGCAGGGCGGAGCGGCGGGGAAGGCGAGCCGGCAGCCGGAGCGGGTGTGCGAGCCCCACGGGCCGAGCGCCTACGAGAGGGGGAGGAGGAGCCGCCCCGCCGCCCGGGGATGGTGAGGAGGAGGCGGCGGCTGCCGGGAGCCCAGTGAGGCCTTCGCTCGGCGCCCGCCGCAGAGCCCGCCCGCCTCGCCGGCCGCCCCCTTCCCCCGCTCGCTCGCTGGCTCGCTCCCCCGCTTCCCTCCCCTTCCCTTGACTCCCTCCCCGGCTCCCTTCCCCTGCCGCCGCCGCCGCCTCCTCCCCGGGCTCCAGCCATGTAAGTGACCCGCTCCCCGGCTGGGAAGGGCTGGGGGAAGGAAGCGCCGGGGCCGGGGCCTGCTCGGCGCGGCCGCATTGTGCGGGGCTGGGAGGGAAGGGAAGGGCCGGGAAAGGGGGCGGCCGCTCTCCCTTCGCCTTCCCCGGGCGTGGGCTGCCCCGCCGGCCCCCGGGCACGGCCAGGCGGGGTGGGGGGCGAGGAGGCCCGGGCTGCAGGCGGCCCCGGCCGGTCGGTCCGTGCTGCCGGCGGGCCCGGAGCGGACAGGAAGCTGTTGGCTCCCCGGGGATGCGGTGGGTGAGAGGGCGGCGGGGCGGGGGTCTCCCCTCGGGCCTGCCCCCGCCCCGGCCCCTGCGCGAGCATCCCCCGGGGAAACGGCGCTGGGGGCGGCTGGGGGGTGGCTTGTGATATTTCTTGTGATATTCCTGAAACGGCGGCGAGCAAAGTAGCCGAGGGCCCCCCATTTTCCCACCTCCCCCGCCCCCATTTTCTCCCCTTGTCTTCTGCGGCCGCGTTGTTCAGCCCAGCTCCGCTTTGCGGACCACTGAGTGTTTGCCGACGGGGGTGTGATTCCCTCCGTGGGCATTTCGCGTGTGTAGGTGGCTGTGCAGCGCTTGTGGACTTGATTTTTCTTTCTTTCTTTATTTTCTTTTTTTTTTGCAGTCGTGTTTTGCAGAGGTGTAGGGAGCTGTCTGCAGAATCCCCCCCCCGCCCCCCCAGGTGAAGCAGTTGCCGAAATGTTCTTAGAGACTTGTAGGACTTGTGTCTGTTTCTTTGTAAAACACATAATCAAGCATATAAACGTTCTGGTACTTTCAATTCATTTTACTGACAGGACGCTACTGATGCAGATACGGCTTGCACCTTATTGGTGGTGTGTGCCCCCCTCCCCCGGCCACCCCGGTGGGAAATATTTAACTGTTTTGCTTTGTTTTCCTGCCACCTCTATCACGTAAGAAGCAAATCCATGATTTTCGCTTGTTTGTTTTATTTATACCACAGGAGGGATGTACATTTCAAAATACAGTTATAAAAGGGAGTTACTAACACTTAATGCTCAAGAGTATTTGTTTGCAGGTAAATAAATTTGACATACTGCATGACTAGTAATTACTTTCATGTAGTAGTTAGTTTCATGGTGACAGCCACAACATTTGTCTGAGTTAGCAGATTTAAAGACACTGTGGAACTACCTTTGATTTTTTTTAAATAGTAGGGTTGGTGTTGTGTATGGTGTTTATGGAACTGTTTTTTGTGTGCAGCAGCGGTAAATCAAATTTAAGAATTGATCCAGTGTCCACAAGTCACTTTCAGCTCCAGTATTCACTTACGGTCTTATAAAAATGTTCTGTAAGTGATTACATTAACAATTAAATAGTTTCACAATTGTCTTGATTTCTTTGGGGACTGAACCAAACCTCAGTTACAAATACTTTAAAATGGAATTTGATTAAATATATCTCAGGTTGGTATCAAAGTTCCGGGCAGCACAGTTCTTAAATTATATGAGCATAAACTGTAAAAAGACTTGTTCTTGTTTGGGAACATAAAGAAGATTTTGCCTGGGCTGCAGAGGGGCTTATGAAGAAGTCACTTTTCTGCCATCACTCAGTTTTGAAATAGATAGCTTAGTTTGTCCTATCAAACTGTTGTGTTTGCAGCATGGACAGTTGGATGTCGTAACTGTGGCCTCTCACCTGAACAGCATTAACCTCCTGTCTATTGATCAGAGGCAGGAGAGCACAAATATTTCAAATTACAGTTTTGTAAACCTAGATTAGGCTAATAGATTGGTGGGGAGGGGGGGGAAGGGGATGTGGCTGTAGAGATTTTTGTTTTCCTGTTGCTGTTTTCCCCATAACGTAGTATCTGAGAATCCTTTGTGAACCCGGTGATCCGCTGCACTTGCTGCCATGAAATTCCAGTATGGATGTGGTGTCATTGGACACACACAGCACACAGTAGCAAATACTGGTGGCCACACCTAACGCGTGGCCCACAATGCCTTTTTGTAAGGGAAGCTAAGATGGTGGCACAACCTGGTCCTTCTAAGCTTCCTTGAAAGCTGTCTGCCCAGATTTGGTAACTGGGTCATGGTGCGAAGCTGCTGCAGGCTCAGAGGGCCTTGAGCACGTTGGAATCACTGCTGCTCCCGTGAAACAGCCAGGGCAGGATTTGCGTAAGGCAGGAGATGTACTTCACTGGTCAAAGCCTGGTGGGAACATCTATCTGTACGCTCCACTTGAAATGCTGGCTGGAGCCCAACTTTGTTGTGTCTGTGCTGTTTTGGTGCAGTTGGCTGTCAGCTGGGAGCTGGGAAGAGAGGGAAGGTTGCTCATGGCATCCCATGTAACGGGCCTGAACGCACCGCCCGGGCCCAGTCCAGCTCCCCTGTACCTCATCTGCTCTCATGACAGTGTCATGTGGCCACAGTAGGCAAACTTGGGCAGCTGGATCCTGTTTTGCCTGGTCCTGCTGCTGTGCATTATGAGAACATGTAAGGATGTGCAGCATGTTTGGGCTCGGAGTGTCCTGGGAGAATCAGGAATCAGGGGCAGTGGGCATCGGTAACTGGTGGTGTGACAGGGCAAAGTGTTAGCCCAGGGGAATGCTTTTTTGTAATCTGCTTTCTGATCCGGGCTAACGAGGAGTGCAACCCAGACACAGTCTGACGTGCCAGGACTGAGGCTGGTGGGTCAGTCTCCCTTTAGTCCCTTGCTTGCTCTCCCTCATGAAGATGAGGTGATTACCATAGCTGCTCCTGTATCCCGTAAGCTTAAGCTTCAGCTTAATGGAAGACTTCCTTTTCTTCCTGATCTGCTCTAGGGTGTGAGTGGAAATAAATATAAAACTTTGCATTGAAAAGAGGGCAGGAAGTACAGATTAATATTTCTATTTACTTAGAGAAAAAAGAAGGTGAGGATAATCTATAGAAGAGAATGAGAGAAGGAGCTCTAACACGACTCTCCCAAATACGGAAAAGGTGGTTCTGCTCCACCTTCTGTTGGATGCTTGGTTTGACTGACTCCTTAAAGCAGGTTTCATTGCTGCAGTGCCTATGGAAGTGAGTTATCTTATTTATGAAGGACTTAATAACCTTTAAGGCATTAATATGTACACAAAACCGGTGTCACCATGATACAATGCTGATGTCATGCCATTCATGATTTACAGCACTTCAGCTGCGTGAGGACTATTGCAGCATTAAAAAAAGTATTACAGAAATGCGTGTTGAAAAACCAGCAAAGGGAAGACTAAGAGAAAGACCAAGTTGTTCAGCTTTTGACAGTATTCAGTCCTGTGCAGACACAGACTGGAGCAGCCAGGTCATACTTACCTCAGATGCCCTCTCTTCACTGGGAACCATTCCTAGATGGCCATAAATGAGGACTGTAATCATTCCTTTTTTTTTTTCTTTTTCCCCTCTAAGGATTTTATGGAAAAGGAACTTTCTCTGGTTTACACATCTTCAGTAGTACATTGACCTATAGTTAACTTGCTCTTCTATTCCGAGAAATCACTCTTGCTTGCTGCCACTCTCTTCAATAACGTCTCTTACTAAAATAGATGTATTAGGCACAGCTTGAATGTGTGTTTTAAAATACAGTAGATAGAGCAGGTTTGCTGCTGCTGGAGCCGTGCCTATGGACATCTTGTTGGACAGTGAGAAGGGATCCCCAGCTCTTCACATTGCAAATTAAAAATAGCTTAAGTTTCTCCATGTGAACTAAGTGCTCTGACATGGCTGACTGAAGTGAAGGACTGAGGTGGGACCCATGATGCAGGTTGGTGTCAGGGAGTGTTTAATGTTTTTCCACTTTGTTGTGCCATGGCTTCTTTACAAAACTCTGCACCTCCTTCACCACCCCTCTCCCCTGAAAGGAGGTGGGCAGGTAAAGACACATCCCTGAGGTCACGGCTTCAGTAGCAAGTGGGAAATGTTTCTTCCATATAAATGGTAGGGAAAAGGCAGTCCAAGCTGCTTGGACACCACAGAGAGTAGAAAAAATGTCCCTCTGAACTTTGTATTTCTTTGTTGATCTGCTTTTTTTTGGCTCTGTTGTCATTCAAATTTGGATTATTAAATGATAGTTTAGCTGATGACAAGCAGGAAGCTGCCAAGTTGTAATCCTGACAAGTGTTAATGCAGGAAAACCTGGAGTAAGTTAGCTGCAGATTGGAGAGTTCTGGTCCTTTGTGCTTTTTTATGTTTTTAATAGTAGTATTGCCCTTTCTACAGCCTAGTTTGTCTTGTAGCTTCCATTTTTATGTTTGGTTGTTGGAAAGGATATTGATTGCTCAGTGCCTCTAAATGGTTGAATTCAGGATGCAGAGGTAGGATTGCGCAGTCCCTGCACCCTGTGTGACAGAGTTAAAGCGTTAACTTTCACACCTGGGTGTTGCATTTCCATACTCAAGCTGTGATAATCTTGGGGGTTTTGTTCAACACTTTGCAAATTGCTCAAGCCTCTAAGTGAGGTCTAGTCTCCTCTTGACATCAGCAAGCAAGTCGAGCTTGCATGGCTGTTGTGCATTGTGCATGGCCATTTTGAAAGGAAAAAGCCTGCTGTGTTTGTCAGGTTCTATCCTAATTGCTCCAGAGCTCAAGGAGTTTGTTCCAAGGTATCTCTGGCAGCTGTGGATTACTGGTCTCTATTCTGCAGCATACAGTGTTCTCATATTTATTTATGAAATTAGGAATTATTACATGTCACTTGTTCCAGTGTAATTTTTTGTGTATCTTCCCTCCCTCAGGCAAACATCTGTTTCGTGGAGTTGATAGTTCTAACTAGTGAGATCGGCAGATTTGTAATTTGGAAAAAAAATCCAAACTCACCTTGTTTCTGGGGAGAACTTCAACATAAACTGTTACCTGGAAAAGCTGAGGAACAGTAACAAACAGTGTAGGTTTGTAGGCAGAGTGTCAGGGGAGTGACCTCCTTTCTCCATCCATTTCTGCTGGCAGTGATGGAACTTGTTCAAATTTGAGCTTTATGCTTTGAACGCTGCCTGTTTCAGATCACTTGGATGTAGTACAAAGCCCTCTGCCCCTGCTGGCGTTTCAGTTCTAGGTTGGATTCATTTTGACCACCTGTTTTCTTCCATCCAGTGTTGTGTCTTAGTGAGTTATGGGGAATTAGTTGCTTTTTAATCTAGTTTCTGATGGATGGCTATCACCTGCAATGCTCAGAGATAATTGATGCACATGTGCCAAATGCATGCAGAGATAGTGTATATTTGTCAGGTGGGAATTGGATGTCTCTGTGGTAGCTGAGAGACTCCAGTAAAAGCTGTGTCTTTGGTGGCAGTTTACAAATGCTGCTGGGTTTTGTTTTATTGAACTTGTTGGTTACTGCTGGGAATTTGTCACCAGTTAGGTTTTTTGATCACTCAAATAATACCAAATTGGATGGCAGCATGGACACTTCAGCGTGCATAGAAGAAATAAAGAAAAACAGGGAATATTTGTACCACAAGGAGAAAAATAATCAGATTCAATTTAGAAAAATAATAAAAGTTAATGCATTTGGGAAGAGATTACATTCAGTGAGGGAGAGAAATGCACAGAATGTTTCTGTGGTAGTCAGCCACGAGCAAGGCACATTTTCAATAAGAAATGGCAATCTTGAGCTATTTAGAGAGGGATTTTGTCTGATAAAGCAGAGGGGTAAAAGTCCCAAGTTGTGCTTTGGTATATTTCACTGTGAGAAAGGCAGCAGCAAACTGCAGCACAGTAAAGGAAGAGCAATAAAATTGATCAGGGTTCTCTAAGGGCTGATTTGGGATAACAGTAAGGTACGTGAGCTTTTCTGTGGCTCTTTGTATACCTCTAGGAGAGGTAGAACTTAGAAATACCAAAGTTAGAGAAGATACTTTTTGGGGAGTCAGGGAGATCTGAGTGGGATTAAGGGGATGATGCTGAAGGTAGGAAAGTCTGAAGCAGGATAGGAATATTTACTGTCAGAGGTTTATCTCAAAGATACACTGTGTGCTGGTTAATAGACTATTATCAGGCTGTAAAGAAACCTTCCAGGAGATGTTCTGGAAATCTTCCTTACCAGGAAACATTGCAAACTGATTTTTGTGATATTTCAGAATTTTTATTGTTGCAAAGAATGAGGTGGTGTTGCAGAGATGGAGGGTCTACTAGGTAAGGTCTTGAATCCACCTGTAATTCAGACAGCGTCTGGTGGTGTTGTGAGTCTGCCCATCATCAGCCTACTCAGTGAAGAAGCAGGACTTTAGCAAGCTTGTATTTTGGCACCTCTACCCGCCAAGATAAATTCTTGTGGAGAGCTTAAGCCCTTGCTTAAGATTTGTAATAATAATAGAACAGAAAAATCCCAAACCAGCAATGCAGCAATGAAAACTGCTCCCTGTTGTACACGTTGTACATCTACGACTTGCTTTAAAATGATGGTGTACTCTTCTTTTCATCCTTTTAGAAATAGCTGGAAAGGAGGAAAACGGAGGAAAAACCCTCGTCCGTCTTGTGGACCTTCTGCTGGAGTTCAAGAATTTCAGCTGAGTGATCTTTTGCCATAAACTGGTTTTCAAGAGACATTCCTGCCATTATGAATGAAGTAGCGATAGTGAAGGAAGGCTGGCTTCACAAACGAGGTGAGTGACTCTTCCCTTCTGGACAGTGAAATGACTCCAATCCCTCTCTAATCTGGTGTTTAGCAGCATGTCCTCAAATAATCCATTTTTTTCCTGTTCATCCTAGTGGGAAACAGCACATAGGGAGTGTGCCTGACTTTTTCAAGCTTTAGAAAATGCATGTTTAAGAGGTTTTCTTGTGTGTGTGTTCATGTGTTCACCAAGAATTGTTGTCAGCTGCTTTGAAAATGATGATAAAGGTGGCAAGTGAAGGAGATACTACTTAGAGTGCTAGAGGTTAAACTGTAGTAAATAATTTTGGTTTGTATGTAGGTCTGTGGCTTTCCTTTTTATGCTAGAAGGGACAATTAGGATGAATATTTTTGAACAGTGAAAAATATGTCTGTATTTTGTGAGCAATTCTCTGCTCTTGCAGAGACTTGCTAGAAAATGTGCTATTCTGTGTGTGTCTGAACTGCTGTGGGTACCAGCATCCTGGACAAGAAGAAAAGCCTCAAGTTTCTGCACTCTGTGCATTTGGTTGTACCATGAACAACATTTGATTTTTATAAAAAGTCTTTATTCTTGACAGTGGCAAAATTGAAAAGACAGTCACATGTATGGTTAGGCTTTTTGCCTTCTTTTCTTCCCAAAACAGTGTATTTGGTTTTTTTGGGAAGGTGTTAATTTTCGAGTACTACAGCATTGATCCTATAGGGTATTACCTGTTTCTTTGTACTCTACTATTGTTTCTTGGAAAGGAGAGAGCAATGTTAGGTACTTTCCATGATAGTGTCTTTTTTTTGGACCAAAACCAGGATCCGTGTGCTCCAGCAGTAGGGAAACTTACATGGTTCTGCAGACTCCGGATTTTTCTAGAGGGTTTGCAACAACTTGCCTGAAGGTGCAAAGGTATATCATAATTATTTATGGAAAAAATTTGAAATGCATTATTATAACCTTGTTAAAGGCTGGTGGTTCTTTGGCAACAATAAGAAATATCTAGAAATTTAGAAAACATGTTGATAATGTGTATTTAAGAGGGTGGAAGTGTATATTTCTAACAATTGGATATGCAGTGTAGTTTAGCAGGTTGATGCTTGATGTACAAATGTTTTGTTCAAGTGTTTTTAGGGGGGGTGTGTGGGATTTTTTTGTTCCGGTTTATTTCAGTTGGAAACACCTTTGCACTCATTAGCTTAAGTAGCTCATTCAGTAGTTCTGGTGTACCCAGGCTGCTTTGTTCTGACAAAGTATTTGACAACTGTTCTGTGTTTGGGTTAAACAGAAGAAAGAAACATGGAATTATACTTCCCATTCCCATTTACGAATCTAGAAACTCTTCAAATCAGAGATTTTTGTTTTAGTTTTAACCAATGTTTTGAGGCTGAGGGTTTTTGACCATCTGTTGTTACAATTCTTCCTGCACTTACCTGTAATTTTTAAAAACTTCTGTTATTTTGAGGAGCAGTGCACAAAAATCTGAGGGAGAAACATTTATTTTAAACAGTATGGAAAAGCCATTGTCAGGATGATTCACAGGCACATGCGTCTGAAACTTTTAAACAATCATGTTGTATTTCAGGCTTGGAGGTGTTTAGTTTTGGGAACTGAATTTTTATTGTTTCTAGGATTACAATAAAGCTACTTTCAAGTAAGGAGACCTCTGGAGGAGGTCTTAGTAAAAGATGCCCAGATCTCCTGATTTTTTTTTTGTTGTTTTAAAATTGCCTTAGAGAAACAGATTATTATCTCTGATGGATTGCTGATAATATTATGATGAGATTACATGCTGAGCACATTCCAATTTTCAACATGTTCCTCTGCATGTTCCGCGTATTTGGTGCTGCAAATTTGTGCCCAGACTCCTAAACTGTTAAACATACCTTGGGATTTTTTGGATGCCAGGTTTCCTAATCTTTTTAACCTGGTTCCCAGTGTCCTTTTGCCCTCTTGGTATGTGCAGGACACCTATTTCATTCCACTCCATTGGCTTTGCAACTGTTCATTTGCTGTTGTCCTCATGAGGAGGATTTTAGAAAGCAATGCTCTATTTTCTCTTCAGCCTGCTGGTGTCAGCCCTGGGAATCTCTTGGTTTTTGTAGCTGTTCAGGGATGGGTTGACAAATTTCAGTTCATTTGGCTCTGTCTTTGCTGGGGAGTAACTTATCCACTCTGTGTATGCATGTGTTTTGTTAAGCATCTTTTTTTTTTTTTTTTAAATAATCTACATTTATTACCAGACACTATCAATTTGCTGGCTCTGCTAGATTAAGTGCTTCAACCACAGGATGTTTTCAAAACTGATGTCTGATACGGTGAGCTTCTGAAGTCAAGGCATAAACAATAATTAGTGCAGGGAGGGACTGCTAAAGGGGGGATTTCTGATATAAGAAACATATATATATATGTGTGTGTGTGTGTATACGTGTATATATATGTGTGTGTGTGTATATATATAATATTTTAGATCATTTATAAAATCAAAAGTTGCACTGCATGTGCACTTTAAAGATCTTAAGGTTTTCCACATGCAAATATATTAGGTAGTGACTGGCTAAAATCCAGATTGGGCAATGATGTTCTCTCAACCTAACGTTCCCCATAGCTTTGGTCGGATTTGGTGTCTCTTACAGTTCCTGTCCTGAGCAGTCGAACAGCAAGGCTGCGTGCAGTTAAACAGTTGCCACATCTCACCCCAGCAGTGGCTTAATTTTGGTGGTTTTAATGATTTGTGTATGTTTAAATCAGGCTGCAAAGTGCTCTGGAGCCCTTCTGGATGGCAGGTGTAAGTAAGCATAAAGCCATCATTAGCAGGAGCAGGTGTTTCGGCCTGGCAGGGAAGTAGCAGGGCTTTCTAGAACTGTGTAGTTGTTTTCTTCTGTCAGCATGCTTTACATTTATGTTTTTGTTTCCAAGATTAAAATACAAATGGAGAAATGAAATTAAACATTGCTGCCTGACCGAGAGCTCTTGGCAGTTCTCGAAGTCAGTCACTGAAGGAAGCTCCACTTCCAGTGGTGCAGATGTTTGCTTGTACAGGGGCCAGTTGTGTCCATGACATGTCTAACCTCAACCAGGCAGAAATAGAAGAATTCATGAATGAACTTTGCCCTCCCCATCCCCTTCTCCATTGGCAATGCTTGGTGCTGTTACTCAAATCCCAGCAAGGACAGACTCCTGTGACCACTCTTTGTGTACCTGCATGGCTGGACTGTTCCAGCACACAGGTGGGAGATGTGGAGGAGCTCAGGCTTGGGTTTGTGCATCCAGCCTGTGTGTGTACATCCAGGGTGTGCAGTCCCTGCTTGTGTGATGCTGAAGGGAGAGGATGGGGGAAATGGTTCGATGCAGAGGTGCTGTAATTGTGATTGAATATGAGGAGAGAAGGAGAAAATTATCTGCCCAAATTGCTGCCTGTTGAGCTCTGAGATTATAGGTTTTCTGAATGTATGTCATGAGGATTCTTAATTTTGGTTGTGTGTGGGGAACTTTTTGGAGAACAGAGGTGTACCCAAGTGTATTTTACTTGCTTTGCTGATCCATTTTAAAGACCTCATTGGATTTCTTGTATCTTTCTGCTCTGGTCCCTGTTTATAAAGGTCCTTCTATTGTTTTCAGTCTTCATCCTGTTTTTTTTTTTTTTTTTTTTAAGTCTTTCTGCATGGCTAACAAAGAGGGGATTGTGTGTTTTGATACTCTGTCATCTCTGTCCTCCCTAGTATGTCCGGTTTTCTTATTAGGGCATAAACTTTATGAAAAAAAGGAGTCTTTTGGAGCCAGGGAAAGAGGAGGAGGGAAAAATACACACTGACATTTGAAAAAGGAAATTGAAAAATCTCCATTTCTCAGTCTGAGAAATCAGAAGCAATTATAAGGAGCTGGAGAGACCTGTGTATTCATCCATTAATATTTAGCAGGAAATGCAGAGCTGTTTTGTTTTTAAATAGCATATTAACACCATGTAGTAATTTTAACCATGAAAACTATAACATGTCCTCCAAATGCCATTTTTTATGGACTTCAGGCAGGTAAAACTATTTGACTGATGGAGTCTGTAGCTTACAAGCTGATCAAATCTAATAGAAGCCTTAAAATGGGAAATAATACATAAGATACCTACTCCACTTCTGGATATAATACTTTTTTTTTCTTTTGGTTAAAGAATTATTTCTGTAATGAATGGAGTGATACAGACAGTCTAATAAAGAACAAGTGGTCCATTGTGATTTTTCTTGCTATAGCTTCATTGCATAAAGTGGATGCAAGATCCATATGTAAAATACAAACCAGGACTAAAATGCTGATTGTTGCTCTTTTAACTTTCCCTAGCAGAATGGCACAGATGGTGAACTTTACCTTTGTTATTTGGAGCACAGGTTCATACTTTCAGTATTCTGTTAGTGTGAATCAAAAGAGGATTTTACAAGATATGACCAGATATATTTTTAAGCCAGGAAGTCTCTGGTGTTGCTGTTTTTCTTCACCTCTTCTTTCTTCTCTCTTTTCTGTTCTCACCATGTTCCCTACCTCTTTTTCTGTGTGTGTGTATGTTTTATTTTGGGGTGATTTTTTTTGTTCTTACCTTGGCTCTTGTCTGTCCCTGGGATGTAGTGATGACTGTCTTGGTGACCTGTGTAGTCAGAACCTTTGAGGTTCAGATTAGTTCAAGGATCGTGTCTCCCTTTCATGGTATTTCAAAGAATGGCTGTGGCACTTGTTGCAAAGGATCCTAAGAGCCATCTGAACTCTGAAGATGCCAGCTATAGAGGGCACAGCTGCTTCAGAGGAAAAGCTGGGGGGAATGGAAAGGTAAGAAACAAGATAGGGACTGAACAAAAAACGGAGTGGGGCTGAATGAAGAATGGAGCGGGGAAGTTGTGACAGAGGGAAAGAAGCTGATGCTGTTTCTGGAACTGAAGGGTTGGGTTTATAGGGAAATCTGTTGCTCTTCTTGTTGGAAACAAAAGATAAGCTGTCAGTTTGTGGTTTTCCTTGTGTGTCTCTTTTTCAACACAAGGGGCAATAGTTTTGCAATTCTAGCTCTTGGTTGCTTTCATTTTGCTTGTCCTGTTCTGGGAAAAGGGGACTGGGGAGGAACCAGGAAATTGTCAACTAATAAATCTGACCTTGGTGGTAGGCAAGATGCTAGAGACATTAAGAAAGGATGAGATCACACAACATCTGGAGAAATATGAGCTGATAATGGCTAGTCAGCTAGACTTTTGGAGGGTAATCTCATCTGATGGAATTATTTGTGGAGAGATCATAGGAAACAGGCTGGGTCCAGTGTACTGTAAAAAGTTTGCTCTGGATGACAGGGGAAGTCAGAAACTGAGAATCAGCTTGTGCAGTGTAACTGTACTGTACTTCATCTTTGAAAGAGCTGGTGTAGCCTAGAAATGGCTCATCTTCCTTTCACAGAGCAGACTCCTTGTCTTGGAGTGTTTCTGTTACTTTCCAGCAACCTTTCAGAAAACTGTCTTCCAGAACATTTTTGCATTAAACCCATTCTTTATTCTGCAGCTTCACATTTTTGAAGGGTGACATCCAAATGTTTCTTTCTTCAGTAAAAATTACTTCCAAAAGTCTTTATTCTAACATTTTCACAAAACACTTTCAGTTCTTTAGAGAAGTGATGCTGGGTTAGATGTGTTTTTCATTGATTGTAAACTGACTGGAGCTTACTTGGAAGTGAGACTGAGCACTCTCTCTTTGAATGACAAAGAGGAAGAGCTGGGATGTTGATGCCCAGGTTATTTATGTCAGTCCTGGAAGTTTACTTTCATATTCTGTTTTATTGCACATCAGAAGCGAAACAAACTAGGTCTCAGTTTTATCTCCAAAAGTGGGGTAGCGTCATAGATTAATGTTACTTGTTATTAAAAGGGATTTGAGAATGAGGGATCTAGGACGTTGGAAGCCCTGTAAAAGCAAGCCTGGGAATGCTTGATACAGTGGATGATGCAGAAAGTGCCTGTATTGGCTTTGATTTTCTTTTTCATGGTTCCTTCCTTTTCAAAAAGGGAAAGGTAGGCCTCTGAAAAAAAAAAAAAAGCACTCCATGTTTTCTGTTCTGTCTTTCTCTCAGTAGGCATATTGAGAAGTCATCAGGTTTGGATGTAGGAAGAAAGAAGTACTGAGTGAGTATGCTATTTTGAGGTAAAGAGGGAGCAAGAGAGTAAGCTTGCTCATTCCTGCAGAGGTGGTTTTAGGCAAGGTGCTGTGCCATGCATTTAAAATTTGGCGCCTTGTCCTCACTTGGAAATGTCTTCCCCTGCAGCCCCTGTGGATGCCAGAAGGTTCCTTCCCTTCCAGCTGGTGCTGCTGCCACTGTGTAAGCACTGTCAGTTGCACTCCTTGACTTTGCCTGTGCCTTCCCCTGCCCAAACTTGCTCCTGGTTATTCCTCATAGCCCGAGATTCTGCCATCTGAAAAAGCTGGTGAGGACTTTGATGCTCTTAGAGCAGTACATGGTGACATGTGGTGTCTCTCCTTTCATACACTTTCTATGTCACTAATAATTGTCTTAAAAATTGGAGTGGTGGTTGGTGTCAGATTCATTTGGGAAACAGACCTTGATATCTGTTGGGGAAAAAAAAAGATTTGCTTAATAGCTCAACGTTTAATTTTAATGTATTTTAAAAGAGAGAGCATTGTAAAAACCAAATACTTGTCCGCTGTTTGGGGTTTTCCCTATTTTACATATCGGAGTAGCTGATTTACAAAGAAAAAAATTAGTTAAGCCTTATTTAAAAGTCATCTCTCATGGGGGAAAACAGAGGAGGGATTATTATTTTCAGATGCATTATGTTGTAGGTACAATGTGCTTCTTAAAGAGGGAACAAAAACCAGGAAACTATGTGAGGAAAGAGGAAGAAAAAGAATGGAGAAAGAAAAGCACCATATTAGGTGTGAAGTAGCGTGTTTTTGTGAGAAATATTTACTGCAGCTGAAAGGGGGAAATAATGGAGACTGACTTTGAGTGCAGTTGGTAAGCATGCTGCAGACGTCTGGGGTTATTCTCCCACCTCTTCAAGTTGAGCCAAAAATGTGAAAAAGATAGCTGGTCAAACAACATTGTGAAATTTGTTAGTTTATTCAAAAGTGCATGGTCATATTTGAGGACAGCTGAGGTAAACAATCATCACAGACTGTGGGCAAGTCAGTTACTGTTTCCCCTGAGCCTCTTGGGTAAGTTGGGAGGGCATGTTTTGAAGTGCTGTCCAAAACCCAGGCCTTTGGTGAACTGCATGTAGAAATACACTTTGGAGTCAGTGATTCTGTGCAGGGTGCAGTGGTATTTCATGCTCTTAATGAGACTGAGTGCAGCATCTGAGTAATTTATGGGGCTGTCAAATCAGTCCCCTCTGCCTGGGCTTTGCTAATGGTCTCCTAATGAGAACCACAGGATAAGCATGCCAGAAAAGTGGGCTTTGTGTTGGTGGTGAACCACAGCCTTCTCAGGAGATACTTGTTTTGGGAGGGAGCTCCAGCCTTGGAATGGTTGGGGTTGGAAGAGACCTTTGAAGATGATCTAGTCCAACCCCTGTGTCATAGGCAGGCACACCTTGCCCTAACTAGACATGTTGCTCAAAGCCCTATCCAAGCTGGCCTTGGACAGTTCTAGGGCTGGGACATCCACAGCTTCACTGGGCTGCCTGTGCCTCACCACCTTCAGAGTGAAGAATTTCTTTATTAAATATTATGTAGTCTCAATCTACTCTCCTATATTTTAGAACCATAACCTGTCACAATAAATAAAAATCCTCTCAGTTTTTCTTAAGAGTCCTCAGTATGTATAAAAAGTGAGCAGTAAGTTCTTTCCAGAGCATCCTCTTTTCAGGCTGAACAGCCCCAAACTCTCTCAGCCTGTCTCCATAGGAGAGGTCTTCAAGACAAACATTATTTGCTGATGGAGACTCAAGAGGTTGACTCTGGTGTGCCCTGAAGTGAACTTCAGGTGCCGATGGCTGCTTACAGCAATTGCTACAAATTCTTAAATTTTCAATGCAGCCCTTATGTTTATGTTGGCTTTATAAATCAGTTCCCACCTGCAGAAGTCACAAGATTTTGAAAGTTTTGCCTATTTTTCTTCCTGAAGTAGAGAAGCTTGCTAGTCCTCATGACATTGAGAAAAATTGGAGAAGATAACTGAAGTGCCTGCTACATGGTTTAGACTAAGAAGAACAAAAAGGGCTGTTTAATTACTTGTCAGAAAAAAGCTCAAAAATAGAGGATTTGAAGTAATTTGTAGTGTGTGTTTTTGTTTTTCTGGCCTCCTAGCCTTACCCTGCTATTTCTGCAACTGTGTCAGAGGGTCTGGGGATCACAGAGCGCATCCTGATTACACTTCAGAAAGCAGGCAATATGAAAAAATAAATTTCTGATTACCTGCAAGATGGCTGACAGGTCTTATTGTTAACAGAAACATAGAAATGAAACAGTATTTGAACTGCTTTTTTATTTTTCAAATTCCTAAAATAAATCTTAAGATTCAAGAGAAAAAATACTTAGTTAAAATTTTGCTGTGTCTTCCTGTACAAGCCTTTGTGTGTGCCATATTACAAATGACAACATATTGCTGTTTTGTGCAGATGATGTAGTTAAACTGGTGTGGAAAATATTTGCACTGAATAGGATTTATGCCCAGAATTACAAGACTGCACACAATTCTGTGTATTTTTGGTTTTATGCCTACATTGGAGCTTCTCAGTTGGAGTATTAGTAAATAGTTACACCCTTGAACAACCTGTTAAGCAGCTCAAAATCCATTTCCAGCCCTCTGCAGAGGGGGAATACAGCTTTTTATTTGCTGGTTGCTTTTCAGGGGCTTCCAGGCATGGATTGTCTGGACTGGTGTTTTTACATGTCATATGTATCCCTGAGCCTGTCTGTGGTCAATAAACCATCTATAAATAGTAATCATTTAACTAGTTGAAAGTGTTTTCTTTGTAATGTAGATTTTTCTTTGTCTTGTTTTATAATTTTTAACTTTTGATCATCCAGTCTCTTTGCCTTTCCTATGCTCATTAAGCAGAATGAAAATTTGGGAACACCAAGGAATAATTCGGGACTCAAATGTGCAGTTGCATAGATTTAGCTGTATTAAATGTTTATTATTCTACTGGAAGTTTATGCATAGAGCAGTCTGGAATGCAGTTGTGATTGTCTGTGGTGGCAGTGCTGGTTGTAGGATTGGGAAGTAGTTTTCTAGGTGGACTTTGATTTCTGGGCAGAGGATATGAGTCCTATGCCAGTATAAATTCACCGATGAAGTAATTTTATGGGAAGTGGTCTTTGTGCTGCTGGGGTAATGTATTGAGAAGATCACATTTCAAATCATCATGGGTTTTTTTCCATAATTTTTTAAAAAGAAATCCTGCCTTTTTACATGGTTGTTACTAAAACAAATGGTTTATCTAGTCATAGAATAGATTGAGTTGGAATGGACCTTAGAGATCATATAATTCAACCTCCCTGCCATGGACAGGGACATCTTCCACTAGATCAGGTTGCTCAAAGCCTCATCCAAACTGGGCTGGAACACTTCTAGGGATGGGTTATTCACAGCTTCTCTGGGCAGCTCATTCTAGTGCCTCACCACCCTCAGCCTAAGGAATTTCTAACCTCATCTAATCTAAATATTTTCTCTTATTTTGAAACCATTCTCTGTTGTCCTGTCACTGTCTGCCTGTGTAAGAAGTCACTCTCTCTTTAATCTCTCTTAAAGAATGAAATTGGTGACTTTAATACTGCCTTTGGTGTTATTTTTCAGACAGTGAAAGAGTAGTATACTATTTGACCTTTTCAATTTGAAGTTTTCTTTGCATCAGGGATAGCTGTAATTCTGGTCTTCTTTTCTGATGTAGGTATATTTTTACTCTAGCAGGAACATTTGAAAGGTGTATAACTGATGTGTCTCCTGATGTGGAAGTCAAAGTTGCCTTATCACTTGCATGATAAGAAAAGCATTTATTCTAAATAAGAATTAGGCAAAAATTGCATTTTCATTTGTGGAAAACCACTGTAAACTTGCTGGCAACAACCTCCAGCTGACTTGCAGTATCTCTGTATTGCCTATTGAACACTTGTGACAGCTTGTTTCTGTTGTTTCTGCTGAAGTTTAGCCTGTAAAGTCAAGATATCTTGATCTGAGAGATGGGAAGATGGTTAAATTACATCATCATGGAAGAATAGCAGCATACTTAGCTTTAAAGCCATTCACGACTACATTGGCACCCCTTTGTTATACAGTGTAGCTGAAAACGAACTGCAGCAATAATGAACCAATCCATCTAAATCACAGCAGCTGAACAACTGACTGTTCTATCTCAAAATGCAAATGCTTTGTGCAGAATGGATTTAATTGTAAATGTTTGCTTAGTAGGGAATATGAGCCTTTTAGTTTGTGACAATAATTGTGAATACAAAGACCCACAGAATTTTAGGGTTTACATAGCTTGTCCCTGTTCTCATAACAATATTTCAAAGTCACTTTTTAAAATGTACCATTTGGCTTTTTTCTAGCCAGTGAATAGAACTCTAAATGCCCAATCTCCAAGTGGTGTTTTGGAAACTGAAGGATAAATTTAGCTCTATGTACTTTGATCGGGCAGAATTTTCTGTTATATTTCTTTCAAATCTATGCTAGAGCTTTTATGTAGCTTCAGATAATAAGAGGGAAAAAACGCTGACTTTCAGAGCTTGAATTTGTTTTGCTGTGCAGAAATGCCAAGTGTAACTTAGAGTATTAAGCATTTTCTTTGAGATTCTAGTAAGGTGCCTCTCAAACAATTAAAAGGTTACTGTGAGGAATTTCTTTTGTAGTCAAACTAACAAGCAAACCCCCTCTGTATTAAAATCTTCATTCTTTGTTAAATTCCTGAAGCCTGACCGCTTGAGTGCAGCTCAAGAGGGTGAATCTCTCTCACTGATTTGAATGAATTAAAATAAAAGCAGCATTGTCATTTTGGGAAAGGAAAAAGCTTACCGAGCTTCATCAAAAAAAGCAAGAAAGCAGGAGTACCTGCCTCCAGGCTGTTCTTAGGTATCTGTGTAAGGAAAAACAGATATAACTTGGAAAACAGACACACAAAATGTGCCTGTTTATGCTTCTGTTGGCATTTTGTGTGTTCTTTAATAGCCTTCACATGTGGATTAGTCCTTCTGAAAAAAAAGGCAACCAAGCCCCCTGAAGAATAGGCCTTTGTGACACTGGAGAAGTTTACTGTGCCAAAGTTATGGTAAGAATTTGTAAATTTTGGCTGCTGAAGTACTTCCTTCCCCAGCTATGTTTTTATGTTGGAAACTTGTAAGTGTGGAATAGAGGGTGTTTTTTGGTTTGAGTTGTTTTTTTTTTTTTTTAATGACAATGCAAACATTCATTTCACAAACTAAACCGCCTGTTCACATGACACTGCTGCTGTATATAAACACCCTGTTGATCTTGTTCTGCAGAAGTGTTTGTTGGGCTTCCTGAGTCATACGGAAATGCTCCACTGCTCCTCTTGGTGCTGTGCTGTGCACTTGGGCTGTATCTGCTCAGATTTAGTTTACAAATTTATGTCCCTGAAAGACATGCTTTTTCTTGGAACAGGGCCTTCAAAGTTGGGATGTTTTCCTGTGCCTCATTTTCTCTCTGTCTTTAAAATTTTTCATTCTGCTATTTCAGGAGCAGGTTTTGTCTTAGTTAAAGTCGAACCTGTTAGGAAGATGTTTGGTGCTTCATAGTTGCAAACCTCTCTTCCTCTTATATGTGATACTGTTTTTTCACACAGATCTTAGTTTGTGGCAGGCAGTAACTCAAGCTGAAAGAGCTGTGCAGAGCACACAGGCCCAAGAGGATGCTGCTGGCTGCACTGCCAGGTGAGCCTTCCTGGCAGCCTGGGATCCAGTGTGCAACACAGTTGACTTCACAGGGGTTCTCTGGAGCAACCAAGGGCAGAATTAGAGTCCAGGGCTAGACTGTCATGGTGACAAAATATTTAGAAAACATTTTCTTGCTTGAAACAAAAGCTTGGATTGTGCAACACAAAGTACTGTCCCAGTGTAATAAACGATGCTGTGTATTTTTAAAGGGTTCTGTGTGTTCCCTGACTGTCAGCTCTTGCCAGATTTAGCATGTTCAGGTAAAATGAGGCATTTTTTTCTCCAGACTGTTGCTTTTACAAGCTGGGTTAATTGTCACCCTTTATTCAGTGGGGTTACAAAGATGTGGCAGCCAAATGTGACCTCACATTTTGAACACAGTGGGACATCCCTGTTAAAGACAGAGGCAGTGGAGCAGTGTCTTCCCTTCAGCCATAGGGGCACAGCTGCATTAAGATCAGTTGCTTAAAACTTACACCTTGTAATTGGCCTAGACTGATCTGATTCCTTCTGTGCTCTGTGACTAGACTTGGTGATTGCTTTTATTGGGTTAGAATGTGCTGTTCTTGCTGCAGTAGGAACTTTTTGTTCTGTAGGTGTTTCATCCTTCCGTAATAACTCATGTAACTTTCTTTTTGTTAATGCCTGAGGTTTTGTGATGCCCCAGTCTTACCAATATCTACACTCTGACTTCACTCTGACAACAGAAGCCACAGGCCTAGAGTGTCTGTAGAAGATTGTTCATTGGGAATAATACAAAATGATTTTAAGATGAGCAAACCTATTAGAACAGAATGAAGACTGCTAGCCAGCCATGTACAGTTCAGTTCAGCGCACTGCACCATTTGGAATTAATGCATATTTTTCCCAGTCCAGTCTGTGTTTCCTGGGTAATATCAGTTGTAATTTCAGAGAGAGCATGATTGTACATGTGTCCCGCCTTCTCTGCTTAGAGCAGCAGGTGGCCAGATTTCTTTCTGAAAAATAGTGACTTGTCTCAGCTCTAAGCAGATCAGCTGCAGAGACTTTTTTAATCTTCTAAGTTCCTGTAGTTGTTGGACTGTACTGTTATTCTTGAAAGTGGAAAACAGAAGCAAAACATGGAGGGGGGGAATATACTTTTCTAAGGTTTGCATCATCTTGCATCTTTGTATGCTTGGCATGTAACCGTGTCCCATTCAGAGTGCTGCTCTGAACAGAGCAGAGCTCGTTCTTTAGGCTGCTGCTTTGTCCCTACCACTAGTTCCTCTGTTGCATTGAGCTACAAAACCAGCTGCTTTTGCTTTTCATACCTATTTGTACCATCTCTAATTTGCTATTAAGATGTTAACTTCTGCCTCCCCTTAGCCTAGCATGTGTCTATACTGTGACTACAACGTAGAGGCAAGCAAGCAGTTTTCTGTGCTTTCTCTTGTGCTAGCCTTTCACACTTGGGAAATGGTCCCTGTAAACAGCTGCAGTGCTGCTTTATTATCCTCTTCAAAAGCTCTGGCTCCTTGTGTTGCTTATAAAAGGCCCCAATGAACTTGTAATGTGTGTGTACTGAGACTGCTGTTCCCAGCAATGCCCAGTATCGGTCCCCTTTTTGTGTGTGTCTGTGTCTGGGTTTCCATTGTCCCTGTCCTGTGACAGTCAGCTCCCAGAACAGGGACTGTCTCGTTGTTCCATGTGTACAGCAGGTGGCTCAGATCCAGATGTGTGTCTGAAGTTGCTGTGTACTGCAGTAACACAAATCATTATGTTACAGAAAAGCTGCATCTAAAATAGGGGGAAAAATTCAGATACACTGAAATAAGTTTTATGCACTTTTAAGGGTTGGGGTTTGGTTTGTTTTTTTTATTAGTCCTCTGACATGTTACTGGTGGGATTATGCAAAAAATGGGTATATATGAAGTTCTCTTCACATTTTAGAAAACCTTTCCTGTGGCCAGAGGAAAGCTTTCTTCTTGGGAGCTGCTCCAGGCTACTGGGAATGGGCTACTTCATAACAGCTCTTGTTGGTTTCTTGGAGAGGTTTGTTTATTCCTGTGAATAGAGTGGGTGTGCTTATGGCAAAACCTCATGTTTCTGGAGACTTTGCTCTTTTCAGGCATTATTTTAGAAATGAAATGACACACAACAGGATGTGTGGTTGTAGATACATGTTCATGCTTCAGGGCCTGTGCATACCTTTGTGACCATGTACAATCCTGTGCTTTTTCTCTCATCATTCATGTGGTGAAATAAACCGTGGAGGAACAGTGGATTCATTTCTCCTTTTTATGCCCAGAACACACAGAGAATGTATTGATACTGGCCTTTCTGTTGACTCTTAAAATGCTCAGACCAGTTACTGGAGGTAAGAAGATAAAAATGAAGGCACGTGCCCATGCAGGTTTGAGATTTTATTCCTCAAATTTGATTTGAAAATTGCCATTTGATAAAATTGCATTTGTTCTATTTCTTGTGTTTGTATGTTTTTAATTCTAAATTACCTACATGCAGTATTAGTGTTAGGAATTCTCTTGCAGCATTCTGAGTGGCTCCACCTTGGGAAGGGTGATCAGACCAGATCACCTCAAATGTCTCTTTTTAACATAAAGTATTCGGTGGTTCTTGACCAGTTTAATACTGTGATATTTGGGATCTCATGCAAAGCCCACCTTGATTTTGAAGGAGAATAGCAACTTCATATGTAGAGGTGTTTGGCTTTATTTTTCATATTCCTTGTGATGGCCATCAAAGAGAAAATAAATAGCAGTTCCTCTGTTGTCAACAGGCCTTTTAATGTTTCAGTGTTGGCATGTCTGTTCATATACAGAAGTTGGGATTTTTCAAGGGAAATGTTCAAAACTTGGAATAATAAACAAACTGCTTATTTACTACTTTTTGTAAGTGCTCTGGGTCTGAACCCAAAAGTTACTTTTTGCTTTAGTTGCTAGAATTTCTGGTTTACTAAGATTGCTATGTAGCTGTGAAGCTGCTGGAAGTTTTGCTTTCATTTGTTTATTTGGCTCTTGTTGCTGTGAGGCTTGCTGTCAGAAAGCAGAAATGTTTCTAACCTCATCCCAGCCTTTCTCCTTCACTTTTTTATAGTCCTGGTATAAAAGAAAGGGGAGAAATTTGGGTGTAGCAGAATGTGCGGTAGAACTAGCTCTGTTCTTTCTGGGCACCTTCAAGCAGGGCTCCACTGGCAGGAGTTAAATTAGGTGCCTGTTGGTGCTGCCTTCACAAGAAGCTGGTTGGCTTCAGCTCCTTCAAACTCTGTGGCAGGGGAGGTGTGCTTTAGGTGCATGTTGTGTTGCTGGTGGCTGGAGTTTGCAGCAGCAGCCTGTTGTGAAAGATGGGGCCTGGTCCTTGAGGTCCAGCTTATCAGCAGCAATTGATAGATTAGTCCATGGATAGCAGAGGTGACCTGGAAGTTCATCATGGCTGATCTGGTGTCCTCAGCTACCACCGACTCACAAATTTCTTCCTTTGACCAAATCAGTGTAGTGACTGTGTCATTCATCAAGGCCTGTTCCTGATGGTTTAGTAGCAGTCTTGTCATTTTTTGGCCATTGAGCTGAGCAGTCACCTTTTGGAGTCAGATTCAATAAACCCAGTGATCCATAGTGTGATGGATCTCTGCTGTTTGTTCCAGGGTAATAGTCACCTCAAACAGTTGATACTAAATGCTGCTTAATGAATGCCCTTAAGTTGTAGATTATTTCATAACAGGTTCTCTGGATGGTTGCAACTAGAGTCCCAGAGGACAGAGTAAATTTTGGACCTGATGTGCTGTTTCACTTAGAAAAGAGAGCCTTTGAGGGCAGGGTTGAAGCCTGGCTCAGCCAGGAATGGGAAACCTTGAGTAGTATGCAGCCTCTGGAATTTGTTTTATCTGAGACAGTATTGTGTGAAGTCTGGAGCCAAGGTCTCCATATGAAACTACATTAGGCCTGTGTTTGGATCTGTGTGTGAAATGAGATAGCTGTAGTACCAAAGGGACTTTTTTTTATTTCTTATTGTTGTATAACCTAAACTATCTAGAGCAGGGAGATTCTTGAAGGATGCATGTCTAATACCAGCTTCCTGTTAAACTTTCACTAATTATTTTAAAATTATACTTAGAATCCGCGGTGGATGTTTTTAATTTTCTGCTTTGAAAACTTGATACATCTTCCTTCCTTTTCCCACAATACCAGGATAGTGGTCGTTATTTTGGAAATTGTTTTCCTTGTTCAGGTTTGGATTTCTGCATGCAAACAGCCCTTGTGTCTGATATGCTCTTCCATTTTTCTTGGGCTGGAAATGCTGTTGCTAAAAGGCATAATCCTTTACCCATTCCATGTGGCCCAGAGGAGCTTGGTAGGTCAGTGAGACTGAAGGCAGAGCATCCAGGAGCTGAAGAGGTGTCTGGAGCAGGAGGGTACCATCCTGGAACTGAGAATTGAACCCAGTCTTCCCCTGCTCTGCCACAAACTTCCTCCTTATACAATCACCTCAGACAGGGTTATTTTTCTCTCTGTGTGCCCCAGTTCCCTATCTGTAAAGTGGTGATAACAGCACTTCCTTGCTTCATGGGGATGTTGTGAGGACAAATGCAGCTCAAGCTGTGGGGCTCTTGGATACTGTGGTAACTGGGAGCACAGATGGAAGAAGGGAAATGTTCCACATAAAAGCTTTCTGTTCTTTGAGCCCAGTGGTAGATTATGGCACTGATGTGAGTGTGGCTTCCACTGAAGTCATGGCTTGACTGGTGCCGTGTCTTCCCTTCAAAGGTTTCCTTCCTTCCATGTGCCAACAGGGAAAGCTCTTGACATCCTCCTGGATGTAATTGTTTGGGTCCTTGGCTGCAGGCTCTGTGAGCCCAAGAGTCTGGGTGACTCTTGCTGTTTTCCAGCCTGGCCTGCTCACAGTTACTGAATGGAGTGTGTGCTTCTGGCACCAGTCATCTAGGGCATTTCACAGACTAACTCACACCCTGGAAGGAGTTAAAAATATGTATGAATGGATTTTCATTTACGAAATCCAGACTACTGCAGCAGTTACTCTGAGCAAGCCCTGGACTGCAGTGTGACCAGAAGAAAGCAATTGTCCCTGACACAACTGGTTAAATTTCATAGAAACCACATCCTTTGTGTTGCCACTGACAACATAACATTCCTTAATGTTTGATTTCAAGCAAAGCTTTATTACCCAGCTGTACATGCAAGCATACTTTCTTCTAAAGAATTTCTGTCCAGAGTCACCACCGAGTGAAGCTCTTTCCATTTTAATGTGGACTTTTAGTCTTGTTTATAAATAGTACAACCAGGTAAGAGACAGGAAGCCTATTTGCTTAATATGTACGTTGTGACATGTCTGAAGGGAAGGAGCCAGTGAGTTGAGTATTTGTTCAATTGAATCTTGTTCATGCAAATAAGTTTTGTTTTGGAAGCTTTTGGGGCCATGAAGTAGAAATATATTTCATTTATTGCTTACCCCTTAGAACATGGGGCTCATGTCATCTTTCTTCTTCACCTGCCTTGATAAATTCTATATTTAGTCATCTCTGCCCATCCACTTGAACAGGACAAAAATAACTTCAGTGTAATCCATCCTCTCCTTTCCTCTCCACCCCTTCCCTCCCCTTTCCTGCTGCTAGGTTTAGGGCATTCAGTTGTTTGGGAAGTGGTGTTTGTTTTGCTTTGTTTCCTTACAAGTAGGGTTGGAGGGCAGGAGAAAACATTTTTACTCTGGCATAAAGTTGTTGTGAAGAGTATGCAAACTGTCAGAAACACTTCCTCCTCTCTTACAACATTTGCTGAGGGGTCAGAGTGTGTGCAGAGTGTGTGCAGAGTGTGTGGAGGGAGGTGGAGCAGAGAGGTTGGGAAATGACTTGCATGTGGCATACATCTGTCTGACAAAAAGCCAACCGTGCCAGGGGATAAATGGACAAACAAATAGTGTTTCAGTTCTGAACTCAGAGGTTCAGAACTTAAAAGTTTGCACAGGAGCAACTCTTCAGATAAGTTTCCAATTGGACCTTGACTTGTGTTGTGCAAACACATAGTAGCTAGCACAGAGGAGTCTGTCCTCTTTTAAAACCCTGCCTGGGAGAGGATCTGGGCACAGGCTGCGCTTTGCATAGTTTCTCCTGTGTCCTGCAATGGGCATATATATATATAATATATATATATATATTTGTGTGTGTGTTTGCATATATACATAGCCTAACACTGATCAGCACTGGCCAAAATCCCCACAAGTGTTTAAGCTTTAACCCCTTGCCTTTAGCATGAATTGAGATGAAGTAACATTTCTGTTAATCTGGCTGTGAACATTGGCTATTTTTGGATTGGATAAAGAATGTTACCAAAATGCTGGCTGTCTATGTTATCTGAAATATTATGGTCTTCCACTATTAAGCTGATAGGGATTTAAGGGAAAGGGTATTGTTTTGGTGAAACTGCTTTGAAATACGGCCTGCCAAGTTCTTGTATCTCGAGCTGAGTGTTGGGTATGTTGTTGTTCCTGACAGACACGTTGTCTGGAAATGTAGGGGGACTGATTGTTCTAACAAAAAATGTTGCTTTTTGTAACTCAAGCATTTTTTAATTAAAGGTGTTAAAGAGGCTGATGAGGAGCAGAAAGATTGAGGGAAAACCTTTTGATTGATGCCTAATAAAATTCAAGTTGTTTTTCATTAAATTTTTCTTTTCAGTATCTGCTTTTCAAAAAAAAAGTAAGGAATTTTCCTTTTTTTTCCCTTATTTTTGCATTCATAGAATTGCTGCAGGACACAGAAGGAAGAAAGAGTTGGTTTTGAAAATTTGTCGCAATTTTAAAGATGAAAATTCTTTGTTCTTCCTCCTGTTTGCCAATAAAAACCTGAGCCATGTGGCAGGGTTAGAGTGGCAGTGCAGCCCCATTTTGAGTTGCACCCTGAGTGATGCGGGTGTGAAGGACAACTGATTGGAGGACACTGATCATGGAGGGTCTTCTGTGGTGTGAGCTGTGCTGGGCAGTGCAGTGGAACCACTCACCAGACCTGGGTTGCACTCAGGAGCCAGAATCCTCGTTGGAGCCTCTACGCTGTGAATTTGTAACAGGGCTCCCTACCAGCACCCACCTCACCCCTGTGCCGTGGTGTCTGATTGCCTTGGCCCCCTTGCTCAGCCCTGCTTTTAAAGCAAAGGGCACTTGAGTTTCTAGGAATGTTAATTCCTTACTTTGCTAGCACAAATACGTGCTCTGAGTGTTTGGAAAGGAGCAGGCCCTGAGTTTAGAGCTTACACTCCCAGGCACGGGGTAATCCTGTTAGGAGTCTGGGCTGCTGCGATGGTCCCGGGCAGGCTGTGCTGCCTCACAGGCATCTGCCTCTCTCCTGATTGAGTCAAGTCAATATCCTCAGAACTGTAATTTACACTGTAATGATGGATTACACTTGTCATGGTTTACAGAATTTAGTGTTGTGTGTTTAATAAAAGAAAACGCCTTCTAATGCTTATTATTTCTGAAGTCCAACACGTCTGAACTAAAGCTCAGTGTATGCAAGGCAAACTATGCCTTAATTTTACAATTGTCTGATGGGACTTTGCGATTTATTTGTTGTTACTTCCTTAATGATGTTGCAGTCAGAGGCACTGTTTTGCTAAATGTTGTGTAAAAAGTAAATTGTAGCACAGCAGATGTTGGTATTTGGATGGATGTCGGTGCAATGGGGGGACAGCAACAGTCATCTCTGTCAGCTGTCTTCAGGCTCGGCAGGCCTGCTGCGTGGTTACTTTGGTGTGTAAAAACAGCTCGTTTTGCAACTGGGAAGTTTGGCATTACATTTGGCACTGAGCCATGTAGCTGGGTTAACACAAGTGTTTATCCAGTGATTTTCTTAAAATTGGTAACTTGGAGAGAATGTTATTAAACTTCAGTACAAAGAAAGGGGGAATATGGATGGATCTCTTTCTGAAAAAGGCATTGATGTTTATAATCCTAAATTCCATTTTAAAAAATCCTTTTATTTCCCTTCCCCCTGTCATCTTTGCTTTTTCATCATCATCATCCTTTTTCTAGCTTACTGTTTACAGTTTCCTTTTTAAGGATTAAGACATGGAAGCATACCTAATGAAATGCCATAACCACCTTTTTCTCCATCCTGTGTGCTGTCATGAATTAGGTGCAAAGAACAGAGGACTGCAAATGAAGCTGTTTAATTGCCACCATCCAAAATTTGGTAGAAGTTCCAATTGCAGCATGAAATGAGAACCTGCTTGTATGCATATCTGCAGAGCAGTTAATTTCTGTAATAGAAATTACTGTAAATTTTACCTTTGGGTTAAGTACAACAATCCTTGCAGGCCATCAAGAATTTTTCATATAACTCCTGTTAGTATTGGATGTATTTCTTTGTGGAAGTAGCAATTTAGGCTGCATTTTCGATGAGGACAGGCAGGAGCATGTAGGTGGTAGTTTTGCAGAGCAGCAGCTTCAATCAGATTTTTTACCTGAAAATTGGAACCTGTTGATTTAATGTTCATTGAGAAACTTTATCATAAAAGATTAATTTTTCAAAACAATTTTAATCTTGTATTGCATCTGTGATTAAATAACTAGATTGCTTGGAAAGGCTTCCATTTCTTTTGAAATTGGGAAAATGATTACACTAGGAAATTTGGATTCTCTGATGATGGGAAGAAAAGTGTATAGAAAAACATTTTCTCAAACCAGTGATAGTGACCCAGTAGTGGACTTGTGCTTAGTTAATCTTGTAGTTGAGCTGCAATTTTACCACCAAATAAAATACCAGTACAATAATTTTCATTTGGGTCCTTTGTTCTCTCTCTTTTTTTTTTTTTTTTCTCTTTTTTAAAGAAGAGGGTGTTACCTGTGTCGTCCAATTTCTATAGCCAAATGTGTCTTCATTTAGAAAACTGTAATTTGCAATAAGTCTGCCCACAACCAAGGTTCATTTAGTATGCTGTGGATAAATGAAAATTTTAAGTGTTCAGTGACTGCTTTTTGGAAACATTTTTGTCTCTTAGTTTGATACCCAGGCTGTAATCCTGTAGTTAAAAAGGAGATGGCTAAATAAATGTGCAAAAGCAGTAAACAGGAGAATAATCTAAACCTTACAGCTTCCCCAGACCAGAGGGTGGTACAGTCTTTGTGGCCAGTGTGACACAGGAGGATTTTCCTGTGTGTTGGCTGTGCCTGTGAAGGAGCAGGGTCAGTGCAGGGACCCTGTGCTCCCAGACCCTGTGTTCCCAGTTAGCTCTGTGGAACATCCCTACGTGTCTGTGTGTATCTGAAGGATTCAGCTTTGAGATTCCAACTTGCTGCATTTGGCTGTGTGTCAGCAAGGAGGTGCTGAGTGGGGAGCATGCTCTCCCCACAGGCTGGGCACAGCCTGTGCTTCCAGCTGCGTGTGTTGGTGCTGGGACAGGAGCAGGAGAGGACTGGTGATGGCCACAGGCACAACTGGCATGGCCTGGGGTGGGGGTCAGGCTGCAGCCTCTCCCTGCCCTGCCTGTCCTCTCAGCCCAGTCAGTGCCTTCCCTTCTGCCCACCAGAGCTTGTCCCTTTGTCAGCACTGCTCCCATGCAGCTGTTTGAGCCACGTCTTAACTTGTGTCTAGCATAGTTCTCTGCCTCCAAAAGGTGCCTCTATCCCACCCTCCTTTTCTCCTCCAGCTCCCCTCCCACCTTACTGGCAGCTGCAGGGTTTGCAGGGTGGCCTTGCTTGGCTTGACCCCTGGAGTGGCAGAGGAGCCCCCAGCAGCTGCCACCTGAGCTGGAAGCATCAGCTGAGGGACCAGTGGCAGGCAATGCTGTAAAACAGGGTGTGCTAAGCATCAAACAGTGCTTGCATGCAGGCTTTTCTGTATGTGTGTCTGTACCTTCCTTGCCAGAAGTCCCTGAGGCACCTGGCTTTCAGGAATGTTACCCCAGATGACCTGTAGGACTCTTTCTCTCTCCTTTTTTAAAAAATGGAATTAATAAACAAGAAAATGGAAAACAAGCAAGAAAAAGCAAATAGCTGTCATTTAAAAGTTTAAAGCTTTATTTATGGTTTTCTGGTGTTCTCAGAATGTGGCAATCTGACTTTCCTGGAGAGCTGTTGTAGTTGTTGCAAGTTCTACACCTGATGGGTAGCTGTAATGGGGTCAGGTGAGGGATGTGTTTTGGAGTTTGTTTGGCTTCTGTCCTTTGGGGACATCCTAGTGAGCGTGGGAAGGTGGAACTACAGAGAGTGGACTGTGTTCAGTTATGGGATGGGGCTTTCAGGATTCGGTTGGATGAAGGAATGTGTGTGGTGAGGAGCAGTTGTGTGGTGTGCTGTGCATGGAAAACCAGGTGTGGAGGAAAGGTGGGGCCGATGTGGCAGTCCCTGACCTCAGAAGATCCAGTGAGGCAAGTACCAGATTTGATGCCCACAGAAACTGGTGTGAGTTCAGGGCAGGCTGGGGGTGATGTTTATTTTAACACTGCTTATAGGAGCAGTTTGAATAGAAAATGGAATTTTTGCCATGTCCTTCCAAAACAAAAGTAAGAGGCGCTGCAGACTAGAAACTGTAATTCAGGCTCCCATCTTTTGTGTCCATCTGCTTCCCACTTCTATGAGGGATATACTGTTCATTTTTTATGCTATTTTTAAAATGAAAAGTGACTTTAGTGTAGTAAGATGCTGTTGGCAACAAGGAAATTAATTTATAGTAGCGGTGTCAAGGTAGGTGGGTCTTTATTGTGTCTTTTTTCAGATTGGTCTTTATTTCATTCATTCTTGTGTAAGAAACAGATCTTTGTGTGACTGAAATGCATTCTCTCCCAGAGCTTGGAGCTGTTACAGAGAAGTATAATGAGCTTAATGTAATAGATAACTTTGAGGCTAAAAAATAGTTGTGATTATATATATGCATTTTTAGTTGTATTTTAGACATGTTTCAGTGTCACAGGGCACTGTGGTTGTGGTACCACTGAAATCCAGCACGAATTTTGCTGTTTGATTATATTAAGGCTCAACATTTCTACTGTCTATTATAAAAATAAATGAGATGTAGTAGTGAGTCTGACTGAGCTTGTGACCCTGTTGAAGCAGCAGTGTGGATTGTGCTCTGCTTTACAGTGACAACACACCTTAGTTCAAGGCACAGAAATCCTTGGCAGAGTTTCTTACGCCTGGGTTACTCGGCTAAGCTTAGCACCAGGGCTGCCGTGGCTGTTCTGCTCTTACACTACTCAGTGGTGAAGTTGCTTTAATAAATTCTCAGCATGCAATTAAGTTACTTTGCAAAATTCCTCGGAAGTGAGGCAGCACTCCTGTTATCTGGAGGAGATTTTCATTGCTGAGTTTGGGGTAGTGACTCAGTAAAACTTATCTGTGGAATACTAAATTTGGAGGCGTAACCAGGAGGTTGCCATGATAACAAATATTAGGACTTGCTTTCTGGGAAGTGCTCCTAATTTTTCCATTGATGGCCATTAAATGCCTCAAGATAAATGAAACTTTTTATTAGAACTAACATGGTCTTCTCGTCCTCCTCCAGGATTTTGTAGACTTGCTAGTGACTAAATGAAGAAGGGAAATCCAGATTAGCCCCAGCCCTATAAAGACACCACCTCTTTTTTAGTGCCATTTCTTATTTTTTCCATTGAAATGTTTGTTTAACTTAGCTTTCATTCATCTTTCTACGAAATATTTATCAGTTTGTATAAACATTTTAAAATTCTACATTGATTTTATTTTCTTGGCACTTTTAAGAAATTTCCTGATGCACAGCATGATCACACAATTACTGGTAGAGCCTTTTATTGTAAGTGACCGAAAACAACTCTGTGCATTTATGTTGAAAATTACGACTCAAACCCAGAAGCTAAAGGGTAACACTACAATGTGTTAATTTCTTACTCTCCATAAATTGCTTATTTATTAAAATCCATGTACTGCAGCTTAGTTTTTACTAAGAGAGCTTTTCCCCCTCTTCAAACTGCCTGTGTAGTTGGTTCATATCTATTTTAGAAATGCTGCTGTTTCCACAAATCTCCCCTAATGTCCTTTAACCTTTTTTTTTCCCTCCATTTCTTTACAATTCCCTGAGGTTTTGATTCACTTTGTGAATGACACAATGATGTGGTAATGGCAGCCTAGAAGAGCAAGCCAGGGACTCAAGGAGTGGTGGATGAAAACATCCTCAGTGTGGATGTTTTCTGTTTTCTTCGTGGCTGTGTTCTGCTTTTTCCCTCCCCTGCTCTTGCTTTCTGATGGGCTCCCACTCCCCAAGCTACCAGGTCATCTCTCAGCCTCACCAACTTTGGGATTTTAATGAGGAAACTCTGCTAAGTATTTTCCAGGTTTAATGTTTGTAAAACAAATAAATCCATCATAAAAATCACTCTTGACCAAGTCTTTGACTCACCTAATCTTTTTCTAATGGGGCAGAGTGAGAGAAGGGACCAAAAATAATTTTTAATCAATTCATGATGCTTTTCCTGAACATCCCCTATGTTTAGGTCGCTTGAGGAATAAAAGTTAAAAACCTGTGATTTCAATCTTAATTTGTTCAGGAAGAGCTTTGGTTTGTGTATGTTTTTTTGCTTTGTCCCCTCAGACACTCTGCCAGTCTCTAGATGGGATTTACCAAAGAGCAAAACTGGGTATGTGATATTCAAATCAGGCATGTGTTCAGATAAGCACAAGTGTCATGCCTAAGGATGCTTAGGAAAAAGGTAAAATCATTGAATCAACTTTCAGAGGCTGTCTAGAAAAGCCCATCCTTGTTCAAATACACCAGGGTGTGGTGTGCTTGGTGTTTCTGCTTTAGTTTTTATTTTTCTTTGTATTTGTAGTAGACATAAAATCTTTGGAGCACCAAGTCACGCTGTTTGTATAAGTACATGGGGTGTATTTAAGAGCCTGATTTGCAGAAACACTGACCATATTCAGACTGAGCTTGAGGAATAGTTGTAGCTACCTCCTTCCTCTAAGGGAAGATATTTAAAAACTTGCAGAGGCTCATTAGCTTAAGTGCCTTGTTAGCTGCTTGTGCTATTTTCCATCATAGTGTCAAGGTAAAAATTACTTGGGGAGAAATAATTGTTCTAAGTATGCTTAATTCAGTTCAGTGAATCTGACACCTCCTCTGTCATTTTTATTTATTTATAAAAATGGGAGAGTTGGGCACCTGTCAAAAGCAGAGAAACACATGATGGCACTTTCTGTTACAGGAATGTTTTATTTTGTTAAAATCCTGTAGCTGCTTGCAAGTTTATTTCTAAAGATTTCTCTAATCGTGTTGGACGCCTCATGGTAGTTTTAAGTCCTTTTGTTCACACCATGAGGTAGTGAAGATGCAATTCACTCTGAGATTGTTTTCAGTATAGCTT
Organism: Emberiza elegans; assembly: GCA_024865655.1. NCBI lineage: Eukaryota > Metazoa > Chordata > Aves > Passeriformes > Fringillidae > Emberiza > Emberiza elegans. The sequence continues at coordinate 34,933,655 of JALJVW010000139.1, forward strand.
AAGAAATCACTTTATATTTTCCTGTAATTTATGTAGCTATCCTTAAAACTGCTGTTTTTAATGAAATTTCATTTACATCTTCTCCCACTGGAGACAGCTGTAGGTTAGGACTAGCCTGACTAAGCTGTGCCAAAGGTAGGAGTAAGGAGTTTTTTACATGCTGATTAATTCTCTTTTGCTCCTTTGGGAATATCTGGTATTGCTTAAATTGATTGCTGTAAGCAATATGGCAACATTTTTGACCTTCTAAACTGAAATTCAGCAAAAAAAGAAAAATATAAACCTCCATGTTTCAGTTTTACATAACTATACAGTTGAAGTATAGTGGTAAAAAATACAGGGGTGTCATCTTCTGCAGTGGTGGTGTTGGCTGGTGATCTCAAACCCGTTGGGAGAGATAGAATCTGAGAACGTGGTAGTTGTCCATCCCCTGCACAGGGAAAGTATTGGGTGAGAATCTGTTTTTCTTTCTCTGTAATCTGGTTTCTCATCTCTCCCATGGCCAGCTTTGTGAATCAGAGCACCCGATGCCTTCCTTAGGTGTTTCCCACCTGCGCTGTTGTGTAACTACAGACGGGGGCAGCTTCCAGTACGGTTACTTTTCTACGGAGCTTTGTGGGAAGCCCGAAGCCAAGGCTATGTGCTGCTTTCTGAAGTTAATTTACAGATGTGGGGTGCCAGGTGACCAGGACTTGTCCTCCCACAGCTGCCTTTGTCACTCGAAGACCAGACTGCTCATCCGTCACCCTCCGCCCCACCTCCAGTGCCCACCTCCCTCCTCCCCATATTCCCCCACGATACGATAATGAAGCAGGTGCCCTGGACTGCAACTCTCCCTGAGCTTGAGAAGCAGCGGGAGGTTTAGAAAAGCTGAAACCAAGGAGGAGGAGGCAGCACTTCTCCTGACCCTGTTGGCAGTCACGTCAGTCACGGCCATGAACCCCACAGCCATCGCACTGCCTGCGGGGGAGGAAACTGAGGAACCAACTTGTCGCACCCCAGTCACCCCACTGGGACCGTGGGACCCCACATCAGGGCCGTGCCAGGCACAGAGGAGCTGAGCTGTGCAGGGCTGGCCTGGCCGGTGGTGGCCATGCACAGAGCTGTTCCGAGGGCTGCGGTGACCTCCCCGCCGGGGAGCAGCCCCGCCGGCAGCCCCAGGCTCCTCATTGAGATTCCAGGCACAGGGAGCGCCTCTGCAGCTGTACGCTGGAGGCGGTGGCCGAGGAGGCATCCAGAGAGGGGCCCCAAAAAATCATCAAAGCAGCGGCCCCTTCGCTGCGCCTCTGAATAGGCAGACAAACCAGAGGTCCTCCTCTCTCCGCCAGCGTGTTGGGAAAGACATTAACATAACCTCTTTTTCTTTCCTTTCTTTTTAATTTCCCAAGCTACCGAAATGCTACTGTGTTTAAATATCTTGCTCTGACAGTTTGCATCGGGGAGCGAAGAGCGGTGCACAGCCTGGTGGGTGTCTGTGCAGCTATTTTTATGAAAAACGAAACATACTTGAGCGGAGAGTTTTCATTCAGGTCACCCTAGACTTAATTGTTTGGTGTCAGGTCGTTAAGATCCAGAATTAGCTCCCTGCACTTGGAAAGGGCTTGCTTCCGAGTGCTTTAGAAATGCAAAGGCAAGTTTTCAAGCCTTGCTTTCTTTTTCCAAATCTGTTTTGATTTCAGCTGGTTTTGAAGCGAGTGGACACTTATTCGGTTTACTCAAGCAGTAAGAACTAACTGTAAATCCCCATCCCACTCCTCAGCACGAACGAGGTGGCAGCTCCAGAAAGCTTCACATCTTGAAGGAAATTGGCGTCTGTTTTCCGAGCCCTTATTAGGCCGACAGGATGCAGACCACTTCTCATGGCCATTGAGGCTCAGAAATGAGTCACTGTGCCTTTGATGGGTGGCACATTAGCGTTTCGATTGGCATAACTTTCATGTTCCCTCGGACAGGAACTGGGGCTCTACAAGCAGGGAGTGCCCTACATCATCAGAGCGTGTGGGAATGTGGAGAAGGCTTGCATAACTCAAAAGTTCTAATTTTTTTGAGTGTTATGCTTAAATGCAATTAAAGGTGCTACTTCTGATGCTCAGAGCAGAAAGTTTAATGCATTATTTATTGGTAGATTTGTGATAGCCACCTGACTGTATTTCATATAACTGAGACTTTGTTTTCAGTCAGTGCTCCTGGGCTTGTTACTTGGTTACTTTGGGCCATAAGAAAGTTAATAGTTGGTCGGGTGCTTTTGTAAATATCAAGGGTAGCATTGGATGCTGACTTGGTTAACCTAATGATTTTTTTTCAAACCATTGGTATGTATGAGTTGATTAAAACAAAAGCAGAGGCTTCTTAAATATAGTCTGTTCTGAATTAAAGGGTGTGGTGTTGGCTTTGAATGAGCTTGATGCAGCAACAAGCATGCAGCAGTTGGTAAATAAAGATGGATTTTCTTTTGTTCTGCTGGTGCTTGCTGCTCATTATTCTCCACTTACCCCGTGAGCTTCCCAGGGAGTGGCAGCTGTTTCTGATGTTAGACACTCTATCAGTGGTAGACAGCTCCAGATTCGGTGAGATACTGTTGTGGGGAGGAGAGGAAAATAATCTAACCCTGCATTATTGTAAATCCTCAGTAGAATTAACTTTTCATGAGCCAAAGGAGTTTTGTGTTTAACTTTTTCTGAAATATTCAGGCATAAGAGTGCTTTGCAGTATGTGTTACAGCGAAAAAGCTTTTCTGGCATGAGATGGATTTACATTCTGAGTGTGTGTTAAGTATTTTAATGTGCAGTGTGTGGGGGCAGGCACAAGGCAATAAAGGGAAATCAGTCTATAACAATCTTTGTGTATGTTTCCAGATATATACAGTTTGGGAATCTTTGCAATTTGGAAATTGCTCGGAGTAAACAGAATGATACATAAAGATTTTAAATAATAAAGCCAGCAAGCTACAGAGGAGTCTCTTTGGTTCCAGGATTTTATATGTAGGATTTATAACCCATGCTTTTGCTTTCCTGTCTCTGCAGTGTTAGCATTCTGTTACTGAAAACAAAGAAGGCTCTGCCAGGGCATTACACAAGCAATGAATCAGAGAGGAAAAAATGTTTTGCTTTGTAAATTGTTCACTTTTCCATGGTGGATCATTTTTTTTTTTAGTGTTGTCTGATAGAATTTGCCACACATGCTTGCATTTACTGTACTCAGTATGATTCTTTCTAGTGTGACTACATAACTGCTAATATTAGTGACTTCAAGTAACTTCTTCTTGTGATTCTTAAAAACAAAACCACAACAGGAACAAAGAACACAGGGCAAAAATTGAAACAGCTCAGTTCACTCTTGAGGCATGACAGCTTGCTGAGTATATTGGAGGAAGGAAAAGGTGTTGATGTTTTTCAGACAGCTTTGTCCCAGCAGTTCCACATAATTATTTTTTTGTCTGTATTGACAAACTCCTTTTCTGCCTCCAGTACTCAGATTTGCTGTCACCTTTTGGTGTGGTCCTCGTGGGCTGTAGGCCATTTATAATCCTTTAGCTAATCATAAAAATATAAACTTGTTTCTTAAGAATATGCACTTTGTGCATCCTCTTGATGACTGTTGGTGAATCTGTGTTTCCGAGCTTCTGCAGAGGAATGATAGCTTGCTCAGGCTTGAATGTAAAATTATACTTGGAGATCATTTCCTTGGGAAGTCACACACCAGGCAGTGTCTTCCCACTTTTTTGCAGGATGCAGAAGTACAACCTCAGTGTGTTATATAATAAAAATTTGTACCACAGATGCTGCACTGTGCCTCATACTCTCCTTGGCAAGAACAATAATCAATAATATGTTGGATTCCCATATTACAGTATTCATTGAGCTCCAGACACGTGGAAAAATTTTTAAATAAAATCATGTTACTTATTTGCAAATTGAAAAGGTGGATCAGGAACCATAGCCAGCTAAAGCAATGCTTAAAGGAAGATCCAAGTAGAATGATCCCTGCAGAAAGGCTGGTGGTAATGAAATCCTTGATTTTTCACACAGAAGCAGTGAGTGTGGAGGAGGATGCTATATATGTATGGAATGCACAATTTTAAAGACTGTGTGATTAATCCTGTTAGAGGATGTGTTTCTAACAGAGAAGCAGATCGGTGGGATAAAGCTGTAAGAAAGTATGAGAGCCAAACATAAGCATCTAATCTTAGAGAAAGTCTCCTGTGACAGTACAGTGTCATTCTGTTTTAAATTATGTGTACTTCACTGCAAATAACCAGATAATAATTTCAGAATCTGCAAAAAATTATTGTCCCTCTGTAAATGCCAGTGGGGAGGATGTGTAGCATAAATGAGGGAGTAAGGGAAGTAGAAATTCTCAGTCTTGTCCCTGTTCAGATATTATTTGTCCCATCCAATGTGGGTTTAGTCCTAAGTGCAGGTATGATACGGGGTGTGTGGGGGTCATTAGGTCTCCTGGATATGCTTTATGCAAGAGAAGAAAATGCCAATGAGTCAGGTGTGTCACAGCATGTTCCAAAATCCTGATGGTCTAGGCAGCCACCTTCCCAGCCTGCTTACCTGGCAAACCTCTAGTCAAGAGCTGGGCTGAGCATGCCAGTGTCTTCTCGTCCCTGTAGTCACATCTGTGGTGTAACAGTAATGAGATTGGAGTAATCTCACTGATCTGGGCCGAGTTGGACTGATAATTTAAATGTGAAAGGCTTCATAATCTCCTGCTGATCCCAGAAAGTTTTCAGCATTTAATTAAGGTCAGAATTAAAAAGATGATGACAACAAAACCTTCTACATTTACCTCCTTGCCTATAAATGTTAAACCATGACAGGTGAGTTCTGAAATTCCTGGAGCAATGATGACACTTTTGTAAGCGCCTTACAGGCTGGTGTAACACTTAGGGCAGTTACAGCCATCTCTAGCAGAAACAATGAGAAGGTTTGTGCTCCTTTTCCTCTCCTCTTTCTTGCCCCATACCTGTTTCATTAGTTCACATGGATGTTTTCTGCAGATGTGGCCACTGCAAAGGTGACTCTGTGTGACTCTCCCTAACAGTTCAGTAGCTCTTATTTTTTTGTTTTAGATGAGGAAATTGAAATCCCAGTGAGGACTAAAGAGGTGAAAGCAGCTGGTGGGGGCTGTGCACACCCCTGTCTGTGTTGTGTGGGCGTCGGGGTTGCTTCTGCTTCTGTGTGCAGGGGGGAGAAGGATGAGTGTGAATGTAGAAGTGACACAGCTGCTGCCCAAAGCAGGTTGAAACTGCACCACAGACAGAGAGGAGGTCTGTGGGGACAGGAAGGAGACAAAGCAGCTGCAAGGGAGTTCCTGGGGCAGGATGCACTTTGCTGGGAGAGAAATCAGCAGCAGAGGATAGCTGAGCAATGGGAAAGTATGAGAGGAGCCTTGGAGAACAGCAGAGCAGCAGAAGGTTGCCAGAGCCAATAAATCTGGTGAGCCTTGTCCTCTCATCTATCTTGTTTGTTTGAAGAGCTTGCCAGCAGGTGAACCTGTGGGCACTGGGCACCATCCACTGCAGGGCAGCATTACAGGGTGCACAGGTGTGGTCGTGCTGTGGCAGGCTGGAAAGGAATTCAGCTCTGAGTGTGCTCTCTCATCTTCTCAGTGTTAAACAAACCAGTGAGAAACCATACAGAAGGGAGGAGGGCATGGCTGATGTGTGGCTGTGGGTGCTTTGTAGTTGACCACCTGCTTTTAAAATTTTTAAATCAGTTTTTGGGGTGAGCAGAATTGGAAAAATGTGGCCAGTACTGTGTTTAGAATAACACCTTAAATGAGATTTTTTTTTACTCAGTTGAGTAGAAACAGGACATTTTAGGACCTAGAGCGGCATCTTGGCACCATGAAAAGCTATTTGAGATTCTTGAGAGTACCTCAGAAAACAATGATCTGGTAAATGAGCAAAAACTCAGGCAAACTGACAGTCACCCAGAAGAGCCATCGATGGGATTTCTGCTTCCTTCCCTGAAGACTTTAATAAATCCAATAAATAACTGAGGTTTTGATTAACTCTTTCCTTCTAATTCTGCTGCTGAACATTTTGAATGTGGCTGTAACGCAGTCACGCAAGTGTCACCTGTGCAGGTTACTCAGATGAGCTGTAGCATGGTGTGAGCAATGGGTGTTTCCTCAGACAAAGAAAGGTGGCATATCTTTCAGAGTAGATGTTTGTTTTCGACTTTGTGGTGGCTATACATCATCCAGTGTTTTCTCCTTCATATTGTGATATATCATCTTGTGTTTCATGCTTGAGATGTTGTGAGAGAAGTGAGTGATGTTATGTAACATAAGCAGAGAATTATCTTCTTATGGTCTGAAAGTGACTGTTGGTTTGATAAAGCAGTTGACTAATTAGTAAATTACCCATTCTTGTTTAAAATACTTGCGCTGCAAAATGTAAATGAAAAAAATTTCTCCACTTGTCAGTATGAAAAATGACAATAGCAAAAATAATACATAGGACATCTGCTCTGATTTTTTTAAAATTTAAAATGCATTTAAGGCAGATGTTGCAGAATTTGAATGGAAATCGAAGTAGATGGAAGAACAAAACATAGCTGTTTACCTTTTGTGAAGTCTCATTTTTGTGGCTAACATCACTATCAGTATGTGACTCAGTGCCTGTATTTTTCCACTGTTTGTATCGGACTGAACTGAATGTTCTTACAACTGCTGCTGTCAGGATGACATATAGTTCCAATATTAACAGAAATTATTGGTGTGTCAGTATTTTGGGGTGTTTTCTGATGTTGTTTCCCTTTGCCCATCCTCTCTTTCCAGGAGAATACATCAAAACATGGAGGCCACGGTATTTTCTGTTGAAGAATGATGGCACCTTCATTGGCTACAAGGAGCGGCCACAGGATGTGGACCAGCGGGAATCACCTTTAAATAACTTCTCAGTAGCTCGTAAGTGTTTCTAGCCGCTTCCTTGTCCACTTTGGGGTTGATGTCTTATTGTAACATAGCTGGGAAGCTGCATTAGTAACTTTCAGATCAGCCTGGAGCGCTGTGTCTAAACACAAAGTGTGTTTATTTGAGCTGATAAATCCCACTGTGTTTCTCAGGAATGATTGTAACATGGAGGTTTGATGCTCTGCTTATTTTTCTTGTTTTCATAAGTTTTCTAGTAATTTAGCATTTCTGGTTATTGAATAAAATGGGTTTATTTGTTAATATTTTGTATGCCTGTTAGTCAGGAAATTGCTTTAAAGTGGAAATTCACCCAGGTGCACGTTCTTGGCGAGTGGGTACAGCAGAAGCATTTCTGCCACCAGATCTGGATTCCAGTGGCATTGACATTGGTCAGAGTTATTTAATTGTTAGCATAAGAGAATGCAGAGTGAGCACGTGTTTTAACAAAGCACACATGGATTTTCTTAATTTTGAACACAAACCCATAGTTCTTCCATCAAAGCCAACAAAAGGGTTTGGAAATAATAACATCTCCTAACCTCTGCACTCTCTACTATGCAAACATTTCCGACTTTGCTCAGGTGCTGCAGCACAGGATGTGATAGAAGACTCTGAAGATAATTTCCTTTTCTTGCTCATGTTTTTAACTTTTCACTGTATACTTCCAGCTTTTATTTTCTCCTGTTCTTAATCTTTCCTGTCTCGTGATCTGTCTGTGTCTCGTTCCACCACTTAAAAATAGATCATTGTGGCACCTGTTATTAACAATGATCTGTTCCATGTTCCTGGTGACTACTGGAAGCAAAGCTCTGCAGAGAGAAGGGTAGGGGCTTTCCCTCTTCATTACAAGGTAGCTCAAAATACAGGGGATTCGTCTTTGTAGCTCATCATTAAGCAGGTATTTATTTTGAAACACCCTGCTCCTGGAAGAGGGCTGGGCATCAGTAGGAATTAATGGAAATGTTCATTATTTTTCCTCTAGTAGCAGCACATACCTGTTGTGAGTGATGATGGGAATACATAATGGACATCCTGTTGCCTGGTGCCTCTGTGCAGGATTCCAAGAGTGCTTTGGGGCTTTTTGTGTCTTTGAGAGGGAGAATTCTCATAGTGTTTTCATTTCAGTAATGACATGGTACTTTCCTCTTTAGACTGGTATCTTCTTACAGATCAAGGAGGTAAAGCAAAGCAGAAGAAAGCCATTAATTTATAAATTAATTCAGTACTTGGTCTATAGCCAGAGGCTTTTAACAAATGCACTTTCTGGAGGACACTTCCATCCTCTTGCTGCTGCTAACTGCATTACTTGGGCAGCTCAGTACTAAGGAGTAAAAATGTGTCCATCACGTTTTCTTTGTCTAAGTTGCCTTTAAAATGGGTTAACTTAAATCAGTTTTCTCAACAGCAACATGGTGCTTTTTTGGCAGATTGAGCCCATCAGTCTCAGCATTTATAGATAAACAGGTTTGTTACCATGGCATTGGAGCATTGTCAGAGAAGACACAGCACGTGCCTGTAGATAGATGAGTTGTAAGAGTTGCCTGTAAGAGGCATCGTGGGCTGGGTGGTGGGTGGGAGGATGTTCCTAGCAGTGGCTCTTGCCTGGTGGCAGCTCAGGCAGGCCTTGAAGACTGGAGTGGGGCCTCCTTGCTAGAAGTCATTATTGTGGATTTGGGCCCACAGAATCAGCTGTTTCCCCACCAGGATTTCATTTCTCATGTAGGCAGTAGCAGGCAGTGCTGCCAGCACTTCTGTCCCTTCTGGGTGCCCTCCACACTTTCACAGATTGACAGAATATTCTGAGTTGGATGGGACCCACAGGATCATCGAGTCCAACTCTTCATGTAAATGACCCATATGGGGATTGAACCCACAAACTTGGTGTTATTAGCACCAGGCTCTAACCAGCTGAGCTCATCTCAGGGATCACTGTTTGGATGTATTTTGCACCTCAGGCTTTCCCTTTGGACCTGCTTGCCTGATCCTTTCATTCAGGTTAACATGTTGTGTTAGTGTGAATGAATTTGAGCTGTCTCTGGAGGAAGGCTCAGGCCAGAGCACAGGCCTGCAGAAGCCTCCTGCCAGTGAAAGGTGGGGGAAATTATTTTGTAAAAAAATTAATTATTTTGAATATTAAGATTAAATATTTGGCAAAAATTAATCTTTCTGTTTTCTTTTCGTCCAAGAGACCATGATAGCCCTGACTTTTTTTTGTTAATTAGTGAACCAGATTTTTTTTTTAATGAGATGGCAGGCTGTCTCTGTCAGTCTGTTCTTTGGAAGTGGTCCCATGTTTCTGATTAAAATCTTTACCCTCTTCTGCTGTACAAAAATGTAGGCTTTTTTATCTTTGCAAGTAAAAGGAGGGTTTTTTTAAAAGGGGAATTTTATTACTTGTAGTGTAAAATTCATATTGAGTGATTTTGTCAGCGCATGAGAAGTGGGAGATAATTAATGAGAAAGCTATGACAGAAGATAACAACTAATGGTCACCTGTCTTTTCCTTTAATGGGTATGAAGAAAGTATTAGCAATAAATAGTGTGTGATTTCCATGTGCTTGACAGTCCCTTCTTTCTTCTACACTGGCCTTTTCCTTTTGGTCTGTGAAGGTTTTAATTGTACATTTTTGAAAACTTGTTTCTAAGCCACTCTAGCTAAAGAGAGGTGTACTATTTATTTAAAATAACCTTTTCTCCACCTAATTTTCCTTTTAAAATAGGCATATACTAATGTTTGTTGTGTTTAAGGAGTTTATTTTCTCTGGAATAAACCTATTGAAGATTTAAAAAAAAATTGACAACAAACAAAGAACAGAAGAGCCCAAAGTAACACTGGTGAAGCATGGTGCCTGAGTGTTTGAATCTTATTTGTGTTTTGTATCCTGTACTTTACTACTAATAAGGTAGAAGGAATGAAAAAGTCTGTACCTAAAAGTTCTGCTCCAGAGCTCCTGCAGATGAATAACCAGTAGAGGCTGAGTTGTAAATCTGTGAGATAAGTAGCCTTCATACCAATTGTAATCTCGGATTATCATGTATGTCTCCCTATTAGGTTATAAGCCTTTAAAACCATATAGCTGAGAAAAGCAGTATATTGTGAAAAACCACATGGAGAGAGAGGCTGTTCCTGTTAGAAAGGGATTATTGCTCCCGGCTGTCAAAAAGGAAGATGGACTGTGGTGGTTTTGTTGTACTGCTGAAAACATAATTGCTCAACAATACGAGAGCTCCTTTTGGGACAGGACTGTGTGTCTGCAGTCAAGCATTTGTCAGAGGGCACAGGATGGCCAGATTAATGGTTGGATTTTTTGTTTGCTGTTACTAAGAGCCACCTTTGTGCAGGTCTGTAACTTGGTGCTCCTGGCCCCTCACTTTTGCCATGCTGAGCACTTCAGAGTTGAATCTACCCAGCAGTGTTAGCAGAAAACAGACACTTCAACATAATATTTGTGTTAGTCTTCCAAAAGTTTTATTTCTTCATCATTCTGTTTTCCTTATTTACCTTTTTCCTTTTTTTTCTGTTTTCTTTTCTCTGTTTCTCCATCCCCTTCCTTAAAGAAACCAAAGTAGGAATAGGAAGGATTCTTCCTTGACATTATTGTTTTAAGTGTGATGTCATTATATAGGGAGCAGAGTTTGACACTTCCATCGAAAGTAATCTGCCTTTTAGCTTAAGTGCTGGGAAAGCAAATATTGTGACATTTTAGAAAGTCACTGGGATAATACTAAGTGTCTTTCAAATACAAAATGGTAATTTACATTTGAATGCCTTGGTGTCTATTCCTGTTAGGAACAATTTCTCTGTCCTACTTACTTTAAAAGACCAAACGCCAGGAAAGAATCAAGAGGTTCTTTAGAGAAATTTAAATAATTTTCAACAGGCTGCTGTTTATAGTACCTACTCTGTTGCAAATGGGGAATACTTACGTTGGCCTGTTTCACAGGAAAAACTTCCTTCAAAGTGAGTAACCCTCAGCCCCTATTTGAAATTGAATGTTTTTATAGCAGAATCCCCAAACATGCCACAAATCAGACCTAATACTAAACAGCATCTCTGTCTGCGCTCTGCTGGAGTGGTGCACATTGCAGTAATACATTGATGATTAGAGAAGGTGGATCTGGTGCTTCTCTAACTTCAGCTACAGTGAAGAGCACACAGTTGGGTTTAAGAAAAAAATACTGTTCATTCGTTTAATTGATAAAATCCATGTGATTATCATACATGGTGAGAAACAAGTGGTAGTTTCAAACTTCCAGAACCTATATGGTATAGGACTTTGGTAAAGTAAAGCCTTCTGTATTTCTTGATATGTGCTGGTATGATTGAGCAGGGTAATTAGACAGCATATTGTTCACTAAACAAAACAATTCTGGGTGACATTCCTGAATTATAGTGGTTATTAACTGACAAATCTCTATTATTCATCTTGCTGTATGCCTTAAAGATTGCTGGATCAGCAAGCTTAACAAATATCAATGGACAGTGCTGATTAAGGGGAAGAGTGACATGTAATTGGTCCCTGTCTGCAACAGAAAGTAGCTGGTGTGGTTTATCATGCTGAAATTAAATGGTTAAATTTAGAGTTCATGGCTAGTTTAAATATCTATGCAGCTACTTCAAAATATGAATCCAAATTGTTTTTAAAATCTAAGCAAAACCTCTGTGTTTATTTCTTTATGATGCTGTACTTTGGGATAAGTATTGGAGAACAGCTCTGGATTAGCACAGGGTTAGGAAGTAGCCTGATGTTGTTCTTCGAGTCTGCAGCCAGATTCGGTGTCTAGGGCTGCATTGTGCAGGCTCCTGGAGGACAACCCCAGCCTTCCTCTAATCACCTTAAGCAGATAAAAACGGGAGGCAGGACAAACAAACAACAAAAAAAGAAGGGCAGCTAAGAAGGTGGGAGGTCTGGAAGCAGGAGTGAGATCTCTGGAGTGGAATTTATCAGCCCCAGGCTCAAGGGGCTGCACCAGCCCAGGCAGTTGTGCTTGGTTTTCACAGAGGTGGCTGCAAGGCCGAACCCAGCACGGCCACGTCGCTGTGTGGAAGTTGTTTAATCTGAATGAAGGAGTGCCATTTATTGCACTAAAGCCTTTGCATGACTCATTAATAAACTTTCTCTTATCTAATTGGGAGTGCTTTAGGAGGATGCAGTATAACCTCAGCGTGCTATTAAAGAAAAATTATATTTTCTTGTAATGAAAAATGCAGAGTTACTAATTGAAAAGCTTATAATTCCAGCAGCAAATGAGGCATGAAATATATTGCCAAAAATACAGTGCTCAAAAACGCTGGCAGTAAATATTTTATCTTGGTGCTAATTAAGAGCTTGAACTTAAAACTGAGCATTCTAAATTTACACAATAATGAAATTAACCTAATGGTACCAGGGTAACCTTAGTAATGTGTACTGTTATTCTGGTGGATTCTGTCCTCCACTTGCACATTGCTGATGGTGGAGGAAGTTCATAGCTCCAGCAGTAAACAGAAATTTCATCTTGTCTTCATAGAGCCTTTTTATTTATTTAGGAGTCTATTTAGAAACTGGAGACCAAATAACAGCAAACTTGTGGTTTCATTAACTGCAAGGAAAAGAGTTTAATGCAAGAAAAAACTCCCACAATTATTTTTTTTCCCCTGCTGACTTGGTTTCTTAATTTGACTTTCCTCTAGCAGGATCTGTTTAATTAATTAGCTTTTCTATTAACGTTTATCCGAAAAATGTGGTGGTGTAGCTCCTGTTGTTATTTCATTGATTTTCTTTTGTTTTTCAGATCTCTGTTAGTAGAGCTAAAGCATACCCTTTATCCAGGAGCATTTTCTGGCCCAAATTTGAAGGATAAACACTTGTAACATCCTAAGAAGCTTAAAGTAAAATCTAAAAATAAAATTTAAAAAAAAATTAAATTTAAATATAAAAATTTAAATTTAAAAAGAAATTCAAAAATTTAAAAAAAAATTACACTCAGCTCTCAACAGAACATTTTGATGAAGGAAGTGGTGGCTTAGCATGTAGCTGTACTTCTGTAGCCTTTTTAGGCTGTGCTTAGAGCCTGGCAGGGATGGAAGCTGCTCGCTGCAAGTCCGTGCAGCACCCGACTGCCGCAGCTCTCCCGAAGGCATCTGGAATGGGGTCTTCTCAGGGGGTGCCTTTGCAGTTTGATGTTCCCTCTAGTGTTTGAGGACTGGAAATGCTGAGTCTGATCTTCATCAGGTTGCTGCAAAATGATCAGATGTTCTTCCTGCAGCTCCCTGGAACCCACGGACAGGGTTTTACATGGGAAAGTCAATAGGAGGGAATGTGGGGGCTTGACTTCAGTTTCAGCGTATGTAATTGCTACATTATCAAATGGCTTTGGCCGTGTGCTGTGCTCTGCATGACCTTTAGAGTATGGGACCTGAGTCTGAATGGCTTCTGTGTTATCACATCACATTTCTGCTTACCTCTGTGGGCAGACCAAATGTGGAGTCTTTCAAAGCAGAATTTGATTTCAGAGCTGCTTAGATGGCTATCTCCCAAGCTATTTATTGGTTTCATCAACACAGTAAATTGTCTCAAGTCTCCGAAAGAAGTACTTACAGAGATTTCTATGGCTGATTAATTGCAACAGTTTGCTAGATAAGAATAAAGACAAATGATTATTTAAACCTGCTTATGTACCATGACTCTTTCTTCCTTGATTGTGGTAGAGTGCCAGCTGATGAAGACAGAGCGACCTAAACCAAACACATTTATCATTAGATGCCTCCAGTGGACCACAGTAATTGAAAGAACATTTCATGTGGAGACTCCAGAGGAGCGGTATGTTTCATTCATATTTAATGCATAAACTCCTTGCAAAAGCAGATGCAAGTGTTCAGCATTAATAGTGAGTCCTCTGCTGAAGCTCTTATTTATCAGATGATGTACGTCTGGACTGAAAAGTGACAAAGAATTTTGAGTGCCTTCAGTTTTAGTGCATTTTCCAGTATAAAAGCAACCCTAAAGGGAGGATTTCAGAGAGTGGATTTTGGGCAGTGTTTGTAAGTGAATTGTTGCTAGGTTGGGTATCCAAAACGGACAGGTGCAGGTGTGTACCAGCACACAGGTAGTTATTTCTGGAATGTAAGGTTCATTTCTCACTGGAAATGTTGTGGTACGTAAAATGAAGGGTTTCTGACCTGGGAGTTTCTGGAAGGATGAGCACAAATGAAACAGAGATTCAGGCAGAGTTGAGTTGTATCAAAATAGTGACCTTTTAAAGTCTAGTTAGACACCCTATTTCTAAAGGAAAAGTTACTTGTATCATTGCTGATTGCTAATGTTTTATGCAAATTAGATAATAAAGGTGATAGTTATCTGCTGCAGGTGCAGATTTCTGTTTCATCTTTTAGGAAACAAAGCTAAGAGCTACATCCTGTGCTCTCATCATTGGAGAATTGATCTCTTACCTCCAGAGAGAACAGTTTTCCAGCACAGCTATAATACAGCAACTGAGTATTTAAATATTTACTTGCTCTTCAGAAACGGAACTCAAGTTATTCCAGTATCATTGCCCTAAGGGAGTGTGGGTGTCTTAAAATTCTGGTCCTCCCTAGATATGATCCTAGCACATGTTTATTTTGAAGACCAGTAAATTCTACCAAGAATTACTCACTTATTTCTTTCATGGCCTTTGCATGCACTTCACATTCTCCGCATTATTGCTTTTGATTCTGTTACAATGATCAGAAGAAGGTTTAGTTAAATTAAAAGCAAAGAAAAAGAAACTTGTCCTTGTTTCTTTTAGGAACTTCGTGGTCACTGACCCTAAAGGGAGTGAATAGCAGTTTCCACTTGGGGGAAGATTGTATTTCAGTCTTGTTTTGTTCCCTCCTAGCCAATTAAGTCAGCTTTGTGACACTTCAGGGCTCAGAGTGTTAGTCACCTCTGTTGTGTACTCTTGAGACATAAAAGCTGAGGGTGAAATTCTGTTCTCCCAGAAATCAGAGATACTCACTTCAGGAGGGCTGAGATCTCAACCAAGTCAGTAACAAAAGAGATATGAAGGTCAATATGCCTTTAGCTTTCTATATGCCTTTAGAACCAATGTTTGCTTTTTTGAAAGAAATTGAGAGAGAAAACTGTGGAAGAAGTTCTTTTTGCAATAATTTTGAATGTAAAAATATGCCTAGTAAATAAGGGAATGTGTTAGGGATGGTGAATGGAGCAGTCTCTGCTGGGAGGATAGGGAGAATGTTCTGAATGTTTGACATCACCTTGCTGCCCCATACAGGGCTGGATGAATTGTGCACAATTCAGGCAAAATCCAAAATAAAAATGCACAAGGCAGGGAAGACCTTGTGTGGTGCAATTTTTATTAATATCTTGTGTTGGATACTTGGTCCCATGGACTTGGCTTCCTCTGGGGAATGATCTGCCTCTTGCATCCATTATAAATGGAAACTCACATGTTCAGATATGATGAAAAAAAACCACAAAACCGCTTCATAGGACCAGTGAAAAATTGGACATTGATAAGGATGGCACAGCTGCGCTGCAGATTGTGCACAGAGTTGTGCAGCATTGGCTGCTGCTGAACCTGCTGTAGTTGCAAAATATTTTACCTGGGATGTCCTTAGGAGAAGAATTTAACCAGTCCCTAGAAACACCAGCTAATTTACCACATCCTGTTCCCAGTAAACATGCAAGTTCAGATAGTCCATGGATGTGTCTTCAGCCCCTGTGTGTGTCTTTAAAGCCTGTCCTGAGACCCTGGAAGCCCTTATGAGTTGTATTCTTTATGTTCAATAAATTTGCAGTGAAATCGAGTGAAGGCCAAGAACTTTCACTTCAGTAGCTTCAAAGGTGTGAAATCTCCCCAAGGACACTGGAGTGGAAGTTGTCTCCATGGGAGTTGAAGGGGTCACTGTTAGAGCACTGGTTGCTGAAACAGCTGTGGAAACTTTATCGTAACCAAGACCTGTGCCTAAGATGAAATGTCACTGCTTTTGCTGACATTCTGCTAAAGTTTACACAGCAATTGCTATACTAATGTCATCATCTTTACAACAGAAGAATAACCTAAGTGTCCTGAGCTTTAAGACTTTCTCCAAGATCATCCCTTGCCACTACAGCCACTAAAATTTGGGATATGTATGTGAAGAGGTGCTATAGTGTCCCCATGAATTGGATGTGTGTTTCAGTGCACCATAGAAATCTAGAAACTGCTTTAATTGCTTTGTGTGTCATGTAAGCCTTTTGCTTTTTGGTTTTGGCAAGTCTGTGTTGGTTATGTAAATCTCTGTATGACCAGGTCATATCCTGAGCTGTTGACTGTATGCCCATTAGAAATTCTGTTATCCAAAAAGTCTTGTATTATGTCCAGACTGGGAGGACTTCAGTTGTCTCTTGTTTCTAGTATGATTAATAAAGATTTTTAAAATGCATTTTTACAGTGCTTGAAAATGCACATAATTCATCATATCTTCCATTAATTCATGAGAGAGTATTAGTGGCTCTGTATTCCGTGGTGATCATTGCCATGGCAGATGGTCATCTAAAGCCACAAGTAATTAATGCCTTTGCCTATATTTTGCCAGGGAAGAATGGACAAAAGCCATCCAAACAGTAGCAGACAGCCTCAAGAAACAAGAAGAAGAGATGATGGATTTCAGATCTGGCTCTCCCAGTGACAATTCAGGTGCCGAAGAAATGGAAGTTTCTATGACAAAGCCAAAACACAAAGTGGTAAGTGGGTATAGCAGGAATGACTCTTTTTTAGGTGTTCTCAAATACAGTAGCCATCAAGCTGTGTCTGTACCCCTGATAATTACATGATTGGCTGTAGATGCAGCTTCTGGAGGAAACAATTGTCTCAGCTGAGCAGAGCCTGCCTGGGTCTGCCAGAGTTCTGAGTTCATGTCTCCTTACTGGATGGCTTTCAAGGCCAGCTCAGGTCTGGCTTTGGTTTGCCTGTTTTCCTGTGGTTCAGAGCCTGAAACCAAAGCTCCTGCTGGACCTTGTGACTCTCTAAACTCCTTGCAGGCTGGTGCAGAAGTATTCTGATGGATTTGCAGGATTTAGGGTGGGTCCATGGATTTAATTGCTCTGAACTAAGGGTTTAGGCTAACTCCAGCCAGACACTGCAGTGTCTGTCCATAGTGCTCCTAGAGCTTGGGCTTGTGCATTAGTCATTACCTAGTATGAATACAGAGGGCCAGCTAAGGAATGGCCTTCCATGACATGAGTATATGCCAGAGGAGATCTTTGCCCTGTTGAGCCTTTTTAAGTATCTGTCTTCAACTTCCCTTTATTTTTTCTACCCCGTTGTGTTCTCTTCATATTTCTGTTTTCAAAAGTGTTCTCACCTGTTCCTGCAAGAGGGAATTGATAGAACCTTTCCCCATGCAAATCCATTGTCTGTGGATTTTAGGTGGTCACTTCCTTGTGTCTTCATCTCACCATTGTCATCCTCACCCACTTTCATAAATTTCTTTCAATTTTGGGAAAGCCAATGAAGCTTTTCTATAAAAAGATATCCACCAGTGTCTTCACTAAGCTTGTGTGTTACCCTTGTGTCATGTCAGTGCTTTCAGAGTGATGTGGTCGGCTACTTTAATGCTACCTGTGTCAGAGCTTGCCAGCAGGGTTCTGGGTCTTTGGCTGAGCAGATCCTGCTCTTGCTGAGGAGTCCTTCATAGAAATGCAAGAACCGCCTCATTCATCAGATGGATACAGTCTCCTGAAACAGTGACTCTCTTCCTGGACATGTTAGTGAGGATAAACAAAAATATTATTGGGGTCCTGGCATCAACTGTATTGAGCAATTTGGTAGAATATCTCACCCAGGTGTAGGGAAGAATATGGAAGTTTGCTGTTGGAAGTGACTTAATTTTCTTCCCAAACCGAGGCTGCAGCAGCCTTTGGTTGTGTCAGTCCTATTGTTGCCATGTTGGCAGTAATCACGGATCCAATGGTAGAGTCTCTGCTCGCCTCTGATTCCTCCAGTGTTTTTCCTCATGATGAAACTAATCAGAGTAAATGGCTGATCTGTGAGGCAGTTCAGAAACTAGAAAGATGTCTCAAGAAATTTTGGGGTGCATGTATGTGGGATAAGGGGACAGTCAGGCCTTGCTCTGGTGAGACAGTGAAGTGCCCCACACTCCCTGGAGCCTGTATCCCAGCCTGGCAGAGCTGCCAGTCACTGACACAGCAGAGGCAGTGCTCCATTCTCCCCTAACCCAGCTCCTGAGAGGCCAAATGACCACAAGTCCCACCTGGGGGAAGGGCCAGTGAAGGCCAAGGGGTATATAGGGTCCAACACAAGGGCATCACCTTGTCTAGACCCTACCTGTTCTTGGAGTTTCTGTCTGAAAATAGCTGGAACCCAGGAGCTGGTAGGTGTATGTGTGCTTTTCTGGGTCTTTCCTGTCTTTTTCTCCTCATTCCCTCTTGTTGGAATATTTTGAGTAACTTACCATTGAATGGATTTAAAGTTTGCTAAGGTGACTGGTCCAAGTTAATGCTGTGAGAAGTGTAGTAAACTTTTATCCAAAGTTGCCTGAATTTCTGAAGTTTGTCTGTAAATGTTTTGTGTTGTTTTGACCTCATGAGGATATCTGGTTGGGATTTCTTCTCTATATCCAGCTCAGAATAAGGAGAAGGTAGTTTTCAGTCAAAACCCATGTTTTCTGGCAAAAAGGTCATGGAATCCCGGGTATAGAAACTTGATCAGACACAGACATGTTGTCTGGCAGAAAACTCAGGTATATATTGGAGCTTTTGTCAAAAGAAGGGAAAGAACTGCCTGGTAGGGGTTCCACTTCGGAGTCCTAAATGGCTGCCCAGAAAGGTAAAGAAGCACGTGTTGGAAGGGCCCGAGAAAGAGCTGATGAAGTTGCAAATTGCCTCGGAGGCTGAAACAATAGCTCGCCTCAGGGTGGAGTGAGAATTAACAGCCCAAAAGCAACTGGCCCGAAACCTGAGAAACCTGTTAAGCAACTTTGTGCGGGGAACCAAAGAGCTTTAGAGTTGCAAATTAACACCATTGAGGAAGCTGTGGAGGATGAACCAGGGAATCCAGCCTAGGGGAGGAGTTGTGCCTCCCTGAAGGTGTTTTCAACCCTCTCAGCTCTTTGGAGGAATTGGATGCAACAAAGCCAAACCCCTCCCCAAACCTTAAACTCCGCCCATCGGTAAAAAATGAGGAGGTGGGACTCCCTGAGCTCGATGTCACTGATGTCACCTCCCTTCACACTTTGGAGGAGGGGTTTGACTCAGCAAAGCCACCCCCCACTGCCCCCCACCCTCAGCCCTGCTATCCAGAGGCAGAGGTGATGGTGATGATATCACACTCTGTAGCAGAATTGGTTAATTTGCAAGGGAAAATTAGCAGTCGTCCTAAAGAAAATAAAACTGAGAATGTTTTAAAATTTTCATTGATGGTGAGTAAAACGAAGTTTTCTGAGGAGGGAGCAGCCTATTGTGTGGAAAAGTTTAGACCTGTTTATACTAGAATTTATAGTTGTTGGGAGGCGGAAAACCTCATGCCTTTCCCTACTCCAACATGTAGTAAAATTACTGAAAGAGTATGGGAGGCAATGGGCTTCCAACCAGTGCATGGGAAACAGCCAGTGCCCTGTTGGCCTTCTCCAATGTTATTGTTATTTGTTGCAAAATTTAAGGATCAAGCCTAAGACAAAAAACTCTCAGTGCCAGCTCTAAAAAGTGGGAGAGGGTGGTGAATTCAAATACCCTCAAAGTTCCCTGTATTTGCAATGAAGCTTTGCAAGCTCCTCCTACCGTGCCTCCTCCTGGCAGCAGTGGGTATTGAGCCTTGCCATCTGCTAGAGACCAGAGGTGGGACTGCAGAATCTGTAACCTCTTGGGGGAAAAATACATTTGTGATTGTGCAAGTTTGTTGTTTTGGTAGTAACTCTGCATGTTCAAGCATATCCTGACCAGGCAGGAGACTCGGTGTATGTCTGGAAGTGGAATAAAGAGCTGCTTAAGCAGAAGTGGAAAGGACTCTCTGCAGCTGGAGACATCTCAATTACATGAATAAAGTCAGCTCTGGACAAAGAGGAGCACAGAGGGACTGTAGTGGATAATATAGTAAACAGAAAATCCATTGGAGAGAAAGCTGCAGTGAAATCTGAAATCTAAAATAAAATACATTAAATGGTTTATCATCTTGTGTTTTCAGAACAGTGTCCCCAGTATACACAGTTGTTTGCTCCTGGTTTAGTTGACCATCCTAGCAGATCTTTGTACCTAACGATTGTAGTAGCAAGTATGGTTTCAAGGTAGTGAGCAAGAAATAAAAGAGAGTGGTATCCTTTTCCCTAAGGACCACTCTAACATCACACACATAGAACAAATATATGTTATTGGTTGGCTTTTGGACTGGAGTCCAAATTTTCAAAACTGGATGTAAGAGAATATGTAGATCCAATGAAAACTGTTTTGTCTAAAGTGAAAAGGCCTCAAAAGTATGGCTGACTACTCTAATTCAAGTTGGCCTACATGGCTAAGAATGCTCATCAGTGTTGTTAAGGTATTAGTGATGGTTGCATTTTTTATATGTTCTAAGGTTATTTTCAGAGACTGTTAATTATTCAATGAAACTATCTATAGCAGAGAATCCAAAAGATTGTCAAATAGATGCTTCCTTTTTTTGAAGTAGGTCTGAGTGGGACTGAGTTTTCTCCTTCTAGAAGTGTTCCAAGGGAGGATGAAGTGGTGATAGGACAGGGGAGTTGCTGTCCTTTGCTGCATCAAGCGTTTACATGTTTTTGTCTTGAAGGGTTTTAAGATACTTATGTTCATATATGTTCATATACGTTTGTTGCTGCAATATTTTGAGATATTCATATTTTCCCTCAGGTTGCCAGAGTGAGTGGAAAGATTCCTCCCTCCAGTTTAGTTTTGGGAGCTCACACATAGGATTTCATATGATGGAAACAAGTTTGTGTACCTCCTCCTGTCTTCTCAGTACAGAGTATAGAATTACTGTATTAAAGGAAGTGTGTGTAATAATGATGAGCAATGGTGAGGCATGATTGTACAGAAGCAGGGAATGTTGAACTGTTGGTGGCTCTGGAATGAAGGAGAAGAGGGAGCTGACAGTGGAACTGAAGTGGAGCTTGGAAGTTCCAGCTGTAGATGAAGAAGGCATAAGTGATTAAGAGAAAAAAAATGGGGTTTGAGAACTGCTGATGAGTCTGGTAAAGTTGGAAAGTATCTGGTCCAAACTCAGGGCCTTGACAAAAATTATGTGCTGAGGAGGTTGGAATGACTGAATGTTATTATGGATTGGACCCCACCTCTGAGGCAATTCAGACAATTAGTAGAATTCTAGTGAATGTTGTTTCCCATGGTGCCCACTGGCCTCTTCCTCTTTCCTTGGGTGCAGGTTCTGGTAATCCCCCTTAAACCTGCTTGGTGGGAGGGATAACAGTGTGTATTTGTTCAGGTGGTGCTGATACCTGGACCCAGTGCTGATAATGGACTCCGAAAGGCAAAACAGCCTAACTATTGATCCTTTTGAGAGTTTGACAAGGAGTGCAATGTATTGCACTATCAGGAAGTCATAGAGAATTCTAAATTGAACTTACCAAGCTATTTTGGAACCCAGCTTACAGGTCCAGCAAGTTCCAAAAATAATAGCATAAAATTATATAAAACCTCACAGAAAAGGAGTGCTATCTCAAGGAACACACAGGAAATCACAGGCCAAACTGCTGGACTCTTCAGGCACTGCAGCTGAAAGAATGGTTCATGAACCCTTCCCCTGGATCCTGATTTGCATCTCACCTCACCTGCAGTGAGGAGGGAGTGGAGAGCACTGCATAGGAGGATACTAACAAGACTTATGTTTTGGTTATTGGAATAGCAATTGCCCATTATATGAGTTCTAGTGTACTTTCCTCTTTCCTTTCTGCTCTGTCTGCTAGATCAGACCACAAGAGGAAAAGTACCATTACTGTGGTCCTGTCTTGAGGCATGGGGTGGTTATCAGAGATTGGAAAGATGTCTCAAGAAATTTTGGGGTGCATGTATGGGGGAAGGGACAGGTGAGGCCTTGCTCTGGTGAGACAGTGAAGTGCCCCACACTCCCTGGAGCCTGTATCCCAGCCTGGCAGAGCTGCCAGTCACTGACACAGCAGAGGCAGTGCTCCATTCTCCCCTAACCCAGCTCCTGAGAGGCCAAATGACCACAAGTCCCACCTGGGGGAAGGGCCAGTGAGGGCCAAGGGGTATATAGGGTCCAACACAAGGGCATCACCTTGTCTAGACCCTACCTGTTCTTGGAGTTTCTGTCTGAAAATAGCTGGAACCCAGGAGCTGGTAGCTGTATGTGTGCTTTTCTAGATCTTTTCTGTCTTTTTCTCCTCATTCCCTCTTGTTGGAATATTTTGAGTAACTTACCATTGAATGGATTTAAAGTTTGCTAAGGTGATTGGTCCAAGTTAATGCTGTGAGAAGTGTTTTTTGTTGATTGGATATTGTAGTAAACCTTTATCCAAAGTTGCCTGAATTTCTGAAGTTTGCCTGTAAGTGTTTTGTGTTGTTTTGACCTCATGAGAATATCTGGTTGGGATTTCCCCCATATGTCCAACTCGGAGTGCATGAACCACTGGAAAGCCCTTTCAAATGTCCCGTTGAGCGAGTAGATAGAGACCTTACAGGGAGTCATTTTGTCTCTGGTTTTTGGTACTGCTCAATGAAGCACAAGAAAACTGATCTCCTAGAGAGGTGGGGAACATCAGAAAAGAGATGTGGGTTTAATCCCTGGAATCAGCAGCATGTGCCTTTTAATGAATGTCTGCACTAGCTAGGAGGTCAGAATGGCTATGGATTAATATGTTCAGTGTTACTTGTACAGTTCAGTGTTGAGTCATGCAACAGAGCGTTCAGTTAATTGAAAGCTTATGGTTTTCTGTAGATAGTTTGATTGATTATCTTTGGGAGTGCACTGGCATTCATTTTTGTGGAAGAATCATTTCTGCTCCCTGAATTCTACCAAACAAAAGGATTAAAAAACCCACATGTGCGACATATGCGATGCATTCTCACGTGAATGAGAAATTCTGGTCTGAGAATAATACACTTCTTGTTAGATCATGTAATTAATTTCTTCTTTATCTGTATCGTTAACAGACCATGAATGAGTTTGAATACCTTAAGCTACTGGGAAAAGGCACTTTTGGAAAGGTCATTTTAGTTAAAGAAAAAGCAACTGGACGGTATTACGCTATGAAAATTCTGAAGAAGGAAGTTATTGTAGCAAAGGTGAGTAGATGGGAAACTTTGGGATGTGGTTTACCCTTGATACAGTCTTTGTCAAAGTCATAGGAAGGATGCTCAGAGTAGTTGTAAGTAATTGCTCTGTTAGTGTTTGAAATGGACCCTGATCTGGGGAATCGCTTTGCTGATTTCCTTCTGCTTGCATTTCAGGATGAAGTAGCGCACACGCTGACAGAAAACCGAGTTTTACAGAACTCTCGGCACCCGTTCCTAACAGTAAGCATTTCTGCCTCTGCACAGTGTAACTTGATATCCCCACCACCAAGGCTTTCCTTATTTTTTGTTTCTTAATGCATCTGAGGTCTGTGTTTACAGAGTGGCTGAGTACTTTTGTAGCCTTCCATTTTAGGGGTGCATAAATGAAAATACTTTTCAAGTTTTCTGATTCTTGCAGGGCAAGTCCTCAGCACCTCTTGAAGACAGTGTTTCAGGCTGTGGTTTGACATTAGGGCTCACCCGTTTAATTGCTATCTCAAGAGGAGTATCTGCTTTCCTTGCCCTTCAAATATTTGGTCTCCCCTTTGTAGCAGAGGTTAGGGTGACTCTGCTTTTGTGACAAACAAATTCAGGAAGATATACTGGGGAGAAAAACCTTTGATTTTGTCTTTGTTTTTTTTGAGCTCCCAGATACAGTTCACCAGTGGAATCAGAGCACTGGTAATGCCAGCCAAAGGATAGTGGTAGGAGCATGTGGAATGGGAAGAAGAGCAGGACTGTGCTTGATCTGCTGCCTTCCTTTTGAATTGTAAAGTCAATCCATACTCTCATTTTAGACCTCCATTGCCAGCAGTCTCTCTGGGCTGAGTTCAGATATCCAAGTTCCATCTCAAGATTTTGTTTGTAATATTTACTACAAGTTGTCTCTGAATTTTTTACAACTGTTTAAAGCCTCTAAGAGACTGTGTAGGATCCTGGTTGTTTCATTTGGCCAGGTACAAGGGTTTAGCTGGAACTCAGACATTTTAAGCATGACCTCTGGAAGTAAATATTGCTTGTATTGAGTAAACTCAGTAATGTTGACATGTCTAAAACCTGGTCCTTCATTTTTCCAGAAGAAATATGACTGTTTTAAAGTGCCACCCTTTGTAATGAAGACAACAATATCATATTCAGTATTTTCTTTTTAATGCTTTTATAAACCCAAGTATCCAGAACAAAGGCTGTCTTGAGAGATTAGCTTCAAGACTGGTCTAGCTTGGGTGATAGGAAAAGGTTGTTGCCCAGAGAGTAGTTGGACCCTGGAATAGGCTCCCCAGCAAAGTGGTCACAGCACCAGCTTGACAGAGTTCAAGAAAAATTTGGACAACACTCTGAGGTCCTTTGTGGGATTCTTGGGGTGGTCCTGTGCAGGGCCAGGAGTTGGGCAGGATGATCCTTTTGGGCCCCTTCCAGCTCAGCGCATTCTGTGATGAAAAATCTTAATACTATGGCAAACAAATTGATGTTACTCTTGCCACAGGAATCCATGTGACAGGACTATACACAGGCACCTTGTGACTCTCCATCACAGCCTGCACCTGGTCTGTTTTTGTGAATTGCTCACAAATTGGTATTGCCAGTGTTGGCCAATCCCCAGGCAGGCTGTCAGCGGGGAGCAGTTGCAGGCAGCAGGGCAGAGGCCAGGGGGCTGGTGTGTGAAAATATGTGTGTTTCCTATAAGAGGTCTTGTAGCCAATGTGGTGAAACCCTGTGCTCCAGGGTTTGGTTGTGGCCTCCTTTCTGTCAGTTGAACCTGTGGCCAGAGGAGGAAACATTAGTCACTGTTGGTACACTTTGAATCCCTGTTAATGGGGCAGAACTTTGTTTTGCAGCATTTTAGGTGATGATAGCTTCTGCAAGGAATTTGTTTAATGTTTTATTAAATTCATTTAGTGGAATAAGTTGGCAGTTTCCTCAGCTGCAACAGGAAAATAAAAGTATTATATAAGATTTAAGGACAAAACGTTCACTAAAATAGAAAATTACATGTCTGCTTCTGAAAATCTATTAAAAATGCTTTTCTACATGTCACTATGATCTGTCTTCTGAGTTTTGGTTTAAATCTGTTTCAGGCTTTAAAGTATTCCTTTCAGACACACGATCGCTTGTGTTTTGTTATGGAGTATGCTAATGGAGGGGAGGTAAGGGAAATACAATAATGTTTAATACTTTAGGATTTTCCTGTTCTACTGCTAATTTTGCTTGACATTATTTAGCTAAGGCCCATTTTTGCAATTCTAATTAATCCAAGTTGTCCCAATTAAACAGAGCTGTTCACAGGTTTAACTAATATGAAGAAGTAAGACTCTTAATGTTTTCAACTCCATTTTTAGAACATAGAGGTTTTGGGCATAGGTTCATATTTTACATGACAGCAGTATATTGTAATCTGACATTTAGAAGTTCAGGAAGGCAAGGTTGCTTTCTAGTTGCTCTAGCTGTCAGACAAGTTTTAACACTTAATATTGTGAGTATACTTGGAGGGAGAACTAGAAACTGCTGACTATTATTACAGTCAGGAAGGAAAAGTTGGAATATTAACATTTCTCTTAAATCATGCATTAAGCTTTAGTTTTAATATGTAATTGTAGTTCAGTCAAAAATAGTTTTATAATTTTCTGAACCTGTAAGACTGTAGTACATGAACTGGTTATCAGTGTGTGTCTGTGAATATGAGACATAATTATCTAATAATTTAATTTATGATGCTTTTTAACACATTTGGGAACTCAGCTGGGTGAGGGTGGGAAGGGGTTTTCTCTTAGTTAATAGCATCTTCCAAGCAGGATGGCTTGTGAACTGCAAGGCATAATTCAGAAGCATTTAAAGTTAACAAATTACTGTTCTTGTAGTTGTTTTTCCATCTGTCAAGAGAGCGTGTCTTCTCTGAAGACCGCGCTCGGTTTTATGGGGCTGAGATTGTTTCAGCGCTGGATTACCTGCATTCAGAGAAGAATGTGGTTTATAGAGATTTGAAGGTACGTAGAAAAATCATTTTCAGGCTTTTGGGGTTTGGCTTTTTGTTTGTTGTTAAAAAAAGCAAATGATCCTGAACTATTAAGAAATCCTTTCCTGACTGAACTTTATCCAAACTGTTGTTGCAGCTGTTGGGCTGGACTTTACAGGATGTCTAAACCCTTTCATAGTCCAAGAAGCTGCATAAGGCATTTATTGTGACTCTGGCAGCAGTTCAGAGACCATGAAGGGTTACTGGGCTACAGGGGTTTCATTTTCACTTGCCTGCTTATGTTCTCAGAGAAACTTTGCTGGTGCTTCTGCACAGTGGAACATAATCCTGGTCTTAGCAGGGAGATGGAAGTTCACACTGCATGGATGTTGTGCTTCCTTGCAGTGTGCTCACATCATCTTCATAGTAGCTGCTTGCAGTTAGAAAACTGCCTATGCTTCAAGTTACTCATTTGTTTGGGGAGCACAGAAAGGGAGCAGAAACCCCAGCCAAAAAAGGTATCTCAGGGCAAACAAACTTGAGAAATTCTTGAGGAAAATGCAACAATAGCATTTTCTTTCTTCCTGTGAAGAGTTTTCAGAGCAGGATGAAGGGATCCTGGTAGTTTATTTAGGGGCAGTCTAAAATAAAGCATACTCTGTAATGTTCTCAGACTATGTCAGAGTAATTTTGGGATCTCTGCTGGAATTTTGTCACCATATCACTGTGATTCCCCTGTAATGCACTTTATTGATACACTGAGGAAACTGTCCTAATACCTGGGTGACTTCCTCAAAAATTAGAGGCTCAGGGTGGGATGAATACCATGTGCTGAGCTGAGTAAATGTATATAGTGATTCTCATTAAAAGGATCTTTTGGGAAGTGATTCCTTAACCTTGCATATGATTTCTGTTTTATTTATTTTATGCTGTTACTTACTGATACAGATTTTTTAATAAAATCAGAATAAAAGCAGGGATGAAGTTGTGTGAGGGGGAATACTTAATATACTTTCTAAAGAACTGGTGTTCTATTGATGTTGATACTGTAGAAGCATAAATACAATTAATGTTCATGTTCTGCATTCTCTCTGTATATATGGTTGGTTACCCCAAGACTACAAATTAGTTACCTAATGTTCCCTAAAGAACTGAGAAAAATGTTACAAATGTATATTTACATTTTACATGCTCTGGCTATGACCCCAGTAAGGATGAGGTTCAAAACTGATCTGCAAAATTTGTGTCTTTGATTATCCTGCTCAGGATTAGTCTGTGTTACAGGTAATCATGTCTTTTAATTTGGCTTTTCTTCACAGTTGGAAAATCTTATGCTGGATAAAGATGGACACATAAAAATAACAGACTTTGGACTATGTAAAGAAGGCATCAAGGATGGAGCAACAATGAAGACTTTCTGTGGCACTCCAGAGTATCTTGCACCAGAGGTATGTTTATGTTGGCTGTTGTGTTAAATTGCCTTCTTTCACGCCTTCCATGGTAGCAGTAGGAGTACAGAATAATTCCTGTGCCATGATGTGCTCATGCACTAACTGCTGTTATATAATTACACATCCTGAGACTCCTTTATTCATCATGATCGGGAACACATCTTTAGCATAATGATACATGATAATTTTTTGGCGGGGTATTTTCTTCCACTTGACAGAATATGTACATTTTACTGGAACAGTGCTTGTTTCTTGTATCAAATACATAATTTTAAAAAAGCCCTTTTAATCACTTCAAATATTTCATGATAGATTATCTTTTTGCAGTTTGCTATGTGTTTTCCTATTTGAAAGGTTATCAGTAGGACTTCACTTGAGAAGTAGAAGTATTGTCCAATTTTTTTACTGTTTGAGGGCAGTAAAAGGTGACATGCTTTCAGAAACAGGACAGACCAAGCTGTTTCTGCATTATTTAGCATGGCATGCATTAAAAGTGCTGACTGTTTTATGACTATTAAAGCACAGGATATTTCTCAGTGTTGATTTGAGCACTCCAGTTTTAGAGGAAATAAATCCAGGCAGGGGGATCTCAGTTCCCAAATGGTTTTGGGTAATTCTTTTTGTGCAAATTTTTTTTGTTCCTTTTCAAGTGCAAAATGCAAATGCATGTTTGCAGGTTTGTTCCTGGAAGCACTCTGAGTTGTGCACAGAGGTGGTGTTGGGGCTGAGTTGGAGTGGATGAGAAGTGAGGGCAGATGGTAGGGCATGCGTGTACACTTGGTGCTCTGGGCACGCTCTGAGGTGTGTGGAAGCAAACTCCTGGACTTGGAGGAAGCCCGAGCCGAGGTGGGATGCCTTGCACAAGGGCTGCTTCCTGCAGTGACTGGGGCTTTGCTTCCCGTGGCATTTGTATTTCCATCCTGCTCAGAGCACACGCAGAAGCGAGCCTTGGGCTGCCGGCAGGTTATGGATTGTTGGCACAGCTTTCCTCTGAGTTGGGAGACTTGAGCATTGCAAACCTGCCTTGAATTGAACTGTGTCAAAAGTAACAAAGATGGGAAACCAGCGTGGAGGAGGAATATTTCTGCTGTGAGCTGATGTCTCTGCTGATCAGTGCTTTTGTGCTCTCTGCTTTCATAGTGGTGGCAGCATGCTCTTGGGTTTTGTTTGGTTTTTGTTGTGTTTTTTTTTTTTTAAACTCCCAGCTGCTTTCAAGGGCCCCAGTCCTTTGTAATAATGAAGAACATGGGCACCTGTCGAAGTAGCTTGCAGCAAAGAGGCGGAGCCAGTCTCATGATGACTGCCAGCTTTTCCATGGATCACCAGAAGTCTTCACTGAATCTAAATTGGGGTCCATGCACCACAATTTGAAATTTACTGATGCAGAGAGTAATTAGCAGCATGACAGAGTCTTTATTATTCATAAACATGCCTTTTATTTTAGCTTCCCTCTTAAAATCGATTGCTGAACTTCAGTTTCTCATCAAGGATTTTATGAGGACGCTAAAAATATTTATTGTTTTGGTTTTTCCTAACTTGGAATGTGGGGATTCCCTGTGCAGGCAGTTGGGCTGTTCTTTCTGTTCTGTTACTTGCTATTATTTTTTCTTTTTTAATATTTATGATGAGTTGTCTCATCCAAAAGCCCTGAAGGACAAATCCTTTTGATTAACTCAGTTCTCTCTCTTACTTGCAAGTCCCATCTGTGAGCTGGAGTGTTAAATTCTGGGGAGGCTTTTGTCATCTGGCTGATAGCATGCAAAAATCTGGAAATTGTGTGCAAATGATCTTCTGTACATTTAAGGTCATACATCCTTCAAAGCAGGGGTGTCAGTGCTCCTGTCTGCCTTTGTAACTTGAGTCCATCACAGCAGTGTGTCTGTACAGTTGTTGCATCGTTGTTTTTGGGTTCGTACTGGAATCTCATGCATGGATGACAGTGACTGAACCATGTCAACTTTGATGTGTCAGATGCATCAATGGCTGTGATGTGTACAGCTGTTCTGCCTTCTCTTTTGAATTCCATCTCACAACAGTCTAGAGCTGCTCGTTAAGAAATTATGATCCCTTAATTTAGGTGAAATAACCTTGTTACTTTACTGCTCCCCAGCTATCCAGTGTCTTGCAATAAATCATGGATGAGTGCAATATTTTTTTCGTTACGGTGCAGTTTTGATACTCACACCATTGCTCTCTTCTACACAGTCACTAATATGATGATATGCTCATTGTGCTAAAGAACTTTGAAGAAATAAGCATTTTATATTCTGTTTAAAATTAATGGAGGTGAAGGAAATCATTGTAGTTAGTAATCTAATTTATAATACAGAGCATTAATACACTTTTTAAAGTAACATGTGAAGTGTTTACTGCATTTCAGAAGCACCTGTAGCATTAACTACGTGCACAGCAAAGACCTCTGTAGTTTTCTTTTTCTTTCAGTCTTTCCTATTGCATCTCTTGCAGCAGTTTAAAAAACAAACATACAAATCGGAGGCCGTGTGAGTGTTTTATTTTAGGCAAGCCGAGCGTAGGGGAGTGTGAACAGGAAGCGCTGGTTGAGCGGGGTGACTCAGAGCAGGAAGGCCGAGGGCTGCCGTGTGAAGTGTTTTATTTTTAGGTCCAAGCCGAGCGTCAGGAAGGAAGGGGAGTGTGAACAGGAAGCGCTGGTTGAGCGGGGTGACTCAGAGCGGGAACTGCATTGTCACACAAACTCCGAGAGCCGAGGGGAGCCGAGGGCTGCCGTGCCTCGGGAAGGACGGGGCCGGCTCCTGGAATCCAGAACTGCATTGTCACACAGTGTCCATGAGCCGAGGGCTGCCGTGCCTCGGGAAGGACGGACGGGGCCGGCTCCTGGAATCCAGAATTGCATTGTCACACAGTGTCCATGAGCCGAGGGCTGCCGTGCCTCGGGAAGGACGGACGGGGCCGGCTCCTGGAATCCAGAATTGCATTGTCACACAGTGTCCATGAGCTGAGGGCTGCCGTGCCTCGGGAAGGACGGGGCCGGCTCCTGGAATCCCAGCCGGCGGCAGCTGTGCCGGCCGCGTCCATGGAGGGGGCAGCTGCAGAGCCAGCTGTCGTTTGGTGTGAATCATACGGCCGGGGATGCTGGAAATAGACCGACGTGGGGTAATCCAATACCTGGCAGCCTTTTGATTTTTACTGCAGGCCCTCTCCCTCGTTCAGATAATTAAGGGGAATAATTAGTGAATAAAGAGAGGCAGAGTGCAAGCAGTTGTTACGTGAAGTGCCTCGATGGTTCTTTTTTATGTGCAAAACCTTTATATCAAGATTTATAAGATGTAAAGATCTTGATTTTGTTGAACTTGCACTGACTTGGGCTCTTTTACCTTTTTAATTTTGAATGTTTAGTATTCTGAATTGCAGGAATGTAAAGCTCACACAGACAGTGTCCAGTGAGAAAACAGGATGGTGGTGCAGTTGTGGTTCATGCTCTTGGCAAGAGTAAGCAGCTCAGTGCAGGTCTCTGCAAAGAGCAAAGATGATAACTAAAACCTGAGGACAGGGTTTGGAACATGAGATTGTGGTGTCAGCTACGGACAACTGCATAGGAGACACAAAGTCTGGAGAAGTCCTGGTAACATCCACTGCACAGGCCACAAAACACTCCCCACTCCCTTCAGCAATCCTCTGTGCACAAGATCAGAAATGCACTGTGGTAGGGCTTCTCTGGAGCAAGCAGGAGAGGTGGAGAGCACTGCTGGGGTCCTGAGTGCCTGCACCAGCCGCTGCTTTGCTAGGCAGAAGTACCCAGGGGAAGGGAAGAATGAACTGTGCTGGGCTCCTTTTGCTGTGAGACCTGGCAGAAATCCACCCCACTGACTGTTCCTGTGTTTGCAGCCCTCTGAGCAGAGGCAGGAGTGCCTTTGGAGTGGGGCAGAGGGTTGGAGGGGAAACATTTCCAGACAATTTGGCTGCCATTTTACAGCCTGAGAGCCGGTCAAATGTTAAAAGTGTTGTTCTGGCTCTTAATATTTAATATAGATTAGTCATTGAGTATTTCAATGGGTGGTCTTTTAGGATGTGCAGAGCCACCCCTTTGGGGTGCAGGTTGATAAGGACATGACGGATATGTTTGGCTTTTTGCTTGTGAAGGAACAGGTTCATGGCCTTTTCTCCATGTACTGGCTCCTTGGTGTGTTGGGGTTTTTCTAAAAACTTGGATCCTGTTTGGAACAGTTTGTGATGGATAAGTGAGAGTTTAACAGCTAGCTCTGTAATGTGAGAACAGTTCTTGGCCTTTGGACTTTAAAAGGTTGTGCTTATCATGACTATAACGTGAGGGAGGATGGGAGAAGGAAGACAAGGAAGCTGCTGTAACACTCCTGCTGCCTCCTTTTCCCCACTCTGCTCACTCAGGGTGGTGAGCATGGATGCCAGTTCTTTTCACATGGCTCTTCTGCAAGTGCTCTGCTGATAGATATGGCTGTGTTATCAAAGATGGACTTGCTGGGGTGAATTTTGCTTCTTGAGTTCTGTGTTCATGCCTGGTTGGGAGTGTCTTCTAAAGCCTTTTTCCTTACAATCTGCAGGTTCTGGAGGATAATGACTACGGCCGTGCAGTGGACTGGTGGGGATTAGGAGTTGTGATGTATGAAATGATGTGTGGAAGGCTCCCTTTCTACAATCAGGACCATGAAAAGCTCTTTGAACTTATCCTTATGGAGGAGATCAGATTTCCACGCACATTGTCACCTGAAGCAAAATCCCTCTTGTCAGGCTTGCTGAAGAAAGACCCTAAGCAAAGGTGAGGCTGTTGCTTAATAGTTGCACTTTTTTAAGGTATTTGAGACAAAATTGTAATTTAATTTTTAATCCATTCAAACTGATTATCCAACAATATGTAGAAAATGGATCTGCTAATTTATTTTTAACTTTTTAAATGAGCCGACAGTGTAAATAGTGACACGAAGCAGCTTGGTGATAAACTTCAGAGTATGGTGGCTGCCATTAAAGTAAAAGTATAGCCTGGGAAAAAGCAAGTTAACCCTATCTTTGGATCTAATGAATCCAGTGGCTGCTGTGATGCTCTACCCCAAATGCTTTTGCCTTCTGTTGCAGATGAGACTGCTGTCCCTTTCCTGAATTTTTGTCCAGATCTGTGCCAGTGTTTTAGCATCCTGCTTTGGACAGTAGGTGGTGGTGTTTGTACCATGTTGGTAGTGGAGTTTATACCATGCTCAATTGACTTTTTCTGTTTCCTCTTGTTTTTGTTTTTCTTTTATGGCTGTATTTTTAAAAAAATAACCCTTGATTTAAAAACAGAAAAAAAAAGCCCCACAAAAAAAAAGCCCCTAATGGCTAACAAACAAAAAATGGAACAAGATCCAAAAAGGATGTTGACCTTCACATAGATAAACATCAGTTTAAAAACCTGCCATCTTGTCAACCCAGACATTTTTAAAACAAATAATATTGTGACTCTGCCCCTGATCTCCTGTCCTGAACCTTCCACTGTTAATGGGCCCCAAATAGGAAACCTTTCATGTGAGGTGCAAGCAGAGAATTCCGGTTTACTTTGTGGTGTTTGTTTAGTCTCTGTGCTTGTGTGTGCACATAGCAGGAAAATGGGATTGCCACTACCTGGATACTTGTAGCAAGGATTTCTGTCATCCCTGTAGGCTATTTCCTTCACCATTTTTGATGGAAGATCCTGTTGGGAGGTCTCATAATGCAAATGCACAGTTTTTAATGTTGGAGGATTCATGTTGGTGGTGCTGTGGGGAACATGGCCAGCCCTGTACAAGGGGGCAACAGCTGCAGCCCCTCCTGAACCCAGTGCCTGTGAGGGGACCTCCAGGAGAAGGTTGTGTAATTGATGAGCAGCCCCCAGGCTCTGCTCTGTGAGCCTGGCTGCAGCCCCTGCCAACAGCATTCCTGTCCAGTAAAGCACTGGGTTAAATGCAATTGTGACCCTTTCATAGCTTATTCAGGTGGGGCCTTTCAATCACTGGGAACACAGGCAGCATCTGCTGCAGTTTGTTCTTAAAGGAGCATCTCTGATGAACCAAAATGCAATTTGTTTACAAACAAAGAATACCCACTCGTTTCTAATTACAAGATTTTCCCAATGCCAATAATTACTCCACAATATGCTCACTTTATACAAATAGCCACTTCTTCACATGGATCTTCTGCAGGCTTGGAAGCAGCGCTGCTCTGATCTGGTGGACAGATGATTTTCATGCTGCTGATAGAAATAACTGTTGACTAGACAAGCCTGCACACATGCCTTATTGTAATTATGCCTAATTACACTGGAGCTTCCCAAGCTTTTTTGGATCATGGACTGTTCTTAAATACTGGTTTCTCCCAGTCAGTCTGTTCCCATAACTTTTTAACTGAAGCTGTGGTTCAGCAAATCCCCTTCACTGTGACATTTCAGGCAGCATGGAGAACTGATCTGGAAGCACTGGAGGTGGAAGTCCTGCATCCTGCCCTTGTAGTGTTATGCTATTTTTTCTGGGTGGTCTGGGTGCTGGGGAGGGCACCTGGCATACTTGGTAGTTGACTCACAGTGTGCTCATGGAGCCATATGGACAAAAAACAGCCAGAGAACTACTGAAATACATTCACTGAAAAATTATATAATGTTGTGATAATCTGTGCTTTGGGGAGCCACTGTGTAATTCAGCAGAAATGCCCTCTGGTGCCCAGTGGTGGACAGAAATTGGTGTCATTGTAATGTTTGTGGCAGAAAGTGTCAGAATTGGCAGCATAATTTTGAATGAACTTCAGAGTGAGATGTAGGAGGCAGCCAAAATCATGAGAAAAAGGAAACTGGGAGATGTTGTCACTTCCCCTAAAATCATCAAAAAACCAACCACCCCAACAATAAAGGTTGATATAATGAAGCTTAGTGCCAAGGATACTTCAGGTTAAATATCAGGGAGCTAGCTAATTGTGATCTGTATCAGTGAATTAAATCTTAAAAATGACCTGTTGCAGCTGAGCTGGATATACTGAAGCAGTGTTAGCACACTCTGTTCAGTAATACCAGTTCAGTCTCAAAACTCCCAGGCATATGGAGAAAATGTGAGGAAAAATAAATTGCATTCTGCTTTTAATCATGGCTGTTTTCTAAATTTGGTCATATGAAATCCATTTTGTAAGAGAAAAGGAATTTTGAAGTTTCTTTTGGGATTGATAGAAGTTTATTAATCTTGTAATGTGAGCCCTAATTTTCCTAAGAAGGAAAAAATCTATTCTGTGAATATTTCCTGTTAATGTGACCTGAAATTCCCCTTTGCTGCTTTGTGACATGGATCAAATGAAAGAAGGTAATCAGAGCATATTTTCATACATGAAACAACAAACTTTTTACCTTTTATTGTTCTTCCTGTGGCTGTGGGACTGCAGCCTGGGAAAGTGGGCATGGATCAGAGCACCTTGTGTAAACAGGCTAAGTTTAGATGGGTGGGTAGGTTTACAATCAGTGTCTTGAAAGCTCTGAATCTTGGCAGGTTTTTAACTTGAGAGAACTTCAGGATGGTTTAATGTGAAGTGCTTTACAAGTTCCTTGTCATAGGCCAGGGTTGTTCAGCCTCTCTCAGATGGGGTTTGTCACAGGCTGCTTCACCTGCCTCTGTGGTGCTGTTGGACCTTGCCATTCAGCAAGAATGAGAAGAAGATGATGCAGCATTTCAAAAACACCTGGTCAAAAATCTGATGCCTTCAAAGAGTTGCAGTTGTGGCTTTGGAGAGCTGATGCTGCTCCCTGGGACCTGGTGGTCAGTTCTTGTAGTCACAGGGAGATCTGTTACTTCATTCTTCCCTAGCCATGATGGTTCTTTCCATATCCACATGAAAGTTTGGTCACAGATGTTCAGGAATGTCAGAGTCAATCAAGCCCTTAACTCCTTGGTTTTTTCCCTAGTGAAAGGAGGAGATTTGCAGTTAAACTGTGTGTCTGTGTCCTCTCTGCTGCTCTACCAAAGAGAGGACACAGACACACAGCTTAACTACAAAGCTTTAGGTGGCTCTTGAGCACCCTTTCTCTCAGGCACAGGGAGGTCTGCAGCCCTCACAGCCACTGCTGGCATTGGAAAAGTTAGAGGTGACACTTGTGGGGACTTCAGGGGCCTGGAGGTGGTCCCAGCTAGCTGTGGCCAGCAGAAGGAGGTAACCTGGAAGAGCTGGTCCTATTGGACAGCACACTTGGGTGCCTTGTGGATATGAAGAGTTTTTGAGCCGCACATGGCAGGTGACTTGTGTTTGCTCTGAAGCATGTGTGCCTTGAGTAGGAAAGGGCTTCTGTCTCCAGACAGCTTCAGGGTCCTGTGTGTCAGCTGAAGTGCAATGCAAAATGCTCATGTCTTCATGTTTCACCAGGTGCTTTGAGACAGGCTGAGATTTAGCTGTTGTGTATGATAATTTTAGTCTAAATCAGTTCTGTCCACAGTGATTTAGACAAACTCAAATGGTTCTCCCACAGAGATCTAAATTGAAGCTGAGAAAAACATAAAAGGCAAGTTTACAGGATATTTTCTCCCAGCTTTCCAGAAATTACTATTTTAGAGACTTCCCAAGCTTCACCAACCTCAAACATGACTCCTCTTGATTACTGATGTGAAATGGGAGCTTTTCAGTGTTTTT
Source organism: Emberiza elegans (assembly GCA_024865655.1). Taxonomy (NCBI): domain Eukaryota; kingdom Metazoa; phylum Chordata; class Aves; order Passeriformes; family Fringillidae; genus Emberiza; species Emberiza elegans. The sequence goes on from JALJVW010000139.1 coordinate 34,969,849, forward strand.
TGGATCTACCATGTTTGTGTCACATGCATGTGGTTAATGAAGAAGTGGGGAAGGAAAGCTCAGCGAAGAGCTGGGAGTTAGCTGCATTAGGCTTTCCAAAAGTTTTAATCTCTGAGCAGGAGAGCACCCAAAGACTCTGTGTACAGGGCTTTGAGAAGAATGTGGCCTTTTCCTTCTGAATATGGAGTCTTCCAATCATACTGTTCTCAAAGCCAAAGACAGCTTCTCTGTGCTGATAGTGCCAGTCCCTGGAAACTGGTGGGGATAGAGCTCCTAAATCCTTCCTGTGGCTGTTAGAAGCCTCTGAAGGTAAGGGCCATAGTAAAATAAGCTACTGATGTCCATCTTGACTGTATCAGAGAAGGAGAAATAGGAGTCTGTGTGCTTGGAGCTGGTGAACACCAACAGCCTTTGCTGGGCTGTTGTTCTTGAGCCTGATTGGGATGTTTGTGCCAATGTAGAATCAGGTTTGGGGCAGGGCTGACTCACAAAATCATGTGAAGACAGGGCTGGAAAACAGAAGTGTGCAGGTTTCTTTTTAAAGAGCTGGGAAGATTCTTTTTAAAGAATGGACCTGGGAGCTGAGCACTGTTTATTTCTACAAGTAAGTGGGCAAGTAGAGATACATTATTTTGCATGTGATCCACTAATTGCAATCTTCCTGTGTGTTTACAGACTATATTTATATATATGTTAAAAATACAGTACAGTAAATTTTAAAATTTATTTTTATATGATATATCTGTGGAATGATGGAATGATTGCCCTCAGTTTATGGAGCACAGACATTTGTCATTAAATGGTTAAAGGGACTTAAAAGCAATATGTAGTTTCATAAAAATTTAAAATGTTAAAATAATTTCATTTTAATATTGATGTTGCACTTTATTAATAATTTTCACTTCTGGATTTATCTAAAATAAGAAAGTCTCTCAAGTGTAGATAGAAGTTGAATGAATAGCCAGAATTGTTTGGCGGTCAGGTTTTGAGGGATGTTTTTTCTTGTTTTTCTTTAAATTGCTTTTTGGTCTCTATACTTCCTGTTCTATTTCTTTATATACTGTGAATTTCTATAGCTTTTGCTTTTCAAGTCCTATATATACTATTTTGGGTTCTGTCTGAGGACTTAAATGTGCAGAATTTAACTTTATTATCCAGGAATCTCTTCAGAGCTCTTATTTCTGCTGCATTTTACTTTATTTATTGCATGTCCCTATGAAAGACAAACCTGCTGCTCTTTACATTCTCACTGGGGCTTAACCATGATTTTTGTGTTAGTTGCCAATTCAATTCTGTTGCCCTTGAGATGGACCTTTTGTAATAATTCTGGAAAACAAAATTGTATTTTGGGATAAATCCATATACAAAATACGAGGTTTCTGTTGTTTCACCATTCACTTTGACTGGATTTGTGTCATTTTTAAAAGGTAAGTAAAACATCTGGAGTCTTTCTTGGCATTTCCCTGAATATGTGTTTGCCCTTCATGGAACACAGGCTCGCATTAGATAACATATTCTGCAAAGCATTTGTACATGGCTGCAGCCAGCCAGCCTTCCTGCCTGCTTCTGCAGAACACATTCAGGTGCTTCTTAGCTCAGAGTCACTGCTGAGCTCCTGTGCAGTCTGTGACATCTGTGGATAAAGAGGATTAACTCCACCCTCTTCATCAGCCATCATCATTGTGCTGTGGAAGCAACAAGGAGTCTGGCAGAGACTTGGCAAAGCCACTCCACCTGGAGGGAACCAGCCGAGAAATGATTACTCACAGAGTTTGTTTCTGTTCCCAGGCTGCCCTGGAGTTTGTCTCTGTTCCAGGCTGCTCTGCAGCTGTACAAAGTGCTGCCAGGCAGATGAGAGAGCTCTCATCCAGCTTGGTTTGGCCCCTGGGTGGACTTGGGTTGGTCTTGGAGCTCACCTGGGGAGGAGAGAGTCACCCAGGTACTGGGAGGCTGGGGAGCTGTTCCACTGCACATTTTCTAAAGGATGGTAAGGAGCAAACCCCATAGGTCACTGTGGCACTGTAATGGAAGAGGGCAAGGAAGCATGCACAGCCCCTGGACTGGCAGGCACCTGTGCTGCTGGGTGTCCCTGGTACAGCTGTGGCCTCTGCCAGTTTGCCTTCTCTGAGATGGTGCTCGGGCATGGCCGAGGGCTTGAATGCATCAGGATCCATTCCCAGTGAGCACTGAGAACAAAGTGCCACAGTATTAACTTTTCCATGCTGAACTGTCATCCAGTGCTGTCCCAACAGCATTGTGCTTTCATGCTGCATTCCAGAGCATGCAATGTCAGGCAGTAAAAATGCCACTTCAATGGGTTTTAGTACAGCCTTCATATTTTCTCTGATATTTTGAACCAAACCCCTCCCCTCTATCCCCAGATAATCATGACCTGGGGCATGGGGTTACCACAGGTGGCCCTGAGGACATTCAGGGCCAGATGTTGTGCACAATGGATGAGGCCTGGCCAGGTGTTGGCTCCAGGCCCAGAGAACAGCCCTTGTCCCTGACGTCTGTAACAGTATAACTCTAGCCTGGCTCTTGAAGAGTCATTGCTTCAAGCTCTTGAAATGGGGTCAGTATCTCAGCTTGCCAGTGGCACCAGGCATGGGAGAGCAGGCAGATCCTAGAGATCAGCCTGGGTGAACATGGGAACACCTGAGCATTGTTTTAACCTTGTTACCTGAGTCTCCTGCTGATGACCCAGTATCTCTTTTGTTTTCTCGATGCCTCCTTTGCTTGCAGATGTGGTTCAGTCTTTTAGAGAACATTTTAACCTCCACAGCAAAATTTAAGCATCAGTTAGCTCAACACTGCAGCAAAACTGATTGCATCTATAAGCTGTGTGGACAGTTTTATTTTGGAATAAAAGTGCTTTATCTTGATATACCTCAAGTCAATAAAACACTCTTTGTGCTTTCCTGAAGCCAAGGAAGAGGAAAGATTTGCATATGCTGTGATATTATCACTGCAGTTGTCAACTGTTTTCTTTAATGGAAATTTAAATCAGGTTGCATAAATCAGTTTGCCTTAAAAAGCCTTGTCTCTCTTTCACTTCAAATTCAGTTTTACTGCTGGCATCACTGTGCTCTAGAGGACTGTAAAGGGTAGTTGCATGTTAATGTAGAGAGTAGGATCTGTGGCTCACACCTTTTAGTTTACAGGATCTGCTGTGGTCCCCAGGACAGCATCATTCCTGAAGGGCAGGTGTTTTGAACTGTGGTTATTGTTTTTTCTTCATCTAAGAGAGACATTTTTTCTAATTCTGCTTGTTAGCCCGTGTTTAAATCTTCTAGTGGAACTGTGTTGAAGCCTAAAATAGGCCTTGCACAAAAAACCAAACACACAGCAAATGCTAGAACTGCTCCCAAATGCATTATATAAACTCCAAATTTCTTCAGTACACTGCAATAAAAATTGTATTAGAAAAAATAACTGTACTCAAACATTTAATTACTTATTTTGCCTCCTACAGGTTAGGTGGCGGTCCTGATGATGCCAAGGAGATTATGCAGCACAAATTCTTTGCTGGCATTGTTTGGCAAGATGTATACGAGAAAAAGGTATTTATACAACTGTTCTCCCAAGGTGAATTGTAGCTGTGGATGTATCAAATGTTTCAAGTTTTGTTGCTCTCTAAAGGTACACAGAAACCTCCACAGAAAAGGTTTGTAGTTGTTTTTAGCAACAGCTTAAAATACTGTGATCAGATTACTTCTGGATTTTTACTTTGCAATGATAGGAGTATCTTTTAATGAGATACTTGGGTTTATGGCTCAATAAATAGGATGTAATCAAAATAGCTTCCAAATTTAGGGAGTATATAAGCTTTTAAAGTGGCTTTTCCTATGAACTCTTGCTGCCATTTCTTGCTGTTGACTGAAGCATCCCTTGCAAGCCCAGAGTTGCTGTTGGTTCCTGAGCATCTGAAGCCAAACTTCCTAGAGGGAGTAGTAGAAGATGGTCTCTTCCTTCCCATTGCATTTTTCCTGTCTTTTCAATCTAATGTTGTCAGCATTTAAGACAAGTCCAGATGAGTGTAGGCTATTACATCAATCCAAGCCTAATACTGTTTTTTTTGTGTGTGGCAAAGGACTGATATTAAGTGTCTGCCCTTCGTGGTATTTCTCATGGTTTTCTTTGAGACCCATTGGGTTTGTTGTCTTTTCAGTGGGAGCCACTGAAGTCAAAGAGCCCAGCCCTTCCTGTAAAATGTGTTTCATCAGTTGTCTGTGCCTCACTGCCCCTTCCTTCTCAGATAACTCTTTCACACCTCCAAGATGCCCTGCTTTGTGCTCTAAGGGTGGTGTGCTGTTGTCCTCTCACGTTCAATTCTCAGCAGCCACATTCTCATAACACTCATGAAATGCAGCCAAAGCATGCATCTGCTGATTCAAGGCTCCCATCTACTGGTGCCACATGATCTCACTCAATCCCAGCCTTTCCTGATTTCTCCCAGCAGTCCCTCGTGGTATCAGATCTCATTTCATCCCTAAATACAGTTTGGTTTTCCCTGCAGTTGGTGGGAGCAGGTAAGAAACTTGGCAGAAACTGAGTTCCCATATTGTAGTGGGAGCATTGTCCAGTGCCTGTATACTGCTACAGAGAGGGCTCTGTTTCCTTCTTTTCTTTCATTTCCTCACAGGTCTGAGAGGCTAAAAGAACTGAAAAATCATAAAATAAGTTTTTGTGCCTTGAAAGTATGGATAAGACATTAAGACCTCAGTCCTTTCAGAGCATCCCTTGAGGGAGAGCTGCATGCAGTCATGAGGGCAGGAGAGGGTTCTGTGGAGTTCATTCAGTATAACATGAAAAGAAGATCTGAATTCTTATTTTAAACAGGAAGTTGTGCCCATTTTCACCCAGCTGACAAACTGAATGCTTGAGGGTTTGCTGGTTTTTTGCAGTTCAAGGTAAAAAGCTGACAGCAGGGCTCAAATACTTTGGGTAAAGTTATTTTTCATTTGGTAGTAGTCTCAGTTCCCTGAACAGAAGAGAAATCACACAAACTGGAGGCAATGTTTTATTTATCCATAGGACTGAGAAAGCCTTAATAAATTGTTCCATAGTGGTAATGATTGAGATTATTCTGAAAACTATCAGGAAATTAGAAATACTTGCATCTTTTAGAGAAAACTGTGTGCTAATTGAGACTATTCCTGACCCTGGCCTATCCATGGAGTCCAGATCCTGGCTTTGCTCAGGTCCCATTAGTGTTTGCACCTGAGGTAGGCACTGTGCTAATGGAGAGCCTGTGAGTAGTTGCTGCCTACATTCTGGTGGTCCAAAGAGGGCCTTGCAGCATTTACCTGAAGTGCAGTCCCATGGATTAAAGCTGCATTTTGTCAGCCTGAGAGCTGTTTGTGTGCTAAGCCTGGTTCCCCACCATCTCCAGTAACGCTGGGTATGTGTATGAATATGGGCTTGGGTAATCCAGAGCATTTGCTTTGTAATTAAGCTTTTTGCAAACATAGCTTTGCTTTAAATTACAAGGAGCTTTGAATAACTGGGGTTGTCCCCCAGATTTAAAATGTTTATTAGGCTCACTTGGAAGAGTGTTGTCTGTCTCTGGTGCAGAGAAAGGTGCAGTTTAATTTTCAGTGTTTTGCCCACCCACAAGCAAAACATACTCAAAGGTATTTTAATCACATGGGGATTTTTTTCAGGTCCCTTTTCTCTCTTAAACCAGCATGAGCCTGTGGGTACCAATGCTGGTCTGCAGCCGTGGGAGGCTACAGGTGGCACCTCCCTGCCAGTTGAACTGCAGAGCTATTGCAGTGACAGCTTCCCAGTAAAGTGACATATTTGCTTGTTAAAGCCAGTGTTGGAGCTTTCTGCAGCTTCCCCTCTGTTTCCAGCTTAGCACTCGGAATTTGACAGCGAGGGGGAAAAGATGTCTTGTGGGTGCATCATAATCTGTCTCAAATTGCTTTTAACAGATACTAAAATAAAAAGGAAAATGATCCAGGCAGTGCTAGCCCATTCCACATGTGTGCTGGCTTGGGATTGCTGCTCTGAGTGGCTCCAATATGCTCAGTTCAGGTGGCTGCTGCAGTGCCCAAGCCCTAAATCACTCCGAGCTGTGCACAGCAAGCAGAGCAACTGGGGGCACTGTGAGTGCCAAAACCACCATTAGCAAAAGGACAGATAGAGCTACACACACACACATGCACAGCCTGTCAAACCCAGGGTTGCTTTGGGAAGTAGGCAGAAGCTGCTGCAAGGAGAGAGGGGGAATAGAGTTACATGAGGAAAATTCTTCCTGCTCCACAGGGCTTTTATGTAATATGTTGGTGTGATTTGATTGAGAAGTGTTATTAACATTATAATGTAAAGCATTCTCTCTTCAGTAGCTTCAGGGGACTGCAAGGCTCAGAGTAACTCCTGACTTTGGGATATCCTGTTTCCTCTTCCTTTTTTTAATTCAGGACATAGAGACCACTTCTAAGGATCTAATATTTTTTTTTGTAAGGGTAATGCACCCAGCTCCTTTAAGCCATTCTTGGGCACAGAGAATTGTGAGTAGTTGGGAAAAAAAGATGATGAATATATACTATAATTGTGCTCTCTTATAATAAACAGAGCTTTTCTGTTCTGATTTTAAACAGTAAATGTTTCTTTGTATGTGGGAGCGCTGCCATATGTATACATTACAATTCATACTGTCTTTACATTGAAAATGAATGCATTTGATTGGATTGCTGTTTTTAAGACAGGATACTGTTAGGTGTGCTCAAAACAGATCAGAAAGACCATCCTGGTGATAGGGAGCTTGAAAGTTGACAAACAAATGATTCTTCATGTACAAGCAGGAGGCAAAGTTGAGGTGGGGAAGAGGTGTTTTGTGTATTTCAAAATTTGCTGATGTTTTCCAGGTAGTGATTTCTGTCAGTGTTGTTCTTGTTTGTACCAATGCAGGAGTGCATGTGTGGGGTCACTGCATAATTCCAGTTGGAGCAATTTACCATCCACCTTGCTAAACCTCTCCCTGCAGTTTTGGATTGGAAGCTTGATGCTTCCTCAGTCACGCTCCTGAATTGCTGCCCGGTGTGGCTGTGTGCTATTAAAAGATGGCCACACGTAACCCCGGCGGTGGGCGAGCAGGATCCCAGCCCTGTCCCTGTGCTTGGGAGGGCTCAGAGCCCTGTGCACGTCCTGGTTCTGCCCCCCATGCAGGGGAAGGTGGGCAAGGTCTGAATCCTTCTCCAGTGCCCTCCAGAACTGTCCACGTTCCAAGTGTGTGCATCTGTATGCAGCCAGCTCCCCATCCCGCTTCCCCGGCGCACTCCTCCTCCAGCCCCAGCCAGGCAGCTCCGCTCCATCTGGAGCTGCTCTTGCCAGAGCTTGCCTAGGTACACATGGATGATTTCCAGCCTGTCTGCCTGAGTTTCAGGAATAAACCCCAACAAGTGCAGCTCCTGGTGTAGCAAGAGGAGGATGTTCACTGCTGACTGGGCTCAGGTTTTTGTAAGCACTTCAGGTTTTTGAAGTTCAGAGTTGACACCAAACTGCTTTTGGGGACTGTGGTATTTTTGGGGTCCCCCATGGCAGGAAGGAATGATGAATCTGACTCCATGTTCTTAGAAGGCTAATTTATTATTTTATGATATTATATTTTATTAAAGAATACTATACTAAACTATACTAAAGAATAGAGAAAGGATACTTACAGAAGGCTTAATAAGATCCCAATGAAAAACCCGTGACTTTCTCCAGAGTCCTGACACAGCTGGACCGTGATTGAGTCATTGAATCAAAGCAATTCGCATGTTGGATAAACAATCTCCAACCACATTCCAAAGCCGCAAAACACAAGAGAAACAAATGAGATAATATTGTTTTCTTTTTTCTCTGAGGCTTCTCAGCTTCCCAGGAGAAGAAATCCTGGTGCAGGGATTTTTCCAGAAAATATGTCAGTGATAGGGGACCAGGAATATTAAAGCTTAGTGTTGCTGCTGCCTTGGCCTAGGTTCTGCTGGGTTGGTCAGACCTCCAGTGTGAGCTGCACAGGCACAGTAGCACTGTAGCTGAAACTTCTTGGTGAATGTTACAACCCTTGTGGTGTTACACAGGGTTAGCTGATAAGTTTCATATCACTAAGCATCTTTCTTACTCCTTAAGCATTTTCATCCTCCTTAAGCATAAATCTGACTAGATGAGGTTTGACAATTTCCATATAATTATGTGGGGAATTAGTATGTGTTGTTATTTTTAAACACTGGTCAGCATGTTATTACGTGAAGAAATTTTAGGATTCTAAGTTTTCTTTGTGCAGTTAAATCCTAGGGAAAAAATGCCTTAAATGCCCCATAAAGAGTAAGTGCATACCTAAGTAAGTATTTTTTACTATATATGCTTGCTTCTCTGTGAACTGGTGTTTTTTAGACATTTTAGGAAGATAGAAAAAGGCACTGTAGCTTATAACTGTCAAATTCTACTTGTTTGAAACAGCACTGCAAGAACCTGTAAATGGACACTTTTTTTTTTCTTTCCTTAGCTTGTACCTCCATTCAAGCCACAGGTTACATCTGAAACAGATACAAGATACTTTGATGAAGAATTTACAGCACAGATGATAACAATCACTCCTCCTGACCAAGGTAAAGTTTTTCCAAATGTTTCCCACTGTGTTCTCTACACCACCAGAAATAATTTGCTCTGATGGGTCTCTTCAGCCCATATGAAAAAGTATTAGTTTAAATTTGAGGGTTTTCCATATGTATTTGGCCAAGAAGTTGGTAAAATAAAAAACCTGTTTAATAAGAGTGAAATTATTTGTACTGTGGTCTTTTCCAAATCTGCACGCTCCCACTGGAAATCAGTGATAAAAATGTTTAGCTCATGTTCATATCCACATGCACTGTGTATATGCAAGCAGTCAGTTGAGCATGGGCTAATGTCCCATCAAAATATTGTATTTTTGTGATAACTGAGCATGTTTGATGCTCTCAAACAGCAATTGCCAGAAATTCAGAACAGTGAGTGTGGATTTAAGCAATGCAGCTCCTAGCAATTTTAAATGGACATCTGAACATCTATTTTCTGAAATAACTTTACCATGCATTATCTTATTGTTGATTTGCTGAAAATAAAACTAAAGGTAGCAAATGTTACCTAATGTTTTTTATTCCTCTTTCAGATGACAGCATGGATTGTGTAGATAATGAGAGAAGACCTCATTTTCCTCAGTTCTCCTACTCAGCCAGTGGAACCGCTTAATGTTTTGCCATTCAGAAACAAAACAGACTGCATTTTGGGGACCTTACTTCAATGGACACTAGAGAACTTTCTATATTATCAAGTTACAAACTGTGTTTGTATTACAACTTAGATGAATTTGTAGGAAGCCTCACAGATTCTGTATTTAAAACAATTCTTTGATGCGTTTTTGAGAAGGAGAACAAATCCATTCTTTAAGTATTATGTCAAGGCTTTTATGCTGAATCACCATAGGTTTTTAAGAATATACACCAAAACTGTTTACTTTAGAAATAATTAAGGTATTCAACATATCAGCAACTCTGACCAGAAAATCCCCTTATTTTATTTATTTCATACAGTTCATTATCTAAATACAGAATCTGCACTCTGATCAATTAGATTTATATAGGAAGATATAAGACTTTAGTAGCTAGTGCAATAATATAAGCAACAAAGTGAACAAACTCTGGAGGGTTAAGGTTCAAACTCATTTTGGACAGCAGTGAAGTGTCATCCAACTCCAGAAAACCAACTATAGGAACAGCATTAATGGCCTCAGTGAGGTAAATCAAAAAGCAAAAGTTATTTTTGTTATAACATCTGCTACAAGACATTACATATCAAACTGAATCCGGTGGGATTGCCACGCCGTACAGATGAGTATTTCATTCTAGGCAGTGCATTTAATTATTCCGTTTGCATAGAATCTAGGAATACTTCATAGGATTGGCTTCTCAGAACCTAGAAAACGCTTGATTTACCAATCTAATATGAAAGGCAACAACACAAAATCGCCCATTTTCACCACTGTACAGAAATACCACACAGGTCTAAGTGAGAAATCATCCTCATGAGCGAGTCAGCCAGACACGAGTACATTTGGCACTGAAGTAATGACTTGTTGCCGCTTTTTTTTTTACGAAAAGATATATGAATATATATAAACACTTAATGAATTTTTGCATCATGCCAGATCATTTCTTCTTTCTTGAGTGTGCATTAAAGGTATCAACCAACAGTTCATGGTGCCTTCTCACTCTTGAAGATTCAGTTTAACAGTGTTTCCCATGTATAAAAAAAACTAGGTTGAAACTTCATATGTGTTTGAATAATGATGGTGTTCAAAAAGTGAACTCTTTTTTTTTTTTTCATTTTTAATCTTAGTGGGAAATTCCCCACACCCTATTTTTGTTGTATCATGTTTCTTTGTAATTTTCATAAAAGCAGTCTTACTCTGTCTCTGCTGCAAATAAAGTTATTCCATTGTAGGTTGCGTTCTTTAAATTGCGCTTCTTTTTGTTTTTTCATTCTCTTGACTGTATAAAAATGATGACATGTATTCCAGTTAAGTAGCATTTAATATTTTTATTTGAAAGAAATTATATTATGAAAACCCTCTCTTTCCCTCTCCATCAGACACTGCTGTGCTTGCACAGAGAGCCCATCATCTTGACTTTTTTTAACAACATTCAGCTCTAGTATTTTTACTCATGATATGAAAGTTTCCCTCCAAATACTTAAATAAAATTGCTTTAACAAGTTAGGTTCTTATTTCTTGTGGTAGGAGCCTTCTGAATTTATAGAGATGTAACAACTGCTCCAGTTTCTCAAGTGTGATGTGCGTATCACTGAGGGATTCAGGTTGTTCTGTTCCTCCTCAGTTGTTTCATCTCTGTGCTGATCATTATGCAAAGATAATTTTGGAAAACGCTTGTTCAGAGAAAAGCAACCTGTGCCAGGAATAAATTGTCTTGAGGGTGAATGAGGACTGGCCTTGTTTTGCTGCCCTCCTGGTGCCAGCAAAAGGCCCTGATCTGCAAAGGTATTTCTGTTCCACCACCCGGGCCAGTCTGTGCTGCACAATCTCTAACACTCTCCAGGCATTAATGTTAATCACAGCTGGGAGGTGGTTACAGGAGGCTGGAATGTCCTTTTTCAAACAAGAATACAAACAACAAGATATGAACATCCAAGAACAACTGCAGTGTGCTTCAGAATAAGCAACAGGAAATGCAACTGTGGTAAGCCATTAAACTTCCAGCACGTTTTTTGGTTCAAAGAATAAGCTGTAATTCCCAGTGCAATTTACTGTGTGTTTATGCAAGGAGGGAAGGGGAAGAAGAGATCTGTGTCTCTAGAGACTGGTGCTGGACAGCCCGTCCCGTTCAGCAGGTCTGATCTAACTGCTCTCCTTTCTTTGCTTCCAAGCCTTCATCTACATCTCCAGCCAGCCCAGGGACCAAGTCCAAGGAAACTCTTCTGCAAGTCTACAAGTCTTGACAAGTTCTGAACTAACACAGCTTTGTGCATCCAAATATAGGCAACACTACTGAGCAAAGGTTACCATTATCTGCCCCAGGAAAATCTGCTCTGTCAAATGCAGGAGCAGGCATGGATCAGGTTGTTTTGTTGAGGCTGATTATGTCTCACTATTTTTCTGCCAGTTGTTGCTAATGGATTGTTTTAATACCCTTATAAAAAAAAAAAAAAAAGGCAGCTGCCAGAAATCTCTGAATCTTAATATTGTTAGCAACTGAGAGCTGTGAGGGCCACACCTGAATGCTGGCCACATTCCCTCATTTTGCCAGTGATTGTTCTAAATACCTTCCTTGTTGTCTATAATTGAATGGTTATGGCTGTTAGAGCTGTATATCTGCAAACATAAAATGTGTTCTTCACATTTTTAACCCAGAAAATCCTACTGCAAAAACCTGTCACCAGTATCATTCATCTCAGATTCTTTTTGTACCATATATGCAGAGACTGCTTAAATCTTACATGTTTCTTTAGCTCTTTGATTTGAAACCTCAAAAGTTTTCTAACAATCTCTACAGCCAGAACCTCCCTATTTTTCCTTCTGCAATTGAAAAATGTCATCTTACTCTGGTGTTGCACATTGCAGCAAAGCTGGTGCATCCCAGGTTCTGAACATCAGTAGTGGATCTATGTTACAGCCCAGGAATGTCGTTGTAAATTTGAACTTGGAGGAAAAATACAAGGAAAAAGCCCCTTGGCAAGAGCACATGAGTAAGTTCTCTGTGTGCCTGTGACTGCAGTCTGGAACTGAGGTCAGCTGGGCAGTGGCTGAAACAGATACACTCCTCTGAGTGCTGCTTGGGGTTGAGACATGGGCTGGAGCCAGGTAATTCTGCAAATTCCATTTTATACTCCCTGGTGTAACTAAAGCATCCAGTACAATCCCATTTAGGATATGACAGGCTGTTCTCCCTTTAAAGTGGATGAAGATAAAACTGGTTCATAGCATTCCAAACTTTGCACAAACTGTGACCTCTACCCCCCCCCCCAGTACAATAAGCAGCTTTTTCTTCCTTTTTCTTTCTGCACCTTCACTCCTCCAGCAGGTGACCTCCACCTGCTCTCCAGCTCTCATACTTGCCTTGAGTTCTAGCTGGTTTTTTTAATTTGTTCACAGTTTTCCACCTGAGAAACAAATAGTGATAGTTTTTGGAGGTTTGGGGGCAAAACCTTGCCTGGATTGTTTGAATTGGACGGTCCTTGTTTTAACTAGTGGGAAATTTTGTCTGCTGCTTTGGATTGAGCCCATGTGTTGAAGTGCTCAGTACACCACACTGTGTTTTCATACTCCTGAGTGTTTGTGGGGCCTTCTCAATCTTTGTCAGAGAAAATACCCCTTGCTTCTTAGAGAGCACATGCCAAAACAGATTTTTATCTCCAGTAGCTGGCTGTAGGATGGTGGTCTCAGATCAGAGGTCACAACCTTCAGTGGGAGTGCAAAATCCAAGGAGACAGAGGTGCAGAAGAGGAGCCCACACACAGAAAGTGCCTGTGCAAGTTGTACAGATCTGCCTGAGAAGTTTGGGAAATGATGATTTAACGGGTCCAGTTTATTCACTGTATGTAGAAGAGCTTCAGAGGTAAAAACAAAATTGAAGAAACAGGCGAATGTAAAGGATCTTGTTTCTTCAGCGTTGCAAATGAGTGTTTGTCTTCCACTTTGAGCTCAATTTTTGTAATAACAGGGAGGTTAATTGCCACGAGGAGTAACACACAAGGAACACACAGTGCCTGTAGTGAGCAGGGTTATTGTCCCCCTGCAGCTGAGAGTGCAGCCGTGTGCCCGCTCTCTGCTGCAGCATATGCTGCATTCTAATCAGCTGATGGCTGCTTGCTCTCTGCCCAAAATCATTTTCAACAAATGCAGTTTATTACAGTAGTTCCTGCTTGACACTTTAAAAAATTTCTGTAACTGATGGTCGCCACCCTGGTTTTGTGAGCGTGGTGGGTTCTTAAGGACCAAATCAAGGTATTCATGTGTAAAAACTCCACTTCCCTCTGTGGTTTTTCAGCCTGCACATAGCTCAGTTCTGTTTCTCGTTTGTTGAAGTGCTGCTTCACATGGGGTTTTTTTGCTTGTAACTGGGGTTTTTTTTGCCTCCTCCCAAAGATGGGCTTTGTGTTAAATGTAACCCTGTTTTCCACACTTTCTTAATGTGTTTTGTCAGGTTACTGTAACTGCTTGTAATGTTGCATTTCATCGGGGCTTTAAGTTTATTTCAAGAAGATAAATGGCAACACAGCATTTGCTGTATTTTCTGGATTATGAAGGTCTCTCAAATTCTCTACATATTAATACATTCACCCTGCAGAAGATATAATTATTTTTATGCTGGAGTCAAGTTTTCACAGAGGGCACACAAACTCTTCCCCAAACACTGTGATCTTTAGTTATTGGTAAACTCCCTGTATCCATTCCTTTGTGCTGCTGTGTGCTTACAGTACTGATGCTGTTACCAAGGAAGTTGTGTAGTACTGAAAAAATCTATATCAGAACAAAAAATAGAGATTGTGATCTTCAGCAGAGTGCCTAAGAGTTCATTGAAATTGTATTAAAATGAAGATGAAATCCATTCTTAAACATGCTGGACTCGATGGTCCTTGTGGGTCCCTTCCAACTTGACTTATTCTGTGATTCTGTACCCCTGCTCTGCATTAGGACTTGCTGCACTTTAGAGGCTCCTTACTCTGAAATTGGCTTTTTATTTTAATTTATTGGGACACAGATCTGACTGCAGAGAACAATTCCAGCACCTTCTCCCACACGCAAGGCTAGAGTTCATACAGCATGTGAGTGACATTTTTTTCCTAAATAGCCAATGATCTTTTCTCACATACTTGATAAATTGCTCCAGTGACTTTTAAAGGCTTTATAGATGTGCAGAATGATCAGAACATTAGCCCTTCAATGAACTTCCAGAACAAAAAAGGGAGTGATGATATTAAGATGGTTGCAGCACACAGTAAATTTTCCATATGATATGTTTAACTGTTGTGATTGTTCCTTATTCTGATGAGATTGGGAGAAACAAAACTAAACAGGAAGACAGGAATACCTGGTGCCCATCCAGTAATGAGTGTAGAATGAAACTGAGTAAAAAGCAGAGAGAACAAAGTCTCCTGGAGCAACTGCAGATTGGAAAGTTGCAGAGGAAAGGAAGTGGAAGAAAGCGGAACAAAATGTACTTATTTACCCAGGTGAGGTCATAAATTTAATGTGTAACTAAGATAAAGGGATTAAACTTAGTATCTCCCTTTACTTGATTGTAAAACTTAGAATCAGGTTACCTCTCCAAAGTTTTACTTTCTGTGGTGAATTGCTCAATGGGAAGGAAGTGGGGATCAAAGGTGGCTGCTTGGTATTTAAAATTATTTTTTAAAAAATTCCCGTAAGCAGCAAAGGGAGTTGTAATGAGGGCGATGCTTCCTGGACTGCCCAGTGATTTTTCAGGTAACTTTGAGAAACCTCTCATAGCTGTGCCTTGCTTGAGGTAGGAGAGGCATCCCAGCAGTGCAGGAAAGCACCGAGTTTGGCTGGAGGTCAGTGTGTGAGTGGCACGGAGCTGTCTGGGGTTCCCCTGTGCAGAACAGTTGTGTCAGCTTTCTTTTCAGATCACTGACAGTAACTTGGCTTTTATTAGCAATCTCTCTATAATCTCTCCTCACAAGAAGGGAGAAGTCAACAAGGACACCTCAGACAGGGAGAAAACCCTGGATATAAATCCATTTATTTTCCCAGTGGGTTCAGCTGCAGTTTCTCTGAGCAGCACTGGATCCGGGCACGCAGGCTGGTGGAGCCCCAAGCACCCGAGGGCTGCTGCACAGGAAGGCTGGAGCAGCACAAAGAAGCTTCCAACTCCCCATCTGGAAAAAGCCCCCACAGGAGCACAGGCAATGGCAATGCCATCTGTCTCCTGCTGAGCAGATCTCCCCTCCTGGGAGCAGGAAAAAGCTGGCACATGGAGGTGGGCTTTCAGTTCCCTGCTGCACGGAGGTTGGGTGCAGATTGCTGGGTGGTACCTGTAGAGACCAGCCTGCACTACCGAGTTTTCCTTTTTTCCTTTTTTTTTTTTTTTTTTTTTAAGAATTCCAGTTCTCTTTATTTGCCTTTTGCCTTATGACATCATTCTCCCATCTATTCCCAGCAGACAAGGAACAATGGATTCCTTCTTCCTCTTCTCCCTCACTTTCATTCTTTTTTTGTGCCTTACCCTGTCTCTCATCTTCTGCAGTCCCTTCTAGAAGGGTGTGTGTTATCAATTGACAAAATATCTCTTTAAATAATTATTTTCCTCATGCTGGATGCTCCTTGGGTCACTGTGGAGACTTCCTCTGACCCCAATCCATAGGAACACTTACACTGTACAGACCATGTCCTCAAGGTTCATCTTGACTCTTGACTGGTGTATTTTGGCATGAAATACTGGCGTAAAGAAAGAAAAGAGCAAGTCTCCCATTGAGTTTTAAAGTGATTTCCTATTCCTATTGATATTTTTAATATCAATTCTGCTACAGATAAGAGGAGGAGATAAGTGCCCAGTGACTTGTGTCACACACTGTTGCTCCTTCAGTAGAGTTAGAAGGGAATTGATTGCTTTAAAAAAATATTTGGTTACCCCTTACTGTCTGGCATCCATTTTTGTTACACAACATACCTAAATTTGTGTGAATTTCCAACTGATAAATATAAAAACCTGGGGAAAACAAAACAGAAAATTTGTCTGCCCTTTATCTCACTTTGCTTTGCTTTGTGGTATGAACTATCAAGTTTAACCTATCTAGAGTTCTCTAAAAATGTAGAGTTAAGTACCTGATAAGACACTAACTGAAAATTGCTGATGGAAAATATTTACATCTTCTCTTTAAAACTCTTAGAAACACTTAAGAACTCATTAAAATGTGGGAAACTAAACCCAAGCTACTTCAGCATCCTCAAGTTCACTGCTTCAGTCTGCAGCCTGTATATCCTGAGACCAATTTACCCACTTTTCTAGGTGTGAAAGGCTTGCAGGCCAACTCAACAATATTGATAAATCTCTTAGAACTCGAGACTTAATCCTGTCTTTTCCCATTCTGCTGCAGAACCAGGGAAAGCTTCCCCTCTCTGGCAGCCAGCCCACAGTATCCCCTGGGTACCCACTGATCTCATTTTCTAAGAGGAACTGAGGGGGAATTCCTGCCAGGCAGCTCTGTGGAAGTTGCCCAAGAAGTTTTAACACCCTATTCCTGGATGATATTGTCCCATCCTATAGTTACCCTGCTTGGCTCCAGCTAGTCTGCAGATGCAGGTTCAAAATAAAATCAACCTCCATCCTGCTCCCTCCCCCCTTATTTGGGCAGCTAAGTGAAATCCAAACATATGGACTCCATAAATCCTTTGTAAATGGCCTCGTGTGAAACACTCAGCCAAAGCAATGGTTAGAATTAAACAAATAATGACACCACTGGAGCAGAACACAAATTACACACGGGGCAGATCCTCAGCTGTGCAGCCCAGTTTGCCCAGTGACACCAGGCTCACTGACACTGGTTCCTTGGTGTTGGTGCTGCCTGCTATGAAACCAGCCTGGAACCCACACAGTCCTCCTGCAAAGCTGCCAGGGGTGCCCTTGCAGGGCCAGCCCCTGAATGAAAGGAAGTTCTGCAGTGTTTGTGGAGGAGCAGGATGTGAACCCTGGGACAGGCTGCCCACAGAGTGGCAGAGTCACCCATCATCCTGGGGGTGTTTAAAAGCTGTGTGGATGTGGCACCTGGGGACAGGGTTTAGTGCTGGGCTCGGCAGTGCTGGGTGAATTGGATGGATTTGATGTTTTTTAAAACCCAAATGACTCTGGTTTTGTGACAGCAAATTTTCAATAAACACAGATCATAATCAAGAATGCATCCACAGCTAGGCAAACCAGAGTAAAACAACTGAAATAAAATACTGCTGGAGAGAAGTTTAAATATAGACTGACTCGAAAGCACGTGAAGAGCTGTTCTACTGCTGGGGCAAACTGTCTCTCAGTAATATGAAATGCCACAGGGAATGTGTCAGAATAGTTTGCTACAACAAATAAACACACACACACCCCAGCCCACTGAATTTTTTCAGTAATTATAAACTCTTACATGCAATCTAGGTAATCCCAGAACTTTCTGAACAGTAATGAAACTGTGGAGCATGTTGCATTAAAACATGTATCAAAATAATCATCTTAAATTTATTTTACACCTTCCAAGGAGCTCAGTTCATCACACTTTTGCTTGTGTGGCATCTGACCAGATTTTCAAAACCCATTCTTACAGGGTACTGCAGGGTACTATAACTTAAGTGATTCATGCATGCAGCTGTTGGAACTGCTTGTTGGGTTGTGAAAAAGCTTGTGGTGCCAAGTGCTGATCTAGGAGAACTCAGATCTCCATCAGCCGCCTTGGCTCCGAGCTGTTACTGAACAACAGATGGTAGCAGGAGTTAAGCAAACTAAGAAAATATTCTGAGTTAAAGGCCTCACAAGAACTGAAATTCTTGAGAAAATACAGAGAACAAGTGTTAAGGTTGGAACTAGTTTTCATGTCCAAGTGATGTATGCCACTAAACTTTAAAGGGTGCTCTCATTTCTGGCAGCACTCGTTAGGGTGGAAGTTTTCATCTAACTTGGGCAGAGCAACCCTGTATAAAATAAATATCCCAGCCATTTCAGGGGCAGCTCGGGGCCACGACTCCTGCTCATGAAGCTGCACTTGCCACAGTGTCTGGCACTAAGGAAAAGAGGAAAGAACCCCAGGTTGTGTTGTTCTGCAGTAGATTACAAGCAGCAGCAGCAGCAGCAATGAAGGGACAGCATCACGAGCACTGATGATTTCTCCAGCAGAACAAGGACAGCACTGCAGTTCACAAATGGGAACCTTGTTAGTGCTAAGGGGAACAGAAGTGCACAAACTCTCACTGTGTCCTTAGCAGCAGCAACAGCACAGAAGGGACAAAGCCAGTGCAAGATGTAAGAAAAACTGATCTAGCAATGACCCCAAACATGACAGTGCGCAGAGTAAAGACAGTGAAGTCTTGTACCAGGGAAGAAAGGAAGTCCCTCTAACTCTATGTTCAATAACTTCTAGTTTTTGGTCTCACCAAGACAGCACACTCCAGTATCAGCTAGGTGAGGAACAAAAGGTATTTTCAGGACTTACAGAAGTTTGTGTTCAGCAGTGCTGATCCAAAGTCACAGGAATAAAGCAGTTTTCTATAATACTTCTTTACTCCATACCCTGGCTGAGCAAGAAAGATCCTGCATTCCTGTGACACATCTCAGTACACAAATTTTTTCAAACCAGCTCTGTAAGCAGCAGTACAGGCGACTACACCCAACTGAAACCAAGTTCTCTCATTTTTAGAGAAGTGAGGACTTCCAGAACAACCTGGAGTGAAACCACCCAACAGAAGAGAAAACAATTTATGAAGGAAATATTCAAACTGGCTTTCTTAACATTTTTGGGAGGATACCATGAAAATCTGCACATTGACTACATATTTTCAACCTTACATTTTACTGCATTTTAACTCCTTATGCTAGTTATCCCAACTGATCCCAGGTTTCTAAGTTTGTTTTTACTGCACTTAGAAATACTTCGAAATCTATTTTGGGGCAGTAAATAATCTTGCTATCATGGAAAGCAAAATGAGAACAATCAGATTACTCATTTGGGGAGGTATTACTCAGTGCAAGAAAGCGTGGGAGAACCAAGCTCCAATGAATGAAATGAAACTCACTGGGATGAAATACATAAAAGTGCATTAAATTCCGTATGTAAACTACTTGGTTGAAAATTGAATCATTTCTTTAGGTTCAGAAATCAATATTCAGAATTTTTTCAGTAATTATAAACTCTTACATGCAATCTAGGTAATCCCAGAACTTTCTGAACAGTAATGAAACTGTGGAGCATGTTGCATTAAAACATGTATCAAAATAATCATCTTAAATTTATTTTACACCTTCCAAGGAGCTTAGTTCATCACACTTTTGCTTGTGTGGCATCTGACCAGATTGTCAAAACCCATTCTTACAGGGTACTGCAGGGTACTATAACTTAAGTGATTCATGCATGCAGCTGTTGGAACTGCTTGTTGGGTTGTGAAAAAGCTTGTGGTGCCAAGTGCTGATCTAGGAGAACTCAGATCTCCATCAGCCGCCTTGGCTCCGAGCTGTTACTGAACAACAGATGGTAGCAGGAGTTAAGCAAACTAAGAAAATATTCTGAGTTAAAGGCCTCACAAGAACTGAAATTCTTGAGAAAATACAGAGAACAAGTGTTAAGGTTGGAACTAGTTTTCATGTCCAAGTGATGTATGCCACTAAACTTTAAAGGGTGCTCTCATTTCTGGCAGCACTCGTTAGGGTGGAAGTTTTCATCTAACTTGGGCAGAGCAACCCTGTATGGAATAAATATCCCAGCCATTTCAGGGGCAGCTCGGGGCCACGACTCCTGCTCATGAAGCTGCACTTGCCACAGTGTCTGGCACTAAGGAAAAGAGGAAAGAACCCCAGGTTGTGTTGTTCTGCAGTAGATTACAAGCAGCAGCAGCAGCAGCAATGAAGGGACAGCATCACGAGCACTGATGATTTCTCCAGCAGAACAAGGACAGCACTGCAGTTCACAAATGGGAACCTTGTTAGTGCTAAGGGGAACAGAAGTGCACAAACTCTCACTGTGTCCTTAGCAGCAGCAACAGCACAGAAGGGACAAAGCCAGTGCAAGATGTAAGAAAAACTGATCTAGCAATGACCCCAAACATGACAGTGTGCAGAGTAAAGAGAGTGAAGTCTTGTACCAGGGAAGAAAGGAAGTCCCTCTAACTCCATGTTCAATAACTTCTAGTTTTTGGTCTCACCAAGACAGCACACTCCAGTATCAGCTAGGTGAGGAACAAAAGGTATTTTCAGGACTTACAGAAGTTTGTGTTCAGCAGTGCTGATCCAAAGTCACAGGAATAAAGCAGTTTTCTATAATACTTCTTTACTCCATACCTTGGCTGAGCAAGAAAGATCCTGCATTCCTGTGACACATCTCAGTACACAAATTTTTTCAAACCAGCTCTGTAAGCAGCAGTACAGGCGACTACACCCAACTGAAACCAAGTTCTCTCATTTTTAGAGAAGTGAGGACTTCCAGAACAACCTGGAGTGAAACCACCCAACAGAAGAGAAAACAATTTATGAAGGAAATATTCAAACTGGCTTTCTTAACATTTTTGGGAGGATACCATGAAAATCTGCACATTGACTACATATTTTCAACCTTACATTTTACTGCATTTTAACTCCTTATGCTAGTTATCCCAACTGATCCCAGGTTTCTAAGTTTGTTTTTACTGCACTTAGAAATACTTCGAAATCTATTTTGGGGCAGTAAATAATCTTGCTATCATGGAAAGCAAAATGAGAACAATCAGATTACTCATTTGGGGAGGTATTACTCAGTGCAAGAAAGCGTGGGAGAACCAAGCTCCAATGAATGAAATGAAACTCACTGGGATGAAATACATAAAAGTGCATTAAATTCCGTATGTAAACTACTTGGTTGAAAATTGAATCATTTCTTTAGGTTCAGAAATCAATATTCAGCAAAGTGCTGCACTCTACAGCGCATCCCACCAAAACACCTAAGGATATGAGTAAGTTTGATCATATCAGTAGCTCTAGTGGAGTAAACAGGATGTAAGAGTGGACATACTCATTGCCTTTTACCAGTTCCTCATTTCTGGCAGCAGCATTCAATGCTCAGGAGAACAGAAGATCTCAGAGTGCTGCAGAGTTTCAACAGCACTGTAAGCTCCTAAGTGTGTCCACACCTCAACACAGAGCCTTGCAGTCCTCAGAAACTCATGAAATCCTTGTGCTTTGGTAGACACTGAAGAGCACAGATGTGCCCATGTGTGACCTGGAAGTCACCAGGCTTCTTGTTCCCTTCTGTGGTTTCTCTGCACTGCAGGGTCTCCAGGGCCACCAAAGCCTCGTGTGCAGCAGCAGCAGCAGCAGCAGCAGCAGCTCTGGATCTCCGGCACAGAGGGGTCTGTGCTGCCCCTGCTCCTGCAGCCCAACAAGGTTTGCCTTTCCTGGGGCAAGGACATCTCCATTTCTCTCCTCTCATCCAGTCCTGCTCATCTCACCTCATCAGAAACAACAGTGAGGTTGGTCACATGTAATAAGTCCATGATAAATCTGTGTGATTGTTCCCAATTATGTTCCCACCCTTCCTGTGCCGGGATGTGGAACTGGACACAGCTTTTGTGAGGATTCACACCATAACATTCCTGAGGGCTGAGGTCACACTGACCAGCCCATCATTCCCCAAATTGTTCTCCTCAAAGACTGGCACAATTCTCACCTTTTTTCCACCACCAGGACCATCCCTGAGGTGCTACTGCCAGTCAGCATCCCACTGCACATTTCCTGGTCCAGATGCACAGTCCTACTCGTGGCACGAACATCACTGTACTCTTTCACATCTTTGTGAGAAGCAACTTGAGTAGGATGCTAATTCAATGCAAAGAAATGGGTAATGGGAATATTTGGTTTGGGGATTTTTTGGTGGGGTGTTTTTTTTGTTGTTGGGCTTTTTTTTTTTTTAAGAGAAGTGTGATATAACTTACATGTTGGCATATAATCACCCTTATTTGTCATATTGATACATTAGAATTCAAAGAAAAAAATGCGATCAATTTATGCTTTTGCATCTGATTTACATTTTGCTCTTGTCTTTGCAGGCAGCAAAATGGTCTGTTCAGAATTTCAGGCCATATTTTATGAATGGTACAAAATATTTGGGATTTTAAAAAAAATTTTGTTTTGTGAACATTTGACTTACAGATTAATGAGGGAAATATTTTAAAACACATTTCCTCTCCAAACTATCAGTCCAATTACTACAGTATCAATTGAGCAGTGAGGACTTGAGAAAAAACGCAAGAATTTGGGTAACAATAGCCATAAACCCAACGTCGTGCTGCCACCCTGTGGCTTGAGGACGAAACGTCTGCTGCGAAGGCTGGAGGAGGGATTGTTTTCTCCTAAACCTCTAATCAGATTAAAGAGCACTTCTGCACAAGGAGCTGCTCGCAGCTGGTGGAATTCATGCAAGTCTGAGAGAAATCGCACAGAACAGATCAGGACAGTATTGGTGCAGCTTATCAGGGGGACACCTGCCCTCAAAACCTTCAACTGGGTCTTTGTCAGGGAAAGAAGAAACAGACAAACATCTGCATCTTACAGAACAAACAAATGAGAAGGGGATCATGATTTAAACTACAACACCTGAGCAAAACAATGTAAGAAAATACAATTAAATAAATCCTAAAATTTAAAGTAAATCCTATAACCACAAAATGTTCAAGCAATAATAAGCTCTGCAAGAGATAAGTAACTTAACATCTATCACAGGGTTTTAATGCAAATCACAGCCATGAGAATAAAAACTTTTAATAAAAGTGTAAAACATAATTTGATTCCAGCTGAGTTTTTTCCCAGAGGAAGAAAACAAAATAACAAAAGCCCAGAATACACACCACAACCAAATATTAAAGCTTGTATTACAATTGTAGCAGTTCAAAATGCAATCAACTGTAAAAACTATGGTATTTTAATATCTATCAATATAAAATATCTATACAAAAAAGTTATATATGCGTGTGCATGCATATTAGCCACTAAAATATACAACATTGTGTGATCACTTTCACCCGATTCCAATTTTAATAATGTAAAATAAAAAATAATTTGGAAGAATTTTATCCCAGTTTTCTATCCACAAGCATTTGCCTTTAAATTACACAGCTCCTATTTATTTCTTAAAGAATCATTTACATGTTCTGAGACTTCTTGGCTGCTTTTAATAGGTTAACCAATTTACCTCACTAAAAAAGTGTTCAAAGCTGTGTTACCTTCCCCTTCCCAGTAGTGAAAAACCCTTAAGAGAGTGGAGGGAAGAGCAGGTGCAGGTGATCTTCCTCAGCCTTAGCAGGATGCTCTCTGGGAGGAGCCCCCCACATCTCCCTCCTTTTCCAAGCTGCCACAGCCCAGGTTGTGTTGCCAGGCTGGGCTCTGGAGTCCCTGTGCTGCTACAGCAGTTTTGTTCTGCACATGTCTGAGTGCTGCTCTTGGGTGGGTTTATGTTTTCCTCCCCCTCCCTGGACAACCCCACAAGATTCTGCAGTAGCCTGGATCTAAGCTTAGTCTGACAATCCATGGTAAAGCACTGCAAAGAACAGAGGACGAAGCTTGACAGACACAGAACAAACAGGAGGTGCTCTGCCACACTGTATCCCAGCTGGAGCTGCCCCAAGCACTGAGGGCTTGGTGTCCAGGCAGTCAGTGCTCTTGGAATCCAGATGGGTGGCAAAGGCAGCACAAAGAGCTTTTAGTTGCAGAATTTGCCATGATGAAACAGTATCACACCTAAGCAAAAGCTACAGAGCAGCAGGAGATGCAAGTTTGTACACATACTCCATACGTGGGAGCTTAATGACAGGTAAATTTTGCTGGGATTCAGTTTTTTAATCCAGTTTGATCCTGTCAAAACCCAAAGCCATCACGCAATGACTGGTAGGGAGCGTGGTGAAAGAGAGAAGTATTTATTCCTTGCATGGTGCTGGCATTTGCTGCTGTCTCACCAAAACCGCCAGAGGCCAGTTGAGTGTTTTCAAAGGAAAGCAGGCCCAACAAACCTGGGGACAAAGATAACTGTTTCCATTTCTACTTCTTGGCTGCACATCTTCAAAATAAGATTCAGATTTAAGCCCTTTGCACTTTGCTGCCACTTCTGATGACAGCAAACTCAGCACAGAACAGAGCATAAATGCCTTGCCCATACTTGTAAGGAAAAAAAGGACATTGTCTCTCATTCTCACCTGCATTATTTGGGGTTACGCCCTGTCCTGAGATAAAACACAGCTGCATTTAGTTATCACCTGTTCAGAAAAGAACACCAAAAAAAAGCCTATGAACTGGCTACAAGTCAGGGCCCAAATGTGTAGGACACTAAAACAAAAAGGAGGGGAAGAGGCTGAGGTGCTGACTGTATTAAACAAAAGACACATCAATCACAGAACGGAGAGCTAACATTTATTTTTAATTTTCATGTTGTCTGGATCACCTGTGGGATGGCTCACCTTTCTCTTGGAGGAAAGCAGACTTCTGGACTGAACAGCAAAATATTTGGGAATTCCTTTGTGCACAGGACAAATGCTATTGAAGAAGACAGCTAAAGTGTATTTGTTCTTTTCAGTGAGCTTTTTTACAATGTTGTGGGTTTGTTCTAATACAGTCTGGAGATACTGGAGACTACTGCAGTCATTAACCACCTTAGACTGTCCTTAAATATCTGGTGTCTATGAAACCACACATTTCTAGAACTGACTCAGTTATTAGTCTTAAGAGAAATTGTTTTATCCTGATCAGATCAGCTGACATCCTTTTGGACATAAAGGTCTGCTCTTTGAGACATATGCCACCAGTAATGATACACAGGCCTCAGAAGTTCCTCATCCATCTGTAAAATCATTACTGCAGGATATTTTTACCCATCAATATGCTGGCTCCTCAGGGAATCTCCTTCCCTTGGAACAGCAGGCAAACTTTGATTTTTGACACTTTGCACTGAGTGGGAGGGGAAGAACATATAATTACAACAAAAAAGCACAGGATTGAACCCAATTTCCTGCTCAGCTAATAAACCAGACAATTTCTCTGGCTCTCATTTACAGTCCTAGGGGTACCCTATGTGTTGTACTGTAACTCTATTACAGCTCAATGATCAGTGGCAACAGACAAGTCCTTGTGAGGAGGAGTTAATTAGGCAAAGAGAAAAAATCTTTGTATTTCTCACCCGAAGATTTTTGCCCTTCACACAGGTTGGTTTTTTTTCTTCCTGTAGGCATTATAAAGATTTACAAACAGTCTCCAGTCTTATCTGCCATTGTTTATCTGAGAACTGCAGGACTAGAAAAAGAACTTTCCTGAATAATATTTGAGTCTTTTGGTAGACACAGGCAGTTTTGTCACCTTCTGAAGCCAGAGAAGCAGATGTGGTAACCACTAAACCCCACTTCTCACATGTAAGAAGGACCTCCCCTATGCAAGAGTTGGCCATGCTGTTCTGTGCTCCTCCTGCCCTTCCCCTCCCAGCCTCTAACCTTCTTCCAGCCCTCCTGCTTTTCTTCTCCCAGCTCTTCACCCTGCACTGGGTATCTATCCTAATGCACAGCCATCTTTCAAGCAGCTAGAGGATAACAAATAAGAACATTAAGACATGAAATTTATGTCATTGTTTACAGAGGACAGCTTTCTATGAAATACAGCAGTGACTAAATGAGCCAAAAAAAACCATTTCTATCACTTGTTTGAAACACAAATCATTTGTAAACAACATGTCTCATCTCTCCCACAGCCTAGAAGCAAAACATTATTTTCAGTCTCTCACCCTCAGGAGAGAGTAAGAAAAAGCAGACACGTACTTAAAGGTTTCATTTAGAAAAATATACTTGACTGAAAAAACACTTTAGTTCACTGCTTAAAGCTTCAAATGAAAATAAGCCAAGTTTTAAAAGTCTTTCCTAAAACTAACATCTAAATGCAGTAAACCACAGATTCTTCCCATCCATAAAACTGAGCTTTGTGGCTTAAAATGATTGCCACAGGAGCAACATTTTTATCTGCTCTGTGATACCAGCTGGGAACTGCACCAGAGATCTGCCACCATCCTGACTTCATCTATTAAAGCTTTGAAAAGACAAATAATGCTATGGAATTCCTGCACATCCCAGCTAATTCTTTCACTACCAAGTCATCTGACTTGAGAGACTTTTTTTTTCGTTTGTTATGGGAATAAAGATAAGACACATTTCAGACTTGCTCAAAATCAAGACTGGAGTAAGAACCAGTAAAGTCTCCCATTTTAACTGGCTCCAAAACATGCAGAACAGGAAAACCAACCAGATCCATCAGCACGTCCAGGCTGGCACAGATGGTCAGTCTAAGCTGGCACAGATGGTTGGGAGTGAAGTGACACCCCTCAGGAAACCCTGAAGTGCACAAATGCTTTTGAAGTGTGTCTGCACAGTTACACAAGAGTGCTACACAGGCTAGAGAGGATGTCATCCTGCACCTCACTGATACACCCAAAGCCATGACACTGCAGCTATGAAGAGCTGCTCTCCAGCAACAGCCACCCCCACCCTTTGCTGAAACATCTATCATTCTCTTTGGGTAGCTGCAGGATTCTGACAGGCAAACACCCAGAATGCCTCCAACAGAATTTCAAATAAAGGTGTCCCCACGAGGGAGAAGTCAGGCTCTCAAATTGCACTGCAATGGACTTTCCATCTCTTGAAACAGAAATGGCTAAAGCGGAGGGAAACAGGCAAAACAAGGTTACTCCACCCAAAACATCCTAATTACAGCTGAGAAGACTGGGAAGCGTGAGTGGCAGGCTTTGCTTCAGGAGTTCAGGGCAAAGAATTTGAGAAACAGCTGTGCCACAAGGGTTTCTTTTCTTGTGTGTGTCAAACCTATTCCTTTTATCCTACAGTCTGAAATCAGCACTCAATCAGCATCTTCTTGAGGTAAAGACCACTGTAGTTTTCTCTTAGGCATAGTTGGCTGGCCAGATGAAAAGTGGCTTTTTTTTATGAAACAGCAAAATCAGTAAAAGAAAACTACTTTGAGGGGCTGTTCCAGTAGTACTTTACTTCACTCTCACAGCACAAACAATACCAAGCTTCTGCAGTGATTTGAAAAGAAAATGAGGAATGAGCTGGTTTATGGAGAGGTACCCTGAGTGCTGACCATTTTTCAGACCACTTAATGAGCTATTTCTGAGTGGGTATTCAGAACAATATGAAGTTACCACTGTAGGTGATAAACTCATACAGATAAGTTGCTTTCTAAGAAAGACCTTTCAGTGAAGGTACTGGAAAATTTACTAATAAGAAAAACTTTTCTGCTCCAAGCCTGGTGTACTACTGCTCTTTCTATCAAAGTTACCATAGAAAGATTAAAACCGTTCAAACTGTCAGTAAACACAAGATGTTTGTGATAGCCTAAAAAAGCCATAACCAGAATCAGCAAATTCTCTTATTTGGAAAAGCCTTCAGGCCTGGCTGATTTTCCTAGTAAGCTGACAAAGAAAATGTTGTGTGTCCAGAATGGATTCACACTCACCTGAAACCACAGAAGGAGCAACTGATTTCTATTCTGATCCCACAAAAGTGTGTCCTAACATGACCAACAAGCGAAGAGAATATTCTGAATCCTGTATCACATCAGGAGCACCAGGTAAGAGCACAGAGTGGTCCCTTCCAGACAGGCATATCACAACTAGGGAAAAGGAGAAAGCCGACTCAAAATAATCTAAAAAGCTTTAAAATATAAATGTTTATTTAGCTACAATATTTAAAAGTACAATATAAAGATATAAAACATAGAAATTCCATAACTAATTCACATGCTAAAAGGAGTATTTGATCAGCTGCAAGGAGAAGACTTCATGAAATTCATGGATGTTTTAGCCACAAGGGTTATTTCATCAAGTTTCAGACTTGAAACACTGAACAACCATTGCAGAGAACTTGTTCTCCCACATCATCATAACTAGGGGAAAAAAGAAACAAAAAAAAAAAACCAGAAGAAACAAAAGTCAGAGTGCCTACTGTTTCTGGAACATAACAATGGCACACTATTCCATTATCAACTGCAACCACAGGACTCCCACACAGCTCACTCAGTATTTCTTTATACCACAGAATTGTTAACAATGAGGGAAAAAAATTAGGATTATTCCCTGGAAGTGCATGCATTCAGCACTGGCCAGCATGCTATACTGCTGGTGGGAAAGCAAGAGAAATTTTTGCCTCCTACAGCATTTAAGTACGAAGCTGAACTAGACTTGTCCTATGGTTGATTAGAGTGCTTCACACATGCATCTTGGTTGTTTCAGACAGTTTTACTGCTGCTAAAGCATGGGAAGACTTTAACTCCTTTTTGTGTATGAGCTAGATATCTACTGCACCCACTATCAGGCCATGTGTAATTAAAAGAAGCTTCCAAACCCGAAAGGCACTTACTCAACAGCGGAGCACAAGGAGCAGGTCACCGTGTTACAGCAGCTGCAGAGCCTGCTGCAGCTCTGGCAGACGAGCCGGTCACACTGCGCGCACGCCTCCTTCACATCGGCCGCTCTCACACACGACGAGCAGGCTCTGGACGCTGCCAGCGGCGGAACTGCTTGGCAAAGACACGGTAAAGAAGGTAAAGAAGGGATGAGCTTTACAGCAAGGCAGAGAAAGCAGCTGGAAGTCCCAGAGGCTGCAGAGCGCGTCCGTGCACAGCTACAGGTGGCAGCACTTGGGGAATGCCAAGGGACCGAGAGCGCCGCTTGGAACCTTCTTGGTTCTTTCTCTGCTCACTAGCAAGACTAAGGGATGCTAAAACAGAACCTACACGCGGCAATTCCGAAATCCGTCAAATCTATCACTGCCTTTAAGGAAAGTCATTAAAGAAGAACTAGACAGCACAAAACTCCCTATCATAGTACACACCTCCTTGGGAGGCGATGCCAAGGGACAGCACTGGTCTCTGTAGTGACCAGGGACAGGAACAGAGGGAATGGCGTCAAGGTGTGCCAGGGGAGTTTTAGGCTGGATATTAGGAAAAGGTTCTTCACTCAGAGGGTGGTCTGGCACTGCAACACTCCTCAGGGAAGTGGTCACGGCCCCAACCCTGCCAGATTTTTAGAATCATTCCGACAACGCCCTCAGGCTCACGGTGGGAACGTCAGGGGTGTCCTGGGCAGGACAGGAGTTGCACTTCGCTGGGTCCCTTCCAGCTGAGGGCATTGCGCGGTTCTGTGGCACGGCCCGGGCACTCACCCCTGTCCGCGGGCCGCCGCCGCAGTTTCCCGTCGTGGCCGATGAGGAGCTGCCCGCTCCAGCGGGGCCCCTCGCCCCGCGCCTCCCCGGCCGGCCCCGGCTCCGCCGCACGGGCGGCGGCCGCCGCGCCCTCCATGTACGCCTGGGCACCCTTGAAGAGCAGCCGCCGGGTCCTCTCTGCCGGCGGAGAGGAGAGCAGAGTCAGGGGCGGGCTCCCCATCCCCTCGGGCCGCGGCGGGCCGGCACATCTCCCCGGCGGGGCGGCCGGCCCGGCGCTCTCCCCTCCGCGCCCCGCTCACCGAACACCTCCCGCCGGTACTCCTCGCCCCGCACGCCGCGGCTCAGCTCCCGTAGCCCCACGCGGGTCTTCAGCTGGAGCGGGGCCGCGTCCCCGAAGGGGCAGGAGCGCTTCGGCATGGCCGGACCGACCCGCGCCCGCCCAGCCCCGCCCCGCGTCGCGTCACGGCCGCGCCACCGCCTCCCTCACATCCCGGCCCGGGCGCTCGGGAACCGCGGCCGCTCCGTTCTTTCCGCAGGAAAGCGAAAGCTTCGTCCACAACGGGAAATTTCTCTTCCCGCCGCGTCCCGAGCGCCCGGCGGGGTTGGCAGAGGCGCCGGCCCGGCCCTGCCGCCCCGCCCGCGGCCACCGCCCCTCAGGCGTCACCTCCGTGCGCCCGGAGCGGCGGCACGGACCCGGCGGGGCAAAGCGAAACCACTTTTGGGACTCGCGTTTGTCAATAAACTCAGAATCACGGTTGTGCTGGGTTGGAAAGGACCCACGAGGATCATCGAGTCCAACTCTTGGCCCTGCACAGGACACCCCAGGACTCGCATCATGTGCCTGAGAGCATTGTCCAAACGCTGCTTGAACTCTGTCAGGCGTGGGGCTGTGACCGCTGCCCTGGGGAGCCTGTTCTAGAGCCCGTCCACTCTCTGGGTGGAGAATCTTTTCCTAAACCTCCCCTGACACAGCTTGGCCCATTCCCTCACGTTCTGTCGCTGGTCACCAGAGAAGAGATCAATGTCTGCCGCTCATCTGCCCCTCATGAGGAAGTTGTACCTGCAGCGAGGTTTCCCCTCAGTCTCCTCTTCTCCAGGCTGAGCAGACCAAGTGCCCTACAGCTTCCCCACCAGACCCTCCACCTTCCTCGTGGCTCTCCTTTGGAAGCCCTCTTACAGCTTTAATCCTTTTTTATATTGTGGCACCCAAAACTGCCCCCAGCACTCGAGGTGAGGCGGCCCCAGAGCAGAGCAGGACAATCCCCTCCCTTGCCCGGCTGGCCATGCTGGGCCTGATCCCCCCCAGGACAGGATTGTCCCTCCTGGCTGCCATGCACGGCTGACTCATACCCAGCTTCCCATCAACCAGGTCCCTTTCTAAGTTCCCCAGTCTGTCTCTACATTCAGAGTTGCCCTGTTCCAGGTGCAGAAACCGGCACTTTTCAGTTTCAAACTTCATACAACTGGTGACTGCCCAGCCCTCTATTTACAGTTGGTAATTTCCCAGACCCATCGAGGTCTGTCTGCAAGACCTCTGCCTTCCAGGGAATCAACAATTTCCCCAATTTCATCTGTAAATCTACTTAGTATCCTTTCCAGCCCTGCATCCAACTTATTTATGAACCCTCTTGTCCCTTCTTGGCAGGCCCCCACACTACATTGGGCTTACGGAACTCTTAGTGCAGCCTAAAACCCCTGCCCAGGTTTGGGCTGTCTGAATGCTGTGGAACCAACAAAAATGTGCACAGTCTTGAGAATTTCCTTTTTGAAAGATGACCAAGGAGGCCAGAGAATCCCTGTCAGGCCAAGGGCTTCTGGTGGGCTCCTCGGCACCAGCCAGCATCAGGAGTGGGTTCACCACTTATGGGCACAATGATTTTTGGGGACTGACACAGTTTCAGCCAAAGTTCTCAAGACCTTCTGCAGGAAAGCGAAAGCTTCGTCCACAACGGGAAATTTCTCCAGATGCCTTCCCGCCGCGTCCCGAGCGCCCGGCGGGTTGAGAGGCGCCGGCCCGGCCCTGCCGCCCCGCCCGCGGCCACCGCCCCTCAGGCGTCACCTCCGTGCGCCCGGAGCGGCGGCACGGACCCGGCGGGGCAAAGCGAAACCACTTTTGGGACTCGCGTTTGTCAATAAACTCAGAATCACGGTTGTGCTGGGTTGGAAAGGACCCACGAGGATCATCGAGTCCAACTCTTGGCCCTGCACAGGACACCCCAGGACTCGCATCATGTGCCTGAGAGCATTGTCCAAACGCTGCTTGAACTCTGTCAGGCGTGGGGCTGTGACCGCTGCCCTGGGGAGCCTGTTCTAGAGCCCGTCCACTCTCTGGGTGGAGAATCTTTTCCTAAACCTCCCCTGACACAGCTTGGCCCATTCCCTCACGTTCTGTCGCTGGTCACCAGAGAAGAGATCAATGTCTGCCGCTCATCTGCCCCTCATGAGGAAGTTGTACCTGCAGCGAGGTTTCCCCTCAGTCTCCTCTTCTCTAGGCTGAGCAGACCAAGTGCCCTACAGCTTCCCCACCAGACCCTCCACCTTCCTCGCGGCCCTCCTTTGGAAGCCCTCTTACAGCTTTAATCCTTTTTTATATTGTGGCACCCAAAACTGCCCCCAGCACTCGAGGTGAGGCGGCCCCAGAGCAGAGCAGGACAATCCCCTCCCTTGCCCAGCTGGCCATGCTGGGCCTGATCCCTCCCAGGACAGGATTGTCCCTCCTGGCTGCCATGCACGGCTGACTCATACCCAGCTTCCCATCAACCAGGTCCCTTTCTAAGTTCCCCAGTCTGTCTCTACATTCAGAGTTGCCCTGTTCCAGGTGCAGAAACCAGCACTTTTCAGTTTCAAACTTCATACAACTGGTGACTGCCCAGCCGTCTATTTACAGTTGGTAATTTCCCAGACCCATCGAGGTCTGTCTGCAAGACCTCTGCCTTCCAGGGAATCAACAATTTTCCCAATTTCATCTGTAAATCTACTTAGTATCCTTTCCAGCCCTGCATCTAACTTATTTATGAACCCTCTTGTCCCTTCTTGGCAGGCCCCCACACTACACTGGGCTTACGGAACTCTTAGGGCAGCCTAAAACCCCTGCCCAGGTTTGGGCTGTCTGAATGCTGTGGAACCAACAAAAATGTGCACAGTCTTGAGAATTTCCTTTTTGAAAGATGACCAAGGAGGCCAGAGAATCCCTGTCTGGCCAGGGGGCTTCTGGTGGGCTCCTCGGCACCAGCCAGCATCAGGAGTGGGTTCACCACTTATGGGCACAATGATTTTTTGGGGACTGACACAAGTTTCAGCCAAATCTGGAGTTCTCCAAGACCTTCTGCTGTGAAAGGGAATTACTTTGCAATTATTTTGCTATTTTCAGGTGGGCTCTATAGCACCCCAGGTGTGGTTACATGGGTTAAAAGTATCAGATGCCATTTCAAATGGCAGCCAGTTTGGGTACTATGTATATTTTTAAAATACATTGTTTTCCTCAGGGCAAACAAGTTTAAAACTGTTGGAGTTTAGGTGCTACGTTTTGTGTCACTTGAAGGCGATCTGTCAAGACAGTTTTATTTCTTCCACACACTTTCCTTTCTTCCAGAGGTCTCGGAATTCCAAACTTCCCCTGTATGTACTGTGGACAGAATCACAACCAAGTACAGGAGTGATTTTTCCATGAATGAACTTACAGTCTGCTAAGGGTGAAGGACTTGCTCCTGGTTTCTTTGTTTTGTTCTGGTCAAAACCAAGTAATGACTTGTGTTTCTTCCTGAAAAAAACAAAGAAACAAACAAAAACTCTAAACAGCAAAAACCAAACAATAACAACCTCCTCAAAAAGCAGTGACAGAACCAGTATTTTTAAAAAGGCTTTCATTCAGAAACTCATAGAAACTTCAATGTACATTTTCAATACCAGCATAAGATTTAGAATGGCATAGATTAATGTGCTGAAAATGGCAGCAGTACCTAATGGACTAACTCTTGTATGGTTTCACTGCTCAAGTTCTTCCAAAATTACTGAAACCCCAAGACCAGTGGTACTGAGCACAGTGCCTGAGTTTGGCTGGAGGATCACAGGTTATCCTGAGCTGGAAGGGACCCACAAGGATCATCAAGCTCTGCATCCTGGCCCTGTCCAGGACAGCCCTAAAAATCACACCAATGCCTGAGAGCATTGTCCAAACACCAAATGATGAGAGTGAGTTGCTGAACTGCCAATAGTTTGGAGGTACAACCACTCTAGTTTCATACAGGTTAATGTGAGTTTTAAATTATTTTTCTGTAGAGCTGGTGAGCCCAGCCTTCTGGTCTGTGGAGCCAAAGCCATGGCTGTAATTCACAGCAACTCCCAAAAATCCCTTCTGAGCTCCGAAATCTTACTCCTGCCACTCTTTCTTTATCTGCAAGGATTTCTACTTTGGCTTTTTCTGCACATACTTGCAAATGCATGCTTAAGGATGTTCAGCAGACTTTTCCAACTGCATATTGAAAACTCATGGCCTTTTTTTTTTCTGTCTAAGGAAACTACTTCGTAAATATTCGCTAGCTAGACAATCTGATGTCCCTGAAGTTCTCTGGGGAATATTGGTTAATCAGAATGTAATTGCAGTTGGAAAGAGCCCTGTCAGGATAGAGGACAGTGGATCACATGTGTTTGGTTCACATGGCATGGGATAAACATGGATGAAACTTGGCTGTCTGAGAACTGTATGAAATACAAAGAAAGAACTAAAAACACTGTTTCACTTGTGGGGAAGGAGTGCTCTGAAACACTGATCTCAAAAATGAAGTAGACTTGAAAGGGAGCAGCTCATGCTGCAACAGTGCTGCTGGTGCTGTCATTGAAGAGTAAATTTAAGGGCACTTTTGCAGAATCACAGGATATTCTGAGTTGGAAGGGAATCACAAAGACCATCAAGTCCAGCTTTTGCTGAGGGCTGATTACATTTGACACATCGCCACTGCTACCCCGTTGCAGGAATCTGTTGCAGCTCTGAGGCAGCCTCAGGTGGTGACATCTCTTAATTGCTTTGTAAGACTCACCTTCACCAACATCTGCTACTGACCAGCTCTCTCCTCTTTGCAAGCTATGAGGGCAAAATAATTCTGTCTGCTCTGCACCAGCAGGCCTGAGCACCCTGCAGAGAGGGAATTGGTTCACCTGCCTGTCTTCTGAATTGTTACCCAGCAGAATGATGCTGAGTGTTTTATTAGTTCTAGAGCAGTGAGCCTTGAGGAAGATCCACTGGTGATTTAGAAGTAGATAAATAGTGATCCAGGCCTTAAAATACTTTATCTATCCCTTCAGCTTCACTTATACCAAAGCCCTCCTCTCCATGTGCTTGTAGTAAAACTTCCCAATTTTTTATATTCCTTCATTATTGGCCATTTGGAAAGATACAAAAGCACATCACATAGAGGGGGGACTCTGCCTCCTCCTTTAAATAGGGAGTTTCCTTCGTTGAATTGGTATAAAATGAGTGGCTTTTGGCCAACTCACTGGTTCTTCTTTAATGTTTTCATGCTAAAATGGTTAAAGAAATAATCTGGAAATTCTTTCAAGTGGAAATTATATGAGAGTAGCTGATATAGTTGGCCATGTGCCAGCATGCAGTCTGTGTTATGTGGGGTGGGCTATCAGGATGGACACACATCCCCTGGTGGGCCTAGGGCAAAGCACCACACCCCATGTGCTCAGTCCCACTGCACTGTCCTTTCTCTGCTCTGCCATATGGATCTGAAGATTAAAGAACCCTCCTTGCATAAAACTGCTTTTACTGGAAAGTCTAGGGGCTATTTTCTTTCTTCTGTGTCCTTTTCCTAGCACATCAGCCTTAACAGACATGTTTACAGCTGGGATCAGAAGGCTACACCTGGTTCAGACATTATCTGTTCACAAGAGCATGTTGTTTCATGAGGACTTGCTAGCACAGAGTTCATGCCCTCATCTTGACGAGGTCTTGATGAGGTTCATGCATCCAAAAAATATTTGACAGGATGGTGATATGCAGGCTTAAGAGCTGGCTCTTGAGAAATGCTGCTGTTAAGAGAAGGCTCTGCCATCTTGTCACCCCAGCCAGTGCTGGCTCTTAAATTAGCACAGCATGGTTGAGTTTCAGAGCGTGTTTCATTCCTGCCAGCCCTGAGATGCACCAGTGAGTGCTGCTCAGCAGATCAGAGCACCCGAGGGTCCCACTCACTAGAGGGCACCCTCAAAACTATAAATTATTTTTGCTGTTACAAAGATGTTATTGTTCTGCTGACAGGGGTTTACAAAAGGGCTGCTTTCCCGGGTTTTTTCATGGTTGTTGTTGTTTCTGGTCCTCCCATAATGTGCTTTCATTTCTGTTGCACTGTTTTCTTTCAGTTTGCTTCTTTCCAGATTATTTTAATCTGTCATGAAAAAAGGAATATGAACTCTGACAATGAGAACCACTATCACTGGCCTAACATAGTGCCAAGGGTTCTGTTTTCTCTCTTTGCAGACAACAGTGTTTTTGATTTAAAGCTAGGTGGTTGTCCTAAGAATTCTTTAAATCTTTGTCCAAGTAGTGCTATCCATTATTGAGTGTGGATTTACGTGGGAGAGGCTCTGAGAGGTAGCTCTGTCCTTTCGCTATCCCTGCACAGTACAAACATCCTCTCCCACACATGGCTTGGGAAGGCATGGGCAAAATCTTCCTTCCTCCACGTTGCAGCTGTATCCAGCCCTGCTGTTTTTATTTTGTTGTGGAAGTGAATCCTTGTTTGAGACAGCTTGATGTTGTTCCTGGTATGCTCTCCTCTCTCCATTCCCCAGAGCAGCCGTTCAGCTGGAATAACTCAGGGTGCATCTGCTCAGCTCAAAGGGGCTGTGCCAGTGCAGGCTGGCCAAGAACCCAGCTCTGCACTCACCATGTCTAACAAACCATGCCCAGCAGCAGTCCTCAAAGTGTGTTTATTTTAAATATGTGTGGCTGTGTTGTCAGCCCTGCACAGAGAAGATCTCTGTGCACAGAACAGAAGCAACACAGAGTCAAGGCAATTCCCTGAACGTTGCCAGGATAACATGCCACAGCTACAGGGACCATCACAAGCACTAATGTGGAAATTTCCTGAGCACAGCCTTTGCAGATGAAATCCATTTATGCAGGGAAGTCTTGAAGGCACTCATTCTCTTTGCTGAGCAGCTTGCATGAGTGGTGTGGTATAAGCTATAAAAGTAATGCTCAATCCTAGGCCTACCATCCAGGGTGCCAATTAATAGAATGAGACTTTTTGTGCTGCTGGCATGTTTCCTCTGCATGGAAATCATCAATGCATTTTGCACAGGGCTCAGACTTTTATCAGTACCAGCTTTAGTATTTTAATTACATAGTGTGGGAAAAATCAATCTCTAATAGACAAAATGCCTTATCCTATTTGTAATGCCTTAACTAGCTAACTTCTTTTATTTCTTTCACTTGACTTATTTTCCATGTATATTAGAATCTATTATAACCTGTTCTGTGTATTTATGCTCAGTAGCTTCTTATCATGTATTTACATTAATGTTTTTTTAAATTTTTTTTCTGCATGAGGATATCAGAGAAGATATTGCAACACAATCCTATCCTTCTTTTTTTCTTTCCTATCTGCAAGATTTAGAAGATTCCCAGATTTTTGGTGAAGGTGTTCAGTATTGCCTCTGTTTCTTATACTGATCCATTAGTGCTACCTAAGCTGTGGGAAAGGTTACTTAAATGTACAAATGTATCACCACTTTAACTGGTTCAAATATAAAACTGCGTTACTGGCATTGAATAACTGATGGAATAATGAAGAAGAATAGCTTGACATTTCTCCTAGCTCTTCAAAATTCACAGCTCCCACCCAGTTTGTCCCAGGAACGGGTTGTTCTTCAGTCCAGGTCCAGCACCCAGCACCCAGCACATAAGCTTCTTGCCGTTTTATTCCACCTTCAGTTTTTCTGGCAAAGAAGAGAGATGTTACTAATTGGAGCTGTTACCTATTCCAGTACCCAATATATGCAAGTAGAGATCACTGAAGGCACATTCTTTTTTCTGCAGAACATACAGTACTAAAAGTCAGTGGACCAAATACTCAGGGAATGGGTTTGATGTCTTAGTCCCCTTTTCCAATAATCTCCTTTGGAAGCTATAGATAGAAACTTAATGCTGTTTCAGAATGACAAGGCAAGCCTTTTGTGAACTTACTCAGTAAATGTCTTCAAGTTTTATTTTATCTCAGATAGACATGACTGAGGCCCTGTTGGTACAGCTACAAACTGCATTCCTGAATTCTGAAAGAGCCCAGCTTCCAACAAAAGTACAAAACAGTGATAAGAGTCAATGCCAAGGTCACCACAAGGGCACAGCCTCAATGGCTGTGAGAAATGAAGCAGCAGAAAGCTGGAGTACAAAATTGGAAATGTTTTCAATGCTATGGGGTGGTAACTGAGCAGCAGATCTGTGACTGTGGTACTGACATACATGTGACTGTGCACTGGAAGCAAAATGAGTCTTATCTGTAGCAAGACAGTGTCTTGAAACTAGAATATCACATTTGTCTTGGCAACTCTCCCTCTCTTCTTCACCCATCTGTTTAGGATGCAAAACATGCCATTACAATGGATGCAGTACAGTGGACATGTAGCAGGAATCTGTGGTACTGCTCATCAACATGAGTAATGGGAAACACCTTCCCTGCCTCTCCTGGCCATTACCCCCCTCCGTACAGCCCAGCAGACCATTTGCTTTATTCAAGATGCAAATGCACTGTTGGCTCATGCTCATCCTGACATCTCATTTAAACCTCAGGTCATTCTTGGCAGAGCTGCTCCTTAAGCAGGTGCTTCCCAGCCTGAATGGAGACATGAGGAACCCTGAGCTCCAGGAGCTTTCCACGGCCCAACCCCTAAGCTTATCAATTTTTCAGCCATTCTGGAATTCAGAGCTCAAAGGGCAAGTTTCCATTCAAGGTGGAGGGCTGCACTATTTTAAGAATCTCAATGGAAACACAACTCTAATTACTATAGGTTTGACACAGTGAGTTTCCTCTTCAGAAGCAAAGAACACCATGAAACACCTCTTTATGATCATGACTGATAATACATTGTATTTCCACGCTTGTCATTTTGTCAGACTCACTAAAAGCTGACTTCAGCCCCATGTGCTTGGGAACTTTTCCATTTACAGGCCAGCCAGGCTGACAAACCTCAGTAGCAAACACCATTTCCTCATATTTCAAGAATTAGGCCCAGTTAGCAGGAAAAGTTTTGTCTTCTGTAGCAAAAAATGTATACTGCCACCTCTGCTGGAAGGGCATGTATAGTTGACTGTCCTTAAGACAGTCACATATATGTCCTGCAGTCCTTAAGAAAACTTGTCTCCAGTGGCTCAGCCCAGGGTATTTTAAGGATTTCAGCAGCCACCTAAACTGTCTGAAGTGCTCTGCCACTCCTCAGACACTGTAAAGGTATCACCTGAAACCCAACACTGCTGTCTGAGGCTCTATTTACAGCCCTGCAATGTAAACTCTGGTATCTACACTCAGCTCCTGAAAGGCAATGCCTGTCACAGGAAGGGTGCATTATCTTGAGACTGTGGAAATATTAAAATACACAAGTGTTTGGTGTTTTTTTCTGACAAAGACATTTTCTTGCCAAACACATTTGTTTAGACAGTGTTCAAATTTGTACTGCTTTCAACTACTGAGAAATGCAGCTGCTGGACAAAATTTTTTACATTAATGGAAAATATAAAGTGTATGTGCTTCTCTCCTGTTTTATTTTTCTTACCATCTCATAGAGCTGATGGGCAAATATTTAATGAACAGTGTCTGCTCCAGAAATCTACAGATATTAATAACACATGAAAGTGTCTTAGAACAACTAATTTCCTGTAAGTATATAAGAGATTAAATGTCAAAATCTTGCAATCATTCCATAAAACATGCTCATTATCAAAGCTCATTTGTGTTGGATCAGTGATTTAGGAGCAAAAGGATCCAGTTCCCTACCTCCCTGAAGCAGCCTGTACAATCCCACTTTCCCCATACCACGGATCCATGTAGCACTGTGTCAGCTGAGCAGGCTCCATGCTTCAGGCATCCTCTTTGTCACTGGCAATCTGGATCTGATAAAGAGACAAAGCAAGCACTGACACACTCATTAGTGACCAACAAACCACCAGGTTACAGCCCTGATGGACTACCACAAACATGCACCTCTAGAAATGAGATGGCTGGAGGTGGGTTTCCTTTCTTGCCTGATGCTCAGTTAAAAGGGTAATGTGAGCTCATCCTTTTTGCCAACCTCTGACACTTTAAACCAGCTCTCTGATGGACAGGACGTGTTACTGTACAG
Organism: Emberiza elegans; assembly: GCA_024865655.1. Lineage (NCBI taxonomy): Eukaryota > Metazoa > Chordata > Aves > Passeriformes > Fringillidae > Emberiza > Emberiza elegans. The sequence goes on from JALJVW010000139.1 coordinate 35,009,606, forward strand.
GAGGCAAGGCCACTTCCACAGGGAATAATTAGTGGGCTAGAGCTTGACCCCATGTAAAGTATTACTGTCAGAGGTTAGAGGCAGGAGTGTCTATTTTTTTTCCTCCTTCCCAAACATCAGACACAGATCTTCAGCTTGGGGGGTATTTTTAAAACATTTTTGTGTGTGTATGTGGTTTTTTTGGGGATTGTTTAGTATTTTGACTTGGGCATTGCCAGCCTGACATGGATTTAGATGACACTACCTAAGATGCTTCAGCTATCAAAGACCATTCTATGTGAAATTATACATGTGTGTGTGCATATATGTACATAACTGATGCAAAGGAAATAAAGAAATACTAATTCATTAGCAGATCAAGTCTCTCACAGGTATCAGACCTACTCACCCTGAGTAGTGTGTGAGGCATTGACCTACTGTCATTTACTGGAAAGAACACTTACCTGCTGTTTCTGATTCCTTCTAAAACAGAGGCAAAAGGGAATGGTTTCTATAGAGGCTTTTGGAAGCCCTAACACACTTGTCTGAAGCCCAGTCAGTTTTAGAGGTGATAATTGTTTATCTGAGCCAGTAGTGACCTTTGCTTTCTCTCAGTGTTGCTGATAAAGAGCTTCATGGAGTTCCCATCAGTTGTTCTGAACCAACTTTTATTGCAAGAGTTTCTGCCTCACTTAGAAAATGTATTTTTCCTTATAAAACCATTGGTCACTCAGGTGAGCTAACTAAAGATGACTAACCATGAATCCCAGTGGTAAAGTTAGATCCCTGCTCAGTCTGTACATGGGAAAGGGAAACAAAGTTTGTGGAATTTGTGAAAAAAGGCCAAACACTGAAAATCTATAGACTGAGAGAAAACATACCTCCATTCACTAATGCTGCTACTTATTTTCTAAAATTCATGAAATATTAAACCAAGTTTTGTATGAAGTATATTTTGTTAAAAAATAAGAGGAATGGAGACCAAAACTGTTACTTCAAATCTGTTTTAATACATCTTCAAGGACAAAATAAACAGGTGTGGATCAAAAATCATTTGAAAAAATCTGCATAAGGTGTAAGTATAGATTGCACATTACTATGGAAATGCTTCATTTTCTTTTCTGTTATAAAGTGCATTATGCCAGAACTGTAAGACCATATATAGCCAAATACAAAAGCTTCAAAATCCTATCCTGAATGTGTTAGGAAGTGCAAATCTCACTAGGAAGGTCATATTGTAAGTGTCAGAAAATATCTCAAAAACATTACTGTGCAGGAGTGAATCTGTAACTGCTATTTTAAAAAACTGTAATCTTTACCACAAATGACAGCTTTTTAGTAAACATTTTCCCTTATTCTTCCATTCAGATATCAAACAGGATGATGCGTCAGCCAGTTTTAGCCATTATTATTGAATTTGTCTGGGGAAAAAGAAGTAGTTAAATTCATCATAGTGGTTGCTATTAAATGAAATTCCAAACAATACAAAATAGCATACATGGAAAACAGCCAAAATTAAAGGAAATTTATGTAAAATGTTCCTATTAAGCACTGTGTCTCTCAGTAGATCAAAGAGCTTTTTCATTAAAACCTGAACTTATTCACATTTAACTCAATGACAGCACATGTAAAATTTAACAGGAGTAGAACTTTTATTTAAAATAGCCATGCTATGAAATGAAATGCATTATATTATTTTATAGTAACAGAGTAACTCATGGGATAATTGCCTGTTACATCGTGCTCACTGACAGCATCACTGAGCTTTTTGATGAAACCTTGAAAGCAAGGACAAGCCATGTGGATCTAATGGATACTTAATGGAAAAATGGAAAATAAAAAGATTAGGTGGAAAGTAATCCTGTGAAAATTATGCTATAATGCTATTGTCTCCAATATGCCAAATACTCAGTTTAGAGTTGATCATTTAATCCAGTTATTCAGCACACCAAGTGGCTCGTTAGTCACTGTGGACTTTGCCTATAAATCAACCAAAGTTTAAATATAGTGGCCACCTCCCAGCACAAATGCACTGGAGGAAGATGGGGCCAAGAAAAGGAACAGCTCTAGATCATTCAGAAAGCAAATGTCAAAGGGTCAAGCCATGTGAAAACAAAACTTAATTACTGTATCTCCAAGCATCTTTCTGCTTAAAGCACCTCATATGAATGAGGCACACTTCACAGTGCTTGTGATAATTAGCACTTACCAAGTACCTTTCAGAAGTGTTTTGCAAACATTAAATAAGGTCAGAAATCTCATTGGTCTTTCATCAGAACAGCTATAACTACAATGGGGAGAGCTTCCTCCTCAATTCAGATCAAGGACTGCAGGGCTTGACCCAGGGAACGCCAAAAGGCAGTGTTGAAGAGGTGAGGATGTATTTCTGATCGCAATTTTACAGATTGCAAAACCAGCAGCAATTTGCCAAAGATGGACAAAGGAGTTAAAACAGAAATAAGATTCATGGCTTTGGGATCTATTTTGTTGGGTTTTTTTGAGAAAAAAGGTATTTGCTTGTGCATTAAGCCAGACTCTATAATGAACTGCGCCATGGAGAGATTGCACCAGAACTGAATGGTGCAAGAATTCTGCATTACAAGCAGCAAAACATCCACAAACAGTTGCATTTAGTCCTTTGCACTGGTACTTTTAAAAGTGTTTTTGACATAAATGGCTTTGAATGTTATCTGCTATTTGATATTGAGTGAGATGAGACAAAGGGGATGAGTATGGCACAACATTCTCCTGACAGGTTTTCCTTTTTTCCCATTTCTAATGCCAAGTGTCAACGTTTTGTACCCTTGGAGTTACCATGCCAGAAAAGGGCTGTTTTTACACACTGCATAATGGCAACACTGAGGATGTGATGCCATTTCTATGCCCCATGGGAATGATACAAAAATATTGTTATAGCTCTCTGAGACATATATATAAAAAGGAACATCTACTTGGAGAATTTTGCAGTTAAGGAATAATTCTGTCTCTAGAATGATCTTGTTCCTCTACCAGAGGTAGGCCTTTTTTGAGAGCTCTTGATGCATAACCATTACAAATTAGAAGATCCACAAAGAAGTCCAAGTACATTCTTGAAGATTCTGGGACCTCTCCACAGCTCCTACATGTCCCAACCCTGGCTGCCACGTGTCATCCCCTTCTATAAATAGGCATTACATTTTGCTGAGGAAGGTCAAAATGTGTGAGGGGTGTAAATACTGCAGCAGTCATCATTGAGTCATGCATTGATTTATTCTTGGAAACCTATGAGCTGTGGAAGCGAGTGCCTTACAGAGCCACAAGTCCCAAGTTCCTCAACAGAGTACCACAGTAGAACTTGGGAAACTTCAATCACAGGACTAGCAGGAAGAAATGTCCCAGGCTTGTGGAGAAAATGCAGTGTCTGTCTCAGCTCCACACTCCTCATGTGTTTTGTACCCTGAGGACTTTCCTCCTTCCACCTTCACTCATTCCTTTTCCTACTGCATAAAAGAGAGGCCCCACACCTGACAGTCTCCAGCCTGTTACTACACAGAATAGTTCAAAGAATTATTAAACAGGTCAGATTTGTCCAGTTTGGCCTCTTTACAGATGTTATCTCAGTTACTTGAATAGGCTTTGTGATAAATACATTTTACATTTTAGCTGCTCTCCATTCATTTTAGTAGGCTATCAAAAATCATTATATAAAAATTACACATAATTGTGTTTGCCTTGCTTTGTGCAGTCAAAAATACTCACCTAACTTTGCTGTATTTTATAAACTGAAAATCTTTATAATTCAATCAATTTCAGTGCATGGTATCTATTGTAGTACTGCCAGCCCAGATACACAGATATTTTAACATATGAAGAAAAAATCCAAGCTTCACAATTCTAAAGTTACCCAATAATTACTTCAAGAGGCTTGATACTGGTTTCAGCAAGGAGAATTACTATATAGGTGTAAAGTACTTTCAAATAGTAACATGGATCAATTGAAAAAAAATATTTCCCTATTTTGTTAGGAGTACGTTTTTGATGATGGACACCAAGGAGATTTTACACTGAATTTACTGAGAACTTAAATAAAATGTTACAATACAGAATACATGTTTTTTTTCTATTTAATTCCTAGAAGAATTTGTTTTTTAAATAGCATTTCCATTTCAAGAGGAAGCAGTAAGGAACCAATGAACGCCAAGTTGTGCTTCTCATCATGAAGGTCTTCATTTGTTTAAAACAGCTGGATCATCGACTCTCTTGATTTCCCAACTCCAACCCATTTAACTAGGGAGGAAAACACATCTGTTAGAACAATTACTGAGAGTAAGCACTATAATCAATGAACTGGAATAATTTTCACCTTTCATCATGTTTCACTACAGACTGATCAATTTTAGGGAGGAAGTTTCATTGTCAAAAATCCCTCTACTCCAGCTGCACTACTGGACTAAAAGTGCAGTATACTGAAGTGTGAAAGCATGAAAAATGATACCATAAACACAAAGCATTGCAGATGGAAGGCCTAATAGAAGGTCAGGAATGTTTGTTGCAGGTTTAAGTGCAATTGTTTTGAGTGACAGGATGTTTAGCTACATCCCTGCAGAGAGGAAGCCAGAGCTGTGCCAGACTCTGAAGTCTGCATGATGGGGAACAGGAGATAGTGATGCCTACATACTGTAATATTTTTAAATGTAAGGCTCTAACTATAAACATTATCCAATGTGAGCAGTCACCCCAAATTCCACACTGTAGCTGTTCCACTGCAGTTTTATTGCCCATGCTATAGAATTGACTGTGGGTAGGTCTCCTTTAGCCATCAAACCTTGCCTTCATCCTGACTTTGTACAGCAAACCAGAGGAATAAAGGTAAGGGGAGCTGTATTTACACATCCCTTGTGTGTCCTTGACCACACACAGGCCATTCTCTGAGTTTCAGTCTCTGCTATCAGATGTTTCTTTGCCCGTGACTGATACAGGAATTGCCACGGCTGAAACCAGCCTGTACTCCACTGATGTGACCTTTGAGGTGCTTTATGGAAAACAAAAGCACACATGCCAGCTGTCTAAGCTTGTTACTGTGGAAATTTTCTTGCAAATGCCACCATTCATGCCACACCTAGGTCTTGGCACATCTAGAGCTCTAGCAGTTAGGTTTGAAGAAAACTGGGTGGCTTGACCTTTGCAGATTGATGTTAAGATTCTCATTTTTCCAAAGTGGAAGAACTGGGCTAAGCAAACTTGTACCTGTTATGCAACACAATTCCTTGTATGAGTAAGAATGGAAAAAAATACCAAAACAAAGACATCTAAGTTCAAACAGGGATGCAGTGCAGGATACAAAGAGAAAGGGGGTGATGAGGACATCAGCCTAACTACACACTGAAGCACGGTGCACAGACCCCTAAGTTTCCACTGACAGAAGGTGGCCATTTGCCAAGAACAACACATGTTTATTTTCCTCTGGTTAAATCCTTGCCAGCAGAATCTTGGAGGTCTCTGCAGCACTGCAGACCTGCCTGCTGAACACCACCCTTTGTTGCTTCTTGGCAAGCTGTCATTTACCCCCATCAGCCCAACCACTGGTACTTTCCTTCCCTCCTGCCCAAATAAAGTGAATCTAACTACCAAATTGAACATTTTCACAGAGCTGTGTCTGTCTGCTGTGGCATCCTCATATGGACATCTACAAAGGAACATACCTGGCACGCCAACATGGTTTTCCACACAGCGGATGTAATTCTGGGCCTTGGGTGGGAGGTCCTCCCATTTTCGTGCTCCAGTTGTGTCAGCTTTCCACCCAGGCATTGTTTCATACTCTACTTCTACCTTCTGTAGTATCTCCTGGTTAGCTGTGAAGAACAATTTTTGTCACATTTGATTTTAGCTGCTCTGCCTTAAGAGAACAGACCTATGGCTCTTGACCAATAAAGTCTTTTGACAGCAAAAATCTGATAGATGAGGAAATACTATTTTTACTGGTTTATTCAATCATTCACTCCTTTATTCTTAATTGAGGTTAAATTCTGATATTTAGGAAGATAAATCTGATTCAAGAGGATCCAGGCATGCAGTTTCCTCTTCCAAAAACTGTAGAATGTAGTCTATGCTGTCAACATTGAGTCAACAACACTACAGTTTTATTTTTGAGGAAATAAGATTTTTTGAGGTTTACAGTACTTCCACTTTTTGGTTCAGATTTGCATAGAATAAAACAGCAGAACAAGGCATTACTGTCTCAGAAAGCTTCATCTTTACAGAACAAGGTTAAATCACTCTTGAGAAAAACTCTGATGTCTACAAGCTTTTCCCCACTGGAATTTTCATTATGTCCACGGCCAGGAACGACCAAGAGGGAAAGCTGGCTGCTGCCAATCCACCCTGTGCCTGGAATCCCCCATAGCCCCACAGAACAAGCCCCTTTTCTTAGCAGAGACTGTTACACAGATCTTGAAAACATCATTAATGTAAAAAAATTATGTATCATTACATCTAAAAAGTAAATCATTATTGAGGGGGCAATATATATTTTTATTAATCAAAGTGTTGTTGCTGTTAATAAAGCTTAATAAAGCTATCCAGAAGCAGCTTTATTCTGCTTGTTTCCATCTCATTTTTGTACAGCTTTTATTTCAATTTTGCTTCATTAAGTGCTATTGCCAATGATACACAATCACTGACTCAAGTCTTGCTGACTTTCAGATCCCCAATTTTGCCAATAAAAAATCTAATGGCACAGCACATAGAGGCCCTAACACAAGATTTTATTTGTTCTGAAGTTCTTGCCATTGTACACATATGCAAGGTAAATGGAAAATGCCAATGTAATGGTACAGCAATCTTTAAACAGATACTGCAGCTCCATATATTGCCATAGAATACTAGTGAAAAAGAAATCAAGTCTGATTTTAAAAAGCAAAATTGGCTTAACAGGCACTAAAAATAAAAATAAATATAGAAGTTTAACAACTTACCTGGAAAATATGGAATTCTTTTTCCACCCAATTTGTAGGCAACACCAATTTTAATTTCATCAAGGACATCAAGAATATCCAGTTTTGTTAATGCCAAACTGCACAAAAAACATCAGTTAGTTACACACATGATGAATCTCCTTTTTAATACTTTCCTTCTTTTTTTTTCCCCTTTCAAAAATCCAGCTCAAGCAGCCCAGGCAGCAGAAATACCCAAATGTATTCAACTATTTGTTAACTGAATTCACACCTGTGGGATGAACACCCCTGAGATACCACAAGACATTTCCAAATACTTGGCTGCTCACACAGGTGCACAGTGATCAGCTCATGGAAACACACCCTGACTGTGGAAAGGGGCACCTGCCTGGGCTGGATTGGATGGGTTTGACACATGACATCACTGGCAGGGACTATTTCTGTTATTCCTACTGATGCCCTACAACTGTCTGACAGACTTAGTGACTGATTACACTTTTGTAACAGAACAAGCATAGTCTGGTCACCAAAACCACATGTGCAGCTTATTAGGAAGGATCCCATCCTGCCCTTTTCAGTGACTGGGCTGTGCTGTCAGTTTAATGAACCTTATTAATTTTGTCTCCTGAATGAACACACCAGGAGACAAAAATGGAACCTCAAGAAGACACTGTATTATTCACTGATTTGAATAAAACTGCATTTTAAAACTAGTCAAATTCTCCCAAAGATATTCTAGATGTTGCCTGGCAAAAATCTGAGCAGCTAAGGATTTAAACAGGTATGTGCAAAATAGTCCAGGCTGTATGTGCTCAGTAAGTACATGATGAATGAAAGGATTAAGTGAAAAGACTTTTTGAGAAAGAAGCACCATAGAGCCAATTCTTCAACATTTTTAATCTCCCCTTGTCTTTTAGCTATCACAGTTATCAGAGAGGATATAGTTTTGTTGATAGGAGTGCAGGAATTGTACAGAGCTGAAATGGAAGGAAACCTAATGCATTCTTAAAATTTTCCACATAAAGTAGAGCTGCATAAGTTAAAGCAAAATATAAATCCAATTAAAAAAACTCCAAAGCTAAAAACCCCTTATGATAAATTAATGAAGAAGACCATCATTCCTTTGTAACATTAGTAGTATAAACAACATTAAATTATGTTTCAGTCTATAATATATTAAAATGCCCAGGGTCATGTATTTGCATATATGGAAAAGTTTGCCTGAATGCATCAACCAAGGAAGCCACTCAGTCTCAAAGAAAATAAAACTTGGCCTATTAAAAGCAGAATTTATAACAGAATATTTAACTACACTTTTGTAAATAGATGAACCTGTTGAAACTGGAATGAAAGCTGTAACAGTTGCTGTACCATTGTATCACTCCATTAATTTCACTTATCAAGGCAGTGGCTCCAAATGATGCAGAATTGGTCCCACAAGTAGGATCCATTAGAGTCAACCAAACCTCAAACCCAACAGGTTTTAGACCATGTCACAAGTCAGTATGAAAGCACTGGATCAAAAACACTGGAGTAAACTGTTAGAAACCAATATATTGATCCAATCTACACTGGCCATCTGATGAAAGCAAAGTGAAAACATGTACCAAAAAATCACAGCTATCATGTTGCAAAATCACTTAATTGGAAAAACAAAAAAGTCATAGGAATTAGATTATTATTAGCATTAAGACAATTCTCAGTTGCCCACTGTGCATTATTGTATTGCTTAAAACGTGACACTTTACTGGACTTATATTAATGTTACCTACATATTTATTCTGCGAAGCACAAAATTATCCCTTCCAAATGTAGCGCAAAATCTGTGATGCTTACGCAGTGAATCCGTTGATCATATGAGCATATTTCAAAATGACCAGATCTAACCAGCCACAGCGTCTCTTTCTGCCCGTAGTTACCCCCCATTCATGGCCACGGGACTGTAAAAGATCTCCAATTTCCTAAAATAAGACAGAGAGAATGTTGATGGTGCTTCACTGAAAACATGGCTAGAAAACAAATACAAACAAATACAGACAAATAGCAAGAAAAATACAGTTGTGCCAATTTGAAAGCTATTTTTCAGGAAAAAAAAATTTACTAGGAGAGGACTAAGGCAGATAACAAATCCCCTTGTGCACAGGATTTCTGCATTGCAATCCCTAACATTTCAAATCACATATTTAACATGACATTTGTGTTCCAAGGAGAGACTTTTCTCCCTTCTTCATCCAATAGGAAGATTTTCTTGACAATTCAGTCCTTTATAAAATTTTGTTTGCATTTGGTTTCTTCATCTGGTCTTTAGACATCTTTTTGGGGTCAAGACTGTAAATGCTTGGGACAAGACCAATGCTTGTACAAGGTCTAGGTCAGAACACCTAGGACTCCTTGCTTCAACACAGTGTGAGACTGCCAGCTGTTCCATTCAGACTGGCAGTGGCTATACTGTGGTAAAAATAAAGAAGGAAGAAACTTTATGTTCATGATTCATAAACCCCAAGGATACCATCAACTCATCTGAGCCATTAAAGAAAGGATTTCAGTGAATAAATCCTTAAATTAGATTCGGAACACTGCCCTAGAGATTGCTGCATGCATAGCTCACAATCAATATCCTGAGCTTCCTAGTTTCTTGATAATGAAAATAAAGCAGACAGTTTAAAATAACCAAAATCTCTCCCCTTCTTTTTATCGACCCATTTGTGCATGACTGGCTGACACACACACAGCACATTTATTCTATAAATCACACAGAACACATGCTGTTGAGCACAGAAGTTGCTGTAATTTAAGCTCTTTTGGGATGCACTGACAATTCCAGTCCACAACAAACTCTCCCCACTGAAATACACCTAATGATGTTACATGAGATGATGACATCTGTTTTCACATTGATCATTACAACAGAAATGTGGTCACTGCAATGTAACATCACCACACTTGTGTTTCTCTCCTCTCATGACAAACACCATAATGCAATTCTCTGCTCTTCATAGGTGTGATTGCTCAGCATTATTATCACCCTCCTTATTTATCAGTGGAAAACCCTTACTTCATTGTGTCAGGACCCAGGACATTCCTCTGGCTGCACTGGGTGATTTGAGACCCTGGCAAGGGGTTCAGAGACCTTGGCACAGAGTCAAAAACACCTGTGCCTTTGATTTTAGTCCATGGAAAAAATTACCAACTTTGTGTGAAGAGTTACAAGCCACAAGAGTTTGAGTAGAATGATAGTTAATTTATCACAGGGTGAAAAAGTAGAATTTTGGGGTTTTAGAATGGGGGTTCAAGAAGCAAGATGGAGGAATCTGGGCATGTCTGGCCCTTCTTCTCCTTCTTCTTGTCCTCCATCTGCTGCTGGGATGGCGACACTTTTTGATTGATTTAGAGACAGACGGTCTAACATAGGTGACAGGCAGTGGAAAATGATTGCAAATAAAGTATACATAGCATGTAGGATAAAAAGTTAACACCACCCCAAGGGCAGACAGTGTGCCACAACCCAACCTGCTGACAGATCTCAGCAGGTCAGAGAAAGAATGTAATAGATAAGAAAAAACAAACAACCCTGAAAAGCAGAACCGATGAATCTCGACTTCTTCAGTCGCTGGGCTGGGAAAAAAAGACTTTTTAATACCTCAGGGGTCCTCTCAACCACAGAAACCCGAGACCATTGCACTGCTACTTGTTGCCAGCTGTGTAGAGCCCATTTTGCGGCACTGAACTTACATTGATCTGCTCGGTGGGGAAGGCGCCGATGCCCACGCGGGTGGTGTAAGCCTTCACCACGCCGTACACATCCCCCACGTGCTGCGGAGGAACGCCCAGCCCGGTGCACACACCGCCCACGGTGCAGTTGGAGGAGGTCACAAAGGGATACGTGCCTGCCAGGAAAACACAGCAGCACAGCCCTCTGTCAGCAATTGGTAAGAAACAAAGACTGTTTTTTATCAGTTCAAAGAAGGTTTTCGCTTCTATGTTTGGCTTTAAAGCTAAACTGGAACAGCAGCCAAAGAGGGAGGCAAATTCTTTTTATTATGTGTCATTCATCCTTTACAACTTTCACCGAGGATTGCACACAAGGGAGAAATATAAAAGCATCTCAATATTACTTCCATTAGGCACGGGATCTATTATATGATGCTTCTGCTGTGTAAAGATTTTTTCAATGTTCTGTGTATCACAGAAATTATTTCCATTACGTTCATGGAGAGCCTGGTGTAAATGTCACAGACTGGCATTCCCGATGCTCTGCACAAGTGGCTCTGAGTATTTGCCACAAATTGTCTAAGTCTTAAGAGGTTACTTATGATCTCTACACAGTGACTCTGGACTGGAGAATCTCTTCAGTCCTTAATTTTTTCTTCATTGATTTAATTAAACTTTTGGTAAGAAAGCAGAGCAGAGACCAACTATAGTGGCAAGACTTAAAGGTTGCTGCACCAGTTTAATCCTCCTCCCATGGCAGAGGAATTACCTAAACTGCACAGCAATGAGTACCTGGATTGTTTGGCAATGTGCACACACATTTAAAAGCAATCAAGACAAGAATATCTGCAGTGAAATTTCAGCTGCACTGGAAAAAATTTCAGCAAAAATCAATATTTAAACCCTAAGCACTAATCCTGTTAATGATACAATCTCTGTTTTAATGAGCTTTACTTCTGGGAAATCTGTTCCTATTAAGGAAAGACTATTTTCTCTATTTTTCCTGCTGTTTGCAAAGTCACTATAAACACAAATCAAAACAAAACTGATCTCTTAGGAGTTAAGCTGAGTTTAGACTATAACTTACCAAAGTCAATATCAAGTAGTGCTGCATTGGCTCCTTCAACAAGGATCTTCTTTGGGGAGCCATGAAGAGCTTCATACATAAAATACACACCATCTCGAACCATGGGTCTTATTTTTTCAGCATATCCCTGCAAATAGAGTACAAATGTCAGCTTCCCCAGACAATAGCTGCAAGCAGGGAACACTGTGTTCACTTTTGAAAGACAAAATATACAGATAAGTCTAAGCTTCCAGCCTCAATAACTGTGTTTTCCTGAAAAATACAACCATTAGTTTATACTCCTTTCAATCTATTGAACCACTCATATAAGAAAGCTTGACTTATTATGGCATTAGAATGCCATAATTTCTGTGTCATTGCTGCTCACAGAGATGTGGTATGCCTACTGAATTTTGTTGCTATAGTCTTTAGATAGTGTGCTATAGTCTAGCCACACTGAGAATGGGACTTAGAACTAGTCCAAGCACCAAAAGAAAAACATATCAGTCCTTTTGAACATTAAAAAATATCCTCATGGTGTCAGCTCCAAAATCTTCTAAGAAAAAACATGGAAAAGGTAAGAGATATTTTTGACATCTTCTTTTCTTATATATTCATAAAAGCTGTTTTACCAGTTGCTCTTCTGGATTTATTTGTAAAAAGACAATTTTCTTGTAATACCAGGATCATGCTTCCACAAACAATTCTTCAGTGAGCAAGGAAGTCCCACTGACACACTGGACACTAATTGAAGTCATCACCCTGTGTTCTCTTGACTTCTTTGATACAACAGTCATTTTAAACAACATTCAAAAAAGTAAAATATTATAGGAGAATTAAATCCTCCACAGAGCTTACATTAATGCCTATAGTAAGAGAGAACATTCTACTACAAAGCATAGCTACTGTTTATTAAAAGCTTTTGTAATAATGAACACATGTATTTTTCAACTATTAGCTCAATAAGTGGTATGTCTGGCACACTTCATTTTTATCTTTTAAAATTAAAATAAATATTTCAAGTGATAAATCCTTACCTTTAGCTTTTTCAGTTGTCCTTCTGTATCAATTTCCAGCGTGGGAAACATTGACTTGTACTGTTGTGCCAGGTTTTTAAATCTGTAAAGAATTGAAATTGTATCTATGAGGAACATAGTCACAGAATCATGGAACCTTTGGCAAGAACTCAGTTTATATTATGCACAGTATATACTGAAAGCTATAATACTTTTCTGAGAAAATACTCAGAACTTTGACACCTCAACCAGTGCATTTCCCAAATTTCAAAATTCCATTTTAAATTATGAGAAACTCTGTGAAGCACAGGAAATACACACATACACATTCTTTCCAGTTTTCTTCTCCTTCTAGACAATTTATATACAAAATTCAGACACATATTTAAAAACATCTCCTTAAAAGCAAATTTGTCAGGCAAAATGTATCACTCTTTAACACAATATTTACAAATGAAAATAGTTGTACCTTGAAGAAAATTCATCAAAGTCAGAGAGGAGGTCACAAATCCGAAGGCCTGTTCGTGCAGCTTTGGAAGAATATGTTGGTCCAATCCCCTTTTTTGTTGTGCCAATACTAAGTAAAAAGAAACACCGCCCTCAAAATGTATAAATACATGCAAAAATACACTTTATGCCAAATAATTTTGTCAAAGCAAAATCATATAATGGGCAGAATGTCTGAGACATAAAAAGATATTAAAAGTTTTATAATAATAAATATATTGTATTAGCACCTTTTCAGGCTTTGCATAAGTATTGCTAATATTTGTGGTATTCAGTAAAGCATGAGGCCTTGAGTCTGCTGACAGTTTGTTCACTAACATAAGTAGGAACAGAACAGAAGCACAGAATTATTAACATCAATAAGGCTCTTCAGAGACACACAGCATTTCTGTTTTCCAAAATTACACTGATTTTCCAAATTTGTGTAACTATTAATGAAATGAGGGTGTTGGAAATATTTACTTTTTGCCTTCTTGCGCCTTGACGTTGCACTTCCTGGAGCCCATCTACTGCCTGGTGAAAGTCAAACACTGCAGTGGAAAATCAAATGGATACAGTGAGAGAACAAAGGAGAACAATATTCTTGAAATCACAGACATCTATAATTTCAAGACAAAGTGCCTCTGCTGTCATTGACAGTGCACAGGCCTCCTCAAGTGAAAACAGAGGGAGAATTCCTTAAACATTGTGAAAACATGTAAAACATCACTCTTCAGTGGACACAGACTCCATTATCATGCTTCAGATTACACAACATAATAAGAAGCTGTGTTAGATCAAATACACAGCTGCTCTGTGGAATAATAATTTAATTTGGCCTCATGAGCTAAGCAATCATTTGTGAGGGCTTTTTCCCCTTCACTCTTCACTTACCTATATGTGCTCTATCTGATATAATCAGTCTTTTCTCCCAATCTTTCAAACCTGTCAAAAGATGAAGAAAGGTAGGATTTCAGCTGTGCTGATTGGTTGAGCTTTGACATTGACTTTTACTTTTTCTGTCTTTTTGCTAGTTTATATGGCTTCTTGTTAAGATAACTGTAGACAAAATGGATAAACCACAAGACAATATCAAATAGCAGCAAAGTTTCTGTTGAGAAACTTTTCTCATTTCTGACTTATCTTTGACTTATTTTTGACTTTGTCCATTTTGGTACGGACAAAGATACTTCTTAAATGCCAGAATGCTGTGGCTTACATAAAATTCTTTAAATAAATATTCTTGTTTAATTTGCTACACAACACATCATTTAAATTCCATTTGTGCCTCAGAAAATAGAAAATTTCTAGATAGAAACATAAAACAATCTAAGAAGTAGAGGATCTTGGAAGGTCATAGGGTCTAAAGCCTTGCTTAAATCAGAACCAACTGAGTTTATATTTGGGCACAGAAATTTTGGGTTAAATCATCCCTATTTGAGGTCAAGGGAAGCTTAGCACACACTTTAGCATTGATTTTCTTTCCAATGTGGCATCAAATGTCATAAAACTCCATAAAACCCATGAAAAGACTGCTTTTGGAAATACTAAATCTAAAGACTGCCACACATTTCAACATTTTAAATACTGTTTCCTCATTTAAAATCCAGAATGTTATTACTGCACTGAATACTTATGGTCAGAAACAACAGCTTACAAAACCCCTCAATCTGACTGCCAATATAAAGGTAGGTTAAAAATTACTTGATACAAACCTTTCTTTTCATTCTTTTCAGCTTCTTCAAACAGGCCTGGTAAATGTATAACCACTCCATTACCTTTGGGAACATAAATTATTTATTTTAAAGCAAGGAATAAAACACTTATTTTTAGAATGTAAGGCCTGTAAGGCCTTTTAGGATGCAAGGCATCTACTTGCTGTCTAAAATTTCATTTAAGAAATAAAACTAGAGTTCACACAGAGGGATCTTGAGAACTTTTTAGATAAATCCTGATTTGGGGTAAGCAGCTGCTGGGCTGCTAAGCTCAGGAAAAGCAGAGCTGGTTTGTTTCAGGCATGAAGGCCAGGCTGCTGCACAGCCAGCTGAGGTAAGCGGATTCTTGTCTTTGTTCATGGTGGACTTTGCCCTGCGACTCCAGCCTCAATTGTTCACAGGGAAAAGCTCAAAGAAGTCCCTGGCCTTACCACACTGACAAGCCTGTGTGAAAATATTTAAATCTTGTTCAATATTCAGGTTTCTGTTTTAAACTCAGCCCAAACTAGTGCTGTGATACATTAGCAATGCCTTCCCCCTGCTTTTGAGCTACAAAATAGAACCCACGAGCAATAAAGAGCAGTGCTGGCGAGACATGGAGGATTAGTGATGCAGTGGGCTGGAAACAGCTGCTGCCTCCTTCTTGGGAATGTCAGAAATATATGCAAGAGCCTGTCTCAGCCTAAATTTAGCATAACTCAAGTTATAGTCGTTACTAATTGACAAGGGAGTAAATAGGAAAGCAAGACAACACACCATATTTAGCTGGGAGAGAAAAAATGTTTAATAGATTCTAGTTATCCATTTGGAAATTATTAAATGGAACAAAACTGAAACTCTATGACTCACTAGAACTTACACTCATTTCTTGAACAGTCTGTACATTATTTCTCTCAGAAATAATCAAAACTTTGGACAAGAGGCTTAAATTTGCTTACCATTTAAATATGAGTTTAAAGTCCAGTAAATGCTGCAAATCTTTTTATGATGCCATCTGCACCAAGTATCTTTATAGCAAAATACAACATCACCCTAAACAGCTGGTGATGTGAACAAAAAGGGGACTGGATAATGACCTCCTAAGTAGAGCCCTGCATTTTGGGGCCTATTTCTGGAAGTCAGTAAAGAGCTGTGAGAGATAATTTTTATTACTTATTTAGCTAAGTCCCGGCATTTGTGCTCAAAGAATAGCACATATATTTCTGAAAATATAAAAAGAGAGTGCAAGTAGAGGGTGGGGTCCAAATTTCACCATGAAGTATAAGAAGGAACATGATAAGATGTTCTTGCTTTCAGTTTTCCAACAGTGGAAACTAAACTGACACTGAAAGTAGAGTAACTCTGTGTTAAAGCAGTAGTGAAATAAAAGTCAAACTGCTGAAGCTAAAGCAAATTTGACTGAAAGTAATGTTTTTCTTTCCTTGTTACTGCAAAGTACAGTTCCAGCTATCCACTAAACAAAGTCATTTTTTATAGTAATTTCCAAAATGTCTTACCAATAAAAGAAATTGCCTTTGGATTAATGATGCCACTAGGAAATAGGTGAAAATCATATTCTTTCCCATCAACAACGACAGTATGGCCTGCATTATTCCCACCCTGCAAGAGACAGAAACATGTGAAGAATAATGGTCTAACCTCTAAGCAGATGATTTGGCAAGAGCATCTCTTTTTATTTATACATGTCTTTGGTCACTGCTTCCTCCACCTTACAGTTTCTTAACATGTTTTATCATTGTAAAAAGGGCTCAAGCAGGACAGTGCAGAGTTGTGAAGCAGAAGGATACCATGAAGTCAAGGCAGGGCTGAGGCAGAGCAGGAGTTAATACAGGAGTGGTGGCATAAGCTAGACAAGAACTGAAACTTTCTGGGAAAAGAAACTGGAATTAACTACCACCCTTGGAGTCCTGCCCCTGACATGCCTACACAAGCCCATATTTTTTAGGCATCTTCTGTACATGGACATTTCCTTGAGTTTGAGCCCAGTATTTCCCTTTGAATGGAAGCTCTTCCCACCTTTCCAACCACAAACAGCTACTGCTTCTCTTGGTGTTCAAGACAGACGCTCTTTGTCAGGTTGGAACCGTGAGCAGACTGAATGACCTTGTCAGTCACAGAATAACCTGCTTTTGAAGGGACCCACAGGAGTCCAACTCCTGGCCCCACACAGGACCACCCCAAAAATGGTCAAGAGATGATCTTCCCAGTTACCACCACCACCACTTCATGGAGTCTGCTACAATTCGTGGCATACATGACAGCCTACCAGAACCAAGAACAGGAGTTGGCATTTTCCTTACTAAACTGCTTTTCCACAAACTCTTAATTTTAAAAGAGAATGATGTGGCAACACAGAAACTTAGTAGAGGTGAGCAAATCAAGGTCATGAGTTGATTTGATCTGAAATATTAAGAATTAAAGGTCTAGTTTTCTCAGCAGGCTTAGTATTTTTTTCCTGCTGTGTCTTAATGTAAGTTTGTCTCCTACTGATAAGGCTGAAACCTGACTACTCATGTGCTGTGGTGCTACAGGCCTTCAGTTTTCCCAAACGATTACAAATCTTTGTGTGCTTGATATGATAACTGAATGATTTAAACTGTCTAGAAAGAGGGCATCTGAGGGAAGGGGAACTGAGATTCTCACTGGTAACTTGCAGACAATAAAGAGTGTTGGCTGAATGAGTGGAGTTACATGAAAATGCTGAGAAAGAACAGTCATTTATGAAAAGGAATGGTAGAATGCACTTTATCCAGAGCTTAATTTATTCTTCATTTACTCATTTGCCTTTTTTTTACGTAAAACACAGGAGAATGGCAACCAAAAATCCTTTCAAAATGTGAAACACAACATTAAGAAAATAAGAACTATAGGTTACAAAAAGAGAATGTTTTTTAAGCATTGTGATGCTTAGGAAATATGTCTGCAAACATGATAAAAAGAATTTTTATGCTCCAAAACATTTGAGTTCAACAATTAATTTTAAATAGATAAGCTGCTAAGGGGGAGATGAGGAGTTAGAACAGAAAAAATAGTACACACAGATTTCATTTGACTTAAAAACTGATGGAGAACTCATCCTTGGGATGGGAAGGATTCTGAAATGTCTTGCTAATGCAGAGTTATAACTTGTCCAGAGAATCCTGGCTATTTTTCCTGCCTCCCAGATATAATAAATCAGTTGTAGGAATCTGGATCTAGTTAAAAGCACTCAATTATCTAGAAGGTTAATTAATCAGGCAGGAAAGTACTTTACACGATATTTAAGAGGTCTGACTCTGGTGGATTGCATTGGTTGAAACACTGGTTTATTTTATTATCAGGCTGAGAAAAAAGCTAGTAACTTCCCAGCTTTCCAGCTCACCTATAGACAATGGCAAGATGGAAACTTTAAAAAAATTAACCCCATCATTTAACACCAATTTAATCTCTACTACAAGTAACAATTTCCTCTTTTCCTCAGAAAATGGGGAACCAGGCTGCTTCAAAAGTCTTTGTTGTCACAATGCTATAGTTTTAC
Source organism: Emberiza elegans (assembly GCA_024865655.1). Classification (NCBI taxonomy): domain Eukaryota; kingdom Metazoa; phylum Chordata; class Aves; order Passeriformes; family Fringillidae; genus Emberiza; species Emberiza elegans. The sequence continues at coordinate 35,028,028 of JALJVW010000139.1, forward strand.
TCTGCTTTTCTTAATGAACATGAACAAATGAAGCCAGGCTTGAGGACTCAAAATCTGAGATAACAGCATTCCTAAATTATAGTCAAGGTATTTTCTTGTATCCTAAAATTTCAGAAGGTGGGATACACTAGTATGAGAATGCTTATGAAAGACAGTTTATGCTTTTGGAAAATTTCCTGAACAGCTGACACCCAGACAAATGCTCTTTCTTTAGCAAATGCTTAAAAAGGGATGTTAATCAAGCAGCTTGTGAAAGTTGGCATACATAAAAAAATGCTGAAGCACAGAAACACCATCAGATATTGTACATCCTTGAATGGCCAAAATCCCTGATACAGTTTCAGTCCCTCTGGATAGATAACACACATCAAAAATTCAGTGACAGACCACCTAAAGCAGCATTTCTCCAATTAAAAACTAGTATTGACATCTCTGGAACTGCATTTTGCACTGCTCCTGTTGGTTTGCGTTTTCTAAACAAATGTTTTCCAGGCATATTTTTACAGCTTAACTAATTATACTTTTATAAATATAATTGAAGTGGTAGCAGAGCATTGAATTACCCAAGAGACATGACCACCGACTTGCAAAACTTTACACTGGTCTGATGAGATATTTTCTGTTTATTATCTGGTCATCTCAGTAATTTCTCATGTTTAGCTACATAGATATTGTAACAGCATATTGGCAGCCTAACAGCTGAGATATTAAAGACATCCACTCCCTTTCTAATTTTACTCCAGTTTTTAGAGTCAATATATGTCTTGTATGAGCCATTTCTTCTCCAAACAAAATATAAGTGAACCTAACATCTTATATGGGGTTTATTTGAAGACTAGACATTTGAAGGTGCAGAGGATTGCCTGGTACACTGCAACTGTGTGAGCTCCCCTCTTTCCCCCAAATGGTATTTCATTGAAGTGGTGTGAACACCAACACACCAAGTGACAGTGCTCTCTGGACCCTCAGGGATGCTTCCTTTCCTCTTGGGCCAAAAAAACTTTTGGAGCCTCTGCTTGGCCCTTGTTTCAAACATGAGGACATCATAAACTTCCATTTAATGTCCAGACTCTGCCATGTAGCACTGAGATCACCTGAAATTTATTTATCTTCAACCATTTACAGCTTCCTAGGTCTCTCTAGAGATTTTCTAGGTATTTTCTGCGGTTCTTAAAAATTGTCTCCAACCAAGGGAATTTTATGGCAACAACTTCTGATAGATTATTCATCCGTGCCATTTTGGCATGGTCTGTATTGTGAAATGATGGCATGGCAAGAAATAAGTTGCTGTGTAGTCTGGGCATCCCCATTAAACCATTCTGCTGTAGGAAATGCTGTTCCCAGGAAGGCACCATGACAGCAGCTGTTCCAGGGGCACCCATATACACACATCACACTCTTTCCCTGCTCCAGGGTGTGCCCCTTCCACAGGTGCAGTGGGGTCTGGGGTTTATTTAAATAATTTTAAAAATTATTACACTGTACTCAGATAAAAATTTATTTTTTCTGTAAGACTTTAATCTATATTTTCTGAAATTTTATAATCCAAGTGTAAAATTATGTATTGTCCCAGTACTAGAAGGAGCTAGAGGAACTGAACTACCCCATGCAACATTGTACAGTCTTTTTTTAGTACAGCACTTGTTTAAAAAAAAATCAATTTCCAAGCGTTTATGTACTGATCTACTTATGGTATTGGATTGATGTACTGATGTGCATTGATTACAGTTCCAGAGTGCTTGAACACCAGAACTGTATCAATACACTAAACTGAGAAGCTCTATTTTACCAGTGTTAACAACTGTAGCTGGCATAAACAGCACCAGGGAACTGATAATTATGATGAACAGGTTGCCAGAGGACAGTCATTGCCTTCACAGTAGAACTTAAAAAGCCATGAAGAAACAAACCCACCTCCCAAACTGCTTAAAGGCTGCTGTTTTGGCCTGTATTGTTTTTAAAATCTCTTTATTTTCTGCAGCCAAAACATCCCAAGACAGAGAATTTCTCTTGAGAGCAGCAGTGAGGCTGTTCAGTACCTGCAGCAGGAACTCAGTTCTCCATTTAGCCTAATGCTGCACATTTGAACAGGAAGGAAATATGTCCTGATGGGCACAGGTGCTTCTGTCTCTCTTGCCAGGCAGGTAGTGTGGAGGAGTGCTACCAGATGCTCTCCTGGTTGGCACATCCCTCATTTGCTCAGTGCTCCTCACATTGCCCAAACATAATTTGATTAAGTAGATTCATATGAAAAATCATCAGATCACATAAAAACCAGATGATTTTTTCAAGCTATAACTAGAGTGTAAACAAGAAACAGGTTTATTTTTGATGGGTCCCACAGTGATGAGGTCTCATCCTCTTCCAGTTAACAATGGGGAAATAACAGAAACTGGTTACTGAAGTTCTGCAGCCAACACCACCGTGGTGTGAGTGACACACCAGCAGCACACAGAGCTCCTTAGCCACTGCTAATGTATGAAATGTCACAACTAGGTTTTAAATACACAAATTAGAAACAGAAATGTAGTTCAAGGAGATAGCCCCATGTGCTTCCTAGCACAGATATCCAAACACAGTTTCAGTACTGGCTGACGTGCCTGAGGCAAACCTCGCGTGTATAAAGGGGAGTATCAAGTAGGAGTAGAAAGATTGTATTACCTCTCCTTTTGGCAGTCGTGCAACTGCCACTAGAATACTGTGTCCTTGGTACGGGGACAAGATTACAAGATGATCCCCTCTGGCATTATTATATGAATTTATAATCTATGAATTGAAATACCAGCCACAAACCAGCAGTTCGGGAAGCTTTCATCTGAAAACAAATGCTGTGACTCCTGTATCTCTCTTCTCTTCATGATAAATGTCCCAGTAATACAAATTCCAACCATCATTGGAGCAAAACATTTTCTGAAATTCAACTGCATCTGCAGGCCAGATACCTCTCTCATCATACTATCAAGCAGGCTACAAAACACTTCTGTTTTGTTACCAGAATTGAGTAATTTTGTTCAGTTTATTATAGCATTTTTAATGTGAATAAACAAGAAGGAACATTGTTAAACTGTTTATTCTCTTTACAATTTAATTGACAATGGCTATTTCTAACTTACATCAGCAACTGCCTGGAACTAATTTGAATAAATGTAGCTAATAACTGCTACCAGCATGACTGGCTCTGACACGAACTTTATAATAATATAGATGCACTGACTTTCATGGGATTTCTTGTTATTTACACAATTGCAAATGAGGTTTGAGCATCATTTTTATTAAAAACATCCAGTCACACAAGTGCAGTACATTAACTGCTTTGTACATGTAGACCCTTCAACAGGATGTCACTGAATCACCTGTGTGTGAACGTTTCTGTCAATGACTGCAAGTGCTGCACATTCCAGCTGGAAGGTTGTTGCCAGAGGTGCTTGTTAGTTTCCATTACTAGATTAAAAACTGGAAGGTTATTTTGCTATTTTTTTTCTAGTTTAACTATTGCCAAGTAACATCCAACTCAGATTTCAAGAGGTGAACCATAACTTTGTTTTTTATTTTTTTAACTCAACCCATTGGGAAGACATGGGTTAGGAATATTCAGAAGTATCCTTAAGACCACAAGAACTGAGGGAATGATGATTTTTAAAGCTGTGGTGGTGACAAACAACTGGTCTGAGTTGCAAGTTTATCTCCAGACCCCAACCACACTCAGCCAAATCTAGTTTGGCTCTTCTTTCCCAAGACTATGTTGCAGTAATGACTTCAAGTACAAACAACTTGGCACAGAACTGCTCTGACTCTTGCCCTGTTCAAGTGTGCCCCTTTGCTGTCTCAAAGAAGGAGCAAAATTCATAGGATCCTACTGTCCCAATTAAAATAGTGATCTTTTCAAAACCTCCCAAATTCCCATGGGAGGAGACCTTCCAAAACCTCATGAGATAATTAGTATAATTATAAACACAAACATTCTTGACAAGAACTGAGCAAGATTTTTGATCCTTTAAAGGAACATAAAATTATTTGTAGCACAAATAAAAACCCTGAAAATTATATCATATACTGTACCAATAATGTAGTATTATTTCTTTACTAAAAAAAATGACCCTAACTTCTACAGATACCTTGGTCTTCCTAAGCATCTGAAAAATGCAACTGGAAAAGCCAAGTCTAATTCAACTCAGGTTTCAAACAACAAACAGTGTAGGCAAACTAGACACTCACACGCTGGTTCTATTCTCTCAAACTGAATTAATTGTTTTGTCAAGTCACATCAAAACAACATACCACAGCAGACCATTATATAACAAAATACATATTTACTTCAGCAACAGATGCAAAGAATATAAATTCAAGGTATATTGGTAGAAAATGCTACAGTGGGAAAAATATTCTTATGCTAGCAGAATACTAAAATAAAGAAAAATCAAACATGAAAAAACCCAGATAAGTCTGCTCGTCTTTAATTCTCTCTGCTGAAGAAGCATAGTCACGTCCCTGTGGGAAGTAATATGATCCAAGGATATGAACATAACTTTTCTTATATCTGTAAACAAGTTCAGAACAGGAATGAAATAGAACAGATGTAATTTCAGTTTAATTTTCAGCTGTTTTGTTTTGATGCTTGTAGAGGATAATAAATTCATCAGGCTTTATAAAGGGGATTGAAAATTAAGCTTGCTTTCTTATGGAGATTTGGAAACTTTAAACCTGACCTTCTCATACAGTATTTATAATCCTGGTGGTCCTGAGATGATCTTGCTGATGCCCAAAGGAAAGGCTAGTTTAAAATAGCAGTGTCACCATGTTGTTCTAAAGCTTAAAATGATATAGTGCAGCATGTAAGTATGTATAAGCATAATGAAAAATAAAATTGGATAAAGTACCTCAGAAGCAACAAATTGTTACAAAAAAATGTTCAAGTTTGGAAGGGTGGACTACTTCATTGCAGCTAAAGAAACAACTCACACTTAAATCCTCTCCTGTGTTGAACAGTGAAATAAAACCTATTTGTGTTTTTGTAGGGAATCTTACAAAAAATTACTTAGAAACCTGTTATGAGCATACATGCAAGTGGGATTATCAACCTTCCCAAACATTTGAGAAATCGAAAACAACAGTCCTGCAGTCACTGTACACTCATGACCTCAAGGTCATCAATCTCTTCACTGGTGATCATCAAGCACTAAATCATTAGGAGATTAAAGCCTTTCCATGCTACTTTATCCTGTAGGGAAAAATTACACTAAACATCACAGTTAAATCTCATTGAAAGGAGAGCAACCCATGACAAACACACAGAAAAACAGCAGCAAACAAGCTCCTGTAACTCCACATAATCATCACATAAAACTGCCCTAATTTAATCCCTGCTGCAAACAGTTCCAGTAGCCCATGATCAATAGGGGAAAGTCACAAAACGTGTGGCTGCTTCCCCTGCCCTGTCAGCAGCAACAGGGGAACAAAGGAAACCTCCCCATCTCGCACCTAAAGCACCCAGAGAAACTACTGGGCTGCCATTTCTGCCACGCTTGGCTTTTATTGTTCAATCGCTTGCCCACAGTATTTTCCTTTGCATTCCTCAAAGCGCCATTACTAAAACAGACGAAATTTACATTGTATTCATTAAAACACTAACACAAGGAAATAGGGAAACCTACAATAATATGCAACAGTTACTTGTATGGAAGCATTGGGCACATCCCTTCACTCTTGCTTAAATTGTTCCCTAATGTAGCAATGCTTCCTCAAACCCAACACATTGCCAGGCTTTTCTTACTGGTAAAATCTCCTCAAACTTATTTGTTTACATCCACTACATAGAGAAAATAAGCCACTCCACACCCTTGGTTTATGACCTGGTTAAACCTCTCAGTCCAAGGAACTCTGAACTACTCAACCACAAAAGACCTTAACAGCCCTTTTTTCTGGCACCCTTTTCAACCTCCTCAGTTGTTCTTCACTATTAACATCAACTGGAATTTTTGTCCATATGTCTCAAAAGATCAGATGATCTTTGAAAATAAAGCAATTCTTAACCTGAAATCATAGACTTTATAGAAGAAGTATTTTAGAAAGTGACTGCATCTTTTGTGCAAAACAGAAACTTCAATATGAGAAGCTAAGGAAATCTAATAACAGCTCTTAATGCAATCACATTCTTACTATTTGGTGTTGCGCCTTACAAGTCACTTAAGGGAATGCAGATAACATCAGACAGATTGTTTCCAGATTTCCAGAAGGCAGAATTGTCACAGGACTGACACATCCAGCATTGTCATGGGCACACTGGAACAGCAGCACTGAATGACAGCTTGAAAAATTTCTTAAAAACTGCCTTGGCCTAGTTGCTGCTGCTGAATCACTGCCACTGGTGTTGGTGTGAAGGGAAGAAAGGCATGCACTGGTGTGGCAGCTGGCTTACACATCTATTCAGTAACCATGATGTGACCCATGACAGGTAGAGGTGATTATCATAGGGCCTCCACACACTTAGGAGCAATAGCATTCCTGTCTTTCACCTTAGGCTTTTGGGAAATCTTTCCTTTCCTTTGAATTTTTCATCAGGTTTATGGGGCATTTTTAGTGAAAAGTTATTATTACAGTGTACCTTACACAGTCTCACCTTAAGGAAACAGCTAGAACTGCATGACAAGCAGCTGGCCTCAGTTAACTGAGAACTTACGATGTGTGACTTTTTAGGAACAGCTCTGGTCCAAGCAGGCCCTCGGGAAGCACACCACCTTGGCCCCTGGCACTTGTGACAGGTGACTCTTTGATCATACTCCAAAACTGATCTGAGAGATCAGCTAATTAAAACCCTGGTAGCTAACACCAGCCACCAGCTCTAGCTTTGAAGGTAGACACAAAACAAGCAACGAGGTGATGTGAGAAACGTACATCTGGAATGAGAGCCACCACAGATAAAGCCACAATCTGAAATCAGGTTTTGATCAACACCAAAGCTCTCTTCCTATGTTAGATGTACCCAAATTACTTCATCTGATACTCTGACAATATGCTAAGAGGCTACATAAAAAGTGAACTCCCATCTTTATGTCAGAATATTCTCTTAGTTAAAAGCTTTAAACAAATATGCAAACCCTCTTTTTTAAAGAAACATCAAAATGAAATATTTACCACTGAAATCTTTGTTTTTACACTTTCCTAAAAATATATCAGGGATTAAAAGTATTGCATGGCATCATGTGCCAGCTCCATGCCCCAGGAGGCCACAATAAGAAAGAAATATTAGCCTCTAATGTTTTTCTTCTGAAATTCTTTGCTTGCTGAAAGAGCAGTTTACAGGAAAAAATGTTCTTGATGTTCTCCATTAAATCTACTCAGTTCCTTAACAGCCTGCTGTTATTAGTTTGTTTAGAAATACCTTTTCTGCCTCTTTATATGGCTTTGTGTGTCCGTGTATCTGGTATTTTAATGAAAGCAGCCTGTGAAAAGTTTGGTACAGCCTCATCCATAAGAGCATTCAGAGATCTTTTACCCTTTCTGAAACACCCTCTTTCACAAAGAATGCTACAAGTATAAAGGTGAAATGAAATCAATTACTTCTGGCAAACGAATATTTCAGATTTAAATTATGTCACATATTTCAGTGTCACTGAATGGTGAACTCATTATTTTGAACTCAGACTGTATAGTCTTAAGCCCTGGTAAACAAATTAAGTCATCAATTCATGTGAAATTCTGAATGCTCAGGAAAATTACAGAGGCTGGGGTTTTAATGCAGAATTTTCTTTTAAAATACTTTAAAGCTTCCCTTAGGCCTGTGATGGACTTGTATTGCCATTCACCTGCCTGCCTTTTATTCTAGTATCCTAGAAAACAGAATTTCATTTCCTCTGCAGTAACCTCCGCAGATGTCACAGATTTTTATGCACCCAACACACCAAAATACTTGAGAAATGTTTAATGAAAGTTATTTGCTTTCATGGAAACATTAGGGAATTACTGTTTTTTAAAACCCTCTTCAAACTGAAATCTGGTCCTGAATTTAAATCCCTACACAGAGAGGAAGGCAGCCTCACCTTTTTAAAAGTTAGCTTGAAGAGTATCCTATTGGGATGAAGAATTACTCTAGCTGGGACATGATTTCAGAAGACCTGAAAATCCATTTTTCAGATATTAATTTTCAAGCTTTCTCTACTTTTGTTTCCTTGAGGACTAAAACAAGCTGTTCAACATCATTTCCATCAATGTCTCAGAAAATGGAGTGGACAAGACATCAGGTAATAAATAATAATGTTGTCAATCACTATATTCTAACAAAAAAGTCTGGTGCAAATTTTCCTGACATTTTCTCTAAAATCTCTAATAAGTCATTCAGTATTTCTTGTTTAAGAAATTGCTTCTAACACACAAGTGCTAAGACATTGAAAATTTTTCTTAGTTTCCAGGAGCCATGTGAAGCAACAAAGTTCTGGTCCAAACACTGAGCTTTTTCATGGCACTACACAGCATTAATGAAGTTGATTACATCTGTAAGTTAATGACCTGCCATTATCACACTGAGAGAACTCATCAGTACTGCTCACATCCTTAAATATGTGCATATCTTTACTAAACCTTAACAGACTTCTAATAGAGGCAAAAATCATACACCATTAACTACCTGCATGATTGCCTTTGAAAATAGGAAAAATAAAATTATTTAAATGGCACAATTAAAATTACCAAATGCACAAAACATCCATTGAAGTATTAAAAAAATACAGCCCTCTTTAAAGTTACATAATATTTGCTACTCAAAAATAAATGATGACTCATATTTTCTTTTTCAAATGCTTTATAGTTGGCCCTAATCCTGAAGACATCTCCCTCTAACCAGTGTATCAGGAATGCTATTGCAGTCTCACACACACTGTATTGGGGAACTCTTTTGAAAAGGGCCCAGTGCTTTTCTAGCTCCACCTGCCTTCCACCCATGCTGGTCTCCTCAGCCTGCAGGAAGACAATCCAACGTGCCCAGCAGCACATGAAACCATCCAAGCCATCACACACTGACCCTTGTGGCATGCTCTCACACACACTCCTGCATCCTTCCCAGGGCATCCTGAGGCTGCACCTCGGGGCCACACTTCCACAGTAGCTGCTGGATGGACAGCAGCTCTGTCCTGAAAGCAGCTTCAGGGCACCCCACAAAATTGAGCCTGAAAAAGAACCAACATGAGTCCTTGCAGTAACAACAGTAATCCCATGAGAACTCACTGTTTGACAGGGGCCTTTACGAAATGCTCCTCCTCAGCTAAAACTTTTTTTTTTTTTTCCGCACCAAGGCAATCCCTAGACCTGAGTTTAAATTCCTAGTAACACATTACTGGGGGAGGCAAGGGGGAAATAAACATGAAAAAAAAAAAGTTATGGTCCTGGTAATGCATATTCATTAGTTACCTTTCACAGGGAAACTTCTCCCCAAGGTGATTCAAGATCTTGGGAGTTTAATGTCCCAAATGAAAATATTTCCTCCACCTTCTAAATATTTAACCTGCATGATAACATTTATTTACATAATATACTTAATTAGAAAAACGTCCTTGGATTCAAGGATGTCTGTAGCTTTTCAGCAGCTATCATGCATTTTAAAGCAGAATAAATTTCATGGTACATACCAGCTGAGCTGGACTAAACTGACTTCTTTTTAATGTGCTCACATAGTTTAAAGGGATAACAGACAGACTATTAGCTGTATTGATCCAATATGTTCATAAGTAATGTTTGAAAACAGTTCTTTAGAAATTATTACCATTACTGATGCCCCATCCCTGGAGATGTTCAAGGCCAGGCTGCATAGGGCTTTTAAACAGCCTGGTCTAGTGAAGGATGTCCCAGCCCATGGCAGGGGGATTAGAACTGGATGATCTTTAAGGTCCTTCCAACCCATTCTACAATTCTATTTGGAATCACCGACTTGTCTAATTTCGTTTGTATTATGCACACACATTGTTTTGGGAATCCTTACCATCTATTCAACTCAAAAATACCTATAAACAAAGTCATGCAAGATGTTTCCTGTTTTCATGCAACTCTAAATCCTTATTTTTACATGAATTGGTTTTTTTCCCCTATTTTACTCATGGTCAATTTTATATTTATTTTTTAGAATAAACTTCCAGGCGCTTTGCAAGGGAACACAGTCCACCCATCCAAAACATCCCCTGCAGTAAAACTTTGGCAGACTCCTGAGGTTAATTACGGCTGGCTTTCAGGCCGGCTCAGAGCGCTTTTTCCCGGAGCAGCAGCACGCCCGGAGCCACCCAGCCAGCCCCGCACAGGCAGGGGAACATCCCCGCAAGCCCTGACCGCACCCCGGGCCGCGGGGCTCGGCTGCCCGGGGCAGCCCAGGGCCGAGAAGCGCCCGGAGCGGCTCCTCCCCGGGCCCCCGCCCGCCGGCACCTCGGCATTCAGTGTCGCTTATCGTGAGGGGTCAGCTATTTATATTTATAGCTCAGGGCTTGTTTCTTTCCCAGTGGCATTTGGAGGCGCAGGCGGGCCGGGCCGGGCCGGGGGGGTGTGTGCGGCACACGGCTCCCGCCCGGGCACGTTCGCGTCCCGCCGCTGCCTGCGGGAGAGCGACGGGGACTGGGAAGAGGGAGCGGGGAGGGAGAGAAGCAGCAGGAGCGAGGAGCGGCAGCTGGAAGGAAAGAGCGCTGGAGGGAGGAAAGGCGGAGCAGCGGGGGACAGAGGGGACCCGCACGGGGAGGAGAGCGCCGGGCCGAGAGGAGCCGGGGGAAAGCGGGAGCCGCAGGGAACGCAGGGTGAAGAAGCGCCGAGGGAGTGGCTGGAAGAGCCGGCTCGGCACCCACCTGGCACCGGCACACAATATCCGACTCGGTGGCCAGCAGGTCGACCACCTTGCCCTTGCCTTCGTCCCCCCACTGCGCCCCCAGCACCACCGTCACTTTGTTACCGCCCGGCTCGCTGCGCGCCCGCTTCAGCCCGCCGGCGGCGGCGTGGCCGCTGCGGTCGTTGGACGCCCGGGTGCCCGACATGCTGGGTGGGAGGGTGGCTGTGGCCGCAGCAGCCGCCGCCTCACGCTGCCTCGCTCCCCGCCGCCGCCGAGCCCTGCGCGCTGCCCGCGCCTCGCCGCCGCCGCCGGCATTTAAGGGCGCCGCCGCCGCCGCCCGCCCCGCGCTGCGCTGACGTGCGGGGCCGCTGCCCCCCGGCCTCGGCCTCGGCCGCCTGCCCGGCCGCGCTCGCACGCACGGTCCAAACACACCGACACACAGACCGACACACGGACACACACACTGCCACACGCTCTCTCGCAGCACCTCTCACACTCACAGTCCCCTCGCAAACACACAGCACACACTGTACTCCTCACAGACACAGTCCCCCTACACACGTGCTCACGGAGCACCCCACACAAACATGGTCCCCTCACGTTTACGGTTCCCTTGCACGCAGGCACAGCTGACAGAGGCTGTGGAACTGTGAGGAGTGCACAGCCCCAGGGCATGCATGTAATGGGCACCTCAGAGGGATGCAGGCAGGCCCTTGTCACCCTCAGGCAGACACATGAGTCTGAGATGAGCTTGTGGTACGGACAGACAGATGGACAGACATCAGTCTGTGAGGCGCTCTCACACTGGGGTCTGAAGCTGTGTTGCTGACGGGGCTGCATGGCAGAGTCACAGCACACGGGATCAAGGCGTGTGGCTGTCACAGTGACCTGAGGCCTGTGGGGCCGTGTCGCATGGATGTTCGGACACATGTGGTACTGAGGTGCATGACTGTCACTGTGACACTCACAAGCACTGTCACTGTTACTGAGGTGTCACGGTCTTGGGCACAGGAGCTGTTGTCCCTGTGAGACACACACATGCACAGTCCTGAGGCGCATGACCCTGTGTCACTGAGAGACAGGCACTGGCCTGAGGAACACAGGCTGCTGTCACTGCAAGACGGATGCTGCCCTGAGGCATTTGGGACTGTTGCTGTCAGACACTCAGGGAATTGCACACTCAGAGATTCCTGGCATGTGCACAGGTACTCTCAGAGTACCCTGTGATACGTGACAATCGGAAGGAAAGGGACAGGCACACAAACTGCTCCAGCACACAGGGATCATGAGACACAAACATCCACCCGCTGGCCTGAGAGTCGCAGGCAGGCGCACTCTGAGTTTGACTGACACACACATTAGCCTAAAATACATATGACTGTTGTTCCTGCACTGGCACTTACCCTGTTGTCAGGCACATACATAGTCTGTTCCATGGCCTGAGACACTCGAGACTATTTTGGCAAGGCACACATGCACACCCACACATACGCTCACACACTGACCCAAAAAAACCCCACAGGGCCCTCCTGTTTGAGACAGATAAACGAGGCATGTGGAGCTGTGTCACAAGGACAGATTTAAGCACGCACTTCTCTGTTGTGACGGGAGAACAGACCATGCTTGACATCTATAACCTCTTCCCCATGCACGATCACAGGCTAGGCTTGGCTTTTTCTGCAGCACATGCCCTGTAGCTCCAGGCAGGTTGGCACAGTGTCCTTTATAAAAGTGAGTTGAAATGTGTAAGGTTAACAGACTAGACTGAGGTACATACACCGGTGTTGGTGTGAGGTGTATAAATACATGTATGTACCAGCACACACACACACATGCATGGAGGCAAAACAGCAGAACACACCAGGCTGCAGCTTCAGTGCAGGGGGAACTGCACCAGCTGCTGCTTCCATGCTCCTCCTGGCAATTGCGTGCGTGTGATCCCTACCAAGAGAGCAAGGGACAGAAATTCAGCATTTTCCAGTGACACATTCCCTCTCGTACACTCTGGCTCAGATGAGATGCTGTGATATTTATGAGATTACACAAGCACATAGTTTGTGCAGTGGTCAAAATGCAGAAGGGTAGTTCTGCAACGTATTGCTCTGGCAGAGGGATGAAAAGAAACTATTGGAATACTCTAATAAACTGAGAAATAAAAATATCCAGTGTACAGCCCACTTCAAACATGCATATTTGTGCCTTGTATATGTGCATGTAAAGTTCTACCCATTCCTATAGACATACATGGATGTGTTTATATATGTGCATGTATAGGTCATAATTCAGACTCTAGCTCCTTCTAGGGATTCATGATGGCAAAAAGAGGAGGCATTTCCTTTACTTCAATTCTTGCATTTGCAGTGTTTCTTGTAGGAAAAAGAGGTAGGGAAAATTGAACACTCTGCATGTTCCAGCTGAGTATGTAGCAGGAAACAGTGGTGGTAATAAATAAGGAAGACAGGAAGGGAGCTCCTAATGTTTGAGCCTAGTTCTCTGGCTTCTGCAGTCAGTGAAATCATACAGCACCTCGCTGTTCCTTTTGAATAAGTTCCAGAGCTGTTCTAGTTAGAAACCTCTGCTAATGTCCAGCCTTCTGGCTGATTTATATCCATATGTTCTATGCTGATGTTGCCATTTAGTTTAAATACTTCTTCATTTCCCTTCCCTGTATGTTTGTTTACAGACATAATTACATCCACTCTCCAGCTTTGTTTTGTTCAGCAGAAAGACAAGACTTTTTTGCTCTTCTCTCAAGGCAGACTCCCAAACTGCTGATCATTCTCACCTGCCAGCCCTGCACCTGTTCTGATTTTTGCTCATGTTTCCTGAATATGGGCAGAGAGAATTGTACACTGTGGTCCATGTCAAGTTCCCTGTTACCTTCTACCAGGCAATTAGTCTTCTCTTTTCACATGGAAATATCTCACCTAAGATATTCCTGGACTTGCCAAGTTTCACATACGTGGTGAGAGTCAGCTCCTTTCTCACACCTCACTGCACTGCTGGTATCTCACACACTGAAATACCACTGACTCTTTCTGCCATTCACACTTCACATGCACAATTCAGCTGCTTGGCATTTCATGCATATATTCACAGCCAGATGCCACATGTGATCTATTGTGGCCTGATGAAACTCCAGCTTGGGCTTTGGAATTTTGCATTGTAGAATTTTAACCTTTATTTTTATCTTGAATATTATTTTGGTTTGAAGGATGTGTGGTGGGCTGACCTTGGCTGGAGCCAGTTGCCCCCCGAGCTGCTCTATTGCTCCCCTCCTCAACAGACTGGGGGTGGAGAAGATGAGATGATAAAACCCCTCATGGGTCAAGGTAAAGGCAGTTTTCTGAAGCAAAAATAAAGGTCATGTGCACACAAGCAAAGGAAAACCCAAAAGATGTAATTCTCTGCTTCCCATCAGTAAATGGTGTGTGACCACTTCCTGGGATGCAGGGCTTCAGCACATTTAGTGGTTGCTCTGGAAGACAAATGGCATAAATAATAAATGGCTCCATTCCTCCTTTCTCTTCGCTTTACCTGAGTAGACCCTTTGATGAGTTTGGGTCAGCTGTCCTGGTTATGTCCCCTCCCACAGCCTACTTGTGAAGGGAGGAATGTTGGAGTGATGGTGATGTGCGAGCACCACTCAGCAGTAGCCAAAACACTGATGTGTTATCAACACCCTTCCAGCTACCATTGCAAAGCACAGCTCTAGGGGGCTGCTATGGGAAAAATTAACTCCATCTCAGCCAGACCAAATACAGGAAGTAGTTACTGTGAATTCTTTTAAGACATTTGATTCCTTCAGTCTAATATGCACCACAACTCCTTGAGCACAGGCTTTACTCTTTGGGCTTCTTGCCCTGGTACCAGGCAGTCTAAAGCTGCCCAACATCAGACCACTTGAGCTTGAACTTGTTCCATCTCACGTGGGAACACCCAGCACCGGCCATTTTCTCTTCCCAGACACATTGTGACAGCTTGTGGACCTCATCTAAAAAAATTCTGCACTGGTCTGTCATCCCCTTAAACATATGCAGCCAGTCTGGTCCTGCTGAGCAACAGAAATCATTGTTAATGACTTCTCTTTAGCTGCCTTTGTAATTGCTCTCAGCCCATACTCTGCACTACATTGAGGGTCTTAATGAAGTCCATATCTACTGCATTTTATCTGGCTTGATAGTTGTCAAAGGGAGCCAGTGCCAATCATCTGGTTTGGCTTTTGCTTTTCCATTTTGTAGTTTACGCCAGTTTCATTCACCTCCAGACTTTATTTTCTTTCAAAATTTCCTCTAAAGCTTCCCTTACCATTCTGGCATGTTTCAGAGGTTTTTTGCAACTTAATAACAAAATAATTTTGTCCATAAAGTTATAAAAACTGTGCCATCTCATTATGGAATAAATATTTTTCAGGCATTGTGTTCATGGTTGTTTTTACAATTTGAAAATAGGAACCCCAAGGACAGTGAAATGCAGCAGTAGCATCACTTTGTTCCCTCACTGATTCTCCTTTAATTCTCCTCAAAACTGATGACTTGCAAGTCAGCTCCACACAGACAGAATACAAAAACTTCCTTTGCTTCAAAAATACAAATTCCTGGAGGTTTTCCTCTGCAGAAGCTGTTTGCAGCTACATTTTGGAGTCAGAGAGGATGTTGGTGCTCTATTTATTATTATTTTATGGCATTTAATGTTGCCATTCTTGCATGATTGATTTTTTCCCTCCTTTCTGGTACTCTATACCTAGTAGTATAGAAATCAAATATTTTTCCAGGTTAATGTTATTGCTGTTCTTGCATTTGATTGGGTTTTAGTTATGGTCTATTTTTTTAAAAAAAAAATCATCCTGATGTGACCATGTGCAAATTGGCTGCCTAAGGACAGACTCCAGTCTTTTTGACAGGAGATGACAGACTTTTCTGCTGTTTGGTCTTCGTGGACCTCAGCCACAATGAATAACTTTCATATATCTTCCTAAAAGATACATTCACTGTCCTTCTGAGATCGTGATAAACTCCAGTTTTATTTTCTTTCTTGTGCCACCAATGCCAAACCTTCTGTTTCTGTAAACTGTTTAACTGTACACTTTGAAAGCAAACTAATCAACCGGGGGAACACTTCTCATTATAAAAATGAGACTAAACTAATCATAGAAATAATACCAAGCAGGGTAATTACTTGAAGTGAGACACCAAATGCTACACTTTTAACACCAACTTAAAAGGAAACTTAAGTCCACTGAAATCAATAGATTTAAATACATTTTGATGTGTGAGATGGAAAAAACAAACAGACCTCCAAGGTAGATTTTGCTCAGTTAAAAGCAAATGTTTGACTTTAAAATTGAGTGAGATATTAACAGTGAGGTCATGCAGAGTGCCATGAGACTTGTAAGGGCCACAGGAAGGCAGCAGCCTTGTCCCCTGTGAGTCACCTGGTGCTAGGTACTGATAAAGGAGGGAATGAGCTGGTAGCTCAGTAATCACAATTGGTGTCTCTGTTCCTCAGAGCTCCTCCATAAAAACCAATGCATCTGGCAACACTTGACCTTTGCAAATTCACAGGAAAAACATCAAGCATTTACCTTCTCTGATAAAAAAATGCAGTGCTTTTTAGTTCTGGGTGACTAATAAGAGCAAAATACATGCACATGATTAAAGCAGTGCACTTCAGATTTACTTCAGAATAAATTAACCCAAACTATACTGTTTCTTTTCAGAATTGCATTTTTACCAAACACCTGTTTGTTCACATCCCTGATAAAAATAGTAAAATGGTGCAAGAGCACATGAAGATCTATACTTGGAGAGTAATAAAGAGCTAATTAATTGGCTAAAGTACATATCAAATCAGAAAGGCAGTATTTGTGGTTCCATTTTATTTTCTGTTTCCATGAAAGACTTGAAGCGTGCAAAAAACTGTATTTATTGAATGTGCAGGTAAATGAAGATGAAAACAAAAAGTATCATGCTGGAGAGCAGGATGCCTCTCTGAATAAGGGTCAAAATGTTAACATGGTTGCAGAAGAAGCCAAATATCTTACTGAGATGGAAGAACAACCTGTAAAATGCAGGCAGGTATCCTTTCACTGTCCTAAGTCTTCTTGAAGATCCAGCACTGCATAGTGGAGAAGATGAGATCCAGTTGAAAAAAATCAGGAAGAGATCTGCAAGTGCATGAACACAGGTGTGGAAAATCCTGAGATGCAAATACTAGGAAAGCCCTAGGCTGAAAAGCTGTTGGTCCAGTAAAAAGGAGACCAAAGGTGACATGCTAACAGCCTGCAAATATGTAAAGCCTGCTGCAAATTACAAGGGAGTGGTAATGTGTTTTCTCTGTGGTGTGTAGGATGAAATGAAAAGTGTTTGCATGTTTTATTAGATTAACAAACTAATCTGATAAGAGTGGACAGGTGTGTAAAGCTTTAGTGAGCGTGAAACAAAAGCTGTGAATAAGACCATCTTTGGTCCAACACTACTCATAAGGATCAAATTTGAGCACAGCAGCAGCTTGTCCAGACTTCAGGATTGCTGTTGTCCTTAGGTATTTTTGAGAAGAGTTTGGGCAGAAATCATTCAACATTAGTTGATTTGCTAACTGTATATGTCCCAGAGCTGTAGGTATTTCCTGAAGACTTTGGCCCAAACTCTCAAAAGGTACATTGAGAGGTACACCTGCTTAGATGCCCAGCTCAAATAGTTAAGCAACATTTAAGAAGTTGTTCAGCTGCCACCTAAACCTGCAATCACTTCCATGTCTGTGAGTGTGCTCCCCACTCAGCCATAAGCTCTCACATCAGGTGGCTTTGCTACCAAACCCCTCCCTTGTGAACATTGAATGTATAAACCACAGCAAATACCCCACAAAATTGTATTTGGACTGCCACTCCAGATTGCCTGAGGATTTAAGGGTTTCAGGTGGGATATGAGATAAATTTCTGCTTTAGATCTCTTTTTGCTGACTAGAAATGTGAACATTATTTTAGTCTCTGGAATCCTAGACTGAAACCTTTAATAGGTGAATGGTGTGGGTTGGAAGAGCCCTTAGAGATCATCTCATTTCAACCCCTCTGCCATGAGCAGGAACACCTTCTGCCAGACCAGGTTGCTCCAAGCCCCATCCTGCCTGGCCTTGAACACTCCCAGGGATGGGACATCCACAACTTTTTCTCTCTGCCCAATAAATAATCAAGCTGATACCAAAACTGGAGGTTTCTTCACATCATTTCAGCTATTTCAGTAAACATTACACACAAAAATAAGATTTCATAAAGCCTGTTGAATGATTTAAAGACATATTTCAATGAAATGAGCTCAACTTGAATCTTTCCAGCCAATAAAGAGGTGGAGATTATGCAGGGGGATGTATATTTAAAAAGAGATTAAAGGAGCATTGCAATTGGTTATGCTCATTTATGCCTGTGAGAGCATGGACTGAAGTCTCCCAGGCTCTTGGTAAAAAAACTGTGGCAAACTCATTGAACTCTGGGGTACAGAGTGGTACCCAAGAGAGTACAAGATTACAGGTACAGGGTCAAGATTTTTTTTTTATAGAATTTTTGCACTTTTCTAGCTCTCACGGGGAATGGATTTAACTGCTCAGCAGTTTTATATTGCCAGATGCAATTAATAAGCTTTTTTTGCCCCTCATTTATTCACCATCTTTTTAGGAGATTAAGATCCAGATAATCTGTCCTGTCATTTGCACTTAAAAAGAAATAAAATAAAAATACCATTACTACATTCACTATCAGCACAAGAAAAGCACTTGCTCAGGATCTCACTTGCTAGTATGTATTTAAATCTGCACCTAATAAGCCTCACAAATCCAGGTACTTTTGTTTAGCTCTGTTTACTAAAATGAAGATATACAAAAGTAAAATACATCCTGGGTTACAAACACATACTAGAATACAATGCAGTTATAAGTAAACTCTGCATTGAAAGTTGTACTTATCATTCATACACAGTTTCTAAATCATTATTACATGCATCGTAAAAGCCAAAGCAAGCAATAGAACAGTGACCCAGTAAGATTTTAGCAGCAAAATATCAACTGATTTCCCCAGCTCTTGGAGACCAGATGCTTTTACTATTGCAAGAGCTATTTGTGTTGGTGACATTTTATCATATATCAGCTTGTTACTTACAGTCAAACAAGTAAGTCCTGTGTAAAAACAGACAATAAGAATTTTGCCAGAGGAAAGCTCTTGTATTTGACCCTGGATATATCAATATATGGAATTGGATTAGGAGTCTGCTTTTGCAGTTGCTTTCTATGTGTAATGATAGCAGTTATGCTCTGGAACTTCTGTACTTTTCATCAAAAATTTTACCCACTCTTTATCTTTTAACATTTCATTCTCTGCTGCAGTTACAGTATTATAGTGGCATATGTAAATTCTCACCAGATATTTAAATGCATATTTTCATGTTTTGTTCTTAAGTGTTCTTGTTCTGTTGCTTACTCTGGTCATTAGCTGTATCCCCAAATTTTCATTAGAAACAGCTAATTTTTCCACTTGGTTAGTAGCTAAAGAAATCTCCAGATGTTATTTCTCTTGTAGTGACATATATACAATATATGTTATTTTTCTTCAAATAACATATATAATATAGTCCTTGCAATTATCTGTTAGAATTCTCCAGAAGAATTTAAATGCCAAGTAATGAAAGCTGCAACAAAAGCTAAAGAAAATAAAGCAGGGGAGTTGCTTAATTCACTATGAAGTGTGGGGAAAAAAATCAACATACATACATATATAAACATGTCCAGATGAGTTTAAAAAAAAACAACCCAACCCTAGAATGTCCAAGTCCCTGGAATAAGCATGAGCCTGTCACCAAATTATTTTGAAATCTTATCATAAATCTTATTCACAGAAAATCTGTTTTCAATATATGGAATAAAGTAAGATATTGTTCAGTTGTCTAACTAGTATCCGCCACTTCAATTTTGGTAGCAGTTTTTGACTCGGTTTTGTTCTCAGCAGCTGAAGCCCTCACTTGTAATCTCTAAATACATCAGCAATGGGTGCTTCTGACTTTACTCTCCTGTTTGAAATCCAGAGAGTGAGATTATTGCTGGCCCTAAGGGACATTGCTGCTGTGTGCTGTCCCTGGCAGATCTGTCAGCTGCAGAGAAATGATCCTCAGACAACTGGACAAACCAGATATTCTCACTGACAGAGCATGTGACTGGACTGAAGGTCAGAGATTCAGAGACTGCAGGACTGGGACCTTTAAAGATCCCTGCACAGGATTGCCCTGTGTGCTGTGTGGCACGGGCATTAAAGGAGATACCTGCAGAGTTAAAGGGTTACTTCATTCTTTGTAGAATCAGGCCTTGACAATCCTGTAAACACAGGCTGATAGGAGTTCACCAGATTTACTCTTTTCCTTCCCTTCTTCAGAAAATAGTTCCTCAACTTGCTTATATGATTAGAAAACCCCCAAACCCCCATTTTACACAGAATGAAGAATGTTAAGATGCGCTTTGGCATCCTGCCGTGCCAAATCTGATACCCTCTGTTATTTTGTCACCATACCCCAATTGAGATTAAAATAGATTTTAAAAGTTCCTGATTGTCACCACTGCTATGCACAGTTCTCTACAATTAGTATTGAAAAATAATTCAGACTCTAAATGCTCTTTATGTTCAAGCTTATACTCCCCAAGAATTAAATCCACCTCACCTTTGTTATCACAAAGGAACAAAAATAATGACAGCTCCGCCCAAACTGTCTCCTGGAAATACAGAAGGTTCTCCTGCTGGTTTGGTGCTCCTTTTCTTTAAAGGGCTGAAACACACCTTTAATTCTTACAGCTGATAAATTGTTGCTTCCTGATTTTTATTTTATCATGTACTAGATTACTCTTTTGTGTTTTTAGCAAAAAGTTTTTTTTTTTTTTATTTTAAACTGAAGCTTTACATTAAGTGTGCTATGATTGCAAAGTGTGTAAAACATATTTGTGGTAGAACTTGACAAGACAATACTGGAAACTTGGTTTTGGTCAGTTTTCAATGGATTTTATGTCTCTTAAAAATGCATTTCTAAAAGTGAATAACTGTGAAAGAGGATCTAAAGGGAGGCCATCTATTTAGACATCAGATACAAGAAAAACAAGAGTCTTCCAAGGGTTGAGCATCTAGCACATAACTTACATGAACTCCACTCAGATGGAGTGGCTTCTGATGGCTTCTTTGCAGTGGTGCTCTGAAGAACCAAGAATTGTAACCAAATGTTATTGGCAGAAACCTTCAGTAAAAGTGGATGCCAAGTATTAGCCAAAATAAGAATTTAAAATATACACATGCCAATATTAACACTGCTTCACACCCAAGGAGGCCCAGCATAGCAAGTGCTTTTCTGCATCAATCAGCACAGACACTTCTTTAAGATCTGACATAACTCCTTTAAGGAATCAGATCTCTGATCGGAAGAAAGCAAATGTTGTGGTAACAATAACACTGGGCACAACTTGCCTACTGTGCTGCATGGAGTTCAAGTGTGTGCACCTTTCTATAACCCTAAAAGTCTCCTAAGAACTATTCAGAACAATAGCAGGATATCCTCCACTTCTGAGCAAAGTGGGAGAAACTTGCTCATTGGGAGTGGTATTTTTTCTAACATCCCTATCATGATTTATTCCAAGCATTCACTTGCACTCAAAAATTGGTAATTGATGTCTCACTATGGATCTGCTTGATAATTACATCATCTAAGTCACTCTCATTGCATCAGATATGCCAGAGCTAACACATAAATTCCTTCTAATTAACATAAGATTAGCTAATAAAAAATATTATTTGCTAAATATATGACAGTTTCCATACTCTCCCTTTAGCCTCTTTGCATCTTCTTCTTTAAACAGTTTCTTCCTTTTCTCAGATTTTGCAGCTTGCTCCTTCCTTTCTTGATTTTCCTGCATTCAGACAGAATGACAAATAAAACAATAAATAAGAGTTTCTGAAGGAAAAGCTTGTTAAGAAACTCTCAGTTTGCAATGAATAGATATTCTGAACATGCCCTGTGTGCACTTAAAACTCTCAGCTGCTGGGGTTTGAGGGTAAACAGCAGAACAGAGCTTCCTGGTCAATCCCTTTGGCCTTCTCCATGTGATGATGTTACCAGCAAACTATTTCATCAGCTTTAACTGCAACTTTCAACTATGGACTGAAATGCATTCTTCTTAATTAGTCCCTTTGTCCACAATAGAGAACATTAGTTTAACTTAATTAGCATTCTAGAGATTTATCCCATAGCAACCTTGTTTGTATTCAGGGATTTCTACCAGAATTTTCAGGAGCTGTTCAGCTGTGTTAAACAGCAATTCACAGTTTCTCTTCAGGCTCTCATTAAATTTGCCAGTAGTATTTCTGCACTACAGTTCAGGGCCAGAGTCCAGGCTGGATGTTTATTGGTACCACTCACACAATTGCCAGAATGGCATAAATCCTGTTGGGATTTATGTAGATAGGCAGGATTCTGGTTTCCACAGAGCTGCTGGTACTAGAATAATACAATTAATGGAGGAAGAAAAAGGAAAAGGACTGCTAGCAAAAGAAGATGATTATTCAGTGGAAGAGTATTCCTGGCTTTTGACAACTAGCACAACAGTGGGAGAAGGTAGTTCTGAGCAACTGAGATAACTATAGTATAACATAAAGATGATAAAAACCATTTAAATGCTCCTGCAGTTCTTGTTCCAGAGCTGCATTTGTCACCAGAACATTGCCATCCCACCTGGAAGTTTGCCTGCTTTTGATTGCAACCAGTGAGTAGTTAATCTACACCTTGCAGGTATATCAGTACTTAATAGGCTGCTGTGTCATATGACAAAACCTAATAACATCCAGGAAGATGTTGATGATTTGGTGCAGATAAGATTTTTGATGAGACATGTGTGGTCTGCTTTGCAGAGAGTTTGAAGCAGAAAATACAATTTCTCAAGATAGTGATAAATCTGTTTGATTGCTATGGATTATCTGCTACTATTTCCATAAGATGAGCTGAACAAGTCCAAGAAAATGTGCTCAAGTTTATAGAACCAGCCTTTAGAGAAAGGAAAAATCTAGGATCAATCAAATAAAGAAAACTTGTGAGCAGTAACAGAGTTAATCTGTTTGGAATATAAGAACATTAGAAGCTCAAGGTTGTGGAAACTGTCATTGGGTTCCTTGAAAAGGAAAAAAATCTGTGTACTCTTGTCAGAGAAAGAAAATTATCAATTTTCCCCAAACAGAGGGTGCTTCTGAAAGAATGGGTGAAGGAGAAGCTAGAAGCCTTCTACCAGTATAGGGCTCCTGTGTGCTTGCCTGATAAATTCCTGCTGTCTTAGCATAACATCTTTGAGCTCCTATGGCTGCTGGGAGACTTGCAGATTTGTGAGCCCTGGGAGAATGTCTCTATGTAACATGCCATAAGAAATAAAGGAGGTGAATTCAGGGATGTGTTGTTCTGCTTATTGAACAGCACACAGAGTAGTAGTGAGAACAAGCTAAAACACATTAAGAATAAATTTATCAATTGAGCAAGCCTGAACCAAATTTTTCTTCAGAAAAATTGTAAAAAAACCCCAAAAAATGTAACAATTAAATGTAAACACACTCAACAAAATTTCTTCAACACAAGAAAGCCCAAAAAGGTACAGTGGTAGTAGGGCAGAGGAATGAGTACTCACAATCCCTTCTCCACCTTCCTGGATTAGGTGAAGGCAGCTGCAGGGATGAGATTCAGTAAAAGAGGGAGTCACTTTGGATTGGCACTTTGTGGGATGTTAGATACTTGCTTGATTTTTGAATTAAAAGATGCTCCAGGATGACTGTTTATCCCCACACTATCTAAAGCACATCCTGTTCCAAACACCATATGCACCCTACAGAAGAGCAGCTGCTCCAGCGTGGCTGTGCTAGGGGAGTTCACAGAGGAACTGTCCCTGTGCAGAGCTGTCTGTATCACCTCTGCCATCAACTAAATACTTCCTAGAGCAGATTCTGTGGAACATTTTTTTCTCCTTTTCCTGAGATTAGACCATCTCTTTGCTGGGAGGTCACTTCTATGAACAGCTGCAAATGCCGAGGGAAATAAAATGTTTCCCACAATCCCCTATAATCACACAGTGATTATTTCCCCCACAATTTTACCACTCAGTTCTCAGCAAAACTCCATTTCTGATTTTTTGTCTTTGAGCTGAGGAGCTATTTTCTCCCTGTCTCCTTCCTCCTGCCATCTGCTTCTTTTATTTTTTGAGAACTAGTGAAACAGTCATCAGCCCTGGGAGACAAACCAGCTCCCTTGCTTTCTTTCACTGTGTCAGTTTTGGATATCATTTGGGTATTTGGAAAGGCTTTGTTGATTTGGGCTTTTTTCCTTCAGGTAGATGGAGAGAAAGATGGCAGCGTCTTATTAAAGTAATTCCATTTGTGTAACTCAATTTTTTGTTACCTGAAGGATAAGGGATCAGAAAGAACCCTCAGGGAAGGGAGAAAGATTTTGTTTGAAGAAAGTAACAAACCCCAAATCTCTGTAGATAAGCTTAGGAGACATCAAGAATCACTATTTATCGAAACTATTTCCCTTCTTATTTGATGTGGGAATGGAAAGATAGCACTAACGATTTTGGCAGTGCTAAGAGACCTGCTTTACACAGAAGACTCATCTCAAAATAAAAGTTACACCTTAGCATTAAAGCTTAAAATAAATGGCACTGGGGAGAGATGATGCCTGTGGCACGATTCTAGTGTAAAAATCAAAATCACAGAATAAAAAGATGCTTTAAAAATTAAAACCTTCAGCTTTTCACCATGTTGCTGTTTCAAGTACAAATAGTATCTTTACTGTGGTGGTTAGTAAGAAAGCAAGGCAAGAAGAAAGAGATGAATTCTAGGTCTGCAGTGGAGGAGAGAGGTGCAGACAACATGGCTAATAGCTGTGGTACCTTTGGGGTGAGGTGCTGCTGAGAAATGGAACTCAAAATAAGATGAAAAGGAGTTTACATTTTGGGAGATAAAAAGAAGCCTCTTTCTAGTTGCTCTGACCTGGCTGTGAGCAAAAAGCACCCAGAAATATAGTTTGAGTCTCCTGCAGCTGTACGAGGACACTCCATAACCTTTACTGGGACTGCTTCTTGAAAGAGCTGCCATTGCTGAAATTACCCTTCACAGTAAATTTCCAGAATAGCTCTCCACAGATGCTGACCCATTATGTTCTTGGCTTTCTTAGTTCTTTTCTTCATACCTAGAATTTTAGGAACTTTAAGAATCAAGCCTATTGCCAAAACATCTGTGGTTCACAGGGTTAATTTTCCAGACTGTCTGTGGCGGTATCACATCATTTCAGAGCCCAGGTAGCTGCATTGCTTGGAAAATTTCAGCTCAGTGCTTTACTGGAGAAGCCAGTAGTGCGAACAGTAGAGGATTTACTTTTTATCTTCCATCTTCTATAACTTCCTCAGAAACTTGATTGTTTTCATCTGAATCCATGATCTGCCCTGAAGCACTCCTCCAGTCTCTCTTGGCAGCAGTGCTGTCTGTATTCTTGCAGCTCTTCTTGCAATGCAGATGGTTCTCTCTACAGAAGGTTTATCCAGGCTGGGGCTCTCCTGGAGTCAGCACAGGAATGGGTGATTCTTGCTGTTAAACGTGTATGAATGTGAAGCCACCATCACCTGGCATTAAGAAAACCCTAAAGGAAGTACATTAGTCCAGGTATGAACTGTGTAATAAGGGAAATAGAGGTTCACTACAGAGTTTACAAATTGGAAGGTGCTCTACACAACTTTTATGGTGAAGTTGCTGTTCTCTTACTCCTTATTGCAAGGAGTGAAGTCCTAGAAGTCAAGAAATATGATCCACTAGGAGATTTGGAAGGGTTTTTTGGAACACAAAACATCCTCTTGGGAGCTAACTAGTACAATGAAATACCAACAGTTAGGCTTTGCCTATTGGAAAATTTACCTTTTGTCTATCAGCAAAGTCTATAAAGCACGTCAGGTTGCTCATTCTTTCACATGCCACAAAGGTCCTATTACATTGAGCTCTGGTTAATAATTTTCAGTGGGAAAAATGACTTAAACTGTTCTCAACAGCAAAAAGCCCAACCCTCCCCCCCCCCCAAAAAAAAAAAACCAAACCAAACAAAACAAACCAAGAAACCAACCAACAAAACTAAACTCCACAAAAAAAAAGAAAAAAGCCCCAATTTTATTTGTGCCCACATTCTCATTTTCTGCTGCAGTTTGCAAGCACATAAATTTACTTTCATTTACTTCTGCAACCAGGGTTATGTAGCCCAGCTTAGAGTAGAAGAAAATAGAAATTATTGCTTGATTAAAAAAAAGTTCCCAACCTATTTCTAAACAGCCACAAAGGCAAACCACCTGTAAGGTCTTGAGGAAGATCTCTCTGAAGGTTTTCATTGTGCTGAATACATCTTCCAAAGACAGTTTTTTTCGGTCTTCACAAAGATAATCTGCAAGTTCTTCCTTCTTCTTTTCAATGGTGGCAAATTCATTCTGCAGGTCTTTTGAAGCATTGAGGCTGCCCTGAGACACATTTTGTAACACAATTTATGCATATTAAAAAGTAGTGTATTCTGAGCCGCCCTGAGACTTCAGCCACTTAACAGAGAGCAGTGAGTTTTAAAAAAACTAACAACAAAGATTGGCCCACAATGTGTGGTATTTATTTCTGAATTGAATCATCTGCATTTTCCCTCATTTCATCATACAACCATGTGGAAATGTGTCACAACCTGGGATGGCTGAGCAAGGGACATGCAGCACTGGGATTTCTACCTTACAGCTTTAGTTAAGTGACCCATTCTGAGTATATGAAAATCTAGGATGTTAGGAAATATGGTCTTGGTGGGGGGGAAGGGAAAAGCATATTGCAAATCAGTCCACTTTTTTCCCCACAAAGCACAGTGAGACAAAACATGTTTCTGTGCTGCACTGCACACATTTATAGTTGCAGCCTACATTTCATTTTTAGGGCCTTCCTTTCTTTTACCCACAGAAAAATCTGTCTGGTCCCCAGTTGTTTTCCATATCCCAGTACCACATGACAGAAATGGAGGAAAATGTGGGAGGGTAGTAATAACCCCTTTCCCACAGGGCTTTATGTCCAGCTGTAACCTGAATTACACTGCCTTTAAGAAGAGAGTGCTGAGGAAGAAAGATGGGAAAAATGTCACACTCACATTACCTACTTGCACAGATTTTCCATGTTGTATTTTTAAATCATCTGTTGACAAAAATAAACGTTTCTCTATTTCCAGCAGTTTCTTCAAATTGGCACCTGCCTCGGCCTGCATGGCGTCAATGTGGATTCTGAAAGGTGCACAAAAGGGACAGTACATCGAAGGGGTAAGTCTTTGGTTTGCATTAACTTAAAAGGTTTTATAAACAGTATCATCTCTGCAAATGAACATGGAATTAATTGTCCAGCCCAGCTTTTGCAGGGAGTTATTTTCCATATAAATGCTTTTTCACGTGCACAAACCCTGATCTAAGAAAGACTCTGTGCTTTTGCCCTCACTACCTCCCTGGATGAACTGAAGAATCTCACTGTCCTAGTATTCAAAAACTTCCAAAAAAAATCCAGCCTATTTTTATTCACAGGCGACACAAGCCCATCTCCCCTGTGCCAACACTGTCCTTATGTAGCTGGTTCTTTTCCCTCCTTGCCTTTTATCCCCAGTCTGTTTATAGTCCAAAATTGTATCTCCTCTCTGTGTTACTTTCGCTTGTGTGGAGATCCAAACACAACCACTGCCAAACCAACATCTTCTGGAGTTCTGAACTACTCTCTGGGCCAGACAAAATTTACTGAACCAGCAAAACCTGGCTTGGTGTTTCATGGTGCATCCAGATGTGAGCAGCATTAGGAGAGTCCCTGGCAGGATTTGCACCATGCACAGCTCTCCACAGGTTGGTTAGCAAATCAATTTTGTCAGTTTGAGAACTTGACTAAAGTAGAGGGCAATTGCTTTATACAAAGTGTGCATTTATATAATTGGCCAGCAAGATCTAGTTTCAGTCAAGATAAGTATTTCTGTTATGACACAATCCAAAAAGAAATTCACAGTTGAAAATACCATTCAGTTTATCTTCTGCAAAGCTAACTCACAAAAGCCCCAGGAATTAAATTATGGAATTAAAATACTTTCAGAAATTATTTAGCAGCTACATAATAAATGTCAATCCATTGGCATTTTTAAGTTACTCCTTCTTTGAGTTACAATGAAATCTAAATCACTACAAGGTTCCTGTGAATCCTCTGAATTCATAACAGGATTAAAAATGGTAATCCTGGTGCTACAAATGTGGATTCTGATTGGTGTAACTGAACATATCTCCATGTGATTCCTCTGAGTTAAAGAGAAAGAGCTGGCAATAGACTCATGAGGCTTTCTGGCACATGGGAGAAAGTCAGAAGTCTCCAGAAACAGGTTTTTTTTTCTACCTGCATGTATTAGAAACACATGCTGATAGTGAACTCAGAGTCCTGAGGTCCACCCCAGCTGCCATCAAACCCCCCCAATTGCTCCCTTCTTACATAAGCTTTGTACCTTCAGATGGGATTTCACCTAAAAGTGACAGAATGTGCTGAATTGGAAGGGGCCCACCAGGATCATCAAGTCCAACTCCTGGCCCTGCACAGGACCATCCCAAAGAGTCACATTGTGTACCCCAAAAATATTGTCCAAACACTTTTTGAACTGAGAAACCTCAGGGAAGATATGCTTCTATTGCAATATGTGGAAGAAGACTCTGGTCCTTGAAAATGAGGGAAATTCACTATCTACACAGCTTTCTTCTAAAGTGGTACTGGATCCACAGAAAGAAAAATCCCACTGAGCCCCATCTAAAAGTCTTAACCAGGTTGAACTATGAAAATTTCAACACTGTTTGGTGTTGAAGGGAACCACTCTCTCCTACAGCAGAGAAATCCTGTGACCTTATTACAGCACCATAAAATGACTCAGCTCCTTGCTGGCTTCAAAGAGGTTGGTGGCAATTCACACACGACAAAAACAAACAATAATGTCCTACCCCACTGCCTTGGAAACAAAGTCAAGATCTCTGGGAAGCTGCAGGAGATCTCTGTGTTTTTTTTCAACCTCCTAAAATTGAAGAGAAAAAATGGTTATCTTATTCAGACTGTCAAAGAGCATGAAAGTTTTTCAGCTGGACAACATCAGGACTGAAAACTTAACACTTCATTTTCATTCTTATAAGTGTAGGGATAAATTTAGTCTTGTTCATTCTTTTTCTCATGTTGGCATCCACAGGGAGTTTAAAAGAAAGGAAGAGACTCATTTTAAGTGCTCAGGCTGACATCCCATGGGCTGCCACAGTGTGCAGGCTGACCTGAGATTTTGTCTTCATACCACAAAAATAAATTTCATTTGACAGATGCATTTGAGATATGTGTCAACACAAGGGAGCAGTTGAAGAAGAGAAAGAAAACAGCAAGCAGACATGTCAAGTGAACTTGAGAAGGAAACCTAGTGTTACCTCCCTAAATATTACTGTGTATGGATGCAATCTCATCTGCAGAGAGAGCTGTGGAAAACTTTCCATGGCATTTCCAGCACAGAGGCTCACCCTCCAGGTACCTATAGTGGGATATTACTGAGGTAAAAGCCCCTTAGCTTCTGGGGAATTAATACTTGAGGATAATGCACACAGGATTAATTTCTCAGTTTTGTTGTACCTCCAAAATATGGTGAAGCAGAGTAATGTTGTTTTGGTTTGCTTTTGTTTCTGTTAGTTTGAGCAAGGCACTAATTTTAAAACCTCCAGCATCTCCAGTGTGACGCCCCTGGAAGACACAGAAAATAGTTCCTTCCTTCAGTTTTCAAGTCTTGCATTATTTTCTGTTATCTTTAGAATACAACAAGTAAAGAAATCATTTTACTTACATAGTTCAGAAAGTTTCCAACTTTAAGAATCAATTGGCAGAACACTGGCAGTCGGTGACTGGTAAGAATTGCTAAAAAATAAGAAGAGAGACATTTTCATTAAATTAAATTATCTGAAATAGGATTTTCATTGGGTTTGACAGTGATGGTGACAAAGTTTTCATCCAAGATTATGTCAAGCCATTGTTATAGATTTGGAAAAATACCAGTACAGAAATAAATCAGCTGAATGGAAGTCAAATGAGTAACTTTCTATTGTGATCTTTTCTTTACAAGTAGATGGAAAACTAGTTTTTCCATTAAGTTTGGAGTATAGATGTGTCAACCATGCTGCTGCCTTATGAAGGAGAACCACGTAAAAGAAGGTGCATACACTTGTGAAAGTCTATAGCCCTCATTCCCAGCACACATTATTCTAGCTAAGAAGAGCAAAGGGCTTTGTGCCTTGTTGTCATTGTTAGTGAGAGTGATAATCAAAAGATGCACATTTTCTCAGGAGGATCTGGGGCAAGAATAAGGTTTTTGGCAGAATTAGAACAGAAACACTGACCCTCACCTCACCATGGGATGGAGGGGGAGCAGGGATGTGAGGGTGGGATTACAAAGGGTTGATTGCACTCCAGTAAAGAGTAACCACAGCACTGACATCAGACATCCAGGTATAGCCCTGTTTTGTGTGTGAAGATAAAAGTTTACAGTTTAAGTGTTTAACAGGAGATCAATGACTCTCTAAAACCATTGAACTGAAGCTGGAATTCGAGAGCATCTTCAGTAAAGAGACAAAAATAAAACCAAGGCTAATTTTGTGTGAAAGAGTCTCCTGAAATCTTGGTGAACATCATCTGGGACAGCTTTTTCTGGCAGCCACATCAGATTCTGGTATGTCACTGTGTCCTGCTCCAGCACAGAGCTAAGCTGGACTGCATCAGTGCACACTACAGAAAAAATTGGAATTGACTCATTTTTACGGACAAAAATCTCCTCTGCACACAAAAACGTAACTTATACTCACACAGGATCTGGCACTGACACCTCCATCTCAGGAGAGACCTTACTGCTGTCTACAAGTCCCGGAAAGGTTGCTGTCAGAGGGAGTTCAGCCTCTTCTCCCAGTGACAGGATGAGAGAACTCAAGCTGCACCAGATGAGGTTCAGGTTGGACATCAGGAGGGATTATTCACAGAAAGAGTTGTTAAGCAGTGGAATGAACTGCCCAGGGAGGTAAGGTCACCATTCCTGAAGGTGTTCAAGAAACAACTTGGCACTTGGTGTTAAGGTGTAGTTGATAAGGTGTTGATGGGTCAAAGGTTGGACCCAGTGATCTCAGAGACCTTTTCCAATTTAAATGATTCTGTGAACCCTGGAAGTGTTCAAGGCCAGGTTGAGTAGGGCTCTGAGCAAGCTGGTCTAGTGCAAGGTGTTCCTGCCCATGGCAGGGAGGTTGGAATGGGATCATCTTAAAGGCCCTTTCCAACCCAAACCATTCTGTGATTCTCCGATGAAGGAAACTTACTTATTTCTCCTCAGAACTACTACTTCAGAGCAGAGAACAACAAACTGTAATTCTTCAGAATGTATTCTAGGAGCAGGAATTTGCAGAATCATTTTGATGTTCACTATGCATTCAGCAGTTAAAAGGTTAATTTTTATTAGTTTATAGCATAGGCTACCACTGATGCTAATCAAGTAGAAGAAAGTGGCTGAACCCAGGCACTGGTGCAGCACTGATGTACTTACTTTCACAGGCTGTCCTGATGGCTCGTGCTTTTGGCCACAGACTCTCCAGCAGAATTTTTGTTTCCTCACAAATCAGCATACATTCAATCCTCAACTGGTAGCTAAAAAGAGATCAGTGGAAAAAACCACAACAAACACCACGAAAAACAAACCCCACAGGCCTGATTAATTGACTCGTGTTCAGCAAGAGCATCATCCATTTTAGGCAAAGCACAGTACCAACATTCTTATGGTCTCCTTAATGCTCTGACATGAGAACTGGATTATAAATAAATCAAACACAGATATTTCCAAAGATGTCCTAGAAACTATTATCATCTCCCCTTTCAGAAGGCAATGCTGGACTGACATCTGGCAGTGACTACCTTGCATAATGAGGCCGTAATTTTTTACAATTCCTGGGCAACACTGGCCAGGATTTTAGTTCTTTTTACCTTCACAAACAAATTTGAAATATTTTGGCAGTGATGTCCTTTAATAACATTTATGTTTTATCACAGATTAATGTTGTGGAAGGAAAAGATTTTCTAAAGTACTTTTAAATCTAGCTAGAAGTTTGAGAAAATGAAAAGCCCCATTTTCACCACCACTTTTTCAAAAAAGTGTCTCTGGTTGTGGCACGGCAACTGATCAGATTTATGGAGGGCTACTGCTATTAAGTATAATATAACACCATCTTTTTGTGAGCAGCAGAAAGAGTTCTCTGTGTGCAACTCATTTGACTTGGTAAAAACCGGGGAGGTGGTGAAAGCACAGGCACTGCTGTGATTCACTCTTGGATTTGTGGGCTCTCCAGTGGGTGAACTGGGATCTGTAGCCCAGGGGTGGAGTGAATCAGCAGCCTGGTGACAGGATTCAGTCTGCAGCTCCACGCCACACAGGAATAGCTGCTCAACAGTCAAGGGTTTTTTCATACCAAGGTTATTTTAACTGCAGTTTGCCAAAGGTGTCTGAAAGTCTCTCTGGCCTTCGGGAAGCAAAAAAAAAAATTCTTATACAAGGTCTACAAATAGCAGTCAGATGATTTATCCTGAAGAGTGGATGTCAGGAACATCCCTCTAGCGCAAGAAACAGAGGCCTTAATTTTTATGGACAATTTTTTATGGACAATTTTTATGTACTTCTTACAGTCTTGCAGGAAGTACACTCATGGAAAAGATAAGGAAGATTTTGCTTACCTGGGAACTTCCAAAAGA
Source organism: Emberiza elegans (assembly GCA_024865655.1). Classification (NCBI taxonomy): domain Eukaryota; kingdom Metazoa; phylum Chordata; class Aves; order Passeriformes; family Fringillidae; genus Emberiza; species Emberiza elegans. Next base: position 35,060,682 of record JALJVW010000139.1, read on the forward strand.
TGGAGATAAAACTGATCTGCATTTGCCAGCTGTGATTTTTCTTTTTGGCAAGATTTCAGGCTATTTATCTAACAGGAGATAAAAGAGCAAAATAATAACCACACAATTTAATTTAACAGGGAAAATAACACAAAAATTTCTGGTGCCATTCTCTTCTTACAGGCATGAAACTTGCTTTTCTAAACTTGCTGTGTGCACAGGCAATGGGAACAAAGCAGATGAACAATAAATTCTACATATGAGCTGGTTTGCAAGGGCAAACATGTAGGTTTTGTTTTGACTGGAAGGTCCTTTGCCTCTGTACAGCATCCCTAGGATGAATTCCTGACCTGTAGGCAGAGATTCGGGAAGCTATAATGCACAGGCACCCAGAAACCCTTTAAAAAGATGGGTCCTTTCCCTTCCTCCTTTTTGAAACTTGCTCTGAAAGGCTCTCAATTCACCTAAGCCTACAAATCCTACTGTGCCTCATCCACTTAGTTAAAATCACTGGACAGAGAGCAGCACTTTATCTACACCTGTGTTGAGTCTCCCAACATGTTCTTGCTCAATCTTTGTGTGAAGAGGCCAGACTGTTGCTGGGATGGACTTCCCACCACTCTGCCTTGGAATTTCATTGACCTAGATGCTGCAGAAGGATGTGGGATCCAGTCATAGCTTCTTGCTTTAGCCATGCAAGTATTTCAAGCTGAGCGCCCAATACACTGACCTGCACCAGAATGACACATTAATAGATACCTCCTGGTCTTCAGGCAGCAGTTTAAGTAGCTGTCTCAGTATCTCAGCATCCAGCTTGGATCTGTCCCCTTTCTGAATCATGGCAGCAATCTCTTCATTGGAGCTGCAAGGAGGACAGAAATGATGTGGAGCACTGGGGGAGTAACATGGCAAAAACCTCAGTCTCTCTGCTGGCACTCCAGGAGCAACTGAAGTAATTCCTGCTGTACTTGCCTGCCATTATAATTTGGATCTTAGTCCTCAAAAGTATAGTGGAGATATGAAAATGTTTTTCTTTTAAGCCTAAAGCAATATTCCTTATAGCTTAGGTGTGCTTTTTGACCTTTGTTCATATTTACACAACAAACCCCAAAGCTCTGCTTTTACTGTGGGCACCCACTGTCACTGAGAAGGTATTTACATTTGAGTTCCACCACCATTTGCAGCAAAGACAAGGATAAAACCAATGGCTCACAGAAGGTTTTAACTCAAATCCTTGCCTGAAACTTTGGCAGGCAGCAAGTGTTTGAAATGCCTCCAGGTTGCTGTGGTTTGGGCTCTGGAGAGCTGGGCTCCCTTGGCCACCAGTGCCAACAGAGGCAGCACCTGGCTCCAGAGCAGCCCCATCCCTCCCAAGTGCAGTGGGACTCAGCTCTTTGATCCCAGCTCTCCCAGGAGAGCTCAACCACTGCCCAGGGAACCATACAGGGAGAGGAAATAGCATCTGCATTAGGCTACGCACCATTCTCCCACACTGAGAAGCAGTTTGTCATGGAAAAAGAATAATAATAAATTAAAAACATCCCTCTGACTGACTCTGATTTATTCTTAATGAAAAGGGATTTCTTGGCTGAGTTTCTTCTTGAAGCCCTTTTAACATGGGCCGTGACACAAAGGGCAGAGAGAGAGCAGAACATCCATCATCATCCTGCCATAATTTCAGGGAAGCTAAGAGTAAAGACATTTTCCCAAAACTAGTACAAATTCCTCCCCCACCCCTCCATGAGGGCTGTGACTTGGTAAATTTCCATTTGTTTAGTTATTCAGTTTCCTATTTATAGAAAAACTGCACATAAAAACAATGTACGATTTTGAATATGAACCCCTGGAAAAGCCTCCTTAAAAGCAATGAAGTGACTTGAGACTTCCATTCAACAATCTTCACTAACAGTTCCTACCAGAATTTGATATTTATTACAATAGTGCCAAAGAAAAACATGTTTCCACATAACTGTACTGTTATTTATGAACATTGTCTCTCCAGGAATCTGTAGGCCATCCTAGATTTAATACCAGTTTGAAAAATTACATTAATTTTCTGAAAAGAGACTGCCAGCTATCATTATTGAAAAAAAAAAGGGAAAAAAGTTGACTTCTTGTTAAAGAAAGATAGTACTTGCAAAGTATTTCTGCTAAATTAATTTCATTTAATATCTGGAGGAACACACAGACACATCAAATCAGTAATTCAGATGTTATTCTCCAAATCTTACCACTTAAATTGCTTCAGAAATATACTCAGAAGGAGGCTTTTCTTGGGACCTATGAATGTGATCTGTAAAAAGGAAAAAAAAATCAATCAGCTAGAAATACATTTACTTTGGATTTAATACGTTTTCTAGAGGTTTTGTTTGTTTATTGGTTGAGATTTATTCTTTTTTGGTAATAATATAATCAATAACCTTCATTGATCAAATCCCAATGACAACAATACAGGCTATTAGATATGCTTTAGAAAGAGGCAAAGGCATAAAGAAAGAAATTGATTTGCTTATTCCAGTTCATAAGAGTTAATATTGAAATTCCCATGTCCTCCCTGCCTCAGATGAAGACCTATCCCTCAGCAGAGTTACCTCAACCTGTTTCATTCTAAACCTCCCCTGTGCTTTTTTTTAAGGCAGCCTCAGGCAGTGGATTTCAAAATATTTCAAACTTTCTTGTTATAAATGATTGACAACAACAAAGAATGAATAAGCTTTTAATTTCCAAGAACTTTGCCATTTTCTACAAAAAGTGGGCTGCCCAAGTACCTCTTTTGTTTTCTTTATTTTTGGCCCAGTTTTCTTTGTAGGGATTCTTGATGGGACAGAGAAAAGGAGCTCCAAGCTTGCATAGTCAGGTTCCACAAGCTCCTTGCTGCTGCTTGGCATCACTGCCCATATGGAGTGGCTTTCTGGAAGAGAATAAAAGCTCAAGGTGGACCACAGAGGTTGAGGAGCAGTTTCAAGGTAGTGTGATTTGTAAAAGGGAAAACACTTTTGAGGATTAATGAAATATGATGCTCATTAGCCCTGGACAAATGTGAATTATTTAAGAGTGACAGCTCCCACAGAGAGCATCCCAAAGGTTCGAAGGCTAATTAAACCTGGAAGATTACTGCCACATTCAATTCACTGAGCTGAAGGCAGCAGATGAACTTAATGGGCTGCTCCAAATTGTTTTTGCTATTGCTGACCAGCTGATTATCGTACCAAAACAGAGGATGCTGCATCCAATTAGGTAAACATCTCTTTTCACAAGAGATAAAGACTTCCCAAGCCCAACATTATTACCAGAATCATTGGGACCTATTCAAAAAACAAATAGAACTTCCAAACATGATCTTGTACAACATGGCAACCTTTAACACAGGATCTCACCTCCTTCTGCTTTAGGAGAGATTACAACAGTGACACTGAATGCATTGGGGATGAATCTCAGTTTGTGTCTCTGCACAAGAAAAGGGGTCCATGGCTCAGTTTTTTTATATCTGTGTTTATATATTTTATCATAGCAGCAAGTTCTTGCCCCTTATGACCCCTTGTCCTGGAGATAAGCAAGGAAGAGCTGAGATCTCTGTTGTGTGAACTGAATATTAAAAACTGCAGCAAAACTGGAGATGTGTTTCCAGCCTCTTTGCTGGAAGTCAAACAAGACCTTCAAGCCCCTTTGGCATATGCTAACCACAAACTCATGGTTATTTTATGTGTGTGTGCGTGAAACACCACACAAATTACATCTCTGTAATGAAGTTGGGGGCTACCCTGAGTGTACACATTCCCCAGCCCTACCAACACGAGTTTTCAGCCTCAGATCTTGGCTGATGCACCTTTTGGCTGTGCAAGAACATAAAGAGCAAAGTAAAACCATCAGCTGAGAGTTCACTCACTGGTGATGCACCAGCAATTAATTTAGAAGAACCACAGAACATGACCCATACAGAGGATCTTTCCGCTCCACACAGAGCGTTTTGCAAACCTTAATCAGTGCAGACTCACAACATCCCTTTAACAAATAATAGAGATTGAGAGGTTAAGGGAAAGTAACTTCAGCAGCCAGAGAGCCTCAGCCCAGAGCTTCTCCCAAACTACTATTTCCTCCACTAATTAGCAGAGGACTGCCTTTCCATATTCATTTTGTGATTATGACTGAGAGCAAGCAATGGGACCCCGTGTGTGACCTGACTTACGAGTGAAGGTTAATTCCCCCAACATCAGCTCTTCCCTCTGGCTGCAAAGTGCACGAACCCATCAGCCCAGTGCTACAAACAAGCACGTACGTCTCACCACGTCAGAGGGCAGCTTCTGCCAGTGAAGCACCTTCATCCTCAGGGTTGGTGTCCTCCTAGCCTGGGGCTGCTCCCCACAGCCACAGGGCTGGCTGCACCCAGGATTGCTGCATGGCTGAGGAGATGGGAGTGATGGGGCGTTGATGCCAGGCATGGAAACAGGGGGAGGAGGCACCTTGCGCCCAGGAGGCGGGGGTGGAGGTGGGGGCAGCTGTGGTAGCAGAGCTGGCATGACAGGCTGCTCTTGGGAAGAAGAGGAAATGTCTTTCTGGGTGGGTGATGCGCTCCCTGGAGAATGCTCTGACTTCCTAGAAAGGCCACTTGTTGGAGGAAGGCTCAGGTCTGCCCTGGAGTTCTCCTTTTCCAAGTCCATGTTAACTTGAGTGCACTTGTTCACCTTTGGGACAGATCTTCTAGGCGCTGCTTTGGGGTGGTTTGAGCAGTGCATGCTTGATAGCAGGCTCTCCATGGTTTGCCCCGGTCCCATTTTCCTGCTCTGCAAGACAACAAGGAGGTGCATGGATTAGCAAAGTTCCTCAGGACTGCTCTCTACTTGTAATTCCTACAGAGACACAGAAGTAACAGTGGCCTTCACATTAAGGTAAACAACAGGAATATTTCTAACTGCTTCACAAGTGATACTTCATAGCAGTTTCAGGAGCAAGACAGTCCTTCTGGCAATAAGGCAAATTTTTAACGTCTCTTGATCCTTCTACATTCTTGTTATAACACATAAAAACAGACAGAGCAAATGCAATCAGCATAGTAAACCCTTACCTGGTTGTTTTTTCCGCTGTTGAGAGCTGTTTGGTGGAATGAATGAAGGGCTGAAGAGATGCCTCCTGGAGAACTTACTACACTTGCTCTATAAAGGGGACATCTCAAAGAGCAGGGACACAGTCAGCCCTGAAAAACCACGTTGCCACAATTTATCTTGAGTGCAGGAGGGTGCAGGGGATTTAAAGAGAAACTCTCAAAATAGCCTAATAAAGTAAACAAGCTACAGCTGAGGAGGAGGATTCAGGTTGAGCTGCTTAGGTGCTTGTGACTACACTTGGAAATGACTTGTGAGCATTTCAGTGAATAAGATTATCTTTCCTATTTTGCCCTTAAACCAAATTTTAATCTAGGGAAAATCTTGATATTTGTCTTGAGACTATACAGTTTCTCTCAGAGCTTCTTGCAAAAGACTGCAGAAGTGCCTATCTTGGATGTATGCTCAGTTTTAAATGTGGAGACAGTCCTACCAAAGTTAGTGGAGCATTTGCTGGCTCAGGACTTGACTTTGTTTGCTTGACTGAGCAAACCTTTGCAAACAATTGCATTTCTTGTGGATGAGCAGTGTCCTGGGACACTTAATCTCAGTAGCTGAGCTGCTGTGATTTCTCTCTTTACAGCCTCTATAGCACTGACCATCAAAAATGGCAGGAGCAGCGCGTGCTAAAAGGGGAGCAGTGAGCAAACTATCAGTGCTGCAGAAATGACACCATAGGTGCAGCATTTTTAGAGACTATATGTAGGCAGAAACAAAGCCCCCTGTCATCCCATTCTTGTGCAAAACACACATTAATAACATCAGCAGTTTTAACTAGGTGGGGACTTTCATTTCCAGTGCAGCACAAGAGATTTTTTTGGTACATACACCACATTTATGTTATCAAAGAGCTAGGTTAACAGCTATGAATGATGATATATTATGATCTATCATAATACTTACGAACCCTTTTCTTCCTGACACAGCAATTTGGGGCAGTTACTAACACAGGAAAAACTCATTAAGGGAGCTGCATTAAAACTTGCAATTGAGGCACCTCTGGTCCATAGCATACCTGTAAAGCATCTCCTATAATTTGGAACAGTTTATCTTTGAAACCTAGCAGCTCATGCTGATGACAGTCTCCAGCTCTTACAGCCCCAGTAAAATTATGAACCAATGTATCTAAGGCAAAAGAAAGCAATAAAATTTTGATATCTTTTTTCAGTCTTAATTTAGTAAGAATGGCTTGCATTAGAAGCATTAAATGTTAAATCAGCCAGTAAATAACATTTGATTTACATACTAAATGGTACCAGTTAAAATAACTAAGTCAAAGGCCTATAACAGAAAATTAATATTAACCACATTTGCAGTTTACTGGAATTAATTTGTTGTTGGTTTCCATATTTCTTTTTGCACAAATAAGCCGTTTCCCCAAAGGTAAAGCAGGCTTACATTTATTTTAAGTAAACAACTTAATGTATCCCCTTTAGGACTTTACCATCATTGTGGTAAACTTGTACATATGTCTGTAATTACCCTACCAGGACAAGTGAAGGATTCAGCCCTATGAAAAAGCCTAATGAGAAATGAGAAAGCCTAATGAGAAATAAGCCACTTTTTGCTAGAAGTGTTAGGAATAAAATGAGCTGATTAAAAAAAAAATCTTATTAGAAATGCTCATGTTAAAATTCTGCTGCTTGTTTATTTTAATTAAGCTATAGGGAGAATCAGCAAGACTATTAATTAGGAAGCTATTTTTCTTTTAATCAGAGTGCTCATCTAAATTGCTACAGGGTTTGTGTAAAGAAAAGTCTTATTTTTAAAAATCCTACTAACAAGTAGTACTGTACAAGAAACAGCTAATATGCTTTGAATGATAAATAGGCTTATAATAATGTATCTCCAAAGATTATACTTTAGAGACTATGTATAAAAACCCCCTGCTTTTAAAAGGATTAAAGCTTTGGTTTAACTTCAAGGCAGCTGTAACTTACATTGCTGATAATGTTCAAATGAGCTTGTGGGTATATATTAAAGAGAAATCTCTGTGTGAAATTTCCCCTTAGAAAGTGCAGCCTCCCCTCAGTGATGAATACATACATAAATAAACACACATCTCAGAGCAGCCAGACAAGCACTTGCACTGGCACCGCTTTGGCAGGGCAGGGGACAGAGAAGGACTCAATACACCAGCCCAGTTCTGATGATCCTGGTGAATCAGTTAGCTTGCAATTAACTGTGAAGCCGTTTTCAGTGCTCTACTACTCCACCTTTTGTTTTGTGAGGAAAGCTGATGATGCTTGAGGACCACAACAATCCAGGCTTTCCTTTCCACTTTTTTATCTGACTACTGACACGCTGAAAATAGGCACACATCTCATTAGCCTTGGAAGAGAAGCTGTACTTTGACAACATAGGGTTTAGAATTTTAAGTCAGATTAAAAAAATATCTTACCTTTGTAATTTGGATCATGTAAACTCCCAATTTTTCACTACTTGTGTTGCTAATATGGACTGATATTTACCTTGTTTTGTAAAACCTGATTTTTTTTATAATGAGAATTTCATTCATTGGTCACTATTATACTATAAACAGGGGTGTCAATGAAGAAACCTGATGTTTCCCCTTGTGTACTATGAATACCTAAAAGGTTTCTCTTGAGGGGGAAGCTGTTTAAAAACTGTACCCCCCACACATTCAAGTAACCACCAAAAGTGTGAGATAGTTTTGAGGATATGAAGATGTATTCTTACCAAATGGCTGGAGCTGAGCAGCAGGAGGCACAACCCAGCTGGGGACAGGGTTGGTCACTTGTTTATGCAGACAGCTGCTCCCTAACTAGAACAAAGCTGTTGTTCATTAGCTCCCAATGGGCTCCACTTGCTCTGCTCTGGGTTCAGGCACTGACTTGCTTTAAGATGCTCCTGGTGTAATATTCCTCACTGTTGACTTTGCAACTTGTGTAATTTATTTGTGATGATTATGATTCTTACAAGGATAAAAATAAGAAGCAGGAGAAAATAGATATCTTAATCTTTTATTGCACAAACAATCTTCTCACTGTAAGATTCACTCTTTTCCTTTCAGATAGATTCCTAGGGGTTTTCAAGTTTTTTCTGCAACCTAGGGTCAGAGAGGCCTTTGGGGCATAGTAATTCCTTGCAGGTTTCCTTCTTCCTTTTGTTTTGATTCTAGTATGGCTGCAAACAGTAAAGAAAAAAAGGGAATTTTCTTTTTCTTATTGCTAACAATATTTCTTTTGTGGTATTTTTCATCAATGTTTGTCAAAGTGTTTCAAATGAAAGCCATTACCCCCATTTTAGAGATGGGGAAACTGAGGCACAGGTTCTCTGCTTGCCCACAGCCTCTTAGGGAACCACTGGCAAAAAATGAGTAATGCTGGCATTTCCTTTCAGTGTTCTGTCTGTCAAAACCCTCTTTAGTCTTTGCAGTCCACCTCTCATTAATATCCAGCTACTGCTGTGCCTCCATTTCCTCTTATCGAAAAGCTGGAAGCTGTTGGAAACCGGAAGCAGCTGGAAAGAGTTGGAAACAAAGTGAAAGCGTTCACTTCTCACTCTGCAACTGCCCCTGCTGCTGGCAGGAATGTGGCTGTGAGGTATATGTGTTAAAGCCTGTGGACTCTGCCCCAGGGATGGAGTTTACGGAAAACTCCTCTAAAGGAGCTGGCTCCGCTTTTTGGCAGCTGCTGGAAAGGCAGGAACCTCGGGATGTGCTGCAGAAGGTGCCTGGACCAGCAGAGCAGCTGTGGGTGGCAGATGTTGGGAAGCACCTGCTGCTAAGACCCCTTTGCTGGTCTCTGTGCCCTGCAGCAGTGATGAGGCACTCCAAGGAACCATGGAAAGGTGTCTGTAGAGTATGGGGACAGACTCTGAGAAGCAGGAGGCTGGGAGAAGATGTGTTGTAGGATCAGCAGAGGAATTTGTAGAGAATAGGGATGAAGCCTTCAAAATTGAAAGAAATGTCAACAGTTACTTCAGTTGGGCCTTGTATAGATAAAGGAATAATCTTTGGGTATTTGCTACGTTTGAGATAGGTCATGGTTTGAAGACATAGTTGTGCTGTCTCTCATTTGATCTACACACATTTGTGCCATGGTGTGCACCCAGAGCTCTGCAGGCAGCTCAGTGTGTCACAGAACATGCCTTGTGGAGATGAGGGTCTCTTCTCTGTCCTCTAGACATCTAGCAAAGTAGAGTTGAAAATATTTGGAGGGAGAAAACCTCCTTCTTGTGCTGTGGTCTCTCCAGTTCAGGAGGTGTTTTAGAAAAACAAACCATTGTCTGTGATTCAGGATGGGTTTGTAGACGTTGGTATAGTAAATGCAGTCACTACCCCTCGGTCATACTCTTCTGTGTATAACACTGGTTCACCAAAGAGGATTAACACACACACCTAAAGGGTTTCTGGACTCTTATTACTCCTACCTTTTCTACTTCTCTTCTATCTACTTCTTGCTGAACAGACAATCATAAAAACATTTTTGGAAAGGACCTAACCTGGAAATGGTTTTGTCCAAGCTCCCCTTCAGAGGATCATCATCACTGCTTTGGTTTTGCCTAACTGAGCTGTGAAAATCTGAACAAATGGAGGTACAAAACATGGCAAAGTGTATAGAAAAACCTGTTGGTCTCAAAGGATGAGTCCTGGGAACTGTGGGCTACTGAGGGTTTCATTTAGATTACAAAATCAAGTTGTGGATTTCAAAGGTTTACAGGACCAGATTTCAGAGACCTGTTACCCTTTTTGCCTGTGCTGATTCTACTTCTCCTCTTTCTTCGTCTGTTCTGACTGATGGATTTGGTCATTAATTGTCAGTAATTCATGACTAAACTTACAGCAGATTTTGCTGTATGAAGGCACGTAAGTACCAGACAAACACATCAGGTTCTGCATGCCCTGAGCAGGGGCAAATCAACCATGACCATAATAATGCAGGTGTCATCAGCAAAGACTGCTGATCTTAGAAAAAACCTACTTTGACAGGCTTGGGAGTGTATCTAAACTGACTTGATAGGAGCTGACTGCCACAGGGTGATTCTTGTCTTCTGACTTTGAGTAATGCAAGCTGAGCCTGCCTAAAATCTCCATTAGGGAAGCACAGGGCTCCTGCTAATTCCCACAGACACCTGGCTCTGTGTGAATTGTCACACACAGCTCTGGCAGGAGTTGTTTATGCTGCAGCAAAGGGAGCATTAGAGAGTTCCTAATGTGAATTAAGTGCTAGCACAGCATGGATGAAGGGGTGAGTTACTCACAGAGCTGACTGAATATGTTGATTAACTTGCAGCGATCAAATTCTCCCCTGGTATTTAAGGCCTAGTACCTGCTCTGTACTAAGGAATTGGAAACATTTTTCTTTACTATGGACCTCATTTCTGTTTCAAATCCTGCAAATCCTGTGGTTATTTTGCAAGGTTGACACCATGCAGTAATTGCAAGCATCTAGAGAGGTCCTGTCACTACCACTACCCCATTTTTAACCCTCTGTAGTCACACTGCTAGTAAGGGGAAAGCTGTTTATCGTATCCTGCCCATTTTTGATTGTGAGTGACCAAACAAAATGTGGTTTCTGATGGAGTTGGTTCATGACTATTTGCTTTCAGTCACATTATGGGGACATAACCTCCTGACTAACATGTTCACCCATATTTCATGACAGAATGAGCCAGGGTTCCTACAGTGCTGATGTTCAGCATTGGTAGGCTTGCACGTTGTACTTGTTTGATCACTGTGTACCAGAAATAAAAAGCCCTAAATCCAGGCTTTACATTTAGATAGAATGGAAACTTGGTAATTTTCCTAAAAGAGGCTTATGAATTTTTCTTTTATTTCAATTTACCTTGCCTCTTTCTAACCGGAACAGAAGGCATTTCTCAGCCCCCATGGCTGTATGGAATGTAGGAGAGGACCAAATGATACACTCAGCCCAGGAGATCCTGGCACAGCTTTGAGATTTCAGCCATGCTCAAAGTAGGGTGCAAAGCTGTGGTGCTGCTCATGAACTAGATACAGCTCCTTTTATATCTCTCCTTCTTTTCATAGAATCATTAACATTGGAGAGGGACCTCCATGATCATCAGGTCCAACCTTTGACCAAACACCACTGTGCCAACTAAACCACAGCACTAATTGTCACATCAAGCAGTCTCTTGAACATTTAAAAGGATGGTGAGATGTCACGCAGAGAGAAAATTAGGAAGGCAAAAGTTCAGCTAGAATCCAATCTGGCCACTGCTGTTAAAGATGATAAAAAGTGTTTTTATAAATATACTGCCAACAAAAGAGGGGCAAGGAAAATCTCCATCATTTTTGGGATGTGGAGGGGAACATGATCACCACAGATGAGGAAAAGGCTGCCTTCTTTGCCTCAGCCTTTAGCAGTAAGACTGGTTATCCTCAGGGCAACCAGCCCCCTGAGCTGGCAGACAGGGACAGAGAGCACAATCAGTGACCTGCTGTGCCACTCGGGCACTCACAAATCCATGGGGCTGGATGGATCCGCCCAAGGGTACTGAGGGAACTGGAAGAAGAGCAAAACAATTGGTCATTATTACTGAGCATATATGACAATTATTTGCATATATGACAATTATGCTTAAGTGCTTTATATCCTAAGCATATATGACAATTATTTGCATATATGACAATTACACTTAGGTGTTTTATATCCTATGTGGAAAATATAGGATTTTGATGGGATGAGTTATAGGTCTTCCCCATCCCCACCAGAGAAAGGAAACTCACCAAGTATTTATTTTTATTCTAAACTTTGAAATATTTTCAGTATAGGAAAAAAAAAAACCCACGAAAACTCCCCAAAAACTAACCCTGAAAATCCATCTTCTTAAACGTATCTGATTTTTGATGTGGAATATTTGGAAAGGACTTCTGCTGATTTCTTCTGTACTTTCATTTTATCATATAGCCAATGATTAATTACACAATATGCTTTTATTTGGCAGCAAGAAGCTTGTGGTGGTCACAGCCTGGTTTACATACCAGACTCCATGTGCAGTTGCTGCAATACACCACAAGAATTCTATTTTGAGGTCTGTACTCATGGTTGACTTAAAAGACCAAAGCTCTGTTGAATTGGCCATTATATTCTTTTCACCAACAATTAATTTGGTCTTGCAACCACTGAAAAATCTTCAGGTTCATGAGCTTTATTTCAAGCTCATAAATGGAACAAAACTGCACATCCCAGTTGAATTTCAGTCTTTGACCTGCTCTGATTCTTTTCTTCTGTTCTTCTGAAATGATCACTGTAATGGAAACAGAGCTGCTCTGGAGCAATAAATTATGAATGTTGTGCTTGAGGCTGCTGATTGGGATGTGATTGAATAGATAATTTACAGACGACTATTGAACAAAGAGCCTCTGGTGGCTCAAAATAACCCATTTCTTTGTAAACTCTTGAAAGCAGAGGAAAGATAGTACCAAAAACCCTCTCTGTTAAGGACAAGGTAAGCACACAGAGTAATAAAAACTCTGGCTGTGGAAATGAGGTGCTCCCTCTGGGTGGAAATGAGGGAAGCTGAAAGACCCAGATGGAGAAATGGACACATGCTGTAGCATCTGAAGTGAGCAGCCAGTGGGGCATCAGCAGGAAAGGTTCCCTAGGTACCCGGAGAACCTGTTTGCTCCCCACTCCTGCATCTCCAAATGATGATGTTCCTATTGATCAAACAGTGGGGTGGAGAGGAGGAGGCTGGCTGTGCACTGCCAGCCTGGGCTGCACAGAGCTGGAAATAATGTGTTTAATACTCAGGTTTTTGCAGCTTGGAGTCTAATCTGAGAGCAGCAGAGCTAGACTGAGGAGTGAAAATATAGTGCTTGGGTGATGTGCTCTGAGCCTGGAAAAGAGGGGAAAAAGGGGAGTGACCTGCAGATGTGATAGAGACAGCCCTGCAAATCAAACCTGGGAGCATGGTTCTCCAGGGAATGCTGGGGGTATCCCTGCTTCTGCCAGCAGCAATCAGTTTTCTGTTGCAACAGGGCTGTGCTACTCTGCAGTGTCTCCTGCACTGATCCTGCCCACGTGTCTGTTCTCATCTCTGCTTCTGTTGACCAGTTCTCAATATGCTCAGTGATGGTTGGTTAAAGCAAACCAGTGATTTAATTCTTGGTTTCACTTCTAAGTTTTCAGTATTACAAGGACATTACAAGTCCTATTAAGCAGAGCAAAATAAGCTTTAGCCTGCACATCAGTTTAGCCACAGTGAGTTACCATATAAATGAACAGTTCTGAAATGTACCCAGCTCTTCTACTGGATTTATGTTTCAGCACATATCACACCATAGATTCAACAAACATAAATCATTTTAAATGGACAGCTATGTACAAAATTATTATACAGTGTTATTACAAAACTTGAGAAATAAAGCTCTGAATTTTGAAAACACAGTACTGCACAGTCCCAGTTTTAAAGCCAAAGTAACATGATTCCACACGTTCTGTAGCTTGGACACAGACTCTCGAGTACAAGCAGCTGACAATGGAAGTCAAACCCAGAGATGTACTACAGGATAAACTGAAAATGTGTCCAATAGAACACTCTGGAAAACCTCTTCCTTTTGCTTTAGTGAGAGAAACCAGGGCCCTGGCTCTCCAAAGGTTGATGGATGCATCAGCAGGTGTGACAAGACTACTTAAGACTACTGATGCACTTCAACTTAATTGCACATAAGCATCATGTAGCAACCAGACACTGTTTATGTGGCCATATGCTTAGTAAAATACATACTTTTCCTTTTACTTGCTTTTTTCCCCTGTAACCAATTTCCCTTGCTTTAAGTGATTGAGAATAAAAACATTTGTCTAATCTGGGTCTTGGACCTGGTCCAATATAAGTCATCAGTGGGCAAGGAGAAGAGGGACTTAACACACCTCCACCTGTGATGGTACAGCCACTGCTTAATGTATACCCTTAATTTAGTTGAGGCACTGCTGTTTTTAACACTTCTTCAAGGGCTAAACACGGCAGTCTGTTCTTGGGCCACACTCAGCTGTCATTTCAAGAGGAGTTTGGCCTAAGAGCAGGTTGAAAGCCTCGGCTTCCAGGACAGACCATGACAGGTCTGACCCTTTCACCACCACTACGCACAGAGCCATCCCCTGCCCCCACAGGTGCCCAGTACACAGGCTGAGGGGTCCAAAGCCTCTGGGGAGGCTCTTTAGGTCCTGGGGAGGGGAGAGAAAGGCTGCATGAGGAGAGGCTGTGGGTCTTCATGGGGCAGAAGTTGTCCATGGTGGCATTTCATGGATGCAGAACCTGGAGTCTCAGAAGCTGGCAGCACTCCAGGGACACATGAGAGGTTCTCTCACACCTTCTGCCTTGCCATGACACCTGCAGGAAGAGGGGGAAATGCAAATTATTTGCAACTATGAACAAAAGTGGTGTGGTTTTGCATGCATGTGTATCTAATGGTTGAGGTGCTACTAGGGAAATCAGTTTCATCTGTTCCTCAGATAACCTAAAAACAGGTGGTTTGATGTACTTAATAAAAACCTCATGTTTCCAGAACCAATCTTGATACTCCAGAGTTTGGGCAACTTTGCTTCTAAGTTTAGTTCAGTAACATATATCCTTCTAGGTATTAAATTGCTAAGGTAACTAAATCTAGAGGATTTAGCAGGACTGTCAGAAGGATGGAGCAGCACACTGCAGCCTGTCTCACTCCATAACTGAATCAAATACCATTTCTGAAGGCAGTCATGAAGGCAAAGGCTAGCAGGGAGATTAGATTGATAATATTCTCACAGTCTATTTAAAAACTGCCCACAGACAATACTAGGTCTGCAGAAGGGGAGGTGAAGCATCTGTCCCTCAAGAATGAGAGGAAAACCTGGACTCTCAACCCCTTCTGTGTCTTTGCAGGGGAAGGCTGATGTGCCACGTGCATGTCATAGCTGCCCTTCTGCCTTCTCCCTCCCTCCTTGCCAGGCTCTGGTCTGTACTCCTGGTTTGGTTTTCCTTTTATTTTCTAGGGAATAAATCAAGCAGAATTGTGAGCAGGGAAATTAACTAAAGCCCAGTTGCTGAAGCCCAATTGCTCATGGACTTGAGCTTTGGCTTTTCTCTCCCCTAACCATTCCAAGTGACATAGAGAGGGGAGGAAAAGGGGAGCTGCACAAACAGACATGAACATTTGTCTGTAGGAATTCTCTAGGGTTTAAGGCAGGCACACTCAAAGAGCAGCTCTCTTGAGTTCAGGTCTTTGTACAGTCTTTTCTCTTTTTACAGTCACCTTTATAAAATGATTCTTTAAGCTCTGTCTGGACTTGGTTGGAAATGAGCTGAGATGTTACCAGGGTGCACACAAACAGTGTGACCACCAGTGCCTTGATTCCAGAGGAAAAACTAAACCATTTCTTTCAAGAACAGGAAGATAATGTGGAATACCATTCTTTAGATGTGAGAGCTGACATTTAAAGACATTATTACAGAAATTGCTGCATAACAAGATATGGTCAAAGTGAGGCAAGAATTCAGTAGCTGATTACAGTCTTTTACTGCTCTGAAGTATTATCACAGAGTCTCAGGCTGTTTCTGTCCTCTGCTGCTGTCAGGGAAGCTCTAAAAACTCATAAGGGGTTTGAGTCTTGATCCCTGCAGCTGGATCTGCACAAGAAGGAAGAAGATTTCTGTGGCTTCATGAGACCCATTAACTTCCACATCAGCAAATCCACCAGAGAAAGAAATATCCTGTACCAAAAGAGAACTAGTGGAGACCTGAACAGACCATGTATGCTTGGGAAAAAAAAAAAAAAAAAAAAAAAACAGGAAAAAATATTGATTGCTAACACTCTAGGCTTGCTGAATCTGTCTTATCAAGAAGTTCTCTCATCTGTCTCATCAAGACAGGAGCTGCATTTGGGAGAGGAAGCTCTCTGTCAGGAGACTAAGACAAGCAAATGGGGTTTTGCTTCTGCTGCCCTTGCTTTGTGACAGAAGAAGAAGAGGAAAAAGAGAAGTGCAGGTTTCAAGGTGCAGCCATTGCTGCCCTCCTGGCATCAAAGCCCAGGTAGGTTCTGCTGGTGCAATGCCAGGCACTGCATTCCAAGGATGCAGTGAAACTTCTGCCTGACTTCATAAAGGTACTGTGTGCCCATGCATATGTCTGTGCTGCATTTCCATGCCTTCCTAGGACAAAGAAAAATTGTGTTTCATATATTTTTTTCAAATATGACTTTTTTTAAGCCTGTAGGCTTTAAGAAAATTTTGAGTTAAGCTTAACTCATGGTTCCAGCTGCCCTTCCAATGCAGCATGTCCACTGGTCCTGGTGTACTTCTCACCTGTGCTCCATTGCTAACATTTTCTGTTCCTAAATCTTCCTTAGAATTTTTAAACCAACAGAGCTACTTGCACTTCATGTACTCCTATGGTACTGCAAGGAAAGGGCCAAAAAGGAGGGCAGGAGTAGTGAGGACTGTAACTACCCAATGTATATCCCATTTTCTCTTGCTAGCAGTGATGCTCCAGGTGCAGGAACAAAAGCAGCCCTGTGGGGAAATCCTGCACAGATTCCTCCTGTCTCTGTGCAGGAGCAGGGCTCCCAGCTGGGCTCCCAGCCCCAGGGAACTGGGGATGCTGGACAATAAATACATTCCTTTCAGGAAAGAAGACAAAGAGATTTGATGATACTGATTTAGTTCAGAAGAGATGCTCATCAGCATGGAAAGGCCAATGTGTAACTATGCAATTTCAGTACAGTGGGGGTTTCACTTGTTTATTTTTCTTGCTTTTCTTTCCACTTGCTGTAAAAACTGGAAGTTTTGCAAATAGAAGCCTCATCCTAAAGCTCCTTTTGAGGGGCAATTGTATGTTGCCAGCATGAGTGAAGGATGCAGGGAACTTGTGTGCAACTCTGGAGTTGAATTTAGCTTTGAGTGGGAGCTGGTATCTTGCCCCAGCTAATATTTGCCCTGGGTCCAGTGTTTTATTCCCTTTTCCAGATACCCATATTTAAACAGTGCTATAGAAAGTGGTTACCCACAAGCAAACCAAATGTTCTTTGCTGGAGGTAGGTACTGAAATTGCATTTTTACAGTTTTTGAGAAAATAATGTGATCAAAGCAAGGACTTTGTTCATCACATGAAGTCTGATTGTTTGGTTAGAATAATGGCTTTTAATTATCTGCAGGGAGAAGCAGTTTGGCTGCTGCTGACACAGAGGACAAACGTGTGGGCTGTGACCCTGTGTTGAGTGGAGATCAGCACTGACTCCACTCAACACAAGATCAACACCCTGGAGAGTAAAAATCAGAGTAACAAATTTATTTCACATGTGTTTGTGATTAGACACAAAGACAAAAAGCTCAGGTGATATGCTGAATACTGATTAGGTCTGTGAAGTCCCAGTGCTGTGGTTAGTTCACATAAAAAAAATCTCTGTGAGTTTACATACCTCATTGTGCCACACAATTTCTTTTTGTTTTATTATCTCCAGAATCAGTCTCAACCTCTGCTTTTGAACAAAAGAGAGACACCAAATATATCTGATCATGGCAAGGCCAGGGTAACAACAGGGATCTTTTTATGATGAAAATACTGTCTAGGAGCAGAGAGTTCCCTAAGAACATAGTATCTTGAAATGGTTTGGGTTGGAAGGGACCTAAAAGATCATCTAGTTCCAACTCCCCTGATGCCATCCCTGAGCACAGGGAACCCTGTGGCTCTTGCAGGCTGGGATCAGTTCTCAAAAGGCAGAAGTCCTAATGTCAGGTGTCAGGAAAGCACTGCCAGGGATGGGAGCATGGGATGCTCCCATTGCTGCAGCTTCTGCTCCTCAGATGAAGCAAGTTCAGGAACCAACATTACAGGAAATAATTTCTCATTTGTGGCTTGTTTTTAACCAGGGGAAAGTGGCATGTTTAGAAATGTAAATAACTTCAACCCTGGGGCATGCTGCATTAAAAGGCCCAGTTCCTCTGTGGTAGCTGTTCAACCTACGCTGTCTTTCTCAGCAATGGGTATTCAAACCCTGAACCCTTGAACCCTCCTCCTTCCTTTGAAAGGGAAAAATCAATCATTGGTAAAAGAGACTTTCCCATTTGCCTGCCCATTTGTTTGACCTCAGGATCTTGCAGGAAACAGGCTTTGGAAAGGATACTGTAAGTTCTAAATGCTGACAGACCCATCTGTCTTCTCTACGAGGCATCTCCAATTTGGAATTAAGGTACCCACCCACGGGTGGTAGGATCTAAAGGACTTGGACACTCTTCCCAGGTTTGGGACTGGCTGAGGACTTTTGCTAAGAAGAGGGGGGCCTGTGTGGCTCCAGGAGCTGAGCTCCCTCCCAGCCCCAGCACGACAGCCCAGTGGAGGATGGATCCTTGGTGGAAGCATCAGCAAGATGCTCCTTTTCAGTGACTGACCTTTCCCCCTCCCTCTGCAGTGATGGTTTGAGGGCCTGATGTTTAGAAGCCACCTAAAGCACCCCTGGGGCAGGTTGTCAGGCAAAGTGCTGCTGCAATGAGGGGGAAAACCAAACAAGCCCAAGGCAGCATTGATGCTGCTGCTTTTATGTGTTTATAAGTAGTTCAGAGGGGTGATTGCTGATTAAGTACCGAGTATTAACTGCTCTTAATCACTGCTTTGGAGCCTAATGGAGCTCTTGTTTGCACATAACCGTGCCTTGTAGCTGTCTTTAGCACACTTGACAGATGTGCTTATTGCCATCTTTACTGCATATGTGTAATGGGCTTTTGAATTATTGATTCATCATTACTCCTTTATAAACTACTTAAACATGTCACCAGAATGAACTATGCTTGTGTTTTTCTTTTTAAAGCCCTTTCAGGTTTGAAAAATATAATAGCTGCATGAAACAGTGTGACTCCAGGGACAGGGGGCACTGGGCCTTGAAGTGGAAAGAAACAGGTGTATACAGATATATCAGGAAAGTTCCCACATTTAAGTCAGTCCCCAAGGGCTATTTATAAAATAGGCTACCTGAGTAGCTTTTGCTGTGCCTCTTCTTCTTCTTCCTTTTCCCTGATGGCCTCTGCTTTTCCCTGTCACTGTGAGTTTGCTCTGGGGGAAGTGTTGCTGAGCAAGAGGAGTCGGTGGCCGGCTCCTCTGAGAAGGACTTGTCTTGAGAGGTGTCCAACAGTGAGTCTGTCCCAGGATCTTCATTCTCCTTTGTCATTTCTTTTGACTCTGCCTGCTGAGCCTCATGGCAGGGGGCAGGCTGAGCACTCTCTGAGCCATCAGCTGGGCATTCCTTGTCCTGGCCTTCTGGCATGGACCCATTAGTCCAGCTGAGTTGGTCTCTCAGAGCAGGGGCTGAACTGCTGCTCACAAAGCTTATCCTTGAGCCTATGTCAGCCACAGAGAAGGCAAGGGAGCCACTCTTAGTGCTGGGCTGGAGGCTTTCCACGTTGTTTGCCTGCTCCATCCTGGGGCCCAGCGTGGCCTGAGTGGCTCCATCAGCTTCCACCATGCTTTCTGAGGGGCTTTTGGTCTGGGACTCCAGTGGCAGACTTCCTCCAGCACTGTTTGTAGATAATACCAGGCCTGAGGCTGAAGCATTTGTAACACCTCCACCTGTCTCCATCGGGGCAGTGGTTGAGGGAGGAATGCTTTCTGAGGGATGATCATCCTTGTTTTGCTCAGTCTTGTCATCAATCTGCTTCCCTGCTGCTTGTGGGTCCTTCATGCTCTGTCCTTTAAACAGAAACACACCATCAGCCACAGCTGCAGCTCCACCAGGAATCAGCCAAGATGCACCTACCCTGCAGAGGTTACAGGTCAGCAGCTGCCTGTGGAGGAGCACTGACCCTAAAGCAGCTCCAATGCAGCTCTCCAATGCAGAGGCAGCACCAGTTTATCCTCCCTGCACCTCCCCTCATTATACTGGTGTGGTCACCCTGGCTGGACTCCAGGCTCCAGCTCAGCAAAGCCCCTGATTTGTTTCCAGCGGGTGTTAATGTGTCTCTGCTACAAAATGACTGATTTCCATGGAGGCTCCAGGACTTGCAAGGAAACCTTAAAGTCTACAGCAGAAGAGAGACCCTGCCTGTGAGGTCCTGGAGGCAGGCTGGGCTGCTGGCTTGGCTGTGTGAGGACTTCAAGGCTGCCCATTAACCATTAACCTGCCCTGCAGAGCAGGCCTAGGAGAGCCATGGACAGACCAGTGTCCTTGGATTTGCCTAACTGCACTGAGGTCAAGAGACCAAAGAAAACCTAAACCCATGAGGCTGTCTCCTCACAAGCACCTAAAGGACTTGGGTACTTCTGCAAATAGGGTTTCTTATATTTTTAAAAGGTTTCTTCAGTCTCCCAAGTGTAGACTAAGATGGGATGCAGCAGTCTCCCAGACAGAAACACACTGTGCTACTGAGACTTGAGAGCATGCAGGGCACTTGTGTGGGGACAACAGCAGTGCCCCACCAGCATGGTGCCATGGCTGACACGTGGGTCAAGCACCTCAGAGGGTTTATCAACACAGATGCAGGGCCATGCTGCTCCAAATTCCTGCTCATTTTGGGACAGACCTGGCTAGCAACAGCTCAAGGCTCCCTGCTCCCCTTCTCCTTGGCACTGGCTGCAAAGCCTCCTTAAATAAAGTGCCCCAAATGCAAACACAAAGGCTTCTCACTGGTGCATGCTTGGCTCAGGCTCAGAGGCAGATGGGAATGAAGAGCTGCAGTACAGTCAGGTTTGTGTCCTTACCAGACTGGCTCTCCTCCAGGCTCTCTGCAGACAGGGGTTTAGGAGCTGCCTCTGACTCATGTCTGTTCTTCGTCTTCCTCAGCGTGAAGCCTTTCCTGATGTCGGCGAGCAGGGCATCGATGACACACACCTCCTCCTGCTTCATCAGCCCCTTCTTGACTGGGAGAGAGGGATGGAGTTACACCTGCCCCTGAGACAGGCCAGCAGGAGATGCAGTGATGCCACTGCTGGAGGTGCCTCCTGCTGCCCCAGCACCAGCAGCCACTGGGCAGGAGCAAGGCACCTACAGCAGATGTGGGAGCAGCTCTGTGATCCCACAGCAGTGCTCCATGATCCCACAGCAGCCCATCCTGGCTGAACACAAGGGATTTGCTCCCAAGTCTTGTTGCTACAGCCTGGCACCAGTGGCACCAGCTCTGCCTGGACATGTCCCTGGTTGTCCCATGACCATGAAATATTCCCTGTTTTTTATCAATGTGGGTGGGAACCCTTTTTGTTTTTGGAGGAAAAATAACTTTGATTTTTCTTTCCTCTCTGTTTCTTCCAATTGCATTTTTTAGTCTTTCATTTTCATCCAGCAGAAGGCATATTTAAGCAACATGCAAGATTTTTGGGACAAATGTGGTAAAGAGAGACTATTCAAGTGTATATGAAGACCTTGGATGGTGGATAAGTCAAATGTTTCTTTTTAGATTTGGGATTCAAAAGTTATGTTTAGAAATGGGAAAAGTTAACTGCAATATTTAATTTGTGGTGATTTTCTTTCTTCTTTGCTGTTCAGTCAGCAAACCTAAAATTAACTTCTCTGCCCAGCTGCAACTGTGGAAAGTCAATTCTTAGCTAGGGCTGTAAGACATCTAAAAGCCTTTAGTCAGCCAGCACCTAGAAACCTACAAAATAAATTACCACTACTGGTCCATTAAAGCGGGACCACCAAAGAGCTACTATTGCTCCATCTCTATTTTTTGAAGCCATTTCAGATACTCACTGACTTTTCCATTTTCTCCCTTCTGTCTCTTGCCCTCTTCCTCTTCTAGCTGTTTTTTCCTCTTCTCTGCTTTGGCAGCTTGCTCCTTTCTGTCCTTGTTTTCCTGCAGGGAGGTAACAGTGGCATGAGAAGGTTGGGTGAATGTCTGCTAAAGAAGATGATGAAGAGAAAGGAGATCTATAAATGAAGGAAGAGAAATTCTGGCTTTGTCCTGTGCAATAATTAAAATGGGCATTGGGAGTAAGGGCTGTCTTACCAAAATGGTGAGAGGGGACTGGGGGACTGCTGACTTGGCCAGGACTCTGCCACATCCCAGCTGGAGGTGGCAGTGGTGCTATGCCTCACACAGCCACCTGCAGTGTGCTCACCTGCCTGATCTTGAGCTGAGGTGAAAGAGGGAGACACTCAAGCCACAGCTTTTTCCAAACAGGTGGCTTTTTTACTACATATCCCCATTCTGAGCCTGTTTGCTCAGGCTGGAGCAAAGGGTTAAGTTTTGTAAGCTCCTTTCTCTACAACTTGCACACTTGGCCCAAAAGCATCTTTGTGACTGACTCTGCAGCTGAAGTTGGAACAAAATCATAAATCCCTGGTGTCTGGGCCAGGCCCAGCAGCACCAGAACCTCCATCCATGAGGATGCAGTGGAGGAGGGATCAGACACCACTTCACTGGGAGACCTGATGCCAAGTGTCAAAAGAAGGAGGCTGTAACCAGATTCCCCCTGGGTTGGGGTGCCCATCCCACCCCTGTCCATTGGAGAAGCTTCCAGAACTAGGGATGCTCAGCATCCTGTGTGCAGGTGCCAACCTTCAGGGCTCGGATGAAGAGGTCTCTGAAGGTCTTCATGATGCTAAATATGTCCTCTAAGGACAACTTGCTTGGATCTTCACAGAGATAATTTGCAAGTTCTTCTCTCTTCTTTTCAATGGTTTCAAATTCTTCTTCCAGCTTTCTGGAGGCATCAATGCTGTCCTGAAACACATTAAATGCACACTGTAAAACACCATCCAAAGGACAATGAGTGAAGTGCACTCACAGAGAAAGGATTACAGCTTAGATCAGGACTCTGGGTCCTGGCTTTTAACTGCAGCTTTTGGAAAGCAGATGGGAAGAAATTAAGATTTACAGATATCTTTACTCTTGGCAACTGTGCTGTGCCAATTTACAGGGCAGTCTGGCTTGAGCAAGACATGGAAAGCTCCATGCAAAGCTTAATCCCAAGCCAAGGGCTTCACTCTGGTGATCCACACAGAGTTGACCATCTTCTCTTACAGTGAGAAGTAACAGAGAAGCATGGACAGAGCAGTTGGGGCACACACCCTAAGGAATGGCCCCACCAAAGGCATCTAGGTTTGGGGTGCAGCTGGCAAAAGCATATTTGGGTTGTGCAGCATTGCAGCCTATCTCCAAATCTGAGAGCATGTCTTGTGGCAATATTTTCTCCCCTCTCACGAGGCTCCTCAGCTGCAGATGTACCATGCACCACCCCTCTGTGTGTAATGGGGGAGATCTAAGCATTACTGACCTGGATGGGTTTCTCATACTGTTGTTTCACATCCTCATTTGATGATAAAACTTTCCGCTGAAGCTCCAGCAGCTTCTTTAAATTGGTACCAGACTCCGTGCGTATAATATCAAGATTAATTCTGAAATCACACAGAACCCTGCCATTAGCTGACACTCCAGCATCTTGAACTGACCAAGGAGGGGACAAGTCTGAACTGGTGCTTTGGTCACCCCTCTGCTTCCCACCACTTCACTGAACTGAACTCTCTGAACTCTGAACTGAACCTGTGCTCTGAACTCTCTATGCAGTCCAAGCTCAGGGAAAACAGGCTCCCCCACAGTACTTATGGAAAGGCTGCCAGCCCTACCTACAATTCTGTGTATTGGGTAGATGAGTGCTAAAAAAAGCCCAACTGTTCAAAAGGCTGCTCTCCACCCACCATGCTCAGCATTAGCTCACTTCCCCTGCCTGGAGGGACTTCAGAAATATCTGGGTAGCTGACCCTCACCAGCTCCTGCCACCACAAAGGCAGTGCACATTTCAGAAGGGTCTGGGAGGCAGTTTTAACTGACTGCTCTGCAAATTTCAGTCCTAAGTGTTGCCAGCTGTAGTAGAATTATTATATATTAAAGGGCTTTCAACATTCATCAACCAAATCTTTCAGTTAAAACTATGGAAGATGCCATCTTGTTAATCCCTATACCAGCTGTGTGTGTCCTAATTTCTGGTACATTGTTGATGTTCATGGGGTTTATTTTTGTTTTTAATTCAAAGGAAGTGACACACAATTTTACCCTGCTGCTTTTGAAACATATTCAAGATCCTTTGGCAGCTCCAGTAGGTCCTTGTGGCTGTTTTCTACTTCCTGAAGAGGAAGAGAGAAAGAAGTGTTATTTGGTGTGTGGCAGGAGCCAAGGGGAAGCTGGGGGGAAGACACATGGACAGAAGTGTCCAGGAAGGATGACTGTGCTGTGTTCTGCTATTGCCCCCCTGTCTGTGCAAAGTCCTTTGCACATTCAGAGAGGAAAGGCATTTCCCCTGGCTATAAAAACACAGAGGAGAGCTGAACCCTCAGAAATACTCATAGTTCAAAGCAAAGCAGAGGTCTTCTTGAGCATGGGGGGAGGCAGGACTGTGGTTTGATGTAATCTGACACTTCCCACAGTCCCAGAAGGATACTAAAAGGCCTTGAGTCTTGCATTCTTTACTTTCACAGCTGTCCTTGCTGAAGCCACTGCCAGCTAAAGCAGGGCTTGAACATGTGTAACTGAAACCAAAGGACATTGATGAATGAAGGTGGCAGAGCAGAGCACGGAGAAAAAAGATAAAACAGCATTGCAGGGAATAGGAAAGCCATGGGGGCTTGGAGAGAAGCATGAAAAGCCTGAGCACAGCCTGGAGGAAAAGGGAAAGTCCATGGAAAGGCAGAAAGGCTGAATGGGTACAGATGAGCCAGGACAGCTTTGTGCTCTGTGGTTTGCAGCTGCTGATGTGCAGATTGCACAAATATGAAAGGAAGTTGCAGACACTGTGGGAAAAGATGCTGGAGGGAAACAGATCAAGTCTTAAAATAAGGAGTAGTGCCCACAAGCAGTCTCCACCAGAGTCACCAAAGTGATTCAAATTCTCCTGACTTGTGACACTCTGGGGTTTGCCTGGGAGGATGTGAGTATGAGCATGTGGCATTAGCCAACAGCAGAGTAGGAGAAATGTTTCATCTGTGATAAAACCCTCCCTCTTCTCCACTGTGCAGGACTTGGCAGTGGTACCTCCAGAATATGGTGGAGCAGTGTAATGCGGGTTTGGTTGGCTTTGGTTTCTGTTAGTTTGAGTAAAGTGCTGATTTTAAACCCATCGGCATCGCCCGTGTGACTGCCCTACAAGAGAGAAGAAAAGCAGATATAACTCCTGTGTCCATCCAAATTACAACCCTAAAGGAGATCATTCACAGACTGTGATGGGGGAAAGAGAAGACAAAAAATGTCCTTACGTAGTTCAGGAAGTTTCCAACTTTGAGAATCAGTTGACAAAAGACTGGCAGGCGATGACTGGTCAGAAGATCTGAAAAACATAAGGGACAAGCAAAAGCCTCTGTTACACCAGAACAATTCCTAAACTGCACTGAAATTGGGATTCTGAATTCCACTAAATCAAATTTGGTATTTTGGCTTTGCAGCCCAATGCCCAACCAGCAGAGAAACTGATTCCATGCAGATTCAGTTCCATGGGCTGTCAAAGTCTTTGTTGACTTATGTTTCTTTCTTTACATCTGGTCTCTCATTTCCTAATGGCAAATAACCTCTAGTGGGACCCTCCTCACTAACAGCAGTCAAGGTCCTGCCTTTCCTTGCAAGTTTCCCAGTGTGGGCAAGGGTAATTGGGATGCAAATTGAATCTTGCCAACTTCATTTAGCTGTGCTGTGAAGCCAGTTCTGACTGCACTATGATCACCTGCCAGCTGCTAAAACCAGACATGCTCACCCTGTTCCTGGTCTCTCATGGAAGAGGTGATTACTGACCAGGCATGAAGAGTGCAGTCCCTGTCCCTGCTCTTACAACAGGGTGCTGCAGGGCTGTGCTTTCTGAAGCACTCAGCTTTGAGGCAGGAACAGCTCCAAAAGAACTACTGGGCTGCTGGGAAGTCACTTTGGGGAAGCTTCAATTTATCCCAGCAGAATAATGTAATGCCAGCTGGAGAAACCCCCAGCAGGAGCTGGGGCAACTGGCCCTGTAGGACAGGTGACACTTGACAGTGCCAAGAAGAGCATCCTGCTCTCAGAGGAGTGGGACCAAAGCTTTCTGCCACAGGAAGCCAAAATCTATTGCATAAACTTTCTGTGTACTCACCATATTGGCGCATCAGCAATTTATAACCCAAAAATAATAACCTTTGTCTTCTGGTTCCATTTCTAGGCAGGGAAATACTAAAGCATTGCTGCTTTTGGGGAAGTTTGCTGGCAGTAGGGAAAATTACTGTATTATGAAGTTCTTAATTTGGGAAATAATGCTGGATGGATGAATTAGCTGCAGCAGGGCCAGCTCTGCTGTCTAAATTCAGCTCCTTTGAAAGGGCTGATGAACTTCCAGCACTTCACCATTCAAAGTGTTTCAGGGGAATATATCTGCTGCAGGAAAAAAGGGATGAGGATGAAAGAAAATAATCTTTGGTCCTGTTAAGGGCTTTGACCATCAGTGGAGATACCTGAAGTTGCATCCCATTTGCAGCAAACCAGTGAATGGACCACACAGGAGTTCTTTGGGGTTTGGGTAGTAATACTGCAGAGCTCCAGGGCAGTTTTGGGGGGGGGTTAAAATTTTCTGCCTTAAATCAGTCCCAGGAATAAGCTCAGGTCATCCATACCTTCACAGGCTCTGCGGATGGCTTCAGCTTTGGGCTGAATCATGTCGAGCACGACAGTGGTCTCTTCACAGATCAGCATACACTCAATGCGCAGCTGGTAGCTGAGGGTGGAGATGGATTCTCAGCATAAAGGCAATGGGATCTCAGCCAGCACAGCAGCCCCTTTCCCACATCACCAGCAAGCCCATTGCACCCCACAACATGCCAAACACATCCACACCAAGCCACTGGTGTGGCCTGTGGAGGGAGGAGAGGGGCTGCTGCTGGCCCTGAGGACCAGCAGGGATGTAGGTTCTGCTGGTGCATTGTGATCAGCAAAGGGAAGAGTTTCCCCTTCTTAGCACTGCATTTGGCACTGCCTTTCACTAAGTTATGCCTCCTTAGGCACATCTGACCCTGAGTCTGAGCGAGCTTCAGCTGGTTCAGAGGGAGAGGACATGCTGGATCAGGAAGAGCCCTTCATCTGAGGGTAACAGGGAAAGGGATAGCTCCAAGGTGGAAGGGAGTTATACCAGTTCTATCCATCAGCGTTGGTCTGTGAGGCTCCTAAAAAGAAACTTAAACTTCCCAGAGGTAAATCAAGAAACAGATTGGGTTGAAGTTTATGACTAACAACCTTACCTGGGAATCTGAAGGAGGAGAAGATAGAACTGATCTGCATTTGCTAGCTTTGTTTTCTCTTCTTTGAAGGCCTTCAGGTTTTCTATCTAATGAGAAATAAAAAATCAAGACTGCAGGGACTGCTTTATGTGCTCAGCTCTGTGAACCAAGGGTAGAGTGTTTTCCTCCTGACCTCATGCTTTTCAGGCAGCAGCTTCAGCAACTGCTTCAGAACCTCAACATCAAACTTGGTGCGGTCGCCATTCTGGATCATGGCAGTCACCTCTTCATTGGAGCTGCAGGGAGGAGGAGCAGAGCCAGCCATCAACCAAAGACCACTTTCCAACTATCCCACACCAACCATTTTGTGCAAGCACTCTGTTCTTTCCCTAGTAAGGAATAACAATAATACAAAAGGAAAGGGATCTCCCCACAATTAACTTGGAATCAGGACCTGGATCCCTGTTATGACCCAAATCTTATTTCTGGCCCTGATCAAATGATTCAAGGACAGAGATGAATCCTGCAACTAAGACCTGGTCTCTGAGCAGTTTTTCCTATCTTAAAAGAAAATGGAATTCTTCATTTGTCCATTGGTCCTGATTTGAGGAAGGATTTGACCTCCAGGCG
The DNA here is from genome assembly GCA_024865655.1 of Emberiza elegans. Lineage (NCBI taxonomy): Eukaryota > Metazoa > Chordata > Aves > Passeriformes > Fringillidae > Emberiza > Emberiza elegans. Next base: position 35,088,499 of record JALJVW010000139.1, read on the forward strand.
CGTCTGACAGTCTGTGTCACCCTAAGAGTCTGTGCCACAACTTTATCTGTAAAATGGAGATCTAACTCCTTTGCCAACATATGGGGAAGTTGTAAGTAAAAACATAATTAAACCCCTAAACTCAATATTTTAAAGACAGTGTAGGACAAAATGGGGAATGTTCAGATGATTTAGTAGCATGGACCACCAAAGCACATTGGCTAGAAGAGATTTCGTGAGGACCTTCCAGATACTGCAAAACCTGCTCAAAGTTTTGTCAACTGTCACAAAAACTGGCCATATCTTACCATTTAAATTGCTTCAAAAATATGTTCAAATTGAGACTTTTCTTGGAGTCCAAAAATGTGATCTTCATTAAAGAAAAAGAAGATATCTCATATTAGATGAGCTGTCTGCAGGGATCTTTACTCAAAAAAACGAGGGGGTCTCCTCACCTCCTTCGGCTCTGCCTTCACTGGTGCTGCTGTCTTCTCCTTGGGGGTTGGCTGTGGGAAGCAGAACAGCTGCTCAATGCTGCTGTAGTTGGGCTCTATCATCTCCTCACTGCTGCTGCTCACAGAAGCCCACATTGAGTGGCTCTCTGAAAGAAAGGAAAAGTGCTCAGACTGGCTGCAGGGAGAGCTGAAAGTTCCTGGTGCCTGGGACAAGGTGAGGTGCTAGCACCTGACACTCTTCAGGACATGAATTAAATAAGAAGAGACATATTATTCTCTTAATATGACATATTTATCCCTATTAGTGGACAATTGGTCATTACTGAGGAGGGCAAGTGCCACAGGTGGGGTCCAAAGGGGCTGAAGGGCAATGAAACCTGCTAGGGGGAGGCAGCACTGGGCACACAGAGGCTGCGCAGCCCCATCCCTCCCTGTGAAACTCTGCTCTCCTCCCTGCTGGGCAAACTGGATCAGCACGACAAGGACCTCAGACATTTTGTTTCTAATTCCCTGGTTGATATTATTTTTGCTTCCCTGCATCCTAACAGAGGGACTGGACACAACTTGGACATTTTCTGTGTCCTCCATTTTTCATTTTATACTCAAGTCTCCTTGTACAATGCAGGCTACAAGACTGCTTGAATTAATTTCTACTGCAATTTTTTATATCTTAAAAAAAAAAAATCATCACCCTAACATGCCTGTAGCAGCCTCTATTGCAATAATCCCAACATTTTACTGCTCTTGTGATTGAAGACATGCCTTATTTAGATTTCACCTCTGCCTACTTTCATGCAGAGGATGCCTTGCTTGTCTAGGACAAAGCTGACACAGCTTGTCCAAGCTTCTTCTCACATTTCATGCTCCACTTTGAATCCACTAGTAGAGGGAAATGTAACCCAAAAATCAAGAGGTATGTGATGTGATTCTCACATGCACTCTTACTCATGGCTTTATAATATACTTATAATATACCCAGATACAAGCACAGATGAGCTGGGTAATAAAAGTCTGGGGAACTCAGATCAGAGCCTGATCTAAGGCACATCATAGTGATTAGGAAAATATTCCAATCCCTTTCTTTTCTTGTAAGTTCAAAGTATTGTAGTTATAAACAAGCTATTCCAAAGTACTAATTCAGTTGGAATAGTTACTATTACATTAGTAGTTTCATGTTACTTTTATATCAGCTCTGTAGATCAAAAGTAAAGGAAATCAGGGAAATTCTCTATCTCAACAGTCAATCACATCTGACAAACTTTAAGATAGCATTTCTTCCCCTGGGAAGCAAAAGCAGCAGTGTAAAGCGCCCCTAAAGCAGCAGTGACTTTATGCCAGAAGCACCCACCTCTCACCACGTTGGAGGGCAGCTTCTGCCAGTTCAGCTTCTTCATTCTCAGTGTTGGTGTCTTCACTGTCTTGTGGGGGGCCCTGCCCAAGCCCAGGGGGCAGCTGTACTGGGAGGCCACCACGGCTTCTATGTGATCTCCTGTCATGCCAGGAAGGAGGGGTGGAGGGGGAGGGATGCCACCCATGCCAGGTAATGGAGGTGGAGGGGGTGGGATACCCCCCATGCCAGGCAGTGGGGGTGGAGGGGGTGGGATACCACCCATGCCAGGCAGTGGGGGTGGAGGAGGAATGCCCCCCATGCCAGGCAATGGAGGTGGAGGAGGAGGGATACCACCTGTGCCAGGGAATGGTGGTGGAGGGGGTGGGATACCAACCATGCCAGGCAGTGGGGGTGGAGGAGGAGGAGGGGGAGGAGGAATAGCCCCCATGCCAGGCAGTGGGGGTGGAGGGGGAGGGATGCCAGGGAGTGGAGGGGCTGGAGGTGCATTTGTCATGGGGGATGTGGGGGTCAGGGCTGCTGTGCCAGAGGGCGGAGGTGGTGGGGCTGGAGGTGCCGGGTTGGGAGCGGTGCTGGAGGGAGGGTTGGATTTCTCTGGCAGGGCACAGCAGGCTGTGAACTGGCAGGATGAGATCTTCTTTTCATTGTCCAGTGGCCCTGAGGGTGTTGCTGGTGCCCTGGTGGGGTTTGATGAGCCCACTGCACAGCGAGCTGCCCGTGCACATGGCTCTGGCTCAGCCTGGGCAGCTCCAGCTGCGCTCCCAGACAGGCGGTGCTCAGCTCGCTTCTGCCTGCTCGGATGTTTCTTGATAGACAGCAGCCTCTCAATGACTTCTTCAACTGTGTTCCCTTGGACTAGAGAAAGGAGTCGGGGTCAGGGAAGGGAACAAGGCCCACAGTTCATCCTTTTCAACCCCCACCAAGCAGTAAATCTGGAGCCATGGAGAGTCCATTTCCTGGTGTCACTTTACACAACTACACTTTTGGCTTCTAGGCAATTTCCTTCCCTCGTGCCCAGCCCACAAACACCTCATAGCACGCCTGCCAGCAAGACAGGCCAGCACCAGTGGCAGGATGCCAGTGAGGACAGATTCCCACTGACTCCCATGAGCCAAACCTCAGGGATTAACCATTAAAACAAGACTGGGAATCCCAAGCCCACTGCTAAATGTGGCCACCCAAATGGATGAAGCTCTACTTGTGCTTATACAGAAGGTATAGCTTTGTCTCACTTCTGTTCAGCTCTCACCAAGTCCCACAGATTATTTCCTGCACACTGGGAAAGGCATTTTATGGGACAAGGGAAAACAAGAGGGGTGTGCAAGGCCGGATGGATGTGTCACTCTTACTGTCATTGGCGAGTAAAAGGGCTCTGTTCACTACAGCATCCAAGGACTCCCAGAGCAGGAGGCTGGAGTGATGGGAGGGTTCCAGGTGCAGCAGGCTCTGCAGGATGGACAGCAGCTGGACAGAGACTGGAGAGCGGCTCACCTGGAAGACAGAGCAGCCTCTGTCACAGCAAGGCTGGCTCCCAGCAAAGTGGATTAACTTTGCCATTGTGTGAGGGGCACCCCATGTGAGGGGCAACTTACTTTGTTGAAGAGAGATGAAAAGACCTCATGATGATCATTCATGTTTATCCCATCACATATTCTTAATAACTCCTCATCATCCTCTATTTTGAACTCCTCAAATGTGTCACACTGGATAAGCAGATCCTCCTCCTCGATGTCTCTGCAATATTACAGCATTCGTTTTCAGTGGAGAGCCCTTCACTAATTTTCAGATTACTGTTTTTGTTACATGGCTTTTATCTCTTTGCCTCTCAGACTCAGCCAGTTGGTGTTGAAAGTACCCAACTCTGCCTGATTTATAGGAAGAGACCCCATCAGTGCATCCTTTCTTGAACTGAATGTACCTCTTCCTACAATCAACAGATACAAAGGAATGGGACTTCTCATGGCAAAACCTGGCCCAGCACAGGTTTGCTATGGAATTCTCCCTGGAGCTGTAACAACAGAGTGGCATTCTGACCTTTTTGAAACAAGCCCACCACCCTAATTTTTTTAAAGTCAAGACTAATTGAAAACATTCCAGTGATGTTTCTATTTGAAAAACCTCCTTCTCTGTTACTCAAAACTGGATTTAAAAAAACACAGACACTCTAAAGCTGACTTCTTCAGTACTCTCAAGACCACTCAGTGTTAGAATTCTAGAGTTGCTGCTCTAATAAAAGATCTTTTCTTCCCTAATTTTTATGGTGTTGGATGGAGCAATTTCAGTTACATAGATAACTGCAACTCACATAAACTGCATTCTAGAATTTATTATAGATGTTTCTGATAAAAAATAATTTTTAAATTACATTCAGATATGCATTAGTAAATTGTTTTAGCTGGATGCTTCTGGGACCAACAGCAGCAGTGAAGGGGTGTTGAACACAGTGAGCTGTTCAGTGAGCCCAGAGCACTGCTTCAGATGCAGTCTGAAACAGCCTCAATGAGGACACTGCCACTCCATCTGTGCCCAGAGCCTCTGTGCATGCCATCTGTGCCAACAGCTGCCCCTGTGACACTGTGGTTGGCAAGAGCATCTTAACACTGGCCAAATGCCTCTAGCTCCCATGGAATGGGTGCACAAGCATGGTCCACTCCACCCAAGCACACTGCACTTCACACAACAGAAGGCTGGATAAATATTAACTTTCCAAAGCTATTTCACTGTGAATCTCATTTTTAGAAAAAAATTAAGTAGAGATCCTTACCTTAGCTTGTCTAAAACATCCAACAGCTGAAGCCCTGGCAGGTGAAAAAAAAAGATATAGTTGCATTATGACCCACTTGGTATTCATTTGTTATGATCTTTATATATGTTATGTTCATAAACACTTTTTGTAGAGAGAAAAAGTGAAAATATCTTCAGATGGATCTGTCTCTACTCTCTGGGTAGAGTCATCTGGCAAATGATGAGACACCAGAGCACACATCTGCTGCTCCTGTGTGAACCACTGCACAATTCCCCTGGGGTTATTGAGTGACACAGGCACTTTTGAGGCATGAGGGACCTGTGTCCAAGCTAGATATCTAGAATCAGTCTGATACAGTGCAATGTTCCTTGATCTCTATGGAGAGAAATGGAGCCCAGGCTCACCAACTCAGATGCACCCAGCATGTGAGGTGAATCCCACCAATGGTACCCAGGAGCCTGGGATTCTAGCAGTTGGAAACTTCTGAACCATGGGAAAGCCTCTGTGGCTCAAGTGAGTACAAACAGAGTGAAGAAACTTTATCAACTCTCACAAGTAGTTGCAATATATGGACATGTGGCCACATAAGATGGTTGGTTATAGAAATGCTCTGAAGAAGCTCAAGTGATACAGTGCTGCTGAGATTCCAGAAAAGATCAAAGCTATGGGAAAGCAGCAAAGTAAAAAAAAAGTCTGTTGACAGAAAGGCTGTTGAGAATAAAGGTCAAAAGAAAGAAGAAAATTAGTATTTGCAGTTTTGCTCCCCAGCCTCTTCAGGCACCTTATGGACACATCTGAAAAAAAATTTACAATTTGGTAACTGACTTTCTCCAGGGAAAGGTGTAACAAACATCATTACCTATGAACTCGTTTCTGATCTGTGTCCTTGTTCTTAGCTCTTCTTTGCCCAGGATGATGGCGTTGATGGCACTCAGCAGTGTCACCATGTAGGGCACGTTGTCTGTGTTGGACAGCTCGTTCATGATGATGCTGAACCGGTACTGCTGGTTCTTCACACTCTGTGGGCAACACAACTGATTTTATGACAAGGATGGGCTATACAGATAGAAATGCCCATGAGTGTGGTGCAGGCTCTCAGATGGAATTAGCATCTGAAATCCTCAGTTTATCTCACTGTGCACAGGACAGGAAGACAGGGGTAAAAAGCAGCACTCCTCCATTATGGAGCAGGGGCTGGTTGGCACAGACAGTCGTTGAAAACACCTCTTGGATCCCCTTGTGTTTTCTGGTAACTGATGCGTGTACCTGAGCTTGTGGGCAGTGAAACCTGTGGATGTGGCACCATTTATTCTGCTGATCTGGTGGTGCTTTTGCTGCCAGAAAGCACCTTGAGAGTGGCAGTCATCCTGTCCACACAAGTCACAGAACTGCACCACAGATCTACACTGACCAAAAAAAATTTCCTACAGCTTAAACCCCTACTTCTCTTACCAAAACAATGCAAAATAAACTTCATTCCCACCCTTTTCTGTGGTATATGGATCTGTCTGCATGGATCAAAGCTGAGCCATTCCTCCTGCTCCAACCAAACACTTGCCTTGTAATGGTCCAAAGCATCCAGAGCCAAAGAGTGACCATCTGATGAGTAAATGCACAGTGCAGCCAGGAGCTCAAATATTTGCTTTTTGACCATGACATTAGTTGTGTCAAGTGCTGTGGGAAAACCAGAACAAAACAAAGCAGAATTTATAATCATATTAATGTTCTGAATCTCAGTGTCTTCTGCTACACAAATTATGAGCAGTAGTAGAAAAGAAACTGAAGGAGGGGATCCATCACAATGGGAGATAGGAAGAGAAATATCTTAATGTACAGATATTCCATCCCAATAGCATTATGTGATGGTAACTTCTAGTGGGAACAGCAAATGCTACAGGCATCCCTTTGGCATTTTGGTGCATCTTGTGGTTATTCCTCTTTTCTATGTCCCAGTGACATGCTGCAAGAGCAGCCAAGATTTTTCAACACTCATGAAATTTATTTCCCATTTTCATATATGGGTATTTTCTAGAACAGCAGATGAACAATTTTCTTTGATTAATGACACTTATTTTTTTGTGCAGAAAAGCTCAATATGCATATGAGATAGAGCAATTGTTCCAATGGGTCCCATGTATTCCCTTTTTGCACTACTCTTTCTCTGTGAGCCCTGGGAGCTGGGAGGGAGTGCATTAGGCTCTCTTATTTTTCCTATATTAGAGCACAAAGAAGCTCCAACACTGAAAATCCAGGATACCCCCTGTTTTCACAATACAGAAATGCCAGGTCCATATTTTATATGGGCTAAGAAAACACAGGCTGAAGAGGAAAGAAGGGGACTTCAAAACTGAAGAGGGAAGCAAATCAGCTTTCAGACTAAATGCATTTTAAAAAGCTATTAATAAGGGTTTCTGGGAACAGAAGTTATCCTTCCAGCACCAGCACCATTAAGTGCTGTACAGTAAGTCCTACAAGATGCCCTGATGAATTTCAAAGCTAATGATGAGCCAAGTGAATGGCATGACAATGTAAGTGGTGTTTACCCACCATCTCCCAGGAGGAGCAGAGTGAGCAGCACACAGAGCAGGCTCTCTTGAGACCAAACATGCCACTTTCCCTCCTCTTTACAGGCTATAAGACTGCAAGCCCTTTCAGTTCCTTTTCTCTGCCCTTCTTACTGAATAGCCCTTAAAAATCTTCAACCAAAGATGCCCTATACAGAATGGGTTTATCCCCATTCCTCAAACTATGACAATATTTGTGCTGAAATACCATCAGGTGGCAAAGGCAAGATTTCATAGCAGTTTTATTTAAAAAGAAAATAATCTCATTAATCAAGTGACCATTAATGGCATGACAATGGTGAAGTGGTGTTTACCCACCATCTTCAGGAGGAGCAGAGTGAGCAGCACACAGAGCAGGCTCTCTTGAGACCAAACATGCCACTTTCCCTCCTCTTTACAGGCTATAAGACTGCAAGCCCTTTCAGTTCCTTTTCTCTGCCCTTGGGGCTCTCAAAGACTGAATAGCAAATAGCAAAAATCTTCAACCAAAGGGTTGAAGATTTCTTATGCCTCTATACAGATAAGGCTGGGTTTATCCCCAGCTCCTCAGCAAACTATGACAATAATTTGTGTGGAAATAGCACGGGGTGGCAAAGGCAATGTGATTTCATAGCAGTTTTATTTTAAAGAAGAAAATAATCTCATTAATCAGTTGTGACCAACCATTTCCAACTAGCCTGGTGCAGGGCAGGAGGACAAGCAACAGGAAGGTGCCCCCCTCAAGGCTGCATGTGATGGATGAAGCAGGAAGGTGTCCTCTCACCTTGGAAGAGTTTTCTGACGTAGCCCTCGTTGCTCACAATGTATTCTATGCCCTTGTGGGAGTTCATGACTGCTCTCACACAGCTAATGCAGGTGAGCTGAAGCAAGGCATCGGATATCCTGGCCACTCCTCGCCCTGACAGCCTGTCCAGGGCCTCCAGGAGCAGATCCAGCCCAGACAGCTCCAGGAACTGCACCATCCAGGCATCATCACTGTTCTCCAGCCTCTTCCTCAGCCCGGAGTAGTTCACCACGGAGGGCATTTGGAGCAGACGGATGCACAGCTCTGGCTCTGCATTTTCCAGGTTGGCCTCTGACTGGTCGGTCTCCTGGGGTCCGAGCTTCTCCTTCAGGGCAGCCCACTTCTTGTGGGCACCTTCCTTTTTGATTGACATGGTGAATGGTTTGTTCTGAAATAAAAAGAAAAGACAAAGTGAGACGTTTGTCTGGACTGACCAAAACCGATCCAGTAGCCCTGCTTTTTAATTAGTAAATTAATTAGTAATTTAATTAGTATTTAATCAGTAATTGGGATGTAAATTACAGCAGGTAATTTACTATAGCAGGTCTGAGCTCTCCAGCATGTAGCACATACATTGGAACCAGTCCTCTGTTGAAGAAACTCAATATATCCCCACCTTACCCACACACATTACATTCAGGCTCTGAAGACTCTGTGGAGAGACTTTTAGCACATCCAAGCCAGCAAACACAGCTTTAAAAGTAGCCAATTTGCACCAGTCAACTGCCACTGCCTGTTTTCATGCAGTGAAAGGAAAAGGTTGGAAGCAGCATTATCAGCTCTGAACTCCTAATGCCCATTAATCCACTTCAAAATCTCACTGTGCTGGAGAGGCTGTGAAGTTTCTAAGCATTTGTAATGGGATGGAGAAATAATTTTGAGCATATCCTGCTCATAAGAGCATCTGATTACCCTGTTCCTTTTTCGCTTTTATTTCTTTTGACTGATGTTGAGGTTAATTTTATAGCACTCACTTAATCTCTTCCTGTCTGCTGTAATAGCAAATATGTTTGTACACATGGTGTTTATGCCTGATAATGTCAGAGCCTGACAGGCTGTGAGTGCAGGTACAGCAGCAGGAGGCTGGCTACAAAAACAGCAGAGATGGGGATTTTTTGGAGATGGGGAGCAATGGCCCGTCCCCCTGGAGGACAGGGCCTGTCCAGCCAGGCCATCAGCAGCAAGGAAGGCCAGGAACTGATTCAGCACACACAGACTGCAAAGCCAAGTGTTAACTCTTGGTGCCAGATTTTATGGTTTTAGGCAGGATTATTATTTTTCAGGCTCACAGGGATCAAGTCACACAATGCAGGTCCTTTTTCAAGGCTGCATGCAATGGTTTTGGCCATTGAGATTAGCTCAGTTGGTCAGAGCACCATGCTAATGATGCCAAGGCTGTGGATTTGATCCCCATATGGGCCTTTCACTTAAAGTTGGATTTGGTGATCCTTGTGGGTCCCTTCCAACTCAGAATATTCTGTGAATCTGTGATTCTGTTTTAAAGCTGAATTACTCCCATAGATGAGTTTGCCCCACAAAAATTGATGCTACCTCCCCGTGCTGCCACACCACCAGAACCTCTGCTCCCCTGAGCTGCTGAGCCTGCCAAGAGCTCAAAATAACCTGGGGCCAGCTGGCCCCAAAACTCAGCATTTAGGGGACTGAGGGGATTATGAGAGACTCTTGTTTTCCCTTCCCAGCTTGAGCACAAGGCTTTCTAGCCCAACAGTGACTAGAAAAAATGCTTGAAAAATATAAACTAAGTACTCTTTGGAAGGTTTTGTTTCCAGAAAACCAACATAAAAGATGGACCCTTTACACTGGTTGGAAAAAATCTCATTTAAAAGCCTGCCTTGTGATTTTTCCTGGGGACATTGAGAAAGGTCCTGGGTCCTTCCTTGCAGCAGAGCTGCATAGCTTCTGTTTTACCCAAAGAGTCATTCTGGCAATCTCCCCTTGGCAAATATACAGCTAAAAGATTTGCTCACTGATTAGTGACAGGCATGATATTGTAGGCCTAAATATGCTTCTTGGAAAGATGCAAAGTGTTATGGGGTAGGGCACTTGAAAAATTTCTCTGAGAAAATGTGATGGTGGGACTTTCTGGCAGCTCACAGCATCAAAGTCTGCATTGAGAGGTCAGAGGGGTGGGAGAGTTAGCAGGATTTGGTGACAGAAGATCCATTTAGAGAGCTCTGGAGAAACCCTCTTGCAGAGTTTTCTTTTGCTTCAGTGGGAAAGAAGCTGGCCAAGCACCCAGTTGCTCCCTGTTCTGTTAGCTGAAAAAATGATGCTCACGATCCAAAAACATGAAGTGGCAAATATACCATCTGAGAACACACTGTACAGATGAAAAGTGATAAAAAGGACCATAAAAAAACCAACCCTACCAATCCCCAAACAAACCTCCCTGCCAAAGCACAGGCTTGAGTTTCCAAGATTTGTCATCACTCCCTGTAGTCCAGAGGCCTTACTCACTCCTGGTAAAATTCTTTTTGGGATTAGTCAACCCCAGTCCCTCCCCTGTATGCAAGCCCAGGAATTTGGGTTGGGCTTGATGAAAAGGAGAAGAGAAATCCTTCCTCACTTGAGGGAGAAAAGCAAAAGTTTCCTGCCCCAGATTCACAGCCCTGGGGACAAGGCAGCATCCTACACCTCTCACCAGTCATGGTGACTGCAGATCTCCAGCCATGGGGCTGGAGAGGTCCACCTGCAGTCAAATTCTCCTCCACACCATGCATGGAGCCCAGACATCTCCCTCCAGTGCTGGGTCAGGCTGGACCTTCAGTGCAGGGCAGTACTGAGAGCCATCTGACCTGGGTGCTGGTCAGCCCCTGGGGCTGCAGAAGTGGCTGCCACCTGCAAGCTCCTCTTCTCTTGTGTGACTTCATTTATACTCAGCAAATCACTTTTTTTCATTTGAACATGAATAAACATTTCTTATCCAGCCAGATAATAAAGCAGGCTGACTTTTTGCTCCCAGATGTATGAATGCCTCATTATATTGTATTTGTATTATATTGTATCAGCTACAGCAAGTCAGAGAAATTACAACAGCATAACCGACCTCAGGCTTAGCTGACTCCTGAAAATTAAGCTCCACCAGTGCAACAGGAGGCAGGAAATACCGAGAGAGCATCCTGTTTACCAGCAGATTTGTTCTGAATTATCCTTCCCTCCCACCTGCTCCGCACAGATGTGAAGAGATGAGAAACAGAAGCAGGCAGCACCTCTCCAAACAGCCCTGGCTTGTGTTTTCATGCACTAAAATGAACAAATTGGATTGATTCAATATTCTTTCCCACAGAGAGTGCACCCTTTTTGCAGGAAAGGATAAAGGTAGCTAATGTATCTAATTGTAAAAAGGGAATAAAATAAACAGGAGCTGTACTATATAAATGGGAAGGAAATGAATATGGAGGAGATGGCAATACGACTCTGCAGATGGTGTGATAAATCTGTTTACAAACACAGATAAGAGTGATATATTGTGAATGCAACATCTTTCCATATTTTCCATGAAGGAAAATGTTGCAAAGATTTTTGGATACATCCTTAAAGGGCTGTTGGTTTTGCCTTTTATCTCTGACCACAGGAGCTTGTTACCAGGTAAATGATCTCAGCAGAGTGAGACAGACAAGGACTGAAATGGAACACATCTATCTGGCTGGCTCACAGAGGCCATTTAAACTACGTTGGCCAAGGGAAGGAGAGTGCCCTGACAAAACCAGACAGGACAGCTGAGTACACCTCACCTTTTGCCAGCAGAAGGCCACGGGGAGCTTTGCCTTTTGTTTCCCAGGGCAGAGAGGGGGCTGTGCTGGGGGAAGGGATGTCCCCAGTGTCCCCAGTGTCTGACCATGCCTGCAGCCCCCACGCTCTGCCTCCCCAGCTGCCTGCTCAGCCCTGGGGCTGGGCGCTGCTCCCCTGGGCACAACCTGACAGTGTGTCTGTGCCTGCTGCTGTGGGAACACTGTCAGCCACAACAAAGAACCACAGATTACTTTAGCTTAGATTAAAGATCTTTAAGATCATCAAGTCCAACCATTAACCCAGCACTGCCAAGCCCACCACTAAACCATGTCCCCAAGTGCCACAGCTACATGCCCTAAATGCAATCCTCTCCTCATCTTCTCACCCTCAGGAGCTGGTTAGCCCTGATGGGGAATCACAGAATGTTAAGGGGTTAGAATGGACCCTAAAGATCATCTAGTCCCATCTCCCCTACCATGGGCAGGGACATCTCCCACCAGACCAGGCTGCTCAAACCCCATCCAGCCTGACATGGATGCCAGGGTTGTGGCATCCATCCCTGGGCAACCTGTGACAGTGTCTAGCTATCCTCACAGTAAAAAACATCCCCCTCTTTCAATTGGTACCCATCACTCCTTGTCCTGTCACTGCAGTTCCTGATGGAGAGTCTCTCCCTGGCTTCCCTCTAGGCCCTTTCAGATGTTGGAAGGTTGTTATAAGGTCTAAAGCAGCATCAATTTAAAAGTACTCTTAATTTTAGGAGATTGCTTTGGGAAACATAAAGGTATCCTGAGAGCTTGTGTTCTTGCACGTGGCAACAGCAACATCACAATTCATGGTGCCAACTCCTTGGATCACTGGGTTTGCAAAGTTATAATGTTCCCTGCATCCATCCAACCTGGTCTGTAGAATTTTCTCCTCTTTTCTTTCTAAATCAGGTGCTTCCCAGATTCAGATTTCTGTGCCTCTCTGTCCTTCAAGTCCACTCCTAGGGAGATGACATCTGTGGGAGATAAATCAGGGCACATCAATACTTCCTCCATCCTGTGAAGCTGCAGAGAACAGAGCTGCAGAGCACAGCTTTCAGTCTAAATTATTACATGCCTCCAGGATGACACGGATCACAGCAAGGACTGGGGAGGACATGTGAAAAGAGATTTCTCAGGGCAGCTAAGTATAATTGAGTGAAAACAAAAGGGAGAAAAACTGCAGGTCAAAACTATTCTCGTTTTTTGGGGAGCAGACCCACTGCCTATGCAGAAGAATGGGACTTTGGGCCTGCTGTGTGTGAGGGGGAACAGCAGCTCCTTGCTGCCCTTTGAAGAATTCTGGGAGCATCTCAATCCCACATGCTGCCCTCACAGCCCTCTGCTCCCCTCCACAAGACTGCCAGAGTGTGGAAAGCTCCTTTATGCTGCTCAGTCCCCCTCCCTTCCATGCCTGCCTGGCACTCAGGAGCTGTTCTGCCTGGCTGACTGCTAATGACAGGTTTCACTTCTGGGCAGCTCCAGTTTTCCCTCTGTTGCTGGGAATACGCCAAGCCTTTGTATTTTGCAACATGTCAGACTACTCAGTCCCTAAAAAGAAACAACATCCTGCCTTTGTGCTTTCCAAAGTCACTTCTGGAAGTGTGATGTGTTTCCTTCACCTCTCGTTTTGCTTTCATTTGTGCTGTTGTTTTCCTATGCAGTGTTGGAAGAGCTCCCCCACATAAAGGCCAACAAACCATCCTCCCATGCACCAAGATGAGCTGGGGGAAAGCACAGATCCCTGTTTTAGACACCAGCCTGACCCCTTGGTATGGCCCCATCAGTGTCTGTAGGAGCCAGCAGCATTTTAGTCTCCCAGGGCAGCTGGGATAAGGGCATGGTGGGAAATTCAGGCAATGAAACCAAAGGCATGGATTGCACAACAGACCTTGCCCCAGCAAGTGCTGCTCCATCCTTCTGCTGCCATGGCCAGCAGCCTCAGCAGTCTCTAGATCTACATATTCTCTAGATCACCTGTATCAGAAGCCAGAATGTGTGATTTATGATCAAAAAATGGAAAGGTTTTGGAATGAGTGCCCACTCTTGCTCTTCAGTTCGAAGGAGGTCTCTGGCACAGCCCACAGGAGCTCTCACAACACAGCCCAGGTCAGCTGTGGCCTCAGCAGTGCTGCAAACCACTGTGGGGAATATTCTGTCTTTAGGAAATGAGGGAGCATGGACACACACCCTGCTGCAGCTGTGGGCAGGGACTGTGCCATCCACACTGATGGGCCTGGCACAGGGCTGGCAATGGCTTCTGCAAATTCCCAGAAAAGGACTTCAGTGCACAGACAAAGGGGGGCCATACTGGTATAAATTTGTATGTATTTTGCCAGTATAGCTTATTCTTTCACAAATAAAGGAAAAACATGCTGTTCTGATTCAGTCCCATTCACCACTATCAGGATGCTGTGTGCCAGCACAGCTTTTCTCTCCTGGGCAACCACAGACTACACTATTGTGTGATGCCTCACAAAATGGCTAAATGTGTCCCTTCAATATGTACTTCTAGCAGTGGAGTTACACCAGGTTTAACAAAAAAAAAAAATTTGCCAATGCCTTCTTCCTCAGTAAATACATTTCTCACTGGGCTGCTACAGGACCACAAACAAATCAAGCTCAAGGACATTTATGTCAGGATCTTCAGTGGCCTCTAAACCTTTATTTATGTGAGAGGTTCCATTAGCTTAGCTTCAAATGGGTTTGAAATCACTCTTTGTTACTCAAAGTGTGAAGACACAATAATCACTTCCCTAAATGTGGTGAGCCAGGTTTAAACCAGACTGGTGCAGCTGTCAGATTTTGTTTCTGTAATGGCCACTGCCACTGGAGCGGGGAAAGTGGCTTATCTGTGTGAGTCAGACAAACCAGTATCAGAGGCTTTCCATGGTGGGTACAAACCCTGGGCACCCTCACGTGTACCACAGGCCTTGGCAGGCACAGCAGGTTCCACGCTGGAGGTAAGGAGGTGGTGGCCAGCTCCAGCCCCACGCAGAGGGTGCCAGCCCCCAGTTCTGCACCAAATGGGGCCACCAGGGCTCACCCCAGTCCTTCCCCACTGCTGCTGCAGCAGGCCCATGGGAGCCAGAGTGGCATCCTGGCTCCAGCCAGAAAGGAATGGGACTTGGGTCCTGATTCCATGAAAACTCTGATGGGAACAAGGTGGGTCTGGAGATTCCCCTGCTCCAGGGCCCACACACTCAGGCAGGGCCAGCAGCTCCATCTGGCAGCAATTTCAGCACCATTCAGCATTTTGGGATGCAATTTATTATTATCATTCAGGGTCATGCGAGGAGCAGAAACTGTTACCCAGCAACATGGACAGTGCAGTGGTAACTTTCTAAGACTCCTGGCTTCTGCTCTGTGGGAAGCTGTCACACAAGCAGATATGACAGCCAAAACCCTTTTATAGCCTTCTTTTTTGTTGTTGTTGTTGTTGCTGTTGTTTTTAAAAACCTCCCCAGGATGCCAAGAGGACAGAGAAAACTGTCAGAGGGAAGAATTCCTACCTCAGAGCTGAAGCCAAATTATTCCATTGTCTCTCCCACACGGAAGGATACTTCTCAACCAGTTGTGAGAGCCCCCCCTTCCCCAGCCAGAGCCTTCTCTCATCAAGCAACCTTCAGTCAACACGCTGTAAATCCCCAAAGTGTGTCTTTATAATTCACACATTCTAAGAAAGTTCAACAGGATGTCAGTGTCTGATAGTATGCAAATACCACTGTCCAGAAAGGTGCAAGGAAGTGACTTTTGTGTGGCCTCCAGGGAAGGCATTTGCATGCCATTTGTCACCCTCATTCACCCTGTGCTGGTGGCTGGCTGGTGTCACTTCCCCCTGGGCTGGGAAGGTGGGAGCCTTGCCCCCACTCCATGTCTGCGTCCCAGCATGAAAAAGCACTCCTGGCATGGGGTGACTCAAAGCAGGGAAATGACCAAAGCAGGGTAACTATCTGGAAAAGGAAAGGAAAAACAATGAGAAGGAAAAAAGAGGATGCAGGGTGGTCAGGGGGTGGGATGGAGAGCACGGCTGTGGGTGGGGACAGCCCCTTGCATCTTGCATAAGCTGAGCTGGGTTTTCTGCCTTTGTGGCAGCAGAACTTTAAGCAGTGCAAGGCCTCAGGGGTCTTTGCAATGCTGGAAGAGCCAGGATAGCTTAAAATATTGAGGATGTCTAACCCAAGGCTGCCCACCCTAGGAGAGGGCCACACAGCAAAGGCTGGGAGCTCAGGCAGTGTCCCCTGGACAGGGGCTCAGTGACAAGAATTCTGCTCCCATTGGGCACTGCTGAGGTCCTGCTGAGCTTCAGCCCAGCTTTTATTGGCTGAGCAGGCTCTGAAGACATTAAAAGCTTTTTATTTTTACAGAAAACATCTCTGTGCCTTTCTGGCTGATATTTAATGTGAAAGCTAGTTTGTGAGCCACAGCTGCAAAATGCATCCACTCAGCCCCTTGGGAGGTGTTAACTGAAACCCAGTCATTATTAAATTGTGAATATTTCAACATGGCCCACTTCAGCATAAGCCTCCTGCCTGGCTCAGGGGTAGCAGTTAGGCTTCAAATGTTTATTTCTTACTCTCTGAGGTTCTACCCTGAACTGAACCTCCCAGATCAAAAGTTGGAACCCACATCAAGAGTCTTCCTGCCTTAGGTGGGAAACTCAAGCCTTGTGTACATGAGCACGACTCCACCAGTATCAGAAATACACAGATCTGTCTGCCCCTTGGTCCAAATTCAGTTGGCCTTTAAGAGATCAAACTGCCCACTTGCTTTCTAACTAAAACAGTTTCACCATAACAATGCAATGTCCAAGGAAATGACTCTGCATAATTCCCCATCCTGCCATAGGAAATACTCTGGGGGTGCGCCCATACAATCCAAGACTATTGTTAATTCAGGATGGGTTTTACAGCAGCAAATGAATGTCCCTTTACATTTCATGCAGTCCTGAAGTGTAATCCCCAAGGCCTCAAAAGATTAGTCACTAATCTGGCTCTTGGGAGCAGGACCAGACTCACAGACGGTTTTAGGGGGAAAAAATAAAAAAAAAAAAAAAAAAATCCTGCAAAGAAAGGATTGTGATGGTGCAAATTCCTGTCCTTGAAAACCATGTAAAAGGTTATCAATCAGGGCCCATTAGGATTCATCTGAAGCCTGGATCCAAGAAATTACAGAAATGTTTCTTCTTCTAGAAAGGTTCCATCATTTCCAACACAAAAAAACCCCACCCAACAAAACCCCACAAAAAAACCCAAAAGCAAAAAAGCAGAAGTGGAGAAATTGGGCTGAAAAGCAGGAAAACCAGCTCTGAGGCTGCACTGTTCCTCTGAGGCCACATGGAATTGAACTTCCAAGTTTCTCAGAGAGAGGGCTAAATGATTTTCCCCCAGCACATCAGCCCGATTTTGCCCCAGTTTTCTAGCAGATGATTTGGTGGTCCTCTGAATAGTAACTACACCAAAATCAAATAGATTACATGAAGAACTAAGAGCTTAGTTCCATGCTAGGTCAAGTACAGCAGAGACCCTTTACCTTTTGAGTATCACTCTGCTGCCTCTGAATCACAGTGCAATGGCTTGACTGCCCACATGGCCTGTCCACAAAATTCAGGAATCCAATTAAACAGACATAAATACAACCCATTTGCCCTTAGGAATTAGATTATTCCTAATTACAGCAATCAGTGTCTTCTCACTGCTCTGTGTTTCTGTGACAAATTCATTCCCACACCAGTGTCTTTTCAAGGAAGTCATGTCAAGGGTTTTGGAAAGGGAACACCCAGCTCATTTTGGGCTGGCAGGGAGACCTGTGCCAGACAGAGGTCTGCTGCAATGGTTCTTTCAGGTGATCCTGCCTAAAATGCTTTGTATCACTCCCTTCTAAATCACTAAACATCAGCACAGATGTTATTCGAGAATCCAAGGTGCAATATTCACCTCTGCATCTCTGTGATGGTTTTGTTGGGTACTCTGGCACCCATTGGACCAGTGATAACTACAGGGGAAAAATAAGGGAAATAAACTTGGATAATTCAATTTCTGCATCTGAGAACTGAACTCTGAGTTAGGTAAGCAGAAGGACCAGTGCTGAAATGGCACTGAAGGGGAATTAGGCATGGATGAAGACATACAAATTTAGGGAGAGAGCAAAGTAAAATTTAATGGAAGAGTCAAATCCTCCCCCTGTGCACGCACAAGGTTTCTGGCCTCAGCAACATGACCTTGTACACTGGGGGCAGCAGGAGATGCCAGAAGAGCTACTGGGATGTAAATGGGGTGAACTAATGATGACCTTCCCAGGTATTGGGACAGCACAGTGACAGCAGGCAGTTTGCTCCCTTGTGGGGAGCAGAGACATCTGAGCATCCTCAGGAAAGCACGGGAGCAAGGCAGGACTGCAGAGCTGACTGCTGCTGGCTCTTACTGAATTTCTCTACTCTCCTTGAAGACTGACATCCCTCCAGCTCTCTTGTCACAGACCAGCTCTCTGATTGCTTTGTGGCTGAATGCATTCACTTTGGAGGATGTTAAAAGGAGGAAAAAAAAGCCTTCTGAAGTAGTCTATATCTGATGAATACTTCAGATAACAAAAATAAAAGATTCTGCTACTGCCAGTAGCATATTTCCGGGAACTTTGTATCTAATGGGGTTGATCTGCTTGAAACATCCTTAACATTTGCTCTGCAGTTCTTTTGGTAGAAAGCTTCTGCAAGACAGAAACATGGGGAGGGTGTTTTGGGGAGGGTGCTTCCTCCTGAGGAGATTTAACCCTGAACTGTGAGGAACCTGGAGCTTAATTTGGAAAGGTGTTGAGAAAAATCTCTGCCAAAACCCTGAACTGCACCAGCAGTTCTGCCCAGAGCACAGAGCCATGTACAGGTTTCTAAAGGATGTATGTGCTGCTGAGCACAGCTAAGAAGCCTAATATTTACTGTTTATTTTTCCTGCATATATATAGTGCACTCATGCTAAGGCTGCAGGGGAACTAAGGCACTGCCAGGACGAAGGGTGCCACGAAAGCTGGACTCTGCTCCCTGGTACACATGCTGGTGCTGCAGCAGCAAAAATATGTAATTACAGAAAAAAGACCTTCTGAGCCCTGCCCCAGAGGGAGAGAGGCAACAGGTCCTGCCCAGGGCTTATCTGTATCCTTCCAGCACAAGCACAAGCCCTGCACAAGGCTGAAGATCTTCAGGCAGGCAGTAGCTCTTCCCTAAAAACCAGTTTGACGCTGGAGGTGCACAGAGGAAAGGGCTGAGGGCATCACTAAGCCAAAGAGCTCCCCAGACCCATATTTGCAGACATCCCTTCTGAACAGAGCTCCCAAGGCACCAGCATGGTGCAGAAGGGGGAAGTGTTTTTCCAGCTGTTCTCCAAACAGGTTGCAAATGCGATTCCCTTCTACCGAGATCAGCTTTTCCATTCAGCTGCTGCTGAATCACAGGGGCTGGTATCTCATCTGCTGAACAGCCCAAATGCAAACATCCTGAGTGTTTTTGTTCAGATAAGGCTGACCACAGCCAGGATTCCTAATGGCAGGGGCGAAGCACGTATTGCACACATTAAGGAGACCAGCCCCAGATACTGCCAGGTACTTTCCTGCTCACTGGTGTGAATGTGAACATTACCAAGCCTAATGAGAGAACCTGCTCAGCTGCTAATTCAAGAAGTTAAGCATTTGAGCTGTTTAAAATAAATGCTTGAAGAAGGCTGGCTTAGCATGATTTCAACATTAATCCACTCCAAAGATGCCTTTAGAGTATTTTCTCTACTGCTGGGGAAAAAAGTTTGAAGAGCCTATTTTGTAACGCATTAATCCTAAAACATAAATGGATTTAACCTTTCCTTTTGCTACAGTACTCATTCCAGCTGTTTTGAGAGGACCTCAAACTGTCCCCCTAGATACTGACTTTCCAGTTCCAACCCAGTCTTTGTATTAATGTGAAAAGATTTTAGTATGGCCCAACCAACTGGGGATCATGGGAAAGGTCTCATGCTTGGTCAAAATGACCTTACTATACTAGCAGGATATCTAATGATTATCATTTTTACCTTTTTCAGTTGTTCCTTATCACTTTAGATACTGTTTTGTTCTTTGCAAAGAAATCAGTTGTTCAATCATATCCTCAGGTTTGCATAGTCCAAAGAGCTGCAGTGCTTTATGCCAGCTGAACATGTGGCTGTCATTAATCTTCAAGAGGAAAATCACTAAACTTCTCTGATAAGTTAATATACAAGGAATATTAGGATATAATTTTATAAGTGATTCATCTCTTCACATATGGCTTGCTTTCTTACACGTGTTATCAGAACAGGGGTTTGGGAATTACAGGCTTGTAAATCAATTTGGCTTTGTGTTAGTCCTTTCCCTTCCTTTTTAGACAAATAGAGGCCTTATTTAAGGCCTGGTAATGTTTGCAGAGGTTTAGTCCATTTCCAGTAATGGAAACAACAAAACCCAAAATTTATCCCCAGGCTTATAAAAGAAGCTTCAGGACTGGGTAAATATAAAATAACTCATGAATATTGGACAGCTTGTTCTGAAATGGGAAACTACAGCCCATCAGCGCATAAACAAGTGAGCACATCCAGGCAGGCTTGGAAAGCAGCCTTCCAAGGGAGAAATGGAGCAGCTCAGCCAGTTCTCAGATGAGAGCTACTCAGGGAGCCTGCTGCCACATAGGCATGACACAAACCAGAAAGGAAGCAAGTTATAAAATGTATCAGGGAATAAAAACATTTGTTCCCCAGCTGAACTTCATGGCAGGCTCACATTTGCACCATTTGTCATATAAATCAAGAAGAAGACACATTCACAAATACTTTCTAAATAGCAGAGCCCACTGCTGACATGACAGGTAAATATTGCATTCCTACAATTTCTTACTGTAAGAAGTGTAAACTTTTCTTCTCTGGCTCAGAGCAGATTTGCTTCACTGCATTGTGCACACAGTTGAAAGTTAAGCCGACCAATTCTAAAGGATTTATCTTTTCTTTTCCTCTTTTCTAAATAGCAGAAGTAATTAATCTGCTTCAGAGAATGAATCAGCCTTTTCTGAGCTAGAAACACACAGAGGAGATTGTGGCTGTTTCTGGGGCAGGAGGGAGGCTTACTCACACAGTTGATGCAGCCACCCAGGGCGTACAGCTGTGGGATGTGAGGGGGGCAAAACCCCAGAGCTGCACCCCAGAACCCCGGGGGACCTGCTGGGACAGAGGGAAGGGGCTCAGCACTGCAGTGCTGATGGAAGAGATGAGCCAGTGCACAGGGAATGGCCCAGGGAGGGCTGTGTGGCTTTGCCTCTCCTCCTGCAGCCCTGGGTGGCACATCCAGCCCCTGAGGGCTGCACCCACTCCTGGGAGTAAATCCTTTGGCAGCAGGGGCCATCCTTTTATTTAGGGCAAGTACCTTGATCTGGGCCAGAAGGTGGGATGAGTTGATTTGCACCGTTTGACTGCTTGGTAGGCTGTGGGAAGAAAAGCACTGCTCACAAAAAGCTGCTGCTTTGTACTATGGGAACTTCTGTTCCAACTGGGGCCTCTGTCAGAAAATAAAGCTAATGCTTAGCTCACTGCTTCCAGCCCATGCTCAGCAATGACTTAACAGAAAAGCAGGACAAGCTGAGAGCAGACAGCTCCCAGAAAGGGGAAGCCAGCAGAACAGAAGCAGCACGGAGATAGCTGCCTCATTAAAAATAATGCAACTTAACCCACGGAGTGAGTGTAACAGTTATGCCTTTGCTGCATCGGCAAAAGCAGAGCTGCTCACCAAAATTATAAATAAATAAAGAAATAAAGCTGATGCCAACCTTATTCATTGATCTGGAGAGAAGAAAGGGGCTCTGCTGCTGCTGCTTCCCTCCCTTCATCCCCTCCGGCTGTGCCTCCTGCAAGGGAAGGGCTGGAGTCCCCAGGACAGCAGTGGGGTTGGAAAGTCCTTCCTTCCCTCCGGGGAACACAGGGAAGGGGTGGCACAGGTGGCCATGGCTCCCTGTGCAGAGCAAACAGGAGTGGAGCTCATTGGACCTCTGCACTGCCAAAATCACCAACATTTTCCATCCTAAAGTACAACTAAATATAGAGGTTTTATGGTTGCAGGATGCCTCCTTTCCCACACTTTCCTGGAGCGATCTCCAAATTCCTCTGATGTCCTTGCTTGTTAAAATGTGACTCAGCTTTCCCATCTGGGAAAGTGGAGACCCACATAGCTCCAAGGTGGCCAGCTGCCACCAGTGATGGTCCTGTGCTAGCATTAGCCATCAGCTTGGGAGCAGCAGAGCCAGCAAAGGCTTTGCAAGCTGGGTTTGGGGTGCAATCAGTGTCAGAGAGCCTGTAGGTGCCCTGTGAGCAGCAATGCAAACCACCAGCTGAAACTCTCAGCACCAAGGAGTGACTGAGGACACCTGCTCGCAGACTCTAATGGAACAGCAGTGCAAAGAGCAAACCCCTCCTCTGGCCTCTAACAGTCCACAACATTAACACTGCTCACACCTCAGCTGAATAATGATCCTGGTAAAAATAACAAGCGGGAAGTCAATGCCAAGTAGCACCACCTGGTGATAATTACTCCAACCATGCCAAGTTCAACATCAGGCCTCACCAACCACAGCATTTGGCAGCTCTGCATTTGTGTGTTCTTGTGATACTGGACAAACTGCTGGAGCAATGTCCCTTCTGAAGTGAGCTGTTTCTTTTGTGGTCATTAAACACTTTGGAATCAGCTGAGTGACTCCAGTGCTGGAATGAGGACTTCATCCACTGTCCCTCAGTCCTTTCTGGCTTTGTCTGGTGCCCTTTATCAGCTCAGATGGTTTTTCAGAGACCTTGAAATACACCATCAAATGCTACAGAGCTTTTTGCAAACACTACTGTTTGCTTAAGAGTCTCATTGATCTGTGGCTCCAGTATTCCCAGCACTTTGAAATGTCAGCTCAGGTATTAAAACAGTAGAAACAGCTGAATCCATGAACAATATGTGTTTATTACATCAAACAGAAAACCCACCATGCTGTTAGATGTTCTCCTGATGCTTCCTGCAGATGTGAAAGGCTGGCTGACAAAGCAGCAACAAATGTTCATCTGCCACATTACACAATCACTAACTTTTAATTTTGGGCACTCCTGTAGATGCCAGGCAATGACTCAGGGCCTCATGCTTGAACCCCACACCCTATTTTCTTCCATATTCAGCTTCATAAAATCATCTACCACTGACATTATCTGGTAGCAATCATAAAGCTTGGCTGATGCTCATTACTATTTTTTTCCTAGGAAAAAGGAGCCAGAGGATACCTGTCCTTGACAAGGAATCTGAGAGGCACTGAAAAGTCACCCAAATGCTCTCTTTAAGCATCCCTAATTTGTGTTTCACTCCAGCCCTTAAAGCATGCCTGCAGAACAGAACCTCTGGAATGGTGTGACAACCCCACACCAGACCTGTGAGCATGAAGCTGCCCTTTGTTAGATGGAGACAGTCAGAACTCAAAATTTGATGTGACTTGTTGCCTTCCCTGAATTCGTTCTTGGCATTTTGGTTGGCAGCACGGGACTGGAGAAATTTCTCAGTAAAATTAAAATACAGATTGTTTGCCCACTCTGTTGCAGCACTTGGTGCTCTCAGTGCTTTTTCTGGCCATTGGGAGATGAAGGCAGCCTCTGCAAGACCAAGCTCATGAACCCTGTACGATAAACTGCTCACAGGCAATGCTGAGAAACACTGGAATAAACCTGAGCTTGGTGGATAATGCCAAAGGGATTACAATATATTAGGTCAGAAGCAGGTAGTCATGCACTGAACACGAGGGGTATCATGCTGCAGGGCTGTGTCTACCTTCTGCAAAATATTTAGGTATTTTTCACCTAGTTCTATAAAAACCAATGTACAGTGTTAATGAATGGAGCAGGGATAACTCCTTATGTTTACCTGCACCTACCAATTGTGGTATTTTGGACTGAGCAGAGCTGGATTTGTTCAGTGTCACCGTGTGACCCCATGACCTGACTTTGTTGGTTCAGTGATATTTTCTCTGAATCATTATTGATAGACCTTACTGCAAATATTAAGAGCAAGGATATGCAAGTGGGAGCTTAACCTGAGCTCAGATATGAGCACTGAGCTCGTCTGAAGCTCCTTCAGCTGTTTCAGCTCGATGAATGTTGCTCATTGCCCAACCTGCAGCATTGTGTTGCTCCCCAGTGCTGAATTACACCCATCTTCCACTCACAGCTGGCTGCAGTACAATGGTGGGATTAAACATCCTCATCAACAGAATAATCACTGCAGAAAAACCCCACACCTAATAACTGATGCCGTGGAAGTAAATCGGGTGGAAAGAAGGACAAAATGCAACTTAGCTGGCTTTGGTAAGAAAAATTTTCTGCTCAGCTACTCTGGGAAAACTATTCAGCATACCTGGCACGCAAGACAGGGATAAAGTTCAGCTTACAACAGATTTGAAGCCATTTGTTGTGCAGTCCAGTGAAATCAGTAGTTTGCAAAGGAAGGATAAAAATTTGTAATAAGCAGGGTACAGACCTAGAAGGATCAGACAGACAATGAAATGGAAGGAGCCAGTCTGAGCCTAGCAGGGAAGGAGTGAGTGCAAGTGAGGGAGACTCCACCCTGCTTAACTTCTCCCTTCATCACAGAGCAAGTGGGAGAAAGCTGAGGGAGTACTGAACCAGCACAGAACATGGGGATATGCAATAAAAATGGGATTAACAGAACGACTGGAACACGATGAGAGCTGACAGCAGAAAACAGATATCCAAAGTCAGATGGACACCTGGACAGGAAAATCCCAGCTTCCCACCCCCATCACAGGACAGGAGGAACCCGAGGAGGAGGTTAATTGCAGCACCTACCTGGTGAGGGATTTATTTCTAGGTGAGGTGTCAGAAAAACACGAGAGGCACAGGACAGACCTCTGAGCCCTGCAGCTCAGCTCATCCACAGGGAACTCGGAGATTAGGAAGCCCAGCTCACAACTGCCAGGGATCAGCAGAAGCTGGAGCCTGCTTCATGAAAGCAGACAGCGAGTTGGAGCTTGTTTGGCATTGCACAGTAAAGAGAAAAGCATGCAAACCTTATTTCTGCACTGATAAGAGAAAAGCACCAGGCAGGGAGGACGAAGCAGCCACAGTGCAAATACAAAGTAAGAGAAAGCCATATATTGGAGAAAGGATTATAATATCAGTTCTATTAAGGTGTGAAATTTCCCCTTCCCAGAAGGCTGGCAATAAATGAATTACAGTGGTGTGCAATAAGGCATAATATCATTCTGTGTTTAGATTTGCTGACCTGCCAGGTCTCTTCCTGTCCTACATTTAGATTATCTTTTATACAATGGGTCTTGTACACTGCTTGCATTTTTTCATCAATATTTTTGGATGACAGCCTAGAATGGGATTATTAACTTATAACAGGACAAAAAAAAAAAATCTCATATCCTCACAGATTCCTGCAATCCCTTCCCCCGCCCTCTGGTTTTGGCAGCCTCTGTTTAGTGGAAAAATAAGCTTAAGTGGATGGAAGAGAAACGAGATTAGTGGCCAGACAGCCCAAATTCTGACCAAGTTCAGTAGGATGATGGCAACCTCACTGTAACTCTGCTGACTCCAACTTTCCTTTTCAACTAACTCAAACCAGAAGTTTCCTTGCAGTCTACCAGGGAGCCTGAAGTGTTTTGCGCTGTGTTTACCCAGAGAAATTCTTCAATCTTAAGAATCCCAAAAAAAGAATGTACAGTTCACAGTGCTGATCTGGTACAGGGAGGGACAACCACGAGCACCGTTTTGGGGTATTTCTTCTAAAATCAGTATGTCTGAGCACTCCTTCCCCGCCCACGAGCTCTGGAATTCAGCTCTGTATACCGATGTTGCAAGAAGCCATTTAATCACTGCAGAGTTATTGAGCAAAAGGGAGGATGAGGCTGGAGAGAACTATGTGGGAAAACCGGGCAGGACTTGGGAGACCTTGTCTGAAAACCACTGGATAACAGAACAGAACCCGTCAAAATAAACGCCCGAAAGCGGCCCAGCGCAGACGCAGGCACACTCCGTGCCGGGGGATGCTCTGCCAGCCCCAGGCACAGCAGGACCACATCCCGCTGCCAGCGCACCTGCAACCCGCACACGTTGCGCCTACACGTGCAACCCGGACCACATCGCACCCGTACCCCGTGTGGCTGCACCCGCCATCCGAAGGACACCCAGCACGGCAATCCCAACACCCGAGCCCTCGCACGGTGTGTCTGGGACCCGCTCGCACCTGTGTGCTCCACTCTCGCACCTGCAATCCGGACTCCATCCCGCCTATAAACACACCGCGCTGTTGCATCCGCAGCCCGGACCGGCTCCCGGCCAGAGCGGCAGCGGGGCCCGTCCCAGCGATGCCGCCGCACCTGCAGCCCGAACTGGGTCCCCCCTACACCTCACCTCCCTGCCGCTGTCGCGCCTCCATCCCCCTGCGCTCAGCATCCCTCCGGAGCAGCCCTCACCCGGTGTGAGCGTGCAGCTCCGGCCCGCCGAGCTCCTTGCTCGGCCGGCAGCGGGGCACGGGGGATGCCCAGACCCGGGAGGGCTTTTAGCCCAACTTCTCCCGACCCAGAGGACCCCGCTGCCGCGATCGCCCCCGGCGGTGCTCGGCCTTACCGCGGCGGCTTTCCTGCGGCGGGGACCCTCACAGCCACCGACCGTGCCGCGGGCAGCGTCCCTCACGGCCCCCGGCCCTGCCGCGGGCAGCGCCCCTCACGCCGGCCCCTCACGGCAGCCCCTCCGCCCGCAGCCGCCGGGCTCTGCCCGCCCGCGGGAGCCGCGCCCGGTTCCGGGGCGGGGCGCGGGCGGGGCGGGGGGTCCGGACCGGCCCCGCCGGGGAAGTTTGTCTCCCGCCGGGCGGGGGTTCCGCCGCGCCGCCCCAGAGCCGGGTTCTGCCGGGTGGATTCCTCGGCAGCCCCGCTGCGTGTCCCGGTCTCGCCCTGGCGGATCAGTCCCGGGGGAAGAGCTCCCGCGGAGCCAGTGCTGCGTTCCCCTCGCTGCAGAGGGGTGCTGCCCGCCCCGGCGGGCTCCCCCAGTGTGCCCCTTCCTCCTGTGTCCCGTGGGCATCCTGGAGGCGAGCACTGCCCGTCCCGGCGGGCTCCCCAGTGTGCCCCTTCCTCCTGTGGGCATCCTGGAGGCGAGCGCTGCCCCTCTCCGGAGGGCTCCCCAGTGTGCCCCTTCCTCCTGTGGGCATCCTGGAGGCGAGCACTGCCCCGCTCCGGGGGGCTCCCCAGTGTGCCCCTTCCTCCCGTGGGCATCCTGGAGGCGAGCACTGCCCCTCTCAGGAGGGCTCCCCAGTGTGCCCCTTCCTCCCGTGTCCCCTGGGCATCCTGGAGCCGAGCGCTGCCCCAGCCGTCTGGCAGCCTGAGCTGCCCCGGTGTGAGGGTGCAGCCCCCGCCCGGCTCGGGGACCCCCTCAGTCCAGCCCTGGGGTTTGGATCACGGCCCGGGGCTGGGAGATGAGAGGGGAATCACGAAAGCTGGGGACAGGGGCTGCCCAGGCGGTCAGAGACCCAAGGGATCCTGCACCCTCCTCTAGGGACCCGGCGGCACCCCGGTCTCTGCAATGTTAGCGCTTCACTTTTAACACAGAATCATGGCATCAGTCCGGTTGGAAAATACCTTTGAGATCATCGAGTCCAAGCGTTAACTCATCATTGCCTAACCCATCACTAAACCACATCCCCAAGTGCCACATCGACGTGTGCACATCCCTCCAGGGATGGTGACGGATGGTGACTCAACCGGTTCCCGGGATAGCCTGTTAGAATGTTTGAGTCTTGTACTTTGCACTGGGCTAGGCAAGCTAATATTTGAGCATTTTGCACAGATTTTTAGTGTATCATCATGTAAACATCTTGTCAGATACAGTCTAAACCTAAAGTCAGTACAAGTTTAACATCTCATGGTACTTCAGATGGGCACAGTGGGCCATCCAACCCAGCAGAAGAGAAGGAATGCCTTTTCCATTAGTAAAACACATCAGGTCCAGAGATGAGCAATGAAACAGTGCAGTTAAGCTAAATACTGACAGCCAAGTGGAGAGAATTTGGTGGAAAAGAGACCCCCTTCGTGGGTCAGAAGTGCTGTCTCCTATAGGCATTAGGGGCATGAGGCATTTCTGGTTTCAGGCAGAGCCACTCAGCTTTGCCATCCAGAGAAAACCTGGCAGGGAAAGTAACAGAGGGGGGAAATAACTGATGAAGTGTTTTGCAAAGGGCTGCTGCAAGCTGCTGAGACCCGAGCTGAGACCACTGAGTATGATTACAGGTGACTGGAGGATAGTTACAGGGTGAGAACACAGGGCTGAGTACTTCTGAGACTTCAAATTGGAAAATGAGACCTGAACTTTCACTGTTTGCTCATAAAACACTCCTCTGTTTTTAGTGGAAGAGAAGACAAATGGAAAAAGACTGCCTCTCTCGGAGATGGCAGTTAACCAGAGTGGCTCATCGCTACTTCTTTTGCCCAAAACAAGTGTTCCTAATTGGTATCTTATGTAATGCATACTTAGCTTTACAAATCTGCACAGTGGGAAAAATGGATGTGTCTCCTGCAGTCTTTCTCTAAAGGGTATAAAACTGTTTTTGAAAGAACTATTTGTTTTTTAGGAAATAGTAATTGTCTTTGCTTGCTGCTGCTGTTCTTGCTTTAGCCCTTTTTCCATTCTCTGGAAGTTTTTGCTGTTTTGGTATATGAAGAAGAACAGGGAACCCAAATCTTTCCTGCTTGAGAGCATTTTTCTTCTTCTTTGTGTTTGTCTGCTGCCTTTGTATTCTGGAGTAGTCCTGCCATATGGAAGTCAGACAGATAGGACACCTTGATGTGGCCCATGGGGCTTCCCCTCCTGCTGCCTCATTCATATGCTCATTTCAGGCATTTTCAGCATCAGGTTTGTGCCCTCTGTCCCTCATGGCGACAGTGAGTGTTGGGGCAGTTGGGCTGTAGATCCCTTAATCCACTTTCCTGTTATGTCCATGGGAGCATGGGGCAGCAGGGAGTGTGACCATGGGGCAGCTGGGTCACACACAGGAGACCTGGAGCTCACAGTGACCCTGTGCTCAGGGCAGATGAGAGACAGGGAGAGGAGCAAGAGAACTCTTCCTCCTCCATGTTTCACTGCTTTACTCCTTCTTACTCTAATGCTTGGTACTTGTCTGTCCTGCTTGGATGTAGAAGGACAGTGCACATGGCTGTAAAATTGCTTGTGGAGGATGAATTATAACTGCTGGGCCATAAGGGCTCTCATCATGTAGGAATGAGGGGCAAGGCTCAGAAAAGACAAGGCAAAGAGGAAAAATGGAACTCTGTGTAAATGCCCCTCATTTTCACCCAGATCCCTTTTGACCAAAGCAGATGTGACTGTGGGGGTGAGCAGTGAACACACAAGTGCTCCTTTGTTGGGAATACAGCCACGCTGTGCATCCATGTCCAGAGCTGGGTGCACACGTGCTGTGGCCGAGGAGGTGGAAGCTGGTTTGCTTCCCCAGACCTATAACTGCAGTGTGCTTTGCACTTTGGACCCTTGCACCCACAAAAATCAGGCTGAGCTCTCCCTGGGCTCTCCATCTGCCTGCCTGGAGGGGCTGTGATCACTGAATTTGTTGGACGGTCTGAATTGCCATTTCTATTTGGTGTAATCACTGCCAATTATGTCAGAAATGTGTACATAGAACTCCACCACATGGACCAAATTCTTCTGTGGTTACACCATGAACCACTGTTTGCTCTTTTAACCTCCAGCTGGCCTTTTTTTTTTTTCTTTGGTTTGGGCAAAAGAGCTGATAGCAAATTCATTTTTATTCAACAGCATCCCTGTGCTTGGCTGCTCAGGTCCCACTGTGAAAGGGCTGGAAAGAAATACAACAGCAGCTGGAAGATGGTGCTTTGAAGCTCAGGGGAATTGTTGCCCTGGCTGGATTGAGGTCCTAAAAAGCAACTTTTTCAGTGGAGCAAGCTACTTTAAATCATTCTTAGCTTGTATTGCTTTGTGTCCTCACTACCTACACTAATATTAAATAGAATAGAAGAGAATAGAAAAATTTCAGTTGGAAGGGACCTACAATGACCATCTAATCTAAATGCCAAAAATATGAATCAAAGTTTTTTTTTCTTCTGATCTCTTTTTTTTCTTGCTGGCCACAGACTTCTGTCAGGTTCCTGATATTTTACCTGCAGTTGTGCCCTGCCCTTCAGGAGGGCTGAAACATTTGTTTGGTGTTTTTGACATGAAGACAGGGCTACAGTAGAGCTCAGGAATGCAGAGACATGAGTGTTTGTGCAGACATTCCTTTTCCTTCTTAGCAGCAGGATTTTAGACAGGGATCTGCCATGCTGAGAATGTCATTTCTGCACAGCTGCAGGAATTGTTGTCCCAAGGTCTGATGACGAGAGTCGGTTTTGTGTTTGTCCCTGTTCAGATTAAAGTGGGACTCGTTTCCAGTGGTGGTGAAGGTTAAGAGCATGTACTGCACAGAAGGACTCCTGATCTTTTGTTTCTTCACTTAAGCCCTTTGCAATGCTTACAGCAAAGGTCAGAGCACAGAAGAAAAATGCTTCTTTGCTTTTGAGTTGCAAAGCAGTTGTCAAATAGTTGAATTTTCCTGAGGGAGAGGCCCCAAGAGAGTTGAGAACCTTAAAGATAAAGATATTATCTATAATACCAAGTGCAAAATAATCTCTGTGTTTTAGTGTTCCCTGAACCACAGGAGATTGAGTAACAACGCTGAGAAGCAATGTGGTATTTGTAAGTCAGTAATGGTGCATACACACACGAGGATTTAGACACACATTTCCAGTTGTAATGGGAGGAAGATAAACCTTCCCTCTCATTTAAGAAGCCTAGAGACACTGAATGGGTGAAATGCCTCAGATTGTGTAATTTAGATAAAGACTCAGAGATGTCCTACCATATAACACACCTAAGCACAGTCAATTTTTCTAAGATGTTTTTAGTCACTTTGCCTCATGTTTTGTTTTGTTAGAGGCTACACTTGGAGAGTGAGAGTCCTTTGTTTCATCAGGGCTCATCTGCTGCTCTTGCCTCCTCCCCACTTGACAGTGTTTTTTCCTTCGTGTGCCATCATGTTTATTTCCCCAGCAACAGCAACTGCATCTCAAATATGAACTTCATAGAGATTAAAGGCTTTCAGAATGAGAGTCCACAGCAGAGACTGAAGTCTTCTTCCCTTCATTGCAATTTAGGATTAATGGCTGTATTTCCCACATAATGGATTTTTAAAGCACTGTGATTTTGGCACTGATTATTCAGGTACACTCGAGGCACAGACTAATGGGATGTAATTTTGTACTGATTCAGTGCTCTGGTTTTCTTGTAAATCTCTTGCTCCTTGCTCTTCCTGGTATTCTTCCAGGTACACAGCAAAGCCATGCTTGCTGTCACTTGCTATGGATGAGGGAATTGGTTACAAACCAGGGACACAGTATTTATCCAGGTGTCCCATTCACTGGTGGGATACACATCTGTCAGCCAGACTGGGTGGACAGGAGATGCGTGGTTCCCTGCTCCTATCTCTTATCCAGGTGATGTAAAGATTTCTAAGTCTTCCAGAGCTTGGAAATGTTTCCAATTCAATCAGGAAAGTATTCTGCTTTTATGCCCCAGTTGCTGGAGTTCAGGTTCCCATTGCCAATAACTCACCTAGGAGCATCCTTTGAAATCCTGTGTGTAATTCTCGATAATTCCCAGAATGGTGAATTTAAAGTGGGACAGATGCTGAGAAGGGGGATGCTAGTGGGGTTTTACAGCATGAGATTAAAAGACTTTTGGCTGATAAAACATAACAAAATGAGGGTGGAGAGGGCATGTGATCATCTCTGAATATCTCAGGAAAGGTGTCAGTGCCACACAGGAGCAAAATACCCCCTGCTTATTCAAGTGTGTGAACTGTGCTAGCACAAGAACAAATGGGTATTAATGAGAAATAAACCCATTTACACTGGGGAAGAGAAAAAGGGTTTTAATGGTCAGAAAAGTGTTATCTCTGTCAGGAGATGAAAGGCCAAAATTCTAGGCTGATTTGAAAGGGAGCTTCATTTCTTTATGAAAAGTGATTGAAGAGGGATTTGTCTGCAACAGCAGATGCCAATTTCAGTGACCACAAAGGGGTTTGATCCTAAATTCTCCTTTCCTT
Source organism: Emberiza elegans (assembly GCA_024865655.1). Taxonomy (NCBI): domain Eukaryota; kingdom Metazoa; phylum Chordata; class Aves; order Passeriformes; family Fringillidae; genus Emberiza; species Emberiza elegans. The sequence goes on from JALJVW010000139.1 coordinate 35,120,341, forward strand.
TTACTTAAGCATCTGTTTATAGCTTAAAGGGAAGAAGAAAGGCTGTGGTACATGGTTTGCCCTCCAATTTTGGCTAGTTATCTAGGACAGCTGCTCTCACAACATGGGGGTGCTTTGAGATAGGTCACCCCTCCTTTGGCTCCCTCCTTGTTCCTCACTCATGTCAGGCTCAGCCTACATCTCTTGCCTTGGTTGTGGTTCCTTGTGGTTCACTGTTGGTTTCCCTTCTCCTTTTGCATCCTGGATGCCTGCAATGTTTTGTACACTTTGAGGCAGGAGTTTCTCTGTAGGTTTGCCTGTATCTTGTAATGGAAACTCCCTCCATCAGCTTTTGGATGACCAATCCACTGCCACAGAAAGAAGGACCAAGCAGCTTAAGATGTGTTCAACTGGTTATAACAAAATTACTTCATTAATGGCACAGCTCCTGTCTGTGCCATTTACCCTTCCCAGAATACTGGACATGCAGACATGGCAAAAAAATAATGCTACATTTCAGGGAAAGGATTTTGGCAAGCACTTGGGCCCTGTGATTTGATCCAGCAGAACAGAATCCTGCTATTTTGTGCCTTGTCCAGTAAAAATTTAGAACTTCAGAAAGAAACCTCATCCAACTAGCAGAAGACAAGTTTGAGGCAAATAACAAGAGATGGTTCCTCACACTAGGTGACATAAGTTGTGAAACTCCCTGCTGCCGGATGTTATCAACAGTAAAAATCAGTGAAGACCAATTTGTGGAAGAAAAATAGACTGAGGGCTATGGAGATAATATTTTTGGCTCTGGAAGTTCCTAAGGTGCAAAAATGTTGGAGATGGAGGAGGAGTTATAGGTGGATGTGACTATATGCTATAACTAATTATAGCTTAATTATTTGTTATTAGCTTGGTATTATTAATTGTTAGACTGGACTAGCAACTATGAAGCATCTTGTTTGTCCACTTACAGACAATAAATATGGGTCTAGTTGCATGGAAGCTTTGGTGTGGCCTAGTAGAGCTTGTCTTATATTTTGGGCTTTCTTCCAGCCTGCTCCTCATAGGAAGAGGTAGCCCTGCACCACCTGCAGAGCCTGGTTCACTGCCCACTCTTTGATTCAGTGCCTGTGAAAGTTTCACCTCAGGTACTTAGAAATAGACTGATTTAAAGTGTGATAGCTGCAAAAAGCTGTCAGATCTTCCCCAGAAGGTCTTTGTTCTCGTTTTGAGCAGGGCATGGGGTTTTGTTTCCAGAGGCAGCTTAGTGCTAGCAGTGACTCAGCCTGAGATGGTGGATGGATGGAATTACCATGGCAGGACAAGGCATGGTTCCTTCTCCTCCAAGATCCCTATTTTCACTGCCCTTGCCTCCAGAGAAGCAGCATGTTCTGCATGTAAAGTATCAACATGGCTCCAAGTTTCATGCGCAGTTTTGATAAATAAAATCTGTGTTCTAAGCAAAGGCACCCAGACAAAGCCCCTTTGTGAGAGCAAGACTTAGGCCTAGTGTATGTCTTTGGGAGAAATGCAGAATTCATTTTGGGGAGGGAAACTGATATGAACAGCAGGCCATTTTCTTCCACAAAGGCTCTCTTTCAAGGCTGGTGCATGCAGCAGAACAAAGGCTGACCCCATAATCTCTACTCAACAATAGCTTGGGATATTAGATTTGATTTTACATGCATACATCATGCCTGGCTGTAAATAAATAGAGCCATGATTTGATGCGTTGTGAGGATAAAGTCAGCCTGTTCCCCTTACCATTCTGGTTTCAAGGAAATGCTGATTTTGTATCTCTGCCTTCTCTTGGCTGAGGAATGTCCATCTTGGCACCAGGGCCAAAGGGTCTCAGTTTAAAGCCCAGTAACAAAGACACAAAATGTTTTGCCACCATTTTATGGATGCCAAATTGGTTCATCACTTCTTTCTCTAATCTCTGTAACTTCTGGTTTTCTTTTAGGACCTTTTCTTGGCTGAATTCATGGCCAACAAACAAGTAGGACAAGGAGAACTTGAATCTTCCAGGTAACTTGAGGCCCATGCTGTGGTAAATTATGTTATATGTAGACTAACTCTCCACTTCTGTTCCTCATATGTAAAAAGGAGGAAGATTCAACTCACAAAGCCTATCCTTGGGTGCCTGAGGTACTCTACAATAGAAGAATGTCTCCTGCTCAAGTACATAAAGCAGTAGTAGTATGCAGATTAGTTGTAGTTTTTATAAATTGTCCAAAAACTTTGTTGGGAATGAAACATATTTGCCCAGCACATTTTGTGGTTGTACTCATAATGCAAGGAAAATTTGGGTTGTTGCTCTGGAAACATAGCAAACCACTGGCCTAAGACACAGTGTGTTTGCAATGTAAACATTTGGGTCCTTGTTTGTATAATTGTCTGTAACTGGAAAACAAAGCAACCATAGTGAGAGTCTTGCCTAATCATCAGTTGTTTTACTGGATGAAACAATTTTTACTTGTACTTTTTTATTCCATTTTGTTCAATGATTAGCATTAGGCAAAACTTTGTGCAGCAGCGGTTATCAGAGCCTGGCATGAATGGTCTCCTATGGCATAACATCACACGTAACAACACACAACAACAATTTTCTAATAACGTCAAAGTCTTTGCGTACACTTTAATATTTAGGCCAGGAACACAGAGACCTGTTTCAGCAGAAGAGCTGATGAAATGTATGACTCAGTACATGGAATTGCCTCTAAATACAAAAGCACTTGATTATCATCAGCAATTACCCTGACAATTTGTGACATTCCTATAAACTGACCTGTTTTTTTTTAGCATTTATTATTTCCATTCATCAAATATTTTAAGACACATAGTGATGAAAGGGCAGATTTTCTGGAGATCTTAACGTCAGAAGAGTACAGAAAGACTATGTGAGGAAACTCAGATTGTCCTTGGAAAAGTGGTAGAAAAGGAAAAACAGAGGATTAAACTAGTAGTTGAAGAGGTAAATATGAAGCCACTTCTATGGATCAATGACTGGTTAAGGCATATGTGGCAAAAAGAAATTTCACAGCTGAGGAGGAATGGACTTAAATCTGGTTCAGCCTGGAGAAGAGGAGACTGAGGGGTGAGCTCAAGAAGAATTTGGACAATGTTGTCAGGCATATGGTGTGATTTTTGGGGTGTCTGTGCACGAGTTGAACTTGATGATCCATGTGGGTCCCTTCCTGCTCAGGATATTTTGGGTTTCTAGCAGACTGCTAGAGATTTATCTTGTGTTGCTTTTCTTACATATTCACAAGTGATCTACGAGAGCAGTGAATAAAGAAGTGACAGCAGCTCCGGATGATACAGGGTTGACTGAGGATAATAAAAATAAAAACTGACAGTAAAGACTTACAGAAGGATCTCACAAAGGTTATTGGATGAATGGGAGAATAGCAGATGCTATTCATTTACTTAAGGAAAACAAGACAATCCTAGCCATGCACAGCAGTAAGGTCTAAAATTAGCTATTGCCACTCAGGGAGAAGAACTTCAGCTCATCATGTATAACCCCATGAAAATGTCAATTCAATGCTCAGCAATTAGAAAATGGTAAACCAGATGTTAGGTATTGTTCAAACAGGAAAAGCGCACAAAAAAGGAGAAACATAACAAGCTACTCTAGAAATGTTTTGCACTCACAGCTGGGAGGCTGCACACCCAGAGCTGTTCTTAACTTCTTTGCTGAAAAAAAACCCAAATAAAGTAGATAAAATGTGGGGAAAGCAACAGGAATAGTAATAGGAACAGGGCCTCTTCTCATAAGAAGACTTTACTGAGTAGGAATAGGGGTGCTTGAAAGGGTCTGTGGTTGAAGCTGCAATGTCATAAGTGCAATAGAGAAAGTGCAATAGTGAACAAAAACAGTGAACGCCTTTTTCCTTGTCAAATGAGAGCTCGGGGTCTTAAGATTAACTCTGTTTTCTTCAATAACAATTTTTAAACTAAGCCCCCATTCTTTACAGGGTCAGGCTTTAAACTCTAGAGTTTACTGTATGTGCTAAGAATAAAATTCTTCAAAAAGTGGTTAGAGAAATTCAAAGGGAGAAAAGTCCATTGAGGCCATTAATCACAGAGGTGTAGTGTGGATCAGCAAGCCCAAAAGATGCACATGGGTTAGAAGAGTATTTGGATTGAATGCCATGTCCTTATTGCCCAAGTGCTCACTGCTATCCAAGACCACCGCTGTGGTCCCATACATGGGACACGGATCCCACAGCAAGGGTTCCTGCCTTCTCCCCCAGAGCTGGAAAGAGCTCAGCAAAATTGGTGCCAAACTTCTCTTAAAGATTGGTGCTAGACTTTGAAGCTCTGATTTTTCCAGGGTTACAGAGGAAGATGGCAACAGAGTCTGCAAGAGCACTCAAATCTCCTGTGTTCCCATGGGATTGTGCACCATGGGACAAGGCAGCCTGCCTATGAATGTGCAGTTTTGCTTCTGTTTTTTGCAATTAAGGCACCATTTAATCATTTGCTGACATTTTCAAAACATTTATCCCCTGCTACTGACAGGTTTTGAGCTAACTGTGGTACAGAGAAGCTGCTTTTTTTGAAACATCTGAAGGCACTCACAAAGCTGATGTGACAGAGTTTCCATAGTTTGCTCTTGCTGCACAAAGGTTTGCTTCCTTATGACTCAGCCACTAATGTGCCTTGGTTACTCATCAGAAAACTGCTTGAAGACTAATTTTGAGCTGAATTTGATTAATATCTGAACAGCGGAGCTGGGGCAGAGACTCAGAGCTGGGGTTAGCAATAGCATGGAATAAGGAGGACTGACAGCTTTCCACACTTCACTGGTGGAAGCTTCACCTTTCATAACAAACCCTTTCTCCTTCCAGCCCCACCAGAGCTGCTCTGAGCCCCAGGGGTTTAGGTTAACCTCAGAAGCAGTGTTTTTAGTCCTGTAGCCTGCTCAAGGGACCTGCCTGCATGTGTTCCTGGATGCACATGGGCTGACGTGTGCCCTCCTGCAGCAGGTGAGCTGTGTGGGGAACACATCACCTCCCCACCCTGTGCCTCTGGGGCCAGGCAGCTGAGCCAGCATGAGAAAGGCTGTTATTTAACATTGCCATGGGCCAGCAGAAAATGCTTCTTTCAGTTGCAGGAGAAAAACAAAAAGGAAATGGTGATTCTCGGTGAATCTGAGTCATGAGACTTGAAAGGGTTATATTAGGGTAGGGCAGGAAATACCCCTTACTTGATGGAGACCTTCAAATCACTGCCTGGTTCTTCTTTCCTTGCTATTCCCAGCCTGTGCTGCCTCGTGCTGGTTTCATTTGCACTATATTGCCTTGCCCTTGGACTGACTGTTTTGATAAAGAGTGAAAATCATGTTCCTGCCCTTGGTATTGTGCAGTGAATTGCTTCAGACTGGACAAATTCTGTTCTCTCCCCCAAGGCCAGGCTTGGAATGAAGGATGGGTCATTGCAGGGGGCTTTTGTCAGCAGCTGCAAAGCCAAAGCAGCGTGGGGCTTGTGTGCACTGAGAAATTCATCTGTGTCTGGTCCTCTCGATCTCTTCTTTGTAAAATTTTAACTGCTCCCTGTCCCCTACATGTCTGCAGAGAGAGACCAGAGGGGAGCTGAAGCTGGGCAAACACAGGAGGGAGAAGCTTGGCTGCAGAGGTTGGTCCTTGCCTCACAGGCAGCAGAAGCTGGCATGAGAGGGAAAGCTGGAAGGGCATTTCCAGTGTTGTCTTTCTATGCTTGGGTCTCACACAGGTTTCAGAGGAATCACTGGGGGATTGCAGGTGGCTTCACAGCACTGGAAACTGCTTTCAGGGCTTCTTGTGGCTGAAGCAAGCAAGTAAAGATGGCTCATTCCAGGCTGGCAGAGCTGAAGGGTGAGCAGTCCATGTCGTGTCTCCCAGCTGCACAGCACAGGTCCTGCAAAGCACAGCACTGCTGGCTGCACTTGGCTGCAGATCTGTAACTCTTTTCCAGAGCAGAGGAAGACCTGAATTCCAAAGGCCATCCTGTAGGAAGTCAGACCAAATTCTGTAGGTGCTGCTGAAAGTTGTTGAGAACCCTTGAATATTCATGTAGCCAAGAATTGCCTGTTGCTGTGACGCTCTGAGGATGTAATCCACATGAGACATGCAGGGAGGGAGACCTTTTGTTATACTGACTCCAGTTTTCTTTTATTTATTAAGAAATCTGTGCAGGGCTTAGGAAAACTGGTCTTTAAAGCTGTCATCAGCTTTTAAAAGACAAGCACAAAAGCTTCAGCTTACCATTATCTGACGAGCTTGTAAAATAAAAGCTGTGGAGGTGTGTGGGCGCTGAGCTCTGTTTTCCAACTCCATGAATGAAGCTGTAAATGAATGGGAAATGGATGGCTCATGTCTCACACCTGCATCACCACCTCTGCCAGGAAGGGGCCAGTTTCTCCACTGAGCTCACCTTACTAGAGGTAATCAAGCTGGTGCAGGACAATGCCAAGTAGAACAGCAGATTGGTTCCATCTCACACGCTGGCATAGGATTGACTCATTTGACTTCTTCTTTCCATTCCCTCCCTGTGGAGGCAGTGTGTTCACAGGCACTGCTGTGGTGTGGTAGTTTCTCTGTGTTGGGATCCCACGTGTCTGGAGCAGTTGCTTTGCTTGGTCTGTGAATTCCTCATCAAACACGTAGAGTCAATCTCAGATGGGAGCATGCAGGCAGGGTCCCTAAAGCACCTTGCACTGATTTTCCCTCCAGAAACCCCAGATGAGTTAACACCAGCCATGGAGTGGTTTCTTATAAAAACAGCATGTTGTCTTCCCTGAAAATGGAGAGCCTTTTCCCATTTACAGAAGCAGCATGATAAATATTTTGATTTCAGTGTGTCTTTTGTTGGGAATCATTTCCATTTAGTTTCTTACCACAGTGACTTGGGGGCTAAGAATAACTAGAGTCTAGCAGTTCCTAGCTGGTGAGACATGTATTTTGAGAGCTAGGTTCAAACTTGCATTACTCATAAGATGTAGAATCTGCTCCTGCACTGCGCTCAGCAACATGCAACTACTCCAGTCTCTTTGCACTGAAGGAGCTTGACAACAAGCAGGGCAGTGATAGCTGCCTCCAGCCCTCTGGCTGGGAAGAGCTGATGTTTCCCAGATAGCCACAGCTGGACATACCCACACAGAGCTCATTAGTGCAGCACTTCTGCTCTGGAGGGCTGGAAGATGCTCTGTACACTCAGCTGTGTGCAGCCCAGGGCAGAGCAGCCCAGGGCAGCCAGCAGGTTTGCATTGGGGACATGCTCTGATCCTGAGCTCAGTGGGGCAGCTGGAGCCTTCCCCCAGCCAGGGAACTGCCTTGGATCCATGGAGAGCCACCCTGGATGCCGCATTGTGCAAACAGCCTGTGTGCACTGGCTGTCCCTTATCACTGAGCAGTGTGATAAGGTCAAATGAGCTGTGAGGGCACAGGGGGCTGCTCTCCACAGAGCACAAGCCAGGTGAAAGGTGTGATCTGGCGGGTGAGCTGCTCCCTCAAGCAGCTGGGTTAAAGCTGTCACGGCTCTCTGGACTGGTGTCTCCCCTCTGTTTCACAAGGCTGAACTCCAGTTAGGTTCTTGGAGGGTCTTTTGTTTTATCTGCTTTTGGTCAGAGGAGGAGGAAGAAGGGAGAAAAGGCAAATGCTTTTCAGTCAGAGATGCTCAGCAGGGCTGTGTGCTCTGAGTGCCCAGCACCAACTTTCAAGCAGGCAGTGTCATTTGTGCCCTGGAGCTCCACAGCTTGGGCATTTGCTGTCCCTTGGGAATGAAGGGAGCAAATGAGGACAGCATGGAAAGGTCTGGGTCGCCTGTAATGTGGGAGGGGAGCAGAAATGCCAGAGGAGTCAGGCACTTGGAATGGGAGGGGGCAGATAAAGCCCGAGGGACTGCCTGGGAGGGGCAGGAGGGAGTGTAGGAGGCTTCACTGCCGTGTCAGGGACAGGGGAATTGTAGAGTGCTCCAATTTTCAGCTTGGAGGTGGAATTGAGAGCCCTCAATCCTTCTTGCCTTCTTCAGACCAAAAAAAGAGTTCATTTAAATTTTTTTTCTGGTTGAAATGCAGGTTTTATGTGAATAGAATATAGAAAGGAGAAGTAATTTGGGTCAAATGAGAAAAGGAAGCAGAAGCAAAGATATGTGCTGAAGCCTCTGAAATGTGGTGTGAAATGAGTGGCCAGTTGTGGAGCTGCAGCTGGCCAAAGGCAGTGTCCTTGCACTGAGGTGAATGAAGTTTATTAGATTTCTCTGCTGTGCATGAGATTACACCCCCGAGAAGTCAAAAAGGAAGCTGTGAATCTTGGCCACTTTTAGAATCACAGATCAGTATAGCAGAGAGGAGATTTGGGATCTGATTAAAAACAGAGAATCACAGAGTCTCTGTGGGCAAGGACGGATGCAAAGGAAGGTTCAGCTGTACAATGCAGCTGGACCACTGCCAGTCAGCTCTGGTGCTCTCCAGGAGGGTGCAGGGGGATGCTGATACTGATAAAAAGCAGAGGAGTTTTCAGCTTGCAGGAAGGAAGCACTGTCACACTCCCTTGCTGTAGCAGGTATTGGTGTGATGCAGGCACTGGGAAAATGATGGGGGCAACCAGGAGGGCCAACATCTGGCCATACTTCTGGAGAGGGGTGTGACTCCATTTTCAGAACCCATTAAGTGCCCAGAGGCCTTTGGAGATGTTTATCTTTGTCCCTGTGTCCTTGCATTGGACAGGTACACCTGATTTTCCTGTGCTAAGTGCTTTGAAATCTGCTGAGCTGGTAAGTTTAACGTTGTGATCCTTGCCCATGTCTCTGTGGGATGTGCAAGGGGCCTGTGCACAGGCTGTGGTCACTCTGCTCCAGCCATCACCAGCCCTGGCAAGGTCTGGACATCCATACCTGCCAAACTGGGCATCCATACCTGCCAAACTGGGCACTGGTGTAAGCATAGAGAGGGTGATGAATTTTGGACAAGTGTTTGAAGGAAGACATAAAAGGGCTGCTGGCAGCTACAAAATGAACAGCCATCAGATGGTATCAGGAGGCCTGAGAGAATGCCTGCACAAGCTATTTATCTTTTTTGGGGGTTGCTCACATTTAGTAAATACTAGCTGAGAAGAGTTTAAGCCGTGCCTTCTGCTCTGTGGAGGTCAGATATGGAGTTGGTGGAATCAGCAGATTCCACTAAATCCTTCTCTGAGGATCAACCTAAAAGTGGCAGTAACTCCAGCCATGGGAGTAACATTCCCACAGGTCAGGTGGGAATTTCATGCCACAAATGGAAAAGTGAGGTTGGAAAGACCTGGGCCATTGTTTCTAGCCAAGACTCAAGCACATGTGCTTATTGTGCCTGTAACTGGATGTGAACTACCTTTTTGAATTTGTGCTGATTTAGAGGAAAAAAGCCCCTTCTAGCTGTCCTCAATGAACACAATAAAATGATTTTGTGCTCTCCTGGTACATTCATATGTCTTCTTTGGGTCTGGATCTAAATGGGGCTGAGCTGGAGGTCGGGTCCTCAGTTGTTTGTGTAGGCTGGCACAGCACACTCAGGGCTCGTGTTCAGCACAGTAAACCTGGTTCCAGGTCCAGAAACCTCCAGGCAGAGATGTGCAGGTGCTCATTCCCCACTGTCATCCCCATCTGCTCTGCAGTGACCACAGACTGAGGGCTTGCTCTCTACTTCCCATTTTTGCAGCTCTGGTTTGATTTCTCAGCAGGGCTGCCCTTGCTGGGGGCTGTGGCTGCTCTCACAAGCTCCAGCTGCTGTTCAGGAAGGCACCTGGAGCCAGGGCTGCAGGAGGAGGCTGTGCTTGTGCAGGTGATGAGTGGGGTTTGAGCCCTGACTCTCATTTTTGGGTGACAACTCTTCCTCCCCATCCTCCAGGAGGAAGGACAGGGTATCTTACCCTGAACACCTGCCTGTGATGCTGGCAGCGGGACAGCCCCTTCTGTGGGGCTTGGGTAGAAATGTGTGTTGGCTTTCTCATTAAAATTATGTCACATGGGGTAACATAAGCACAGAGCAGTGCCATGAAAATGATCAGAGGAACTGGAGCTCCTCTCCTAAAAAGACAGGCTGAGAGAGCTGGGGGTGTTCAGCCTAGAGAGGAGAAGGTTCTGGTGAGGACTTACAGCACATTCCATTATATAAGGGAGCTACAAGAGAGCTGGAGAGGCACTTTTAATGAGGGCATATAGTGATGGAACAAGGCCTAATAGCTGTAAATTGAAAGAGGAGAGATTTAAATTAGATATTAAGAAGAAATTCTTGTCAGTGAGGGGGGTGAGACACTGGAACACGTTGCCCAGAGAACTCGCAGATGCCCCATCCCTGGAAGTGCTCAAGGCCAGGCAGGAGGGGGCTTTGAGCAGCCTGGTCTGGTGGAAGGTGTCCCTGTCCATGGCAGGGACAAGATGAACTTTAAGGTTCCTTCCAACCCAAACCAATCTGTGATTCTGTGAAATTGTTCTTAGCAGCAGGAAAACAATTGTCCAATTTTTGAGTGTCAAATTTCAATCTACATGGACAGGGAGAGGCTCAGACATCCAGCTGGGTAAGAAGAAAACCTGGTCCTTTGGGGTCTTCATTCCTGTTTCATGCTCTGAGTCATCACTGTCACCCTGGGGCAAAACATGACAAACCACTCATGGCCCTGTTCAATTTCTCAATTTTCTGAGAGCAGACCAAATGAGGTCTCTGACCCTGGGACAACAGCTGAAAAAGCCCTTTTTTTTCTCTGCCTCTGCCCTGCTGGGGAAGTTCTCTGCAGGCCAGGCTGGGTTTTGGTTTCACTTTCTTCCCTAACACCTGTAATGCTGTGGCTGTGCAGGTGTGAGGAGTACCCAGAGGGAGGAGAGCCCCAACCCTGCTCACCACTGAGCTGCCTGCACCAGAGAAAAGAGTATGGGCCCTGCAATAGTGCTCAGGGTGAACACTGGACTGGAGAGGTCATGAAATCACTGTCTAAATCCCCTCCAATTGCTATTTGAGCACAGAGAGGCTCTGTGATACAAAATGTGACCTCCAATAAACGTCCCTTGAGTGCAAATTGTGACCTCCAATAAATGTCCCTTGAGTACAAATTGTGACCTCCAATAAATGTCCCTTCTGGGGACTTTCCTGGGTAAAGCTGTCAAATGAGAATATCCCCAAATGAAGTGCCTCAACTTGTCCATCCCTTCTTGGGGTCAACCAGTGAGAGCCTGCGCCATGTTCCCCACTGCCTCTGTCCCTGCTGGTGCAGTGCAGCTGTGGGGCTCACACTGGAGTGCATCTCCCTCTCTCATTTGCAAAGGAGTTATTTATTGCCAGACACTGCAGGATGGTGGAGTGGCTCGTGGCAGCCATGTAAAATGCCTTAACAGCTCATTGATTGCCACAGATGAGGAGACAGCAATTACACTATTTACACCACAGTTGTTTTGTTTTACAGCCTCATTCGCATCCATTCCCCTGGAACAAACTCCGAAGGAAAAGCAGCCCTTCATTGCTGTTACTCATCTGTGTAATTAAACAGCAAGTGCCTGATCTGTCAAAGAGAGAGAGGCTCATTCAGGTTCTGCCTGAAACGTGTTTGCTCAGCTGAAGGGTGGAGTTCCTCAGGATTGGCTCAGCCCCGTTGAAAACAGCTCTGCTGAGGATGTGTATGGAGTCTGGGCAGTTACCCAGGCTGCTCTGATGATGGGCATGTGCTCATTTCAGACCACAAGTGCTTCCTTAGGTTTGGGGGCTCTATCAGCATCCCAAACTTCCTAGGTGGGGTGGGCTGAGTACTCAAACTGCTTCAGATAAATGCAGAACCAAGTATGTCTCCCATCTCCAAGCCCTTTCCCAGGGTGCTGGAGAGGATGTGGGGATGACCTCCTCTCTTAAAATCGGAACATGACAGTTTCCAAATGAGATTATAATTTAACAGCTCTTTACCATCTCTATCTTTTGCACTGGGATTGCAAATGGGAAGTGATTGACACTGACCACACCAGATGGCACTGCTATTTGATTTTCTGCTCTTTAATTGGCTTGCATTTCCAGTTGCCATGTGCTCTTTGCATTTTGCAGGGAAATGAGGCAGTGGTGCTCTGTGGGCACAGCTCTGTCCCAGATCACCCTGTCTGTGAAACAACCCTGTGGGAAGCTGCATCATCCTGCTCTGACCACCTCTTTTTGGCTTTGTTTGAATTTCAAGCAGCTGCAGTTATGAGGTTCTAACCATTGCTAGCCTGGCTTGCAGGGCTCATTTATTGATGTTGGACCAGCTATACCTGCCTATTTTGCTTTCCTTTACATGGTCTACATCCCCACTGAGAGTGAAATTTGTTTTGAGCAAGGCTTGGAACACTAATCCTGCCTCTTCTCAGATAGTTTTGTTGCCAGTGAATTCACCACAGCCATGAAAGACCTTCTAAACTCCTCCTAATGAGCAGAGCAGTGTTCCATCACATTGCTTTTTCTGACCATTACTGTCCATGTCTACCTTTCCTGTGCTCCATCCTGCTGGATTTCACCAGACCAAGTTCTCTGAAGGGCATGAAAAAGGTTGAAGAATGTTTTCAATGGCAGAAGACCAAGCTTTCAGGGGAGGCTGTATGAGCCAGGTTTATCAGATGTAAAAGATGGGCTTTTTGGGGACAACCAGAGCAGTGAGATTACAGTGAGAGTGTTTGAAATTTTACATTTATGCAGAAATATTAACTGAATATACATTGAATATGTGGGCCTTTGGAAAATCAGTTTTCCCTCCTAGAATATGAGGAGAGGCATATTAGGTTTTTCCAAAGAGTCCTCACTTCTTGTGGCTCAAGCTTCAGACTATTTTATGATGAGGCTTTGACAATCCTGGACACGGGTGAAGGAGGAGGAGATGTGCTGGGTTCTGCTCTGGGACTTTTGTGAGTGAGCCTAGTGACCAGCCTTGGCTGGGGTCAGCCTGGTGACAAGGTGACACTTTCATATTGCATAGTTCTGGTTTCATGAGATTTTTAAGGTTTTGGTTTTGCTTTCATTTTTGTTTTTTGAGAATTGTGTGTCTCGTTCAATGCCCTTTTATGAGATACAGGATTTTAGAGAAGTGATACCTGCTGTTCCTGTGCAGACAACACTGGGGGCAATGGGTAGTGATTCAAAATGGATAAGAATTAGATTGTTCTGCAGTGCTGTGAATTCAGAAAGAGGAAGGAAAACCATTAGAGATGGATCAGACCTCCCAATGTCACCCACACACATCCTCCAAACTTCTGGCACCTTGGCAGGGCTGCTTGCCTTGGGTGCTGCTGGTGAGTCAGGCAGACAAATGCAGTGCTCTCCCCCGTTTAGGTGCCTGTACCCTTAGTGTAACAAGTATTTGTGCTTCAGGATTTTTATTCATGTAGATCTCTTTACATTTCTAACCTTTCTACCCAGGCCTGTTTGACAGCAGTAAGGCATTTATTCAGCTGTTAGTTTAGATTCCTAATGAAACATTGTCCTAGGTGCCCAGCTTGGGAAAACTAAGCTTTGAGTTACTTGGGGAGCTACTTTTGTATTTGGAAATGCGGATTATTTGGGCAAATAAACTGAAGGGAGGCAAGAAAAGTTCAGGTCACTCTGTTGTGGCTAGTGATCCCCACTTTGTAGTGAGACTTCCCTGTCTCTTTGCTTCTTGGGCACCCCAATCCTCCCTGAGCTGCTTTAGCTGAAGGTTGCAGCTCACCATGAGTACTCGAGCAGTTAATTCCATTTCTCCTCTCTGCCCACAGTAATAACATTTCCCCATCTCTCTGCCATATCTCACCTTTGAACAGAAATTGCTCCTAAATATATTGATATCTCAGAAGTTTCAAGTCTTTAATCTCCTTTTTTTCTTTCTTTCTGGGAACTTTGATTTCATACACTCAGCAGTATCTGCAGCTCCATTTGAGGTTGAGGAAGCTCTGAGGGTAAGAAAAGAGCAGTGCTGGGAAAAGGCCAATGATTTTGAGGTTTTTCCCAGGGAAGGAAGAACCCCACTGAGGGGCAGGACAAGACTTCACAGGCATTCAGCCCAGGGATCCTATTGCTGATTTTCCCTTCATAATCCGGGCCATTCCATGGTCAGCTTGTGAATCTGAGAGCTTAATCTGAGCTGAAATTCTCTCTCCCCTGCAGTCTGTATGTCCCTCTTCAAACAGCAGCCAATTCAGGGGTAACTTGTGAACTGGCTACTCTGGACAGGTTTTCATGGACCTGGGGATACCCATATTCATCACCCAGAATTTACTTCACTGCTTGGTTCCAGGTCTTGCCCTTAAACGACACAAGAAAAAGGAAGTTTTGGGTTTTGCATGGGCAAAACATGGTGTCCTCCCCTTAGCCCTGTTGTTGGAAAGAGATGAATTTCTGAATGTGTACACAGTGGATAAAACTCCAGTCAAAATGACAGATATTGGAAATGTTACAGGGTAGAGAACCAAGGTAAATCAAACCTTTTTCAAACCAGTCCTACCAAACTGATCATTCCATAGCAAAATGCTGCCTGCTGTTGTCTCTGATGTTCCTATGGGCAGCCAGCACTCAATTTATGTGATTAGATAGTCTATATCTGCAAATCCTGCTAAGCACACAGTGAACCAGAGGAGGAGATTTATCTCAGTTCTCAGGCAATCTTGTTCTTTGTGTTCTTATCCCTTAAGATATAAGACATGACAACAGGAAAATAAGCCACTGGAGTTGTGAAATTCCATGTATTATTATTCTGCTGTGATTTTTGAGTAGAGGAAACATGAAAAGATGTGCATGTTTCTAAGAAAGCGCCTCCTCAAAAACTAAAACCAAGGAAGTAGAATCTCCATGAAATACATCATCTCTCTGTTAGTCTCTGTATGTCTGTTGTTAACAAAGTTTTTTGAAGTTGACTCAGCCTCCCACTGAAATCTCCAAAAATATTTATATTCCTCTGAGGAATGTTTGATCCAGGCCCCACACAGAAAATCAAGAAAAATAGCCCAAGAGTCAGTGTATACCTGCAGTATTTTGTGTGTCCCTCTCTCTGAGAGGTGTCTGAGTCTGCCCTTCCTCTGTTTCATTGCTGCAGGGTCTTGTGCCACTTGTCCACACTTGCCCTCCTTTGCAGATTTTGTCATATTTGCTGGCACATTTTTTTTTTTTTTTGTGGAAGCAGAGTGTGTTGGCAGAGGGAGGGCAGGGCTGGCACATGCCCACATCCCTCTGATAGCAAACTGGGAAGTGTGTGCCATGTGGGAGCTCCCAGATAACTCAGACTGGCTTTATCACAAAAGTACATATCCAAGCCCATTTACTGACTGCCCTGGAGCTAAACCAACACAGCCACGTTCACTGTGCACCTTACAAACACAACCAGGAAGAGAACATTTCAGGGTGACATTTCCTATCACTGTCCAGGAGTTTATAAAAGTACCTAAGTCATCCTCCTGGAGGAATTTAAGGCAGGAGTGATTTTGCTCAGACTATTCCCAAAGTGCATTTTGGAGGCACACCTGAGCAAAGGGGCTTTTTGGTGACCACATCCTGCCCTGTGACCTGCTCACTTCTTCAGCAGAGAAGCATTTCAGGGCAGGGAGCTGGAGTGGACCAGCACAACTGGTGGGTTGTGCTGGCACCAAGGTGTGAGGAGAAGGTTCCCTTTTCTCCTTGGCTGCCCAGTGTGAGTGCTGGGCTGCTGTAAATACCCAAATTTCTCTTGGGCAGCTCTCAGGCAGCTGTGCCACAGCCTGGGAAGGCAGGTGCTGTGCCTGGCTGTGTGATGATGTTCACAGGGGTCTCAGGTTGGGGGAAGAGACATAGATCAGACTCCATGTTTCAGAAGGCTTGATTTATTATTTTATAATATATATTACATTAAAACTATACAAAAAAGAATAGAAGAAAAGGTTCTCCTCAGAAGGCAAGCTAAGAATAGAATAAGAATGAATAACAAAGGTTTGTGGCTCGGACAGAGAGCTGAGCCAGCTGGGCTGTGATTGGCCATTAATGACAAACATCCAACATGGGTCAATCACAGATCCACCTGTTGCATTCCACAGCAGCAGATAACCATTGTTTGCATTTTGTTCCTGAGGCCTCTCAGCTTCTCAGGAGGAAAAATCCTGAGGAAAGGATTTTCATGAAAAGATGTCTGTGACATGGCTGCTCTGCAGCTGAGCCTGACCTGGCAGAGCTGAGGGAGGTGCTGGGCTCAGTCCTGGCAGACCCAGGCACCAAGGCTGTGCTGGTGCCTTGAAGTGCCAAACAGGAAAGTCTGGGGGTTTCTGTGGTTATGTAAAAGCTAAAATAAGGCTTTTTTGAACTGTGTCCTTGTACCAGTTTTGCATCAAAATTTGGCTTAAATTCTTTGTTGCATCAGTTCCTGGTTCTTGGTCACAGAGCAGCTCCCTGTCCTTGCTTCACGTTGGTGTTTTCATGTTGGTGTTTTCATGCTTCTTGGAAATGCATTTTTTATTTCATTATTTGTCTGACTGTTTGCCTGGGCATTTTTTTGTTCCTTGTTTGGGACCTCCCACTTTGTCCTCTCCTATTCCAGTGTGGTGACAGCATGAGCTTCTCTGGTGTGAATGTTTCTGTGGATATAAATTCTCACCAGTTCCTGCAATGCTTCATGTGTGCCAACATCCACGGAAAGTGTAGAGCTGGGGTGGCAAATTCTTCCACACAGTCTTCATTTGAACAGAATCATGAAGAAGATTGTGGGAGATGTCTCTGTCTGGCTCTGGTTTATCTGAACATCTGCTAGGAGAATGGGGCTCTCCAAAAGCAGACATCATTATTAATGGAACTCAGGATTTGCATGGGTTAGCTGAATTTCACAACTCCTCCCAAGCAGTGAGGAAAAATATTTAGGCCTGATAATAAGTAATGAATACAGAGGTTTTTTAAAAAGGTGAATGTATAGCTACTGGTTGTAGATAAACCTTTTTTTTTAACCAAGCATTTTGAAGAAGAGTACACATTATTTCAGTAGTTTTGAACTAAGATGCTGTCTGAAATTCTACTTCACACGTGCTCCAGCAAGGCTCTTGCTTAGAGGATGCAAGAAGCAGCATCCAATGTTTGTTTTTTCTCTCTGATCTACTGCTGAGTAATTGAATCATCCCAAGCACCAAGCTAATGTTTTTCCTCCCTAGGAGAACATAATGTTACTGGGAAGAGGAGAAGAGGGAAAAAATCAAAAAGGCATCTGCAGGTATTTGTTCCAAATGCCACACAGGGTGTACCTAAGAGTAGGAAAGAACATTTTTGTAGCTGAAGAAAGTGTTCAAATATCCAAATGAGCATGGCTGGTGGTGCTGAGCCCCTGACACCTGTGGGGTCTAGGAGGGTGCAGCAGTCCTGGCACATGGCATTGTAAATGCAGATTTGGGGCAAACCCAAACATATAGGACTTCACTTTTGCCATATTTTTTAACACTCCCAGGGTAGATATCTGCATTATTGATGTTCAGAGATACCAGAACACCAGTTCAACGGACTGGCTATTGTAAACAAGATATTGAAAGAGAACAACCTGGGCTGATCCTGACTCTTAGTGAGGACCCAAACAAGTATCCATCCCTCAGTGATGTGGATGGGCTAACTGCTTTGGGCCAGGCCTTGCTGTTGGTAAGTTTTTAATTCAATGTCCTGTGGGCAGGCAGAGAAATTAGGCAGAAACTCCTTCTCCACTGTTCTGGGGACGTGCTGGCTGCTCACCAACAGATGCCAGGATATCAAAAGGATTTTCTTTGCCAGTCTGTGTCTTGGTCTGCCTGTCCTCAGAAGAATATAAGCACTTACTGAAAGGAAATAATTTTTTCTCCTAGTAGTATTGTCTCACAAGAGGAGTATCTTTGGGAAAAGGATGGAGAGGAGCCTACCAAACCATGGTAGGCTGCATTAGCAAGAGCAGGGGCAGCACAGGTCCCCTTCCACATGAGATCAAGAGACTTGAGTTGTACAGAAGACCCCAGAGTGCAGAGAGAAAACACTTCCAGGCAGGAAGCCTGAAGACTTCAGTTTCACAGATAGGGCATGCCTGTGGCTTTTGCAGCCTATCACATGCACATTGTCCCTTGGAGAATATAGAAGGAAAAGGAAATAAATACAATTAGTTAAATAAAGCAAGAGTTTCCTGAATGTCTGGTGTTTGCTGCTTCCAAGGTGCTGGGACCCCAGCAAGCATTTTTGATTTTGCAAAGAGAAATTGTGTTTTGTGCAAAATAGGTGTCTTTTGAATGTCTGGTTTCTGAAAAAAAGATTAAAGTTTGGTTTTTTTGGTTGATGAAATGTGTCTGTGGGGTTTCATTGAAGCGCTGCCTTTGGTTTCCCCCATTTTTTAGCTCCACAAAGGCTTCTTTTTCCAGAATAAAAAGAAATTATATCTGTATTCAGCTGGAGCACTGAGTCAGGCAGATCAGTGGCTGTGTTTCACCTGTCTGTTACAATCCATGTCTCTGTTGTCAGTGTCACATCAGTGTCCCTGTTCAAAGAAGAAGAAAGAAGCTCTTCACCAGACAGAGCCACCCTGGTGGCAGTGATGCCATTCCAGGAGGTCCCATGTCACCGAGCTCCTCCGCCCCTGACAGTGCTCAGAGGTGGTCCAGGTGGCCGTGTGTTTGCTTTGCTGCACCAGCTCAGCTAAAAATATCAGAGTGCCATCCCAGAAGTTGCATTGCCGTGGGCACGGTGGTTTCAGCTGAGCTGCAGCCTTGTCTGCGTGGTGTCAGAGCAGCAGCACAGGGTGCTCGTGGCAGCTGTGCTGGGGATGCAGATTGCTGTCTGCACTGTGTGGGTGAGGAGCAGGGGCAGCCCTGGCGAGGCTGCTGCAGTCACACGTGCACAGCTTGGATCTGAACCCAACCCCTGACATTAAACAGCCACGAACGCTGAGATTTATTTTAGGATCATGCAATCAGCCCTTTAAATAAGGAGTTTTAATGGGAATACATTGCCAAGGTGCAATTTCCTGCTAGAGGTTTAGAAGTGCAAATACAGTTTAGGAGAATCTCTACTTTAGCTGTAGAGATTGGCTGTAATTTGTTGAAAACAAACCTGCCTTCCCAGCAGGGACACAGGAACTTACCATTCTTCAGACCTCTTGTGTACTGTGATTTGATGTGATTTTGATAAATCCAGCTTTAGGGTTCCCAGAACCAGAACAAGAGTACCAAATCCTATGGCCCAAAGTTGATATTGCTGCACAAACTCCCTCTGCTTGTCCCGTGTGCACTGAAGGCACTGCTGGTGCAGCACTGCCCCGATGAGCTTTGTGGCACGTCGGCTGTCACCTGCCTTCCTTGAGCTGCAAAAACACCCAGCCCGGACTCTGACCAGTGCTTCATGGCCAGGTGGGAGTGTTGGATGCCTCTGGCTGCTGCAGGTGCCACCGGCGCTGCTGAGAGCTGGGGCACAGCCCTGGGGAGCCGCGCCCGGAGCTGCCTGAACGCAGCAGTGCAGCTCCACGCTGTGGGGAAGGAGGGAAGCAGGCGGGTTTCTCCACTCTCTGCCGCTCGGCAGCTTCCCCTTCTGCTGGGACGTGAAGGAGCTTTGCTGACTCCTCCGACCCCCTGGCCTCCCCTTTTCCCTTCTGAGCTGTGGGGCTGGGAGCTGCCCCCTTCCTCAGGCAGCTTTTGCAATCTCCCCTGAGCTCTGCTGGGACTCCTGCCACTTTACATTTTTTTCCACTTGCAGGCTTGGAAAACAACAGCAGGCGAGTTTGGGAGGATATAGGACAGGCGACCAACAAAGCCCCATGGAGAACTTTGCTTTCTTTCTTCAAAGATGTTTTTCTGCCCAAAGTGGCAAAATCCCTGTGCTTCCATGGGGACCAGCCCTAAGGAGGGGTTAATGTTCAGCTGCTTTGCTGCTGCTGCCAAAACCACCTCTTCAGGTGACTGTGCCATCCTTTAGGAGGGGGTGTCCCACTGCTGATGTGGCACACAGAAATCTCCAGCCCTGCCCTGCCAGGGCTGGCTCTGCACTGACCAGCACTCACAAGGTGAGTGAGCTCCTGAGCATCCACGGCTCTGGCAGAGCCTCGGCTGGGTGTGGGGGAAGCCTTTCCTTGGGGCCGGGCAGCCCATGGCGCAGCAGGCAAGGCTGGTGCTGAAACC
The DNA here is from genome assembly GCA_024865655.1 of Emberiza elegans. Classification (NCBI taxonomy): domain Eukaryota; kingdom Metazoa; phylum Chordata; class Aves; order Passeriformes; family Fringillidae; genus Emberiza; species Emberiza elegans. The sequence continues at coordinate 35,140,378 of JALJVW010000139.1, forward strand.
AGTGCTGAAACCAGGCTGCTGTGCCAGGGCTGCCAGCTGGGGGAGAGGGCTGGGGACTGCCAAAAGACATGGCTGATGCAATATTCCTGGGAAGGGTGATCCCTTGTGGGATCAGTCAGGCTTGGCCGCAGCAGGGATAACTCACAAGACTGATCCAAACAAGTTGCTGCTCCATATGACCCCTTGAGGAACAAGTGCTGAGGATGTTTTGGGCCATCCAGAAGTGGTTTCATCTTGAATGTTTTGCCCTGGTTTGAACTTCTCCCAGGCTGCCATTGGAAGATCACCAAGTGAAGTGTGCAGCAACACAATTTCAGCTTGGTATTTTCAAACGGGCCCAATTGCTCTCCTGTTATTTTGGCTGACAAAGGCAGTTGTACCCTGCCACTGTCACAGCTTCAAGCAAGCTGTCTGTTCATCTCTACCCCTAAATGTCATCAGCAGTGACATGGATCCCTCAGAGCCTTGTTAGAGTGTCTTGCTGGCAGCATCTCTACTTTTAGTCCCAAATGACAGTCTCAGCCATCTGCACTTGGATCCTGGTACTCCTAACAAGGCAAGAAGTCCACTTTCCCTGCCTAGGAGCTTATGCCAGTCTTCAATATTGCCATCCAACACTGCCAATGTTCTTGTTTTCCTTTTGCCAAGGCAGGCAAGGTTTCTTTGGTGGTAGACACCTGGATGGAAGTGTGTTCAGTGCCCCATTTAGCTTGCTTGGATGTGTTCAAGTGCAGCTTGTCTGCTGCCCTGATATCTGTGCAGTGGTTGGAGGCTGCCTTGAACTGCCTTTGGTATTTGTTGTGCTGCTTTTACTATATTTTCTCTTAACATGCTGCATACTCAGGGAGGTGCCTGCTGCCTGCTCATGTGCCTGAAAACTGGAGTATTTTGGGAGCTTGGATGTGAGGAGACTGGGGATGTAGCCTGCTTTGGTTGCCTGCTTTTATTCTGCTCATGTTTTCACCATATGAATATTTCATCCCAGGTCTGGTCTCACTTGGATTGCAAAGTTGCACAATTTTACTGAAGCTGTTGTGTCCAACCCTGATGGCAGCCCTATTGCTTCTCCTTCCCTTCTCAGGATTATCAACACCAGAGCTGGGACTCAGCTGGGCAGAGTGCTCTGGTGGCAGCTGTGGCTCAGGCAGCTCTGCCCTGCCACCTCTCCAGGCCCCTCTCACCCGTGGGGACATACCCAGCTGTGTCACAGGCTGACAGGGAAGGTACCTTTAGAAGGCCTGAACATCTTGTGTGTAATTTAGAATCTCCTCGGGGGTATTTGGATCCTGCCAAGCTTTAATTTTGCTTTGCTTAATTGCAGGATTGGTTTGTTTTCTGTGTGGTGCTGTGAAATATCTGGGAACTCACCCTGCTTACCATCAGTCCCTGTGCCTGTTTGCCTTCTGCTTTCTTCTGAATTAATGTCACTTCAAATTAGTACTACCTTTCCCCCCTGTCTTTCTTGAAGCTTTGACACAATTATTTCTCTTGCAGTATTTACTGTTGTTGGCCTGTGTGTCATTTGCTGATAAACCCTGCCCTTCCCCATTCAGAAGTAAAGCATTTGCAGAGCATTTTTCCCACCAGATTTTCCTCCTCTGCTTTGTCCTTTGTCCTCCTCTGCATTTCCTTGTAAATAAATTCTGATGCTGTTTTTTCCATGTGTTTCTGGGCTTTTCCAGGCCTCTTTAGCAAAGCAGCTCTGTGTCCATTTCATGCAGGCTGGCTTTGGAAAGGGCCTTCTTAATCCTATCTGTGCACATTTCCAGCTCTTGTGTGGCAAACAGAGCTCCCTTGGGCATTTCTGGACCCTGCCCTGGCACCTTGGTGCTGTATGTGTTATAATCCATAACCCATTGGATCACCAAAAAATAATCCATAACCCACTGGATCACCAAAAAATCAATCCATAACCCACTGGATCACCAAAAATTTATCCATAACCCACTGGATCACCAATAAATCAATCTATAAACCACTGGATCACCAAAAAATAATCCATAAGCCACTGGATCACCCATAAATCAATCCATAACCCACTGGATCACCAATAAATAACCCATAACCCACTGGATCTCCTTGCTGCTCCCTGTTAAGGACAGGCTCTTTCCCCTCTGCTTTGAGCCCACAGATCTCAACCAAGTGACCCTCTGCAGCAGGTGACAGCATTTGCCCTGGCTGTGGTGGTGCCCTGCCTTGCCCAGGGGTGCCAGGGGCAGTTTTTGGGGTGCTCCCATGGGGCGCTGGCTGTGTGTGTGAGCAGAGGAGCTGCAGTGTCCCTCTGCACGTAGGCACACACAGCTGGCAGCTGCTGCCCCCCTCCTCCTCCTCTCCTGGACGTGACTGTGAGCAGCAGCTTTGGGCACTGGCCCCAGGAGAGAGCAGGGGTGGCTGGGGAGGGGCATGGAGCTCTGCAGAGCCCCAGGATGCTGCTGGGAGCAGGGCTGCACTGCTGGAGAGTGACTGTGAAAACAGGGATGGCTGCAGAGCTGCGGAGGTGTGCAGGCAGGGCTGCAGGGGAGCAGGCACTGGTCACTCTGCAGGTGATGGCAGCTGTGTAAGGTGTGTGATGGGACCTGGGCTCAGCTCTGCTGCCACCTTGCTCAGTGTCCTTAGTCTGGTCACTGTGCTCCCCACACTGAAATGTCTATGCCCATTACATGGAGATGGTTTTGTTTTTGTTTTTGGTTTTGTTTTTGTTTTCTTCTGTGGTTTTTTTTTTTTTTGTGCTATATTTTAAGATTGGCAAATTGACATCTGTACGAAAGATAAATCTTATTCTTTCATCAGCGTTTCCTTCAGCAGGGCTAACCCTAAGCTAACTACTGATCCAGATGCTCTTGGAACCGACTGGGAGTTTATCCATCAGTTCCTTGCTGAAACGCTGTCACATCCAAATTGTGATTTATGCTCTCTAATGCTCTCTCAACACCTTTTTAATTTTTTAATAGATACTTTAGCGAAGTATTCCTCTTCAAGCCCACCATTATTCATGTGTTTAAGATATAAACAGAGTAATTGGTGAAGCAACAACTTCATTCAATTTCCCAGCACGGCTGGGAAAGGAAAGCTGCCTCCTGGAGCTATCCCCAGGTGGCAAGTCAGGAAGGCAGAACAGCAGATTAGTAACTGCTCTGCTGATGTCTTCGTACTACACCAGCATTATATTGGCAAGGAAATTGCAGGCTTCCCTCTTTGACATGGTTATGGAGATAAATTAGGTACACAGAAGAACTAATGATGAAATGAAATGGAGTTATGAATATATATAAGATCTCTTTCCCAAGGTCAGCTCTGGATGCCACAGCAAAGGCATTACAAAAACAACAGGTATGTGTCAGACAGTGGTGGGCAGCACATTGCTGGAGCCTAAATGCAAACCTTTGTTCAGGGAATACAGAGAGAGGAGGAAGAAGGGAGTTTTGAAGTCCATGGTATCTCCCTCAGAGGAGCCCTGTTTTTAGCAGGCAGTTTGGTCTTTTTGCCACCTGGGTGCTGAGCAAGCCCTGCAACCCCACACAAGGTGCTTTGCCAGGAGCCATGCAGGACCCGAGAGCTGACCACTGGGTGCTGCAGACACACCCTGTGGGGGCACCCAGTGCTCCAAAGCATGGAATTTGGGCTTTTTGGGTGCTGCTCAGCATTGCAGGAGGCAATTCAGTCTGCTTGGCCCCATCCCAATCTCTCCTGTATAACCCAGGGCAAGTAACTTGGGTCAGCATTTCAACAGTGCCTGGTGATTTTTTTATTCTTTTTAAAAGCACCTTCATGTTTGAATGTTTAGCTTTGGGCAACTAAACTGGATTCAAGCCAAAGCTGCTAACCTCAGCTCTGCAAGTAGGGCTCTCTAAAAGTAGCATAGCCCAAGTACAGGACTCAGAATTGCCAGACACTTCTGAAAAGCCTGGTCTTACATCCTCTGTCTCCCGGTTCTCTGTGGAGCACAATGAGATGGCAGTGCTTCCTTTGCCTCCAGGAATGCTGAGGGCATGGGCACAGTGAAAATAGAAGGGCACTCTCAGACTCAATGGATCAAAGAGATGTCTCAAGTAGATTTGAAATTTTTTTTTTAGATTTGATTCCATTTCCAAAGTCTTTGTAATTACTTCCATGCAGAAGTCATACAGCTCTGCAGGCTTTGCCCCACAAGTGTCTCCTACGTGATTCCAGAAGAGCTGCAGGGAAATGCTTTGTGAAGTGGTTCTTGAGAGACATCCCTGTGCTTTCTAAGTGATATGAGAAGTTTTATCCACATTTCACAAATGACCTTGCCCAGAGCTGCAGCTCTGAAGTCCCTGCAACTCTGCCAGTTGTGTGTATGCAGCAGATTTTGTTCTGTGCCTTTTTTTTTCCAGTGAGGATGTCCTTTTCTAAGGTGAGGGCATTAAGCTGATCAGTTTTCATTCCACTTTTGTTTGCAGTTTGTAGAATAAATGGAGAGGAGCTGTATTTCCTTTCTAATTGGTGAGCAAGTGGCTCTGGTTTCTACCCCACAGCAAAGAGGGGGGAGTTGTTCTCCCAGAGGAGGGCCTGGGCTGTCCCAGCTCTGCAGGAACTGGGAACTGCTGCTCCTCAGAAGGGAAACAAGTGAATTCAAGCCTTGTGGGAGTCAGGGATGGGGAGAGCTGGCGCCAGGGTGGGACTGAACATGCCCTTGCAGATGAGCTCTGCTTCTCCAGTTTGAGACCATGCTGTCCCAGCACTGTGGGCAGGTGGAGCAGGTCCTGCCACACCCACGGGGACATTGCAGCTCCATGGGCTGGATTGGGCTCTGGCCCTGTTTGCGTTTCCTTATCCTCCTGAGGAATTAATGGGGAATGATCCAAAATACGGGGATTTTTATTCACCTTAGCTTCCAGCACTTGGAAAGCATTTCCTGGCAGGAATGGGGCACTCCCCGACCCGTCTGTCACCTGGGTCTCTGTAGTCCCTGTCCCAGGCACAGTGATAGCTTTGACAGTGACAGTGGTGCAGTGACTGCAGTGACAGTGGTGGCAGCAGTGTCAGTAGAGGCAGCAGTGACAGCAGCAGTGGCAGCAGTGGCAGCAATGGTGGCAGCAGTGACCACGGTGGCAGCAGTGGCAGCAGTGACCATGGTGGCAGCGGTGACAGCAGCAGTGGTGGCAGCAGTGACAGCAGTGGTGGCAGCAGTGACAGCAGCAGTGGTGGTGGCAGCAGTGGCAGCAGTGACAGCAGTGACAGCAGCAGCAGTGGTGGCAGCAGTGACAGCAGTGGTGGCAGCAGGGGTGGCAGCAGTGACAGCAGTGGTGGCAGTAGCGGTGACAGCAGTGACAGCAACAGCGGTGGCAGCAGTGGTGGCAGCAGCGGTGGCAGCAGTGACAGCAGCAGCGGTGGCAGCAGCGGTGGCAGCAGTGGTGACAGCAGCAGCGGTGGCAGTGGTGACAGCAGCAGTGGTGGCAGCAGCAGTGGCAGTGGTGACAGCAGCAGCGGTGGCAGCAGCAGCGGTGGCAGCAGGGGTGACAGTGGTGGCAGCAGCAGCGGTGGCAGTGGTGGTGGCAGCAGTGGTGACAGCAGCAGCAGTGGCAGTGGTGACAGCAGCAGCGGTGGCAGCAGCAGCGGTGGCAGCAGGGGTGGCAGTGGTGACAGCAGCAGCGATGGCAGCAGTGGTGGCAGTGGTGACAGCAGTGGCAGCAGCGGTGGCAGCAGCAGCGGTGGCAGTGGTGGTGGCAGCAGCGGTGGCAGCAGCGGTGACAGCAGTGGCAGCAGCGGTGGCAGCAGGGTGACAGCAGCGGTGGCAGTAGTGGTGACAGCAGTGGCAGCAGCAGCGGTGGCAGCAGCGGTGGCAGTGGTGACAGCAGCAGCGGTGGCAGCAGCGGTGGCAGTGGTGACAGCAGCAGCGGTGGCAGCAGTGACAGCAGCAGTGGTGGCAGCGGTGGCAGCAGCAGCGGTGGCAGTAGCGGTGACAGCGGTGACAGCAGCAGCGGTGGCAGCAGGGGTGACAGCAGTGACAGCAGCAGCGGTGGCAGCAGTGGTGGTGGCAGCAGGGGTGACAGCAGTGGTGGCAGTAGTGGTGACAGCGGTGGCAGCAGCAGCGGTGGCAGCAGCGGTGACAGCGGTGACAGCAGCGGTGGCAGCAGTAGCCGGCTCGTGGCAGCAGAGGGAGACGCAAGCCTGCCCACGGGCTGGGGCTCCGCTCGCTCCTCAGGCACGCCCCAGCGGCAGCAGCAGCGCAGGCAGGGTGGGGATGCGGCTGGTTTGATTTTTCAGGCGTGAGCTGCCTCTGTCTCCAGCGCCGAGCATCAGGAGCGAGGGACTTTCAGCAGCCGGGGAAACGCGATGTTAACATCGTTATGTACAGTTCTGAAATTCCCGTCTCGGTGGGAGGCAAATTCTGAGGCACAGGAGATTTCCAGCCTGCTGTTTCCAGGAGAGAGATAGAGAGAGGAAGAAAAAAAAAATAGAGAAAAAGAAAGAAAAAAATATGTATAGAGAAAAGTAGTAGCAAGAAGGCAGTAGCTGCTGATTAAAACCACAGCACGACTGAGAAAGCACAGCTTTGTAGGGCTGGCTCTGCTCTCAGGCAGGAGCAAGGTGCCTTGGTGCTTTCTGCCTGCTCCCCTGTCCCTTAGAGAAGTTCGGCAGCTGCTCCCCTGTCCTTGGAGCACGCTGCTGGTGTGGGGTGGGGTGAGGCTGGAGCCGTTGTCAGCCTGCAGAAATCCCAGAGAAATGTGGGCTCTCTGTGGTAATGGGGACATTCCTTTAAATGGCTCAATAACACTACAGCTCTGCTATCTCCTACACCACAATATATAAACTCTTTCATGGATCTAGGTGGAATTTCTTCGACATTTCCTCAAATTGCATTGTTTTAAGGTACCTTTGCATTTTTATTGGTAGCCCAGTTGTAACAGATGGAATCTGTATAGCATTGATGCTGCTTTCTAGGACATGCCTGCTAGCTGTGAAATATAAACCAATAAGGCCTTGGACTATAGCTTAATCTTATCAGCAGAATTCAGGTAGTGTGGGACTGAAATTGTGCTGCTAACAAGTGTTTCCAGCCATCACTGCTGCGATGAAATGGGATGGAAAAATCAGGAAATAGAGCTGTGTCTGGATCCACACAGCTCCTGAGTGCAGCAGCACAGAGAAAGGAGCTGGCTGTGCCTGGCAGCAGCCTTGTGATTAAAATAAACAGTTCTGTGCTGCAACCCCAACCCTGCCTCTGAGAGTCTCCCAAGCCAGGAGACATAAATCCTCTTCAACTACAGAGACAAACTGCGAGTGATCACAAGAAAATGTGGAGAGTGTACTGATATTTTTAGGAACTCCTCTCTGTCTAGGTTAAGAATGAAGTGAGGGCTGTCAGTGCCTTGGGGATTGCTGTGGGTATAAGCCAGCACCTCAATTTATTTCAGCTCCTCTAGGAGCAGAGATGCATCATTGTAGCTGCTGGGATCTTGATCTGGATGTGCAAAATCCACCCTAAAGGCTTGCCAATATAATCTCTTAATGCCACCATCTCTCCTGCCTAATGTTGTGCCCCATGGTGCTGCATTATTATTAGGCAGCTTATACAGTGTAGGTTAAACTGGAAAAACCTCTGTTTCTTAGCAATTTATAGCCCCCAATTATTGGGATCCTAAGGCCACACAAGCCTATGTGCATAAGCCAGCTCTTTGGTGACTGCTTGGAAATTACTGTGTTTAGCTCAGAAATGTAGCTCAGAAAGGACAGCAGGGAGGTGTTTAAAGGAGACAATGCCTGAAGCAGGACAGCTGGAAAAACTTAAGATGCATGTAGCCCCCTGCTTCCTCTGATCTTTTGAGGGCTATGTTGTGTTCACTCAGCTTGTCAGGCTCTAAACAGCTGCCATAATAGTCATGGACAGATATCCATGCTGAGGGAAGCCAAATCTGCTGATTTTCAGTACCTAAAGGGTTTTGCCTTCTTGGCTGACACTGGTGCATCTTTGACCCTAGGGTTTCCTCACATCCCAGTCCCGTAGAGCCAGGGGCTGCAGCAGCCCTTCAATCCCAAATCCAGCAAGGAGGGAGGCAATGCACACACGTGCAGAAATGGTCTCCCAGCTGTTGGCTCCAGACCTCCTGTCCAAGTCATTTTGTGCTGCACTGCTGTTGAGCCAACATCCCTGCTGTCCAGATGTACGTGCCATGGCACTGCTCCTCTCCTCCTCTGCTCCTCACATGGTCCTGGAGCTGTGGGATGAGGTCAGCAGTGTCACTGGGGCACTTGTACATCCCTTGCATCGTTTTTTGTTCCCAAGGACTGTTCTCTAACTGTTTAATTAGTCCCTTCAGTAATGAACCATATACCACTTGTTCTCCTTTCAGCTGATATTTACCCTGTAGGAATCAGGGGCTCCCGGGAGCTGCCACACATCACAGCGTTATGGGGACCCCGGGGAGAGGAATCACGTGCGGCCTTTGGTAATGGCCCAGGCAAGCGGGGCAATGAACCAGTCCCAAATGCCAAATGCTTTTAAATACCGAGGGAGAGACACTGGAGCTGGTCTATGACACTGGAGCCGGTCTGGGATTGTGCTGGTGCTCCTCTCCAGCGATGCCAGGACCTGTGCGTGCACCTCCCCTCAGCTGCCACAGCTGCCAGGCCAAGCTCCGCTTGGCCTGGCAGCTGTGGCTGCTGAGGGGAGGTGCACGCACAGGTCCTGGCATCGCAGTAGAAGGGTGGAGAGGGGACAGCCAGAGGCAGCAGGAGGGTGGAGAGGGGACAGCCAGAGGCAGCAGGAGGGTGGAGAGGGGACAGCCAAGGCCCCACAACCAGAGGCAATGCCTCCCTGTGCGGGGCCTGAGGCTGGGCTGCAGCGCAAGTGTGGCGCTTGGGATGATGGGCTGTTCTCAGCAGCCTGAATTTCCCAGTCAGGTGTTTCTGGGGTGAGAAGGCCTTGAGTTTTTTGGTGGCTTGCCAGAAATTAATAGCAAAGTAACCCCCTATGAAGGTGTTCCTTTGATGTTTTTATTGCTCGAAGTTCAGAAGCTTGCTGTGGCCTCAGTTCTTGAATTTTCCTCTAACCCATTCATCGGAGCAAGGGAAGCACCACTGACCTCGGTGTGAGGGTGGATGCAGGGGCTCCTTCACTGGCCAAAAAACAATATAAAAGTGATTTTTCTGCTAATATTGCTCTCACCTTGTACCATTACATACCTAAAGAAAAGTTGCTTCTTGCAGACTGATGGATTTGAACATGCCAGCATTGCTAAACACTCTGTTTAGGATTTTTAAACGTTTAATTTGTAGCGATGGAGACTAAATTGAGAATTAAAACCATGCACATCAGTCCCAAGGGAGTTTCCCTCTTCCCTCCCACTCCATCTGGAATGAAGAGGAGTTGGAATTATACATGAATTAATGAATAAGTAATAGAGAGTCACACAAATAAATTACAGATGCAAGGATTTTTTTTTTAAATCATCCACAAGTTAATATTTATTTATGTAACTTGCAGAATTCCAGCCAATGGCTGCATAAATATTAATTACTAATTAAATTTTAATAGCAAAGCAAAACCCCTGTATTTGCTAAATGTGTGTATTAAAGCCATCATTATTTGGTTGGACAATTAGTTTTGTTTGTGACTTTGGTCAAGCAGTGACAAGAATATACAATTTTAGAGCAGGGGACATCCTGGATTAATCATGTTTTTTCCTTTGATTGCAATTGCTCAAAGAGAAGATGAATTAATTTTTTTTTTTACATCCCATGAGGAGATGATAACAAATTTAAAAAGAGCCCTCAGCAGAACAGGGGCATTGCTGGACTCCCAGTTGTGCATCCCTGCTACATATTTGACAGATTTCCAATACAAAGAGGAGGAGGAGGAGGAGAAGGAGGATGGCTTCTCAGCCATCACCCTGCAGTGGCTGTCCTCATTCAGAGCAGCTGATTGCCTGGCCTGTGGTGGCACTTTTCCATTTATGTGTCTCCTGGCAGCCCAAAGGCTCCCCTGCAATTGCTGCTTTTGCTTTTGCTGCTTACTGTGAGCCATTTTGCATTAGTGTCCCCGTGTATCACTTTTCACTTTTTGATGCACATTGCTAAACCCACCTGGGAAGGAGGTTCTCTGGGACGAGCTTTCCTTTTCTGCAAAACAAGGGAGGATGGAAAGCTGGTGGGTCCTGGCAGTGCCATGGCTCAGATCCGAGGCTGCCCCGTGTTTTCTCACACTGCTTCACTGATGGCTCCAGTTCTGCTGTTTCCTCTGTGTGTTGTCCTACTGCTCTGGGGAACTGTGAGGGTTTCTCAGTGCTGTGGTTAAACTGTTCCCTATGATCCAGGCTGGCTGGAACCTTCCTGGTTCCCAAGTGGCTCTTGTTGATGCCTTGCCATGGTTTGGGGCCCCTGGGCTGTGACTCAGGTTCAGGAGAGGCAAACAGGTGAAGGAAATGTGAGTGTCAGAGCCCTGAGACTAAAGAGCTTGGCTGGTGGTACAGCTGGAAAGGGGGGGTTTTGCTGAGCTGTGCCTTCAGCCGCACCTGAGCTCGGGCAGTGTAACATGAGGTGAAAATTCCACGTGGTGCCACAAACATCTGTGGGGTAAATTGTCCAAAAAGGCTCTGGGAACTGAACACATCTATGGGTAAAAGGTGGTTTATAGGTATCTATGACTTTTTAAAGGGAAAAGAAAATATTCCAGCCCAAATGGGACCACTGCTGTGTAATCTCATGCTACTGCCTGAGGTGCATCCCTGCTCTGGGGCAGTCAGGGAGGTGCAGTTGCCCTGTGGTTTGGGTTTGGATTTGTGCTTTGCAGCTTTCTCCTTTTAAGTCAGTAATTATGGACTTAAGCTGGTGAGACAAACCTGGAGTAAAGCAAATCAATCAGTTTTATCCTGGTGGGGAGTCAGGGTTTGCCTCCCAGTACTATCCCACTGTGATTCACCAGCCCATGGTCTGTTATAGGTAAAGAAGCTAAAAGGGTGAGAGCCAGTGCTCCCTGGGACATATCTGGAAAATCTTTTGAAGGCTCAGGGCTTTAATAAAGATGGAGAGCAGATAAAACATTTATTGCAGTGCATTTTAGTTTGGCCTCATTTAATTACAGGGAAACTACTGGTTAAAGAATTTATTAAGCAATTTTCTTACCTACTTCGAGATTGATGGAGCATACAAAGACACGAGTTGATTAAACCCAGCCAGGTTTCACCCAACTTTCTGAAATTAGTAATCTCTAAGGTCTGAAAAGACAAGTACATGACTCAGGGTTCTGTGCAACAGCCCCAGGTACCTCCCCAGTGAACTCTCCTGAATCCTGTGTTTGGTTCAGTAAAAATGGATGGCCATTGAGCGTGTCCATTTTAAGTGGAAGGAAGAAACAGAGATAGGAAATAAATTAAGCTGGTTACAAGCACAATAAAACAAAGTGCACAAATTTAAATGTAAAACACTGAAAATGTACCAGAAGTAATAAAGACAAACCAGTGATAGGAGTCTGAACTGAAGCCCTGGCTAATTCTGTACTGCAAAGATAGAAAAGAAAATCAATATTAAAAAAAAAAATGGGACCTTTATCACAGAACCTGTTAAATGGTGTATGCAACAATTTAAAAGAAATTACTTGTGAGCTAAAAGTGCAGCAAAGAAACATCTAAATAATTGACATTTAAAGAATTAACATAAAATTATTCCAAGATAGTGAGGGGAATAGTCAAGCACTCTTCTAATGCTCATGTAAAACCAGGCAGCTTTTACAGTGCACCCTCAACCTTGAATGCATCTGCTTAACCATTAGCCTCCTGTCCCAGCTCTCTATAGGCAATATTAGCATTCACTAATGCATGGACCAGCCTGTTTAGATCAGGGTTTTTTTGTCTTGTCCTTGACCTCACTATTAGGTGATGAAATGACAGGCCAACATGGGGCTGGCTCCATCTCTGCTCCTCCTGAGACCATGGGCAAAATTCCTGATGGACAGAGAATTAAATCAGCATCCCCTGAGTACGGCACTGCTCCTTTGGAAAATGGATTTCTCTGTCAGTGGTTGACATCAACAAATACGAGATGTAGTGATGTTGCCGTGCATCCTTCATTGATCAAATGTTTATTTCAGTATGGTGCTCCCCTTTTAATGGGATGTTGCAGATGTTCATTAAACAAATATCCATTATTTAAACAAGACGAAGTCTGTCCTTAATTTCTTCTCTGTTAACTCTTCTTTCTACAGCTACTGCAGGTAAAAGTCAGGAGACTGTACCGATGATGTTGTGCAAAATTCAAAATATTTTGTTGCCTTGTGCTGGATTTTGGGCTCCCCAGGCAGTTTTGTGTCGCAGACATCTTTTCATTAAAAATCCTTCCTCAGGATTTTTCCCTTCTGAGAAGCTGAGAGGCCTCAGGAACAAAATGTAAACAATGGTTATCTGCTGCTGTGGAATGCAACAGGTGGATCCGTGATTGGTCTCGTGTGGATGTTTGTAATTAATGGCCAATCACAGCCCAGCTGTCTCTCTCTGTCCGAGCCACAGACCTCTGTTGATTCATTCTTTTCTATTCTCAGCTAGCCTTCTGATGAGAACTTTTTCTTCTATTCTTTTTAGTATAGTTTTAATGTCAAATATATCATAAAATAATTAATCAAGCCTTCTGTAACATGGAGTCCAATCCTCGTCTCTTCCCTCCTCCTAAGACCCCTGCGAACGCCGTTGCAGTTTTGGACTGGCAGAACCCAGCAAGGACCTTTGAACAGGCAATGAATGAAGGTGCTTGGCACTGGTGGCCAAGCTGGTGCCCGTGCAGCCAGGCCAGCTGGTGCTGGTGCTCACAGATGCAGCCCTCAGCCCTTCAGGCAGTGGGATTGAGGCTCTCTCTCTGCTGTGGGACTCCCAGCAAGGCTCAGAGCAATGACAGCGCTGCCAGCTTCTGCTGCCTCCTTTCCTGCCCGCCTGAGGAGCAGCTGGCTCTGGCTGACACAGGCAGTCCTGGGAGCACAGGGTGGGAACGTCTTTTAGTTGCTTTGATCTGTGGGAAAGAAGTTTTGTCCCTTGCTCAGATGGAGATTCTCAAATGGCTGAGGTTTAATCCATGCAGCTTTCTCCTTTTAAGTCAGTAATTATGGACTTAAGCTGGTGAGACAAACCTGGAGTAAAGCAAATCAATCCGTTTTATCCTGGTGGGGAGTCAGGGTCTGCCTCCCAGTACTATCCCACTGTGATTCACCAGCCCATGGTCTGTTGTAGGTAAAGAAGCTAAAAGGGTGAGACCCAGTGCTCCCTGGGACATATCTGGAAAATTTTGAAGGCTCGGGGCTTTAATAAGGATGGAGAGCAGATAAAACATTTATTGCAGTGCATTTTAGTTTGGCCTCATTTAATTACAGGGAAACTACTGGTTAAAGAATTTATTAAGCAATTTTCTTACCTACTTCGAGATTGATGGAGCATACAAAGACACGAGTTGATTAAACCCAGCCAGGTTTCACCCAACTTTCTGAAATTAGTAATCTCTAAGGTCTTAAAAGACAAGTACATGACTCAGGGTTCTGTGCAACAGCCCCAGGTACCTCCCCAATGAACTCTCCTGGATCCTGTGTTTGGTTCAGTAAAAATGGATGGCCATTGAGCGTGTCCATTTTAAGTGGAAGGAAGAAACAGAGATAGGAAATAAATTAAGCTGGTTACAAGCACAATAAAACAAAGTGCACAAATTTAAATGTAAAACACTGAAAATGTACCAGAAGTAATAAAGACAAACCAGTGATAGGAGTCTGAAGTGAAGCCCTGGCTAATTCTGTACTGCAAAGATAGAAAAGAAAATCAATCTAAAAAAAAAAAAAGGGATCTTTATCACAGAACCTGTTAAATGGTGTATGCAACAATTTAAAAGAAATTACTTGTGAGCTAAAAGTGCAGCAAAGAAACATCTAAATAATTGACATTTAAAGAATTAACATAAAATTATTCCAAGATAGTGAGGGGAATAGTCAAGCACTCTTCTATTGCTCATGTAAAACCAGGCAGCTTTTACAGCGCACCCTCAACCTTGAATGCATCTGCTTAACCATTAGCCTCCTGTCCCAAGCTCTCTATAGGCAATATTAGCATTCACTAATGCATGGACCAGCCTGTTTAGATCAGGGTTTTTTTTGTCTTGTCCTTGACCTCACTATTAGGTGATGAAATGACAGGCCAACATGGGGCTGGCTTCATCTCTGCTCCTCCTGAGACCATGGGCAAAATTCCTGATGGACAGAGAATTAAATCAGCATCCCCTGAGTACGGCACTGCTCCTTTGGAAAATGGATTTCTCTGTCAGTGGTTGACATCAACAAATACGAGATGTAGTGATGTTGCCGTGCATCCTTCATTGATCAAATGTTTATTTCAGTATGGTGCTCCCCTTTTAATGGGATGTTGCAGATGTTCATTAAACAAATATCCATTATTTAGACAAGACGAAGTCTGTCCTTAATTTCTTCTCTGTTAACTCTTCTTTCTACAGCTACTGCAGGTAAAAATCAGGAGACTGTACCGATGATGTTGTGCAAAATTCAAAATATTTTGTTGCCTTGTGCTGGATTTTGGGCTCCCCAGGCAGTTTTGTGTCGCAGACATCTTTTCATTAAAAATCCTTCCTTAGGATTTTTCCCTTCTGAGAAGCTGAGAGGCCTCAGGAACAAAATGTAAACAATGGTTATCTGCTGCTGTGGAATGCAGCAGGTGGATCCGTGATTGGTCTCCTGTGGATGTTTGTAATTAATGGCCAATCACAGCCCAGCTGGCTCACTCTGTCCGAGCCACAGACCTCTGTTGATCCATTCTTTTCTATTCTCAGCTAGCCTTCTGATGAGAACTTTTTCTTCTATTCTTTTTAGTATAGTTTTAATGTCAAATATATAATAAAATAATAAATCAAGCCTTCTGTAACATGGAGTCCAATCCTCGTCTCTTCCCTCCTCCTAAGACCCCTGTGAACGCCGTCGCAGTTTTGGACTGGCAGAACCCAGCAAGGACCTTTGAACAGGCAATGAATGAAGGTGCTTGGCACTGGTGGCCAAGCTGGTGCCCGTGCAGCCAGGCCAGCTGGTGCTGGTGCTCACAGACGCAGCCCTCAGCCCTTCAGGCAGTGGGATTGAGGCTCTCTCTCTGCTGTGGGACTCCCAGCAAGGCTCAGAGCAATGACAGCTTCTGCTGCCTCCTTTCCTGCCCGCCTGAGGAGCAGTTGGCTCTGGCTGACACAGGCAGTCCTGGGAGCACAGGGTGGGAACGTCTTTTAGTTGCTTTGATCCGTGTGAAAGAAGTTTTGTCCCTCGCTCAGATGGAGATTCTCAAATGGCTGAGGTTTAACATTCATGAGGATCTTCTCTCCCTTTAATAAAAATACACACACACCTAGATCCTGTCTAGGTGTTGTGTGTAGCTGTGCAGGCAGCACAATGTCTGAGCACGGAGCACACCCAAGAGTCAGCTCCTGACATTTGGGATTCAGGCTGTTTGCAAACTCTGGCGTGCCTCAGGACTCTTTAACACAGGCTGCACATTCCCAGAGCTGTCTTCAGAATTCGTGGGGTGCCACTAGCCAGGAGATGGGGGTTTACTACAGATCTGTGGAGCAAGGCTGAAAGCTGACTGCCACAAACCCTGCACACAGTCATGTCTGAACCAGATTCCCTCTCTCACATGGTTATGTGGCTTCTCCATGAGCTCAGATGTCACTGACATATTTTATGAAAATCCTTTTGCTGGGATTTTTCTCCTGAGAAGCTGAGAAGCCTCAGAAAAGAAATGCAAACAATAATTACCTGATGGCTGTGGAATGTGGTCTGGAGGTGGTTCATCAACAGGTGCATCTTTGATTGGTCTCGTGTGGATTGTTTTTGCTGGATGACCAATCATGGTCCAGCTGTGTCGAGGCTCTGAGCATCACACGATTTTATTATTCATTCCTTTCTAGCCTTCTGATGTCTCCTTTCTCTTTCTTTAGTATAGTTTTAATATATCATTAGGATATGATATGATATGATATGATAATATATAATATATAATATATAATATATAATATATAATATATAATATATAATATATAATATATAATATATAATATATAATATATTATATGAAATATATAATATATTTCAGCCTTCTGAAACATGGAGTCAAGATTCTCACCTCTTCCCTCATCCTGGGGACCCACAAACACGGCCACACTCAGACTTCAGCCTTTGCATTTGGGACACATCACCTCTCTTGCCTTTGCTTCTCCTTGTATTTTCCATGACAATTGCAGGAACTTTTTTTTTTTTTTTTGAGATCTCTATGAAACGTAAACTTGGCTCCTGGGTTGAGAGGCTACCAGAACACCTGTATGCAGTGGTGGGATTGCAGGGGCCCTGTTTCTGGGAGGAACCAGGCTGGAAAGGAGTCAGGAGCACAGCGATCCCTGGAGGAGTCAGGAGAGGTCCCACAGTTTTGCTTCTGTGTGGAGGAGTGTTGAAGCCTGGAAGGAGCCGCATGCTGGAGCCTGGGTTTGTGCCCTGCTGTGAGCTGGGGCTGCCCTGGGAGGAGCAAAGCCCAGACACAGCCCTGGCGTGAGGAGTGGGGCTGGAAAATCCCAAACCAGGAGCCCTCTACTCCGTTTTCCGTTTCTTAGAACTCAGATGGCATATTCAAAGAAGTTCATACCAATATTTTTGTCCACTTACATTTCCTTTTTTTTTTTCCTCCCCGTCTACAATTATGATACATATTCAGGGTATTTTTTCCCCTGGCATGAGTTTTTTCTCCCCTCTTTTTCCTTATTAGAAATACAGTTTCTCCAATGATATTTTAAAACAAGATGGACTTATCCATATCTTCAGTTTTACTCCATTTTACTTGAAGTTTTGTGAGTGCTAGTTCTCTGTTTTACAGTATAGCTAACTTGGGGGCTGGGATGTGTTAATTATTCAATGATTTAAATGAAATATCAAAGGAGTTTTTATTGATTTGCATATAAAAGTTATGAAACGAAATATATGGCACAACAGACAAATTAGTAGGCCATAAAAAGCATGAGTGAATTAGTGTTTTATTAAAGCTTTAAGATAATATGCTGTAGTATCTGAAAAGAAAGGTCAAAAGGAAGAAAAAAAAAGGAAAATTTAAATGTGTGCACATTAATGGACTGGGGAATGTGGCTTTACTAATAACTTCTGTGCATAAAAATTTATATTTTTCAACACAGCAATCATTTCTTTCACACTGTTGGGTATTTTAAATGTGCTCCTGTGTATATAATATTAATTTAGTCATAAAATAAAAGGCAGTAATTCAGACAGTAGCCCATGTGAGCTATTAAATTCAAAGTACCGTGTGAAGTATTTGTGGTTATGGTTCCTCGCAGTTCTGTGTGAGACACAAACAAACCACTCCTGACAAGATGAAAGTGCTTGCTTTCAACATATCTGTCTGGGCTCAGTTTGGGTTCCTGTGCTTCCTTATTGAGACCTGACACCATCTCTGATTAGACAGTTTGGGTATAAATATGAGAATGTTCCTTGGAAAAAAAAGAAAGGCACAAAATGAGGATTTGTGCAATAGAGAAGCTTTTAAAAGGGGATTGTACATTCTGTGAGTCTATCTAAAGTAGCCAATGTTACAGTTCACTTCTTTTTATGCCTGACCGTTGAGCTTTGCTGCCTTAGGAGGTGAAAAGATGTTTTTACTTGTCCTGCTCATTCACTAATGTGGGGCTGAAGGTAAACCAGCAGCAAATGGGCTGGACTGTGAGGCTGGTGAGCTGTGTGAAGCATTTCTGTGCTGTCTGTCTCTGAAAAGCTCAAAGCAAGTATTCCATCCGCTGCAGAAGCAAATGAATACCTGGCAATTAATCAAACTTCTTCTCACTTGGTTTCCCTGTGCATGTGCTCCTGCATTATGCCTTGGAGTGTCTGGTTGCTCTCCTGTTAGACGTGTCTGTGCTGAGACCCAACACAAGCACTTCTCAGCAAGAGGAAATGAAGCCCAGACCTGGATGAATCCTCCAGACACTTGGCTCAGTGCCTGCAGCTCAGCTCATGTGTCAGCATCCACCCTTAATGGCAGTGGTGCAAACACTCAGGGACTGGTGAAATGTCTGGTAAAATGACTGGTAAATAGTCAGAAAGTTGGTAAAACCACCTCTACGCGATTCTCTCTGTGTCAGGATATATCACCGTGCAGCATTTCAAAGCCATCTCTCACCTCTAAATATCAGTGGCTTGGAGAGAGATCTCATCCTTGCCTCCCCTCCACCTGCCCTCCCACCTCTCCTTACAGAGAACCCAAATCTGCTGCTGGGAGCAGCCCCTGGTATGGGGGAAGAGTCTGCAAGGAGAAGAGGATTTCCATGGACCCTGCAGCACACCCAGCTCAGAGCCACCCAGCACAGGGTCCTCAAAGGCCATGTCCAGACACTGTGCAGCCCTGTGGGGCAGAGAGTGAGCACAGCAGCAGCTGCTCACACAGCACCTCAGGCCCACAGCTGCCCAACATAACTGTGTGGCACAAATCAAAGACAGCCAGTAAAGCATGACAATGACTTCCTTCCTCCAGCACTTCCCCTTGTGTCACAGACATCTTTTATAAAAAATCCTTTCCTTAGGATTTTTCCTCCTGAGAAGCTGAGAGGCCTCAGGAACAAAATGTAAACAATGGTTATCTGCTGCTGTGGAATGCAGGTGGATCTTTGATTGACCCATGTTGGATGTTTCTAATTAATGGCCAATCACAGTCAGCTGGCTCAGACTCTCTGTCCGAGCCACAAACGTTTGTTATCATTCTTTGTTTTTCTATTCTTAGCTAGCCTTCTGAGGCAATCCTTTCTTCTATTCTTTTAGTATAATTTTAACATAATATATATGATAAAATAATAAATCAAGCCTTCTGAAACATGGAGTCAGATCTTCATCTCTTCCCTCATCCTGGGACCCTGTGAACACCATCACACCCTTGCCCTCTAAGGGCAGTGGAAATGCACTTGGTGAGCTCAGGGCAGGCTCTGCATTGGTTTGGTTCCTAGCCAAGGCACAACAGAGAGAGGTTGGTGGCACCTCTTTGCCTCCTGCCCCTCTCTCTGCTGGCTGTAGGGGATGCCTGGGCTCCTGCAGGTGCCACAGCAGGATGGGTGATGGGTGACCTCTCTGGTAGCCTTAGGAAAAGCCCAGCCACGTGTCTCAGTGTTCCCACAGCTGCAGCCTGGGCTGGTGGCTTGGCCCAGGCTCCCTGTGGTGGTGCCAGCCCAGCTGGAGCTCCTCTGCAGTGCCCCAGGCTTACCCTGCGAGCCTCTGCTCCGCACTGCCTCGGACCAGCCTGGATCTGACACCACAGCTGTCTTCAGTGTCCCCTGCAGCTCAGTGTCACCCTCCAGGATACCCAATGGTCTTGCAGGGTGTGAGAGATGCTTCCATCCAAATTCATCCCTCCTGGAAATCAGACAGTGGAAGGATGACCAAACTCTGGGATTCCTCAGCCAGCAGTCTTCCCAGACAATGCATCTTGTTTGTCCTGAGGTTACCACCCTGTGGAGAAGCATGGGAGAGCCATCCCCAGCATGCTGTAGGTGGTCTGAGGGCAGTTGGTTTAGGTATTTATTGGCTTCAGAGAGGAAGAGATTCCAGCTTGGCAGGGGAAATAGCTGCAGGCCACCCCCCAGCTCCAATGAAGGGTTAATTTGCCACCAGGAGAGCGGAGATGTGTGTGGGCAGCATCTCCACATCTGTGGTGAGTCAGACACCCCAGAGAGTCACTGGCAGACAGAAAGGGAGAACTAGGTCAGGGCAAGGACCCCAAGGGTTCCATCTGCTGGATCAGAGGAGGGGAGGGGGTGTTGCAGACATCTTTTATGAAAAATCCTTTCCTTAGCATTTTTCCTCCTGAGAAGCTGAGAGGCCTCAGGAACAAAATGTAAACAATGGTTATCTGCTGCTGTGGAGTGCAACAGGTGCATCTGTGATTGGCCTCATAGAGTTGTTTCTAATTAATGGCCAATCCCAGTCAGCTGGCTCGGACAGACAGCCAAGCCACAAGCCTTTGTTATCATTCTTTCTTTTTCTATTCTTAGCTAGCCTTCTGAGGAAATCCTTTCTTCTATTCTTTTAGTATAGTTTTAACATAATATATATCATAAAATAATAAATCAAGCCTTCTGAAACATGGAGTCAACATTCTCATCTCTTCCCTCATCCTGGGACCCCTGTGAATGAACGCTGTCGCAGAGGGGAGAGGATCTGAGCTCCTGCTCTTGATTGCAGGGCTGGGGGGAGAGAATTCATCCATTCATCCTCCCCAGCCTGGCACAGGGGTGATGCTCAGGACTGAAAGGCTGGAAAGGCAGGTACCCAGTGAGAGGCAGGCACTGTGGGGCTGCACCTGCACAAACAGACAGGCAAGGCTGCAAAGCCACAGGGAGTCCTTTAATTTCTGTGTGCTGCATCAATTAGCAAAGACAGTGGCATTGGGCTGTCTGGTTTAATTGGCAGGGCCAGGGAGGAGGGCAGCTGACAGGGGCACCCTCAGCCTCTCTGGGACAGGGCAAACCCAAATGACCCAAAGTCCCAGGAGGAGAGGCACAGCACAGCTTCTGCTTCCCCACTGCTGCCTGGCTGCCCTGGGAGCAGGAGAGCTCCGTGCAGGCCTTGGCCATGGGCTCTGGAAAGGCTCCCCTGAAGCTGGGGAGTGTGCACAGGGTGGAATATGGGATATGGAAACCAAGGCTCCAGAAGGGAAAGGTCAGTCTTTCAAACAAAATGCACCTCCCTTTCCTCCACAATGTAAATGCAAGTGCAGGTTGTTGTATCACTGATTTGTTCATTTTCTTTGCCTTTTTGGCAGACTTGGGGTATTCCAAGCCTCAAATAATGACATACTTCCCCCTACCTCTCAACCTGACCTTTATTTCCCAACCTGTTCCAGTGCTAATCCCCAGTGCTGGTCCTAAAGGTTGTGTCTGATTGTGATGGCTGCATTTGGCTCAAAGTGGATTTGGGGGAGACTGATAAGAACCCAACAGCCAAGGACTATTTTGAGCAATGCATCCACCTAATTACAGTGCTGGTCTAACTCAAGCCAAGCTTGGAAGAAATTAGTCTGTAGTCTCTATGCAAATATGACTTTTACTCCATTATCTTACCCCACAAATAGTGACAGCCCTGTTGAGCTATCCTGCACAGGAGCAGAGTGTGTGCCAGGATTTCCCTTGAGCAGGAGCATCTTTCAAGGTGCCTCCTCGAGGCTGAGAGTTTCCTTATCACATCAGATACTCAGTAAATGAATTGTGAATATGTGCACTGAAAGCGTGAAATTATACAAAGGATTGATTGTGCTTATATAATGCTTTAGACATAAATTGTTGACAAAGCACGCATCCATCTGCACACAAACTCTCATTTGAGAAGCTGTTTGCAACACAAGGGGGTCCTTTCTGAACCTCACAACGTGATGGGAGTACATGACAGCTTTGTCTGACCCTGTCCTCTAGGCAGTAAAAGATCAACTGTACCTTGCCATCAGATTTTGTTAAACTCCTGTTGCATTTACCACTGAACTTTATTTATATCAATAAAACACATTTTTGCTTCTCTCCTGAGAGTGAAGTGCATGATTCCATCCACAACAAAAAGGAAGCAGGTACTTCTCTGTCTCTGTGGAGGATGCAGCCTCTGGGGCTTGCCGGTGCTCAGCAAAGTGAAGATGAGTCACGTCTGAAGCAGGTGCACATCATTGCAGGCACGTTGTGTTCCTGTGGAGATGTTCCCAGTCAGGCTCCAAGTGACATATTTCCTTGCCACTTCACTTTCTTCACAGGATTAAAATAATTCCTGCTGTGGATC
This sequence comes from Emberiza elegans, assembly GCA_024865655.1. Taxonomy (NCBI): domain Eukaryota; kingdom Metazoa; phylum Chordata; class Aves; order Passeriformes; family Fringillidae; genus Emberiza; species Emberiza elegans. The sequence continues at coordinate 35,162,159 of JALJVW010000139.1, forward strand.
TGTCGTGATCCTTCTGGCTGCCCCCAGAGCTGTTGCCTTAAGCGGCAGGAGGAAGGTCTGGTTGCTTTCCAGGTCTGAGCCTGCACCTCCAACAAGCTCCCAGCCAGCCTGGGAGCGCTGTGTAATTATATCTTCCTCTCTGGGATGTGCAGAAAACTGCCAGAGGCATTTGAAGCTGTTCCCAAGGGCAGGATGGGTGGGAGCTTGGCGCAGGAGTCAGGAGGGCTGGAAGAGCCAGGAGGGAAGCAGGGGCTGTTTGAGGGGCTGCCTGTCAGACAGAGCTGCCCAGGCACAGCAGGGGGGTCAAGTGGCACTCTTGGCATTGAGGGGCAGATAATTGTCAGGACATCATACCAGAAAAGGGACACATATGGGAATGTGTCTTTCAGAACCCCTGCCTACGTTGAGAGGGAATTAAATCACAGAGCAAGGAGGTACTAGCCTGGTCTTGTGTCCAGAGGGGAAGGGAAGATGAGACTGGGAGGTTAGGATGGAGACCACCATAATTCCTTTATCCCTGGATCATGAAGTTTAACTAGAAATCCTTTAAAAACATTTTTCAGAGTTCAAGTCCACTGGTGATTTCTACCTCTTGTGTGAAACTCTCACTCTGTCACTTTGGGAAAATTACCATAAAAAGATCATGTTGGTGGAAAATTTCAGCCTCTGTAGAAATGCTCACCAGTAAAGAGGAATGAGAAAACTGATTGCCAGTATTGATTAGTGTGCACCTAAAGTTTTGCAGATCCCTGACAAGTCTGTCCACCCATGTGTCTGACTGTGGGCTTTTGGCAACAATAACTGTTTGTCTTGATTCTGACTTCATTTTGTGCACATTATGTTTGATAGTACCAGAGCAAACAGAGTGGAAAATGCATCTTTTCCCACCTCAGAAGCTCTAGACACCCATTTCATGTAGATTTAAAATGATGGTGTGCAATCAGCACGGTGAAGAATGCTCTGAAAACCCATCACCCCAATAAGTGGATCTCTTTAGGTAAGAGAATGAAAATAAAAGTGTATTTTGTAAGTGCTGAGACCTCTCAGGAGAGCAAACAGTAGGAGTGGTGGATGGAAGGCAGCTCATTTCAACAGGAGTGGAGCAAGGTTGGTGTCTGGTGCTCTGAAAAATCCTGACCAAAGGTGGGAACATCAACACACCCCCTGTGGCAGCAGGAGCCAGGGTCTGTCCAGTGTGGACAGCCCTGCAGAATAGAGACAGGAGCAGGTTTGCTGAGGGATGCTGGGTTCGTGGCTCCAGGAGGGGATGTTGATTTTCCTGGGGCTGGGTTGTGCTGCCCATTCAGGTTCACTCTGTGTGCACCAGCTGGGGCTGAGGGGAGCTGATGGACTTCTCAGCACGTCCATGCACAGAAAAGAGTGGCACTGCTCTGCAGGGTGCCAGAGGAGCCACAGATGAAATGTCCCTTTCCTATCCCTCCCCTAGGTACTGAGCTTGCCGTTTTGTGCAAAACAAAAATTTTAAAAGCGCCAAAATTTGCTGGAGGTTGCATAAACTTCAAAGCTCTTCTTGGAGCCAACTCATCCAATCCATTGTGCTGTGGGACTTTTTCTGGGGGCGCTGGGGTGACAAGTGTTGTCCCTGGGGTTGGAGGGCTGGGAGCAGCAGAGCAGAGCCTGTCATGCGGCTTGCAGCCCTTGGGTAACCACATCACACAGCCCCATCTCACATCTGCATAATCCATCACTCTTAAAGACGTTCCCTTATATGGGTTAATATAAAATGTTGCTCATTGTGTCAGCCAGCAGGAGATTTCATAGGTCCTTTAGGCAACTTAAACAGTGATTAATCAAAAAAAAGCCTCCACCTTCTTCGTGCTGTTAATGTTGTTGTTAGGTTGCAGGCAGCATAATTTATGGCAGTTTCTGATCCTGTTAGCTAGGATGTCTGATTAATTTTGGCTCTGGGATTAAGTCAGCAAAAGAAATTTGACTTCCACAAGCAAGTGATATATATCATCCACCCGAGGGTGGGAGGGACACAACACCATCTTTCTGCCAGCACTTTTATCGTGTCCTCGACTACAGCCAGGAGATGGCATTATGTACTCATTTTATTACTGCTGCTGGCTGGGGACTAAAGAGATTTTAAAGTCCAGGACCTGGTCAGCTTCCTGATCTTGACAAGGAAGGGAGAGCACTACCAGGAGATGCTGGAGACCCTGCCCCTGCTCCCCAACATGGAGCACAATGTGCAAACTGGCATGTTTCTCATCCTTTCTCCTCCTGGATTATTCAGAAAATGACATATCAATGATGTAATTATTAGCCAGAATTTTGCTTTTCACACATTTTTCATTCTTGGTACAAAAAGGTGGCTTTTTGATGCTTGTTTCATTTTGTCTTATATCTTCATTTTGTCTGTTTATATCTTTGTGCTTCTTGGGGCTAGAGAGCAAAGTTGGGGGATAAGGCAAAACACTTTATCTCTGCTTTCCTTTAAATAGAGAGCTTTTCTTTCATTTTTTTTTTTTTGTTACGGAACCCTTTATCAAGAAGGCATAAGACTCTTTAGTAGCTCTGGGAATTTGTCAGCTGACAAAACAATCTTGTCTAGGTGGGTTTCCATGAGGTTATTAAAGCCACCCTCAAGTACAGGTATAGCACAAATGCCGTAATCTGGGAGCATTTGGCCTTGTTAGGTGGGATCCTTGCCTGGGAGGCCTGGCAGCAGCCATGCTGCTCTCCATGGGTACAAACAAGGCATGGCAATTAAAAAACTCCACCTTTCTTCCCCTTTCCATGCCAGCCCCTCCATTCCTTCACTTTGGGTAGCAATGTGCAGTTCATAGACTAAATATCTCTTTTTAATTTCTGCAAGATGAAACAAAAGGGGAAAACTCAGACAAACCTCAGGTTGCTGTAGGTGATTCAGCCTTTGATGGAAGGTTCAAGAAGAACTCTCTGCCCCACCTTGGCCTGGCAGTCCCTAAGGAAAGGCAATTCCACATCACAGCTGGGGATGTGACTGCAGCCTGGAGAAAAGCAGCAGAGATCTGGGTCTGGAACTGTCAGGAGGTCACTATTGAGAGGTGGCTGTAACCCTAAGATGCTGCAGTTTATATTCTTGCTCCATTAACTCTGACAACAGACTTCAGAGACCAGAGTTTTCTCAACCTGGTTTATAAATCATGCTGGTAAAATTGCACTGGGATTTACTTGTGCATAGCAGGGAGCTCTGCAAGTAAAATTAACCCTTTGAACAAGAACTGAGGTGAGTGTGAAGCAGATGCTTGGCATCTATGTGAGGCTTCTCAAGTTTTGGGCTGGGTTTGTGGAAGCCCGAGAGTGGGTACTGCACACCTTGAGCTTCAGATGTTCATCTTGTCCCCAGCCAGACCCAGAGAGCTGATGTCACAGATGTGTTTTATGAAAAATCCTTTCCTTGGGATTTTTTCTCCCGAGAAGCTGAGAGTCCTCAGGAACAAAATGTAAACAATGATTATCTGCTGCTGTGGAATGCAACAGGTGGATCTGTGATTGGTCTCATGTGGTTGTTTCTAATTAATGGCCAATCACAGTCAGCTGGCTCAGACTCTCAGACACAGGCTTTTGTTATGATTCCAATTCCTTTCTTTCCTTTCAAGCCTTCTGATGAAATCCTTTCTTCCATTCTTTTAGTATAGTTTTAATATAATATATATCATAAAATAATAAATCAAGCCTTCTGAAACATGGAGTCAGATCCTCATTTCTTCCCTCGTCCTGGGATCCCTGTGAACACCCCCACAAGCTGAGAGGACAGAGCAGGTGGCAAGGGACCAGCCCCAGCCTGGAAGCTGTGCCAGGCATATCCTGTAACAGGATGATCCAGTGCTGGCCCAATGCTGGGCCATCCCTTTTGCTTCCCAGCACCCAGTGATGTGCAGCAGCTTCCAAGCCTCAGGCTGGGCTTACACCAACCTGCTCAGAGTGGTGGAACTTAATAGTTTTTGTACCTAAAGATTTCCTCTGCCTTTGGAAAGATCTGCTTTCCAGAACCTACCAAAACCTTCAGTTTTTTTTTTTTTTTTGTTGTTGTGAAAATACAAGCCTTTAAAAATAGCTCAACTGCTCACCCAGGCAGAGACCCACTTGAAGTCATGAGCTGTTTCTCAAAGCCTTGACCTTAATCTCTGAAAGGATGCTGCCTTCTGCATAACCCAGGCAGTCCTGGCAGGTCTGTGGGGTGGAAGCTGTGCCTGCACACACGGGCTGTGTGTGGCACTGCGGGACAGGGTCACAGTGGCTCTGCAAAGTGAGCTGGGTCACTCCTCACTCGTGCATCAGCAGCAAAACTGGGAGCTCAGTGCTGGTGGCAGGGCCTTTATCAGCAGTGATGAATGGCAGGGGGGATTTTCATCTCTTTGATTAATTTTGCTGGGCTGACAGAAAGATCACATCTCGGCTCCTGCACCAGGAGATTGAGTGAGGGAAGGGCTGGATGAGCCAACTTTACTTCTGCAATCCCAAAACCTTGAACCCTCACAGCTCCTGCATGCCTGAGGGTGGGAAGTGCTGGTGGGATTGGGGGTGCAACACTTGTGCTGTCAGGCTGGGAAGAGAAGCAGTGATGGGTCAGGAGTCATTGTGTTTGTAAAGGAAACACTGGGGCAGCAACAATCCATTTTGCTTACAGGAAGAATATCCCTTCCTTCTGTGGATGTTTGGAAAATAAAGGCAGGGTGGATTTGACGTCTGTTTTGTTTGATATTTACTGATTTGAGAGATGGAGGTTTGCAATCCAGGGCTGGGGCTGCGCCTGGGGAGGAGGGAGTCGGACTGCAGCAGCTGGACAGTGTCATGAGTGCCACAGGGGGCAGGAACCTTCCTGGACAGAGGCTCAGGGTGAGAGTTTTGAGCAGCTGGATCTTTTCCTTTGCTCATCACCTCTTTCCTTCTGCCATGGTTCATTCATTCTCCTCACCTCTCCCCCAACACTGTTTCTGAGCATCTCTGTCCTCGGTGACCTGGATCACCCATACAGGGCAATTCCTTGGTTTTCCTTCTGTCAAAAGCAGTTCTTCCTTACTCAGCTGATTCCTCTCTCACCCTCATGCCCTCCTGTACAGCCACAATAAGGATCTGGATACCTCCTCTTGAGATAGCTACCTACAGTCTGAGTCTGAACATTTCTTTATTAGGGCAATGCAAATCTAATGTTGCTTCACTGCTCAAGAGAAAACTCATTCCTGCCTCTCCTTACAGCACTGTGATCTACTTCCTCATGCTCCAAGGGCATAATATGTGATATTTCAGCTGTGACCATGAACTCAACAGATGAAGGGACCTCCAGCAGTTCCAAAACCACAGAATCTTTTTCTCCACATTACTGTTACAAACAGTGCAGCATGATAAGCAAAAGGATGGAATATGCTGATTTTTTCTCCAGTCCCATGGGATGCCATAGTCTTCCTATGGGTCCTGAGATACTGAGTGATCTTGCACTTAATCTGTTATTAAACTGTGGAGTCCCAGGCACAAATCCTAAAGAGGGCAGCAGAATCAAACCCAGACCTTTGCCTATGGACAGCCAAAGCAGTGCTGGTGCTGCTGAAGCAATGTTGGTGCTGCTAATTGAATGTGCTTTATGTGCAGGAGCAGTTCAGCACACACCCAGAACATGCTGCACATCCTTTGGTGATGTACAAACCGACTGGGACAATTTACAATGGTGATTTTTCCACTGACGGGTGAATTAATGCTCTCTATTATAGGCATTTAATCAATGCCAGCTCCCTAAGTCTCTGAGCAGGCCACCAAGATGGAAGATTGATTGGCCTGAATGCATCATATATAAAACAGGGATACTTCATAAGAGCATAAATGAGGTGTTTGTTTCCCAAAGCCACAAAGACAGTGCTCTGGGGTGGGGAGTGTTGACAGCCACTTGCTGAGACACAGTGAAGGGACAAGACCTGGGTTTAATGTGGGGTTTTGTCTTGGTTTTGTCTTGGGTTTTGTCAAGACAAGGCTGAAATTACCTAGAGATGGGGAGGAAGATGCTACCAGCTCTGCACATAGGCAAGGCTGTTTGCTGGGAAGGGATCCTGGTGATCCCTGCACTGCCTGTGTGGCTGATGGAGATGCTGCTCCCAGATGCTGCTGACCTTTGCAGCAAAATTTGCAGTTAATCACAAGGTGCTGAAATTTGGTTTCTTATTAACATGAGCAGCCAAAATTTCAGAGGAGTTGGTCCCCCACACCATCCCCTTTTCAATACTATTTTTCATTTTATTCAGAGCAATATAATTACTTCTTAGGTCAGCCAGGAGGCTTAGCCTCATTTCCAAGCTGTGGTTTGGATACCCAGAGGTGTGGAAAGGATATTGCTGGGACCTTGGGAATCCAGGGTCTGTCTGAGTGTGTCCATGCTCATAACCGGGACAAATATCAAATAAAATACCTGAACACAGGACCCCCTGAAAGATGTATTAAGTGTCTGATTGTATCTCACATGAGAAGCGGGTTAAAGCACACAGAGGGTCAGTTTGCTTTACTTCTAACCTTTGCAAAGTCATCAAGCTGAAGTACTAAGCACTGATTTGATTTGGAAACTGAGACTCATCCTCAATCAATGGGATAAAGTATATATGTTATTAATATAGCTAGACACACCCCTAGGTGCATAAGTTAAGGGGGAACACATAAAGTGATGGTCACTGTCAAGATCCTGAACCCCAACTGCCTGTGAGGCTGGGGAGGCTCAGACACTTAAACCTTAATTGTCCTTAAAATGGGATTTAACTGTCCATGAGCCTTAAAATTACATTTCCTTTGGCTTCTGTCAGGTCTGTGAGACTGTGATTAGAAAATCAGTCTAACTTCACAGCTGGAAGGATTGTCACCATATTCCTCCCAAGTGGATGGCCAGGGCCATTCAGTTTCTGATGGAAAGACAGAGAACTCAAAAAATAAAATCTGGCATATAGAAACTTCATGACTTTACTTCCACAGAGTATTTTGGGTATACCACTGAAAAAAGCATAAAGCAGGAGTTTGTGATAATGTTTCTGGGGCAGCAGGGAAGCAGTAGCATCCTTTTAATGTCTTCTGACTCTTTGTGCTCCAGAGTTCAGTCCAGAGATCAGTGCAGGTTTTTATCCTTAGTCCTGAGAAGTTCTGCTTTGTGAGCTGGTTTATCTGCTCAATAAGACACACAAGGGTATCATTTAAAGCCCAATAAATTCATACTTCCCACACTCAGCGGCACATGGTCTTTAGGCTCCCAGTTAAGAGCTCACAAGCATGAGGTGCTGTTCTGTAAGTCACACTCTTTCACAGCTCCCAGATTAATTACAAAGCACTAAAAATGTGAAATAACAAAAATAATTACTGTAATAAACTAATGAAGTGAAATATGTTTTGCTGAAATTAAAGAAGTTGAGAAATCCAAACATTAACCTGTGTGGGGGGACTAATTACAGCGTGAGGTATGGGATGGTAATTATGACTTCTGCTCTGCTCTGCTTCTGAGGTCAGATCTTAATTGTATAAGGAATAAAAAAGTCCTTGTTTGCATAATACTTCCAACAAATTTATTTGTCTCTGTGAAATCTGAAATCCCTCACTGCTGGGGGACATTAGCCCAGGTGGATTGGACTTCAGTGGTCCCTGTGGATCCCTTCCATCTCAGGATATTCTAAAATGTTAGGATTTTATGATTCTGTTTACAGTGAGCCAGACCTGGGAAACAGCAGAGACTGTTGGAAACTGTCCTGTTGTGTGGGGAGAGGATCCAGTGGAAGGCAACAAAGAGGCATAAAGCATTTCTCTTGTGGGGAAAGGCTGAGGGAGCGGGGCCTGTCCAGCCTGGAGAGGAGGTGGCTGAGAAGGGACCTCATCAGTGTGTGTCAGTACCTGAAGGGAGGTGCCAGAGCATGGACCAGGCTCTGCTCTGTGGTGCCCAGCAACAGGGCAAGGCAAGGGGCAGAAACTGATGCACAGGAACTCCCACTGAATATGAGGAAGAACTTTCCTGTGCAGGTGACTGTGGCTGGGAACAGACTGCCCAAAGTGGGTGTGGAGTCTCCTTCACTGGAGAGATCCCAGAACTGTCTGGACACAATCCTGTGCCATGTGCTCTGGCATGACCCTGCTTGAGCAGAGAGGCTGGAGCAGATGACCTCCTGTAGTCCCCTCCAACCAGATCCAGGCTGTGATTCTGCGATTCTGCATCACCACTCCAGCACTCCCAGCTGTCTCATCCTCTTCTGTTGTGTTCTTGGGGCGAGCCATGTGCTGTGCATGTGGATCTGGGCCATGTGCTGTGCATGTGGATCTGAGCCATGTGCTGGGAGATCTGTGGATCTGGGCCATGTGCTGTGCATGTGGATCTGAGCCATGTGCTGTGCATGTGGATCTGAGCCATGTGCTGTGCATGTGGATCTGAGCTCTGCAGTGATGGTGACCATGGGGCACCGTGTGGGACCAGTCCCCAAGTCACCCGCAGCACGTGTTGCAGGTGTCATCTCTGTCACGGTAAGGCCACAGGAGGAGCTCCATGCAGAGAGCCACCATCCACCTTGCCAGGACCTCCTCCTGCAGCAGCCACGTGGAGCTTGTGAGTTGGTCAGTGCTGCCTTTGCTGTTACATGAACACAAATGGGAAATGTTCAGGTGTGTTGAAAGCAGTGATGATTTCTATATGAGAATCATGAAATGCAGTTTCCTTCCATCTTTTAGTCCTTTGTTTTGTGAAGGAGACACCTGTGTGAGCTGTTTTGTTCCACATCTCATACCCCCGCAAAGGCTGAAGAGTTGGCAAAAGGAGGGAATGGGAAATATGCCTGTGTATGCAAGGACAGCATGGACACCCAGGCACCTGAAATGCTTTTATTTGTTTGGGGTTTTTTTGGTTTATTTTACTTTTTGTTTGTGTGTGTTTATTGTTGTTATTGTTATTGTTTTAATTGGGGTTTTTTTTTTCTCTGTAAAAACAGGCTTTACTATATCAGTCTCATGCATTTGACTTTTAAAAATCAATGTTTAGACTTCTGAAATTGGCACCTGTGGGAGCAACAAAATATTATGCTTGTTGTCTCTTCTGCATGCACTGGATGTATTATAAATGTCACAAGGACAGCAGTTTTCACTGATAATGCAGTCAGGCAGAGTCAGATTCTCCTTGCTGACAGGAGCTAACGTGTTTGGGGAAACAAAGGCACCAGCTGACAGAGCACTGGCCATCTCCATCCAAGAGGTGTGTCCTGAAGAAACATAAACTGGATCTGTAACATATAAATCCTGTCTTTAAAACCACACTTAGAAGTTCCTGTGGCATCAGCCTGTTTGTTAAAATTGCATTTGGAGCAATATCCCCATGGCTCCCCAGTAAAAAATCCAAAATTTGCAGGACTGTGGTCTTAACTGGCAAAACACCAAGAGCAGAAATAGTGCCACTTGTTTGCTGCCCTCTGACAGACCCACTGCCACAGTGCTTGGTAATTTTCAATACTGCTCTTCAAGGATATTAAACTTTTTTCCACAGGATTTTTGTGTTTTTAAGTGTCACACGTGATCTCAGCTCAGTCAGGGCCCAGTTCATCCACCACAGGGGGAACTTGTGCTTTTCCCTTGGTGTTACCTGGCTATAAAATGGCATCTGGGCATGGCAGCTCCTCACTAATCTGTGAAACCAAGAATGAGAATTGTGTTTAATGGCTTGCTCAGAAATGCCTGCAGTCAGGGTTTCACAGTGTCTGGGGTTGCTGCTGATTGTGGGCTGCCATGCAGGGAACTGTGATTTGCAAAGGTGCCCAACTGCTGTCAGGCTTGGCTCTTGCTATTATTCGTGTTTGTAAAAACACATTTACAGTAAGAGCAGGCATTTTAATTGGCATTTTAAAAGCCAATTAAGGGAAAAGCTTCAGAGTTTTGCCCTGCTCTCGTTTTTCACCACTGAAGTTAAAAAAAGTTATAGCTACCAATGGCTCTACCAGGTTTCAGCACAGGACTGGGTTAATGAGAAAGCAAATGTTTGGCAGCACTAATGCCCTGGTAAACTCCATGAGCACACTCTGCTAAACCTGGGCTGGGGGGAACAGAATTCAATCTGTATCTGGTTTCCACCCCTGCTCACATGCACCCTCTGAGTGCCTGCAACAGTGGGTCTTCACTGCAAAATAAATCTGGCTGTAGGTTTGTGCTTAATTCCACTGTCCCTTACAGGCTGGGCATGGGTTCATTGAGGAGAGAGCACATTGACTTATTCCCACCCAAGCTACTCAGAACTCAGTGAAAGGAAAGATTTTGTAAGTATTCCAGAGGTTTTTATGGAGTCTCCACATCAATCACATGTCTTTCCTGGGTTTACTTTGGCAGAAGTCTTGGGCCTGGATCCTCTCTGAAGCTTCCAGTAGGATAAAACTGTGGAGTGGGAAAAAAAAAAAAACCCAAAACCTTGGGGACCAAGAGTGCCTCTCCATATGTCCTAGAAAATTAAAATGGTGTGGGTTGGAAGGGAGGTTGAAGGTTTTAATGCCAGCCCACTCTGCCATGTCCAGGGACACCTCATACCTCACCAGGCTCCTCAAAGGCCCATCCAGCCTGACCTTGAATTTTTCAGGGATGGAGCATCCAAAGCTTCTCTAGGAAAAATCTGCCACTTTCTCACCACCCTTACTGCAAAGAATTTTTTCCTGCTGTCAAATCTAAACTCTTTCAGTTTAAAGCCATTACCTCTTGTCCTTTTAGTCCATGTCCTTGACAAAAGTCTGTCTCTGGTTGTTTTTTAGCTCCTCCAGGTATTGGAAGGCTGCTAGTAGTGTCACCTGGTTGGAGACAGCCCTGGTGCAGATGTGTCCAGCTGTGTGTTCTCAAGGAGGTGCTGAAGGAGAGGTCCAGGTGTAGCTGGCAGCATTTGCCCAAAACTTCAGATTGTCCTTTAGGGTCACGTTAGAGGCTGGCACTTACCCTTGCACAGATAAAAAGAAATTTCATGTTTAGGATTATCAGATTTCCAGCTGCTCTGCAGAAACAGCTGTCAGCAAGTCTGTGGCAGCAGATGCTGGGATGTTGTTCAGTGTGCTCTGGGCTAATCTGCTGCTCTGCCCTCCCCAATTACAGCTGGATTTTGCTATCACAGGAGGAAGCTTGGACAAATACTGTGATAAGAATGTGCATCAAAGTTCCCTGGGTCCTTCCAGAGTGAGGAGCCTCAGGCAGATACTCACTTTTCCAGTCAATTGACTCTATTTAAAGAGTTCTGTCAAGACAATCCGTGCTTTGCTTTCCCACTACTCCATGGGCATTGTCAGGGTGGATTCTCTCAAAAGAGCAGGAAAGAAACCTGGGGGGGGACAGAGACTGCTTAGAGGTGACAGCAAAAGGAACACACAGCCTGAACCACACTCCAGTAGTCTCCAGCTACCCTGGGCCTCCAGCTTGCTGGGAGGTTGGTGTAAATTGTGGCATAACTTGCAAATACCATATTTTTGTATGTGCATTATGCTTTTGGGTATATGAGAAAGGATCTGCCAGCCAATCCACAGGGCTAGCTGCTCCTGAATTCCAGCATCCCAGCTGGAATTTTAGATACAGCAACTATGAATGCTCAGCCAGTAAAACTCAGACTCAGAAGCAGCACCTAATGGAGTCCAGTTTTATGTGGCTTTCTCAGCAGCAGTGCTGCTCGGAGCAGATCTCCCAATCCAGGCTTTGAAAGTCAAAAAGTCATCATTTGTAAGGGCATCTTCTCTCCTTATCTGGAAGTATGCAGAGCTGGCCTTGCTGAGAGAAACTCACAGGTGGTCTTTGGGACTAATGCCCCCCTTAGACATGATGCCCCTTTGTTTCTCTCTGAGATGAATGTAATTCCTGACTGAAATCATACATGGACAAACCCAAAACAATTTCTGCATGCTGACCTGTAACCACATCATTGGACAGTCTGAATTTGAGAACAAACCACCTTAGAAACCTCAGATTATTTTTATGTCTGCATTTTTTGAATAAAAGCCAAAATGAGCAGAAAGAAAAGTAGTTATGGATTTTTACTCAGATTAATGCTCTGTATTGTGGGAAACACAGCCATTAGAGAACTGACATGACAGATGTGAAATCAGAAGCAAAAATGAAGCTGGTTCCTGGATTTTGTCTGTCCAGTAAAGACACAGAAAAAATTGCCTGACACCTGGCCTGTAATGCCTAAGTCTTCCTCAGAGCTGTCATGCAACGGTACAGTGAATGGAAAGAAGATATTGAAGACAAATGTTCATATGATCTATTTTAGAACAAGATGAGGGATGTCTTAAAAATGTTTCTGTGACTGTAGACGGAGTCAAGGTTACTTGCTTAGATACAACATTCACATTACTGACTTTCTTTGGCAAGAAAAATCCTGTTTGTGGTGATGATGTAACTGGATTTAGAAAAATATTGTAGCAAAACACAAAACAGAGAAGGAAAGGCTGTGTTTATATTGCCCTGTATTTTGTGGTCAGTTATTACTGAGGGCAAATGCACATTTTGAAAAGCAGTTCAGGTCTCTCAAAAGAATCATCTGTGTGAGCTGACAGGAAAGGTTTACAGAGCAGCATTTCATCATGTTTTCATTGTGTCTGGTGAGGATGCTGTGCAAATTCATTGTTTGCCTGGATCTGGAAAGACCTGCCCCTGGAGAGGAAGAGGAGGAAGCAAGACACAATAACTATGGTTTCTCAGAGACTTTGCAAGGAAATTAAGCAATAACAGAATAGAAGATCAACAATTCTAGGTAAACAAAATGTCAATATGTTGATTTTACATGTATGGGAATTTTCATCTGTATGTTATTAAGGTCCCACAGCTAATGCTGGGGATTTGTTTTCTCCTTTCAAATCAAGGTAAAGATTAGCTGTAGTGTCTGTGGAAGGGATTGATCAGAATTCCCATATTAAATAAAAAAATTTGATTCTCATGGTGACAGTCTGGATAGAAAGTTAATTTATTTTCAATTTCCATGTGCAAACATACCAAAATGATTATTTTTGTTTCAGCAACACCTGGGATAAGTCTATACCACAGAGCCAAGCTGTTGGCTACCCCAAAATGAACTCTTTTGCTTTTTGGTGTAACAACTGCACTTCTGCTGACTCTTGCAGTTTTTTCCCCACATTCATTCATGTTTTCCTTGATTCAAAAAGTTTTCAGCTCCAGTGGAAAACAAAAAATCTGTAGTTTCAGTTTCTACCCCCTTCCTGCCTTGTTGATCACTGTGGCCAAAACGGTGATTTCCTGCTTGGTTTCTATCCTGGTAGAATTTAGGACTGGAAAAATAGTTTAGCTGAGGCCATGAACAGATGTTGCTCTGCTGCAGCAGGGTTGTCATGGTCCTGACCACCTCCTGTTTCAGAGATGGGCATCGAGTTGCAATCCCATCCCTCTAGGATAAAATGTGAGCCTCCAACAAATGATCATCCCAGCTCATGAATGCACAGAGTGCTCATAAAATCAGAGCTGGAATTTGCAAATTGGCCATAGGTGGTCCCCAGACTGTTGCAATGTGCTGGTCTGTCTGCTGTCATGGATGCTCTCTCTAAACCTCTCTCTCCCCTGGCCAGAGAATCAGTTCTGCCAGGACCCACAGAGCAGCACTTGCACTGAAATTTGTTCTATTTCATTCTGTTAAGCTCACTCAATGCTCTGTCTTGCACAGAATGCAAGATTACCCTGAAGAATAAAATAAAGGAATTAATTGACATTTTAATTAATTGCAAGTTTTAATTAATATTCACCAGAGTGACAAGTGTTCTGGAATGCAAAACAGGAGTAATTTCTGAGGAAAAGGGGAAAAGGCCCAGCAGTTTCTGTTTAGGTTAAATGAAGATCTTGTAGCTGAATATATATCAGGTGTCTGCTGACTCCATCCAACACCTGAAGTTCCACTCATTTTGAAACAGCACAGACAGATCTTTGTTAGCAATACCAGGGGCTGTGAGCAGGGCTCAGGGATGGAGGACTCTGAGTAGAAAGCACAATCTGTAACTTGACCAGCTGATGTTTAATGCTCTTGGTTGAGCTCAGGCACCACAGAGAGCGAGGTCAGGAATGGACATGGCAGGTGTCAGGTCCTTTTCCTGTTTTCTCCCTCTTTTTGCAGCCTGCCCTCTCCCATGGGCTGAAGTTGTTCCAGGTAGGAACACACAGGAGACCTGGAGCCTGGCAATGACTCTGCAGGAGCTGAGGCTGCCATTAAGTGTTGCATGGATGTGCAGTGTTTTATTTGCATAGTGAGGGTCCCTTTCCTGAATTGCTATAAAAACTGGCCTGTAATTTTCTCCAAGGCATGAGCTATAGCCTTTGACAAACCTGTGAAAGAGGCTCCTTTTACTCACTGTTGGTAAAGAGGGGAAAATGGAAATTATCCCTCTATACAACTTAATATTCACTTTGCAATGCAGTTTTTATGTCAGCAATACTCCCCTGATTTCAAGGGATTTTGTGCCTACAGCCTGTGACCTTAAAAGACGGGACAGGGGTGTACTACAGGCAGGATCAAATGTTTGACAACATAAAGAAACCAATATTTTTCTTTTTTTCCCCCCAGATTTTAAGCAGCTGTAGATCTTCCTGGAAAGAGATGAACTAAGAGCAGTGAAGAGTTCCCCATTCTGCCTTTGCAGCATAAATATCTGTACCTTTTGCAGAGATAATAGAGTATTCCCCAAAATTATCTTACTGCTAAAAATAGTTCTTAGCTCATTTGACTTCACAGTAGATTTGAAATCATGAAGGTGGAAAAGATTTTGCATTCCTTGGCTGTTCTCTGAAACAGAAATTTCCCTTCCCCAATGGAAGGCATGATCACACATCACATCGAGCTGGCCCAATTATTGATTTTCACTAATAAAAGGCCTCTCCCTCCTCGCTCTCTCTTCCTTCTCTCCTCACCCCTACCTGCAGCAGACCTGGTCTGCCTGCCTGACCCTTGCATGAGCCAATGCTACTTTTTTGCTGCATTAATTTTCTGCCAGGATGGAGAATTCACTCAGTCCGACAAGGAAAACCACCCCAGTCACAAAGAAGAGGAACACACAGCTGGGATAATGGGGAAAAGGAGACAGATAGGATGCAATGACCAATAGAACCAGACCGAGATGCTGCAACATTTTATCTGGAAAAACCCTGGATTGCAAATGGTCTGTTGGAGCACCAGAGCAGAGCTGGCAGAGGCTGAGCCTGCTCCTTTGGAGGGCTGAACCTGCTCCTTTGTTCAGCCGTGCTCTCTCACTCATGGTGGTGATACCTTCCAAGATGCCAGGGAATTGTCCCAGTCCTCTGGTGACCTCTGGGTATAAGAACCCTCTTTGTTTTGAGTTAGGTCTGCACTCAAGTGCTTTGGAAGCTGCTTGGAGGACCCTGGGGAGCATCCTTGGGTTTCTCTGTTGTTGGTTGGGTGGTGTTACAGGAGAGGAGGAGTAGCTGGAGTGAGATTTCTCTGTCCATCTGGCAGCTGAGCTGTAGGTTACACTCTGAGGCAAAGAAGCCTTCTTGACTCTTCCACCATGAGGAAAAGATTAAGCTGAAATCACTGAGTAGAAGAGCAAAGAAAGCAGTCACCCAACCTGATCTTTTGGCACTACAGCACTCCAGAAATCAAGAAAACCAACTGACTTCAGGAAGAAAGTGCAGCTCCCTCAGTGCATCATCTATGCAAAACCAGACCCTAAACAGCAAAAGAATTTACTGTAATCCCATCTTTGCCAATTAAGTGTCTTCTGCTTCTAAATGGAAAGAAACTTCAATGTTAATTTTAAAATATTGCTGGCATTTATCATAGTAATTACTTTAGCCATCTAAAACTCCAGACACCATAAATACTGTTGATACTATAGATTAAAAGCTCCCAAGGCACATGTTACTGATGCTACAAAATGCACAAGGAGACAAGGATATTCTCCAAGCTCAGCATTTGTTGGGCTCTTGCAAAGCCATTTGAGCACACAGTTGCCTCATCAGATTTCTGAAAATGACTGATGTTCCTTGTCAGAAGCCATCCATCTTTATCAGTGACTGTATTTTGGAGGAGCACACCTGGGCAAACACACTCACGAGCTCTGATATGAGCACATGCTTCACTGCAATTACATTTTCCAATCAGTAACTTTTAAAGATAGGAAAAGTTTATTTCAGGGACACTGAATTGCCATGATTTTCACTTTCCGAATTCTCAGGCTCTAAAAATCAGATCTCTTTGATCTCTTATAGATATTGTGGGTATATAATCCATAAATGAATCAATCAGAATTACAAATCAGCTTAGGAAATGTCCATCCTAATCTACTGATGTGGACCTCTGCACCCAAAAGCAATGAGTGGTGTCTGTGTAGGTAGGAAAAAAAAGACTTTATCAGACACATTTCTCCAGTGAACAGGCTTGGAAAGCTGGAGAGGATGAGAATTTAGGGATACCAGCAATCAAACTGTGAGGTACTTGAAACCAGAAATTGGCCAAGTTTACATGGGTAAAATGTGACCATTTTTGTAATAATCTGATGTGAATATTATTTATAACACTACTGATTATAGGCACACCTGAAAGGGAAACTTTGCTGCCTTTCTGTGAATATCACTAAAGGGTAATATCTCCAAAGAAGGGAATGATTTCTGTTAATTTGGCTGTGGTTTCTCCCTGTAGAAAACCTGCCCCTTCACCTGGTGATGGCACTGACAAAGGGATTTTGGGGTTATGTTTTCATCAGGTTTTCCTGCTGACAGGAGGAGGCTGAGTGGAGCCTGCATGAAGCAGGAGCTGGCTGAGCCCTTGGAAGCAGCAAGACACACGCACAGTGATGTGTGTTGAGTAAAATACACATTTATCACTCCATTGCTTTTTATTAATAGGAGGAAAGATACTAAAAAATAACTCAACCCCAAGACACAGAATGGAGATAAAGCTGTTTTATAGCAGCTGAAAGCATGTGGAAAAATTGTTGCGTAGCTGGAACTTATTTGGCACTAGGGAAAATATTTGTTGAGCTGCCAGTAAAACTGCAGAAGAGGAAATGCTTATAAGAAGGCATCCAAACAAGCACTGAGCTTCCTTCCCATGAAAATCAAGGTCAAATAGAGCATTTGAAATCATTAGAAATAAGTGAAAGAACAGCTCATATTGTCACTGGGAATGACTCTGACAACAATTGGAGGTACAACGTGTTTGTCGTGGTAATCACATTTGTAAGGACCCAAAAACTTTCTGCCACCCATGGAACTGCCCAGGATTTATTTCTTGAGCATTCTGATTGGCATAGCTTGGGCAGAGTTCCCAAAATTCAGCTGGTATGGCCTGAGGGGTGAGCTGTGCCCGCAGTACTGTGACTCTTGCTCATGTTCAGCCCAAGGGGAGATTTCCCTGCCCGTCACCCTCCATGCAGGAGATGTGGCAGGATGCTCTGGCACAAACCTGGCCAGCTGCTGCAATGCAGGGCACTGGAAGACTCCAGGGCTAATCTGGCTGCACTTTAAAGGATGCATCTTCTGCTGAAGAAAACTGCATCCAATTTGCTTTCATGTGGAAGCATTGGCTCAGCATAAGCACTTTGTGTGCTGTGGCTGCAGTGGCTTTGTCCCTAAATATAACACACAAACCCAGCTGCTGAGAACATTGATGTAGAGAGCATTCAGTGGCAGTAAGAAATCCCAGGCAGTCAGTGCACAGGAAAGTTGAGTGTTGTAGGCTGCTTTTGATTTTCACTAGAGTTACGTTGGGGTTTTTTCAGATGACAAGCTGACTTCAGGAACAGAAAAAGGAGCCCTGTATATTTTGGCATTATTTGAAACCTTCTTTTGTTTTGTATTGCATTTCATACAAGAGAAATAGGGGGTTTCTTTGTTGTTTTCAAAGCAAAATATGCATTTTGCTCTGTTTCCATGAGCTCTAACTAAGAGTCTTCTATGATCATCTTTTGCAGCCAGTGTGTTGCTGTTTTTTTCAGAACTTGTGGTCATTATGGAAGATAAATGACAGTCCTTGGAGCCCATGGCTGAAGCACACATTAGTCACCAGTAAATGATGTATAAAAAATATTCAGCTTGCAAAAAGATAATGGTGGTTCCTATTTGAAAATGCAGAAAAATGCACATATCTGGAGCACAAAAGTGTCTCATCAATATCTCTGTGGGTAGAAAACTAACCTGTCAAGAAGAAAATGTTGAAAAGATGGGGATATTTATGCACTTGCAGCACTGATCATAATGATCTAAAGGACTATTAAAGCAAACTTAAAACATTAGATACTGGAGGTAGACCACATAATTGTTTTTTCCATGCAGCCTAGGAATGCTGTAAAAAAATTCAGTCAGGAATTGCTCATTCCACATCTTTGACCTCCAGTGATCCTGCCTTTCTCCATTTCATTGTTATCTGTAAATTTAATAGCCCTTCCTGATCTGACCTTTCACTAACAGCAAAGTCCTTCATCCCCTGCAGTGCTGGGGCTCAGGACTGGGGCAGGGAGGGAGCCCAGGCGTCAGAAGCCTGTCCTGGTGACTCTGGCCAGGGCTGTGGCAGCAGCCACAGTGCAGGGCTGTGGTGGCCTCGTGGCTGCTCTGTTCCCTGGCCCTCTCCCCCAGATGGCAGCTCCCAGATGAGCCATCAGCCCTGCATCACACAGAAAACCTCATTGCTCTCCCAGAAAAGGGCATTTCTGCCTTTCCCCTGGTGGGGAATTTGGTGCATTTATCCCAGCGCAGGGCTCCAGCCCCAGGCTGGGCTGAGTCACATC
Organism: Emberiza elegans; assembly: GCA_024865655.1. Taxonomy (NCBI): domain Eukaryota; kingdom Metazoa; phylum Chordata; class Aves; order Passeriformes; family Fringillidae; genus Emberiza; species Emberiza elegans. The sequence goes on from JALJVW010000139.1 coordinate 35,180,863, forward strand.
ACAGGGCCGGGAGGTTGGGGTGCTGCCTTGGGGTGCTGCTAAAAGGGGGAATCCACTTTTAGCCAGTGCTTTAAATCCTTGTGGACCTGTTTTTCTCACCTCCCACTCCTGTCTCTGTTAGCCAGCCTAAGGGAGAATCTTTTCTCTGTGGGCTACCAGTAGGGTTGAACTGGCTTGCTGCTGTTGCTGGCAGACCCAGAGCCTTCTTGATCCATTCATCTGGAAACCCCTAAATATTGATGTATATCTATAAATTACCCAACTTGATTATCTGCTGTGTGAGATCAGCAAGAGATCCTCCCTGGAGCAGGAGAATGGGAGGAAAGGAGCCAGGGCCTGGGCACTGCAGGACCACCCCTTCCCAAGTCAGTGGACCCCTGAAGCAGCCCATCTGTGTTTTTGAACTGTTGTTTATCCACTTGGAGGGCTGGGACTCAGACCTAGATGGAAAAGTCAATCAATCAGGTTAATTTTAATTTTCTTTTTCATTAGTAACTACAAAATCTGCAGAAAAGGAAAAAAAATGGCAGTACAAACTCCTTCAGAAGAGGCCTTTTTGCATGGGCAATGCTCTCTTGTCACTCTGCCTCTACTGACTGATCTCAGAGATAAATATTCACCTTTAGTGCCTTCCTGGCACACTCTGCTGGGAAGGGGGTGATACAACACTGTCATAGATCACAGACATCTTTTATGAAAAATCCTTTCCTTAGGATTTTTCCTCCTGAGAAGCTGAGAGGCCTCAGGAACAAAATGTAAACAATGGTTATCTGCTGCTGTGGAGTGCAACAGGTGGATCTGTGATTGGCCCATGTTGGATGTTTGTAATTAATGGCCAATCACAGTCCTGCTGGCTCGGACAGAGAATCAAGCCACAAACCTTTGTTATCATTCTTTGCTATTCTATTCTTAGCTAGCCTTCAGAAGAAATCCTTTCTCCTATTCTTTTAGTATAGTTTTAATGTAATATAATATATATGTAATGTAATATATATAAAATAATAAATCAAACCTTCTGAAACATGGAGTCAAATCCTCATCTCTTCCCTCATCCTGGGACCCCTGTGAACACTGTCACACAACACCACAACCTGAAGGGTTATATATTCCTCCTTCTACAGGAAAAGCCTGTAGGGTGCAAAAGAAAAATCATTCTGTGGCTCTGGAGATCAGTGAATGATTTGTGTCAGTCAGTCAGGTGCTGCCCAGCTGCTCAGAACAGGACCTGGGGTCTCTCAGCTGTGTTTGAGGAGTCTGTCACAGCTGTCCTGTGGCAGCAAAGATAACACTGACTCCCTCTGAGTGCTTCTCTTCATCCTTTACACCTGGAAAGGGTCCCAGAGATGTGAAATTTTGGTCTTCAGTCCTTTTTTCCAACTTTCATAACCCATGGAAATGAGGAGATATTTTGTATGAAGGGAGGCTTGCAGAATTCATCTTTTTCCTGCCAAAGGTGCCCCGTGTGGTCTGCACTGGGGGGGTTGAAGGTTTAACTCTCAGCAGAGCTGGAAGAAGCTCTTTGGCATCACACAGCAAAACGACAAATTGAACCTGCCCACCCTCTGACCTGTGTGGCTCTGCTGGAATGAGCAGCAGTCAAATTCAGCATGCTGCAACTTTATTATCAGAAAACAGAATGAAATCTCTTTAGCAACACGTTATTTACTTCAGAAATAACCTTGAGTTGTCAGCTGGGGAGAAATATGCTGCTTTTCTGTATCCACTTCACATTTCCCTGGCTTCCAAGGTTCAAATCTGAGGCAGTTTCTGCTGCTGTGGGAGAAACAATAGCCTGTGCTGAGTGCCTGGTAAAGGTATTTATAGGTGTACATTATAGTCAAAGAAAGTGCTGTAGCATTATGTTTTCTAGACACAAAGAACAGCTCCATGTTTTCAGCTAAAATGTTTTTTATTCGAAATGAAGACAGCATCATAAAAAGTACAAAATCCAACTCACACTGAGGAAGCTTGCAGAGCATTTTTCTTGTGAGCTCTGCTGCAGGAGCAATGACAGCAAAATTGTTTCTTTGCCAGGAGTACAGGAAGACACTTTAGGAACTCGGTCCCCAGCTAGCAAAAGTATTAGAGCAGCCTGGGAAAGGTGCTTGCTGTCATCCATGGCATTTCTATTTTGAAAGAGTGGGTAACAAAATACCCTGAAGTTTTCACTGAAAAGGTGGGAGGGATTCTGGAAGTGCTGTCCTCTTGTTCATATCCCTTCCCCTCCTCTGTCTCCCTGCTGCCACTGCTGGGGTATCTGGGGTGGAAATAACCTTCCAGGCTCTCTTACTTTGCATGAAAGGTTTTCTATTTGTGCCCTGCATCCTACAGTGTAAGGAAGATTTATACAAAGAAGAAAAGTAGAAAAACAACTAGACTGCAACCTGCCTGGATTGCCTTATGTAAAACAAACAAAGCCCCCATGTGTGTCAATTGGGAATATTCTAAATTTAATGCATCCTTGTGGTTTGAGTAAAGTCAACACAAGCAGTTGACTGTGGAGATTAAAAAACTTATAAAACACAAACTTCAGCCAGCAGAAATCATCACAAAATTATTTTAAATGCTTCATATGTGGGGCTGAAGTGCAGCCATGAACTGTTACGGAGAAAATAAAAACACAGTGAGGCAGGATGCTAAGGGAAGCCTAGGTAAGGTTTTATAGCTTCTCTCTATGGCCAATATGATTTTATGAGGCAAATTTTCTATTGCACATCTCAACAAATTGCCCCTTAGCCACTGACAGTCCTTGTAGCTTATTTATTTTTCTCTCTTTCCACTTTCTTCCCCTCTAAGGAAGAGAAAAGGTGACCTCTGAGCAGTTTAGTTGAGAACACAACTTTTGGGATGCTGGGAGGCAGCCTTGTGGTGGAGCTGTTTTGATGGCCAGGGAAATGCACTGGGAGAGGAGATTTCACTGAGCCTTGTGGCCCTTTCCAGTCCTGGTGAATCTCTCCTGATGTGCTTGGAAGGGAAGAACAAACTGTGCCCTAAAGGAGCTGTGAGGGACCAATCTGCCCAATCTTCACTAGATACACTGGGGGAAAGCCAAAGTTCCTGAGCTCAGGCAAATGGCTTCTAGCCTATGATCATTGCCTGGAGATGAAAAGGTTGCAAGACAGACAGTGGCTTTTGGAAAATAATGTCCTGTAAAATAAAAAAATTTGGGCTAATTAAAGCTACACCATCCTTTGGGAATGGGTCATTTGTATGTTTGTTCCAAGACTAAATTTGGATTTTGGTGGATGTTTGCCAGCAGTGATGAGTAGGTTATATATTTGTTTTAAAACATCTCCAGCATTTCAGCTTAAAAATGGAAATGGAGAAAAGAGGCAGATTTTACTGGAATAAATAAAACCCTGTGGTCTAATGTGTCCTTTGAATAAATTACATTAATTACATAATATCTTGGAAAATTTTTGTGCTGGGTTTTGACAGGGTTGGCCTCCAAATTATAAACTACACTGGAGGAGTTATCACTAGATTGAAGACCCTGAGTCACATCAGCAAAGCAACATTACCAGCATCACATTTTTGTTAATTTCTGGTGCAAAGTCAAGCAAAGCAGTAAAAATGCAGCATGGGAGGGGAAAGAAAGGCAATGGGAACAGTCTCTGCAATGTTCACAGTGTTATTTTAAAAATACCTTCAGAGAGGTGGGAGGTGTTTGCCATGCCAGGTAATTCTTCTCCCAGTGGTCAGGAATTGACACAAGAGCAGGGAAGTGCAGGATGTTTTAATTCAGTCAAACAGCTTCTCACTCAATGCTCTCAGCTGTCAGGCATCCCATTGCTCCCTCCTCAGAGGCAGCACAGACCCTGCCATGGAGCAGGCAAAGCCACTGCTGCCTGGGCGTCCAACACCCCCCTCACACTGCCTGGATCACTGAACATTGCTCCTTTAGGTCCCTCTCTTGATTTCTGTCTGGGTTTGGAAAGACAGGAGTCTGCTAAGGAAGGCAGGAGCCTCCCCTGAAATGGAGAATGTAAACCCTCCCCACCCCTCTGAATTGCTATAAATTTTAAATTAAGGGGCTCTCAGGCAAAAATATGGGAGCAGGAAATAGCAGTTCTTTAATAGGGAAGGAAAAACATAAAAGGATAAACTAAACAATGCAGTTCACTAGAACAGCACTGACAGAGTCAGAACACAACCTGACACCCTGTGGGGTGTTGGTAGCAGCCCAATTGGAAATGTGGCCGCAGCCCTCCTGCAGTGTCAGGTGTGGTTCTGTTGGAGCAAGGGGGTCCTGTAGAGAAGGATGTATTCTTCCTCTGAAGATCCAGTGGAAGAAGAGACAGCTGCTGTTCCTCTGGGGAATCCAGTGGAGAAAGTCATGCTGGTGTTTCAAACACCTCTGGATTATATCTGGGTAGCAATGCTTGGCTCCTCCCTCTGGGCGGAGCATCTCCCAATGGGATGCTATAGTTCTTATCAGTCATGCAGTGACATTCAACAGTCTGTTATCAGCAGATGTCCCCTCTCCAGGGAGGTGTGAATGTGGTCACTCAAAGAGAGAGATAAGGCAAACTGCCCACTTGACAAAAGATAATCTGCCATCCAGATGGTAATGGAAAACAACTCGCATTGCAATATTCAACAATTTTTTTCAAAAAAAGTATCCACAACCTGAAATCCTGAAGCACTTTAGCAAGACAAGAAGGAAGGTGAGGCTGCCTTGGTTTGAAGCTGCTCTCCTGGTGCACTGTGAGGAGCAGATGGAAATTCATGCAGTGAGAGCATCCTCACCCACAGAGCTCTCAGAGAGCAGAGAGGCTGAATTAGAGAATCCTAATTGCAAAGTGTCATCAAATATCCACTGAGCTGGGCCTGTTTTATGCTTTATCTCTTCAGAGTTTCCTGCCTCCATCCTGGCAGCGGAGGGGTGATGGTGCTGAGAGCTGGCATGTGCTGGGGCACAGGCAGCCAGCTCTGGGAGGGGAGCTGGCAGCATCCTCCCTGCTCCAGGGTGACAAGACTGGAGGCGTTATCATGAGATAAATAAAATATTCACGTGTTTGAGAGATGTATTTCCCTCACACTTGGGCACTGCAGGTCAGAGCTTGTTCTCAGTGGTGAGGCACAAATCCCGAATAGCTGCTTTGCCTGTGAATGTGTGTGTGAGATTCTTTTTGTCTCAGTGTGAGAGGTACCAGGAAATCTGATGCCTTCTACAAACTGTTTGGAAGCTGTTGGTTCAGGAGCAGAACCATTGCCAGGCTTTAGGGATTGCTATTTATACATGTATTTTAAACAGCAGTTGTTCTCGGAAAATCTGATTTAAAAATAGCATTATGCCTTTGTATTCCTCTGATTGCCAGATGAGATGCTCTCTGCTCCCAAGGATTTGTTTGGGTTTACTCCTCGCTAAGTGGCCACACTAGAAATTCAATCTCAGTTCTGAGAGTAACCGACATCTTTGTCTTCTCACATATCCTCACCAGTAATAAAAACCTAAAGATTAAAGCATGCCCTCGGTGGCACCTCTGCAGCCTCTTTATTTGCAGTGATCAGCTCTCGGCTGGAATTCTGTCAGCACTTCTGTCCTGGGTGCCTGAGGAAGGCCAGGACCCAGATTGCTCCTTGTGTTTTGTTGTCCTCGACAGCAAAAGAAAACCAAGTGCAAGACAATTTCAAAAGGACAGGGATGGGGATGTGGTTACCTGTGCTATTACCTCCCTGTTCCTGGGTGTAGTATTGTGTCAGTGTTGTTCACCTGCTGGGAAAGTGCTGATTTTGTCTTTAGGGAAAAATTTTGCATTTCAGTGCACCTGGACTGACAAGTGCCAAAGTTGCTGTTCCCAACAATTGTCTTTTAAGCCCAGGGAGCAGAGGAAATGAACTCAAGCCTCCAATCCACGGCTTCAAACCTGAGGAATTTAAAGTCCAGTGACACTCCCTCAGGCTGCAGCTCATTCTCCCTCCTCACACCACTTTCCTGGCCCCAAAAGGACACCCCTGATTCTGTTGAGTCAGGGATGGCAATAAAAGACTCCAGTTTTCAGAAGGTGAATCAGAAGCTTTAATGAAAAGTAGCACATCTTTTATGATGCGACTTGCTAAGGTGAGACTTGATTGGTCTCAAAGTAAAAACCTCTCACAGTATTGGTGAACTATGAACAGCACACTCTGGAGAATCGTATCTATCAACAATGGTTACAGAAAGAGACATAATATTTGTTTTAATTCTTTTCTCTAAGTTTCCCAGGCTCAGCCTGGGAGAAATTACCTCTGTTCTTCCTTGACTGAACTGAGAATATCCACACACCCTGTGCTGGTGTTCACAGGGGTTCGAGGAGGAGGGAAGAGACGAGTATGTTGACTCCATGTTTCAGCAGGCTTGATTTATTATTTTATGATATATATTATATTAAATCTATACTAAAAGAATAGAAGAAAAGATTTCATCAGAAGGCTAGCTAAGAATAGAAAAAGAATGATAACAAAGGTTTGTGACTGACTGAGACAGTCTGGACAGCTGGGCTGTGATTGGCCATTAATTAGAAACAACTGCATGAGACCAATCAAAGATCCACCTGTTGCATTCCACAGCAGCAGATAATAATTGTTTACATTTTGTTCCTGAGGCCTCTCAGATTCTCAGGAGAAAAAATCTTAAGGAAATGATTTTTCATAAAACACGTCTGTGATACACCCCCACAGAAAACAGGCCGAGACACCCCATTACACAGACTGCTCAAGCAGCTCATGAGCATTTCAGACATGACATGCTCAAATTTAATAACTTATTGAAACAAGTCCTGCTGGCATTCAGGTTGTGCTTTCTGCCCTGGGGTGGCAGGGAGGGCTTGCAGTGCCCTGTGGCTCTGAGCCATGCCTGGAGAGCCCTGCAGCTCGCAGGGATGCCCATGCTGTGCTGGCTGCAGGTTCCAGCCCTCATCTTGCTGGCACCAAAGCTGTGCCCAGCCTGGGATGTAAATTGAATCTTGTTGGGAGCTAATGGAGTGAGGAATTTGACACACCTTTTCCTTCTCTCTAGATGGGAGCCATATGGCTCCTGACTCTTACAGCGTTCCTCAGACTGAAGATGAATGAGCATTAACATATGTTCCCTGGAGTAATTAAAAATGTGATCATAAACAGAGTCTGACTCACTGAAGGCAGTGAGAATGTTGTTATCATGGCAAAACTGAAGTCAGGGCAGTGCTTCAGAGGTGAGCACCTACCTGGGGTCCCAGGTGCAGGTACGGGTGCAGGAGTTTGCATTCAGCATCACTAACGAGGACACTGGGAAAAGGGAGGGAGATGTGTTTGATGTAATATCCATCAGCTTAAAGCACTCTCAAGGAAATTTGAATTAAAGCTTTTCAAGGGTTTGGACAGATGTGGCTGCTGCAGCTTAGCTTGGTGAGGCAACTCACTGAGCCAGAGGAATTTAGTTCTGTGCCCAAGTCCTAAGAAATTCCAGCTGCTGAAAAGGGCTAAATTTGAGGGATGTTTGAGAATTTCCCTGGAATGCACCTGAGGACTGCATAGCTCTGCAGACAGAGAAGCAATCTCTAAGGCTGGGGGAAGAGGTTTTATGTGGCTCTGAAAAGAGCTGTATTCCACAGCCTCCTCTACCAGCAACAGAGACACAGAAATATTCAAGGAAATTCAAGTGGCCCATCATGGAAAGCTCTCTGAAAAGGGAAGGAGTTTCCTTTTTCCCATCTCTCCTGAGCAGAAGAAGTGACTGGGTGTGAGAAACCAAACTGGTTAAAGGCTGTTAAGATCATTGGAGGACTTCAGAGCAGAGGACAAATTTTAGGAAACCAAACTACAAAAGGCTAATCTGAACCAAGAAGAGGTTTGGCAGTGCTGGGTTAGTGGTTGGACCTCATGAATTTAGAGATCTTTCCCAACCTAAACTGTTCTATGATTCTGTGAAGATGGTGGGAAAACTAATAATATCAAATGTAGGAGAATTTCACCTCAGGAAATAAAATATTAATAAGGGTATAGGGTATTTTAAAGGTTTCAAAGTGAAAATTTTCAGTTGGTGTTCATGAATATTACAAAACAGATGTTCTTCCACTGATTCAAGGTTCTCCCTGCTTATGACTCAGAAATTGTAGAAGAGGTGTGTTGACTTCTCCAAATTAATGAGATATATTAACAGGAAAAAAAAAAAAAAGAAAGAAACAGGCTATTAAAACCAAGTTAACATCAATAACCCCCCATGATCAAACATAGCTTTTTGAATTCAATGCTTGATCAGATGGCATCAGCTACTTTATTTCCTGTTTTAGAGAGCAGACATTTTTATTTAAATTACTTTTGTAGAGAATTTCCAAATGTATCATAGGTCAAAAGGCAAGCAGAATAAAAGGCAAATTTGATATAAATCATTTATTGCAAATACTTTGCTTAGTGAATGATGAACCAGAATAACAGAATGGATTTAGATCTTCTGCCCTTCTAGGTCATGATTTATTACTGCCTGCAGGTTCTTTCCCATTCTTCACCCACTCATGTCTCTGTAAAATGTCTTGGAAAAAAAGTGAATAATATTCCAAGTCCTGTTGTCCAGGGACTGTCAAATGGGTGGAGAAAAAAATGCATCAAATGTAAATGTAGACTCCACTCTGCAATGTAATGGTAGGGCATGATTTGCATAAATATTGTTTGCAAAGAGCAATTAGCACTTCATTTACATTCAGTGAAGTAGCAATTTGCACATTTTCAGGAAACAATTTCTTTACCCATATGTGCAAATTTTGTGCACCGCAATTGACACGCTAATAAAAAGATCTTAATAGACCAATTTTTTTTTATTTTACATCACAGTGTTCTGAAATATTGATTCACTCTCCTGAAATATTGATTCGGTGGGCTATTTGTAAAAACAGAAAAATGCAGATTTGAATTTTTAAAACTTGCTTTCTAGAAAAAAAATCAGAATTAATTTCAGATGTCTGCAATCTTCATGCTCTTTAAGTGGTATTTTAATGGGTATTTTTGTCAGAGAAATATAATAAGCATTATTAAAAAGCATTAGCAAATTCAGTCTCCTAATCTGCAATAACAATGAGTATATTTGCATATTGCAGTATGGAAATAATACAGTCCATTTCCTAGTGTCAATATCAAACTCAATTCTCCATTAAACATTAATAAAAATATTTCACATTTATATAGCATTTTCCCCAGAATGAAGAAACTTCCTAATTAAGAGACAAATTTAATACTTACAGCAAATGCAGAGAATTTTTATAAACAACAAAAAATTTACTTGGGAGTTGGACAGGAAAAGAGCAACCCAGTGAGTTCAGCCAGCTGTTGTCAATGGACATTTCTGGCCTTTGCAGCAGGAGGAATTGATGTTAAGTGATTTATTTAGACCTCCTGCAGCTGTGTCACTAACAATTGCTCTGTTTGTTTAGTTTCCTTCACTATTTTGTCATTTGTCCTATGAGATGCACATTTGGGGAGAGGTAGGGATCGGGGTTCCCACAGGAGTTGGGTTGTACTGTGCTTGGTAGCTTTTGGAGGAGAGAAATCTTTTGGGCCAAGATTGCTGATATTTGGGACATTGCGTTTTTCCATTCTCAGTCTGAGTTTCCAAGAAGGGTTTATTTTTGGAGGTTGTTCAGTTGCCCATTCTGGAAGGGTAAGCATGAGGACACAGCAGCAGAGGATGCAGATGTTCATGGATTTCCCTGCCAAGCAGGCTGGACACAGGCTGCCTCTGCTCTGCAAGCCTTGTACCAACATGTCCTGGATGGCAGGTCCTAGCAGGAGACCCTCAAATGGAAATATTTGCTAAATTGGCCCTAGTTATGAGTTCAGGCAGTCAAATGCTCAAAATTCTGCCTGTTACTCTTCAGAGGCAGTGCAAGTGACACATCCAAACATCACAGGGCACCTTTGAAAACCTTCCTCATACTGTGCATTTTAATAGAAGGCATTATGTATCAATCTTTGAACAATCACAAGGAAAATGAATAGCAAATATGACAACAAACAGCAAAGCCCCCACCAAATCCCAGTTTTACGTGCTTATTAAAGTAATTGTTGCAATAATGATCTTGTATTCTTTGCCTTTTCATCTCTGTCACAAGAGAAGGGATCATTATGGTTGCACGAAGGAGTGTGACATCCAGATCTGTTTTGAGGTCTCATTATTGTTGGTGTTGTCTTTTTACTTCACAAATCACATATTTATATTTCATCTCCTGTGTCAGGTATTCAAAAGCTCTGCTTTGATCAGTGTAAATTGCATGTGCCCCTCACATAAGGTGGGGACCTCTGTTTGAACCTGCAGAGTAGTTAATTTGGAGATCTCATGTGAATCTCTGAGTTATTCATCATTGGCTTACTCTATTTTTATTTAACCCTTTTTTTCTTCTTTTTCTGTTTTTTTCCTATTTTTCTTCTTCTTCCTCTTCTTCTTCTTTCTCTTATTTTTATTTCTACCATCCTACAGAGCCTCTGAGGCCTTTGGCAATATTAACCCCTGATCAGCTGTGTCCCAGCCATGCAGTGACTTCTGGGTGCTCAGGATTTACCCAAGCAGAGGGTGTTTTCCTCCCTGTACAGACCTTTAAACTAAAAGTCCACCACATCATTTTGTACATTACAGACAAAAAGCACCCTAAAGAGAACAGGAATAAATTCTTTAACCTTTAATGTTTCTATAGCCTCAGTGGGACCATATTTTGCAAATGTCTCATAACACTACAAGAGAGGCTAATGATAAGAAAGCAGTAATGACACAAGAAATTTAGGAGTCCCTTTGACCTTCAGAAAGCAAAACAAATAGATTTATGCAATTTTCTGTTGACTAACAATAACTAAATCCAGTGACAGCAACTGCTCCATGAGCAGGAACAGCTGTGGCCAGCCTGTGCAGGTAGCTGGCAGGTTCTCAGGGCTTGGGCTGAAAGATGGAAACTGATCTCTGCAAAACCACCTGGATTATGTGGTTTTATCTGCTGAGTTCCAAACTGCACCAAGCCAAGAATGTGATGATCTGGGGCTCTTCTAAAAAGAAAAAATAAATTTCCCCTTCTTTCTCAGTAGCCTTGAGAGATGATGCTCCAGGTCAGACTTCCTGCTGGCTGTTTTAGGTTGGTACCAGCACCTTCAGCTGAGAAGCTGAGCTGAGGAACATCTGTCTCCATCTCACCCATGAGCAATGTGACCAGTGGAGCCACAATACAAAACAGAGGTGCTTGAGGGCCAACTGATTTTCCACAAAGTCTGTGTATCTGGTGTTTTCCTGGGGCTGGCTCTCAGCTTTCACAGCGCCTGCCCAGTGTGCATTTTGGTGATGGGACTGAAGCTGACAGTCTTTAGGATGCTGAGTGTGGGCTGTGACATGATTGTGTGATAAAGAAGCCACAAGGCCCTTGTACTTTACCCTTTAGCTATGGCTCCAGAATCAGTTTAAATCTAGTTCTCCCCATTACAGCTGCATTGCCACATCTACAACCAGTAGAAAAAAATACATTTTAATGTTTTGGGGTTTTTCTTGCTGTCTCATCAGAAGTTCCTCCTGTCTCCAGGAATTAAGGATGTTCTTCTGTCCTGATTTATTCACTTTTGAGACAGAGTTTAATTTTGCAAAACGTCTCTCTCCTCAGCCCTTGCATTTCTCTTTGGCAGGAGCAGTTGCCTGCGGCACGAGCACCGAAGACTGGCTCAGTGTTAATAGTTGTCAGGGAAAATGAAGAGGCTATTTCTCACAGCAGACTTTCACCCTGCATGACAAATGCTAGTATGAGCAGATTAAAAATCAGTGCATGGTACAATATGTCACACATAAAGCAGCTCCATGTTATTAATTGGCATGCTACCCATTAGCTGCCCTCAGGATGTGCCTCTGTGAGTGGAACAGGAGCCGAAATCAGGTGGGTCAGAACATCCCCTGGTATAAAGTTGGGCAGCAGTGATGGAACTAATTGAGGTGTTCTGATTCGTAGCACCCAGTTGCTTGGATAAGGGTTGAGATGCTTTTCCCCTCCACCAAAACGTTATTTAAGCTGCATTTTATTACAATGAACAGCAGAGATACTCTGTGATATGTGTTCCCCTGAACCCTAAACCCTTTTTAACCACAATGCATCATTTAAAACCATGATGTGATTTAGAGAGGTTTTTCTCCCTTCTTTTCTGCTGTTTTTGTAACAAATCATTGATTATTGACCTTGTAAATTTCCTAAGGAAATTACTTGGTCTTAGTATATAAATTGGTTGTTGCACACAAAAATGGGTTTACAAAGCAAACCAAATCAGCAAAGGCTGAAGTTCATTTTCCAAGTCATATTAGGGCTGGGAATTGTTTCAGTAATCTTCAGGAAAAAACCAAAAACCTGAACATCATTTTCAACAGGTTCAGAGTTGGACTAGCAGTGTTGCAAGTGCTGGGCACCCCCTACTCCAGACCCTGGGGCCAGCCTCTCTTCTGCAAAGTTTCCATCACAAGTAGAGGCCTCAGGATAAAACAGCTTGGAGGTCTTCCTGAAAATTTCCTCCTAGGCTTCTGCATGCTGGGAGAGTTACCCTGGTTAAAGACACTTTTCTGTGAGGGCTGTGAGGGGGGATCAGGGACAGCCCAAGGGACTCTGTAGCCCCTTGTGTGGCTGGTGAGGCACAGCCTCGCCTGCCCGTTCTGCTCAGGGCCTCTCAGAGCAGCAGGGACATTGGGAAGGGACACAGCACAGCCCTTTACCAGGGGAAATAGTCCCTCCCAGTGACTGCCCAGGTAGGAAAGAGCAGCTCAGATAGAGCAGGACACTGCAACAAGCTTTGGTGCAGCACACAGGGGGCTTTTGGCTGTGAATGTCTGCAGGTACACAAGGCACAAGCTCTGAAGAGTTTTAAGCAGACACAGGGCTGCTCAGATACATGAGACCTCAGTGGCTGCTTCACTTGTGGTTGTGGTGGTATTGCAGTCCTCGGCAGTCACAGGCTAAGCTGCAGATGTAGGATGTTGATGTCATATGTAATGACCCCACTTAATCTGAAGTGGGGCAGAGTTGTATTTACCCCCAGGCTGGGTTTTATTGCTTGGACACTGTGGGTTCCTAATTTGCTGATCTCTTTTCTGTCATCTTTTTTTTCCCCTCCCTTTCATTACTTTTATTCTTTTAAACAGTCTCCAACTCTCCCTTGCTTTTCTAACATCTCCTTGGTGCCAGAAGAAAATTCACATTCACTCCTGAAGCCTGTTTTTCTGATGCACTCTTACCTGCACAGAACCTGGGATCAGAACCTTACAGGAGTTTGTCCTACCCTTGTCATTACCTCTGTCCTCCTCCAGACAGGACAGCAGAGGCAGCATGACCAACTCATGTGCCCTTTTGGGGCCGCATTCCTGCCAGCTCTCACAGCTCTCACAGGCTGCAGGGTGTTGTGGAGTCTGACATGCACAAGTCACTCAGAGATTTGTGTTAATAACACTCTGAAAATCTCAAGCACCCTTTTTTATTATTATTACTATTATTTTATTTAATTAAATTTTAATTTAATTTATTATTATTACTGTTATTTTTTTAAAATTTTATTATTACTACTATTATTTTTAAATGTAATTTTTATTTAATTTAATTTTTAAATTTATGTCTTAGCCACAACCTGGGCTTGTTCAGTTCAGAATGTGAATATGTTTGTTTTTCCTTGGCTATCAAAATAGAGAGGCTATTCTACCTGGACATATTCATGATAGTCAGTTGTTTCCTGATAACTGCTCCATTAACATCTGTCAGCATGGCACCCCTCTGCTCATAACCTCCTCACAGACCAGACAGCTTTCCTAGCAGAAGGGACATACTTCAAGAAAATAAAAGGCAAAATGTCAGCATGTTCCCAAATGAGATGCCCTGGGAGATTCATGACACAGTGGTAGCTGTGAAGAAATGCAGATGTGACAGGTGCCTGACAGTTTGGTACTTTGTCTATAATCCTTCTGAACTCATGGCAGAGACTTTCCTAAATACAGTGATTACCATGAGAAACCTCTCCCTAAAAGTGTTGTTTACATCAACAATCATAAGATGATAAGTGACAGGCCTGGGTCCTTTCCATTAGTTTCAGAGGACAAATAACATAGGTCAAGATTTTGTAGTAGTAGTAGTAGTAGTAGTAGTAGTAGTAGTAGTAGTAATAATAATAATAATAATAATAATAATAATAATAACAACAACCAATGGATTTATATAATAATAAAACAGACCAGCAAGCCTAAATAAAATAGAACAGAGTCTGAATAAAACAGACTCCAAAGCCTGGGGCAAACTGCATTTGCTAAACCATTTGGTAAAATGGGCTGAGGCAGATATTTGAGCTAAAGTAAATCAGGCAGAAGTTGCCTTTGAGTGACTGAAGGACTGGCTCAAAAGCAGCCATTTGGACTGCCCAGAGTACAGACATATTGCTCCCTGGGCATCCTTCTGCAGAGGAACTGCTGTGGCTCTGTGCTCCTCTCCAGAACCAAGCAGTGCACTGGTGCATTACAGGTAGCATCTTCTAGACATGCTGCTGCTATTTTTCTTGGCCTAAAGAAATGATATATCCAAGGCAGAGTAAATATAAAAACAAATAAAACTGCTCTCAAAAATGTTTTTTGTCTCAATAATTAATTCCTCAGCAAATTTTCTCATCATAAAACATGTCCTAATGAGCTACCAGGAGGAGAGGAAATTCATCACTTACCTCACAAATATCAACTTGAGAGCACTGCTCATGTCAGACGGCATAATTAATGACCTGAGAGGGAGCATGGAGCAGCACAGCCAAAACCGCCATCCCCATCAGTCATTCCACATCAGCCCAACTCATCCATGTTACTTGATCTACAGAGGATTAGCCAGGCAGCTAGAAGGAGATATGGGGCTGAAGGGAATGCAGGCAAATGTGGTATATCTAATCTTGATTTATCCTGGTTGGTTTCCTGCTTATCACTGAGGTGCCATGGCAGTTGGTCGCGCATTGTGTTTTATTTTTGTGGCTTTTCTTTTTTTCCCAGAGAAATAAGATTTACAAACTTTGAACTTCACCCTCCTTGATGCTGAGCAAGCCATCTTCAGCCCCCTGTCAGAACATGGTCCTCTTGGGGTTCAATTCCTGTTTAGCAGGCCTGGGGGTGCAGAGAGCGGGTGAGACCTCTCTGTGCTGTGGTGAGAGGGGATGCTGTGGTCAGGGCGATGTTCATGGGGGGCTGCAGCAGGAACACGTCTGACCTGTTCTTCCTGTGCTGGCACCGCCAGAGCTGGGGCAATGCGCAGCCTCCTCCCATCGCATGCCCATCTCTTCTCTCAGTGCCGTGCAGCTGCAAGAGCTGCCCCACTGCTTCCTGCAGTGTCTGCTCTGGGGGCAGGTCCCTCCTGAGGGCATTCACAGGAGCCAGGGTGTGGGGGTGCTTGGGGGGGACAGCTCTCCCCACTTGGATGGGAAAGCTGAGACACCAGGCTGGGGCTGCCAGTGCTGTAATGAGAGCCTGAAATGGCCAAAGGGGGTCAGACCAAGGGGATCTCCCTGGGGATCCCATCTCCAAGGCTGCCAGGAGCAGCTGCTCGCTTTAGAGAAGAATGGAGGACTCTGGAGATGCAGAGGGATCATTTTGTGACTCCACCTTCCCAGCAACCTGCTGTGAGGGAGTCCTGAGCCGAAGGTTACTTCTCCAGCTCTGCATTTCTCAGGTCCTTATGGAACTTTTTTACCATTAATTTATCTAATATCTTTTGGCACCAGCATTTATTTTTTGCCTTCTGCATTGTCCCATGATGGGCGCCACAGAACAATTATGTGCAGTGAGAAAAATATGCATCTTTTCCTGTGTTTCAGAGTTTCTGCCTGGCCAGTATATGTGGTTGTGTTTGTAGGGGTCTCAGGACTAGGGAAGAGACGAGAATTTGACTCCATGTTTCAGAAGGTTGATTTATTATTTGATGATATATATTATATTGAAATTTTACTAAAACTATACTAAAAGAATAGAAGAAAGGATTGCCTCAGAAGGCTCAAAAGGAAAGGAAAAGAATGGAATGATCATAAAATCTTGTGACTGACCAGCAAGTCTGAGACAGCTGGACTGTGATTGGCTATTAATTAAAAACAACTGCATGAGACTAATCAAAGATCTATTTGTTGCATTCCACAGCAGCAGATAATTATTGTTTACATTTTGTTCTTGAGGCTTCTTAGCTTCTCAGGAGAAAAAATCCTAAGGAAAGGATTTTTCATAAAACATGTCTGTGAGAAGTATATCTCATGTTCTCCATCCCTTGTGATAAAAGAATGAATGAATGAATCATCATTCACCTTGCCTTTCTCCCTCAGTTTCACCACGCTGAGAAAAGTAAGCCTATCAAATTTACTCCAACTGAAATAACTCCACGTTTCTGAAACCAATTCCAGCCTAGCAGGATTTTTTTAGGATTTACATGAGAGGCAGCTCCAAAGTGAAGGCTGACAGGTTTTATCTCCATCCCTTTGCTCACTCCAGTGTGTGCTCACTGCTTAAAACCAAGCTCCAGAAGCTGTCAGCCTGCTAAGTGCAGCTGTTTTACATGTCTGCTCACATTTGTAAACGCCTGGCTGTGTTTCCTGAAACTCTCCAATAAATGCTCTCTTGAGTTAGTTCATCAGCCAAGACAACTTTATCTGCTCTAGCAGTGACCCCACATTCCCTGTGCAAACACCCTCATGCAGCAGAGCCTTGTGGCTGCTGCTGGCAAGATCTGAGCACTGGGCTTGCCCCAGGCAAGGAGCCCTTGGCATCTGCTGGCCCCTTCTCTGGGCTCCAGTGTAAGCAATAACTGGGCTTTTATGCTGGTGCTGACCTCCCAAGTTAAGTTCAGCAAGCATTATCTGGCGAATCTGATGTGTCACGTTTCAAAGAAAAGAGTTTCCCACCTCAATCCAGGTCTGATTTCTTTGTAGGTAAAGGATAAAACCCTTTGGGAACCAAGCACTTCCTGAAAGCAAGGTTAAGAGTAATAAACTTTCCTCCTTACCGATAGACTGAAATACCTTTTCTGTTAGGAGCACACATCTATCCCCACAGGGCCAGGTCAGTGCTCTATAACTCATCTTGCAAAACTGAAATACAATTTTTGATGATCAGAGCTGGGTAAGGATCAAAAAACTGGCCTGACATATTTCGTTTGTACTGAAAAAAGTTTTTATTGAAGAGATGTGGCATTCACAAAGAAATACTTCCCCTGCACAGATAGAGTGAGATTTCAAGATAATATGCATTACAAATAATTTGTAATGAAACTGTGAATTAATGTCTTCTCTGAGAATCCCCCCGTGCCCTCCTCAGGACTATATCTGTAACCTCTTACCAGCACACAGAAATAATTGTTTGGTTGTCCAATGGAAACTCCAGCCTGAATTCCCATGTGCATTATGTTTGGGGTCTCTGTCCCTCATCTGCTTCTCTAAACACTGCCTGGGAAGTGGCACAGTGATAAAATGAGCATAAACAGCCCTGGGATTAAGAAATTATTTGACACCTGCAGCTGATCTCAGATTGGATGTGGCTGGAAAATTAGATTAGGAAATTACTTTACCTGGAACTGGACATTAATTGTGGTGTCTTGTGCTGGAGAGAGGATTCACACCAAGATGGAAAAATGAAATTGGGATTGTGGGGAAACTACAACTTGTGGTGAGCTTAATTTGGATTTTTGTGCCAGAGTGATCTGAGCACAACTCACATTCCCCTTTTTGATGCCTTTTGCTTTCTGGCATCCTGGCCTAGCAGTTTTGGGCCCTACAGCAGAGGGGATGTCTTCCCTGGGAGCTGCTCAGCCCCAGGAATAAAATGCCATCTGTTCCTGCCATGTATTGGGCAGCAATGTCCCCTTGCTGTGCTGGTCTGTTCTCAGCTTGATGCCCAGCAGGAACCTGCTTAAGTTTATTTTCTTCCAGCCCTGCTCCACCTGCCAGCCAGGGGATAACGGAGCAGATCCCAACCCCAGGCAGCCCCTAAATGATACCAAGGCTCAGGAAAAGTTATTCCACTTCTGGTGAACCTTTGCTCCCCTTGCAATACCTTGGTAGGGGGGTGACAGCCTGGGCTAGGAGCAAAGCCACTGGGTCTGTAGGGGCTGGGGTGGCTGTGCACCCTGTCTGTTATTGCCACCGTCTGAGGCTGCTGGCCAGATGTTTACAAACTTGGGTCAAAATTTCCTGGGATCCAACAGCTGGGATGAGGCCAGTCAGCTGGGTTTGGGTATTTGTGTGTATGTGTGTGTGTGATGGCATCAACAGGGGGGACATCAGTGTCCTGTGTCATTACGAGGGTCCCCCACTGGCCGTCCCCGCCCTGCTGGAGGCGCACGGACTGATTTAACCCCCTGGGTGCCAGAGGGTAGTGACAGCCAGATTCTCCCGAAGAGAAAACACCACAGCTCTTCCTCTCCCCTCTCCCCTCTTCCCCTACAAGCCCTGACACCATTCACAGGGGCAGCTCGGGCTGCGGGAGAGGGAGCAGCCGCGTCCGGAGAAGGCATCGGACCGCGCTGCATTGCACTGCACTGCGCATCCTCCCTCCCTTCCTCCTTCCCTCCCCACCGCCTGCTGCTGCAGCCTGCCTTCCTCCCTCCATCCCTCCATCCTCTCCGCTTCCCACCTCTCATCGCTGCCTCTTGTATCCCTCCTCCAGCACCCCTCCTCCAGCATCCCTCCTCCAGCATCCCTCCCTCCAGCATCCCTCCTCCTGCATCCCTCCTCCAGCATCCCTCCTCCAACATCCCTCTCTCCACTCCTCCCTCCAGCATCCCTCCTGCATCCCTCCCTCTTGCATCCCTCTCTCCACCCCTCCCTCCTACATCCCTCCTGCATCCCTCCCTCTTGCATCCCTCTCTCCACCCCTCCCTCCTCCCTCTGCCTGCGCAGAGCCGCGGACATGGCGCTCAGCAATTTCCTTTTCGCTCAGTGCATCTGCTATTTCCTGGCCTTTCTCTTCAGCTTCATCGTGGTGGTGCCACTCTCCGAGAATGGCAACGACTTCCACGGCCGCTGCCTGCTCTTCACCGAGGGCATGTGGCTCAACGCCAACCTGACGGTGGAGCGGCAGCGCTTCACGGTGCAGGAGTGGGGGCCTGAGGCCGCCTGCCGCTTCAGCATCTTCACCGGGCTCCTGTCCCTGCTGCTGGCCACAGTGCAGGCCTGGAGGACCCTCTTCTTCCTCTGCAAAGGGCACGAGGAGTGAGTATCCCTGGGGATCAGCCCGTCCCTGCCACAGGCTGGGGCGCGTGGGAGCAGTCTGGGGGTGAAGCGCTGGGCTTTGCCCCGTCCAGGTCAGCGGGCTCTCCAGAGGGGTTTGGGGAGAGCTGGTCTAACCTGTGTCTGTCTGTCTGTCTGTCTGTCTGTCTGTCTGTCTGTCTGTCACACACCAGGCACTCCCCCAGCCGTGTCCAGGCCCCTCTCCATGGGATGCTCCCGTGGGGTGGGGGTCAGATCCACCCACGGCCCTTTGGCAGTCCCGTGTGGGCACTCAGCTGCAGTGGGCATGGAAGGATTGGGGGGCTGTGGGGTGATGCTGGAGGCGGGGGCTCACAGGGGCCTCTTGACCACGGTCCCACTACACACCCATGCCAAAGGAGGCCCTCCCCAGGTGAGCACCGGGCCTGTTAAAAGCCTCGAAACAACATGGTTGTGTGTGGGGGCCAGAAGGGAGAAATTGGTGCCTCCCCTCTCTTCTTTTTGGGCTGCTTTTGCTGTGTACATGGCAGCTACTGCAGACAACAGCTATTGCTTGGTTACAGGCGTGAGAGCTGTGCTGAGCGCTCCTGCAGCAGCTCAGGGTGGCCCTGGCTGCTGGCTCCTGTGTCACACAGGCCAAGGGACAATCCCCTCCTGCAGCAGCTCAGGGTGGCCCTGGCTGCTGGCTCCTGTGTCACACAGGCCAAGGGACAATCCCCTCCTGCAGCAGCTCAGGGTGGCCCTGGCTGCTGGCTCCTGTGTCACACAGGCCAAGGGACAATCCCCTCCTGCAGCAGCTCAGGGTGGCCCTGGCTGCTGGCTCCTGTGTCACACAGGCCAAGGGGCATCCTGCAGCAGTGTGGGGAAGGATTCCACAGCATCCCACCCCAGCGGGGGTACTCAGAGGCCTGGTGGGCCAGGCAGCAGCTCAGGAGCACTGTGATGTTCTGTGCTTGCCTCTCTGGTGGCCTGAGAGGGCAGAGACCTCGGTGCAGGTAACACAGGTGCTGCAGGGCCAGGGCACCAATGCACTGGTGCCTGTCTAAACCAGGAAAATATTTTCCCCATGATGTAGGAACCATGCCAAGGGTAAATCACTCCTGTCCAGGTCCATTTGGACCAGAGGTTTCTTGAGTAAGGGGCTGTTACATCTGGGCTTGGTAACCCCAGAGATGGGTAGCAGTGTTGTCTTTCTGGCTCTTTCCAGCTACTCTCAACCTGTCTAATGCTCAAACATGCTGCAGCAAGTGAGGACCAGAAACTTATTCCATATTAAAACGTACCTTACACTAAATACAACTGCATAGTTCTTAATATCTTTGAGTTCAGCTTCCTCAGGTGATCCAATATCTGCACAGGGTTAATTGAATATCAATGCTAGCTAATTTTTAGAAGAAACCAGCAGTGAAAACCCTGTAATGGTGACATTTGAATTATATGTTTGGCCTGCTTTCAAAAGTAGCTGTTACCTTCAAAACTGTTGGGCAGGCCCCTGAAAAGTGTCCCTTTAGGAGCTCCTTCAGGCTCCTTTGGGGGTTGTATAACGCTGTTCATAGCTGCTCCAGGCCAGAAAGGCAAAGGGCTGTGGGGTGATGGGGAGCAAAGATGGAGCAAGTCTGGGGTGATGAGGTAACCACAGAAGGGCACAGGAGGGTACAACATGGCAAGGTGCTTGGGAACAGCAGGTTCTTGGTAAGAAGGAAGGTCTGTCCTGTTCCACATCAGCCACCATATGAAAAGCAGGCAGCGCTCATGCTGTCCCGATTTTGGACAGCCGTCTGTTAGTGGTTCAAATGGGTACAAAAACATTTCTGTTTGGATGGAGAGATAAATGTGAGCTCCTCATCACCCATGATAATTGTCTGTTCTGATTAGAGGTAGTTGGGGAAGAGCCAGAATGTCATAACTGATGTTCCTGTCAAGGAGGATCATTGGTCATGGGCCAGCCAAGGCAGTCAGGGTTAGTTAGCACTCTTTGCATCTTTCATGCAATGGCTTTAGGATGCTCACAGATGATTGCTGACAGATTATTTTCTAGTAGCTATGACTGCTAAAAAACCTTAAAAGGGTCTCAGCACCCTGTGCCCCAGCAGTGTGGGACTCTTCAGCTCAGCTGAAGGGTAGAGGTACAACCCAGATACTTCATTGCAAGGATTGAAAAGCAACTTTAGGTGTAAACATTCATTATTAAAGGGCACTCACCCAATCTGCAATGCACAGCTTGAAGTTCTAATCTACGGAGGAAAAATCAGGTAATCTAGAGATCCAAATAAGCAGTTTTCTTTCAGGATGCCCTGGCAGTGGTGATGGTTTCTCTTGCCAGATGCAAATCAGGTGCAAGGCTGGGAAAGTGGAAAGTCAGATCCTGGGCCATGGAACCTCTCTTGCTGCAGGGTAGGAAATAGAGGGAGAACTGCAGATCCTGGGCTGTGATGACCGACTGAATAGTCTTGGTAACTGCTCATTTTCTAGAGCTCTTACTAATTCTGGTCTGTTTTATTCTGTGAACAGCTCAAGTCTTTTCTTGCCTCCCAGCATTCTGCACTAAGGTGCACACAGAGGATATGATCTGACTTCAGCAATGCTTGGGATGAAACCCAGGCTAGGTGTGAAGTCAGGGCAGAGAACATGCAGAAATCTGGAATCTCACAGCAGCTCTCACTATATGGGTGACCCCAGCACCCAGCAGAGCTGAGCTGCTCTACTTCACCAAGCCCAGCTAAGCCAGAGCAGGATTCAGCTAATTGTTCATCCAGAAGTCAGGTGTCCTGGCATCCAGCACCCAGAACAGTCTATAGGGGCACTTCCTTGAAGGTGATTTATTTCCCTTTTCTATCAGTCTTGGGGTGGGACAACTGTCATTTGGAGAGAACCTAGACAGTCCCTCTAGGGCTTCATCAACCCAGGAGCAAACATCCTAACTCTGCTGATAATTGCTTCCTCATCTCATTTTAAAGAAGTTCTCCTGAAGTCACAAATGTATCATGTATAACGTGTAGAAATTAGGATTGTCCAGCCCAGAGCCTTCCAGGACTCAAACACTCATTTAAAAAGCCTCTTGGCTTTTCATGTAATGAGCAATCAGGAAAAAGAAGTGACTGAGGGTTTTTCCCTTTTCTGGGGAGAGTAGATTCATTCTATCACCAGCACAATGAGTGGCACTGGTGAGAAATTTGTCATATTCACCTTTACCACACACTGAATAGGTTGACCTGCCTCCTGGAGCTGCCAGTCTTTCCCCAGCCTGGAGCAGATGTCCAGTTTTTACATAAGGTCACATTCCAAGGTGTCCTAGTCTAAACAGGCACTTAGAGAAGTTTCAAGTAGAGAAGGGCTTTGCCAGGTGACTGGGATTAGAAACTTTTCACTAAAATTCAGGTGAGGATTTGAAGAGTGAAAATGAGTGAGAGATATTCCGTGGCCTTGTGGGAAATTTGTAAGCATCCCACCCATCCCACTCCAAACACTGCATGTGCTCAGGGCAGGCCCTGGTGGGGCAGATTTAATGGGGCTGAGAAAAGCTGATATTCAGCTGGCAGACACGGCATACTGACACCAAAGCCAGAGAAATCCTGGGAGAATCTGGTCTGCTCTGCAAATTGCCCATAAAACTGAGATTCATGTCCTATGATGCCAGTACCTTGTGTTACATTGCTTAAAGTGATTATAGCTATCAGTTCTGTGTTTTTTATTTTTAGTTTCCCTCTTCTAAGCAATTTTTGTCCCAATTATCACTTAAGTCATGAAATTATTTTAGCTGCAGTTGCTACATAATTTGAGCTAATGACATTTATCTTAACAATGGTGATTTTCATCATTACAGCTAATGAAAGCCACATTGTGTATGAACAATCACCACTTATTATATAAAGCCACATCTTCTTATGTTTAAAAAAGAAATCAAAATCAAAAGCATTTGCAAGCGAAGGTAGTGTGACTCAAAGTCAAGCCCATAGTGTTTCAATGTATTAGGTGTTCTTAATTAAAGATGTGTTTTAAATGGAAACTGATATCTTTGTGCCCACTCTGTGCTGCTTACAGAGACTGCTGATGTTGTGTTTCAGCTGTTTATGAGTTACATTTTTCTTCCCTTTTATTACAGCTCTTTCTTTTACGCCTTCCTGAATCTGCTGATCAGCGCCTTTGTGGTGTTCATCACATTTATTGCCAGCACTATAGTGAGTGTAGGATTTAACATGTGGTGTGATGCAATTACTGAAAAAGGAAGCATGCCAAATAGGTTAGTATTGAAGAATACATTTTATTCCTTTTATTTTTTTCATATAGGCACAATTGAGCTGTGGTGTTACAAAGTGTAGTTATTACACGGAAGGTGAGCAAGGGGGAGAAGGCATCTGTAATATGAAAATCCAGAGTTTTTTCATGTGGAACAAAACATAGCAAACCAAACTTCTTTTTGTTTGTTTATTTAGAAGCCCACAAAGAAAAGTGTGCTTCCATCATATTTTTTGGTCATGATAACGTGAAAAACAAATCCATTGTGTTAATTTTTTTTTTTTAATTTCCAAAGGAATGCTAGATTTAGAGTTTTTCTAAGAATGGGGGGAGTGTGGCCTTGTGAGCATGGCAGGGAGCTGGGGGCCAGGGTTCCTGGCTTGCAGTCTTGGTTCTGCCCCCAACCCACTGTGTGACACCAGGCAAGCCACTTATCCTGCCTGTGACCCAACTCATCATCAGACAAAACATTTGGGGTAGAGTTCCTTGCCTTGTAGTGATGCTGTGGATGCCCTGAGAGCCACAGGATGGAAAGCACTTTGTAAGTGCAAAGTACAGATGGCTGATGCTTTGTTGCAGTCACAAAATGCACAGCTCCTAAAATGGTCTAGTGTATCCCGCGATGCTTATGCTCCTTATAGGGAACATGCTAAATCGAGGAAGATTTGCTCCTGTCAAACAAATAATGATGGAGAGAGAGGAAAATGTGACATTTTATGTCATATGATATTGAATAAATGTACTACTTAAAGCATACATTTATGTTGCACATTGTCATATGTTGTAAAATGCCATAGTGAATGTTCTGTTTAGGGCTGCAACGATTAATCGAATTACTCGAATATTCGGTTAAAAATTCAATTACAAAAAGCATCTAATCGAATATTCGGGTAAGAACCCAAGATGACCGACAGCACTGAAAAGGAGAGAGAAGAGGCTGCAGAAATCAACCAAGAGGTAGAATGACCACCTCAAAACCCTGGGATATTTTTCACATCAATAATGGTCCAAGTTATTTGTAAAATCTGTAGGCAGCCCCTATCTTACCGTCAGAGTATCTTCTCCTTGCTGGAGCATCCGAAACAAAAACACAATTCCTTCTTCTGAGGCTTTTCCTGATGAAGTCAAAAGGTAACAGAGGATCATACACTTTGTTTCATTGAGGGGTGAAACAGCCAACCTGGGGTGATGCCAGGGGCAAATCTGTGGGAGGTGAGGGGGCAGTGGGAAAGAGGGGATTAAGGATGATGTTCATAATAAGGATTACAATTCCACTTATGAAAGATTTGTGTCATCACTCACATAATTTGGATTTTTTTTTGTAAAAGAAAGTAATTTTTATCTTAGTTTTAGAGAAGATCAGCAAACAACCTGATGATTGCAATAACTTAATCATCCTTTGATAGAATATGCCATTGTGACTGTTCAAAGTGCATTTAATATGTTGTTTCATTTTGTATTTTGTTTACCTAGAATATTTTAAATTTTTTTCTTTTGTTTTTTCCTTGCAAATGCCTTTCTGGGTAGCTGTGAAGAATTGCAGGATATAGATCTTGAGCTGAACTTGGAAAACTCTGCTTTCTATGACCAATTTGCTATTGCACAGGTAGGTCAGACTAAGCCATGGCTCTATTCCAGTTAATTTGCCATTTGCTTATTGACCTGGGATTGCTGGAGCTGAACTACCATTCTCAGAAATCAATGGGAATGTTTCCACTGACTTCAGTAAGTGCTGGATCAGAATGATAGTGATGGGCACATTTGCCTTTTAAATTCAAAACAGACAGTTTTGAATACAGATGTGTCAAAACTTCACCCTACCACTGATCTTGTTAATCATGACAGAAAACTCATTGCTCATCCAAAGGATCAGGTCTGCAAAAGTTGCAGCACTCTGGTGTCCTGGATCTCTTCATTACTGTTCAAAATAATTTCTGACCTGCACCACGTTGTGGGGTTCCTAGTTTTGCCTTCCTTGACTTTCACTGAGATCACCTAAGCTATATAAATTGACCATTAAAAATAAGCAAAGATTTATTTATTCAGATAGGGCTGTTTTCTGATGAATCCATGAGAATTAGACCTCTAAGGCTGTCAGACCTATCTATTGAATATTCTAGCTCTAAGTCAATGATCAGTCTGTGAACAGTCAGTGAACTCTGGGACATGAGCACACAATAATTTTGCAGGGATGACAGGCCCATCCCTGCAGGGCTGCACCCTTACAAAAGCTTATATTATCCCACATGGAAAGAGGCATTAGACTGCCTGCAACATTCCTTGAAGGTAACCCTGCCTCTTGGGCACGAACCAATTTTTTGTCTTTGTTGCCAACACTGGCATCTAGATGCCCAGCTCAGGCATAACTGCATTTAGGAATGAAATATGCCATAAAAGTGGTTCCTTTACACGAAGAACCCAGGACTCCCTGGGTTTGGCATGACTCCATGGGTTTTGGTCCAGGTGAGGTTTGCATAACCACCTGGACAGCTGACTTTGTTTTCACAGTACTGTACAGACCTCTTTTTGATTTCTTTCCTTCTCCAGTTTGGTCTCTGGGCTGCCTGGCTGACTTGGCTGGCAATTACCATCCTGGCTTTCCTGAAGGTTTATCACAACTACAGACAGGAGGATCTGCTAGACAGCCTGATCCATGAGAAGGAGCTGCTGCTAGGAAGATCCCCTTCACGATCCTCTTTGCAAGATGACAAAAGTGGCATGATCTAAAGCGTAAGCACATTTCCAGGGCAGGATCTAGATTTTATTATTCAGTAATGTGAGCTGAAGCTGAGTCAGGGTATTGAGTGTGTGGGATCTTTTCTTTTCCTGAAATGAAACGTAATTGTGAATTACTCAGTTCCCCCATGAGAAATTGTTGGCAGAAATACTGATATTAGGATAAAGAGAATGAACTGCCCTATGTGCCTGTGGCACAGCAAACTTTCTGTCCTGTGCAGGCAAAATTTGTAACCTGCCCTTGTCAGCAGAGCTCCCACGTTCCATCGCTGGCTTTTGGGACAGGGGCCATTTCTGAGGACTGAGCTGGCAAGACCAGGCTACAGCATCCAGGCTATTTCTTCAAACTATTTTCCAACAATAGATGTAACTGGAGCTGCATTCAGTCCCTCCTCTCTCCCTCTCCTCCCTTTTGCCAGTGGAGCTGCCCCTTGTTGTGTTTTTATCCTGGGAAGCTGCAGCTCTGGTTGGGGTGCAGGCTCTCGCTGTCTCTGCTTTTGCTGTGTGTGGATGCAGTGCTGACAAACACGTTGCTCCTGCTCTGATTTTCATTTCAAACATAGAGACCTGTGTTCCAGACTTGATATTTAATATTGGACAGTGTTAATGAATTCCATGAAACCTGTGTATTATTATAGCACCTGTCAAAAACTGTATAATATGGAAGGATGACAGAGAACATTTGTGGTTTTGTTTCTTCTTAGATTTTGGCATGAGCAGCATTTATTATGACTCCTGAAGTGAAGTGTAGCTAGAAATTGCTGAAGCTTGCATACTAAGAAATTAAGCTGAATAGATAGTATTAATGCTTGTGCATTATAAATGTAACTTGGTCCCTAACATTGTATGCTATTCTGTTTTGAATATTAGAATTTATTTGTGATATTTATTTCATATAGGATATGCAAAATTACTGTAAACATTTGCATTGTAGGTTTCTATATATAAACATAGCAAGGAGTTCAAGCAGCTAAGTTATTTTATTGATAGTTCAGTGCTGACTGAGTCCATTCTCCCACTCATGGGCAGGAGTTCCAGGGCAGATAAATTTTGCTGTGAAAAGGATGAAGAATTGCTGTTTACACAAAGCTCACTGGTGACTGTGTTGTTGCTGTCAGTTTTGCTTGGCCAGTGCTTCAACAAATCAGGTGGATTGCTGAGATCAAAGGTAGCTCTGATAATTAAGAAGAGTCACTGAGAGGAGTGTGGGATTTGCATGGCAGAGAAGTAAAGCTGTGCTAGGATTAAGCATTTATCCCCAGGTACACATTGCACAGAAGACCCCAAATCAGCAGAAAACTCAAGCAAACAACTAAGTTTGGACTGAAGATTTTTTTAGGAGTACACTGACACTGCCTGTGGTACCTGTGTTTGAATTGAGACTGAATTTATTGTAACAGAAGTGCAAACCACACATGATTATATGGCCTGGTAAATCAGAATGAGGGGGAGAGAGGACAGCAGGCTTCTACCACATCAGAGCTCAAGCCTGGGGTTAGCACAACCATGCAGATTTACTGTTGGCTTCTAGGGACCCTCTGAAGCTTAGTTAAATACCAGCTTAAGCATTTCATTGAAACAGAATTTGATGTCATGACAAATCCCTCAATTATTAAGCATTTTAGGGCATAAAATCGGACATTGTATTTAACTGCCAAAATGTTCTCATAGGTTTAGAGAAAAAACCCTCCATGGGCCCTAAGCAGTAATCCAGCCCTGTGAACATTGTTTATAGCCCCAGCTGAACATTGCTTACAGCCACAGCTCTCTGTAGAGAGGTCTTGTTCTTCAGCCTGATATCTGCCCACAAGAGAATGCAATTCATCTGAAAGCTTTGCAGCAGTGGCTTTTTTATTTTTTTGGTTTTTGGTAGTTGGGAGTTGACATCAGAGGAGGACTCCTGGAGAGGGAATCAGAGATCAAGTTAATTAATGCCAATTTAAAATTCCGATATCAGGACTGTCAGAGTGCCTTTTTTTCATTCATTTGGTCTAATAATTTGGATATTAAGAAAAGTCTCTTCACTGAAAGGGTTGTCAAGCACTGGAACAGGCTGCTCAGGGAAGTGGTGGAGTCACCATCCCTGGGTGTATTTAAAGGAAAGGTGGATGTGGCACTGAGGGACATGGTTTAGTGGTGGCCTTTGCAGGGCCAGGTTAATGGTTTGACTGGATGATCCTAGAGGTCTTTTTCAACCTAAATTACTCTGTCTCTAAATTATCTGTAGGAGATACACTCTTGCAAGTACCTGAGACCTTGCCAGGGAATGTCCTTCTTCATACCCTGAAGAAGAGCTTGGGTCTTGTAAGTTAGCCTGTTTCCCCAGTTTCCCCAGTTTCTCCAGCTGTAAAAGGCAGTCTCACTTTCACTCAGCAGTGATGTCTCTTCCCACTAATTACTTCAGTGCATGCCTTACTCCTTGTGTGGAACCATGATACTGCTTTGTAATATATTATATTTTATGTATATGCCAAATCAGGCTTAGGCTGAAGTGACATGTGGGTTGGGACCACTGGTCATGCGCTGCTCATCCCATCCTGGTGTTTCCTGAGGTTTTGGAGAACCATGAGGCAGAAGATAAGAAGTGTCTTCTTGTGCTTCTTGCTCTGAGGTACCAGGGCCCAAACCTTGCTCTGCTTCTGAAGGAGAGGATGCTGCTTATGGGCAAGGCTGCCTGGAGCTCCTGCTCTCTTCTACCTCTCCTGTCTCTTTTTCCTCCTTTCCACCTCCATGAGAAGCAGCAAACACTGGTCCTGGGTTTGGAGTTGCCATGCAAAATGGAAAGAGGCTGAAGCTCTCCTGTGAGTCCCATGTGAATGGGGCTGTTTCTCACAGCTTTCCCATGCCAGTCTGCTTTTCACAGCTTCCCTGCCTTGACCAGAGCTGGCACCCCCTCGCAAGCATCAGTGATGCTTAAAAGCAGAGCTGTTTTTGATGGAAGCCCCTGTGTGAGTCAGAAGGCAGAGCATGTAGTGAGAAGCTCTCTGGTTGACCCAAGGGGAGGAAGGGTATCCTGCAACTTCCAGTTTTTGGACACGCTTGATGTTTTTTATTTGCACTAAGTTTTCTGCAACCTCTTCTCCTAAAGCTTAGGCACTCAGGCCAAGCTGGTGGTGCCAAGCTGGAAATGGGTAAGAACTGTGGTGTAATTTATGCACACATCCATACCTACCTGTGGTGTAATTTTTGCACACATCCATACCTACCTGTAGTATAATTTATGCACACATCCATACCTACCTGTTGTGTAATTTTTGCACACATCCATACCTACCTGTGCTCTGTCTCATGCACTTCTCTCTTTTGTACATTTCTGATGTCTGATTTTAGTCACCCATTGCACACCAGCACATCGTGGGGCTGAGTCAAATTTTGCATTTCTGTAACATTTCATTACCTTTAATTTGTCATGTCCAAAGGCAGGGAACACTCTAGCAAGAGTTGCATTCAAAGAACTAGAACGCTGTGTGGTACTTATACTTGTATTTATTTATTTATTTATTGTCACTTAGTGGGAGGGGAAAAAGCTTTGTGGCCTTTCCAAGGCACTGGGCTGTTGCCACACTATTATTCTGTTGTACCAAATAAATTCTCTGGCTACCATCTGTGGTTAAATTCTCCACCAATTCCCTGCCAGCAGTCCTCATTGGGCTAGAAGAATCTAAGCTAACAAGTGTCATCTGAGCTTTTAGATCAATGCTGTTTATTATTATTTTTTTTATAATGGAGAAACAATTGGAGCCATCTTTTGGAACAGAACTTCCTCATGAGTGCATTCATGCTCAAAACATCTTATACCACTGACTCATGAGGCATCTTTCAGCTGGGAAATTTCAGTGGGAATCACAAAAATAAGAGCATGATGATTTACTGTAAAAACTAAAGGACACATTTGTACTGTATCAGCAATTTTATGGTCCCTTAGAAAAGGAGGTGTTATAATAACCAGTGATGGATGATTGGGTGTACAGACCTTGTCATGAAAGCATTCTTTGTGTAGGTACAATGTACACAGATAAATGCCAGTTCCACTGCTCTTCTGTGATGTGGATATAGGCTCTTCTCTAAACAGACAGCTTTGGCTGGAGTAGTTGTTAGAATGCTTAAATTTCTACACTTCCTTTTGCTCAGCACTGGGACTCGCCCAATGACAATTGTAATTATGATTCCCAGAGGTGGAATTGATGTGGGCAGAGTAGGAAAGCACTGGCCAATGCATAACCTGCCAAAGGCTGAGATGAGTTTCTAATGCAGGTTTGAAGGTGTTTCAATTCCTCCCCTTTATCTCAGTAACATCCTGCTGCTAGCCTAAATTAGTCCAGTTAGGAACAGAGTCAGATTTCCCTTCAAGGCCTTCGGTCCCCAGTATGGAACACTGCTGATTTAACCTGTGAAGTGTTCAGGATGGAAGCAGGGCTGCAAGGAAAAGGAGCTCACACTTTACAGTCATGTTGCACACAAACCTGATATTTGGTGTATGTGGGTTTTGTCATCTCCCTTTTTCAAAGCCTTCTCAAACATATTGCATGTAAAATCACTTTTACCATTTAAATTATAACTTTAGCAAAAATCCAGACAGTAATTTATACTGGAAAGACTGACAGTACTTTGTGAAAAACCAATCTGGATTATGATAAAACTTTTGGGTTTTTTTCTGTATCAATGGCTCGAGTATCCTTGAGTGAATGAGCATCCTGGCTGTGTCCACATCCTAAATCAGTGCCTCAGACCATTTCCTTTGCTGATGGAAAGAGCCCATTTTTATCTCTTGGAATGTTTGCTTTGGAGACCACAAATATCCTTTCCTTCTGGTTAGGCAATCTGGGAAAAGAAGAAGGCGTTACCTGCAGTGACAAAATGCTAATGTAACTTCATAAGCACAGAAATTGTTTTCAAACTATTTCTGTTCATGGCACTAGTGCCTTGAAGTACATGTTTCTATTTTTGTCCTCCATAAGAAGGAGGAAAACTATCCTGAGTTGTATTTTAGTACTCACATATATGCACCTAATTTTTTTAATGGATTTTTTTTAAATTACAAAATTCAATTCTGTGATTTATGCAGTTAAGAACTGCATAGAAAACAGCACTTAGATGTTCTCCTGATGTAGAAGGGAACTTCACTCTCTCAGAAAAACTATCTTTTTTTCTGAACAAACAGGAGGTTAGAACAGAATTTACTTAAGGATATTGCAAGTACTGCTTTATTTCAGTGCAGGCACTTTATGAATAATGTCTTCCCATCCTGGTGTTGGGAAGAGTATTAGCATAGCCATGCTTTCTCTTTAGTTTTTTTGTCCATGCCAAAGAGTATAATTGAACTGCTATTGCAAACGTAAATTAATGTGAATGTATTCACCCCAGTGCTTAAAGATCTCACAGCTACCATAACTGCTTGAACTGTTATTGCACACAGTAGAGAAAAAAACCTGAATCCATGTGAGAGTCTAAATCCTATTTCCATAGACAGCTAAAGAATTTAGGATTTAATGCTTATTAGCTTGCTGTAAAATCCTCATTGCTAAAAAACAGGCATAAGTATCTGAGAAGTGCTGTGTGAATAGCACTTTGCATTGGTCAAATAATGATATCATTTTAGTTTGGGATTTTTAAATTTATTTTTTTCTCACCAAAATAAACAGACAACAACAGTAATTCATTAGACATGAAAGGTTATCCTTGATCCCCCTTGAATCCTCCTGCTGGAGCTCTTCTACTTGGCTTGAAATTCCTAAATAACAATTATTTAAAGTGCTGGCTCTGGTGTTTATCAAGGAGATAAACTACTTGGAAGCAAGAGCTGCTCACTGAAATGGCCGGAATTTTTTTGTATGTGGTGGAAACCCAACGTGAGAAGGTTTTGTTCCCCCTTGCCACTAGATCGTGTTAAGGGTTGAGCCAACCTGCCAGGAGGTGAGAATGATGATTTGTAAGTACTGTTGGCATCTTGGATGATTTCTCACACAAGTGGGTAAACTGTCCTGAGACTAAACTACTCTTCATCTCCTCCTTATTTTCTCCTTGTTTCCCCCTAGATTTGGGCAAATTTGACTCCACTGTGAATACAGACTCTGAAGTGTATTTATGAATGTGAGAAAAATTGCAGTCTCTATGGAAAATTTTGTCCAAAAATTAAGAAAAGCAGTCAAGGATTTTCCCTGTTCTCATTCAGCCTCTCTGAACCATGCCACTGAGCCTTTCCCTTTACATAAGCCAGGCCTGATTTGAGTGATGTGTTGCTCTGGGAGGTTTCCAAGGCTGGTGCCACCAGTCTCTCCTGGAACCTGGTGGAATAAAATGAGTGCTATGTTAAACCATAAAAAAACTGTTTGAAAACTGTCATGGTATCCCACATTACACAGTCCAGAACTCTTCACCCCATCTCTCCTGCAGCAGAGAGAATTATTTCTCCCAATTAGCACTGTGAAGTCCAACAGTCTGTGTCTGAAACACAGCACATCTTCCTGGAACACACAGGATCTGGGTTGCATCAGTGAATCCATTCCACTTTCTAGGCTGCTGCAACACTTTTAACCATGGTTGTTGAAACAGGTCCAGCATTTGACTTCATAAGCTGCTGGCAGCCTCCTTATTAAACCACATTCTTTGAGAGCAGCAGGCAGCCCCTTTGCTCAGTGGTGCTGAGAAGTTTTGTATTCAACAGAATCCTTCTGGAGGGGACCACCCCACTGGGGTCCACAGCCAGTGCATGCTGATGGTATCAGAAAAATCTGGTCAAACACGCCACAATTAAAACAGCCCAAACTACACAACTGAGGAATCAATATTTTGTGATCTGAAGTACACTCCAGAGAGGTTTCTGAATGTTTATAACCAAAACAAAAATAACAAAACACCCCAACAGTTCCATTGAAGTTTCCTCCCTCTGCATCCTTTAATCTTTCAAAAACATTCCTGCAAACTTCAGAGAGGATTTTATTGCTATCAGGCTGATTGGGTCTTATTTATCACATCTCTTCATGACAGAGACAAGCACAGCTGAGGTATGCAGGACAGTGGCATCAGTCTGAACAGAAATAGTTCATGAGGAGTCAGTGCATTTCCTGTGAGGGATTTCAGCTTTTGGGCTGAGATATGAGGGAGTGGTATTGACACTGATTTCAGCCTCTGCTTGGCCTGCTCTGCCCCTACCTGCTCATGTGGCCTCACAAACTGCAGAGCATCCTCTTGAAGCATGTGCTGACCCAAAGTCAGCTTCTGGAGAGAGCCACCTGTGCCAGCTGTGCAGGTATCTGGTGTAAAGGTGCTGACATTGCCACCAGGTTTGGAGGAAAGCAGATCCAGATACCCTACTGCCCTTTGTCCAGTGCAGCTCTTGACTTGCCCAGGAAAGCACTGGCTGTTCCCAAATCTCTGTAGAGTTGGCATTTGTGAGGACAGCTCTTTAGCACCCATAGTTTTAAAAGGTTTAGTGGTTTTGTGTGGTACCACCTGCAAAGATCTGAAGCAGATCTTTCTTTCTTGTAAGTCAGTGCAGAGCCCGTAAGCATTTCAGCTTCTCTGAAATATGTGTCCTCTGATGTATGAATTCATGAGCTCCTGTCTCTTACAGCCACCTGGGAAAAGCTTTATAAGAGTCTAGATTATCTAATTTTAAATGTTTAAAAATTTTTTTAATGCTGATGAAGAGGTTCCTACAGTGGGTATTTGGGGAGAAAACAGAACATTTTTTCATAATTTGTTTAACCACTGAAAGCAGTTGAGGAGCTGATCCCTCACCAGTGTACATAGATTATCCTGTGAGCAGCCACATCAGTCCACAGAAGCTGAGGGTAGATAGAGTCTGGCCTGTTTTGAATATTATCTCTGTTTATTTGTATGGTCTTTTGAAGTGCAATTACTGCTTCAATTGCATGTGTTCGACAAAACCAGAAAGGGAGTGAGGTTTATTATTGTTTTGATACAGTCTCAAAAGGGAAGCTTTTTACTAGCATTTTAATACAGCCCTTTGTAAACACCCAGCAAAGAAAAATGCTGAATCCAATCCTTCTGCTAGTGCAGTCACTGAGCTTCCTGTGGCTGTAGTAGGAGCTGGACTAGGTTCAGTGTACGTGGTACTCTCCAGCATTACTGATAATGAGTTAATGTGTTTTCTATATTGATGCTTTTTGCTGAACAGTGCATCGGCTTTTTATGATTTGGTGAAATATAAAAATAAATTATTTGAAAAGTCAATGTTTCTGTGCCTGTTCTTTGAAGGTGAGTTTAAATGGTTGCAATATAAGCTAAAAAAAAAATGTTCTCAAAGTCAGTGGTAGAGTCTTTGTAGTCATTCCCCTGCCTCTCCATGCCACAACTTGTGTGGTTAAGGATATGCCCAACCATCCTCAGCTGCCTGAGCCCTTTTGGTATCCTCTTCCAGCAGTTCACCCTAATGCCATTGGAGACAAGGAGAAAATGGTCCTGTGTCAACACACAGCTGGTTTGTTACCAAATGTAAGGGGAGACCACGGGCTACATGGACAGGCCATTTTTCCAAATGCCAGCTGGTTAATTTCCTTCATGCAGCATCAGTCTTTCCCTTCAGAGGTGGACATAAAGGTTCCCAACAGCTATCTTGGAGCAAGGAATTAATAAGAAACAAGTCCACACTATTATCTTTGAGGTTCCTGAGTTATTCCTTGAGGGCAGCTTGTAACACCCATTTATAGTCACAAGCTGCCAGCTCTTCTGCTGGTTTCTAAGTGGCAAAAGGCAGAAATGACAATTACAATTGCTGCTATGGGCTCATTTCCAGACTATCAGGGTTGGAGAGATGAAGGGAAGGAAGGACACTCGAGGCAGTCTTTGGGACTGCCTTTCACTGGTGCTAATGCTGAGTGCATCAAAAGGTTAATGCAAAACCATCCAGTGTCATCTCTCTGTGTCTTTTTCTATCTCCTCTGATCCTGTGGGTATGGATACTGCTGCTGCTGCAATCAGGTGCTGTTGATGTGCCTGAAGAGGGTGCTGGCAGCTGCCCTCCATCCGTTCACACTGCAGGAATGTGCTGAGCACTGTCAAAACAACACTTACCCTTCTTCTGCTGTGGTCTGCTTGTTTCTGCGGTGTGTTAGTTACACACTCACTGCACCAGGGAATGTAAGCAGCACTTCTACCCCTAGGGACTGCCATTAGTCCATTGTCATGCACAGACCTGCTGCTCCCCCCTGCCCTTTGTCTCCTGCCACCCCAGCACTGCTCCTGGGAATGCCTCCTAGCACTGTCTGCTTCAAAAACTGCACCACTCCCTCTTTCAGCCCTTTCTATCTAAACCACAGCCATTTACAATTCATATATTTACAGTACAATTGCATTCATTATACAATTGCCCAGAGCTGGCTGGCTGCAGCACTTTTGCCTTCGGAAGCAATTCACCAGGCTGGCTCCAGTGTGAATTCAGGTGAGCATCTCCACTTCTTGCAATAAATTATGAAGTCTCTCTCTTTTTTACCTCTTTTGGGAAATTCTCAGGAGTTGTACTGAAGGCAAATATTGCCCAGCATGGTCAGCAAGGGGATTATTACCCAACACAGAAAATTTTATTTAACTTTAGAGAGCCAAACTCCTAAAGGTGTCACACCCAGAAAAAACACCATTGAACAAGACTAAGGAGAACTCACATCCAGCTCACAGTGGTGAGGATAAAGCTGTGATGGCTAAAGAATGAAGGGGCAGAGAGGGAAAGGGGGTTGTGTGTGTTTAAGCAGTATGGATGAATGGAAAAAGAGCTTCAGTGTGAGAAGGAAATAAAAGAGGTAAGTCCAGAGTGAAGTTGTGCAGCAGTAAAGAAATGCAGGCCCATGAATGGAATTTTTTCTCCAATTCCCAGTCATGTTATTGACCCACTTCATTCACTCCCCATGCAATGGCTTTCTTAGCTTCAGTTTCTTCGCCCACAGGATGCCAATGCTCTACCAGAAACAGGTTTTAGCCTTCATTTATTTCAAACCTTCTGGCTTCAAGGCAATTTTAGTTTGGCTTTCTGCTGCCTGCCAAATATCTGACTGAGCACAGTAAACAATCCTGACCCAGGAGACCTTGTAAAGCCATGGTGAGACCTCAGCAGTGATCTCAAGATAACTCGAGTGCTGCCTTTTCCCATGCCCAAAACAGTCCCAAACAGAGCCAACACAAAAGCCAAAAATAGCTGTTCCTCTGCTGAATATCCTTGACAGCCCAGATGTGATGGCAGTTCTCCCTCACACCAATAAATTGTGTCCCAACAAGAGGAACGTGGACATTTTCCTTTTGTAGCAGGCTCAGGATAAAGGCTGTCCTCTGTCCATGCCCTGGGGAGCTGTGCAGAAAGGTGAGCACATGGATGGTCCTCACACCATCTCCACGTTTTCCCTCACAGTCCTAAGAGGAGTCAGCCCAGAGCCAGAAAGAAACACCACTGATTTGCCAAATATTCAAAAAATGCAAACAGAAGTCAAAATTACCCCCCTGCCCCATGCAGGTACCAATCTAAACCTTTTTCCCAGAGATTCACCAGCACACAGGTTTAAAACCTTTCTTCTTTATTACCTGAACAGCAGGGCTGAGGCAGGGTAGAAGGGAGGGAGGCAGGGGTGGGACTCACCCTTTGAGCTGGGGTACCTGAGAGATCTGCACACACCCCCTGGGGCAAACCCTGCTCCTGCAGCACCCTCTGCTCCCCAGGCCAGAGCAATCCCTGCTTCCCAGGCCAGCTGTGTCCAATGCCTGCCCGTGGATTTGACATCTCAGGAGAGGCAGGAGGGCAGCCACTGAAGGCACTTCTTTCTGTCTGTCTTGGGCTGCAATTTTTCTGACTTGTTCTCAATCAAGCTGCTGCCCCCTCTTCTCCTGAGAGAAGGTTGCAGGTTGTGTTCCTGTTTATCCTCTCTTGATTAAAGCTCTTGGGCTGCTTGGGAGAAGGTTGCTGGGACAGATGTGTGGCCCTCTGTTAAAAAAATAACTAGAAATAAAGCACCATTTTTTTTTTCGATGGTTGCAATGGCAGGGGGAATATAAGCCAAGGTCTTGCAGACATCTCTTCATCTTCTCTGCAGTGTTTTCCCTCCCCTTTTTTTCCCTTTTTCTTTTACTTAGAGGTTCTGATGTCAATCTTACCATACAAAATAACCCCAAGCACACATCAGGTGCTAGCTGAGCAGAATCTAAGGTCTAAACAGCTGGTTGTGCTGGTTCTTTGAAGCTCATGAACTTGCAGTCATGTGTTCTCCTCTCAGATACCCTGAGCACCTGTTTCACATGATCTCCATTAAAAGGATTCCTTCCAGAGAAATGCATAGTATGGTGGGACAATGATAAAGGAACTGTGCATCCAGCACCTTCATAAGCAGTCCATATTCTCATGCTATAAGGCCTTGGATACTCAGGCATAACCTCTGTCTGAATACAAGCACTATCATAAATTTTGCATGTCAGCCTCTGGGGTTTATGGACTGAATCAAACCCAGAGGATTAAACCACTGTTTTGATGATTAACCTGGATTTCAATACTGCTATTTATTATGTTAGGCAAATAAACTATTTTCTGTTTAAATGAGTTTCCATGTTCTTTTCCACACCTGGGAGTGAAGTGAAGGATTAAGAACCAGCTTTTGCCCATGGATGAATAAAATGCATGAAAGGAAACAAGAAAGCCATTTGCTGGGATTTTACTAATAATCATTTCAGGTGTATAAATGTAGCAGCTTGCCAAGCCTTTGGCCACCAGAGCAGTGTCTGTGCAATAGCTCAGCTTTATTTTAACCTTTGCAGAGTAATTCTTAGGAGACTTGAGGAGAAAGATGGTTTGGTATCTAAAGTCTTGAGCCGAGACTCACAAGACTTTTCTTCTGAGTTTGCTGCTGCCTGCACAGATCGATGTATTTCTCTCTCTGCTTTTGCTCCTCATATCAGCAGCTTATAAACTCTGGGTAACCAAATCCAGATACTTGTTTGCTGCTCAGGGTGGATGGAGCATGAGCTTGGTGGGACCTCAAGGCATTATTGGTATGAATGTTCATTGATGTGAAACAAAGAAAAACAACAAAGAGGGAAAAAAGGAGAACAAGTGTTTGCTGGATGGTGCACAGCAGGGGTGATTTCCTTGCTCTTTGAGGTGGGTGCTCATGTGTTCCTTGCATGTGGCTGCAGTAGGCTGGGAGCTTTACACTGATGTTTCTCAGCAGTGCCAGGCTGGAGGATGCTGCTACTGCCTCAGAAACCAAGTCCAGCACCTCTGAGCAATGTGTCTTATGTGAAGAAAGAAGATGACAATTCGGGATTGAAATTCCTCCAGGACTGTGGCATCTTGCCTCATGCTGGTGTAGTAGAGGCTCACAGCAAGGATCAGCACTGCACAAAACAAGAGCCACAGGAGCACAGGCAATCCAGATGATGTCCTGTCATCTGCTGAAGGGTGATGAGAAGAAAAAAAGGAAGCAGCATTATTTTAGTGCCATCCTAAACGCTTCCCAAATTTGATCCCCTGCTGATGCCTTTGTCCCACTTTTGTGGCAGCAGCAGGGTGCAGAGGGCTCTGGTGGTGAGCACCTCTGTAGGCATCAGTTAAGTGATAGTGAGTCACACCTCCTGATGGAAGGTGGTGAGTATGAAAGATATCATCTAATGGAGCATTTAAAGAGTTTAATTATATACAATAAGAGCAGGATTAGCATAGCTAATGCATGATCTCAACTTCCCCTACAGCAATTATTTTTTATACCTTTACCCTAAATGTTAAGCTGAATGATAGGAGAATATGAAGCTACTTGGTCTAATTATTTAATGTTCACAAATGCACCATAAAAGAGAGAAGCTATAGATTTCTGTCCTTTTCCCTGGTAAGTCAGCTTGTTTGGGACTCCTGCTAATTATGGGAAGAACCCAAACATGGCTCTATTAACCAAGAGGCATGTTCAGAAAGCTCTGGCAGTTTGAACCACTATGTTTGAGTGCTATGTGTGCTAATTAAACCACAACATCCTCTGCACTTGCTCTTCAGCAAGAGGATACTGTAAAGATTTTTCCTGCCTTCAAAATATTTTTCACACATGTTTAAAGGTTGGGCACAGCACACATGTGGAAATCAGAGGGCTGCATTCAGCCTGCTGACAGCTGTGTCCCAGTCCTTGCCTGTGTGTATCCATCCCTGGGCCTTGGGGATCCAGTTTTGATTCAGCCCTGGCTGCTCTGTCTGACTGCATGGCCATTGCACACTCGGCACTATTTCATAAAGCACTTAGAGTATTAAACATGCAGTATAAAGCCAAATTCATGCCTGAATAAAACCCATAGTGTGCAGCTATTTTCCTGCCATATGCACATAATCAATAAGGAGATAAAAATGTGGAGTGTATTATTATGGGTAAAGGGCCAACATTAGCTGTAACATATTTAAATTAGCTTCTACTCCGAGCCCTGGAATACACACCAGTCAATTAAACTGTCACACAGATGTACAGAGAGGAAGGTAAAAGTCATAAAACCAAGCCAGAAACACATAATAATGTATCAAAAAGTGTATGGGGAAAAGGTAAAATGTTAATAGGCAGTCATTTTATAGCTAACCAGAAACCAAATCAATGTCCCATAATAGACCTGAGTGAATTATTTGCAGCAAGTAATTTATTCATTTGAATTTAGCCCTTCTTTCTGTTTTCAAATTATCCATGTGCAGGCTTCAGATTTTATAAATTTGTTTATTTGGCATTATTCTATGCAGGGTTGATATGAAAGTGTTTAGCCAGGGAATTGCTCACCACTTTCTGGCTTTGCAGAGATTTGTGAGTTGGGAGTTGGTGTTTCCCTTGTGAGATTTCCCACACCACAGGCTACAGCTCCTGGCTGGGTGCTCCACCTGCCTTTTCCAACACGGGGCTTGGCTGATGGGCACACGTGGGAGCAGGGAAACCTTCCTGTGGAAGCTGAACAGCTTTTCACATCAACCCTTTCATATGAAGTGCTTGTAACCTGTTTCAACTTTTAAAAAGTTACTTTCCATATGAAATTTCTGGGTCATCTCAAATTTAAAATTGGGCTTTCCTTATATCCTCTTAGTTATGAAGTATGTTCTATCCATGAAAATAAAAAATAATGCAGAAGAGCAATTCCACCAGCAAAATTGTGATGAGTTATGCTCACAACAGCTTCAGCCCATCACTACATTTAGATGTTGAAAATCAAATTTGCTTTTCTAGATTACAATTAGAAGTTTAATGCTTAAATTTGTTAGTTAAATTGCTTGTTGGAAGAGCACAGACCTGTGCTCAGTCTCATGGCAACTCATCTGAGAAGAGCACTGGACCTGAATACAGGAGATTTTGTTTCAGTTCCTGCCTTGGCTACACATTTCCACTGTGCCCTGAAGAATATTTGATCTTTGCCTTTCCCCCAGGCCCTTTTCTGGCTGTAGTACCCTGATTCCAGCCCAGTGACAGCCCTAGATGATGCTTCCATTGTCATGAGCATTCAGCCCCCCTTCCTGGACAAGAGCAATAGCTGAGGGGTATGGGAACACCTCCCTGAGAGGCTTTTTGGCCTCCCAAAACTACAGCTCTGTGTGTGTATATATGCATTTGTAAAAGTACCCCTCTCCCCTTCACTGCCTACAGCAGGGGCTGCATGTTGTCCAGGCCCTCTAGAAATGATCACCATCATCAGAATACCCACATACACTCATTTGCCTGGGGGTCTGTGAGGCTGCCAGACCTCAAAAAAAAAAAAAAATCAGAAAAAACCTGATTATTTTTATTATTTCTACCCTGCTGAT
Source organism: Emberiza elegans (assembly GCA_024865655.1). Classification (NCBI taxonomy): domain Eukaryota; kingdom Metazoa; phylum Chordata; class Aves; order Passeriformes; family Fringillidae; genus Emberiza; species Emberiza elegans. The sequence goes on from JALJVW010000139.1 coordinate 35,221,742, forward strand.
AGCATATAAATGAATTGTCTCTACCCCTCATACAAAACTCAGCAGGGAGAACTATTGTTTAGCTTGAGGTGCTTTCCCTGCATATCTTAGTGAGAAACCTGTACCTATTCGAATGCCATAAAATATATTAATTATATTTAAATTAAAAATAGCTTCGGGGATTTAATTTTTGTTTCCACTATTTGTCTTACTAGATGTCTTGTTTAAAATTGCACCAGACCTCAACAGCACCTTGTGCTGCTTATGTTGAGAAGAAAAAGCAACAACCACTGACAACACAAACTGCTGTGCATATGGAGGGTATATTTGCACAACGCATCCCACCAGCTGCAAAAGCAAACCCAGGTTAATGCTATGGATGGCTCACAGTTATAATGTGAAAAATTCAACTTACCCACTATGTAGTCACAGTAGGAAATTACTAGAAAACAAAATGAAAATGCTCTTACTTGCTTGGAGAGGTATCTTGGCAGCAGGTGAACAAGAAAAGCCAGGACCAAGCAGTGTTTATGAAATTGCCTGTCACCTTGGAGATGCTGGGCAACCTCTTACACCACTTTTGGCTCTGGGTGAGGACCTACCCAATCCATGCAAACATGCAAAGATGCAGGTGCACTTCAGGAAAGTGAGGAAAAATTATTGCATGCAGGAATTCAGAGGCAGGATTGCTGCTGTTGCAGGGAGGTCAGGAAACAGCTCTGCTAAAACCCCTCCCTACTCCACATAATTCCTAGAAAGGAAAGGATTTAGACAAGCAGGCTGAAAGAATGGAAGTTAAGAAAGCACTCTCAGACTAACTTTCATCAAAAATATCCTGGAAATGTGTCTGCTTGGCAGCCAGGCCCAGACAAAATCCAGGATGAAAAGTCCTGGATTGGAAATGGAAAAATTTCAGTGGTGCCAGAAACCTTCATTTTACCACTAATGTGAGTAATATTGTGTGGACAAACAGCAAATAATCTAAATCACAGACTGCAACACAGAATACTCATTATGGGTTGGAACATTTTTCATGTCTCCATGAAAAAGAGTCAGAGTCTTCTCCATGCTTGCAGATCCCTGCACGAGTTCCAGTGTGGCTTTGCTGAAGTCAGAGCCAGGGGCAGACCAGCCTGGTCCCCTGGGCTGACTGCAGGATTATTCCCAGGGCTGATGTGGGGCATGGACTCTGGCACAGAGCTGAGGGAGTTGTTAATTTCCATCAGAATCCTGCTCTTGAGCAGTCAGATGAGCTTTGAGGAATTTAAGGTTGACTCACTGAGTCTCTCCAGGAGTTCAGTTTTGGTGGGAAAGCCCAGGCCATGTCAACAAGCTTATCAAGAGACAGCTTCCCCTCCATGCATCAGGAGGCATCCCAAACAATGCCTTGCCAAACAAATGAGAGTTCTGTTTATAGACACAGCAGATGCCAAGCCTTATTTTCAGAAGCAGTCCAAACAGGTGGCTGACATAGAAATTTTACCATTCTGCCACCTGTGTTTTGACCAACTGACATATCAAACCCATATAATTTTAGTTCTCTACCAATAAATACAATTTTCTTGGTTGGATGGGTTTGGGAAAGTCAGAAGTTAACACCAAGTATTATTTGGTATGGCATACAGCACGTGCAGAAGTGCAAACTGGATCCTTGTGCCAGACCTCTGCTGAAGGTCACTCCCAGCTGACCTGACTGCAATATTTTGGCTCATGAATGAAAAGACCAGAGGTTTTGTTAGCTGTGTCAGTCCTTGGGTGCCTCTGTTGGCAGAAGTTACTACATCCTGCCTGCTAGGCTCAGACCTCTGCTGTTGTACTCTGTGGCATCCTAGTTACCCACAGTGACATAATTATGTTTAAATTTGGTCTGAGTGGAAACATTGCTCTGGGGAAGCCCTGGGGCCCAGCCAGGCCCAGGGTGTACAATGGCCCCTGTGGGGGCTGACTCAGGAGTCACTGTGACAGCAGCTGAGGGTAGGGCAGGAGCCTGTCCATCCCAGGGCAGGCAGGCAATGGACCAGATGCAGTTCTGCAGAGCACAGAGCAAACATCATCCATCCTCCGCTCTGTGCTGAGCTGAAAATCACAAATTATCAGAGGGGGAAGCTGATGTGGACAGACAGGGTGGATGTTAAAAGCTGGAAATGTCATGCCAAAATTCCTGATAGCATGAGCTTACCATGTTCAATGACTTCTTCTGGCTCACGAAACCGAACCCTTCGCTCTGCTCTCCGCTTCTCCCCCTCAGCTGGGTCCACAGGTGGCCTTTTCCTCAGTATGGAAGGAGGAGAGCTGCTGTCATCTGTCTGAAGAGTTGATCAAAACACAAAACATGTGACCATTCAAACAGGGTGAAGTATCTGGGGGAAGTTTTGATCTTTGGTGGATGTGTTACCATGTCCCTTGAAGGACATGATGTGTAACACCTCTGCTTGGACAGACCACTGTCATATTTACAGCCAAACAAAAGGGATATTCCTACATTGTCATTCATCTGCAGTACTCTAACGCTGTATTCTCAGGGAAAAGGGTTAAAGCAATGGACAGCAAAATGTTCAGAAAGGATTTCACTAAATTGTAACAAATATTTACTGAAGGTGGCTGCTCAACAGCCTTGGGCTGCTCTTAGAAGAACATAAATGTGATATGAAATATATGAACCATATCATTTGGAGCACCTTTGAAATGTTCTGAGCTAAGCGGTTCCATTCAAAATGCAGCATTATCATTTCAACACCTGGGACTGTGCAGCTGACTTGGGTTTGGACACTTCTGATCGGTACAAGAAGGTAATTTCTTTGCATTTCAATATAACAATTATGCTGTTGCTCTGGTTTTTGCTTGGAAACCACATTTAGTCTTTGACAACAGAACCATAATGCTGTGGATTCTTTGAAATGACAAGAAACAGAGCTGCAATAACATTAATAACTCACTGTTCTGCATGGGAATGTTCCCACAGTCAACTCCCCAAATGAATCCAAAGAACCTTGATTCAGACACCCACTGTCCTCTGGCAGTAGAGAGCAGATGGCAATTGTTCTGCTTTTCAAAGTGAAAGGTAGAGATTCTTAACATTTTATTTTTAAGACTGAAGTAATCTTCTCTAGCCCTTTCCATCTCTCCCCTCTGTTCCTCTGCTAGATAAAGGTTATTATTTCTTCTGGATTTCTCTCTGCTCCCTTTTCCCTCCCTTGTTTATTTTTCCCCCACTCAGTGACTGCATGCTCCTTACTTCAATTTTTCTCCTTGCTTTAATCTTTCTACTCCTCAATTATCTACTTTTGTCCTTTTTTAGACCCAAATGCCATTGCCTTGCCTTCTTGTTGGATGTTTTCCCCATGCTCACCATCTCACACACCCACTCCTTGGGCTGCAGAAGCAGGATTAGGTCCCAGTGACTGCAATCTTGGGGTGTCAGACCCCAGAGTAAGGGGGACAAATAGGTTTTCTTACACATCACATTCTGGATAACCTCAAAAGACATATTACATAGCCAGCAGGAACTGCCATGGGGTGAGGAATGTCTTTGATCCCTTCTCCTGAGAGATTAATAAAATCAATCTCATCACTGATAAGGATGCTTTCTCTGATCCTCGGGGCCATATCACCTTTGTGTCATGACTGGGGACAGTGTGTGTTGGAGTTCTGTGTTTTTCATTCAGCAGCTAAGAAGCTGGAAGCCCCATTCAGATTATGGAAAACCTGGATTTCACTTCTTTCTGAGTCCAAAGAAATACAAAGCTACACCTTATATACATGCCCTCATCATCAGGGTTATGGTGCACACATGGAACAGGGAATCTCAGTCTCTGCCACTGGAGCTGTCTTGTTTGGCCTTGAATGATTAAATATTCATTGAGCTAAAGAAAGAAAGAAAGAATGACTTTACAGCCTCGTGTTTGGGTGCTCCCTTGGGGGTGGCAGAAGCCTGCTCCTATCCTTGCTCCAATGAATACTTAATATGTAATACTTAAATATTCATTGGAGCGGTCACTGGGAACAGGGTCTCTCATCTGCCAGGTGAACACCCCAATCTCTCTGCAACAGCCACACACACACTTACTCACATAATGAATATTTGATTATTCTGTGTAAAATGAAACAGGTTTAGGGAGACACAGCCTAGCTCAGGCTGGGGGTGGTTATAGCTATAAGGGCTTCTCCTGTGGCACAACCAAGGAAACTGAACCTTGTACCTGAAGAGATTTATAACTCCAAGTGCAGCTGTTGCCCATATGAGCTTTTCCAAACACTCAGCAGAGACATCACATCAGAAGAGAAAAACATGAAGCAACTGGCTGGCTGGATAGCACCTAGCCAAGGAAGACCTTAAAAAGGAAGTGATTTCATGATATTCACTACTTTAATAGCTTACAGAAATCAAAGCTACACATTGTCAGAATGAACAAAACACTGCCTCCTCAGACAGAAATCTGGTGTTAGCATACTGTGACAAGAGCTGGAAACCTACCAAAGGGATAGCTGGGCAATTGTATGACCCTAAAGCAAACCCATCTGTAACAAGCTGCAGGCACTGCACACAGGACTTCATCCCCCATGAGAAGATTACTTACCTGCAGCTCTTTGGCACTAGGATCAGGAAGTGAGGCTGGACATATCTGGGACATGTACTCTGGATGCCAACATGAAGCCTCCCACCTGAAGCTTTGGATGGAAAGCCTCTCGCCCAGAAACTGAGAAGGAGCAGGGAAAAGCTTCAGGAGGCCCCTGAGCAGGGGGATGGAGCCGGCAGCGGCTCCGAGCAGACGGGAGCAGAGCGGAGGATGAGGAGGGGGAAGAAGAGTTTGTGTCCTTTGTACCAGGGCTGGCGTGGGAAGGATGAGATGTACTCAGGAGCCAAAAATAGCACCCAGTGATAATACTGGCTGTGCAGCTGGAAGCAGGGCTGTTCTGGCAGCGGGAGAGGGCCTGAATGGAGCAAGTCACAGATAAACACCTACGTGTTCGTTCTGCCTGAATGTGAAATTGGGGGTGATTTTTTAATAGCAATTGCTGCATTTCTGTGAACATGTTGGATTCCTTTCCAGAATCCATTCCCAATCACAAAAACCTTGCAAAGGGGATTGCTTTTAATCCTTCTTCCATTCAAAATATGTGGGTAAAGTCACCAGCAAATTATATAAATATAGTGGGATGACAGATATCTCCCTCCAGAACAGTTATGGCCTCACTTTATATGTTTTACAAATTAAATCCATTATTATAGTAATAAAGTGGGATTTAAACATTTGACATTTCTACTCATATTATAATAAGATTATTGATAGAAAGAGAGGTGATTTACTGTTCAAGAGGCTTTAACAGTCCCTTGTCAAATACTGAAGGCTGGGCATCATCAAATATACAATTTCTAGTTAGAAATACCTGCCATGATTGCTGAAATATACTGGTTTGCTGTCCCTGCAAGCACAACCTTGCGCTTTTATTTTGTTCTTTTCCTGGAGCTATTTATTTGCAGTGCCATGTGTAATGTAAATGGTTTGATTTTATAGCAGGTGGTTGGATGGATATCTCCATGTCCTGTTCAGGCTGGCCCTTGCTCTGCAGGGCAGAGAGGGTGGCAAGATGCTCATACTGGCACTGGGAACCAGAGGACACAGCTGCTCTGTGGGTTTTACTACTTACTCACTTCCTTTCAGGGATATGGGGAGTGGGTGAGTAGATGGAAAGGGTTGGGATCCTCCCCCAGAGAAAACTGGGCCAGAGCAGCAGAGGAAGTTTCTGTGGCTGCTGTGGGGTCAGCAAACTCCTCAGGACTTGCTGCCCTCCTGCAGCTCAGCCTCTGCATGGGTGCACTGTCCTCAAGCCTGTCCTTGACATCAGCATCTATGTGGAGAGGAATAGATTTTGCAGGTCTAGGGCTCTCCACTGAATGCACCATATCTAAAAGCCCCCTGAAGAGAGTTACCTTACCTTCTCTTTCCTGTGCATTGGGGTGATGGAGGGCTTTTCCTCATGCTGAAACCAGCTCACAGCTGCAGGCCTTGTGAAATGCTTCCAAAATCCCCTCTCTGCTGTGTCCTGCAAGTGTTCCACAGAGGTTATTTCAGGAAATCTTTTGGTGGGGAAAAGACAGTCTTTAAAATTTTGTTCAGAGTGGATCCTAGACAGAAAGGTGAAAAAACCTGTCAAACCATGGTCCCTGGCTTCTCTGGCTCCTCCTTCCTCCTGTTGTGATAATCACTTACTACTAATTCATGTAGGAAGGAATTTACCTGCCTGCTTTGGCCAGCAAAACTGATGAAGGTGAGATTAGGGAACTCAAACTCTAGTCCTCATCTAGCTTTGACTTTGTCCGTGGGAATTGTCTCATTTATTTTTATTAGTGTCACCCAGCAAGGCACATAAGAAGGTCTTGTGCAGCCTCTTATTTTGCAGAGTGCGGCAATGCATTTGTCAGCTTTTAGATCTGAATGAAAAACCTTGTTCATGTCCTCTTCACTGAACCTGGCTTTGTTCAAAGGAAGGTTTTACAGTTTTCTAAGTATTTGGTAAAAGATATTTTGGTAATTTAAAAAAAAAAAAAAACCCACACCAAAAAACCACCAATGCAGAAGTTGATGGGATTTGTTATATTCCAGAAATGGACATATGGGGACAACATTTATAATTTTTCATGCCAGAAACCATTTCTTTTCAGTTCTAGATTCCTCTTAAATGTAAACATTTTTTTTTTATTTGATTGAGAAATAATTGGGCAGGTTTTAAATGTTTTCATGAAAGATTGCTATCTAAATGCCAGGGTGATAATTTCATAGTGGCATTCTCACTTTTATCTCAAGATGTGCTAATTATATTGATAGTAATGGATGTAAATGCTTGAATAATTAGTAGTTACCTGGGCACTCAAGTTTCAGTGGATAAAGATGTCAGGAGTTCAAATCTCATGACAGGGACAGTTCCATTCATACTAAGTGCTTTTGATTGTAGTTTAACAACCTAAAATTGGATATATGTTAGGAATAAAACACAGCCCAATGCTTAAAGTAAAAGAATCCAGGCAAATAACTTCTCAAGCCTCTGAAATCCCTGATAATAAATAATAGTTACTATAGTGAGGTGATTTCTGCATTAAAAGCTGTAAGAATTTCCTTTAATATTGCCCTTCTTTTTAAAGTAATTTTTCATCTAAGCTTTGATCTCATTTCATGCAAAGTACGTCAGAAACAAAGCTGGACAAGTAATTCATAAATGAATTATTTAGCTTGTGAGTGTCACCTCTATTTCTTTCAGCTAATTGTTCACAAATAGATAGTGACTTTTGTCAATGTATTCATTATTCAGATTTATTCAGTGGATAATTGCTTGGAGTAATTCTTTGTCTGTAGATTGCTTGGAATCATTTTGCTGTGAACATTTAATAGTAAAAATCTATCCAGGCTTTCAATAAAAGACAAACGAAAATTATCTATAACTACTGATGTAGCCCTTAAACATGAACAATGTAATGCAGTCTTAAAGAGCAACACCAACATTTTAATCAATAAATCCACTACTTCCCATGCTACATAGGAGAGAAAGCAAAACCATTTTAACTCTCTGCGTAGCACTGACATTGAATGGTGCACAATGTATATGCAAATAAGTTTTTACAAGAAAAGGGTTACTTAAGTGTTTGCTCAGCAGAAAAACAAAACATGCCTAAACAAAACATGATTGACTTCCCAGAGAATAAATATGAACAGTCCACACAAAGGAATTAACTGTACAGCCAGTATTTTTTCTGCAATACCTCAGTGGAAGATGTCTAGGAAATAAACATAACATGATAAAACAATTTTACACTCAGAGGATAGCTGTGTAACCATATGAACTCTTTTTCCATTTCCTTCTGTGGGAATAAATATTTTAGACAAGCAAAGTACTTTGTAAATGATGCCTTTGTGGGGATTCGTCTGGCCTGGTTCAATTATTCTGAAACCTAGCAATTTTCTCATATCATTGAATCTGCTTTTATTGCAAATAGGGTCATAGAAATAGTCACTCATTGCAATAATGGACTTCGTTTATCTTAACTATTAACACTTGCAGTAGGTTTACACACACACACAAGTATATATTCAATATTTATGGATATGCACAGTGCATATATATTAATAATGAAGTAACTTTATCTCCAACAATCTGAAAACAAAATCACGTAATCCCATACAGTGTGGGGTGCAGTGGTAACTGGAAGCAGCATATCAGGATAACAGAACAGAAAAGGAATAAATAAATTAGAGGGGAGTCTTCCATATCTTCCTCAACTTCCAGGGTGTCAATTGAGCCTTTGTTCAGTATTCCACCTTTCGCGGTTCTGTGTACTTTTGATTAATAATTTAGAGATGCACCTTTTGGAAGCAGGGTAAGTTTTGAGTTTGCCAAGAGTGATTTTCCACTAGTCAGGGAGTACATCAGGAAATAAAACAGCAAATTGCCCCACAGAGTATAATTAGCTGTTGCCTCCTTCCTTTTTCTGCCTCTGGAGAAACAGATTTACTGCTGAGAGTTCTGGGACACCCATGAGATGTCATACAGCACCATTTCTTCTCCTCAACCTCCCAATAAAGAAAGAACTGTGTAAATCCTTGCCTCAAGACAAAAATCAGCTCTTTGGACTGCATGTTTCCATTCCACACCCAGAAGGATCATTAATCCATTGTCTGGTGGTCAATCCAAAATGCGGCATTTTTGTGAAGTTGGTGAAAAAAAAGATCAACAGCAAAGCATAATGGAAACAGAGCACTGAATGGGAAGATGATCTGGTAACACTTGGTGTGTGTAGCCAGCCAGGATGAAAGCAATCAGTTTTGCTTCCTGTATATCTGTTAGTTCCTGTGATGGCCAGAGAGCTGTGAATCCAGGGGTGTTTTTTCCCAGGGAAGTGCAGTTGTGATCCATGCAAAGCGCAGCACCAACAGTCCCTGTGGTGCTCCATGAAGGACCCACAGGATTACCCTTCCAGGGGGACCTCTTTGCCCTCTAGTTATTACTGCTCTGTGCTGGAAGTTTTCATGGTTCACACAGATCTATAAGTATCCATTTGATGGAGCTGAGCAGACCTGGACCATTCACCCAGGACCTGTGGGCCTGGATTGCCTTTGTAAAAATTGGATTGGGGTGGTGGTGCTGTGTGTGGCCATCTGATCCATCACAGCAGAACTCACTTCTGAAGGCAGAGTCATGGCCCTGTTTGCAGATGTAGCATCTCAGGATTGTTTTGGTTGGAAAAGATCTTTAAGGTCAGTGAGTCCAGCTGTTAACCCAGCCCTGCCAAGGCCACCACTAAACCACATCCCCAAGTGCCACATCTAAATGTCTTTTAAATACCTCCAGGGACTGCGACCCAACAGCTTTCCTGGGAAGTCTGTTCCAGTGTTTAATAACCTTTTTGGTGAAGAAATTTTTCCTTATATCCAATCTAAACCTCCCCTGCTGCAATCTGAGGCCTTTTCCTCTTGTTCTATTTCTTGTTAATTGGGGGAAGAGGCCAACATCCCCATCTACAATCTTTTTCCAGGTAGTTGTATGGAGCGCGGTGGTTTCTCCTGAGCCTAATTTTCTCCAGTCAAAACTGGAGCTGCTTCCTTCATAAAACTTGTCCAGACTCCTCCTTAGCTCCATTGTCCTCCTCTGGACCTACTCCAGCACCTCAATGCCTTTCTTGTAGTGAGTGGCCTAAAACTGAAAACAGGATTCAATGTGCAGCCTCGCCAGTGCTGAGTACAGAGGGACCATGTAGCAAATTCTTCAAAGCGCTGATCATGTTCCTGGAGTGGTGGCACCAGTTTAAAATCTACATTGTGCACAGGTTTTTCCTTGTTTTAAACTGGGATCTTTTCTAAGACAAAGATAGAAGCACTGAGGAGAAGTGTTGCAGGGTTTTGCATTATGGTGAGAACATCCCTGCTGCAGGGCAGAGCAAACTGTGCTCTATTTGGACTGACTGGAAGTGATTTAACTCTGTTGAGGAATTTGGTCTCAATTTATTCCTGGCATGAGTTCATTGACTTATAAAAGGCATGAATCTGTCTCCATTTCTTAAAATTGCCTCTCTTATTCATGTGTCTTTCCGGGTAGATGTTACAAATAACCACAGAGGACTTGTGATGATGTATAGTAAACATAGAGAGAATTTCTGGCTGCTGAAATAAACTTTCTAAATAATTACAGAATGATTCCACATCCATTTCATAATTAGACTCCTGAGATTGCAGCCAAGCTATTATTTGTGATTCAACATGCATTTTTATTTTAGGAATGTCCCACAGCCATTAGGTTTATTCCACCTGAGATTTTATAATTTGTTCTGATCATCCTGTCACTGGGACCTAAAATGTAAAACACGTATTGATTGAATAAGAGTTACCAAGGAACCAAATGCTAATTTCTGCTGTTGGCTCACTGATTTCAAATCAGTCAGTCCTGTTGATGTGGGATGTGGGAGATGGACAGGGCTGGAGTGAGTGAGGTCATTCTGAGTCAGCTTTTGTTACACACTCTTTGCATTTCAGGAACAGAAACTAGTGGAACTGTAACTTCTGCCCAAAGCATTTGGGCTGCTGTTGATGTCAGGGCTGCCATCAGCCATGAGATGAATTAGGAGAAACCCACTGCCAGCAGGAGGACATCTGAGCTGGCATAAAAGAGAAAAGGCATGCAAGAAAACCCTTTAAAAGCACGGAAAGTGGAATTATCTTCAGTTCTATTTTAGCAGTAATCACTCTGTGCTTGATGTTGTGTTCACTGCCCACATTCCTTGGTGAGCTTTGACCTGAGGAGAAATCCAGCTAGGATGACTGCAGGTTACAGCCTCAAAAAGGGGATTAGTGGTTTTGTCTTAATCCCAGGTATCAAAAGACTCCAATTGACTTCTGTGAGCCACTGTGCCTCCCCCAAAATGGATTTTAGAAACCTGGCAGCCATTAACGCCAAACTGGCCCTGAGAGGGGCAACAAGCAGGGCTGACAGCAATGGGAAGGGAAGGAGCCTAAGGGAATCACAAAGCACCAGGACACATAACACGATTTGAGGGCACTGATGTAAATGCACTTGAGCTCCATTTGTAGTGTCACCTTGGAAGAGGATTAGATTAGATTAATGACATGAAAGAACAGAAAAATGGAGAAAAGAGCAGATTGAAGTGTAACAAAAGCCCAAATGAGTAAAATACCCCCGTGATTTGGAAAGCATTTGGATGATAATATTGGATGATAAAGATTACAAAAAGAAAGTGGCAAATCCCTCTGTCATTGGCAGCTCTTTTACATTAATGTTAAGTCTATTAATGATGATATTTGTTTTTCTAATTAGCATGTAAGTCTCTCTCCTCCACCTCTCCAAGCCCTGGAGACTGGTGATTTCAGAGAAAAACAAATAGGTTTAACAAAAAGTAATTGGTACAATTTTCAAAACTGGCTGAGAGCTTCTGGAGCTTATATTCAATTTCATCTCAGTTTAAGCTGAGGCAAAGAAAATAGACAAGGGAAAATTCAGGCAGAACATCAAAGTACACTTGTTGGCATCAGGCTGTACAGATAAGTCAGGTTGAAAGCCAGTTATGTTTTGCAGAGGCAAGCTGAATATTTAAGTTGTGCTTTCATCCCAAAGCATAGCATCCTTTGGCATTCCTGCAAGAGATTGTAGGATCCTGCTCACACCAAGACAATTTGTGTCTTACAATGGGGTACCTGAGAGCAGGATGTGCTTTGAGAGCAAAGTGGAAAAACAGGGTCCAGCTTTGACCCCTGTCAGATTTGAATCAGAACCCTCAAGTGCAATGCCCCTAAGATGCAGTTTCTTATTAGCTGCCTTCTAACAGCGCAGCTGTCTCTCTCTCTCCCCCATTCCGTCCTTCATTCTTATCAGAAATTTGGTCCAGGACCAGGAAACCTCTCAGCTTAAAATAATATGCTGGTCAGAATAATCTCTGCCTCAACAAATGCATATTTTTTCTAATGTGGAGCATTTTCATGGCTATATTTTTCATCATCTCAAAGGTACAAGCCTTTCAATCAGTCTCCTCAATGAAACAATAGAAATTACTTTGCCTTTTCTTTTAAAGGCAGAGAAATGCAAAGGTAAGAAATGAAACTTCATGGGACTGCTGTGTAGATGCTGAAATAATGGTGTCTGAAGGGAGAAGCATGGAAGCTGAGCTCTTGTTCTATTATGTGATTCTGACTACATGGCTGTTCCCTGACAAAGACAAAACTTCTGGGTACAACACACTGAGCTGGTGCAGTGTCTGGTGTTCTCTCTTTCATGCAATATACCCACTCCAGCAAGTGTTTCTGGGAGACGTTTTGAGACTGGAGTGTTCCTATACTTCCAACCTGTAGTTGGAAGCATTTTTTTCCTGTGTTTGGAAATCTGGGAAAATACTAGATTCTTTCTGGAGCACACTGGGCCAACAGCAGGCTCTTTGAAACTTTAAAGTGAAGAAGATAGAGAAGTGACACCACCACTCCTCCTTCCCAGAAGTCCTCTCCTGCCTTTGTGACACCTCTGTAGACCTGAAACACTTTTCCCTGACACTCCTGCTTTTGGCAAGGTTTGTAATTGTTGTGTGGATGATGCCAGAACTGATGTATAGTGTCAGTTTCTTCAGTGGTACATTTGACAGCCCAAATCAAAAGGTTCTTAGCAAGGGATGCTCCAGGAGCCACCACTCTATCCTGTCTTTCAGGAGGATCCACTGTGAGCCAGCATCAGTGTCAGAGATTTAGACTAAGAAGTGCCAGGTTAATCAAAGCTGGTGGGTTTGCTCTTTTCTGTGCTCTCCATTGCCATTTCAGAAAGGAGACCTTCAGCTCCTCTGCCTATACCAAACACAAATCAAATAACTGCAAGGGAGCAAAATGAACTCCTTTTCTTTTTTTTTTTTTTTTTCTATGAAACATAATTTTTAAAATATGAATCATAAAAAAAAATATAGAGGAGGAAAAAGTGAATTTGGAGAATTTAGAGCAGGTGGCATCAGTAACTGTCACCTTTACTTGTCAGTTCAAAGTTTGATTTTGGGGCAGCATGTGGTGGTGGAAATGGGCTGGTATTGGAGAGGAGAAGTTAGTGCTCCATGTAGCAAACACCTCACAGAACTCCAAGCTATCTACTTATCTCTTTTACAAAACCAAGGCTGAAGATGTCTTTGGGATGATTTCTTCTAAATCTTGGCACTGCCCCAGCTCATGCAGTGGTAGTTCTGGCCTTTCAATCTGAAATCTTTACTTTATTTATTCCCCAAAAAGTAAAGTAGCCACTCCAGGATGAATATATAGAACTTTGTAAATTCAGATACTTCTCAAAATCTTTTATTGCAAAACATGCTCATCTGAGTCATGATCCATTCATTCTAGGTACTTTGTCTGAGCAAAATAGAGTTTAATTCCCAGCTTTGGGTATGTCATTAGGAAGGGAACATGGAGCTTTCCTGATCCACACCATGTTAAGCAGATCAGACTTCCTTTCTGGAGGTAAAATGGCTTATTTGGGATTTGAAATGTTGGTAATCTTTTGAACATTCATGAAAAAAACAGGCTCTAGGGAAACTGATTACCATGTAACTTTTATACTGATTCAACTCTAAAAATTCTGATGAGTTATTTTATTGCAGCTCCTAATAAGGGTCACTATTGTTCATAAATAATGTGCTCAATTTCATCAGCCTTGTTTAAGATCAGAGCTGTACAAGAGCTGCAGACACTGGCAGAGAAGCTGCTCCTACCCTGCAGTCTGTATAAACTGAAGGAGCAATGCCACTTTACACCAGCACAAAGATCTGGCCCACAGTTTTCAGAGAGGCTGAATATAGAACACAAGGGAAAAGAAGCCAAGAAGCTGCAGTGTTTTGACAGGAACAGATTAAGCAGTTTAACAGCAGAGGCTCTCTCCACACTGGCCTGTGCAGCTAGAACACACAACCTTTTTTAGACGTACCTGTTGGTCAGGATGAAAAATGTAGGCAGCATCTCACACTGACATGTCTGGCTTGGGATGCCTGCTCAGAAAAATCCCTCATCAGGGCAGCAGCTGTCTTCTTCCCCAGGGCAAATTCCTTTAAAGCTGTCAAAGATGCTGTAATCAGACTAGGTCATCAAAACCAGTCCTCCTGAGGACTGGAAATAAGATCCAGAGATGAGCATTCAGCTCCATGGGCAAGGTCTAAAACACTAAAGTTTCCATTGAAATTAAATGAAGAGACTGTAATTGCTGTGAAAGAAAAGAGAAGCAATCATTGGGAGAGCCAGAAAGCTTTCAGAGCACCTCCTGAAACGAGGCTTGCTGGAAAGCAGGGATCTCTGTACTGAATAACAGAATCTGATAACTGAGCACAGCTTTTACAGGGAAACAACTTTGATAACTGCTGGAGCATTTGACTGGCTCCTGGAGAGGCAAATTTTAATTGAGATTTCACCACACAGCTGAGTAGTTTTATTACCAGGTTAAATAAAATAAGGTTAATAAAGTAATAAAAATGGATTCTTTGCATTCCTGACTTCAAAACACGGAACCATGGTCAATATGCTTAATAATTTGTAAACAGAGTGAAACAAAGCACAAATAGCCATGGTGACCATGGCGAGGGGATTGCTGTGAGCTTGTACCCTCCCTTGCACTTTTGCTTGCATTAGCAGTATTTTAGTTTCCATAAATAAGGTAAGGTAAAGCAAATGAACTGAGTTCCTCTCTGTCCAATGTTTACTGCAGTTCCTGGAGTTACATCTGGGACAAATTTGACTTGGATTTGACTAAACCCTATCTTGGATAAAATAAAAGTGTATCAGTGTATTTGATTTTAGCTGTATTTACTGTAAATTATTTACAGCATCTCTGATTTTAAGTGATTGATCCCTGCCTGAGGAATAGTATCAGAGTAAACAGATCAAAACAGATCAAAACTTGTCCTTTATGCTTCTCCAGTGCTCTGGCATTACACCAAATACCAGCTGCCAGCTCTTTCCTACTTTTTAAATTAAAAAAAAACAACAACAAAACACCACCATACATGATGTGAATGTTCATGTAACTACAGAAAAAAGGGAAACAAACAACCTCTCTGCTAAGCAGGAATAGCTGGGGGAAATCACTGATTGAGCTACCCATGGGGGAGCAGGCAGTGCCTTGGCGGTGGTGGGCACAGGAGAGGGGATGGGGAGCTGCAGGAGCTGCAGTAATTAACAGGAGGAATCCCATGAGAAGGGGAGAAAGAAAATGGAGGTAATATGCTCCACTGGAGCTTGTGAAAAAAAGATAGTTGGAGGAGAGGTTGCTGAAGCACAGGAGAGGCGGAGGTGTGTCAGGAAGGGGTGAGGATCTCTGAGATGGGAGCTGGAACAGCAAGGCACGGGAAAGCTGGGGCAGCAGTCCCAGGGGGTGGATTGTGAGTGATATCAAGGAATCTATTTCCCATTTCTGATTGCCGTATTGCTCAAAGTGCCCAAGAATGTGTTATGCCTCTGTACTGATTTTTCCATCTCTCTGAACGGGAAAGAGAGGCACCAGGTTGCAAAGTGACTCACCCTCTCACAAAGGCAAGAGCAGAGCTGAGTGCTGGGGTCACTTCACTGCTCACCCCACCTCCTAAACCTCCCCTGCTGCCAGGGGCAGGTGACTGCTCTGAGACGCTTCAAACAAAGGCTTCTGCAGGCTGCGCAGCTCACAGCTATCCAGGAGAAGCACCCCAAGAATAACCAGATCATAAAAACTGTGGGAAATGCTGCTGTAAATCCTGTAACACTGAAGAGCAGCCCCGTGAAAGTTTTGCAGTGAGGCAGAGCAGAGTGTGGAGCAGGTAGCAAAGATGAGTAGTGCAGTAGATATAAAGCCATGTACTTGCCTGAGCACCCACCAAAGGCTCTGTGTGAGTGAGCAGCAGGGCTTCCTCAGCTGTTTATGCTGCTGAGGGATATTTAACCACCCAGTCAACTGGCTAGAGCTCAGCTGGAAACACACAGTGCCAAAAGCACAGGAGATGGAGCCAGTGCAATAAACACAAGGCTGCCTTGATTTTTTTTCCCCTGTCTAATTATATATCTATGTTCAGTGTTCCTGGGACTGAATTATAACCTTAAATTTGCTTTTCCTTCCTCAAAGGCTTTGTCCCTGAGTTAAGTGACCAAGAACAAAACAAGAAATGTCTTTACTCTGCAATCTCCTTGTTGCATTATTCCCATATCAAACCTGGCAGCTTCCAGCCCTCCCAACACTATAATTAGAGCATCTCCAGCCATTGGAATAGCCCTGACCCTCACCACAGTGCTGCCCTGCCTTCTTTGGAGCTCTCATCTGTCACACACAGCAGCTCCTTCCCCACACAAAGCAAGTGTGGGGAAAGGATTTTGCTTTTTGGCACCTTGAGCCTGCACATCATCCTGCACACCCTGCTCTGTGTTAGGGGAAGCTGACTGTGCCCCAGTTTGCTACTGAAATGGGGGAGCTGGAGGAATTAAATTTGACATTTGACATCTCTTCAACCAGGCTGCTTCTTGAATCAGTGCATGAAATTCAGCTCTTCTGTCAGCATTTCATTCTTTTTTGATTTAGAGGAACACGCAAGCAGGCTGTGGCTGGCTGTACAGACTGCTGATTTAGGGAGAGCTGAGACCCCAGGATAAATTAACACAGCCTGGTTTTCTTCAGTCTGTTCTGTTCATTGGGCTTCCATCTCCACACTCCCCTCACTGAGATCTGGGAAGCCCCCATCACCTCCCAGGCTCCCTGCAAGGGCTGGGATAAGAGGAGAGTGCAGAGGGTTTCCCCATCCAGCAAGGATTGCCATCTTGTGCATGGATGGGCTAAATTTGCCCTCAATCTGCTTTCTCCAGGGGGCATTCAAAGTGCTCTCAGTATTTTGCTGAGTTTTATTTAGAGGCATTTATCCTCCTTAGCAGATGGAATAATCAGCCAGGAGAGGTGCAGGCAGTCACAGAGAGCACCATGCTCATCCCATTCCCAGAGCTCTAAACCAGATGAGCTGATAACTCCTGCCCTGGGCTAGGGGGAAACTGAAAGCTTTCTGCAGGGAGCCACTATGCCTACCTTGTGTCCTGGTTTACAAAAAAAATTGGGGAGAATCCCCAAAGGGGCTCCTCTAGGAAAGCAGATTCAATTGGCCCCTCCTCCCAACCAGTCCGGGAGAAAATACCTCCTTGGAGTGGAAAAAAACTGTTTATTAAACAATAAAACCTAAACAATACTAAACAATAAAACCCCTTGCCACTCCAAAAGAGATGACAAACTGAGAAAGTCCCGTCCCCGGGGTGCAGCTCAGCTCACTCAGTCTCTGATCAGTCCCTCCGATGCTGGAAATGGCGCAGGCCAGGCCCGGCCTGGTGGGCCTCAGGTGCAGCTGCCGGTGCTCCCCTGGGTGTTCAGGCCAGAGCAGGTTTCAAGAGGTCCAAAGAAAAGGGAAAAAAAACACGGTCCAGGGAACTTCTTTGCGTCTGCTAGCTAAACTAACTAAAAACAAAAAAGAGCTCTGTCCTGCTGTCTGTCCATCCACAAACAACACAGTCCAGGAGCAGGAATGTGGAGGAGTAAGTGCAGTGTCAGAAAAAAACTGTGCGCTTCTTCTCTCCCACCTTCACTCTCTGCAACAAGTCTTAAAGGTGCAAACTTATTATTCAACATAAACAAAACTAGACGACTGGGGATAAAAGCATCATATAGTCAACCCAGGACACCTTGGTTCAAATATCTGAGTTTTATGGAGCTGAGAACACACAGGGGCTGGGTTCCACTCTGAGTGGGGTTGGGCCAGAGGAGGAGCCAGTGTCAGGGGTTTCACTGCTGGGCACACACTGTTCAGCTGCCTTGGGACCTGCAGGCTGTGAGGGTTCAAGTGCTCTGCTGAAACGGCCAGGACTTCTGCATATTTCCCAAAATTCTTATCCCAAATGAGCTCTCATGCCTTAAGCACAGCACTCCCTTCCTTTCTCTCCTGCTTCTTCCCAGCATAAAGTGGAAAAGATGCAAAAAGAAAGTTCAGCTCCCCTTCATATCAGCCAATTGGCAAATCCTTGCTCATCTGGATGGAGCAAAAGCAGGAGTACCTGCACCCTGTGTGGGATTTCCCCCACCCCAGAAAACACTTTCTCTCACTGCCTGCAAAGTCAGGACTCAGCTGCTCAGACATCAGCTGCCATGCAGGTGCTCCACAGCTCAAACATCACCCCAGACTGCAGTCAAGGGAGACAAACAAGCACTTTTGGGGGCAATTCATTCACACAAAATAAAAACTCTAAAAGAAATAAGCTGTGGGTGAATCCTATCTTGCAGGTGCCTTTTTCTCTCTCCATAACAGGGAGGACTGGCTCTGATGTCTCCATCCAGAATGGTGGAGCAGACCTACCCTGCACTAAGGCAGAGAAAATTGCTTTTCCTGATGGCCAGAATGACATTTTAATACATATTGCTTGAGGCAGGGGAGGGGGAGGTCTCTCCAGGGTGACCTTGCACTGAATGTGAGCTCTCTGTGGTGGGGGCCTTCTGGGCTCCAAGGGGAGAGGCAAGGAGGGGTTACCAAAGGGAAAACTGACCCCAAACTGAAGCCTCAGTGCAGAACTACCCAGGTGAGCTGCATATGCCCTGCACCAGCACCTCTTTCTGCTTCAATCTCTCTGTTACTGTGTTTCAGAGAGTTAATTTTAAATGAAAACCAAGGCTTTCCCCCCCATTTTGAAGTCTTTCTTCATTTGTCAGAACATAACTTACATTTTCTTTTACTTTTATGTGAGGTTTGCATTTCCATGTATGTCAGCAGTGCACGGAACCAACATCTGAGTGGGTGAAGTGGAATTTTGATTTATTGGAGGAGAGTGCATTATCAGTAAATTCAAGAGACTAAATCTGCCATGGAGAGGACTTCTTTTGTTTCCATCATCAAGTCAGACATTATATCCTGTCAAACATCCCAGGGGGCACTTTTGCTCCAGGCACCAGAGGTAATAACTCAGCTCAGAAATGCATGCTGTATGCTGAGCCCTTCATCTTACCAAGCATTCAACTCTTGTTCAAATGCAGGACACAAGTGAAAGAGAATAAAAATAGGAATTAATCCTTAGTCTTACCAGCTCAGTGATAGCTCTGCTTTTTTCAGTGCAGACTGTGAAGTTCTTAATCTGAACTTCTTCTCCTGGTATGACCCATGGCTGAGGGTGGTGTTGTGTGATGAAATTTTTAGGTCTGGATGCACTGTCACAGCATGGCAACCATCAGCTGGCAGTGTCTTATCACTTCTAGGATGACTTTGTCACCTGCCAGGCCTCAGAGCAGCTACAATGCTTGTTATTAAAAGATGGATGGGTTCTCCTTGCTTTTATCCCCTTGCCTGATGGTGATGCAATGGAGAGGCGGCCTCTTGCTCTCGTGCCCCCTGGCATTGCTCCTGGTCCATGGGCTCAGCACGGTGCCCTTGCACAGAGGGAGGCCATGATCAGATGTCCTGTCCCTGTCTCTGTTTCACTGACACCACTGCTGACTACAGCACCCACACCATGTGGGTCCCTTGTGCTGTGATAGAACATTTGTTCTGTTCAATACTGTTCTGTATTGAGCATTAGTTCAATAAGCTCAGCTCTGGTGGCATCTGTGGAGAGCCACCAGGTCACCTCTTCAACTCATCCTTCACCAGAATGTTCCTTTGCCATCCTTTTTTTCCTTTTTTTTTTTTTTTTTAAGAAGCCAATGGGACATGTGGTGCAGGAAAATATCTCAGATAACAGCATTTTGCAGCATGTAATAAACACAGGGAGTTTTAACCCTTCTGCTTCTTCTAATGCCTCTGTAGAGCCCTTATGCTCTTGACAGAGTTCTGGTGACCAGCAGCAAGATTTAGTGACAGAATTTTGACCCTGTTTCAGGCTTCACAGGTCATTGAAAGGCTTGGGTTGGAAGAGACCTTAAACCCCATATAATTTCCACCTCCCATCATGGGTAGTGGTCCCTTCTTCCAACCTTCCAGACTGTTCAGAGCCCCATCCAACCTGGCCCTACACACTTCCAGGGCTCGGGCATTCACAGCTTCTCTGGGCAACCTGTTCAGCTGCCTCACCACCCTCTGGGTAAAGAACTTCCTAAAATCTAATCTGAATAGTGACCCAGTGTTGGCTCACTGAATGAAGCTCACAGCAGCTCATACAGGGATTGTTTGGTGCAAATTGACAGAGGAAATATACAGTTTAGTGAATTCCACAAAGCAGAGGGAGACTCACTGAACAGCCAGCTATTTATGAATAAATATATCTATTCAGAGGGGGAATCTTATAAAACAATGGGCTGGCAGTGGCTGGTAATTTAAAATGCAGCAGGCAGTCTGTTGCTGGCATTAGTAACCTACAAGACGCATAGCTTAAATAGCACAATCAGCACCAACCAGCTCCTTGGGAATTACTGAACCATTTGTGTTTCTGAGCCTCTACTTATTCTTAGAGAAACTTGCTCTTCAGTCTCTATTGCATCTGTTTTCTTTATTTACATAAACTTGCTAACTTTATGTGACTATGGTTTCCTTTAAGCCATATGCTATTTTTTTTACAAAAAGCCACATATAGTCAACCCTCACTATTACTTACTTTGGGTTCTTGGTAGGAAAATAATATCTAATAGTCCAGTACTGTGCAATTTGTTTATTTTTGTAATTTCTTTTCATATCTGAAGTGCATCACATTCTCCTCACTTCTAAATTCGGAGCTAAACTCTATGCATCTCCCATGTATTTATTGTGCCTTTTCCTAATAATTTCCTGCTTATAGCATTTCCTTAATTTTTGCAAATATCATCTGCTGTACCACAGACACTGTAACGATGGGCTGTGTTTATCTGGTGACCTTTTTTCTACCAGAGGGCTGTAAAGGAAATGGAGGTGAGGTCATATGTTTGATGTAAGAGGTGGATTTTTGAGAAGCAGCTCTGTAGATCCTCACCTGGCCTCAACTCCAAATGGAATTAGCTCTCTTAAATGCAATGAAAGGTGCTGATTTGGCCCAAGTTGTCCAAGCATGGACTTGGATAGGATCGTAAAGCAGAATAATCATTGTTGGGATCACCACTGGTGATGCTGGTCCTGCTCAGCTTTTCCTTTCTTTCCATTAATTGTTCACTCACACTTTTTCCATCAACTATATCAGGCTGAGCTGAGCTGAAAAATAGCAACAACAACAATAACAAGGCAGGAGTTCACCCAAGTGAAATAAAAAGAAATAAAAGCTTGTTTTAATTCTGGTCCTCAAACATTTTAGTGACCTTTTTTCCCTTGTTTTACCAGACAAGATATTGACATCGTTAATGGAGATTGAATTATCTCAATGACAGTCCTTAAAATCACCAATGAAGAAATGAATTTAGAGACTTTCTAAATGCTGACTGAGAAGGAAAAATATGCAGTCGGCATTAAATCCAGTCCCCTATTACAGGCAATCATATCATACAATTCCATTTCTAAATGTGGTAGACTTCACACAGTGGAGCAATTCTCAGTGCCCAAAGTCCTTCAGAAGCCATTTTCAGACTTTTCTGCATCCTAATCATCATGTCTAAATTTATTGATGGCTAATTTATAGTAATTTATTCTCATGGTAACATCCTTTAGCTTCCACAACGACTCCAGAAAAAAACACCTGCAGCGCCATTTTACTTTAATTTTTAATTATTCACATTAGAAATAATGCTGTTAAGTGCTAAAGATCAGGATGAGACCTAATGTGTAGCTGTGAAGGGGGAAATCATTCCCAGATATCCTGCTGAGCCCATATGGTAATTTCTATGTTTGGGAATGCTTGTAAATGTCTGATTCAGCATCAAGGGGGAGTGACAAAGTACTGAGGGAACAAGAGAAAAGACATTGCTGAAGACATTTTCCCTCCCTCCCTCCCCCTTGCCTCTCCTCCTCTGAACAGTGAGCCTCTTGCACGCCATCCTTCAGGAGTAATAGCTGGAACTGAGATTTTTATCTCCTGAGGCATCATTTCAGAAAATCCCTCTGCTGCACTCTGGGCAGCCCCTGTGATGTGCCAGCAGACAACTATGCTGTGGCAGCTCTTGCTCACCAGCACAGCTCCATCCCAGCCCATCCCAGAAGCTCAGACAGAAGCTGAGACAGAAGCTGATTTTACTGCTTCTTCCACATCCAATTTCATCTCACTCTTGTGAGTGACAAGGCTTAGGATATGTTCATTATGCAAAACTACATTTGTGCTCCAGCCTGCTTTTTGGAGGGGGCTTGGCCAATACAGTTGTCTTTGTGGTCCAGGAATTTTCACACTGGCTCTCTTATTCCACACAAGGCTGCTGTAAATGATGATTCCTCAGTAAATGGATGCTTAGATATTTAATTAGGAAGCAAACCATATAATCAACCTTCTGCAGATAGAGCTGCACACTGTAATCAGTCCTGTTCAGCTTCTTTGCATGCTGCAGGAGTACCAGCAGCTCCTGAATTTATCAACACTGAGGCTTGAGTGGCAATTTGCCCAAGGATTTCTCAATTAATAAATATGAAGCAGCAGGGAGTTTGAGCACTACACAGGCTATGCTGCACATCTAACATTGTGGTTTCACTCTATTTTTCGCTGGGAAAAACAGCTCCAAAAGAAACCAGGCAGAAACAGAAGTTACATACTAGCAAGCTGCATTTATCTTTTTGTGGGTTTTTTTGGGTTGCCTTTTTTTTTCTTTTTTTATTCTTTTTTTTTGGTACTATTTAATCTTCCAACTCCCCCAAAATGCTAGTCTTAGTGCTAAGTTATCCCAGTTGGCATTCAAGGCCATCACATTCTTGGTGAATGGTCCAGAGCCTGCCTGCCTGCCAGGCAGGTAAAAATATGGCAAACAAGCGCAGGGTGCATGGCAGACATCAGACATGCATCAGAGATACAGAGATGCCCATGTCAAATTCAGCTCATGGCTCCACAGCTCTTAGACCAAGGAGTAAAAAGAAATAAGTCTGGGTCAAAGGTGATGCTGGATGGAAGTAGAATTCCTGTGAGGGTGGTGAACTGGAGGGAACAGGAATGGATGAACATTTCTGTATGCTCAGACTGGAAATTTCTTTTTCTGGTACTTCCCATGTAAGCATGGAAGGAAAGGGTTGAATTCAGAGGGTGAATTGAATTGAAGGTGTCTTCTGGATAAAACCTTCCTTCTCCTTCAACAGCTGAAGGAGTCAAAGAATACTGACCTCTAGCAAGTGCCTGTGGTGGGTCTCTGAGCTCCCTGCAAAAGTATCCAAACTTGCAATATCTGTGACTGTCCAGAGAGTGCAGACACTCCAACAGTGGGATAGTCTGCATTCTCATGCTGAAGGCCACCAAATCACTGATACCCACCACACCTGGGTCCTGCTAAAGTCTAAAACCACAAAAGGTGCATTTTGTGCTCATATGCTCAGCACCATTCATTTTGCTTGCAATGGTGCAGCAGCAGAAATGTCTCTGATCTTACCAAATCAGCTGGTTTTGAATAAAATGCCTTCAGGATCCATCCCAAATCCCCTCCTGGTCCCTGGCCAGAGAGGTTGTTGCAAAGGAGCCTGCTCTCCACTGGCTGTTGCAGTTAGTGGGGAGCTGCACATCTGTCAAAGCAAGGCATCAGGAGAGCCTTCAGAGACACTTTCTTGTTATTTTAGTTTTGGCAGCCCTCAGTCCCTTCATGCCACAACCATTTTAACCACTGACACACTAATCCTTTTTGACACTTCCACTTCTTTCTGCAGTCAGGCTCCAATGAAACACGAAGTGCCTCCCATGTTCCCACCCAGCCTGTTCAGAAGCATTTGCCTGATGTCCTGGAGGAGGCAGAGCTGCTCCATCCCTGCAGGAGAATTCTCTGCATCTGGGCTTTGTGCATCTGTGTGACACCAGTATGGACAGCAGTGGGACAAACTGGGACAACCTCCTGTGGCTCCTAGCCACCCAAGGGATTTTTGGTGCAGGAAACTAAGGGCAGTAGATGATGCAAAGG
This sequence comes from Emberiza elegans, assembly GCA_024865655.1. Lineage (NCBI taxonomy): Eukaryota > Metazoa > Chordata > Aves > Passeriformes > Fringillidae > Emberiza > Emberiza elegans. Next base: position 35,245,685 of record JALJVW010000139.1, read on the forward strand.
GCTCAGACAAGCCATTCAGCTCTGAGAGTTGAGCAAGTGACTGCACATCAGCAGGTACAGAGTAAACTGGATCTTGTGTGTGCTCACACTGATCATGGCAAATGGGTGGGATTCAATTTATCATAGGGTCAAAGAATGGTGTGGGTTGTAAGGGGCTATAAAGACCCTCTGGTTCCAACCCCTTGCCATGGGCAGGCGCACCTTCTACCCAGACCAGCTTGCTCAAAGCCCCACTCAGCCTGCCCTTGAGCACTTCCAAAGATGGAGCATCCAAAACTTCTCAGGGCAACCTGTGCCATGGTCTCATCACCCTCACAGTAAAACTTCTTTCTAACATCTAACTTAAATCTCTCTTCTTTTAGCTTAAAATTATCTCCCCTAGTCCTGTCACTATTTATCCATGTAAAATGTCACTCTCTTATTGGATGCTGCTCTGAGAGATCCACACCAGGTCACACTATTGTCCTTTTCCTGCAAGTTAGGAGCACTTATTTTCAACTGCTACCTGGAGTGCCCCTAATGTGCAGTGGGTTTTTTAGATGTCACTGAAGTGCACAAATATCTGTGTAGCTCTGGAATACAGAAGAATTAACTAAATTTACACGTTCTATGGAAGAAAGAGTTGGAGACTGGCTTTAAAGCAGGCAAACTACACACTGAAAAGTGTGCATTGAATTGGATGTCCAGGGCTGTGCCTGAACATTCACAACATGAGTTTTCCAGCCAGATGACGTTCAGCTGTGTAATAAGCCAATGACTTTTTTTTGGCTTTGACTCAGAAATGGAGGCTTAGAGATTGATAGACTTTTTAAGCCCAGAAAGATTCATATTATTTGATTACCTCCATAACACTGACTCACACTGAGCAAAAATGTAGTGTTTGACCAAAACATGATTTCCCAAAAGGTGCCTGTACATCATTTGCAACAGAAAATAATTGAAAAGTCCCAAGGCCCAATTCCCCGCTGCTATGTAATTACTGATGCCTATGTAATACACTATTGATTTGCCCATGTTTTCCTACACTCATTTTGCAGTTGCTAATGACTTACAAAACATAAAATGTTGACGAAACACCCCCAAGTCTTAGCAATAATAAATCACAGTTCAGAGGCCCTTAATTCCCTTTTTTTTTTTGTGGTCTGCAACCCTCAGCAGTCACCTTGAGGTTAAAATGACCTGAGCATGGTAATGTTCCCAGTTTATGGCCTTTCACCTGTAAATATATCCCCACACCCTTCCTTGCTGCCTTGTGCACTGCTTGCTGCCAGCAGTTTTCCTGCTGTTTTTGTGGACCAGAAGCAACAAACAATGTCTGCTGCTCTGGAGATCAGAAATGCAGGGATTCTTCACAACTTCACAGCCCTTTTAAGGATCCCAGTGGTCCTGGCAATCAATGTTTACTTTTAATAAGCCCAATTAAGTGCATCTCTCCAGTGCAGGATTATGAGGATTAGAAAAGGGTCAATTTGTAATTGTTCTTGTGGTGGTCACTGCTACTTGCCACATTAACGAAGATTTATTAAATTAACAGTGCATGTTTTTTCAGCAATTCAAAGTTCACACACACACACAGAGTTAATTAGTGTTGGATTCTATACATGCACCAACTTGGTGAGCTGCTTGTATCTTATGTGTGCAGAATTTATTAGCTCTGGTCTTGGAAAATACATCCAGAACTTTGCTATATCTACTTATCATTTGCTTTTCTCCTCACAGATCTATTTGAAACCCACTGGAGTGCTGCCTGTATTTTAACCAGAGATTCCCACAAAATGTTTCTTCCTCTGCATATTGCAGAGTCCTCAGACAGTAGGTAAGGTTGCTGCAGAAAGGTCTGGATGGGAAATTGATTTATTTTTTTAACATTTTCTTTCCCCCTCCCCTCAAATTTCTAATTAATGCATAAGACAATATTCAACAACTTCAACAAAATCACTGAGGCATTAAGAGAAGAAATGTCACCATAATACTTCAGGGAGGAATATTCATGTTACCAACCAACCCATTAATTTTTTGCTCACACTTTATCACCTTAAACAATATCACTTGTTCAAGGAGACCGAAGTATTTTTGGGACATTCAAGGTTAGCTTCAAGGGAAATGTTCAGGCCAGATTTGTGATCTGGATGGGGTATCTAGTAAATATTTAATCACTAAAAATCAGCCTTCATTCAGCTAGGAGAATTCAAAACATCAGACACAAGAGTTTTGGACTTCTTATCTCCAACTGGAAAAGGATAGGAGTTTGTCGAGTCCTGCTCAGGTGCAGGAGGTGTCCAGGTATTTTGGAAGTTTTGAGAACTATTCTCTAATTAATTGAAAATTTTACTTCTGTCCTGGGCAAGCTACTGTCTCCAGTCAGCCAGAGGGGGATTAGGGTTGTGTAAATAGATTTAATCTGGTTTGGTGGCTGTAGCAGAATGGGCTGGACTAATCACATTCCTGCTGGAAAGGAGACTCTTCCAACATCCATCCAGCTAAGATATTTCCATGCTTCTCGCATTACTGGCATTACATCCAAGCATAAATCTTAATGTATTTTCCACCTGGAGTACTGGGTAGGCTTTCAGTAAATAAAATCTAAATAAAATCCACTATCCCTGAGATTACAGTTATAAGTGTCTGATTTAGAAAATTCAAACTTGCTTGGGTGTTGAATTGGTTCCTGGGGACATACCTTCAATATCTTTTATCCTTGGTGCTCCTTCCCATGAAACAGGGCATAATTAAACACCTTAACTTGGCTGATATATGGACAAATACATGAAAGATCATGAGGCTTCTCAGTTACTGTTACAATGGATGCCAGGCAAATAATTGAGATGGACACCCAGTTACTCTGCCATGCCACTGTATGCAAACCATGACAGCAGCCCCTGCCTAGGGGTTAAGGTGGCTCTGGTGTCCCATTAGATGGGCACTCTGCTGCCTTTCATTTATAGGAATGAGGAGCTGGACTCCTGTTTCAGGTTTGACCCACTGAACCTGCTCCCTGTCCCCTGTGCCCCCCTCCTCTGGGCATCACTTCACATCTAAAACCAGATGCTCTCAGAAGAGAGACAAGGGGGGAACATGGCAAGGGCAGCATGGCAATGTATGGCTCTGGGAAGGTTGGGAAGAGAATCTTTAAAATAATGGTGACAAATGCTAACAATCCTGAAATTTCCTCTCTTTTCCCGGAATTTCCCACAAGCAAAAATGTTAACTGGGCAAAAAGAGATCATCAGTTGTGACAGTGTTCACAGGGGTCCGAGGATGAGGGAAGAGATGGGGATCTGACTCCATGTTTCAGAAGGCTTGATTTATTATTTTATTATATATATAGTACATTAAAACTATACTAAAAGAATAGAAGAAAGGATTTAATCAGAAGGCTAGCTAAGAATTGAAAAAGAAATGAATAACAAAGGCTTGTGGCTCAGCCTCTCTGTCCAAGCCAGCTGACTGGGACTGGCCATTAATTAGAAACAACTGCATGAGACCAATCACAGATCCACCTGTTGCACTCCACAGCAGCAGATAATCAATGTTTGCATTTTGTTCCTGAGGCTTCTCAGCTTCTCAGGAGGAAAAATCCTAAGGAAAGGATTTTTCATAAAAGATGTCTATGATAATCAGTCTTTGATGAAAATTATTGGCAATATTTGTACGGCTTCAATTCTGGGTGTCTCCAGGACTAAACTCCACATCCCCTCTCCTCCACACTGGAGCATTTTGCTAACCCTTCCTTCTGAAGATGGTTTGATGGACAGGACATTGACCTGGAGCCTGACACTGGGCTGAGTGATGGCTCCCACAGAGACTTCATGCTGAGGCCTGGAGAAGCTGTGTCCATCCACAACTACAAGTGTGCTCAGATCCCTGACTTCCACTTGAGAAAATAAGTCCCACTGATGTTCCTTTGCTGATGGTGTTTTATTTGCCATCTCTGGGAATTAGCTGTAAGGTTTAATGGTTTGAAATAGCTTTGGTAAATAAAAAACTTTGCTTCTTGTGCTTGGTCTTCTAATGGGAATAATAATCTTGTCACACCTCACTGGCCTATCGTAGGAAGTGTTAAAAATTATGAGATGCTCACAAGCTGTTTCTATGAGACATCTGAAAGCATTGGGGGGAGAGGAAATGATACCACTGTGAAAAAGGGAAGAAAGATACAGCATTGACTGATTGATTTTTTTTTTGTCTTGTAATAATGCACACAATCAGTGCTGATCAAACAATGAAGACTGTGGAACCTGACCAGGAATTCAATATTTTTACAGTGCAACTCCGGTATAAAGGATTGATCCAAAAATGAATCCTTTCTTTCATTAGTGCATAAAATGTTTAAGAGCTCGTGCTGCTTCCAGCATCCTGTGTGGCTGTCCTCAAGGCATTCAGGCCTCTCTGTGGCCTGCATGATATTATAAGTGACCAGTGAGGGTGAAAATACTGAAGGACTTCTTCATCTATTGCAGAATAAACTCTGCAGAGGGATCACAATCCTGTTGTGCTTGTTCTGTGGTATCAGAGTTGCATGACACAGAGCAGTGTGGATTGTGACTAGCTGAACCAGGGAGAGGTTCTGGCCTCTGTGCCTTCATGTCAGTCAGAAGTGATGAGAAGATGCATTTTTAGCAGGGGATGTCTTTTTTCACCTGGTTTGCCCAGCAGTGTGCAGCCAAAGCACGGAGGGTGACGCGGCGCGGGCACATCTTTGGTGGTGCTGGAGCCAAGGAAGCCATTACAAGTTACAAAGGTTTCACAGGGCATTTCTTTGCCTGTGCCTTGTCTCTTTCCCATCCTCAGGTGCATGAGGGACTGGACTTTGCACTGGTGAGGGAAGGGATCATGGACCTGTTGCTCTTCTGCACCCCTGGCCAGGCTGTGGAGGTGTGGGGCCAGGGCTGGGGCTGGGTCTGCCCTGTCCCCGTGGGGGTCCAGTGAAGCTGCTTCTGTGGAAGGACAGGGACACAGGGTGGCACAGGGTGGCCCTGAGCTGCTGTGTGTGGCTGTACACCTGCCCCAAGGCCCTGCATCATTTGGAGGGAAGAATTTGAGATATGTGACCCACTGTCCCACTGTGTGCACTAGGAGCATTTCCAGCATGCAGGAGCAACAGCAGCTCTCCTCTGCATGTGCATGGGGTGCTGGGGATGTCTGGGGAGGCATTACCTGAGTGTCACCCTCCCAGCATCAGCTTTCCATTTAGAGAGAGAATTGGGAAGCCAGATATACAGGAAACAAAACTTAACTCATTGTTTTTTAGCTACAATTAAACTGCTGTCAAATGCCTGTGCAAGAATGAGTCTGTGTGCAAAGCAGAGGCTTTCTTTTTGGAGAGAAAAGCAAGCAAACAAACCCTGACCTTGTCAGTGGTTGGAAAGTGGTAGGAAAGTGCTTTGGAACAGCCTCATCTCCCCTTGCTGGTGTTTGACAGCTACTGCAGCCTGGCTTTGTGTCTGTGTTCAGAGTGAGCACTGCTTCCAGCTGCAGGCTTGCAGGGTTTCCCAAGTATTGCCAGAGAAAGAATGAGATTTTCTGTGTATATGCTATGAAGCTAGAATTGAGCTTGCTTCTTTTGATGAGGTTTAGCTAAATAAATAGACTTTTTTTCCCCTTAAAGGCCTTCATTCATACTTAGCACCTGTATTCAGACTTGCTGCAGGGTAGCTCCAGCAGACCTGTAGCTGCCAGGGGCAAAAAGGGAAATATTTCTTTAGAAAACAAAAACTGAAGAAAACCAACCAAGACTTGAACCAAAGCAGACCTGCAAAAATGTTGAATTCATTACAAACAAAACTTTTAGGCCTTTATGGTCAAGGATTATGAGGATAAATTATGGTATCACCTGGGAGGAACTAGCAGAAGTGGTGGCACAGGAGCAAATGGGATATGAATACACTCAACTTGGAAATAGCAGGAGGATTTCTTGCCATCAGAAAAATGGAACAGCTTGGTAGTAAAAACAGAGTTCTACAGAGCCAAACTGGATTTGTACCAGCTGATGAGGGATCTTACATGATGTAGGAACCAGCTGTGGTCATTTTGGAGGCAGTTTCCAGGACTGGGGTCCTAAGAGGGAGGTCAGGCTTTGGAACAGAGAGGCTGCAGAATCTCCATCCTTGGAGGTTTTGAAGACCTGAGTGTAGATGGCCCTGAGCACCCTCCTGTCACTGACTGGGCTCTGATCAGGGGACTTGGACAGGATAATCTTCTGAGGTGGTTAAATATATAACCCAGTGACAGAAAAGCAGCTACCCACCTCCTTTTCTTGTGTCTTTATTTTTACATTTGCTCTCTATGGGTAAATACTCTTTTATTCCTCTCTTGTATTTATCCCCAAGCTGTAAATCATCTTGCAGGAGTAAGTGAAATGTGAACGGGAGCAAGGGTGAACTTTTGGTCTGAAATTTAAGATCAGCCAAAATTAATGGTCTTTTTTTAACAAAACTCAGCAGTGTTGTGCTGTATATGACAGGAAGGTTCAAACCCTCACACAAAAACCCAGAGAAAGAGCTAACTTAAAGCTTTGCCTGCAGCAAAGGGCTCAGGAATATGTGTGGGTCAGCTATTCCAATGGGCTACATTTTCCTTTACTCTTCTTTCTCCCTGTGATCTTCTTTATCTCAGCTTAGAGGTTTTATTCACAGAGGAAGAATCCCTGATGTTGCTAATTCACATACTTCAGCTCAGCACAGATTTGGGGATGGAATCCATTTACTCTTTCAAGTAAAGAAGATTTCCTCTCTGCCCTGGACTGCCTGCCCAGGGTGATGCAGGTGTGTGGAGCCAGAGCCATGTCAGGGGCTGAGCTGAATGATGGCCAGGGCTGTGCCTGGCTCCTGCCTCACATCCACATCCCAGAGCCTGTTCAGAGCTGCATCCATACCTGTCAGCCTCATGAGGGCTGCAGCCTCTACATCTAGGCAGTTTTTTTCCTATTTATCTCTGAATAAGCTTTGGAAATGACTTTCCTCCCCTTTAAATTATTTTTTTTTTGGCACAAGATCCATGCTTCTGGCTCTACTGGTTAAAGAGCCATGGCTGGATTTACTGCCCTCCCTGACTTTAACCTGCTGTTCAAGGCTACAGTGATTGAACACTGCCTTGCAAACCCAACTCCTATATTTTTAATACCATATAACTTTTGCTGGTATTTCCCTAATGGCCTGGGAATGTGAATCATTTTTTTTCCTGTGAAATAACCACCCATTTATACATTTCTCTTGAGAGACAGCATGATCTGACATTGCATTTAACCCACAGCAAGGTATTTAATTTGTTGAATGGGTACTAGGAGGAGAAAAACTTATGCAGCACAGTCCATAACAGACAGTCATTTACCAGGTGAAATACTGCTCATATTGAAAATGCAGCAGGATTGAAACAATGGCATTTTCATTCCCTTATTTCTTCTTTTCTCCTCATAACCTTTTTAACCTTTTTACACAATTTATACGAATTTACATCATATGGCAGCTAAACATTATAATTAACAAATCAGTATGAGGCAAGACCAATAAATAAAGACTTTTTTCTGTGCTGTATGGAGAATGAAACAAATGAGACAGTTAAACCATGTCTGTCCAGTGAGGAAAGGCACAATCACACATAGATAAAAGCAGACTCACCTTGCTGGATTCAGGATTACAGCCAGGATTTCCCTTTCTGCTGATTATGGGAGAATGCTTGGGGTGGAAGGGACCTGAGGGATCACTCAGTTCCAGCCCCTCTCACCATGGGCAGGGACACCTTCCTCCACACCAGGTTGTTCAAAGCCCTATCCAGTGTGAGCTGGGAACACTTCCAGGGCTGGAAGGCTTCCACAGCCCCTCTGGGCAACCTGTTCTACTGCCTCACCACTCCCTGAGTAAAGAATTACTGCCTAATATCCAATCTGTCAGTTCAAAAGCCATTACCCTTTGTCCTGGTAAGAATCAAACGAGCATGGAAGTATGTACAGAAACCTGAAAACCCATGCCAATGTTTGCCTGGGTCAGGTGTGTGGCTCTGAGTGTTGCTGTCACACTTTCCTCTGCCACACCTTGCAGCCCTGTCTGAGACTGATGTCCCAGAAGCTGTGGAGCTTCCCAGAGTCCTCAGGGTAACCCCAGTGTATTAACCCCCCAGTATCCCACCATTGTGCAGGGTTAGGACTCCCAAGTGTGAGCTAAAAGCCACTGAAATCAATCACCAGAATATTCCTGTTCATGTCAGTGCAGCAGCTTGCTCTTGGGTTGAAATCTCCCACTAATGTAATTATTCTCTGCTAAGGGAGGAAAATGGAAAAGTGAAGACGGCATTTTGTACATCAAGGTCACACACACCATCCAGCTCTCAGAATCTTAAATGGCCCTGTATGGAGCTTTTATTCTTTCCCAGACATAAAGATGTGTGAAGTGCATCACAGCACTGCCTCCTTCCTGCCACTCAAGGTGAGTTTTGATGGAGAGCTGAGAGAAGAGGCTTTGTACCTCAGGCAGAGGGGCCACTGGGGCACGTGGGGGATGAGCACCACATCTGACCTGAGCAGAATTAGGGGCAGGAGATAGAAATTGGGAAGGCTTTGCTGGGCTGACCCCATGACGGGTTTCAAACATCACAATGGTTCCCCTGACCCTGCTCTGACCACACATAATCTTTATTGCTAGAACTCTCACCCTCATAATCCTCCTCATTCTTACACTGATGCAGCAGAAAGCACTTTCACAATCAAAAAATATTTATTTGTTTTTGTAATGATTGTTTTCTTAATTTTTAGGATTTGAATCATCTTTGTTCTGATTGGAGGCATGAGAAAATCTGTATCACTAACTTTGTGCTTGTGCTCTGAAGGAAGTTATGGTTGATCAGTTTCAGTCAAGTTAGTTCAAATAAAACTGGAGAGAATGGTTTTTGAAAATGCAAATAGAACATTAAAACCACCCTGTTTCTGGTCCAAAACTTTCCATCCATAAAAGGTTTGTATAGAAAGTTGAGTTTCCTTTAAAACTCTTCAGGAGAATACCCAGGTTGACTATGGCTTATCTATTTATTGATCACATGAATCATTCAGCTCCTAAAAAGTCAATCCTCTCTGCTCTCCTCCACCCTAATTATGGACAGAAGTCAAGGTGAATCTTTCCATTAACTCCTGTGATCTTTGGATCAAACACTGACACAGGATCCTGCGAGCTGGGAATCGCTAATGAGCCGGGCACAGGGAGGTTATCTCTGCTCTCTGCTCCAGGTATCCCAGTTCCAGGGCACAACCAGGGCAATGGGACACAGACAGTGAATTTGGGCCAGACACTGCAAATGTGAACTTGGAAATGCTTGTTTTATGGTCTTAAGGGAGATTTGCACTGTGAAGAACCTTAAGGATGATTTGCACCTTGCAACTCCTATAACCAAACAGCAGTCTCTTAATTGTGTCACATCATCACTCAATAATAGAATGGTTTAAAAGTGTGACTACAGCAAACAGGAATTGCTGTTTTGCACCAGACCACTTAGAAAGCTTTGTCTTTATGTAGAGCATCAGGACCTTTCCATGTCACATTCTATTTCCATCTCTTATTAAGAGAAAAATTGATTTGGCATGCCAGGGGCTTTCCATTTGCATTTCAATTACAGATTTCACTGGCTTCTTAGGCTTTCCAGGTTTTTAGAGGACTAGTATTTCCTACAATATATTCTGAAGAAAAAAATTTTAGGGTTTGAGGTGGAATGAAGTTCATTAAAAATAAAGCTTATCACAAGGGCAGCGATCCCCACAGTCAGACTCATTGATAATTGCTTACATTTCCATTGTTTGTTTAATAAATAAAGAAGAACTCATTACTCAGAACTGAAAACCCTCATATGTGAATACATGACTTCCATGATTTTCCACACCCTAAAGACTTCATTTAAGCCAGTTTAGCAGTGCTCTAACAGAGCCTGTGGGGTTGTCTGGAGAGGGGTAAATAGGGTGATAAAGGCAATAGAGTCCAGCTAGGGATGTGGGAGTTTGGGCTCCCAGCACTTCAGAGGTGAGCAAGGAGCCAGAAAAATTTCCTTCAAGCTCAAATTCCCAGAGCCTCACCTTTGCTGGGATTCCCAGGAGCAGAGCCCCAAAACTGAAGTAGAAAGCTCCCCACTTGTGCTCTATGATTCAATTGCATTTATAGAATTTTAAAATAAACTGTTGGTAAGGTTTTGAAAGAAATCTGAAAAAAGTCTTCTCTCCTCACTCTGACCCCCATCTCTCTTACACTGAGCACATTCTGGATAGAAGCTCTGTGTGCAAATCTCTCACCAGGAGTTTTCTCTACACTCTTCTGTAAAAGGGGAGGGGGCTTTATCCACAGAGAAAAAGGTAAAGGTGAGCTGTTTAACACCTTTATAAAAGTTTTTTAACACAGCATTAAATCCCTTTTCATCAGTTCATCTTTGTGTAACTACGCAGACTTTTTACCAATCATTTACTTCCTCCAGAAGGGTTTTTTTAATCTACACTTTTTTTTTTTTTTTTTGGTGCACTGTGGGACTCCTAGCCATGGTACCATCAGTTTTCTTCATGCCACACACTCTCCCAGGCAGGTCCTTGTGGACCAGCTCTCCCCACTCCCTCTACATCTCCTCTGGCAGAGGAAATGCAGGAAATACAGCCTCCTGCTTAGCAGGAAGGGATTTCCATCCAGTCCATAATTCATTCTGCTTTTTCCATGTACTGCACATGCCCTTTCCCACCGTTGGAAAGGAAATTAAATAATTACGCTGCCTGCAAGAAGCATGCTTTATGGCTTACATTTATGATAAAATTATGGAGCTGTTGCAATGAAATATTCCATCAATACATTAAAACAAAGCAAAATCAGCGTGGCAATAAAAAACTCTTATTGTCCCTGTTTCATTCCTGGTTTTCTTTTGTTTGGTTTATTTAGTGCCTTTATTAAAATATTTCTGTTATAATACTGGTTTTAATGCTCTATTGTTTTTATAATGGCATGATTTTTATTGTAACATCACCTCCAATTTAATATGTCTTTCCATTATATTTGAATTGCTACTAAAATGGAATTGCTCTTGTTATGAATATAATACCCTTGTAGAAAGTTTTAAGAGCCACTTCTACTACATAATTACAAAAGAAAAGCCAGGAAATTGCATGAGGAAGAGGGAAATCTTACATGTCCCAGTGTGAAAATTTAAATCTGGAATACACTGAACTGATAGCACAGCTGTCCCAAAAAAAGGGAACATTTACCCAAAAAGCTTGGCCTAACTTTACTGAAGTACTTCTATCTATAGACTTAGATATTGAATCTGAGGCAGTCATATTTAACATCAGCTTCTGCTATCAAATGTGCCACGTTTTAGTGAAATAATAATAATAATAAAATAAATCGATGGGCTTTAAAGTTCCACAGATCAACAGATAAGACATGGATACATTTTATTTCTCATGTGACATTTTGAGGGAGGAATAAAACCCCTTATGTTCACACAGTTCTCCTTTGAATCATTGAAACATATGGTAGCAGATTTATGGCAGTTTATCAGAAGATTTGTATATAAATAGATACAAACTAAATATGCATGTAAAACTCTAGCTGGCTCTTTTGCACTCTAGCTGAAATTTATCTCAGGGTGGATCTGCAATTTCCAGAGAGTGAATTATAGTCTGAATTCTGAGTGACAGAACTCACTGCATTGGTTATCTAAGGATAATGCATTTTAATCTCAGCATCTCTCCAGGGTGGTGCAAATTAAAAAAAAAAGAAAAAGAAAAAAAAAAAGACAACACATGCACACACACAAACCCCTGAAGCCAGCTTGATGAATTTCTATGATCGTATCTCTGCAGAGCATTTTCTTTTAGGCAGGGTAGAGTTTTTTGCTACAGAGGATAATATGGGAATTCAATCATTGTTTTCCAAAGTAGATATTATTTGCAATAGTGTGGTCTGGGCGATTGCCTTTCTCAGAGAGGAGGACAATATTTCAGCTAACAGGGTGGAAATCAATAGCAAAAGATTAAAGCTCAAAGGATGAACAAGTGCACGTGAACCAAAGGAGAAAGTGACAGTGAGAGCTGCCTTTAAGTGATAGCAGGGGCTCCCCCAGCCAGGGAGGAGGAGAGGGAGAGATGCTTCAATTAACTCATCCCCGTGCTCCCGACAGAGCCTGCTTTGTTCTTGGCTTTGAAGGATTCTTTCCTTTCTTCTGATAGGTTTGCAACTCCCTACCCATTTCTAGTTGCTGCATGATCCCATATTCCAGTCAAGCCCTGGTCAGTCTGTTTTCCTGCTTGGTGACTTTGCTAACTACATTCTGGCTGAAAATCAGTTTAGCTGCCTGAGTTTCACAGAATAATTCCATGCCTGCCCCCACCACTGCCAAGGCTCACATACCTGATAGCAATGCCAAGGTGCTTTTTGCACCCCTTACCCCAACATCTAAGCTCTCCACAAATACTAAGACACAATCATCAGATCATCATCATCAAATAAACAACCAGCTAGAAATTATAAGGAAGAAAAGAGAACTAATGATATGCAGCCACATGTCAAGTCCTGTGTGCATTTTGGCTCTGCTCATCTCCAAAAAGAGAGAAAAGGGCTGGAAAAAGGCAGCACAGATACCCAGATGTGTGGGGAAGGAATGGCTGCACAGATTAGGATGCTACAGCTCAGAGAAGATTTGTTTTAGGTAGGATAAAATTAGAGATTATAAAACCAGGAATGGCATGCACAGGGCAACTAGGGAGGAACTGCTCTGTGCTTCTCCCAGCTGGGGAGCAGCAGTTAGATTAACAGGTTTGAAAAATGAAGAAAAGAATTTAGTTGCCAGTGTGCATTTAAGCTGAGAAACTCCTCCTTGAAAGACATTGTGGATGCTGAAAAAAGCTGAGTTACTTTGAGGTTGCCCTCACTAGGAGTTTGCATGGAGATAATTTCTGGGCATCTGCTGGTGCACAGGAGATTGCTAAAATGTACTAAGATCATTATACACCTGAGTATGTAGAGAGAGAGAGAGGGCAGAGAGGGAGACAAGAGGGAGGAAGAGGGAAGGAGAGGGAATTTTGGCCACTGGAATGTTTTCATGAAAACACAGGGTTATCACAGTCTTGACAGCTTTACTCACTTTTGGGCCTGGGCTGAGCAATTACTTTGACAAATAGTGCTTGGCAAACTGAAGTAAACAGGCACCTTTGCCAGCCTGTTCCTGCCCCATCCCAGTCTCACTGACTGCCCTTCACTGGGAAAGTGAAAATACACCAGCTTTGATCCTGTGTGTGCTCATAACTCATAACTCAGACTCCCAAAGAGAACAGAAAGTTTTAACCCTTAATTAAATTGCATTTGGTGCAAGTCTGGGGGCCATCTCTTACCTAAGGTACAAGCACCTTTTTCCAGAGTTTAGTCCCTCTCTGCTGTGCAGGCTGGGAGCAGAACAGGATTCCCAACACGCCCCATTTCAGTGGGGATGAGTTAAGATTCTGCCTGTGAGCAAGGCTCTGACTGTGATATCACAGATTTTTTTCTGGACTGAAGCTGTGGATTACTTTTCAGGATGCAAAAAAGTAAATCCTGGTACATGTCATACATTTGGTTCTGTTGCAAAGGTTGAGAAGAAGCATATTTATTCTGAAATGATGAAAATTTTTCTGCATTCTGGAGATTTGGGGAATAAAAGAGAAATATTCATGTCCAGGATTTCCCCTCTGTCACTTCAGGTGACAGGTAGGTTGCTTGGCCCTTGCTGCAGTTCCTTCTGTAAATGGATAATTCCAGAAAGAATTTCCTTACACTCCTACCTGGGTGACTGCTTTGCTTTCCTGAGCCATGCAAAGCAGACAGGCAGAAAATTCCAGGCTGGGATGTCTACCACTTCTGAAGAACTGGGGATAAATCCCTATGTAAAATCTGGTGGAAAATAAACTGGGGTGAGACAGGGGATAAGAGTGACAGGTTTTGACAGCCCTTTTCGAGCTTAAACTCTGCAAACTCAGCCTACATCAAATTCCCTTGGAAATGCAAAGGTAGAAATGCTGCACATCAGGTCCAGTAGCAGAGTGATGGACTTGTCAGAGTACTCTGAGCCTCAGCTAAAACCAGAGGCAAGGCAAATATCTTGGGCAAGCTGCCATTCCCAGACAGAGTGGTAGAGGTGTGGAATTTTCTTCCAGGGGAGGCCACTTGGATGGATTTTTTTCTCAAGATAAACCCACACTTACTATGTCAAGGACAGAAACATAAAATATATCCTCTTTTTCCAGGCACAAGAAGCACCTGTGAGTAGAAACCCACAAATGCCAGGTGGCTTAGCACCCTCTTTAACGTCTGGGTTTTTATGACCAAAATAAGATTCATGGTTTCCTATTCCCAGTTACCTTTACTGAAGCAGAAGTGAAAGGTTGATGTTTCCAAAAATGGCACTAACACCCATTGCACATCAATGATACAGAAATAGAGGCCACGAAAAAAAATTTGAAGGGCTGAAAGGAAATAAGGCTGTAGCTTAAAAAAGGAGCAAAGTGCAGCCACAGAGCACACAGAAATAAAAATCAGTCCATATTTTTCTCTGCAAATTATGAACTGGTGCAATGATGCCACAGGAATTTTGGTGTGCATCTGGCCTTCAGGCATTTTAGCTCTATTCCTGTAGTTTTGGTTCTGTAAAATCATAACAGCAGTTGTGTAGAAATATTTGCTGACACCATGTGCAAGGAGAAAAGGGTAGGAGGAGAGTCACACTCAATCTGTTTTCTCACGTTACTGTCTCCCACCCATCCCAAAATGCAATTTTATGACACAAATTCAAAGTTGAAAGTTTGTGACTGGCATATGATATAAAAATTCAGGGACTAAAAATAATGACAAGTCAATCAAATTATGACTTGATGGGGCATTTTTTGGTGGTTTTCTTTGGGGGGGGTGTGGTTTTGTTTTGTTTTGTTTGTTTCTTTCTTTCAAAATTCTTCTTGCTGGGATCTGTCTCTAAAATTTGCAAAGGGTTGGAATCTGTTTGTATTTCTCATTATGTGCAACATTCCCACCATGCCTTTTCTGACCCAATATTAATTTACTTCTATTTTATGGACATAGAGTAGCATTGACCGATAAGCTCTTCTAAAAGTCTCCAAGCAATAAAAGCTGGCTGAAGGAAGGGAAGTAGGGCAACTACCAGGATTTGGATTACAAAAACACCTCCTTGGGGACTCAGGAATCACAGTCTCATTTGTGTGAGAGGACAAATACTGATGTCACTCTGTGATGGTGTTCACAGGGGTCTTTGGAGGAGGGAAGAGACAAGGATTTGACTCCTTATTTCAGAAGGCTTGATTTATTATTTTATGATATATATTACATTAAAACTACACTAAAAGAATAGAAGAAAAGGTTCATCTCAGAAGGCTAGCTAAGCTAAGAATAGAAAGGAATGAATCAACAAAGGTCTGTGGCTCGGACAGAGAGCTGAGCCAGCTGGACTGTGATTGTCCATTAATTCCAAACATCCAACATGGGCCAATCACGGATCCACCTGTTGCATTCCACAGCAGCAGATAACCATTGTTTACATTTTGGTCCTGAGGTCTCTCAGCTTCTCAGAAAGAAAAAAATCCTAAGGAAAGGATTTTTAATGAAAAGTTGTCTGCGACATCACTCTACTTGGCACCCGATGTAGTTTGCAAGGTCAGAGTTTCTCTCCTGCTCAGAGGTCTCCCTGATTGACATGAGACCATTCCTCATTTGCTTCTGGGGGTTGTGCTGGACACAGCTCCCTTTGCATGTCACAAACCCCCTTGGAATCACTGCTCCCAGTGTTTCACACTGGGGGGAAGGTCCTGGAGAACTTAACCTCTGCTGGCCATAACTAAAATCCAGCAATTTCCATCCCAACAAAAGCTCCTCCTTAGGAAAGAGAAAACACAACATGCAGAAGAACTGTTGCCCTGCTGAGACACTGGGTATTTGAATATTTGCCAGCTTGGAGACACAGTGAAGTCCTTCTAATTTTCCAATACCACAAATTGCAGCACTGACTTCCCATGGCAAAACTTGCACCTGCAGCATGGCTCAGGTGACTGCTCTCACCCTGTTTTCCTTCCAGTCCTGCAGAACCTCTCTGCTCATAACTCAGCAGCAGCAGGTGAATTCACAGCCCTGCACTGACACCAGCCCAGAAGCAGAGACTCACATCCAGCAGCCTGGAGAACAAAACATGCCACTGGTATTTATTAACATAGCCTTGTAAATCAAACCAGGCTGCCTGTCTGGTGTCTTGTCCAGAAATTATTGCCTCATTCATCTTAGCCATATTAAACAGGCCACATTTATCAAGGTTGCATAAAAAGAGATGTATAAAGACCATTCCTGGACAATACTTACATGCAGGTATCATGCCTATAGCAGCTGCCCATTTTGCAGGGATGCACAAGCTGTTTGACATTGCCAGGTTGTAGAGAAAGAGAGGGAAAAGGTGTTTATCTGTGTGTAAGTGCACAGGCAGGGATACAAATAACTCAGAAGTAAAACTTAGAGAAACTTCAAAACTTAAAAGCACATGTTGAAACACGCTTAACTCAAAGACCTTCTTATGTTTGTGTGAATATTTTGGTAAAGATGTGCAACTGCATCAGGTAACAACAATATCCTCTCTATACTCCCAGTATCTTACTGGGAACAGGGAGACATTGTCAGAGGCACCTTTATATTTTGCCAATCACTCATTTGCTAAAGGCATCATCATCAATGCTTTGATTTGGATAAATTTCCAGCAGGACAGAGGCTGCATTTCACTGGAGCCCACTGACCACTTTGCCAGGGCAATTATTTGAATCTATCTGTTCCCTTTTATCATTCAGGGGTTATCTTCCAAATCAAATGCAAGCAAATGTTAAATGGTCTGCATTTAGTCCATGAAGTGGAGTTATATTTCTTTTCCTGTGGTTTCTATAAGGTCTAGTACAGAGCTGGACTCTGTCAGAGTAGTACAGTACTGTGCTGGGCAGTGCACAGGCACCCAGAGAGTCCCTGCCTCTGGGAGTTTCCACCCTGAGAGACAACCTTTTATTCAAAGAATTTATAGTGTAATCAAAAAAAAAAAGAGAAAGGTTGAGAAAAAGGGGGTAGCAACTTTTCATGAACACATATCAATACAGCTTCTTCACAGAGAAAGTCTGTCAAACTGTTTACATTTTTTTTATTAAAAAGAGATATGAAAATGGACGTTTTAAAATGGATGTTTTAGAAAATTAATTGCTTTAAAAATTAATCTTTTTAATCTAGTTTATTGAAAAAAGTTATACAGGAGGCAGTGCAATTGCCTCTGCTTTCCTTTTTTTAAGACATCACCATGAAAATCACAATATAAAACTAATTTCCAAGACAGTCAGAATCAGACATGCAAAAAGACATGCTTTTGAGTATTTGTAAATATAATTGGAAATTTTTCCTTTAGAATTGTAGAATATTTTTACTGGTTCTTTTTTTTTTTTTTTCTCACTTCACTATCTCCAGCCCCACTTTGACTTAGTCACTACCTGCATGTTTCAGATGACAGAATAAATGTTAAAACCCTTTACTTCTCCAGCAATAGATTTTCCATACATCACTGTCATAACCTTAAGGCCTGAGAGCCAGCAAACCTCTAGAGCTTTCTGGAGACAGTTATATCATTAGAAATCTAAACATGCCAGACCCCCAAGGACAGGTGTTTCTGGCGATGATGGGTAAAGCTATGCTACCTTCAACCACTCCCTGCTCCATGCTCAGACAATGCTCACATGAATGATCAAAGCAGAGCAATTTGGGGAACAAATTACAGCACAAAGGCACCGTGGTTTATGTGTGCTGTTTTGGGACATTCCTGTGAACTGGATTATTTCTGAAAGGAAAATTCCACTTCAGCAAGAGATGTTGAGGTTTTATGATATTTTCTGTATTAAACTGAGAACCAGATATTAAAATTGCACGTGTGTGTGTTGCTAAGTGTAGGACAGAGGGACCACCCTCCTTGTGAAAGCTGATATCCCCAGACAGGGGATGCAGGAGATTCAGAGTCAGCTCCTTGCTCTGAACCTGCAGAGATCCCACTCCACACCCCTGGCTGTGGAGCCACCCTTGCACATGGATCTTGTGGAATTCCTCAGCCAGGAATTCCCAAGGAAGGCCAAGAGTTATCCCTGTAGGCCTTTTGCTGTGTTTCACGTCCTGAGTTATAGCTGTGCTGGTACCTCCATGTCCCCCTGGATCACTGTGGTGGTGCTGGGTTTTGTTTGCCAGCGCACTGACACCTGTAGGTGTACACCCACCAGGGGAAGGGGGACAAAGACAAAGACAGGGCAAGAGAAAGCTTAGAAAAGAGGAGGAATTGATTAGGTCCTAACTGTTCCACTACATGAAATACACATATTGTATACAATGTATAGAAACATATATTCATAGTGCTGGCTAGCTGCTGCCCATGGCCACTACTCACGACCAGAGGAGATGAAAAAAGGAATTGTGTTAAATGGAGGGAGGGCAGAACGCCTGAACAGGCTGCTGGGAACTGTGCAGTCTCTTTTGCAGAAGAGGTTAAAATATGGGCAGAGCAAACATTTTATGCAGGATTTTCAGATGGTGGTGAATCTCTTTTCAACAGCAGTCCTCTCCAGAGGATCTCCTGAAGCTCCCTCTGACACATCATTTCTACCTCTTGACATTTTGGTTCTTTAGACAATGTGTCATCCCAGCCAGCAGTATGAAGTTCCAGATCAGTCCAGCTTTTGCCCAGAATGCAGAAAGGAGATCCTAAATCCCAGCAGAGCTCTTGGGTCCAGTGTGCCACCAAAGAGCTGCCTGGCTCCTGGCCCTGGGCTGAGCTGGCCTGGGGCTGTCCCATGGGGATGTATCCTAGGGTGACGTTATGATGCTTGTATCCCCATTCATGTGTTCTGTTTATGCTGGATGTTATGTTCTGTGCCTTCAAGACTGGCTCTGAAGAGTGAAAGTTTTGTTTGGGTTTTCTTATCAGCCTGGCGGAACACACAGACAGGGCAGTACATGGTGCTGCTTTTGCTTTTTGTTTTTTGTTTTTGCTTTGCTCTTTCTCTCTTGCTTCTGCTTTGCTCCTGCTTGCTCTTGCTTCTGCTCATTAGTTAGTTTAGCTAAACAGTCCAGATTTCTTCCTGGACTGTTTCTTCTTTCCTTTTTTGGACCAACTTGAGCCTGCTCCGGGCTGGGCCCTGGCAAACCCCGAGAGTTTGCACCTTGGGGCCTGGCGGGGCCTACTCTGGGCAGCAGCTGCCCCAGCGCCGGAGGGACTGAGAGCAGAGTGAGCACCCCCAGAGAGACTTTCTGAATTTGTCATCTTTTTCAGAGCGGTGACAGAGTGGTGTCACCCAGCATTGTTCATTTTGTGTGCTGGGGGTGCTGTGCCTGTTAAATAAACAGGTTCTTTCCACTTCCCTCCAAGGAATCCTTCCCGAACCTGGTTGGAGGGAGCAGCCATGTGGGTTTGCTTGCTGGAGGGGCCCCCTTTGGAGATTCTCTCCCAAATTTGCCCTGAACCAGGACAGGATACTTCCCTGACTTGGTGTCCGTGCACTGTATCCACATCCCTCAGTGATGTTACACTGCATGCAGAAGGGGAGGGAAGCAGCAAATCTGTTCTCTAGTTGTGTCCACAGGAAATAAATCACAGTGTATGAATTATGGAGGGAGATGGGTACACAGCATGATACTGCTGTTATAAATGCTGGGGTTATTAGTTATGCTGGGATGCTGGAGGAGACAAATCAGTGTGGATGGAGTGTGGATGTGCAGCACAAAGATTAGGGATGATGGATTACTGTTGCCTGACTCTGGGATGGCAGCGCTGTCTGAGATCTGTGTGTGGTCAGGCAGCCCCACAGCCAGAGGGGCAAAACTCACTGGTGGAGCAGGGGAGATCCTGTGGTGCTATGTGGGTGGTCACGTTGGGATGCACAGAAACCAGGATTCACCCTTATTTCTTATTTCCTGCTGCTTATTTCTTATTTCCTGCTGCTTCTGAGCAACAAATGGAATTGAAAATGCAAGCCTGTGCAGCAGCAGCTCTCTCAGGGGTGTCTGTGAGGAAGTGACAGGTATAAATTGTAGCCCCTGCCAGCAGTTAGGAGGCCTGTGGGAATTGGAGGTATCATAACATGAAAATGAAGGTCAGCTGCAATGCCATGAACATGGACTGATCACCCAGTATATTACAAGGTCTTTAAGAACTAGCAGAGGGACTCAGTCTTTTGCAGCCCTCAGGGGTCAGAGGGCTGCTCAGTGATGCCCATGAGAGCCGGGGATGTCTGCAGGATGGGGCAGAGCCACAAGCCCCCTCCCGGGGTTGGTCTGTCTGTAGCTGCCAGGCAGGAGGTATTTGCTTTGGGCTTTTTCCACTGCAGTACAGCTCTCTGGGATTTAACATGGAACAGGAGACTTGGAGGGAAATGGTGAATATCCCCCATCAATTAAAGCCCAGTTTTCTGTGATGCTTCTATTCAAATTTTGGTAAAAAAAAAAAAAAAATATCTTTATAATGACCCAAACACAACTTATTTCCACCAATTTATTTCACTAAAATATACTGGAATAAAAAATACAAACCACCAAAAAAGCAACAAAGCATTTACATCAATCTTGTTGCAAAAAACCACAGCCTAATTTTCAGACACAGGGATCCACATTTTACTTTCTTTTTAGTTGTTTCTGTGCTCAAAGAAGAAAAAGACAACTTTGAGGAGGAGACTTTACCCATTTTTCCAAACTGTCCAAACTCTCTGGGATTTAACAAACATGGAACAGGAGACTTGGAGGGAAATGGTGAATATCCCCCATCAATTAATGCCCAGTTTTCTGTGATGCTTCTATTCAAATTGTGATAAAAAAAAAAATCTTTATAATGACCCAAACACAGCTTATTTTCACTAGGTTATTTCACTAAAATATATTGGAATAAAAATACAAAACCAGAAAAAGCAGCAAAGCATTTACATAGATATTATTGCAAGAAAAACAGCTTGATTTTCAGCCACAGAGATCCACATTTTACTTTCCTTTTTGTTGTTTCTGTGCTCAAAGAAGAAAAAGACAACTTTGGGAAGGAGACTTTACCAATTTTTCCAAACTGTTCTCAGATAAAATATTCAGAACTGTATTAATGACTTATAAAATTTCTTTTTTCCCATCAGAAGGGACATGGTTTGTTTGGCAGTTACTGCCAGGCATTTAATCGGTAATAAAACTACCTGCAAAGATTTCAGAATAAAAGCAAAACTGGATCAGGACAGAGCAAGGTCCATCAGAGACTTTTTTACTTGCTGGGAAAAGGGAATCCAAAGCCAGCATGCATCTGGAGCATTGTGGACCCTGCTGTGTGCCCTTGAGCAGAGGCTGTGGGCTCCCAGGCAGGTGTGCCAGACAGCATTTGCCTCTGGGCTGTTCCTCACCTTTCCCTGCCTCCAATTCCCATCTAGGCAGAGGTTGGGAGGCTTGGGAGATGAGCTGCCCTGAGCCCTCCCCTACTTCTAATGCACTGCTGTCTGCATGCCAAGAGTGCCTTGTGCCCAGGGACAGATACCTGGCATGGTACAGTTGCTAAAATGAGCTTTAGCTGCAGATGTAATGGACTACATGGATGGAGTCCAAATGGGGAGCTGTAACAGCCACTCAGCAGTGAAATATATCCCCAAACCCCAATCTGGTGTGTAAGGACACTCCTCACAGCTGCAGATGAAGAGCCTTCTGGTAACAGCCTCAGTCTCTGGGAAATCCTGCAGGGATTTTATGGGCTCTGATCCCTGCTGTACCCTAATTTCCTTTGTCCACTAGGGCTCTTATGTGGGCAAGTCTGGTTTAGTTTTCAGTCCAAACCATGCAAAAGGCAAATCCTCATCAGCCCCTAGCAGATGTGATGGGCTGATCATTATTGAAGATGATGTATTTGGGATTTGTAATTAAAATTAAAGCTATTTGCTATAGAACATGTAGAATTTAATTTCTCTCATTAGATATCTTAGGCTAATTGTTGTATCCAGCAGGGAGCAAATAGCATTGTAATTGCTTGATATCTCATGCTGGTTTGATTAGAAGATGATAGGAATGGGAAAAAAGAGAGATAACTCCAAGAAGAGCTTTGTCTTTCTTTCTTTGGTTTCTGCTTGGTGCCAAGCATTTCTAAAATAAAATTAAAATTTTCAAACTGACTTTCTCTTGCTGTCTCAATGAGATGGTTATTGGGCTGAGGAGTGGAAATGCTGGTTTTGCTCACTCCTGGAGAGGTACTGGGTTGAATGGTGATGTTTTAGAGGTGTGTTCAGAGGGCACTCACTGGTCATGAAGAGGAGCTCTCATGATTGTTCTTTCCCTCCTTCTGTCAGGGAAACTGAGGAACTGAAAGGCAAAGTGACAGGTTTCATGTCACATAACAGCAGGCTGGCCCCAAAGACCTTCCCATTCCTTCTAGGATATACAACTGGGAAAATGACCCTGTGGAGCTCAGATAGGTGCTGGCTCAGAAAGCTGCCTTTGGCTCCCTGAATGGCACAAGGCAATGAGCCATGGCAGGGCACCTGTGGCTCACTGGAGGCACCAAAGTGGAGGAATGTGAAGGCAGGAAGGGAGGTGAGCAGACAAGCCTGACAGGATTTGACTTATTAATGGGAATTTGAAGACTCACAGTGGAAACCCAGGGCACTGGGAATATTTCTCTGTCTGCTCTGGGGTGCCCTGACTCCGAGGGGAGCACTGACTTGGACCCTCATTCATGGAGAAAGTTTCCCAGACTTCAAGATAGACTAGAATCCACAAAAGTGTGAAATAGATTATAGAGAGTAGTGTAGGTGTGTCCCTTGGTGAGAAATTGAGGTTTTGGGATTTTTAGTATGTTGTGGATGGAAGCAAGCTGGAGGGCACAGGGTGATGTCCTGGGTTTCTTCTTCATGCTTCTTCTTTCTTCTTCTTCATGGGTTTGGGTGGTATTTTGTAATTAGAAAAGTCTGCATTTTGGGCTCTTTGGGATCAGTTATTGGGTTAAAAGGGGAAATAATCTACATGTCAGTTCTTAATGGGATCTTAAGAAAAGTCTTAAAAGACCTTTGGAACAAGAGATTGTTGGCCATTTTGTGCCTTCAAATGAAAGGCTGCTGAACTCACAGTAGTGAGACTGTTTTACTGATAAGAAATAATAAACACCTGAGTCCCAACATGAACTACCATCTCAAGTGCCTTCAATCCAGAGCCAGAGCAGCCAATACCTCACCACAGAGGGAAAATTTTCCACAGAAGACATAAAGGCAGGGGAGCTGTCTTTCTGTCAGGCAGTCACAGGCCTTGGGAAAGTGAACACAGCAGCTTCTACAGCCTCTCCTTTCAGTCTATACCATGAGATTTTCCACATTCCCCTGGTACAATAATTGATACAATTACCAGTTGGTGAGCCCAGCTCAGCCACCCACCTGCCATTCCATCCTCATCAGTGTGCAACTCAAAGCCTGTGCAGGAAACTTCAGCCCCCAGCAATGGCCCTTTCATTAAAAATCTGGCTGTGCAGAGCCCTGTCACAATGCAAGAGGCAGGTCACACATCAGTCTTTTAAAGGTGTTTTTATGGTACTTGCTGCTTCAGACTCTGAGCACCTCGTAATCTTTATTAACATCCTCTTCTCAGCCTTTCTACAAGGTAAGAAAATGCCATTGCCTTGATTTTTGAACGTGAGGAAAAGAGGTTGATTCACACCATCCTTCAGGTACTACAGATATTTTCTGACCCTACACCAAAGCTCATGTATCCCTGCAAGCACCCAAGTTTTGCACCTGGGCAGATCATCTCAGGTTCCAGGAGTTAATGTAATTCCTAGCCAAGGCTGAAATCAGCTCTGTAAGAACTCCAAAAACCTGGTATTTAACCAGAAAAAGGTCCTGGAGGGAGGATCATGGTGCATACTTGGAGCACACTGATTCCCAGAGCAGTCAGACTGGAGCTGCTGTGCAGGGATGCTCCAATCCCCAGCTGCACCCTGTAAGTGGAGCTGTGACACAGGGTGTGTGGTGGCACAGGGTGAAAGCAGGGTCTGAGAAGGAATCCCTTCTGCCCCCACCACTGTGTTAGAACTGGGCTTTTTTGATGGGCTTCAGAAACTTTGTGAGTAGGGGAAATTTTCCTTTGTGTCTCTGAATATTTGATTTTTTTCTTTTTCTGCCCTCATTTTTAGTTTACAAAGAGAATTGCCACTGGATATTTCCAGCCCTTCCTATGTGGTGACAATCTCTTATTAGAGCTTTTTTCCATCTGTGCTACCAGCTATGACTGGCTTTTGCTAATAGAGGTATGCAGGCACCTTCTGTGCCTTCTGCTTTTAACTGTTTTAAATCATCTCCCCATACACACACATTAAATAAGCTTCATGTACATGAGTTTTGTCCATGATAAACGTGGCTTTTCAAGTCCAAACCCCAAACCAGCTCTGCACCAGGCTATATTAAGCCCATCTAAGCAAGACTTTTTTCTAGTGAGCAGAAGGGGGAAAAGTCTCTGTGGCTGCCATACTGTCAGCCTTCCTATCCAATTTAATTAGTTCTGTGAAGCTCCTTGACTAAATTTGCATATAATTTATTCTCCCCTCCCTTTCCTTGTTATGTGTGTTAATTATTTTCATGCAGCACCCTCGGGGATGCAGAGGAAGCCGGATCTGGGTGAACATCTCTGCCTGCAGCAGGTGCTCACCCCAGGGAGGCACAGCCCTGAAAGGGACAGGAGGGGGGTTCTGGGTGATAAATCCAAAGTCAGGCAAGGCTGTGGTTCTGGGTGATAAATCCAAAGTCAGGCAAGGCTGAAAGGCAGCCATGGAGCAGTGGGAAACTGCTGGCAGCCTGTGTCTTCTGTGGGTTTCTGCATACGTATACAGAGGTTGATGGAATGTGGCTTTATGAAACTAGATCCTGCTGCTGGCTTAAGGGTCAATCCTGTGCCAATCCCCTCAGGATTCCAGGCTGGAGTACAAAGATTAGACTTTAAGAGAAATAAGACTGTAGCTCTACATTAAAGTGGTTTTTAGGGGTGCTTATGGGGGTGTGCCAAGCCATTGCCTGGGTGCAGCCTGTCACAGGCAGGAGCAGAGGAAAAAGATATCACCACCAAAGACAGTGAGAGGGACAAAATCAGCTGCAGGTTGAAGACTGATGCTCCTGTCATTTCTGTTGGGGCTGCTGGAGCAACAACAACCCTCCCTCAAAACCCAAGGGCTGAGGAGGAACCTGCAGAAACCAGTTTTGTTTATTTGTTAGATAAAGATACATGAAGTGAAAAGCTGACTGTTTTATACCCGTGTCTAAAGCACACCGGTCATCAATCAGGACTGAGTTTCCCAAGCAGCCATCTCCTTTGGAAAGAGGAGAGTGCTACTGCCTGGCCATGGGACAGGGCCAGCAGTGACCACAGGCTCCAGCTCACAGGTCCCCCTGCTGCTTCTTTCCTTGTGAGAAAGTGAAAAACTAAAATTAAATTTTAAAAATCTGCCTACATGCTGACAGAATAGCAGATTTCCCTCACTTGATTGCAAAACCTAGGTTTATCTCTACCTTTCCCTTCACATTTATTTATTTGCTTACAGGGATGTGGAGGAATTCAGATCAGCACCCACTTTCTCTGTGTGGTGGAGCCCTGGTTTGACAAGACAAGGAAGGAGACTGCTTACTGCTCTGCTGTGCATCCAAATTAAGACAGCAGCAATCTAGTTCTGCATGATAAGCATAAAAATTGGTCATTTTATGCTAGATCATCTCCTGTTGTGCAAGGTAAAATGGTTTCACATATCTGTATGCCAGAGGCATAACCACTTAAACACAGTCCAGAGGAATATTTCAGTATCCCCCTAAGTAATGACATTACTGATAACAACCAACTAGCAGACTGTCTTTGGCCAGTGGTTCCTACTAAATTTATCAGTGGAGAAACAGTTTGTGGGAGCTATTGCATCTTGATTTTTTTATTAATCCAGCTGTACAGCTATGTTCTCCCTCCATGGTGAATGTCAGCTATGGGAATTTCAGAGTGGACAGAGGAAACACCAGGTCTGGAAGGCACAGATTGCTGGCTAAATAAACCTTCCCCAGGAAAGCATTTGGATAATCATAGAATCATAGAAGGGCTTAAGTTGGAAGGGACCTTAAATATCATCTGGTTCCAATCCCTAATGGGAGCAGGGGCAGAGGAAAGGGAAAATCTGCTTCCAGACACAAAGTGAATTTAGTTTAAATTCCTCAGGCATTGGAGCAGAGATTTTTAACATATGACATGAGCAAATGATTCTTTTTTTTTTTTTTTTTTGAGTGATTTGTTTACTGCATAATTTAAAGGAAATTTTTTGTCACCCTTTGCTACATAATTGAATTTTTATGTTGCTGTTAATAAAAATGTACATCAAATGTGACAATTATTATTCTTCAATGGATTTTTATATTAGTTCAGTCAGAGAGATACAAGAAAGAATTAAGGATAGCTAAAGATGTATTCTGAAATAATTTCCATGATTTAATACGCCTTAAAATTGGTGAAATAGTTGGATGTCTTCACTACTTCTGTGAAGTAATTCTGGATTTTCATAGAGTTGATGCATTTTAACAATGGTAAAAGAGGGGCCAATCCTGCAGTCACTTTCAGGTAAAAATCCCATTTGTTTCCACAGGAGTTTTGTCAGCTTGGGGAGACAGCTGCATCAAGATGCATAAATGTATGTAAAAAAAATGTCAGTTCCAGTATGTCATTTCTTTGAGTGTTCAAAACAGCATTATCCTTTCATGTACCATAGAGTGAGGCAGTAAATCATTTTTAAAAGGTTTGGAGTCACAGAAAAATACATTTGACCCTTTGTGCTTGAATCTGGCTCCTTACCTAAGTCACTGCCCAGGTTTCTGGGAACATGCCCCAGAAAAAGCTGCAGAATTTCCTTGTAACCATGACTGTAACAACAGTGCAAATCTCTACAACTTGCCTTTACACTTCATGAGGTATAAACTGATGGGGCTCAAAATATTTTTTCTTGTCTTTGTTATTTGTGGGGAAAAAATGGACATGTTAAATATCTGACATTAGATTTATTAGGGACAGTAGTAGTTTCCACCTGAAGCTTTTCTTGAAAGTATATTTATCCTTTGAAGAAGAAACAGCATTATTTCTGGAATGGAGAAAACAATGATTTAAATATGTTTTCAGATAATGGAAACCACTTTGTTAATGAGCAGTAATTTTCTCACTACCTCTGGAGGAATTAAGCTCATGGATTATATAATACATCTGTGAAAGCTTATCTGATTGTCCAGTAATTGTGACCTCATTGTGAGTTGTGCAATTAAGCATTAAGCTACTATTTGGCACCACAATTAATTGTGTTTTACTTTTCTGATACGCTTGTTGACGACAGGAAGGAAAATCACTGCTGGCAGCAGAGGGGCTGGAGGAGTGGCACAGTCTGAGCACCCTCCCCACGCAG
This sequence comes from Emberiza elegans, assembly GCA_024865655.1. Taxonomy (NCBI): domain Eukaryota; kingdom Metazoa; phylum Chordata; class Aves; order Passeriformes; family Fringillidae; genus Emberiza; species Emberiza elegans. Next base: position 35,273,138 of record JALJVW010000139.1, read on the forward strand.
CACTGCAGGTGCCCCTCTCCAGCTTGGAGGAGATAATTGGGCAGGCAAAGAGCTAATGACAGCAGGGACACTCTCACATCCAGTGTGAAGGGTTTTGAGATGGGCACCAAGCCCCTCTGCTTCCAAACCCATGTGTAATGCTGAAAGGGGCAGATGGGTTCAACACGCGAGGGAAAATTTGAGGTTTTGTCTTTTGGATACAGCTTTACACATATAAATGGTTGTCTGGAAATGTGCAAGGCAACAACATGTTGGAAAAAATTTTGGGGAATTGTGACAAAAATATAGATCTTAGTCAAGTTGAAGATAGGTTTTGGGGACCTATTGAGAAAGATAAGAACAAGATAAGCAAAAAAGCAATGCATACAGACAAAGTCAAATAACTCCTCACTTGGAAGGGTTCTTAACACATCTGACCCTCCAACATGACAAAATCTCCAGGTGGCCAAGAGCCAAGACAGCATACCTGGAGCTTCAGAGAAAGCAGGTTGAATGAGAAAGCATTTGACAATGTTTCATGGCAGAAATCTATGTGGTCACAGCATTAATTGCACTGCAGGGGTTCACATGTAGCAATCCTGCAGAGCAATTCATTTTAGGCATCTTTGTTGACCCACTGAATTTTCTTGTCCTTCCCATTAAGAACTTGTGCTGTGCCCTGCTCCCTGCCCTGGCAGTGCCATCCCACTTGCTGCACGATGTGGCTGAGCCTGTAAGACAGCTCTGAACTGAAGAAGAGCCACAGGTCCCCATACATTAATGTGCAAGGACCAGAATGTGCAACAGGATGGAAAAAAGAGATTAATTTTTTGGTTCTTTCATGCTGAGAGAAGCAAGAAGCGTAAGTATCCACCGTGACTGATTTCATTAATGCAAGTAAGGAAGTATCAAAAGCTTTTTATTGTGGTGCAGTCATCCTTTCTCAATTAAACATGCTTCCTCTTGGACCTCCTCCTTGTTGGACTCTGCCGTCTTTTGGGTAGTACATCAGCAGTACACCCTTTTCTGTCGTGATCTATTGTACCCATATATCTTCAGAGTGAGCTTTCTTTCTAATGATCTATTAGTGAAATGCATCATTTCAGTGAGGATGATGATGATGATATACTACTCCATGGATGATGCCATCCAAAAGGAAAGAAAAGGTCAAACAACAAATTCAATAGAGTTATTGGATTAAAGTCAGGCAACACATCATCTCCAAGGCTGCTTTCCTCATGCCAAAGAGGATTGCTGATACAAGCAGTGTGTTCTAGGGACCATTTCTTTTATGACTGTGCCTGAGCTGACCCCTGAACGTCAAGTGAGAGCAGCACTTTGTATCATCTCAGCTGAGGAAATACAAAAATATTTTTGTGTTTGAGACTACGTATGTGACAGGTTCAACATCAAGTCTCCAGGCACTGTGTATCTTCTGCTCCTCTGGCCAGGCTTCTGCCTTCTGGGTGCACATTCCCAAACACTCCATGTGTCTCTGCCTTGGCTAGTTCTGCAGCTTCATCTGTGTGAGTCCTGATCATCTGGTTCACTGCAATCATATAAGATGCTAGCAAAATAATGAGTTTTTAACAGTGTAGGATTATAGAATAGCACCTACAAAACTCTTGCTTTACTGTGATCATTTCCCTCACGAAGTCTGAAAATATATTTTACTCACTCTGCCTTTTTTCCTCAGCATTCAAAAACCCTGCTATGCTCAGGTTGAGCCAAAAGTATTTGCTGTACCTTAGAGTGAATTTTAAAAACATGATATGGATTTTTCTTGTCTCGTGGATCTTATTTATTTTCTTGAAGTCCTAGAATTCTGCTATGGAAGGACACTAAGAGACACCTAAATAATGTGCAGAGCTGTATCCCAAAATGGCTTAATTGTTTAATGTCTACTAAAATGTAAATGAAGCTTGTGAGAGCGCTGAGAGATTCATCTACCCATCCAAGGTCAATATATTGAGTAAGGTGCAATTTGCTGGGGGGAGGGGAGGGGTCTTCCAATGAATAATCTTGATTTTCAGAAAAAGGCTTCAGGCTTGTCACTCCTTTCAAGTCCCCATATTTGCATTTGCTGATAATGATGAATGGTTTTGTAGTGCCAAGATGTGACATCTGACTGCTTGATTTTGCCATTTCATGTGTGAGACTGACATGCAATGCAGCTGCTCAGACAGTGGGAATGTGACCTGGCACTGGCCTTGGAAAATCAGAAAGGATGCTTTTGAAGCCTGCAGGAGTTCTGCACTGTATGGACATTTCAAGAAGCTGAGGGTGGTTGGTGCCAACAGCTAAACCATTAACACTGTTTTCTATACAGCATGGCGTGTACTGGCAGCTCTATCTTTACAGTTGCAATCTGTGTGTGGGGAGTACTGAGGGATAAATTCTAAACAAAATGCATGCACTTCATCTGTTTTACCAGGCTTTCTCCATTTGGGTTTGTTCATTTTTCTCCATTATTTTCTATCATTAACACAAAATACTGGTTATTACTAGAGAAATTGTACAGTTCCCTGAAAATCTTTGCACTCCCAATTCTCTACCACCCAGCCTAATATAAACCCCATGGAAGTTTGGTGCTTTGTAGACTTTCTCCACCAGGTCTACAAGACTGTGATCACCACTTTGACCAACAGACATTGAAATTGCAAATACCAAGTCTCATCTCACAGGTGGTGAGGTCTTTTCTAACCTTAATCCTTTCTTCCCTTCTCTTTCTTTTCCTTATACATTTTCCTAAGTGTTATTTTGATGCTTTTGCATTACTATATTACTGTAGATAATAATAACCAAAATGACTGCATGCCTGCTTTCCATAGCTACCAGATTGTTCTAAAATAAACCCTATATACATATATATATATATATTTGTAAACACTGATCATTCTGAGTCACTTCACTCTAAACCACCCCAAGGGATATATACAGGAACCTGGGTTACCCTTACCTTCGTTGGGAGAGCTCATAACAGGGAGAAGGTAGAGAAAAATTCATCCTGCCTTCAGCTTCCTGAAAGATGCAACCCACTAATGGCCAGGAACAACTGTTTTGAGACCTCCAATTCTTGTGTTCTAGTCAGAGGTAGCAGACAGAGCACTGAATGGGAATTCTAAGAAATTTTTTACAACTCAGAGGGAAGTAGGAATGTAAGACAGCAAGGTCACAGAAATTTGCCAGTCACAGAATAATTCCTGCAGAAGAAGCTTAGAGACTCTTTCAGCACTTTTGCCAAATTCCATAATCTTCATGTCACTTTCTTTTGTTTCAAGAAAAGTGTGTTCAGGAATGCTGCTGCTTCCTAATTGAAGCTGTTTCAAACAAGTAGAACTGGTTCAGAATAAAGCATGAGTTTTCTGGGTTGAGTTTGGGCATTTAGCAAGATAGAAAAATGAGAAGTCAGAAGGTTTTCTTGTTTTTAAAAGTTTGATCAATTTTCTGATAATGGCATGTCAAACTTGTAAAATTTCACAATTCTGTTTCATGAGAGCATTTTCAGCCATCTCAGGCTTAATTCTAGTTACAATAAAAGTGAGAACCAGTTTAGCACATAGAGGTGTATTTCCACAAATCACAGAGCTAGTCTTAGGAAGTATGGGTCTACATGTTCACAGAAGCAAAATCTGGTGTAAATGCAACTGCAAAATAAACTCTGGAAATATATGGATGTATGGATATTGAAACAAAAGATCCTGTAACACAGGCAAGCAAACTCTGAGCATGTCTATGGTTTTCTGAGATGTGGATATATTATCTATTTCACTAAACACTTTTTTGAACAGCCACAATGCAGCCAATTAACACTTTAAGAGATCCAAACACACATCCCTATGCTATACAGTTGTAAAAATTTCATAAGAGCAAAACAAAGGCTCATAGTTATCAGACAATTCTTCCATTATAAAGGATTAATAACACCTTAGTATGAAATATTTGTAGATACATTTATCTCAGTTTAACCATCTCCTAACGGTGCAGTGACTCACTCCACATTGCCAGTGTCTCCCATCCCAGAGCCTGTGAGATGCAGCATCAGCTCATTGCCCCTGTAGCCTGATTTTGCAGTATGGCAAACTTTCTCTTTAAAAATAAATAAATAAAGTGAATGGAAGAAGTGTCATCTTGTCACTGATGGTATTTGCGTCATTTTGCAGCTGTGTTGACTTTTAAGTGAGCAGCCAGTGATTTTTGAGTTAGCTAGGTGAAGTGGAAAAATAATGATGGATTCAGTAATCTTTTGTCACTTTTGGGCCTGAATTTTCCTGATGTCTCTGTGAGTGTTGGCTGTGTACTGCCTGTCTGTAGTGAAAAATAGATTCCAGTTCAGGTCCTGCTGGAAGAAAAAATCTGGGCCATTTAGTTTCACATCATTTCCCCTCAATTCCCCTTTATAATGAGTGTTAATAAATAACTTGGGAAAAAGGGTTCATGATCTTTTATCACTCAAATGTGCAACAATGAAAATTAAAATGGAGGAGAAACCAATAAAAAGCCTAATACCTCATAAACATTCTTTACCCAAAACAATGTATAATAAGAAATAGAAGCAGCCCTTAATGGGAAGATTTGGAGGTTTGAGACCAGTCTTGATTAGGCTTTTTTTGCCCTAATTTGTTGTACAGCTTATAACATTTCTTTCAAGGCAGAATAATATAGGTCAATAGTTGACTTAAAAATCTTTAAGAACTGGGATGATTAGTGATTGAGCAAGAGCCATTAGCCAGTGCACAAACTCGTGCTCTTTCAGACATGAGCTTGTCTTTGGGCAAGGAGCATAAATCTAAAGCTTCAAACTCCATTGTTTGCATAAAATAGATCAATACTCAGCTCTACTGAGAGATGCATCGATTTGGTCAAAAGGAAGGAGGGACTGAGGGTTGCAGGCTCTTTTTTGATCTGGTTTTCTCTAGGAAATGCTGTTAATTGTATTGTGTGTGCCTGCCTCCCTGATGGACTCTGCTACCCAATTTTAACAAGATTTTAGAAAGATTCCAGCCAGTGTGGAGGATGTTAAAAATATTGGGTTGTGGCAAGTTCTGTGAAAAAAAAGGTGCAGTTTGGAAGCATGAGTGAGAACACCAGGTACTACCTGCTTGCACCAGCAGAAACTTCTCCAAAGCTCTTGGGGCACATTTTCTGATTTCTCCATCCATGGGCAGCTGCTCACAGCCCTTTGTTTGGCTTGAGCTCAGGCCATTGCTCAGCCTAAGTTTTCATTTCATGCAATACTAGGCAATAATGAGCATGAGAAGTTGACTGCCCAGGGTGCTAACATTCCTTTTGTAATCCAGGGAGAAAATTCCCTTTTCCTGTCCTGTCTTCAGTCTAAGCAATTTGGGAAGAAATCAAAGGTTTTTGGCTACAGTATTAAGGCCAAGGAACTCTATACTGGCTGAAGTGTTTGGATGCCACGGTGATATGGATGATGTGTGTTCATGTACTCTCCTGTTTCTTCATGTCCTTCTCTTCACCCCCAAGAAGAAAGGAAACTCCACCTCTTTACCTTGCATAATCCAAGAACAGAGGGCATTTCTCCAGTTCTGGCCAAAATGCAAAATGAAATAGGTAACCATAATCCTGTCCCTTCACTGTCCCAGCTTTTCCCAGTATTTTAACTTTCCAACGAGTAGATGACTTACTTGAACCAGAGCTCTCTTTAGCAAGCAGTGACTTCCCATGACCTGCGTTTTCCTGCAAACCATCAAACCATGAGCTTTTGGACAGAGGAAAATATATACACAAGACAAAGGAAAACATATAAGATGGTGCAATTGGCTTTTTAGGACCATTTAAAGGCAGCACCTAGGTGGAAGAAAGGTGTGGGGGATGAAGAAGTGTAACTTTTTGTGTTAGTAATCACACACAGTTTTCTTCTGCAATCTTCCTCCTGCAGTTTCTCTCATTAAATGTGAAATTGGGCAAAAAGATTTTGATGTTGCTTTTATCTGCACGTGGTGGAAAAGGCAGTGGGAGGAGAGACAGCTCAGCTCCACGCTGGAGCACCTCTCCTGCCCTGCATACTGAGGCGGGAGGCAGGAAGATGTTCACAATTAGCAATGAACATTATCATCAGGCAAGTGATTTATAAATATTCCATGAAACAGGGCCCTGGATTGCACAAGCAACAGCAAATATTGTAGCAGATTTATTAGTGGAGCATGAAACATTTATATTTTTCAGATGACAGGACCGATGATGACTGTGTTATGCTAGCAGGCAGGATGAACCTCATTCGAAAAGTGCCTTGTAGGTGATGGGTGGATATGACAGCAAGATGAATTAAGGTCTTTGAGCATCAAGATGGTGTGATAGACCCTGGGAATTGAAAGCTAAACACCAGTGGTATCCTTCAGAAAGCTCAGCTGAGCTTTCTTTGTCTAAATTGAGGTACAGCCTTGATAATTGTGCTGCCCCAGTGACATTGGCAGGGATTGAATTTTCCTGTCATCTTTCAGTGGGGTGGTTTACTGGAATAAAGGTTTAGTGCTTTAAATTAGGGTTTTAGTTAGGAAGAGATTGAGAGAAATTTGTGTTCCCCAAAGATGAGGACTTTGAAAAAGGACTACCTTGAAAGGGTTTTGAGACAGTGACAACTTCCTTTTCTACTGTTCATTAAATGCATTACAGACCAAACATGTCAGAGAGCTGGACTGTGGTGGCTTCTGTACAAGCTTCTACCTTCTGTAGAAGCTGATGGAGGAGAATTGCTGAATAAGATCTGACTTGGAGCTGCAGTCCAGGTAGCACTAAAGAAGTAAGTAACTATAGAAAATATGTCCCTTAAGCAGTCAAGGTCTTTGGAGTTACTGGTGCTTAATTACACCATGTCAGTCCACAAAGGGAAAGGAAAAGGCCATGGAGTAGAATCAAACAGGCCTTTCCCCTCAGCCATCAACTGCTCAGAGGGAGAGACTGGCATCTTTATCTCTTCGGCACTTTTTATCTCCTTCTAGATTTTGCCATTTTGAGCTGACACCTTTCATGATATAAGCACATTTCCAGATGACAGATCTTCCTACCTTTCACTCTGTTACCACATTTAAATACATTTCCTTGAAGCAGCCCAGTATGTGAATGAATTTCAGGGCTCTTTTCAAATGTATATGCAGGTGGATCAAAACAGTGCTTGAGATGGCAGCTAGTCTGACTTATACCCTGGGAATGTGTCCCCTGTGAAACTTCACTCTATACATCAACATCATCTACCTTTTCACACTCAAATACTTTGAACTCAGCCCCATCCTGAAAAATTGTAATGGTCTCCTTCCCACAGAGAAGAGAGGAGGTTGTGCACCTAGATTCACTTTTTCTATTTTTTTCTCAAACATCAAATTTTGTATTTTTTTATAGTGTTCACTAACTATAAAAGCGATAGTGTTTTTAACAGAGTTCACTAACTCTGCATCATAAAAAAAATAAAATCCAAAGCCAAAATCTGATGTTTTTTTTTTGCAGGTATATAACATTGTCCATAGTTGTTTTAGTCAGGATTGAACTAATTCATGCCAGTGTCTGACCTTCTTTCCATTTCACTGAAGAATGAGTTGCTGTTATACACCATAGTTAGTCAATTCAAATTTGTCTAGTTCCACTGAGACACTCATTTATCTCCCCTCCTAGAAGCCACAATCATTCATAACCAGCACTAAAGGGTTGTATCTTCATTTTACCAATGATCTAAGCTTCATGATGAATATTCTTATTGCTGGGAGACTTGAGGAGATAATGGGAAGCCTGCAGGACTTGAGCAGACTCCCCATCCTTCACCAGTACTACACAGTGGCTGTGTTGGCTGCAAGCAAGCTGTGAGCCCTTGAGATTTAGCCTATTTCCATTTTCAGGCTTGTTGGCTCCAGCTGCAAGCACTGCTGAACTAGTAGGAGAAAAAAATATAGGAAAACATTTAGAAAAATCTGTGTTCCAGATTAAGAATGGGACAAAGGTTTAGTCTCAACAAACTCATGCAGATTAAAAAAAATAAATTCTAAATTATGACTTAAAATAATTGAGAAGTCATGCAGACAAGGCTGTCCCTTGGCACAGAGCTTCTCCCTGCCGTGCCTGCTGACCTGGAGCACCTTTGGCATTCTGCAGTGTCCTCCATCTGGAGTCTGTCCCCATTTCTCTGGCTGACCACTGCAAGGAGACCTGAGCAGAGCTAAAGTGTTCTCCAGGAGAAACTGGGCTTTCACCTTTGTGACTACAAACAGGCAGTGCTTCCCCCTCTTTAAGCAAACCTGGAATTTCTGGCACTGAAGAACAATATTTCTAGAGTTTTATTTTAAGTCTGTTATGTATTATATCATCCTGTGGTTTTGAGCCTGCGCCCTCCCTCCTCACTCAAGACATGAGGATCCCATGCTCTCATGCTTGTCCTACATTTCTTAGTCAAGCTAAAGGTTATAGGAAGAAATAACTTCCTTTCATTTTGATCATTGGGAGAATTGGAAGAAAAGCAATTAACTTTTGCTGTTCAGTTCTCTGTGGAGAGTCTGGCATTGTGACTAATGCTTATGGATTCATTTATGTGGCTTAATTCATCCTCCTGGACAATGGATGAAATCCTGATTTTAGTTATTTTTTCAGTAAGATGTAAAATAATTTTGTATGCTTTTGAGGAGTGTTTAAACAGTTGGATGAAAGGGCACTTATGGCTAAAATGGGTTTGCTTGAATCTGCTAGGGCAGGATGCTCAGTGCAATCTGAACTGCCTTTTGTGCCTGGCACAATGCATTCCCTATTTATTTGCTCATACCATGAAACCTGGGACTAGAAGTTACATGTTTGGCAACAAGTAGGTCTCACAGGAGTTTGGATGTCAGAGCAGAATGGGCTTTCACTGAGTAGTGTAGAGGAAAAAGGGAATGAAGTCCATAAAAAGGTATTTTATGAAAATCTTCGCATGAACATTGTGTTATTAGAGTAGCTAGTGAGTTAAAACAACATTTGAAATCCCAACAAGCCAAGGAAGATCATAAAACTGCAAGGAGCAGGCTAACCAGCACACAGCACACAAACATTGTAAATTAAGACAAAGCAAATGACTGTAAATGCCAGCAGTCCCTAAAACATTAGGGACTAATTTCTAACAAACCATTAGCTGCACAGGGAATTGTCAAACATTATTAAATATAATCTGCTGCATCTGCTTTATTATAGAATTCATTTGGCACGTATGCTATTTATGCTGTACACTACTTTTTTGCTCTATGTAGTGTCTTTTTCTTTAATCCTTACATGCCACCCCAGCATAGTACAGCAAGTGAATTTGGATTTATTTCACTTCTGCTGTAGGAACTCAATTTGTGTGTTCATTCACACATATGTGGACCAGTTTCCCTCCTGCCCTAGACCTCCTCCCACAGGCAGCTGCACTTGAATGTTTCTGCAGCACAATCAGCATCCAGCCCCCAGCAAGTGCTCCTTCAGCTGCCTAATGCTATGAATGCATGTGTGGAGGACATGGTGTGCAGCCCTTGCAGGAATACTGTTGCCATCAATATCATTATGCCATTAATATTTAAATGGACCCATGCTCTGAATTATACTGGGGTTTTCTTTTGAGCTAATATTCAAGGGGTAGGTGATATCCTGTAAGCACTGCTATCAACCGCATCAGCCAGCCAGTGCTGTAATCTGGATCAAAAATAATAATGTCATCCATAATGCTGTAAAGATTTATTAGTTGTGACAGATCTATACATTAGCAAATCACTACATGGCCCTGAATGCCAAGTAAACAGAGCCAGTCTCATAAGGAACAGTGCAACCTTTTGGGAAACCTATTAAGGAGTGCTTAACCCAGGAGAAATTTGCTCTGAAAATAATCCAGGTGTTTGTGTGTGTTGTGTGTGTTCACAAGTGATGGGTGGCTGTCTCTCCACTCTTCCCAAATCAGGCTCTGTAAGTGTTTTCTGGTACAATTCTGATTAATGTTCTGCTGTAGCTTGAATTTGTTTAGGTTTTGTTCCACCTTTTCTTCTACAGAACTTCAGGATAACTCACATTGCACTGTTTTGGGAAGATGTCCCAGTTAGGACAACTTTTCAGCTTAATCTGACTCCTCCACTACAATTTTTGATAATGTCCATTCCTATGTTGGCAGTAAGGTGATCTTTCCTGATACTCATTTTGATAGCTTTTACCAGTTGGATGTACAACACATAAAGTCAGAATTTTCTTTGTTATAATAAAGTTTTAAAAATATGATTAAACTAATGAAAAATGCAGGCTTACGTTATCCATTCATGCTTATCTCTTTCTCTAGATGATCCCTAGACACTGGCCTTTACTTGCCAAAGTTTTAAACAAGCTTCATACTCTTTTCCTCAAGCTTGAGGTGAACTCACTGTGAATATCCACCAACATTTATCCCTTTCCTATACCCTACATGAGTTCTGTGTTTGTCTGAGAGCCATCATAATCTTACCAGTGTATGATTGTGCTGGAGGAATAAGGTAGAACTGAGGGTTTATCCCTGGACCTTTCATTTTTAGTCACTAAGCTGGAGCCAGGATGTGGAAGCCTCAAATCATCAGCTACAAGTTTTTGAACAGCTGATTTTGTATGGTCTTCAGGGAATACCAGCCTTTGCCAAGCATTTGTGCAGGGAGTGGGAAAGTAAAAAAGCTGAGCATCATCTGGTGATCTGATTTTTCAAAGATTCAAAAAATTGATTTTGACTAATTTCATACTTTGGAGAGAAGAAGAAGCAATTCCTATTCACCGATGTCCTGTCTTTCAAAGTACTATAAAAGGTTTTATTAAAAACAAACAAACAAAAAAGCTTAGATATGTGTGGAGAACACTGAAATACTCTCCCTCCATTTTTTGAATGTGAGTTTAATAAGATCTTTGAGATTTTGAGTTGGACTTGAGCTGAGACAGAAGGTGAAGTATTTAATCCTCCATGCTCTGCAGACTGAGGGATCTGTTTTCTTCCTGGGAGAAAGTTTCATTGTCAAAGTCATCACTCTCCTGGTGGTCTATTGATCCAGGCTGACCACGTCCTGGACAGCTTAAAAAATACAACAGGATCAGATGAACAGGTTTACAGCCTGCTCTTTCTTCGGAAACATGCAATTTCTGGAGCTTTAATGGAAAATATGTTAGGAAAATATTTTTTGCAGTGCTCGTAGGTAAAGAGCCCTGATGTTTTTGGATGAATATATCATAAGTTATGAATTGCACCCCTGAGGCAAAATCCAGGCATTAAAATCCTCTTTTTAAATATGAGAAAGTGAGAGCAGGGTTGTTTGTGTAAGGACATCTGTTTGCTCAGTGATGGAGCTCAGGACTGAACCTTGTCTCCTGCTCACACTTCAGGTACAAGGCTGCCTTTTCTACCTGTCCCACACACAGACAGAATCTTACCAGGGTTTGGGGATCTTAATTGATGTCACATGTAACCATTGACAAAGTTCCTACTTGGCAGTGGAATATGAAAATATAGAGGAGTGTTGAATATCTTCAGCACCTTTATTAAATGTGTATTAAAATGTATAAAGAGTTGACAGATTGTATCTAAAGGTAATTCTAATTGAGATAGGAAGGGTTTTTTTTCAGAGGATTTAACTATCTAAAATACTGGGACATTAGGAAAAAATGGTCAGGAAAATTATGACATGAGATCAAAGCAGCAATTTGGTCTCAATATTGTGACTGGACATGCTAACTTATGCAACAGGCATAAGCTGAAACAGAACAAAATTGAGCCTGGCCATGGGGATAAACCATTGGGGAGAGCAAAATACAGCAACAGGTTACCCAAAGAGGGTGTGCTGTCCTTGGAGGTTTTCAATGCATGACTAGATAAAATCTTGAGCAACCTGGTCTCATCTCACAGCTGTCTCAACTCTCCCATTATCCTATGGAAATGGGACTCACTCAACCAAGAGGCAAACCTGGGACATAGAAGTGTGGGGTTTTTTTCAACAGGAGAGTGAGGATCCACCAGGAATTATTCAGCAACTTCACAACAGAAATAGGATGCAAGTAAAGAAACTATGACTTGGACTTTGCTGATCAGCTTGTCAATATTACAAACCAATCTTGGTTTTCCCTCCAGAGAGACTTCAGGCCAAAGAAAACCTTTGTGCTTTGCTTTGTCACTCTCTTTCTATAGTAAAGCAGGGCAACCCCAACAAAGGGGAGAAAAGATGAGGAGGACTCCATAATATCAGATGGCTAATTAATTCCTTTTTTATACTATATCATTCTATACTATATTACACTGGATTTGCACAAGCACTCAACTCAACTGAACTGCACAGAATCTTGTGACTGTCTGCTGACTGACAGTCTGCATGCATGCTTGGCCCTGATAGCCCAAGGAAACAAAACACCACCACTCTAGGTAAACAATTTCCATATTGCATTCTGCTTTTGCACAAACACCGGCGCACAAATGAGATAAGGATTGGTTTTATTTCCTCTGAGGTTTTTTGCTGCAATTCCCAGAAATATCCTTGGGAAGTTGTGCCTTGCTTTTCTCTATGAAGAGAAATGTGGCCACTTCTTTCCCCCCCTTGTGAAGAGCCAAGAGAGCAGGATGTGAGCTGTGTTCTGAATTAGAAGAGGGTGCTCATATAGAACAGCACACAACTTTCTAGATACATTCTTCTGCACCAGGCTTTTGTATCTTGCTTCCAAGCACTGCTTGCTCTGCCCATAGGGTGAGATTGAATGCTGTACCAACATCCTCCCCCTGGCAGCCTCTATGACTGGACCATCAAATCAGTGACACAGCACCAGTAAAAAGTCATCAATCTGTCTCCACAGTGACACATCTCCCACCAAGATACTCTGGGCAAGGCACTGCTGAGAATCAAAGTTACAAAAAGTGGGGTTTTATGCTGCAGTGGCTGTTTATGTTTGCTTTTTTATTTTTTTTTTTTTTTGTGCTGGTTTGTGGTTTTGTTTGGTTTTTCTTTTTCAAACAGAGGTCCTGCTGTCATATACACTTAGATTATTATTTTGCTCTTTTGTGCACTGGTTCATAGAATTGTAGAATCATAGCCGGTTTGGGTTGGAAGGACCTTAAAAATCATTCAGTTCCAAATTGTCAGCCATGGACAGGGACACCTTCCACCAAACCAGATTGCTGAAAGCCCCATCCAGCCTGGCCTTGAGCACTCCCCAGGGATGGGGCAGCCACAGTTCCTCTGGAAAACCTGTGCCAGGGCCTCACCACCCTCACAGTAAGGAGTTTCTCCCTTATATTCAACTGAAAAATCCTCTATTTCAGTTTACAGCTGTTACCCCTTGTTCCTCTTGTAAAATATATCTCTGGAAACAGATAATGGGTTAGGACTGAAAAAGAAAACCTTTAAAGCCTGGATCCAAGGTAACAAAAATGGTACTTACACATTCCTGTAATGGGGTCACTTCATGAGAAATCCCCCAGCTCCAAACGCACAGGAGAGCTGTGTGTAGCCAGGGCTGAAATCCAGATCTGAGTTCTCCACTCTGAGCTCACCTCTAATTATTAACAACCCTTTGCTGGATTAATAAACATGCCAGTGCAGGAATCTTGTTCCCATTGTACTTATTTTCTGACCTGTCTGTTTTAGCACATAACTTGAAAAAAAAATTTTCTAGTTTTACTTATTGTAGTATTTGGAAGTTCTGAAAAATTGCCTGCCACTAGAGGTTATTCAAATTCTGGTCTTGATGTATTAGCCTAGACAGTTTTAAAGCCATATCTACAGCGAGTAGTTAGCCATACTGCTGAACAGACATTTTTTTAAATGAACTACAAAGAATAGTCTATTGTGGTTAGCTTATTTTATTTACAGCATTTCACATGGTGTGAACATTAAAAATTTACAGAGTAATATTGATTTGCAGCTTCATCAAACCATTTCTACCCAAACTACAGACCTGAACTGTTTCAGGAAAGGTGCCTTATTCAGATGGTTATTTGTGCTGCTCTGAAGGCTCTGCTCTGCCAGGCAGCCATAAATTCATCTCCTGGCAGAAAGTTAAAGAGGAGGCTCAGAAAGTAAATAATTGCCAGGAAGCATCAGGAAAGGAGTCTGCTAGTGGATGTGGGAGAGGAGGAGGAAACTGGTGTGGCTGGGAAGGGTTTAATAAATGAGTTTTCAGTGGGTCCCCCAGCCTGCAGGGACACAGGGTGGCACTGTTGTCAGCCACATGGCTGGCTCCAAAGCATCACCCATCCTCAGCTGGTGAGAAAGAATCTTTGTCGTTTCTGTCACTCCCCAGGTTAAAAAAATGCTAAGAAATTTGAACAGACCAGAAAACCAAATGGTGCTGGGTAAATGGCACACATTTTTTTGCACTGACCCTTCTGCCTGAAAAGTGAATCACAAAATAGGAAAAGGGAAAAAAACAAACAACAAAACCCTCTAAAAATCCAGAAAGCCAGAGAAATCCAAGTAACAAACAAATAATCCCACAAAAGCAAACGTGTCTGATGGAAATAAAGATGCCCTTTTCAACCCCATTAATGGGAACTTAATTAGGAGTAAAATTTATGAAAGACATAGGAAATGTGATCTTTTATCCCATTGGAGAAAACTGGGCTGCTTCAAGTCTGTGGGAGAGCTAGGTAAGATTTGTATGTAAAAAGATATATCTCCATCAGGAAAGATATATTGAAAACATCTGGTGAAGTTCTTTGGTCAGTAATCTGTATGCCTTGAAAAATTATATGTAGAACCCTTTTGGTCCCCTTTGTACAAAACATGTAGAAGTAAATTGTATTTCATGTCAATATAGTAAACCAGGTTATCCAGCTTTCAGTCCCTCTGCTCACAAGTTCTGCTCAAGCTTTGGAGCTCAACATCCAGAATTTTAAAAGAAGTTGAAGGGGCAGGATGACCAGACTTCACTTGTCAAGACAAAGGAGATGAAGTTCCAGATATTTTGGAAGAACTAACCTAATTCTGCTGCTGCTAGCCTAATTTGGGTTTGTTTGTTTGTTTGTTTGTGGGGTTTTTGTATAGTTTTTTTTTTGTTTGTTTGCTTGGTTGGTTTTTTTTTTTTTTTGCTGCTATAGCCAAACAATTTTACAGTAAAATTTTTAGATTTTCACCAAGGTAAGTTACAGCAGGATTGAATTTATCCTATTTAATTCAATGCTCATACTAATTTACCAGCATAGTAAGGGCCAGAGTTACAGTTAATTTGTTTGAAAGCATCCAGAGCAGGAGGGGTGAAAAAATGAAGAGAGGATTTGGTATCTCAGTCTAGTACTTCTGAAAAAAGCACATTAAAAGAAAATCTGGTAAGAGCAGACAAAACGTAGCTTGAAGTCCGTGGGTCAAATCCAACAAAGACCTGGACGACTGTGAAAGTTACACTGCAAGCTGTGAGGGGCTGAAGAGAGATTTCTGAGTAATTTGCAGTCATCTGAATGCATGGATTTCTCCCTGGAAGGACAAGTAGCAACAAGAACAGGCAAAGACAGTGTCTGATCTCTGTGGCATCACCTCCCCTTGGCGTGGGCTGGCTGTGGGGGCACAGCATGGGGGGCTCTGTGCTGGGGGCTGTAAGAAAGGCAGCAAGAGGAGAATGTGTTAGTGCTGGTTTACAGCAGTCTGTTGTTCTGTTTTGGGCCTTTGTCCACTGTCTAAATTACTCATGTGGGTTACTCAGCAGCTTGTGGGCAGATCTGAAGACACTCAGGCTCTTCAAGTAAATGTGGGTGATTGAGCCCATCAGTATAATCCATTACCTTCCCCAGCCTAATCTTTTAAGTCTCTGGTAATTTTTTTTTTCATTGGCAAAGCAACTCCAGCACCCACAGTTTTGCTCTAGGGGATATATATAAGGAAGGAAAATTGTTCTTGTGAACACACAATTGCTTTGGTCCATAAAATGGGGCATCCCAGAAAGGATTCATTATTTGTAATGGTCTTATAAGTGATAGTGAGATAAAAGCAATGTGAGATTTGAAACAACATGAGTGTTTTAAGGAGAGATCTGAGTGACAGGAGATAGTGAAAATACCTTCCTTCCCTTTGCTGGCATTTCAGTGTGTTCATTGAATCAAAAACATATTTAGACTGGGAAAGGAAAGGAAAGGAAAGGAAAGGAAAGGAAAGGAAAGGAAAGGAAAGGAAAGGAAAGGAAAGGAAAGGAAAGGAAAGGAAAGGAAAGGAAAGGAAAGGAAAGGAAAGGAAAGGAAAGGAAAGGAAAGGAAAGGAAAGGAAAGGAAAGGAAAGGAAAGGAAAGGAAAGGAAAGGAAAGGAAAGGAAAGGAAAGGAAAGGAAAGGAAAGGAAAGGAAAGGAAAGGAAAGGAAAGGAAAGGAAAGGAAATGGACTTGGTCATAATCTAGTTAACTGCTGTCAAAATTAATGGCAAAGATCCTGTTCAATATTATTAGGCAGAATCAACCTTCTTAGTGAGAGCAAGCTATGGACCTGGAGTTTGCTGCAATCCCACTTCCAAAGATGTAAAGTGGAGCTGCTTAATGAAGATGCAGGTCATATCACTGGGAAAATTATGCAGGAGGCAGTTGCATCTCTTCCTAATTCCAATTCTTTATATTTTACAAAGATCTTTCTTAATGGTACAGATCTTTGCTACCTTGTCATACAAACTGCTAAAGGAGGGAGGGGGAGGAAGATAGTTTATTCTACAGAAGTAGGTCCACTGGAGAAGTATTTAGGTTTTATAAATAGGTCTATAAATAATACATTTCTATTTCTGCTGGTTTTATTGCTATTGATATGCAATATAGTCCTCTGGGCTTAAATCTGCAGATATTCTTTATTACTAGAGGTCGTTGCCATTGTACAAACAGCACACTGCATTCACCTCAGCAAATGTTTATTTTTGCATGCCTCAGTGCCTGCCTTGAAACAGCAGTGCATTGGGTGTTATCCATCTCTTCTACCTGTCCTTAGATTTTGCTAAGTGCATACTTTTATGGATCAGCTGAAAAGCCCCAATCACTCTGTAATTTAAGATTTTATGCCTGGATGCTGGATGTCATCTTAATAAGTGTGGTGGTGTGTGTGTGAGTGTCAGGAGGTATAAAAGGAAATCATGCTTTGTTTCTGTGATGGATTTCTGTGACTATTTCATGATACTGTCTGTACTTTGCTAATTGAATAAGGATTATTTTGGAATGAGGAAATCTGTAGCTGCTGAATAAGATTCAGTCAATGCAATTAAAATGTTAACAGGGATTGCTGTTAAAGATGCAATTCACTTTTTCTCATTGTGTGTAGAAAGGGCTGGGGTGGGTGGGTGGTCAGCTGCTGGGTTTTATTCTCTTCCAGCTTACAGCATGGCATACCACTAAGTCTGAATAATTACCTTTCTGTAGCTTGTTTTAATTGTATTGTTATATATGTCAAATCACCAAATGAGACCCAAGTCTGCTTGCCTGCTGCTGTGTAACTACCCAGCACAAACTTGCAGCCTCCCCCAAGATATTTATGTGCTGGTTTCTGAATTTTGCCATGTGCTGCCTAATACATGCACAAACAGCCGTGCTGCAAAATTGCTCTGAAGATACAGAGCTTGGATGTTTGTGGGGCAGCAAAATCATGCTCTGTGCTCCCCCAGGTGCTGAGTCTGAGCCAGGTGTAAGTTGGGGTGCAAAGCTGTGCATTGGGCATCCCAAGCTATTGTGGCATCACAGAAACAGAGAGCAAGGCTGTGGTTGAGTCCAGCTCTTCCAAATCTGTTCAGTGGCCATGTCTGGAAGGTGGTGGGAACCAAAGAGATGTGCCAATGCAGGCCATGAAGCCCTGACACTATACCATCACTTCCAAGCAGGGTCTAATGAAATGAAAAGTGCTTCCCTTCTCCCTTGTCATCACCTCTGTCACATCATCCTGCCCAGATCAACCCCTCGCTCACAGAAAGGTTTTCTCCTAAAATGTATTAACCTCATCTCTCTCTCGTGTCAGCACTCTAATTGAGACTTAATGTATTTACCTCTGCTTTTGTCCCCCTCCCTCCCTCTCCCCTTTTATTGGTGCTGGGTTGGATTAGCATCCATAAGCACGGTGCCCTTTCCTGCACATGTCAGACGGGCAGAGCGCTGTCAGTGAGACCCATCATTTAACCACTGGTGTTCTGGATCATTAGCACAGTGCCACAGTTTCACCCTCCATCCTGGTGCTTTCCTTTAAGTAGATTTCTATAGCACACCACAACAGATTTCCCTGCATAAGTCTCATTTTCAAAATGATGACTTAAGTGCACATGTTAATTGTGAGATTTAATTATATGGTGGCGAAGTTGTGAAATTTTCCTCCTAATTAACAAGGGAAAACTTGGCTCAGGAGAAAGAGTATA
Organism: Emberiza elegans; assembly: GCA_024865655.1. Taxonomy (NCBI): domain Eukaryota; kingdom Metazoa; phylum Chordata; class Aves; order Passeriformes; family Fringillidae; genus Emberiza; species Emberiza elegans. The sequence continues at coordinate 35,291,406 of JALJVW010000139.1, forward strand.
ATGGGGAAATGCCTTTTGCATTTCATCATTACCAATTCCTGCACATGGCTGTTGCAGTGGTCCATGCCCTGCATCTTTGGCTTCCCTGGGTGAGGATGGATCAGGTGCAGGTGAAGGCCAAGCTGTCCATGACAGGGACCTGCAGGGAAAGCAGTGGTGCCAGAGCTGGAGGTGAGCAGAGCTTTGGCACTACAAAAGACAAATATCCAGAGAGTCTCTGGGAGCTTCTTTTCACAGGCATGTTGACCTGAGGTGAGACCAAATCAATTTTACACTGAGGTTTCTTTCCAACTTGGCATCTAGAGATTTAGTTCATATTCATATCCAGGCTTCATCCCAGCATTAGTTGGGAATTAGAGACTCAGAAAAAAGATGCTCCTCCCGAAAGATGAGACTCTGTTTCTATTTCCACAGATCTGCCTGCCTCCTAATGTGCTTTTCCAAGGTGGGACAACCTGTTTTCTCTCATCCTCTTTTTTTCTTTTTTTTTTTTTCCCAATTTTCTTGTTCCAGGAGCCAGCTGAAATATTTAGCCTTTCTGTTAACTCTCTTTTCTCTTTCCTTTCCCTAGGGCAGACTCTCAGAGAAGCTGCTCTGGCTGGGAGAATGCACAGAGCCAATGTCAGTCACAGCAAAGGGAAATGAAAGAATATGAGGTGGTTAATGCCTTCCTTTGGGTAAGGCTCTCTCACAAACCCATCCTAATCAAGCTGAAGGGGTACAAAGGGTTCACATCAAGACTACCTCTCCCCTCTGCCTATTGCTTGCTCTCCCTTCCTTTTACCTTTGTCATTGCATTATGTCATGGGTTTTTATTTACCCTGATTGCCTCTGGTGCGAAATGGCTGATGCCCTCAGGCTTTTGAAGCACTCAGCCCTTCCCAGCAGCTTTGGCTCCTGATGCCAATGTCACTCCTCCCAGGGCTCCCAAATCCCACTTGTCAGTAGAAGAGACTTCTAGGGCTTGGCAATCACCTTTCAGCAAAGGAAGAGTGCCTCTGGGAATTCCTGGGAGACCAGGAAGGAGGAGGGTTGTGGTGACAGACGACAGCTCTTTTGCAGAAGCTCAGTGTGATGGAATTCATCTTGTGTAATTTTGGAGACCCCATACAAGTCAAAATTGCCATGTTTCAGGATTTCCAGATAACTGGTTTGAACAGAACTGAAAACTCACTTTTCTAAAATATAAAAATACTTTAGTTTTGTTTTGTGTTTATTTTAAATCAGAAATTGCATTGTAATATATAATGCAACATCCCTCATAAAACTAGCATTTGAATCTTTGATTTTGACCTCATCCAAAAAATTTGGATTTTTTCCTCTGACCTTTTGATTAATTCAAAGCACACCCAGTGAAAGTCCTGAGTGGTGCATTCTTTTCATTCATCATGCAGTCACCTTATCTGACATTAGGATTTCACATGCTTTTTCTTTAAGGCACACTGCTGGAATACATAATTCCATACTCTCCGACTTCAGATAATGAATAATCATTTTCACGGATCAACCTAATTGGGTAGCTGAGAGTGTTGCCTACAACAGAGTGAAGAAATGTATGTATTCACAGCTAGACAACTGTTCATTAGGGGCCTGACCTTGGAGCCATTATTCATATCGAGTGCTACTCACTAGAGGAGATGCTCCTATTGTCTTCAGCACGCATATTACTACATAAAATATCACCTGCCAATGTTATGACTTCCTTAACATCCCAATATTTTCTACCTACAATGACACCTGGTGTAAATTATGCAAGGAAGTTTTTGACTTGAAGACAGCGCTGGAAGAGATGCTGCACATTTTATCACATCTGCAGGAAAAATCCCTCCTGATGCAGCAAGCCCATTCCCACCCTAGAGCTCAGATAATCACTACTGGCCTTGAGTATTCTCCCAGTCTGTTGGTGTGTGATTTAAAGTTTGTTTGCTTTAACCCTCTTGGGGAAACCTGCCTGACCTTGTGCTGCAGGAGGAAATGGCCTGACCAGGCTGCCGGGGCAGGTACCAGCAGCTGGGGGCCCGTTAACACATTAAAATGCACTAATGCAATTGCAAGCAGTTGTTTCACCAGGCCCTCAGGGACGAATGGATTTGAATTGCAGATTCTTGTTTTCTTCTCTGGGTCTTTCTGTGTTTTTTCTGTTCATTTTTCCTCCTCTTATGCAGGACATCAAAGTCCCTCTCCCATCCAGCCTGGTCAGTCTGAGTGCTGTGTGTGTCTTGCACACTGGCCACATGCCACACAACCCTGAGTATGTACAAATCTCTGGAAAGGGATGGTTGGGAGCAAGCTGGTGCTTCCAGGCCAGTTCATGCACCCATTTGTGCCCTTTCCTGTGGGAATTGATAGGGAATGGGCTGCATTATTGGGTCACCTCCCTCCTTGCTGTGTTGGTGGGCAGTCAATTTCTGCTGCAGCACAGAACAAACAAAAGCTGTTTATCATCAGACATCCATGTAATAGAACATCATATAATTTTTGTATTTCCCAGTGAATCCTTTCAGTGGTAGGAGTGCTGGAGGCTCCTTTCTCACAGAGCATACCGAGGTGAGAGGTCAGTCTAACATGGAAGAAAAAGTTGTGTTTCAGGGACAGATAATCCTTTGAAGGCTTGGGATATTCAGGTTTTCTCCTCATTTTGCCACAGACTGCCTCCAGGACCTTAAATAAATCACTGATCTCATGCCCTGCCTTAGTGCCATATGACATGCTTGAGACCTGTATGCCCTGACAGAATATTTCCTGCCCTATCCCTGCTCTGTCTTGCCCTTTTCTGTGGTTCAACACAGCTGGAAATGAAGTATTTTGCAATTGGATGCTCACTCCCCTCCTCTCCAGTGGGATAGAGAGAAGAATTTAAAGAAGATAAAACGTGGGCTGAGATAGAGAAGAGAGACTTATTAACTGAAATAAAGTAAAATACAACCATCTCCATCATCAGTAGCACAGTAATGAAAAGTTGAGAATAGTAAAACCCAAAAGAAACAAGTGATGCATAATACAAATGCTATTCCCTCCTGGCTGAAGCTCTGCTCATCCCTGAGCAGCATTTTCCCTCCTTCCCAGTTAACTCCTCCCAGTATATATACTGGACATGATATCCTATGGTTTGGAATACCCCTTGGGCTGTTTCAAGTCAGCTGTCCTAGCTGTGTTCCCTCCTAGATTTTTGGGCAGCTCCTCACTGACAGGGCATGAAACACTGAAAGTTCCTTGACTTATAGTCAAGGAATATAGTCACAAATGGTAATTACTTAGCAGCAAATAAAACAGCTCTTATCGACATTATTGTCATACTAAATCTCAAGCACAACTGCTGAGTAAAAACTGACCCAATCCCAGCCAAAATGAAGACATCTTTTAAAAGAAGTCTGTGCTACCTCATCTGCTGCTCTGCATCCAACCCCACCCAGGGCTGGCACAGCCAGTCCCCTGCCTTGCCTTGCTCTGCAAGCACTGCTGTGCCCCAGACAGCAATAACCAGGCAGGCCCTGTATTTGTTTAATGCTTTGCTGTGTGACAGCTTTTCGATAGAGGGAAGCTTCGTGGGAGAAGCGGAGGTAATGAGCTCGTGTATTGGCTTAATATATCAGGCAAGAACATTCCCCAGTACAAGGCACCTTCTAACCGTGAGCCATTTGTGAGTGCTGGAGATGCTATCTGCTGCCAGCAAAGTGGGCTCTGCCTTAATATGTGAGGCATGTGCTGCTGTCAGGTTTTGTCAAAGAAAGGATGGCTTATCTTATCTTGTGATCGGGCAGCTCTGAATGAAGCCATGGCACAGAGCGGTGACATTGACACCAGAGGTGAGCTCCAGACTGTAGGGGGATAGAACATAAGTAAATAAAGGTAGTATAGAAAGTAATCTTACCCCCCAAAGAGTTTTATAAAAGAGTAGATTGGTTAGCTGAGGAGAATTGGAGTTATTTGGCTGCTGTGAGGACAAGGGAGAGTCAGTGCCTAGAGGAGCTGCCTACAGAAAATATCAAGGAGGTATGAAACTCTAGCAATATGGAACCCTTGCACTATAACACCAGACAGCCTTTCCAGGGAGAACAGCTGCAAGGGGTTTGTGTCCAGCAGATCACCTCCCCTCTCCTCCAGTGAGGAACTGCCCAGGGAAATATGTTAAAACTGTTTTTACTGTGTTTATGTACAGGATTAGTGCCATTGAGTGTGTCTAGGTGCAGGGTGACCAGGGATGGAAACCCAGGGCACTGGGAATATTTCTCTGTCTGCTCTGGGGTGTCCTGACTCCCAGGGGAGCACTGACTTGGACCCTCATTCATGGAGAAAGTTTCCCAGACTTCAAGATAGACTAGAATCCACAAAAGTGTGAAATAGATTATAGAGAGTAGTGTAGGTGTGTCCCTTGGTGAGAAATTGAGGTTTTGGGATTTTTAGTATGTTATGGAGGGAAGCAAGCTGGAGGGCACAGGGTGATGTCCTGGGTTTTTCTTCATGCTTCTTCTTCCTTCTTCTTCATGGGTTTGGGTGGCATTTTGTAATTGGGCAGAAAAGTCCCCATTGTGAGCTCTTTGGGATCAGTTATTGGGTTAAAAGGGGAAATAATCTAGGTGTCAGTTCTTAACTGGATAGTTTAGTCTTAAAAGACCTTGGAACAAAGATTGTTGGCCATTTTGTGCCTTCAAATGAAAGGCTGCTGAGCTCACAGTAGTGAGCCTGTTTTACTGATAAGAAATAATAAACACCTGAGTCCCCACATGAACTACTGTCTCAAGTGCCTTCAATCCAGAGCCAGAGAAACCCACAACTGGTACAGCCACAGCCAGATAGCAGATAACAGGCCTTGTGGTCAAAGAGGAGTAACACTGCACCAGCTCCCAGGCCTCAATGAAGCTCTCACTAGCCAGTGGTGTCATTCAGGTTTCTGCACTATCTGATGAGAGCAAGACCAGAAACATATTCCCACAGTCCAGGAATTATACTGGAAGGGCTTTCAAGCCCATCAATGTCTATGTTATTTCTAGAAGCTTGGGCTTAAGCATTCCTCTCCTGGCTTTTGCCAAAATCAGTCCATGTACACCAGTGCTCTTAACTCTGTTTCATGGGGAATCAGGTGAAACTTTTGGGCCTGATGTTTGTAGAAGATTATCTGACTAAAGTGATCAGGAGATCAATAACATATTGGTATACTGTTAAAATCCATCTGGTCTGGATGGGTCAGGCATCTATTCAGAAATCTGCATTTTATTTGAGAGCATCAGGCCATCAGGTGCAGCTTATCCTGGCCAGGATTCTCCTGCTGTCCCACTCTCTGGAGTCAGGCAGATCTTGTGTAATGTGATATCCTCAGTATCTTCTATTTTATAATTCTTATCTCTTTTAAAAGCTTTCTCCTCTCCAAAACACAGGTTTGTCTGAACCTTACCCCAGGATAAAACCTCAATATTCTCCTTGGGTTCAGAGGCTCAAGGGCAGCCCAGCACCCCTCCTTTCCCAGCCAGCTGCCCCTCTCTGCTGTGCAGCCTCTGCTGCACCCATCACTGGGGCTGAGCTCTCAGCAGCTTTCAGATGCTTCTTTCTCATGTTGAGGGTGAGACAGAAAGTGATTGTGAGAATTATCTCAGCCCCATTCATCTGAGAAGGGCTCTCTGTCAGGGTTGTGATTTTCCTGATTCTTGTCCCATAGTGCTGGCAGTGATACAAAGAGAAAAAACCACAGACAAGCTCTGAGTCTAAAAAGAGCTGTTGCTGTACAGCAGCCCTGTGATGACTTACTGCCAACAGACATGTGAGTTTACCGTAGATCTACTGTAGGTCAAAAGTGCAAAAACATATCTCGTTAATATTTAAAGATGCTTAGCACAGAAGCATGCATAATTAAACAGCACATCAGAGCTGATAATTCCAAATAATCTGTCTTCTGAAAGGGATTTTTGTAATTTGTTAACTGGTTTGAAATCCGCAGCTTAGCAGCAGGAGTATGTTTGCATTACAAAATGAATAATTTTATATGTTGGGCTGTGTCCACTCTATCTGAGAGAAAAAAAAAGACATAGCATGAGAGAGGATTTTTAAACAGGCACATAAGTGTGGATTCAGCATTGCCCAAAGCTCTCTGTCTGCCTGAGATATGTGTCTCATTTTTTAAAAGCAAAACTATATTCCTACCAGGTGTTGCATTGCTTTCTGTCCCAGGATATTTTCATAGTCCACAAGGAGCTCATTGATATTAACCATGTCTTTGTCCAGATAACTCAATGGTGAAGTAATGCCTATAAAAAGAATGATCTATTAGTTAGTGGAAAAAGTGACATACAAGACAAATATGAAAATATTAATGGTGTCAGGTACAAAATACAATATGCTGTGAGTTTTTCATTACATCCAAAAGCCTATCGGAGCACATTTTCTGCCTGGATGCTAAAAATCTATGAAGAAAGAAAATGTGCTTATGATCCTTTGCAAATCATGCTTTTCAGAATGGCCAAAATACAAATTGATATGTAATCACAGCTATACTTTAATGTCAAGTGTTAAGGGTACATGCAGATCATTGATCACACAGGAGGTTTATTAACAAGGCAAATCTAAAAAAAACCCCTATTTTATATGTTTCATTGAAGTTATTTCTGGAGGTTACTGAAGTTGTTCCAGTCTTGTTTACATGAGACAGTGCTGGGACAGCAAATCCCACACTTTGCTGTGGTGAGGCTGCATTAGCTGTTATTAACTCAGGACCTGGAGCTTTGGTTTAACTCCCTGCCACAGATGGTTTTTTCTCTTTAGGCTGGTTGGGGGAGGTCAGGGACATTCATTGGGAGCTGTCACATAAAAGTGTCCTGCTCAGTGCTGTGCTTTGTGTACCCATCCAGCACCTCATTGTCATTGGCAGCTGAAATGAAGGCTGGACTGGATGTGCTGGGTTCTGCTATGAAGTGGCCAACACCAGTAATGGAGAGAGAGAGAGGAAGGAGACAGTGGGGGTTTGCTTTCATAACTGGAGAACGCAGTCCAGAGAGGTGTATCCATGAGGTCTGTCCTGGAAGTGGTGGCATCCAGAGTGGATTTACAATCAATGCAGGTATCTGCATGCATTTGACCACAAGTGAATGTCTGGCAGGGCTGCTGTACTCAAATTTAACAGGCAGTTGGGAAAGAAACATAAGCAGCCACATCACAGCTGTCTTTGAGGGCTGACTGGTGTCACACCTGACTCTTCTCTGGCTATATTGGGAGCCCTCAGTACAAAAAGGTCATAATTTTCTTGAACTTAAATGTTCCAGTTATCTATCTGAATATAGTCCAGAGGGACATTAAGGCTAAGTCATGAAATAGAGTTAGTTAAATAACTAGTCCTTGCATGTATAAGAGAAAGAAAGAAAGACTAATTTGGCCATCTGACTTGGCTCCTTTGGAACCAGAAGAGGAATAGATCAAGGCAGCTGAGGCTCCTGTAATTGTGCTGTATTTGTTCCAGGGGTTTATTTTCTACTAGATTTTTTTCTGGTTCCCAGTGGCTCAACGTCCTCAACAGGATTCAAGGGCTCCCCAAAGCCCTATGTGCAAGCCAAGATGTCCCCATTATGGAGCACATCAGTAGCACACATGGAAGGCAGCTTTCCTCCAGAAAGGAACTTATGTGAATGAATCAAAACTGCTCTGTGAACTGGATCAGCCAGGACTACACAGGGCCGAGCAGGGGATTCACTTCAAAACATGAAGCTCCAATTGCTTGGAGCTCATCACAGATGAGACACAGACTGGTGCCTCACCTTCAGCATCTGGGGACAGGGGACTGTGCATGGATGGTGATGAAGGCCCATGTGACTCAATGGGAAACCTTTGACTCTACCAGAAAACTGCAGTGGTCCCAAATGTACACCATCCAAGTTTAACTTATAGAGAATATGCATTTTATAGATTGGCTATGAGGAAGAGACAAGGTTTTCCATCCAGCGGATCTAATTTATTTTTCCTTTAATTCCCTCTTCTCTCTCTGAGTTGGATGCTCTGGGAAGCCAATGACAAGTTTGACTGCTAATAATAAGGCCCTTCAGACTGGCCACAGAGGGATAATCAGAGGCTGCATAATGTGGCATGTACCACTTCTCTCTCAGAGCTGCTGCTGATATTTTCCCATTAGCAAGTCACAGAGTGCTGATGAAGAAGGAGGACCCAGGGAACTGCAGCCTGTCAGTCTGACCACAGTGCTTGGCAAGGTCATGGAGCAGATTATCTTGAGTGCCATCACACAGCACCTACTGATGCCTAAAGAGGCTACTTAGAACAGAGGACAGACAGTATTAAAGGAATAAAGTAGGTATTTATTAGAAGGGCCTTCAAAGGATACCCCTTGGGCAGTACAAGAGCCCAGCCGAGGCTCTGCCCAAGATGAATGACTGGTCAAGAATTTTCACACTTTTATAAGTTTTGGTTCATTTACATAACCAATTAACAATTGGTTAATTGTCCAATTACTGCTTCAGGTTATGAAGTGCCATCCACCTGGTTTGCTGTCCTCAATTCACCATTGTTTATACTTTTTTGGGTCTGAAGCTGCAACAGCGGCCTTGATTCTTGGGCTGGAAAAGGATTGCTTTGTCTAACTAAGCTGTGAAGAGGATTTACTAATACCTTATATGAAGTTCAGAGTTACATCCTAATGCACTACAAGACAGCTGTGGGTGAGGGTCTGTAGTGACACAGAGTCCCCAGGCAGGTGCAAAGGAGAGCAGCTTTATTGCAAAAACAGGGCCTTTTTAAGCTGTTAGGGCTTTATCAGTTACACAGTTTTAAATCATAAAAACCATAATTCAGCCAACCACCATACAGCACAATGTGAACATGTAATGGTGTTATAACTTCTTTTTCTACCTCTAGTTCAGCTGAGTCCCTTTTCCATAGTCCTTTTCTACTTAGACAAGTAACAGGCCTGAGCTGTGATTTTACAAGGCCTTGCTTTCACAAGGTTTTACCTATGTGCAACAGACAGCCATGGGATGAGACCCAGCCAGCAAGGGTTTAGAAAAGCAGGTACTGCCTGTCTAACCAGTTTTCCAAAACATTCCCTGAAGAAGCTGCAGCCCATGGCTTGGACTGGTTTACTCTCAGCTGGATTCAGAACTGACTGGACAGCCAAAGTGGTGGTGAATGGTGCTGCATCCAGTTTGTGCCTGATTACTGGTGGTGCCTCCCAGGATCAGTGTGTCCCAGTCCTGTTTAACATCCCTTTTGGTGATCTGGGTGAGGTGATTGAGTCACCGTTAGCAAATTCACAGACTACACCAAGCTGGGCAGGAATGTTGGTCTGCTGGGCGGTAGGAAGGCTCTGCAGAGGCATCTGGACAGATCACACATACTACTTCTAATCTAGATGGTGCTTTCAGCCTGCTGTTAAAATTTACTTCCCATGGTGCAGTAAACTTCAGCTCCAAGACTGCAAAAACTCTCACTCCTGGCTATGACCCTCTCCTCCTCACTGAAATGTGCCGCGTGGTTTAATTAACAAAGCACCAAGAAAGAATACTACAGGTTGGAATGAGTTTTATTCCAGAGTTTACCTATCTAAAATGATTAATGCATTCTTCATAACTTCAAAGATTTCCCATCTCTTCAGAAGGAGGGGGTTTCTTCAAAGCTTTCAGGCAGATAGTCTCTCTTTCGAGTTGATGAAGGCATGGTCCCAGTGGAGATTTTACATTGCCAGTATGTACCCCTTCAAAGATTTCACTGTTGGCATGCTGTATTTGAAGATTTCCTGCCCTTTGTTACCCATTCATTTCATTTTCAAAAAAAAAAAAAAAAAAAGCATATTTTTGGGGTCTCCTTCAAAGAAATTTCACATCACACCCCTGAACCCTGGAGAAGAACAGCACACACCACATTTTGGGGTTTGCTGTAGTGTAATTAGCATCTCTGAGGAAAAGAGCTGCCCTTTACTAGAAGATTTGTTTTTCTTACTGGGAATTGTCTTTGATGTGCTTTGATTCAATTGCCAGATAATTTTTTCAGATTAAATGCTGAACAATGACTCCTCAGCAAGTTCATCATTCAACTGGAAGGTTTTTGGATCAAGGAGACACCCACCCATAAGTCTAGAAGGATTTAAAAATGCTTCAGAGAGAAATATTTTAGGATTTTTAGATGCAAAAAGAAATGCTCCTCAAATGGAGAGACTGCAGGAACAGTGGATAAATTGTTGCCTGTTTGTGGAAAAAGATGTACAACAATATATTAACTCCTGGAGAGCACATTTTAAAAGTTTGTAATGAGTGAAAAAATTTATAGCTGCTTCATTTCCACTACTCAGTCTTATCAATATAGTTCAAAGTAGACCTGAGAAAGATATAATTCTTCTAATGGTTTAATCAATTTATGAACACCTATTTCCCCCTGTGGAATAAATTGTTAATTAATGTGAGTCAGAAACATATGAAAAAAAATTCCCAGCCTCTATAGGCTGCTGATAAAAGGAGGTAATTTTTGAAAATGTGTGTAGTCTATGGGAACAGGGAGAGTTGAGACTCTGGAGAATAATCAGAGGTGCTACATCCCAACCAGCAGTAGTGTTCTGTTGTTTTGAATGCCTTTTCTTTCTAGTTGTCCTTTGTGTTGCCCAGTGAGTGCATCCATCAGCTCTTCATGGCTCAGTAATTCATGAAATTCTCTTTCCATTAAAAATAAATACTGCATTTTATATCCTTGAGATGGACCCCATATTTGATTGTCTTTTCCATGGCTGTGTATATTGAAAACTATAAAATTATAATACAACTATTAATCCCCTGTATCTGCTTGTACCTAATTTTTATTAAAAATGTATTGTGCTCCAGCTGGCTCATAAATTACAATGCGGTAAAAAGGCTCCAGTTGGATTACTTCTGAAGGAGAACATATTGAAATAAAGAAAGGCTTACTGATTAATATTTGACTTTATATACAGTGTTACTAAGGTAGTAGCTTGATTACCATAGAAAACAATTTGTAGTTAACTATATTGCAGATCTGGTGAACGTAACAATGTGAAGCTTGAGGAAAGTGGCATTTACCAAAGAAAACACATTATCATCACTGATCAAATCTTTCAAGTCATCTTCTCCTTTTATGAATGACATAAAAAAAACTTACTTTGTTTCAGCAGTAAATTAATGCATTTATAGGAATGTGGCAGAACCTGGAATCACATACCATCTGTTCCCTGTCTCTCAATTGCTACCACTGATTGGTTTTGATAGCCTCTCTAAAAAAGGCCTAGAATTAGCTGAAATAGCTTTGTCTTTAGTTTTAATACCACGAGAAGCAAAATTGCTTAATTATGTCTCATTTGGGAAGTAATGGGAAAGGAGAAATGAGAATATTTGGATTAGAAGCAGCTAGGGGCCTCCTTTCCCATTTTGTAGCCTTAACAGTCAGCAAAATTTTGGGGGTAAAATTTGTAGATTAAAGAGCACACCATGGAGCACAGTGAGTGAACTGAGAAATTTCAGCTGAGAGCTGAATTATTCCAATTCCCACTTGCTGCCTAAGACCAAGAACACAAACTCACAGAGTGCACCCAGTCCTTAAACTGGGGTCTGTGACTGCTCATAGGGGAAGGAGGTCACTTGAGCTGCTGCCTATAGGTAAAGGGGGACACAGGCACCTGGACTATGTGGGCTTGGACACAGCCCCCATGAGGCTTGGTAGTTCTGTTTTCCATCCTGAAACAGTTTGATTTCAAACTTTTATATACATAAAGAAACCCTCAATGTTGGTTTCCGAACCAGCCCTTTGCTTTTTTTTTGTTTATCTGTCTCACATCTTCCCCCACTCTTTCTCACACATGCACTCCAGGCTATGCTCCACTTTTATCAATAAGACAACAGAGAAGGTGAATTTTTTCTTACATTGTGAGTTAAATGAGAATAAATCCCCATTATTGTCTGTACTTTATCCCTGAAGTTTTGCCAATAATAATGTTGGCTTTATTAGCTGTGTAGGATTGAAGGTGCTGTCACGGTGTCAGACCACATACCAAGATGCAGGACTGCAGATGTTTTGAATTTTCCAGTTAATTGTCTTGTCCTTTCTGGTCAGCCAAAGACTCATGAGAACACCATCAAGCAATGAAAAATAAATGGAGTGTTGGAAACAGCAGTGGCAGCTGCATAACGTAGAAAGAAAAGCTTATTTAATGTCTGCTTTCCACAATGTTTTGGGGCAGCCAAACCAGGAGATTTACATGTGCTCTCTAAAGATGTCAGTGTAAGAACATGAGCATTATCTTTGATGTACCATAATGCTGACAGACAAGATATACACATGATAACACTTCTTCAGAGAGTAAAGTGGTGTGCTTTTTGATCACAGGTATTTACAGCCAGATGTAAAGCCCAATTCATTCCCTTCTTTGTCTGATAACAAAGAAGTAGCACACAGAGTTTAATACAGCGTGAATACCGAGTAGTGAAGCAAATAAAAATAATATTATAATATTTTGATGCCTTGCAGTATTTCTGACCTTTCTGCCCCCTTGGACAGGCAGGTTCCCAAGGCTGACCTGTATGAGTGGCACCTGGGTGAAACACCCAACACAGAATATGGGCTCACACCACATCTGAGCTGGAAAGAGTACTTTATTTGCATTTGTGAGTATCTTCCATTTTTTTACTCATTATGTTCTATTTTTACAGGCAAATCCACTGCAGTTTCTGTCCTTGGTTGCTAAGAGTGTCTGAACAATAACTGACTATGGCATCTTGCTCACGTCTGCTCACAGCTCTTTCTGGTCCTGGGACTATGGAAAATGGAGAGCAAACAGACATGCATCAATTAATATGAGAGCCTGCCACTGCAGCAAATCCAGCTGAGTGAGGCTATTAGAGGAAAACATTAAGAAAACAATTCCAGTGATTGGACCATTTAGTTTTTGATTCCTTTCAGAATTTTCACTGCAATGCCTCCCTCCTGCCTATACTTTGGGTCTTTTTTTCCTTTGTACAAAAGTGAAACACAAGACATTGAGGCCTCAGCTCCTGTGAGAAAAGAGAGTTATGAGTACAGGCTAAAAGCTCTTTTATTCCTAAGGAACAGAATGGGAAAGATATCCCACACTAAGAGGATACTTCTTGGGGTTTAAATCCTCTTGGAATTTAAAATTCACTTCAGGTTTAGATTTTAATTTTTATATTTAATTTTCTTGAAATTGAGAATTTACTCCAATGAACAAAAAGGAGACAAGCTTCAGTTACACATATGTTACTTTGGATTTATTGAATGCCTACTGAGAAAACTATTTCACCAAAATTGTGGGAGAGATAATGATACACTCAGCTGAGGAAATTCCCATCAAAGACCTCTGAGGGTGCCAATTTTAATTATTTATTATTATTTGTTATCATTAATATTATTTATTACTGTCAGTGCTTTCTAGTGTACTCTCATCTTCATAAGTCAGCACAGCATGGCACAGATACAGGGCTTGGGATTCTTACACCCCTTTACCAGTTTATACTTCCTGGACACCACCAAATTTTCTGGTTAATTCCCACATGCTGTACAACAACACTAGGCCACTGCCCTGGGGGGCTGAACTCTATTAAAGAAGCACCAAGAGAAGTTTCTTCAGCATAATCCACTTCTTTACTCACTCAGCAGCAACATCCTGTAGGCAGGTGTTGTGCCTACCATTTACTTGTGCTGGGATTTGAGGCACTTTGATGTATCTAACTGAATAATCAACATTGTCTTGGCTTGTGGGGATATTCTTTTTTCTTCTCCCCAAAATTAATTTTACAGCAGCCAGATATCAAGGCCAGAAGTTCCCTGGATTTGATGCTTTTCAACATATCCAAGCTTGCAAATGTGTAATGAAATATGGCACCTCTGGAATTTGCGGCAGTATTAAAAAGGGTGAAATATTAAACAGGGGAAAGAAATCAGTAGCTCTGTGCATTCATTGTTGCTTTACTAAAAAGTGTCCTAAGGGATTTCAAGCACAGAATTCTAGATCTGTGTGGATGAATAATCCCTGAGGAGAGAGGCTGAATGATTCCTAAATATGCTGGAATCTTGCAATCAGCTCTTCCATGGATTCACTGTTGGGATGGGCCAAGCCCACTCTGGAGGAGCCTTTGCTGTGTGATCTGCAGCTAAAGGGTCTCTGGGAGATTTTGGGACTGAACCTTTTAACTGATGTGATTGTGCTTTGGAGGTGCACAAAGGCTCAGCACACTCAGAGTTTCCTGAAACACCTTGGGCTGTGTCCTGCCCACCTGGATTGATGGAGCCATTAGGGCCTGAATGGACGGACTGTGATGATTCCGTTCGGACCGATCCCATTTCAATGACATTGTCTCTTACAATTCCATTAACATCAGAGCTGTTACAACCTCAGTGACAGATTATTATTTCTTTTAAAAAAGGAAAAGGAAATTAACAGAATATATTGAATTGCCCTGAATTGAGACAATAAATAATGGAATGTACCAGACACTAACCTCTTCCTTCTGTAATTCCAGGAGGAAAAATAGACATATTTACCACAAAGTTGATGACATATGTAGCACTTCCATTAAAATATGTGGCAAATCCTTATAACATATGGGTAGAATTATAAAACTGGCTAGGTTTCATATTGACTGCAATTTAACTTCAGGTGTAGAATCAGACAGAAAGTATCTGTCTACATCTATCTAGCAATGCTCATTGCTGTAGTCACTGAGCAAAATACACTGCTAAGTCCTCTATAATGGAAGAAACACATTTAAATAGCTAAGTTTTTCAGAAGACACACACAACCAGTGGCAAAATGAAGTGGGACCCCTACAAGAATATTTGTGTGGATAGAGGAAGGGCTGCTTGAGGGCACAACCTGGGCAGCTCTATTCCCCAAATGAAACATACCATACTGGAAGATCTTCTAGGAAAATTTTTTTTGTCCAAAAAGATTTGTTTTGACTAAGGTTTTTTTTATTATAAATCACAGTCTCTGACAGATCCACACCCCTGATTCATCTGATCCTGATGGGAATCTGCATAGTTTCATTGCAATTAAGTAGTAGGGTCTGTGCTTATGTGTGCAATTTGTATTGTCTGAAGAGTTTGATGCTAAAACCAGCATGGTGATCTTTGAACTGCCTTGCTGGGCTCAGCTTCAGAATAAATGTGGTGAACTTGGATGGTTCAGTTTGGAGTAGTTATTCCCATTTGCTATCCAGAACCTCAAGATACGTTTCTTGAATGCACAAGCACACATTTGTGCAATGATACCAAGAGGAACTTTGACTTCCATCTCCATAATGATTAACCCTGGTTTTCCAGCCTTTTGACTGCTTCCTGTGCATTTGTGGTGTGGCAGATTGCTATCTGCTATTTGCATTCAGAGATGGTGAGGTTCTTTTCCTCCAAGTTCCTCATTTCCAGTGTGCAGTGCTTTGGAAATCAGTGGCTCTGTTGCAATTCCCTGTCATTTGCAGTGAGAAATCAGACAAAGGAAGAACAAGGAAATTCCTGCAACAGTGAGGTGAATTCAAAACCTGTTTCATAAACCCTTTTTTCTTCAGTGGAGATAACTGCTTAATGCAGTACCAGAGAGCAGACAATCAGATGTGGCTTTTGACTTGACAGCACCAGATATGATGGAAATGTGACAGAACTCCTCAGCTTTTTCAACCCTTCCTTGTTAACAGATTTGCTGATTGAGTGACTGTCCCCAAATTAAGTTCTATGGACCTTGAGCCTTTGACTCTTAACATTTTCTGCTGATATTTTCTTTATGCTGGTGGATGGATGCTCAGGGAAGTTTCCCTTACAAAAATCTCACTCTCAAGTCCAACACTTCTGGATCTGAAGCCAGAGTCCATCCAGCTTCTGACAATGCCAGAACATTTGCACACCCTGGAAGTGCATCTGTTTAAAATGTAATTAGGCTCATAATGGGAAGACAGTTTAAGCTTTAATTGGAATGAGAGAACTCCTTTCTAATCTTTCAGGAGTGCTCTGGGCAGCTCTGCCTATATGCACATGTATCTGTTTCCCTTTGTTTGCTTTAAATCTGCACAGAGTCTGCACACAATTGTGGGTACCAGAGGGGAAATCAGTGAGAGAAGGCAGCAGACATTCCCTGCTCCCAGGTCTGGTATCCCCTGTGCCATCATGAAATCCCTGCTGTGCAGGAGAGGGCAGGATGAGACAAGGCAAGAGCCTGATGGGAGAAGCAATGACAATTCTGGTGGAATTCACTGCTGTCAACTATGAGATGTTAACACAAAGCTAAAGCAGCAACCTGATATTTGACAAGAGCAAAGTTTGATCCTGTAGGGGAAAAAAGCCCAGTAACACAGAGTAACCATTCTGTCTTCAAACTGCTCATCTCTGCATTTGGTCTTTACTGTTTCTTCAGATTAATCTCTGTAGCTGTGGAAATAATTAAAATTACTGGAATGCTGGTGGATGGCTGCTTTCCTCATAGTGTCTGTAGGCTGTAGTTGAGTCTTACCACAGAGACAGCAGTGGGGTTAGTGTTGGTTGTAGATCTGCAAAGCCTTTCTTTGTAATATTCACCTTTGATACTCTTAAGCTGCCTTTGCAGAGCTTTTATTGTTGTTGTATAATCTTAGAAGCGGTCCATTGCACACTAAGACCATTATTTTAGCCTCCTCAGGTACTACAAATAGAAATGGGAGTTTTCCCCATCCCTTAATTCACACAGTGGAGGAGTTTTATTTTACTGTAAATTGTCTTTTCCATAGGTTAGATGATTTTGCAGCATTATCAGGATACAGGAAATATCACAAAGAAAAGCTCCAGCAATAGAAATTAAAAATCCCAAGCATGAGGAGAGATGACACACTGAGTTCTTATCAGCAGGGATCTTCACAAATTCACCTTGCCTTGAGGGAAAAAGAGAGATTCACCATTTTCACTTTCCCTTGTGATCTGACCCCATTTGGCTCCTGCCAGGATGAGCTTCCAACTGCTCACCAGGGCTTGTGTTTTGGTCCAAGCACTAAGCTTGTGTTTATTAATAAACACTCATACATCATTCTGATTTTCAAACAATTTCTTACAAGTACCAGAATTTTTTCATAAGATTTAGACACAATAAGCATTTGAATTTCACTTTAGATCACTTCAAAAGGAGGAGCTTTGTAACATATCCTAGTAGCTTTACAGAGTTTGGGGTATGTGTGTGTTTTTATGTATTTGTAAAGTTGATTTTATAGTTGATTTTGTAATCAAACACAGGGGTGGGAGAGAAATAATCAGGTTTCATCAGTGTAACTGATCAATTTAAGTATTTCCACTTATAAAGAACATATTATAAGCACATTCATTTATACATATTGTTAATGATCTTCGCTGGGGTGATCTAAATATTCCTCACAGCTAAATAACTGCAGCATTGTGGATTATCCTGAATTTAAAGGAAAAAAAATAAAAATGGAAAAAGACATGCACAAAACATAATTAGATTCTCATGGGTTTAAAAATGTTTCTGCATATTCTATGCTTCTATAAAGCCATTTAAATGAAGGAACCATTGGGGGTGAAAAAAAAGAAAAACTCCTTGCCTTAAAGATGCACACAGACATTACAACTTATTCCCCATGGAAATTGTGCCTCTAAATGACAATTCACTTTTATGAACAGTTTTATTACAATATAGATTTCCTGCAGCTAATTTCATCAGTTGTCCCATTCTGCTGTTACTTTCCACTGCCTCTCTACCTTCTTGTTATCTAAGTACAGGTACATTAATTGCTATATGATGTAAGAGAGTGGGCTGCATGCCACAAGCAGGGAAGCAGGGAAGCATTCTGCCTGGCAGGTCTCCCTGATGATGCCTGCACCCAGCTGACTGTGTAGCAGTATTTAAGCAATATTTCCATGTGATGGATTAAGTGTCATTGATGGATGTGGGTAATGGAATCTCCTGAGTGTCATTTTAACAAGACGTATATGTTGTTGGACGTATTTCACAAGTCTCTGTAATAATGCATTAGTCTCACTGAGAAGGAATAGGTGATTAGTAGCACTAATTAGAAAGTTCTTGGAGACAGACTTTGGTTGATGAAGTATGGTGGGAGCTTTCAGTCATTAACAATACTGCAATGAGCTCAAGGTAGAATCAATCTAGGAGGGTGATTGCACAGATGACATTAAAAATTATACATTCCTTATTAATATATTGATTTGCATTCTAAATTAAGTGATGGCATTTAAAAAAGAAGAAAAAGAAGAAAGGAATTGTTTTTTTCTGTTTTATTTGCTGCGTGAGTGATGTGTAGTTCAGTTTCCAAGTGAGGAGTTTAATCTTCTGTTATCTGCAGCAAGATGTGCATTTATGGTAAAAGAGAAAGAGGAGCACAACAGAGGGAATTACCTAGTGCCTGGGAAAGCTCATTATCTTGGATCTGGGTGGGCTGGGAAGCCTTTCACAAACATTGCCAGTCATTTCTTTTCTTTCCGTGTGGCAAAAGTGAAGAAGAAATCAATTTCTCATTCTGCAATTTCCATTTCCAATTACCAAAGCTGAGGGAATCTTGGAAATGGATGAGAAATGGATAATATTTATGGTTCCATTCAAAATGTTCACCCATCTGGACCAGTCCTTGCTGGGAAATAGCCCTGAGCACGGCCATCAGGAGACCACATGCTGTCTTTGCAGAATTGGGCTGGAGGCAATAGCTTGCTATCTCTGCTTCCAGTGCCACGTGTTAGTGTTGAGTGGCTCAACAACCATTTCATCCCATTAAACCTCTCAGCCAGCAGTTGGAGCCCCTGCATGGAAGGAAGGGAGGCTGGGATCTGTGGAACCATCCAGCAGCAAAAGCACTTTGTCTCGTATCAGTCCTTGCCCAAACTGGCCATGGAAAAGCCCTTAAACCTTTGGTATTCCAGGATAACATCTGTACAGAGCTGCTCTTAGGCTGCCACCCATTGAGCAGCCCCTGGAACTAGGGATTGTGGGTCAGTGCCTCCCCTGAAGAAAAAAAATTAATTCAACAACAACAATATAAAAAAGAAAAGAAAAACGACGAAGAAAAACAACGAAAAATGATGACGATGATGCGACGAAAAACAATGACAACGAAAAATGATGATGACGAAAAATGAAAATGACGAAAAACGACGACAAACAACGACGATGATGATGACAACAAACAACGACGATGACGATGACAAACAATGATGACGACAAATGACAACGACGAAACAGGACGACGACAAATGAAAAATGAGGGAAAATGAAAACCGACGACGACGACAAACGATGACGATGAAAAATGAAAAACGACAAAAAATGAAAAAAGACGACAATGACGACAACGTCAAACAATGATGACAAATGACGACGACGAAAAATGAAAAAGACGATGACAACAAATGACGACAACAACAACGATGTTAAAAACGATGATAAAAAACGAAAACAATGACAAAAATGACAAGAAAAATGAAAATGATGACAACAAAATGAAAAGACAACGACAACAACGATGACAAAAAACGACAACGACAAAAAATGACGACTAAACATGACAACGACGACAAACAATGATGATGAAACACCGCAACAACGACGACAACGACGACAAGTGATGGCGATGACGAAAAATTACGACAATGAAAAACCTCGACGATGACGACAAACAACAATGAAAAACGATGGTGATGACGACAAAGAACGACAATGACGACAGCAACAAACAATGACAAACGATGACGGCAACGAGAAACGAAAAACGACGATGACGAAAAACAACGACGACGAAGAACAAAAAATGACGAAAAACGACAAACAACCACAAACAATGACAACAAACGGCAACAAACAGCGACAAACGATGACGAAACACAACGACAACAAACGACGATGACAAACAACGATGAGGACAAAAAATGACGACGATGAAAAATAACAATGACGACGAAAAATTATGACGATGACAAATGACGACGATGACAAACTGACAAATGACTATGACGAAAAATGACGACGACGAAACACGATGACAAACAACAACAAACAGCGACAAAACGAAAATGAAAAAAAACAAAATGAAAATGAGGAAAAAAAACGATGGCGATGAAAAATGAAAGATGGCGAAAAATGGAAAATGACGACGACAACAAATGATGACGACAAACGACGAAGACGAAAAACAGTAACGACAATGATGAAAAATGAAAAACTATGAAAATGAAAAAAATTAAAAACGACGACAAATGACAGCAAAAAATGAAAAATGGCGAAAAATGGAAAATGACGACGAGGAAATGAAAACGACAAATAGCGATGACAAAAACGACAATGACAACAACAACAATGATGACAAACGGCAAACACGACGACAAGCGACGACAATGACAACAAACGACGATGACAACAACAAACATGATGACGACGAAAAACGATGAAAAATGAAAAACGACAAACGACGATGGCAAACGACGAGGACGGCAAACGACGATGAAAAATGACAAAAAATGAAAGACGACGACGAGGAAAAACGATGATGACGATGA
Organism: Emberiza elegans; assembly: GCA_024865655.1. Taxonomy (NCBI): domain Eukaryota; kingdom Metazoa; phylum Chordata; class Aves; order Passeriformes; family Fringillidae; genus Emberiza; species Emberiza elegans. Next base: position 35,311,884 of record JALJVW010000139.1, read on the forward strand.
AAAACGATGACGACAAACAATGACGAAAAACGGTGATGACGAAAAACAATGACAGAAAATGAAAAACGATGAAAAATGAAAATGACAATGACGACAACGGCAGAAAATGATGACGGCGGAAAATGAAAAATGATGACGATGACGAAAAGCGACAATGACGAAAAACAATGATGACGATGACGAGCAACAATGACGAAAACCGAAAAACGATGATGACGAAAGATGACGACGACAACAAAAAACGGTGACGACGAAAAATGAAAAAAGATAAAAAACGAAAAACGATGATGACAACAAACGACGACAAACGACGACGAAAAACAACAAAAAATGAAAAATGATGACAAACGACGACGAAAAACGACGACGACAAAAGACGACAAATGACAATGAAAAATGAAAAACGACGACGGTGAAACACGACAACGAAAAACGATGATGACGATGGCGATGAAGAACGACGGCGACGAAGAACAACGGCGACGACACGACACCACAACGATGAAACACGATGACAATGACGTAAAATAATGACAAAAAACGACAATGAAAAACAACAATGAAAAAACAAAGTAAAAGAACAAAAAAGAAAAAAGAAGGAGCCAGGACCCTCAGGCTGGAGATGCACCCTGAAGGAACACTGCATGGCGGCGCTGCCTGCATGTGCCTGACTGCCCAAGGCAGAGACTCTCACTGGACAAGCACTTTCACCCCTTCCTATGGACCTGCTGGTACTGTGTGTCAAAGCAATCCAACAGGTGAATAGCATGAGGTTCTGAAATATTTTTCTTCTTCTTTATTGATCAAAAGGATCCCTTTAGTGAGGTTTCTGAATTATGAACTCCATCACAAAGAGGACAACCCTGACCCTCAGACACCCAGAATGCAAACCAGAGCAGGGCACAGCAGGGAAGGTGTGGGGGATGTATTTCCACTTCACAAATGGGCAGGAAGGGTTACAGGCCAGGCCTGAGCAATTTCTCTGCCTAGAGATTTTGGTAGGGAAGATTCCATTGCTCCAGGAATGCACAGGCTGTGTGTGTCTCCAAGCTGGGCAAAGAAGATGAAACCACAAAAGGGCAATACAGCTGTCAGCAGCGCCAGAACTTCAGGCAGGAGTTAATTCCTCTATGCTCTGTGTGCAGAGCTGTGGTTACCATCAGCAGCACCCCATGGGATTGGCTCCTGCTGAGAAGCATCTCTTGGCTCCTCAGAAAATCCTTTGAGAATTGCAGCTGCATCATTTTCAGCCACCTAAGTCCAAACTGCACAAGAAGTCAGAGGCTTCCCATTGCCTGAAGAAAGGGAGTAGAGGAAGTAGAACTCCTGCTGGCAGTGATCTGTGGTGCTAAGAAAAGCTCTCTCTATGGTGTCACCTCACCTCAAGCCTTTGGCATCTGGGAGCTGGTCCATGACTTCATATCTTCAATGATGCCACAAAAGCTCCCCAGCTGCCTCAGTAAAGTGCATTTAGGGAGACACCAATCCACTGTCTCTAGCCTATGCTCTCCTTGCTTACTAAAATACAGAGTCAGACTCACACATACAGCATCAAAAGCATTTTTAAATATGATATGGTTATACTTTTGCACTACTATCCTGCTTATGCAGCTTGGGACTAATTCTTAAGAAAGGTCTCTTCTGTCTGCCACTCCTTTCAGAGATTCACCTCCCTTTTCTCCTTTGTCTTACTGGGCTTAGTTGTATCAAACTATTTAAAGTTCTATCAAACTATTATTTAAATTATTCTCTGAGATGTGGATAGAAGTAGATCGTGCACACACAAAGTGAAGACAGCTCATTTGTGACCTCCATGCCCCCAAATGTGCAGTAACTCCATGTTCAAGTAATTTCCTAGCAAGCCAGTGTAACTTAACTTCAAACAACATGTGCACATAGAAGGGGACACGTGGGCTGCAGGCAGAATTCTTCAGGTATGATTCTTTCCTCTGGCAGCAAATTTGGGAACTGATGCAGCCTCAGATCTCAGCCAGAAACCAAGTTGGGATGTGGCTGGGAGACACCACACATGGGATTTCATAAGCTCACCCACAGTCTCTCACTGCAGGCAGAGCAGGATGTGCTGGAAAGGGCTGTTGCTCTAGGTCAGCAGCAAAAGTTGGTAAATCAAAACACAAAGGTTGTGCAGCTGATGCCTGACTCCCCCTTCAGTCTATCTCTGTGTCACGCACACATCTATCACATGCATTAGATTCACATTCCATCCTTAAAATCATGTCTGGAGAGAGGGATAAACAGATGACCTTCTGCTCCCTGGGGAAAAATGTGTTTTGGGATAGGCTTTTATCGTCATTATAGCACAAAAGTTCCATTGCCATTACATCGCAAGGGTTCCACATTGCTAGAGTTCTGTACCTCCTTGATGGTTCTTGTAGGCAGCTCCTCTAGGCACTGACTCTTCCTCGTCCTCACAGCAGCCAACTGACTCCAGTTCCCTCAACCAGCCAACCCACTCTTTTATAACACTCTTCTTCTCATTGGCTACAGCTGTGGCCTGTTAAAGTCAGGCCTGTTCCCAGTCTCTAATAATTGGGAACTCAGCTGCAACTCCCATGTGGGGTAACATTACTTTCTATACTACCTTTATTTACTTATATTGTATCCCCTCACAGGTTCTCCCTTAAGCTTCCTTCTTGAAGGAAGCTTCACAGCAGAGCACGGATCACCTGCTAAGGTAATAAGAACTCTCAGTGGCACAGGACATCTGGGTTTACAGGCAGGGAAATGGTAAGCTGGGAAAACAGGTGTCCAGAGCTGAAGCTGAGCCTTTCAAGAATTACATTTTTAGCAGATGCAGAGCACTGAGTTCTGCCAGTTGATAATTAGCAGGATGGGCATGAGAAACCTGCCCCGTCCATGACTGCCTTTTGAAGATTCTGCATTTGTGATGAGTTATTCTGATAATTTTGAGGCATGACTTTCTTTTTACTAGTTAAAAAAAAAAGAAGCAGATGGTTCCTGTTACAAAAACCCACACCAAAAAACATCTGCTCAGGGAATTTTTGGAGCCTGTCCCTTGAGTGCCTGACTGCAGACCTGGCATGTTTTGGTTTTGATGTCTGAAGTTTATGCCATGGCAAGCACAGAGGTTTAACCACTCACCCTGTGTGCTAGGGAGAAATTAGAGTGCACCATGCAAGGAAGAAACAGGGTCACTAAGTGTTAGCAAATCCTCTTAAGAAAGCTGAGTCAGAACTGAAAGCCTCTCTTTAATCAAAAGATTGCTCCAAATCTGGTCTTGTCCTGAAGATTAGACAGAAATAAAGAGTCTCTGAGGAATTTATCTTATTTGAACTAGAATTCTGCTAAATTTTGGATGCCAGCCCATGCTTAAAAATTAGAAATCTAATTTCAAATATATTTTTAGATATTTTTTGTGATAAATAGAGATGTTTACAGGAACACATGTGCATGAGAGGCCTTGTTAAAGGAAGAAAAATATCTTTTCTGAACACTTTCAAGTATTAAAAAGCATGGACACCAGTGTGTAGGAAAGTCATGGGAGCTACAAAAAACTTTTATGATTGAACATAAAGAAGTTATGAGCTTTTTTAAGCATAATGGGTGGTGGTCAGAAGACAAATCATGAAAACCTGGGTAGAGGGAATTTCATAGTGTATTTGTTTGTTTCATTGTGTTTATTCTTCTATCATTCTGTGCAGGAAGGTCAGAAAGGATTTTGGGAGATTTAAGGCAGGTTTTTGTCTCTGCTAATTGCTGCTATTTGGCCCCTGAACAGAACTTGATTTTACATGGTGATCCACACTGCATTTTGGCACAAAAGTTATGATGCCCTAATTAATTAAGGAATATATGTACTCCATCAAAACAATACCTTTTGGAAAAAAACAGAAAGAAATATTTGGAAAAGTAACATTCCTTACCTGGATGTTCAACCACTATGGGTGTGAATCTGAAACAGGCTGGGATAATTTCCATATCCAACAGTGATCTGTTTCTCTGTGTTTTTCTCTCATACCATACCATACCATACCAAACCAAACACTGAAGAAAGATCAAAGAAGTTGCATCCTCTAACTGTGAGAATACTTTGTTGGCTATAAGGGGTTTCAGGCTGGTGGCTGGCTCAAACTTGTGCATCTCATTCGTAACTAACCTAAGCTGGAATATGTAAATGCAGGCTGTGCTGTCTGAGCCTGGCTCTGCATGCTGGCAGTTTGAAAGGTGACAGGGACAGATGTTGATCCCATGTGTAGCATATGTAGCACAATGTATAACAACAAGTCCATCACCAAGGTAGGAAGAAGTGAGATTTTTTTACTTTATTTTCTTGTGGAGGGGCTCCTTTCTGCCTTTGATGGACACCAGCTTCTTGGCATTACAGTCAAGGCTGTCATTAACATTTTGATCCTGACTGCTTCTATGCATATTCTTTAGTTTTTTTTGTTTTGGATGAGGCTGTTCTTTTGAAGCACATAATCTGATTTTTTCCCTGCTTACCATACTTTGGCTGATGTTCCATAGCAGTCTTGAAGCACACAAATTGGATTTCTTTTTGGCTGAAACTAAACTGGAAGATGTTTTCCAGATGTGCACCAGTATGCAGCTTCTGAAGGGAAATCCATGCAAGGGCTGCTCAGGAATGAAGCCCCTTACACCACATAATGCGGGAATGGGGGCTCAGCACCAGAAGCTTCATTCTGCAGGGCCCCTCCTGCCAGAGCTCAGGTGTACTTCTCAACAAAAAGGTACAAGAGAAGTGTAGAGAGCTTTGTAGACATTTGGCTAGCTGAGAGAGGGCACGTAGACACAGTACCATTAGCAGAGTAAGAAGGACACAGGCCTAAGAGTCAGCAGTCAGTATCCAATGACAAAACTAGGTCACAATAATCTTGCTGCAGCATGAGGATGGGGGAGAGTAGGATTTGCCAAAAATATGAAGAATAGTTTCAATAGTTGCAATAGAAAATCCAAAAGAATGTAGGTGTAGTTGGATGAAAGGTAAACTAACCAATCCTGAGCTCAGCTTTGCAATATGTATGAACTTCATTAACTCTAATATAAATGTATGTGACTACCGATCAATAAATGAGATTTGCTGATCACCCACATTGGAGTGCCGCTTTTCTCCCGCCAATCCTACAAGAAGAGATCCAGGCATGGCTTTACCAGGCACCACTGATGCTGTTGAGGAGCTGTATCCCTTGTAAAGCTCCTACAGTTTACAAAACACCATTTATCTGATAGGAGCTGTCATGTTTGAGAAGTAGTGAGCCTTTAGTTTACTGAAATCCATCACAGCCAAGACCTTTGCTTTCAGGCACCATGTGAGCAGAGTTTTCTGTGTCATTTCAACAAAGATCCACTTTTTCATGAAAAGCAAGGAGCATTTTTTTGACAGCACAAGGTGTGTGGGAAGGTTGGTATACCTTCTCCTTGAATGGAGCCTGCTTGCACACTTGATATAAATTTAATCGTTAAACATGCCATTCTTTTTTATTAAAATAATAACATCTTCCAGGCAATTAAGCTGAGTTTCTTGAAACTCAGCAGTTTTATCAGTTTATTTATGGTGACATCAAAGTAGGGGCACTGTCATTACAGTCTGTAAATAACCAGGGTTATATCCTTGATGGGTGAAATATTAGAGTGTCATAGGAGTGGGAGTGTCTGGCTGTTACTCATGGGAGGCTATAAATGGCACAGAAAATAATTACCTTTTTTAAAATTTTAGTATTTTTGATAATACAGTCGTCCTTTACTGATGGGGTGTCTGTTAAGATATATGTACTCCATCAAAACAGTTCCTTTTGCAAAAAGAGAGAGATACTTGGAAAAGTTGCATTCCTTACCTGGATGTTCAACCACTGCAGGCGTGAATCTGAAACAGGCTGGTCTTTTGTACTGTCTTCCATAACACCTCAAACAGAAACTGAAGAAGTCATCAGGCTGCTCAGCCTGGTGGTTCCCTGCATATTTAATCCCTCAGACAGTGCATGCAGAGCAGGACACAACACAGTCCATTTTCATGCAGTAAGAGCTGGAGAAAGGGTGTCAGGAAACAAAATAAGGGTTTGCCAGTGAAGCCCTTCTGAATTCCACTTCAGATCAAGCCTTCTAGTGTTTTGCTACCCAGTGACAGACCAAAAAGCTTTTGCACATGAGGGGTGTGTTGAAAGGAGGCATTCAAAGGTGACAGCTAGCAGTGGTAGCTTACAATTGCTCACTTCTGTGAGCCCAGCATGTATTTACAGTGACTACCACACCTGCAAGGGATGGAGATTTCAGTGCATAACTCTGAGCTCCAGTTGAAAAGGAAGTCCTGTATGAAAACCAGAGAATTGTGAGGGAAGCTTTTTAATCAGCCTGAGAATGTGGATCTCTGTTGGAGCTGTTCCACAGGTGCTGCTGGCACCCACACAAACAAAGACACAAAATCAGCCCTGAGTATCCATGTCTGCATCACTAGGACTGAAAACTGTTCCTTTGTGGTAACACAAATGGAACAAAATAAAATTTCAGTTACCGGCCTTGGACTGTGTTCTGCCACAGTATCTGCAGTCACCATGGAACTGTGTGAAGCTAATCTACTCCTCCTGTGCACCACACATGTGCAGGAGCACTTGGGCTCTCAATCACCTCATCTGCAAGGATGAGGAGTATTAACAGCATGCTTTACTTGGCCAGACTCAATAACTAGCCCTCACATTTGCAATTGTTCATCATTTTGGTATTTACTCATTTTTTATCATTTACCCGTGGAGATGAGAGGTAAGGGATGGAAATGTGAAGTCCATTTGGCAAAATATTCATCCTGCCAACACAGTGTCTGTGATATTTACACCTATGATGCATTGATGAGTAAAACTGAGATTTTTGTGGGGAGATGTTCATGGACAAAGGCTTGGGTCAGTGGGAGAGCTTTTCCAGGCAATGGGATATGAGGTTTCTGCCAGTCCTTAGCAGACCACTAGCCCATTGTGTGAATATTTGTTTGTGTGAATATTTGTTTGTCCTCGATCCTCAAATATTTGCAGTTGTACCTGCAGTGAGTGCTTCATTTTAGCATTTCTCCAAATACTAAATATCCTGAGCAAATGCACTGACACAGCTGAGCCTGCTACAGAATCGCCTGCACTTTGTAGAGGTTTGTAAATTGCTTGTATTATTATTCTTTCCTTTCTGACCTCTTTCCCTATATTTTTGTTCTCATTGAGCTGTTCTTACACAATGACATGTGCTAAGTGTTCCCTTCAGCCTGTGAATGTCAGGATAACCTGAGGTTAAATTACAGCTTGCTAAAGGGGAGCCTTGAACCATGTGACTTTGTGTTTCCATTTCTCCCTTGCTGGGGTGGGGGTAGGGGGCAGAGGGAGGAGGAAGAGGTTTAGTTTATTTTGCATTTAGCAACATATCCACGTTCTAGCTTTGTGATTTTGCTCTTTATTCACACTCCCACTTAAGGTGTATGCCATGCTTGTGTGTGTGTTAAACAACATCTGAAGAAGTTGGAATACATTAGCATTTTAAGTACCGTGAAAACGTACAGGGGACCATCTGGGACTCTGCAAATTGTAATATGAAGAAACAAGTTGTATTTAAAAGCTGCATTTAATGTTTGGAATAAAATCTGTGTTTTCTTAACAGTTGAGAACAAAACATTTTCTAGAGCAAGGCTGAGCTGCCTGGGCTCTCCCCAGCGGCACAATGCTGTGTTAAACAGGGCAGGAGGGTCCCACTTTACACAGATTTCCTCCCTAGATGGGAAGAAAAGTCTTGATGGCTCTTTTTGTTTGCTTACTTTCTCACTCTGGAGGCAATGGTAAGAACTCACGTGCTGTGCTACAGAAAAACCCAAAAAAGCTCAAAACAAACAAACAAAAAAAATGAGTTTCAGAGGAATATATCTGAAAACTCTCAGTACTGCTAATTCCTTTTTTAAAGTTCACTTGCCCGTGGCTGCTCATCAAGCCTCTCCACCCTGTCCAGCACATCTGAGGAGTGGGTGCTCTCCTGTGTGCATCCCAGTGCTCTCAGAAAATCACTTCACTTCTCTGTGCTGGTGATTGATTTTGTCCTGATTTTACTTACCTGCCAAATGAGTGTTTTGCTACTTCACTCAGAGTTCCAAGCACAGAAATTGCAGTATTAGAAAAAAAGAAAAAAAAGACAAGTGAATATTGGACCAGGGTAATGAAGACATTTTTTGCTCTAGTGTTTCCTTGTGAGCTTTGCCAAAGCTTCATTTCAGGGAAGCTGCTAAGGATCCGTATTATCCAGCTTGCCCTGGCCAGTGTCAGGGTGAGTTCAGCAAAACCGGTGAGTGTAATGCCCAGATTAATTGAGGATAGGCTGTTCTGCTCATGGTGTTAGATTTGCACACAGTTTGGATTATTAACAGACAGAGCATGCTGGAGATAATTGTTTGACACTGAATATGATGAGTGGGGGCTTTGCACATGTTCCTTGTTTCACTCACAATTGATCCCCACAGCATATGAGTGTGTGCATATGAGTGTGTGCTTGGAGCTAAGCATGCTGTAGTGCCCTGACAGACTTAATCCCATGGAATTCCCAGGGAATTCCTATGAAACCTGTAACACATAGCACATGGCAAGATGGTAAAGCAAGAAAGTTTTATTACCAGCCTATAGGGAGCCAAAATAGGTCTTGCAGCTCTTAATATTGCTCTAGCCAAAGAAAAACCTTGCACCATGGAGCATCACTACATGGTCTTGAGGTACATCAAGGTGTGCACAGTGCTGCCTTGGCTTTGGATGGATCTGCCCTTGCAGCGGAAGAATTGTGCCTTCTGAAATGGGATCTGTGCTTTCCAACAGAGCAAGCAGCTGGGAAGGAAGAAGGGAGGTGGACTGACTGTTTCTGACCTGTTTTCCCAGGGCTGAGCTGGTCTAGACACAAATCTAGCCCTGAGGAACCCTCCAAAAACACCCTCTTCTGTTCCCTTTTGTAGGGGCCATACTGTGCTAGTTAAATCTATGGGGCATAGTTTTATACCAGAAATACGAATACAGGATTGCCAAGAGTAGATCAGAAAATGACAAGATGTGGTTTCCTGCAGGCTCTTTCTCTTCTAGGTAACAACTGGCTACATGTGATTGGGAAACCAAGGGTCTTGTTGCTTTAAAGCAGAAGAACAGTGCATTCAGGACTATAACCCCTAAATAATGAATAATAAGAATAATGTTATTGAACAGCTGCAGCACTGCAGTGAGTACTTAAATGTCAGCTTTAAAAACCTATATGCCAAATATATCTTCTCTCAGAGAGAATATTTACCTTAATGTTCTTTAATGAAAAATATAGCTAAAAGATTTATAATTACAGCGGCACACTTAGAAAAGATTTACAAGTATCAATGTATCTACTGAGCTGAAAGAAAATCCATTAAGTTTTGTCCCCTAAAAATGGTTGCTGCCTTCCCTGTTCCCAAATAAAATAATATGAGTAGATGTTTTTCCTGTGAACAATCCTTAAATGCTCATCAGGCATAATCTAAGTGACAGCAGAGCTTCAAGACACAAATCACTCTCATGCACCCTCACACTGGATCATTCATTTAAATATGTACGTGTCTCTTCTTTTCTCTTTTTATAATGATGCCTTTCTGTTGCAAGAAGAGATGTTTGATTGTTCTTTACAGGTAACATTTTTTACTCCTTTAAAAAAAATCATTAGCATAATAGAAGAGTGACATTTCTCCACTTAAATTATGCACTAATAAGACAGACAATTTTAAAATACATTTTTGCTCTTTTTCTTTTAATGGAAATGTTTTTTTAAAACAAACTGCCTGAACTTAAAGGATGTTATTGCCTCCCTTCCCCAAAAAACCTTCTCTTTACAAGAAAAACTTGAATACAAATGAAATCCTTTAGTCTACAGAGAATGGAGAAAAATAGATGCATTGAATGAAAATGGGCTGTTAAAGGAAATTAGGAGCATATGCTGCCTTTTGGAAAAGTCTCATGCATTAGTTGTAAGTCTTTTAAATTGGCTGATTGTTAGCAGAAGAATGAAATGATGTAGGACCAAGATGCAGAGAATACACTCCAAATGCATTGCTATATTCACCAAGTTGGAGTTGAAGGGAATAGCAAGGCTTATCCTAAATGGAAAACGAGGCAGGAAGGATCATTTACATGGTCTGATGTGGAAGAAAAGATGGTATAAATTCTGCTTAGAGGTTAGCCTGTCATTGCCTTAACTCAGTTGCTTGGTAAAAGGGAGAGAGCTGTTTTGGCAAACTCTCCACACGCCCATTGCACTCAGGAGGGTGGGATGAAAAGCCACAGGAGACCTTTCTCTGAAATGGGAGCAGCTAATCAATGAATCCATTGCTTGAATGATGTCAGTCACCAATGCAGCACACACATTATCATGCTTGCAGGGATGCTGTTGTTAATGTGCTCAATGGAGTTATTAAATCCTGAAGAGAGCCTGTCCCAGCAGCGGAGGCCTGGATGGACTGCTCAGAATGTCTTGGCTGTCTCCACATCCATGAGCCACCCTGGAGCAGTGACAAAGCAGAAGGGTGGCTATCGGAATCGGCTGCTCGTCTCTGCCCGATACGCGCGTAGGATGGTTCATGGGCAGCCCGCAGTTAAATGATGAGACTGGACTCCTCTTCGGTCTTCAGTCAGTTTATTGTTGGTTATCTCAAGTGCTCGCTCTGCCCAGCCAGGGTCTGAGCAGCACAGCAGCCACAAGCACTCTGACCGCCCACAGGGCGGCCGTACATTTTTATATTGATAATTACGTATACCATATTTACAGTTTTCTCCCAATACCCCACACCTATGTTGGAAAGTGCACCACCACCTCGAACCAATCTAAAAGTGTCTACGTCACCCGAAAGATGGATGCCAAGAAGAAGGAGAAAGGCCACGAGGCCAGGCCTGCATCTTCCATCTTGCCTCCATTAGACCCCCCTGTACCAAAACTAGAGAAACTACATTTCTACCCTAAAAAGTGCTATCCCTCCACTATTCACACCCTGGTGAGTTGCAAACCCTCACACTCAGGCGGCACATCCTTTAAGGGATCGAAATCAAGCCACCAAGAACTCCTGGCTACATTCCAGGACTTTCGAGCCCCCCAAGGGTGGTCCTGGGGACTCAGAGCAACTGATGAGGTGAGCTGAGTTCCCACAGGTGGCAAAGTCCCCACCTGCTCCAAGAATCCTTGGTGTAGGGAGCAACTTCATTGTACGGCAAGGAAGAAAATGTGGGCAGCCTCTCACTGGATTTGTGTGAAGGCAGCTAAGGCCCCTGCAGAGACAGGGCTGCTGAACTGTGGATTAGTCTAGAGTCACTGTGATTAGATACTGAAGACAGTTATATCCATATTTATACACACCAGATTACAGGTGCCTGTATCCCACTGGTCCCTCACTCTATTTTGCATCCATCTCCACTTCTCCCCTTCAGGGAGGAGCGCTACATGAGCAAAGCACACAAATCAAAGTTCCCAATGTCTTTTTTTTTTCATTCGCTTACTCTCTCGATAGCAGCTTTTTCCCTCTCCATGGATCACTTTACTATAATTTAAAGTCATCATACACCATCATCTATTTGCATTCCTGCAGTTTAGTGTCTTTCAGAGGTTGTGTGTAAAGCAGCTTCAATTCACAGGTGTAGTTTAAACAGTTATGGACCAGATCCAACTCTCAGGGACATCCATAGGGACATTTCTGCAAGCTCAATTCATTCTGCAAAAGGCAAATTGCATGGTCAAGAGGAGGGGATGCTGAATGTGATGATTTACCTGTCACTGACCTCAGGACCAAGGTATCAGTCTTTATTTTCTTATCTGATGTGGAAACTCTCAGGAGAATTCAGTGATCATCATGATTCCATTCACTTCTCCTTGAAATATACCACATTAACTTGCAAAGAAGGTACGTGGGCTGGAGATTAAAATGAATTTATAAGGCATCCATACAATATTAGCAGTGGAGGGCACAGTTCTGCTTCTAGTTCAATGACAGCAAAGCTGAGCCTGGTGGGATTATGCTTCAGCACTTCAATATAAAAAGATATACCTGAAATATTTAAAAGTGTTAGTCTAGATTCTGCAGAAAACAGGGGTGATTTTATCCAGAGGTTTGCTCCTTGGAAGAAACTCATCTCCCTGTTCCAAGAAGAAGCAGTATCTTATAATTAGAAAGCAGCTGACTCTGTCTGTCTAGAAGAGCTAATATGGTACAACAGCATTTCTGATTGCTTTAGAAGACAGCCAGCAGGATGAGCAGTGAGGTGAGAGCCGGAGCCGTCTGGCTCTCTGCAGAGCCAGCCTTTCCTCCAGTGAGAGTGTGAACACAGCCTGATGTCCTCAGCCTTTTCTGTCTCATTCCTGCAGGATTCCCTGTGCCTGAGGGGCCAGGTGCCCTCTGACTGTGCCCCAGGATTGTTAATGTGGTTTGTGAGTGCAGAGCACTGACACAGTTAATGCAGTAACTAAATACAGAAAGTGCTTCCCAGGATGGTCTTTACACAAACTGCACCATTGCTCTTGGGTTCCAGCATGAATTTCTTCTCCTGTTTATCAATTTTGGTGTCTGATCTCCTCACACTGGGCAGTGTGCTGCAAGGACAAGGCCTGACAGCCCTTTTCCCAAATAAAAGGGTTTCAGCTGCCTGTACCCCAAACCCCACCTGCATGGTGGAAAAGAAAACATTTCCCTCACACATTAAAAGTTGCAAAGATGATGTAGCTAGCAGGCTATATCAGGCAGTTTATTTCCTTTAGTTAAGAGATTTATAAAGAGTAGATTCTCATAGCAAAATATGCAGGTTTTCTACAGATTAAATTACACTGTATTGGAATATGTTGAGGTCTTTATGCACAAGGTGTTAAATCTGTCTGCCCTTCCATAAAAATTGAAATAGTGGTACAGGGACTAAATTCTTTTAATTGGATGTTCTCCATATTTTCTAACAGTTGTCTATTGTTTTTTTTTTTTAATCCTTGAGAGATCAAGTGTTCTTCAAACATGTTGATTAAAAGATATTTATCCATCATGGCCCCTCTTTACCACAGACAGGATTTGCAGGAGCTGCTGCATAGCTCAAGAGCATATTCTGTCAGCCTGGTACTTAGATTTATTACACTGCTGCCTGGATCTGCACTTGCACAGCCTGGCAGAGAATCAATATGTGCAACCCACCAGCTAGTCATTCCAGTAATTATGATAACCCTGTAGACCAATAAAGTGGGAAGTGTTTTGCTGTTATTGTTTTCTGAGACACCAGAACACATCCTCATCTTTAACGGTGTTTTACAATTATTTGAATAATCAGGAGACTTTCCTGTGAAAGGATCTGGGAGGAGCACAAACCAGCCCTGCAGGCTGTGAAGCTCCATGGCTGCACGAGTGGGGTCAGCTCACAGCACAACAGCAAAACCCTGTAGCTCATTTCTGCAAAATTTCTGACAATACCCTTGACAGTGGCCAAGCAGCTGCTGTGCAAACTATAATCACATCACTGTGCCTTGTGCCTCCTTGCCTGTTTGACACACTCTCCTAGTTAGTCCCTTTTGCCAGGTATGCAGAGTGCTGCTCACTCTTTGTCCATGCTGGAGTAGAGGGACATGTCCAGGTTGGGCTTGGAATCCTGTCAGTAATGACCCTGCTGCTTCCTAAAATCCCCTGTTCCAGAGGTGGCTGATTCACACTGTAACTCACATGGGAAAGGAGGTTCAGACATGTCCTCTGCTGAGCTCTCACTGCAGCTGGACTGATAAACTCTGCAGAGCCCAGGGGTATTCACTGGGACTGAGATCTGTGCTGCTGGTGCTTCATCCATGGCCTGTGCATGCAGGGCTTGGTCTGCATTTATTGTTTGAGCAAAGATGAAGTCCTGGGACCGATGGGAAAAAATCAGCAAGATCCCAGTGAAATTTGGGAGCTGGTGCAGACTCTGAGAAAGTGTTGCTGGGAGTGAGCTGTTGTACTCACTGCAGCAGAAGGGGCAGCAATAACTGGAGTTGTTACTCAAGGATGGGAAGGACTAAAAACATCTGTGAAAGAACACAAAATGTTGGGAGCAGAGAGGAAAGCCCAGCCTCTCCAGAGGCTGTGGGAGATAGATGAAAGGGTCAGCTTGACCTGTGTGATCTGCAGGGTTTTATTTTTCCAGAAGAATGAGAAAGAGGGATGAGCTGGTAGAGCTCCTCTAGCACACAGACAAATAGCCTTGCTTGGCAATACTACACCCAAGATGACAGAGCTTGAAGTGCTAAGATAAAACACAGAAACAAGCAACTATGGGACGTGTTGCATTAAAATATCAAACTCCAGTGACAAGTCAGGTGTAGTTCAGTGCCTTCTTGGCCTTTTGATGCACTGTAATTATTGCACAGGGAAGATAAAAGCATTTCTCAATGGTTGGGGAACAAATGTCTATGAGGCAAGAAATGACACTTCTGCCTTTGGGCCATAGTCTTTGCTGCTTCAAGAGGTGAAACATGGTTGAGATAAAGGAACCTCCATCTGTTTATACCAACACATTAATCATTTGGCATCTTTGTATGAAAACTGTTGGTACTTTCTCAGGTTTTGGAATATGCTTCTTCCTTCTCTGTGCCCCAGGAAAAAAAAAAAAAAAAAAAAAAGAGAAAGTGGCAGCAAACAGCACAAAACAGTCTGTGCAGCTGTGAGAGCTGGTTGGGGGAGGATTTGATAGCTTCAAGGTAGACTATTGATTTGAAGCTCAAATAAACAGAAGGAAAAAAAACAAAGAGGTTTGTAACTTTTAATTATCATTTCTAGAGGTATTGAATTGTGAAATCAGTGCTGTTTTGCAGAACTGAAAGCACACCCTCTCAAAGTGAAATTTCTTGGAGAAGCTATTTGCCTGGAATGCCACTGGAACAGCCAGAGAAATATTTATCAACCCTTTCAACCCTTTTTATTCACTTAAAATGACTACAGTAAGTTAAAAAAGTCAATATTGATTTTGGTCTCAAGAAGTGTGTATGTCTTTATATATATATATATAAAATATTTATTTTTATATATTTTTATATATCAATATAACCTTATAGTCTAATGTAATATGTATATGATATCTTTTGACAAATATTTGGCAATAATTTTTTTGATTGGCTTGAAATTTGAAACAAGACCATGGTAGATTATTTTATTGACTGATATTTTTTACCTCCTCTAGTATTCTTTCCATTAAGGCAAACAAAACAGATACCTAAGCCACCGAAATTTATGATTTTTTGTGGTTGTGCCTTTTTCCAGCACAGACAGTATCATCCCAAATTAGTTTTCATTCTCTACTCCCTGGTGAGCTTTTTATACCTGATGAGACAAATTGCAGGGTATTTTCTCTTCTCTTGCTGGATGAGCAAATAAACACCTCAAGAGCAATATGAGGTTTGCTTTAAAACTTGCCTTACAGGCAAAAGCCACTGAGCTTTTATATCAACATTTGTTGGGAGGCAGAAGAAATCATTGCCTGGCATTTCTATCACTTCTCAGCCAGCTTCATCCCCATTTCCAAAATGGGATTTCCAAAGAGCCCATTCTCCCTTTGTCTTTTGATGTGGTCAAGACTATTTTCCCATCTTCATCCTCAAAAAATCCCCTGGACTGTGAGCCCAATTCTCGTCTTGTGTGTGGCTGTTCTTGCCCTACAGATTGCCATGGATGCCAAGCTTTCCTTTACAGATCCTTCCATGCCTAAGTGAGGGCACCCCTCGCTCCAAGGTAGCACTTTCCCAGTGCCCCCTGTGCATTCCCATGGATTGGGCAGGGATCACACCCTCTCAGAGCTGCATCCCTGGGGGGGTTGGTTGAGGCTCTGCGTCTCCATCTCAACTAAAGGTGCACAAGTTTTAAGCATAGAGTCCCTTCAGGAATGGGGTAGGAGGAAGAGAGTTCTTGGGACCTCTGCCACAAGGCAGTTTTATTGCATCTTTAACTGAAAGCAAATTGGTTTTTTTTCTCATTCCATTTCACTGATGGACATATCTGTGGATAAGCTGAATTTCTGTCAAAGCTCTTTATTTTCAAACATCTCATGGATTTTCACTTCTCAATAAGCTTTTGTCCTCTTTCCTGGACAGGTCCTAATCCACATCCCCAGGCTGCCCAGGACTGGGTAGATTAGCAATTGAAAATTCTGCTTCAGAGCTCAGGAAGGCATATTCTGGGATGAGCCAAGGGGTGCAGATGCAACAGATTCCCATCCTCTGCAATCCAGGCAAAGACTTTGTCCTATGCAGTGTACACAGGCGCCAGCCCTTGTGACAGCAGTGACAGCTTCTCCCTCCATGCCCTTTTATCAGTGTGAAAGATTGGGTCAGAAAACTTTCTTCTAGGGAGATTCAGCATGTAAGTGCAAGTGTGCTGTTCCTCCACAGAGGAAGCCTGAAGTCATCAATCCTTGTGCTGTTAATCAGAGGGGTTTTGCTGGAACTGTTACACCCAGTGACTGTGATGATGCTATATCCAGTGAAAAGCTAAGTTTCTAGCTCTCCCTTAATGAAAAGCAAGCAGTGTGTAATGGCAGTATAAAAAAGTGCTGAGGGCTGCTCTTTATTATTGCTGACTTGGTGTTTTTAATGTGCAAGGCCCAGTAAAAGCTACTGACCATGGCCATGGACCCTTCTGGTCAGTTCAGCTGAGGGCCCACAGGAACAATCATGACAGGAATAACAGGGTGGCAGCAAAAAAAAGAAAAAAGAAGAGCTGAGAAGTCACAAATCCCAACTGCCACCTTCTGTAAGATTTCTGTACCACGGAACAAACTCAGATCAAGCTGGATGTGCTTTTTCATGAATAGATATGTGAAATGGGAGTTTTCATGTAAATTGGTGTCAGCAGCCTTGGAAATAAGCAGAGCTTACAACAGAAAGAGCTAATACCAGGTGTTTTCAAGGGAAATCAGTCTACAGATTGATGGATGAGTTTTGGGAGGATAAATTCTTAAGCCTGTGAAGATGAAAGTCTCTATTTGCACAGGTACAAAGTTTAAGTAGCTTTTTTTTTTGATTCACAGTTTTGAACTGCAAAACAGCGGCGTGCATCGCGCTATGTGTAACCTAATAATCTGCTTTAAAACAAATGTAAGGCAACGCCAATTAGGGCCGTGTTTTTTAATGAATAGCTGCTCATCCAGGTAAAAAAAAAATCACCATGTAGCATATTGTGCCATCCATTTTAAGCAGAACTTCATGCAGCCCCTCAAAGGCAGGTTCTGCCTAACAAATGGAAGGAGCCATGTATCTCTATTTTACAAGGCAAAAGGGAATAGTGTGGGCAGTGCACGATGTGTGTGCGTGCTCGCAGTGCTGAAAGCACCAGATTATGCTGAACTGATTAAACAAGCTTACAATTGCATTACAGCAGACACTGTGATGGGAGCCAAAATATGATTGGCAAAATATACATGACATATTGTAAAACAGATAAAATGATAACAGCTTTTTGCCGAGGAGCATCTGCTATTCAGTTGGGAAATTAGGGTGGAATGCAACTGTTCTTATAAATCATAAAATGGCGTTACCATCATCAAGAATTTCCTGTCATAATTTTTTAATGTGTGATATAGTTGTTGCTCTTGCTTGTATGACAGAAAGTTAGACTTCAATTTTTTTCTCTGAACATGTTGGAGAGAAAAAAATTCCTTTAACTGCCCTTTAGCATTTAGTTCTTTAAACCTTGTGCTCATTGGAAAGTTTGAGGGTTAAAGCAGATCAATTGAATAAAATGACCGGACATTAGGGGGTTTTAAATTTGTTCAGAGGAACTGCAGAAGGAGGGAGAGCAACTCTGATTATTCTGATGTTAGCCAAACCTCCTTGCCTTCCTGCTGTAGTGGTTTACCATTTGTTCTGCAGGGGAGGCTGCACACACAGATTGTGTTGTTTTGTGTGTTGATCTGCTGGGATTAGCCATACTCTGAGCACAGTGACCTTCAGATGCTTCCATGGAAGAAGGTCTGTTTCTTAAGACAAATAATTAACCACTTCTGGATGGATGTCGCTTCACTATCTATTGAATTGCTTCCACAGGGTGTAATGACTCACTGCTTAATTGCTATGTAATTTTATTATTATCTGTAAAATGGTTTTCAGAAAGGAAAGGAATAATTGCAAACGGTCTGATGTAAACTGCCCCAGCTTTACTGACATCCAGTCATCATGTGTTAGGTCCCTGGTGGGTGTAAATTCATAGCTTGAAAGGGCTGTCCTGCTGCAAGTAGCCTGCCATGCAATTCTTTTATGAGAGCAAAGCACAGGAGAAAGTGTGAGACACCCAGCGCTCTTTGTGGTCTCATCTCCGATTTCATGGTGCCAGAGCAAACCATATCCAATTTTTTTGCTGGGCTGACATCTTTCCAATCTATTCTGACTGTTCTGCTGCCTGCCAGGTCATGTAGTGGACACTAATTTTGTTGTCTACCATCTGCAGTCAAAATAAATCTTGATATATTCCCTCAAACACACATGTTGCTAGATCTACCTGTCCTGCCCCACACTGCATCTGCTTCAATTTACTGGCTGATCAATACTCATTGTCTTTTTTTTTTTCTTTCTTCTAACTGGATCAGCTTAGGAAATGCTCATGTATATTAAGATTTTTATAGGATCATGCAGAAAGAAGAGACTCTGCCACATAACTGGGCTGGTCTGCCAATTCTGTTTATACCAGAGGTTTGTACACTCAGCCTTGGCACAGTGCTCTTACATCACAGACCATTTTAACCTTGAACTGCAGTGCAGGTAGGGGTCATTCTTGATTTCTCTCACAATAATGCATAAACATATCCTGTGGATGCACAAAATACAGTTTTTTTTGTCTGAAAGAACTGTTTCTTTTTTCTAGTACTTGTTAGCCTGCACATCTGCCAAAGGTTGTTGCACTCTGCATCATCCTGTGTCAACATGTGTGTTTTAAATGGATTTAGCACATGTTGGGCAGCAAATCATTCTGATCAAGGATTGTCCCAAACAATTCTCCCTTTTTACTGGTGCTTACCCTGTGGTAAGCATTTAAAAATGCTTCTCTCTCCATTTAAAAATTTCTGCATTTAAAGGCTCAAATGAGAGCAAACAATTGGCAATTCTTGTGTTATCTCCTGTTCTGGCAAAACTCATGGGCACTGTCAGGTATCACCTTTCTGAGAGCTGACCTGTGCTTTGTTTTCAAGGTTCCTTTTTTGTCACCAGCTGTTTCCAAGTCTTCTCTCAGGTCTATAGAGGGTATTGGGCTGGATAGCTGGATACTGAAACTGGGACAATCTGGCCACGAAGCTGTTTGCAGCTAACTGCAAAAATTAGAGAAAGAACCTACCTTAGATTCCACTGTTTCCATAGTCAAGGTGATATAGGTTCTCATGGACCAGGTAAAGGCCTTGTGTTTTGCTATGTGAGCCTTAAAGCACAGGAGGTGTTGCCCTTGGGACTCATCCTCAGCAATAGCTGACCGGGGGAGAGATGGCTGAGAGTTGCTCTGCTGGAATGGATGTGAGCACCTTCCCAGGCTCGTGAGAAACCGTGTGCCCAGGCAGCAAAACCAGCCATCAGCATCCAGGCCTGTACCAACAGAAGAAATAAGAGATCGAGGAAAGTGATTTTCCATTCTGCTTGGCGCTTGTTAAAGCATACCTAAATAGTTTATTTAGTCTGGGCCCCCAAACATGAACAAGACAATGAAAAAGTGTAGCAAATTCAGGATAGAGCCAACAGGATATTCAGGTTGGGAGCCTTTTCCCCTTGAGGAGATCTGAGGGACCTGGAGTTGCTCAGCCTGGAGGAGATGTGGATTCAAAGTGCCTAATAGCTTCAGGCTCCTAGTAACTAAGAGAAGATCACTGAAGTCAGAGCCTGGCTTTTCATAGTGGAATATGGTAGATCATAAAAAAAAAGGGCATAAAATGAAATAAGCAATTGCATATAAAGATTATAAAGATTGCATATGTGGAGGAACTTTCTAAACATGAGAACAGTTAAGATATAGAAGAGATTTTTCATAGAGGTTTTGCTGTCTTCATCCTTGGTAGTTTTCAAGAGTCATCTGGATGAAACCTTGAGCAACCTTCTCTGACCTCACAGCCGACCCTGCTCTGAGCATTCTGTTGAACCAGGGATCTTCTGAGGCCCTAACCAAGCCATGTTATCTGGTGATTGTGTGGTACTTATAGACCTGTTTGATTAAAAGCTCAGAATTTCTTCAAAACCCTTAGCTGTGTCCCTGTGCACTGAGGGCTCTTTTCCAATTTTGAAAACTCACTCATTGCTGTGACCTGCTCTGCTCAATTCAACTTCTTCAAAGCCTCCAAGCTTTGCAGGTTCCTTCTATTAATATCAGCTTGTCATGGTGATTAATTCACTAAGTATCTCTACTGTCCTTCAAAGACACTTGTAGGGATTGCTCAGATCTGCAGTGTTTTCTAAAATCCTCCCAGTTATACTCACATTTTGCTCACTTCTGTGCATTTCTTGGAGGTTTTTTTTAAACTTTGCCATGTGTCCCTTCTTGGGGAAGATCCCTTACATGACCTGTGTGCTGTCACACTTTGAAACAGAATGCATTTCACCCTCCCTCTGATGGACAGCTGAAAGACCTAAGCTTAATATAAACCTAAAATTGCCTTCCAGTGCTTCAAAAATTGTTCTTGTACAAACAAGAGCAAAAGTCTGTGGATTGCTTTTGTCTTATAATTTTTATTACACATTACTAAAGAGTTCAGGAACAGTCAGTAAGTTGAACTAGAACCAATTCTCATCTGTTGTTATGGTTACCAGGAGTAGAAAATAATTTCCTGTAATTTATCTTAAGATCATTTATGTCAGATACAAACACAGATTAAGCGGAATACCACGGTAATTTCTTCTTCAATTGTGTTAGGAACCATAAGACATTCATTTTTACTTCATAAATAAGGGTTACAGTATGTCATGCTCAGTCAAAGAAGATAAAATGAATCTAATTAAGTGCCATCAGAAGATCACTTTGCTGTTTTTATTGCAGCAATAAAAGTGCCCTTACCTTCTTATTCTTAGAGAAATGACAGAGATTATTATGGAAATAGGATGAGATCAAGTAAGTCTTGCTTGACCTAGGCTTGGATACAACAATATCCTTGTGTCAGTGATTGTTGAAGTGAATAAGCAGTTTACGAAATCTGATGGGCTAAAGCTCATAAGAGATGCACTTCCTTTATTAGAATGAATGAAACCATATGTAAGCCTCAGACAGGACTTGTTTATTGGGCTTTATATAAACAATATCATCTTTTTATTGATCTGTAGGCCTCAGTGGTGATGATGGCAAACAAGGCTTTTAGATTGATGACTGCAGGTCCCTTATGTTGATTAGTTGATGTGTGCACAAGTGAAAAGAACCATTTAGCATTAGTGGTATGTGTATACCAGTATAATAATCTGGAGCTTGCTCCAGGGCACAGGAGAGCTCTGCATGGAAATAAGAACAGTGGAGAGCCCTGAGAGAGCACAGGTTAAGTGAAAGGCTGTTAAACAATATTTCAAAGACATTTTTATCAAGTTGTCACAGTCTTTAAAATGCCAGCAGGGAGTTTACAAAAAAATAAATAACTGAGGTCTGTTAAAAGTCTGCTCTAAGCCCTGCCATGTTTGAGGAATCTCACTGCCTGTAACGTAAAAGAGAGTTAAGGTGACTTGTGGTAACAACACCTGACCCATGTGTTTGGAGTTTTGATGGAGAATAAATCCAGACTCCTATGTGTTTTCAAAATAAAAAAACCCCAAAACAAAACAAACTAAAACCCCACAAAACAAACAAACTAATAAAAAAATGCCCCCAAAACCAAACCAACCCAATACACAAACCCAAAAAAGCACCACAGCCCCCAAAAACTAGTGCCTGAAACCAAAGTTATCTAAGCAGAGATAAAAACAAAACAAAACAAAACAAAAAACACACAAAGAAGCTGAGTTAGAGTCTCCTTCACATACATATAATTTATTTCTGAACCTTTGTATAACATATCCTTTTCCATTATGTACAACATATCCTTTTCCATTATGTATAACATATCCTTTTCCACACCTTTTTACAGCACATTTTTGAAAATGCTAAGGACTTGTTCTGCTCTGGAAAAGGTCTTGTATGTTTCTGTGTGTCTGATGCTACTTTTTATTTTTGGTGCCTCCAGGACTGCACCTGAAAGGCTGTCCCATCTTTCCATATTAACACAGCACATTTTGGCACAGAGGATGAAATGTGCTCCCAGCCTTGTTTGACTTGGTAGACAGCTGTCAGTTTGAATGGTGCCTAAAAGTGCAATCAGTGGAAAGTACAGAATGCAGCAGGAATGGTAAACATTGAAATTATTGAAATATGGTAAAATTTTAATTATTGGTGTGGTAAAAGCAACTAAGCCCTATGTCTCCAGGAGGAAACCCTGGGAAGTTTCTTACTCAGAATAAACGTGCTGGTTTTGGCTGGGGTAGGATTAGTTATTTTCACAGAAGCTGGTATGGGGCTGTTTTGGGTTTGCGCTGAACACAGAGCTGTTAATAGAGAGATGTTTTTGTTATTGATGAGCACTAACAAATTACAAAGAGCCCAGGCCTTTTCTGCTTTTTGTAAGCAAGAAATCTGGGGTGGGGGGAGGAGGAGTGGGGCCTGGGGGGCTGGACACAGCCAGAACAGGTGACCCAAAGTGACCACAGGGATATTCCAGACCATATGGTACCATGATCACGAGGAAGGGGGGAACATTTGGAGTGGTGGAGTTTGTGTTCCCAAGTCACTGTTACCAGGATGGAATGTTTTCTTGCCTTATTAAACTGCCTTTATCCCAACCCATGAGTTTTCTACCTTTTACCTTTTACCCTTCCCCAGATTCTCTCTGACCCCACTGGTGCAGGAGGGAGTGAGCAGCTTGTGGGGCTTGGCTGCTGGCTGGGGTGAAACCATGACAGCAAATCATCCAGTTCAGCAGTTTCTCCATGCAAGAGACAATACATCTACAAGTTTATATTTTTGTATGGGCTCAGGGCCCAAGTAGAGACATCATCTCGTTCAGGAGAATGCTGTCGTTGCCATTTTCACTTTAGCTGATCTAGCAGAGATGTAAAGCACCACAAAAATCCAATAATGCTAATTTATTTAATTTCCTGAGCTGGAAGTGACAAGGAGCCAAGTGCACGCTATCCTGCTCACATGAAAGCTGATGTGCAAGTTGAAAATCAAAAGTATTGCCAAGGAGACCACAACTTGCATGGAGTTAACCCAGCTCAAATGAAAGCTTCTGAAATCCTTAACCTGCTTCAATAAATGACATTTCAATGCTAATAAGGAGTGAGGAAATCAGGGGAAATATTTAAAGGAAACACATTGCAGCTGCAATTGCTGAGCCAGACCCACTGCCATAAACACTGTTGAAGCAAATACAAGACATAATGATTAGCATCAGCTAGGAATGCCCCTTAGCACTATGCCATTAAAGTTCCTGAGAGTGGGAGTTAACAAAGGCAGTGTAAAGTGTATTGGAAAATGATTTTTCATTCCATTTTAAAAACTCATTTCATGCATTGTTGTGTCATCTACTTTTAAAATTACAGTACAAGCAGAAAGACCAAAACGTGATACTGATCTTTTAAATCATGATCCCCAGGGCAGAGGTACAGGATTGACCTGTGGTTATTTGTTAGGTCTTTCTAGGCCATTCAGCAGAATAGTATGCAGCAGAGTCATATGAGCACCTACCTAAAGAGTAAAAGGTATTTGATTGAGAACTATATTAGAGTGAATAAATAGCAGTGAGATGGCTCACGCTGTGAAGTTGTGACTGAAACTCAAATAGCCATTTCTGCTGCCTTGATGTAATTGGTGACCTACTGCAGCCAGCTCTTTGTTGGTAATCTATATCAATGCTTGGACAATGGTACCTTTCAATTCATCATTTCCCAAGAGATTTAAAGCAGTCATAGAAACATTTTCTATTGCTGCACGCCATTTATTACTTTGAAGGATGGAGCAGTCTCTTCTAAACACCCACTGTGCATTAAATGTTATAAATTAAAATAAACTACTCCCTGACTAAATAAAACCGTAGCCACAGAAGTGGGATGGTATCAGCTTATTTTGTAACATTTTTCTCAATTAAGGAGAAAGACTTTAGTAACTGGAATATAACAAAATGCTGCTTCTTACTCTCAGAAAACATATGTATGCATATGTAAAAAATGCAGTTCCTGAAAATGAGAATTAATTGCATTCCAATACAGATAGTGGATGGGGAACACTGTGCAACTTCTTATTCCTAGCTTTATTACTTCATCATACTTGCTGAGCTGGAAATGCCTCTTGTGTATGTATTGAAGATAATTAGACTTGCAGCAAGATATTGACTGGAAAAATTACAATTTATGAGTAATGAGCATTTGTTGATTTCTTTTTTCTTGTGGATGAACAGAGAGAGCTGGCCAAATTTGAATTTCTCTGTTGCTGTTCATATCACATAGTGGGAAAGATGTCCTAAGCCATGAATCTGTGTTAACGTAAGAGTTCTTTGTAGTATAAAACTTCAGTTTTCTCCTTTCTGTCCATCTTAATACATTTTATTTCACTAGGAACAAAAGAAAATCCTGCATGAGAGATTTCTGTCCGTGTTCAGAGTCTGCTCCTTTGATCAAACTCCTGGATTCAACCCATACTTTGGGATTCTGCCAAGTCCAGCATGCATGAACCAGAGAAAACTCCTTTTGCTTTATTTGAATAAAGACTGTCTGTCTGATTCCCCAGTTCCTGATATCCTTCACTATTTTCTCCTGAAAAGAGACTCTGACATTTTAAGAGGGTTGTTGACTTTGGCTTACACTGTCCTCTTTTAAATTTAATTTTGATTTTAGCAAGCTGCTGTCCTGTGGAGGAGCAGAGAGAGGATGGATGGGAAACACAGATGGAGACCACTGGCCCCTTTTTTTTTTTTTTTTTTAATGATTGTTTTTGACCAATATTTTCTGTAAAGATATTTGGAGATTTTATCTGTTTTGAGAAAACACCTACACTTTAGCTCTCCAGGCTTTCAACAGCACCAAAAGTCTAATTAAATTTCACCCCATCCCTGCCAAAACCGTTTATTACATGGAGAAGATATCTTTTCCCTATGAAACTCATATTATTCCAAGCACTAATAAACATGGGCACACACAACATTAAGCCTGATTTGACACTCTAATGTTAACTGTTATGTTTATTTGCCATTACAGATGATAACTGTTATGTTTATTTGCTATTACATATGAGAGTAGCTGATGGCCACAACTGAAGCTTGAGTGTCAAGGAATGAAGCAGTGCAGCAGAACAAATAGCAAGAACACAGTCTGGCTTGGAGTTCAGAGGGAAAACCAGGGCATGTAGGGGTGAGCTGTCCTGCCTAAAGGCAGAGCAGGGCAATATTTGAAAGAGGGTGTAGCCACAGCAGCTCCCTGCTCAGTGCTGTGAGCGCTGGAATGTGCTGCTTAACTCAATTTCCACCTCTGCTTTGCGGGTCCCAGCACCCTGCAGAATCAGCACAATCCTCACTGCAAGCACAGAGAGGGAAAAAGCTCCATGTTTGCATGTCTCCAGGCTGAATCTCTCTGTCCAGAGAACAAAAATGCATCCCTCAGAATTATGATTGAATTTCTTCTGTGCTATGGGATTTCTGTTTGTTTGCAGTGTGAGGCAACAAATGCCTGATTGGGAGATTAGGGGCAGATTCTGTAATCATGAGATGTTGTGTCTTGTGTAGCCCAGAGCATTCTCTGGAGTAAAGATCCCCAATTAGATGAAAGAATATGTCTGAGGTGAAGAAGTCAGGGTAGCATCACTTCCAAGAAAATTCTTTCCCATGTCTTTCAACCAAGGAGATTTTGAAACGAGGAATAAAAAGAAAAGACAGTAAATATGAATATTTCATCAGTTTGAGGTTCAAATAGCCCTTTATTTTCTTTTCTTGTGCAATGAGCAGTACAAGGCAATACTGATGTGTAGCGTGGGTTACTTTTCCCCACCCTGTGTGTACAACAGGTAACACACAAACCAAACACTGCAACCTGAGCTCTGCTGGGGTGGTTCTTTGAAAAGCCTCATTCCGCCACTTATAGCTCAGTTACTAGTCACGTATGCTAGATATTAGCCAGATCTGTGGTTTGTATTTTCCTAAAGTGTCATCAGAGTTATGGGTGGCTTTTCACAATTGTTCACAACCCTTCAAGCCAGGATAGAGCAAACTTGCAGAGCAGAGTGTGCAAATTCCAGCTGAGGGGAGAGAAGGGATAGGCATCCACTATCTGTTGTCTCTTGCAATTCAAAAATTACACAGGACTAAATAAAGCTGACAGGAGCAAAGTACAAACCAAGCAAATTGGGACAGAGCTGCACACTGCAGCAGATCTGTGGGGGTTTTGCACAGCTTGCATTGGCCCAAAACTCATGTGTGCTGTTGGGTGGGTATCTGAATTTCTGAACAGCTTGCAAACACATTGCCTTCCACTGACTCTTTCCCATCAGTTACACATCTTCAGAACCATTCTACACATTAAAGTTTCCCTTGAGTCAAAAGGTCAGGGAAATTTTAGTGAATTCCAGTCCATCCTTTCCTCCAACTCACTGTGATTTTGCTTTTGAGGTACAGCCAGTCTGTGAGTCTGTCCTTGTCCCCTTATGAAAGCTGTAGCTGATTTATTTCCTTCTGACACTGTTTCAAAACTGATATCCATAAGCACAGTCAGGACTGTTTGAAAGAAGGTCATCACAAATTTTCAACCTCTGAAGTTCTTGGCTTTTGTAATAAAACTCACCTCCTTGTGCTTAAACATATTTTTCCACCTTTAAATAGGTGACACCTACACTTTAGAAAAACACAAAAGTGAATATAGATTAAATACCAAGCAGAGGCTACATGACACAGGTGGGAACAAATAGGCTTTTACCATCTTAAATAGACCCTAAAGCTGCTTTCATCTGTGCTTCCTTCGCTTCCTCTGTTAAAACTGAGTCATTGAAAAAATTGGTCATTTAGATTCAAAAGCCTTGGTTCCCTTCTGTGTTCTCCACCAGTTTATGTTGCTGGAGATGTGTTGTAAACATCCTTTTAGGGCTCTTTAAACTCTGATATATTTCTGGAAGCACAGGTTTGAGGTACCTGTGATATGTACTAAATGCAATAAATTATCTATACCTCTGAAAAAACCTGGGTTTATCAAACATTCTGCTGCTTACCTTGGTTTAACCACATAATTGAGCCTTTTAATGCATTTTCCTTGGTGACATCTGGAAGGCAATGCACCCAGGGCTGGCTGATGGAGGCACACCGGGGTGGGGGCAGTCACATCATGCTGGATATCACAAAGGAGCCTCTAGGAATTTAGGGATGTCCCCAGACAATATCATCAATCCAGCTGCAGGTATTTTAATGCAGAAATAGGGGAAAGCTTTTAGTGCAGGATGCAGAGAAAGCTGAGTGGGGATGACAGCAAATTTAGGAACCAAAGGGTGCACCATCAGTCAGATATCAGCGTTCTGATACCCACTTCATCCAAGCACAGTCAAAACCAATCCCCACAAATCATCTAAGCAGGACTGGTTCTACATTAATCTGTATATAGAGATTTCATTAATGAACCTGATGCAGAGAGAATCTCTGATACTGTCATGGCAGGAGATTCTGGTTTAATTATTATATGTGGTTTTGTAATTTTAATTGTGTAATTATTACAACATTAGAAGATGCAATTATATTTTAAATCTTCTTAAGACCTCAATTTTATTACATTTTCATTACTTTGTAATGGTATGATATTTTATTATTCAAAATTAGAAATTATTAGAAATAATTTTACGATTACACTCTTTTAAAATATGATCTTTTTATTCTTTCATCACTCTATCTTACAACCATCCTACACATCCAGTGGAAAGTGAAAGGCTGCAAGCATTTTGAGATGATAAGACATCAAAGATGGTGCTGAAATTTTTTCACTTTAGCTGTAGCCTGCCTTACAGAATTAATGAAGCAGCTTCTGATGACAGAAGTTAGTTCAAAGCAAAACTCAGGTTATGAAAACAGCTTTTGTGGAGGGCTCACGCTTAGGATGAGCTATGTCACAACTGTCTGTGAGATCAGGAACCGTGTGAGAGGAGGTGCTGAAGTTGTCTGGTGCTAATTGTTCCATTTGCTCGTAGCAACCTGAATCAGAGGCAATCCTGTTGAAATCAGAGGCAACACTTCTGTTATGGAGATCTGAGACAGGCTTCAAACCCGAGCAAGCCTCACTGTCACCCATTTTGCAGCACCCAGGGAAGCAGAAGTTTTTCAAAATACAAGTGAAATTGTCCATGCTGCATATCAGAGCTTGAGCCACCTTAAATGCCCTCATTTCCTCTTCCATTTTTTATGTTTGTATTTACAATTTGCTTTTATGTGTTTTCCTCTGTGTTTTTATTACACAGAGTGCCCTTGTTGAGTTATATTAACATTTTCAATTGTTCTTCACACTTTGATATTATACATAACAACATCCATCCTTTGTCTCAACTCGCTCCTGAATCCTGTTACAAACAAAACCATAAGAAATCCTACTTTGATCTGCAGTTAATAGAAATGCAAAGGCAGGGAAGCAGGGTGGGTAGGGATGTTTCCACCCTACCCTAAAGAGCTGCTAACCCGAAACACAGAGTGAGAGTGATTTTAACCACTGCACTGCCAGCAGTGCCCGACTGCACAATTTGTGATCAAAAGGAGGATGTTCTTTCTGGTCTGTGAGACACAGCAGCAAGGACAGGATTCATTCTCAGTGAGGATGTCACTGCCTTCATAGTTTGGTCTCACATTCAAGGGTTCTCAGCAGAAAGGGGACTTGTATCCAGATGCCTCCAGCAGCATTTTGTCAACAGCTTGATGTCCCACTGTACAATCATACAGGCTACCCCACATCCAAGCTCTGTGACAAGACAGAAACAGATTCTTACACAGATAATGCTCACCCAAAACTATAAGCAATCAGAAAAATAAAATCTTAATAAAAATCCAGTGTAATACTATATTCTGGTGGGCACACTTTGCTTGTCCTAGGTGCAAACCATCAAGTTTAAAATCCAAGCAATTTTTTGTTCTCGTTTTTCTCTCCACTGTTTTCAAGTCTGCATTTTCAATCATGGCTTCACCTCCTTTATAGAAAACTAGAGAACAAACTTCAGTGGATCCTGCTGTTTTTATAAAAGCTTAGGTAATATTTTGTCTGCACAAATGTCACAAACTCTTTTCATTTGGAACAGATGAAAGGGAAGTATTCAATAAAAATTATTAGAAACAAAAAGAAAGCACACCGATTTCTGAATTGTAGAGCCTGCATTAAGTTTGTGTCTGTACAGAGCATACAGATGCTAGAATTGCCCTGATTTTGCTCCTCTGCAGTTTTCAACTGGCTGAAAATCTAACTTCTATATATTAATTTCCTTGTAGCAATGATGTAGTGCGTCTCAGAATGGTGTCTGAAGTTGTGCAATGTAGTGCAGTACATCAGGGAGCCTGCACAATTTGCAGGGAAGCTCAAATCACAGTGTGCAGTCAGGAGTCACACTTCATCTCCTGCCATTCTTTCACTGCAAATGAGAATTTACACATCAGGACCTGATATGCTGAGATGCTTTCTCTATTTAGTGTCACAGCTGACATACATTGGAGGGCAGGAGTACTCACATTCATCAGAACCATGCTTAAAAAGCAGAGAGATTTTAGCATTGTGTGTCACTGCTTTTGATCCCAGCACAGGCCAATTACCACTCTGTCCTGCTCTTCCTTTCTTTTCCTTGGGTGATGATGGAAGCATCCCATGCTGAAGAGGTTTGCCAAGCTGAAAGTGAAAAATTAAAAGCTCTTCTGCTGTAATAGTATCGGCACTTGCATCAGTACATTTTTTGAAAGCTGATTATGTTACTTTTAAGGGATAATTTGTTACTAAAGCAACAACTCTATTTGCTGCCCTGAAAGGAAAGAAATTTCTGTATCCTGAGAACAACAGCCATGTGTTGAAGTGTAGACTGTATTTTTCTTCATATCATCAGTGCAGGCGATGCAAAGATTTTGTCTTTGATTAAAGACAATACTCTTTCCTCACCTGTTGGCTTTCTGAGATGGGATATGGAGAAGGGGAGAGCTGAACTCCTAAAATAACAACCTGAAAGCACTCGGGAGGACTCCTGGGCAGCTGTGGCCTTTGCTACCTCGAAACAACACCTCCCACTGAGTGCCCCAGGGATGCAGAGCACCCACCCTGTCTGGAGGCGAGCAGGGTTTTTTGGATGACACGGGCGCTCTGCTGGCACACACACCCATAAACACACCCAGACACAGATCCACTCCACACTTGGCTTCATCCCAGTGCTTCCAGCTGGGTCAGAGTGTGCTCACTGGAGTCAAAGGGGCAGCCCATAAATTGACTGCAGTAAGTGCTGAATCAAGTGGTTAGAGAGGGCTCAGGATATATTGCACACACAGGCAGGAGTGAATTCCCGAGGAATTTACTATCAGCAACACGGATCATTTGATCGCACCCGGTGTCGCTTCTTCTGCAGGGAGCAAAATGAAAGAAACCAACCCCTGAATCCCATGCCACCTACAAGTTGTTTTCCCACATCCCTACTAATTCCATGTAGAGAAACCAGGTAAAACAAACACCGAGTTTTGAATAAACAATGATTCACCTCAGGGAAATTATCTAACAGTACTCACAGTTTCTTTCCAGATCAATCAACTGAAGTTATGGGTCACATCTTCTTGCTGCTGGGTCTAGGAGCACTTTGGTTTTTGGCAGAAGAAGGACACAGTTTTGTATTTTTAAAAAGATGAACTTTTCATTTTGACCAATATAGTATGATTAAAACTGTGAATTGCTTGGGGATTGCATTCCAAAGCTGATTCATTTCATGCTTAATTATGTTTCTAAACTGGGAGTATTGCCAGTGATTGTCTTTATGTAAACAGAAGCCTATATGTTTTGAAAAACTGAATGAAAACACCACCAGTACAGAAGGATCAATAAAGCTCTCTTTTCCTGATATTCTGAAGATCCACATATTTTTGTATAATTGAGTGTAAGGGCCAAATTTTTAATTGATAAAAGTCGGTGCAGTTTTTGGGACTTATGAGAAGCTCCAGGAATGCAGATATTTGTGAGGAAAAAGAAGGACTTACATAGCTGATTTCAGTATTATTGGCCATATTCTCCCCGACCCTCTAAGTACAGGGATTTCAGCAGCTACTCTTCAGCTTGCTGATATCAATAAAATTGCAAGAATTAAACATGAATAGCCAGGCGATTGTGAATTGCAGGTTTAGGTTTGTAGGGTGATAAAAAAAGAAGTGCTCACCTGCCTACCTGGTGGTGTGATCATATATAGTCTTGAACAAAATCATGGTCCAGAGCACCCTTCTTCAGCAGAGCAGGCAGGAATCTGAAGAAGGGATGAGGTAGGAAGGTGATTTGAGCAGTTCATATGCTCATTTTCAGATTTATTTCAGTGTCCCACAGTATGAAACAAGGGGCTTTTTCTTTTCAAAACAGGTGTAATTGAGACATAAAATGGGTCCTTGAGGGAACAGGAGGCTTGTGTTGTAATGGATGGATCTGAGGGGATCCTGGCTTTCCAGTTCTCCTGACACCCTGTGCGTTTGTGGCTATGGTCCAGATCCGAAGGAACTGCTGTGTCCCTCAGAGAAGAAAAATATTCATGAATTTAAGAAAAACAATGCTTCTGGAAAGGACTTTGATCTACTGGAGCTGGCTTTTGTTCCAAGTTGGGGTGACAACTGAATGCATCACAATGCTCCACAGAACGAACTGCAACAGCATTTCTGCTCACTGAGCTGTGACAGAATTGTGGTCCCTGGAGCCTCACCAGTCCTTGGGATGCTGGGATCCAGTCACAGATCCAGGAAATGTGGGGGCCACGTGTTGAGTCACCTTTCTTGCTGTGTCCAGGATGTCCTGTTCATCATAAACCTCAGCTGAGGATTGTAGCAAAGAAATTGGGTGCATTACTAAAATGGGTGCTGGCACTGGGGAAACACAACTCCCAACACCTTGTGAGAATGCTGTGAGAACACCACTGGGGCTGAGCAGTCCCCATGTCTGCTGGCAGCAATCGTGGCTGCTTATATCTGCTTGTGTTTTCTAAACACCTCTTCAAAACATTTAGATGCAGATTAGGTTGAATTTCCCATGATAAAAAATGCTGCCCTAGTGTTTTTTAAATCAGATTTTGAAGTCACTTTCACCTGGAAGTCAGAAAAAATAATGAAAAAGAAAAGTAATGAAATTGTCCTGTGCTCTGTGTGAGGGAAACTTGGTTTCCCAGTTGCTCAAGTTCCATTGTGTTGTACAAAAGCCTATTCTCTCAATATTCCTGGTCTGACCAGAAGCAAAATGAATTGAAATTTCATAAGGCTCCCCATTCTCATGACATTTAAAGACCATCTTTGAAGCTGATTAATATACAGTGAGTGCCCTGCTGTTAAAGTTCACTGCATTATGATATTGATGGTCTACTGTTGTATTTTGAGACCAAACATTGATTTGGGCAGCTAAATAGCTTATAACAACCTGTTATAAGCCTTTGGTGGGAATCACAGATTTCTGTTACTTTAATGAACTGGAGAAAAGCTTGTTCATTTATTGACCCTTGTTCTTTTTGAGAGAGAAAAAAAAAATTAAATTTTTTGGTAAATAGCCTAATTTTACACCTTCCAAGTGAAGAGATTGATGGTCTTTCTGCTTTGCCATAATAATTGGGTGTGTGGTCCAGTACCTGCTCTGGTCCTAAGCTGGGTGATTCTCCTATCATTTACCTTCCTGTGTCCACAGACTAATCTAGAGGAGCTGTAAACACAATGTACCTTTCTGTGCTTCTTTCCAGAATTGTAACACATTGCTCCTCTATCCTTTTCACTCAAATGAATAGTTTACAGCAATCAATAATATTACTTTCATCTATATTTTTTTTTTTTCCTACAGCAATATCATTATAATTTCCTCTTTCAAGTCAGGGAAATAAATGTGAAATAATCTCAAGCTTCCTCTCCCTAATGTATTTTTTTTCTAATTTTCCAAATGAATCCCTGTTTCTGGTCAAAGACTAGCACAGTGTGATGAGTTCATTAGTTTGCTGCTGTGCATTCTCTGACTCACATTAAAGCACTAAAGGTCTTTGAGTTAGCAATAATTAGATGAGGTCATTAAAGCTACAATGAGATCACAATTGCCAGAAATGGCCTCACATTGTACAAAGTAAGGTCAAATCAGCTATAACCATTACTCATTCTGGATTTTTAATTCATTACATATGCATTAAGTAACAGGAGTGGGTGATCCACAGCTTGGAGTGAGTGAAGAGCCCTACAACCTGTCATATGCAGTGTTGTGCACTGAGGGAAGAGTTGCATGGTGAAATCTTTCATATAAATGGTGCCTCACACACAGGAATCCCCACAGGGACTAAACAACACTGGATCAAAAGAAATGGCAGCAGGTGCCAGCAAGGTTTTGAAGGAGAAGCAAGGCAGGAGCACAGGCTGCACTGTGGAAGTCATCAGGAGCATTGTCCCAGGAAGATTCAAACTAAGAGCAAGCAAACCAGGCTCCCAAGCAAGAGAGGATGAGCTGTTCCTCAGGCCTAAAGCTGATGTGAAAGCCATGGCTCCATGGAAGGCCACAGCCACAGCACAGAGCCAGTCCCTGTGCTCATCTTGGCAAAAGGCAGCAACTTTACCTGAGCAGTTTGAGAAACCCACGCTCCCCCATCACATTTGCCTTTGCCCCATAGACACCTCTCCAGGAAAAGTGATGAGTCAGTCCAGCTGGCAAAATGGACGGATGAGTTTTCCTTCTTATAAGAATGAGTGACATTTCCATTCCTTAGGTGTTAATTATAAGCACATAATAACCTGGTGAGGGAAGGCAGAACTCCTTCCATTTTTTTTCTCATTTTCTACACTGCCACAAAGCAGCTTTAAAGCAAGCCTCTCCGTGGCAATGGATAACCCAAATCAAGCTGAACAAAGAGTTAAGTGGGACAATAGCCAGGAGAGGAAAAAATCAATATACTAATGAAAGTAGCAATTGCTTCCAGATGTGTCTATCATAGAAAGCTGAGGTGGTTTTTGTGTGGTTTCTGGTTATCTCTCTCCTCCTCTTCCTCACACACTGATGATTGCAGGGACAGTGGGGAAGTGACCCTTGCAGCAGTCCAACACATGCCATTCCTGCAGCACCGTAGCACACAGGGTGCCCAGGGAGAGCCAGGGGGCAGCAGGAGCTCCATGCTCACCTCTGATGCACTAAAGCTGCAGGAGATGTAAGGCTCCCTCTCATCTGCTTTAACTGTGAAACTCCTCCTCCCTGCAGGGCAAGGGACAGCCTCACCTGCACGTCAAGGCTGGGGAGACCTGTGGAATTCCACATCTGTAGGGGGATAGAACATAGAATGCAATCATACCCCCTAAGGAGTTGCAGCTCAGCCAATTACTAAGGATTGGGAGCAGGCCTGAGTTTAACAGGCCACAGCTGTAGCCAAGGAGAAGAAGAGTGTTATAAAAGAGTGGATTGGGTGGTTGAAGGGACTGGAGTCAGTTGTTGTGAGGACAAGGAAGAGTCAGTGCCTAGAGGAGATGCCTACAAGAAACATCAAGGAGGCATGAAACTCTGGCAATATGGAACCTTTGCAATGTAATGAAAATAGGACTCTTGTAATATAATGACAACATGCATCCATTCTGGGCAGTGGCAGAGGAGGAAAAGTGGCCTCTTTGACAGCTACGGCCCAGACCAGATCCTCTGCCTGAAATCCAAATTGCTTGTGGCCAGGAGCACGAGCATGGTGTCCAAGTGACCCCCAAGAAGTTGGCTATCTGCAACTTCTCCCACCCTCTGGAAAGATTTCCTTCCAGGAGAGGCTGGGCTCTGCTGGCTGGTTGTAAACATGCACAGACCCAAGTTCTGCTTTCAGGCAATTTTTATTTGCATTGTTCTTGTAACCAAAGTAATTAATGAGCCTAACTAGCAGTGACATCTGAATTTCCTTACAGTCATACCTGCATTATTAATGATTACTCAAGAGCTCTTGATTTGCAGAGTTTCTTCTGACTGGGTACAGAAACACTCTGAATGACTGGGGGAGGTTGCAGAGCCCCCTTCAGCTTGCAAAATACTGTCTTCACCCTAAACCCCCTCTTTTTGCCTGTTATTCTTGGGGAGAAGTACATTCTTTTTCTGAAAATATTGAGACTGTTTGATACAGATTCTAGAGTGTGAAATGAATTTTGAATGCATCACCTGGGGATGCTGGAGAATCTGGGACCCTTCAGTGTCACCTCCAGAGACCCGACCCTCTGGGTCAGCTTCCACATGAGCTGCCAGTGTCCCCATAGAGATGGAGGTGGAGTTTTACCACCCATAATATGAAAAGATGCTTCAGAAATCTGTGCCTTGCAGTTTTCCCTTTTTATTTCCAAACTTGCTTGACTGGTAATGAGAAAAAGATATGGCAAATGAAATTGCAAATGGAGGAGACAGTAGATTTGGCATGCTAATGCTTTTCTGACATTTCAGCTGCCCTGAGGATCTACTTCTTTATGTTATGGAGCCAAGGGTTGATTTTCTCTTCACAGAGTTTTTCTTTCAGAGAAGAGGTAAGTCATTAATGTTAATAGATCCTAAAATATCCACAGTGATGGAAAAAATGTTTTGCTTTAATGTGTGCAGTAGAACTTATGTGCAAATAAATAAAGCATCCAGGTTCATTAGCATTGATGTGTTAGCCTGAAAGGGGAAAAGAGAATTTAAGCAGCTAATGTTGTTTGTCCTGCAATCCATCTTCCATGTCACTGAGGGGAAAGAAACCCTTCTTAAATTTCCAATCAATCTTCCTGACCTTTTTACATCATTTGCATCTTTAAACAGATTTTTTTGTTGTGAACTTTCCCCTTGATATTTCACTTAAATAAAAAAAAAAAAAAGCTTTCCCTCAGAAATCTCTGCTTCCAAATTCCTCAGCTCAGACATGGGTCCTTATAGCCCCAACAGGAATACCCAGCATTTGCTATTTTATCCACAAAGCAGCAATCCAAGGCTCAATTTAAAGCGGACCTCAAGTGATGTCCTGGGGTCAATCACATTGTTCATTCAGGCTAATGGAGAAGCAGGGGCCAGGGGAGCTGGTGGACCCACCCTGAGCCATTTTGTTGCAGACATCTTTTATAAAAAATCCTTTCCTTAGGATTTTTCCTCCTGAGAAGCTGAGAGGCCTCAGGAACAAAATGTAAACAATGGTTATCTGCTGCTGTGGAATGCAACAGGTGGGTCTGTGATTGGTCTCATAGAGTTGTTTCTAGTTAATGGCCAATCACAGTCAGCTGGCTCGGACTCTGAGACAGAAGCTTTTGTTTTTCATTCCTTTCTGTTCTTAATTAGCCTTCTGATGAGAACCTTTTCTTCTATTCTTTTAGTATATTTTTAATGTAATATATATAATAAAATAATAAATCAAGCCTTCTGAAACATGGAGTCAGATCCTCGTTTCTTCCCTCATCCAAGAACCCCTGTGAACACCATCACACCATTTACTCAGTTTTCTTTCCTTACACAGCTTGAGTAAATTTTGGAGACACAAGACTTAGCCCTCTGCAGAATTGACTTTCCTATTTTATCTAGTTTGGCTTTTTTTTGCAGAGCTACATCTTATTTATACAGTTAATAACAGACAGACCATGTCATGACACCTTCACCCTACAGTAAAGATACACTAGGCACACAATAGCAGAGCAAACAGAGGTAGTTCATATAATAGAAACACAAACACATTTACACATTTAGCATTCATGTGCTGCCAATTACAAATCATGCACAGCTTCTGACAGCCCAAAAATTTCTTGACGTATTGATTTGAAAGTGTAAGAGTATAAGGGCAACTTAAAGAGGCTCAAAAGTTTCTTTGTCAGCTGTGGAACCTGTCTGCTGTTGCCAAGGGCAATGTGAATAATATCAGTAAATCAGGCTATGGCAAGAATTGTTTTGAACGATACACTGGGCAAAACTGCCTAGCTTACTAGTAGTAGTCAAAAAGCAAATCTGGCACAAAGATAAGTAATACAAAACAATAACCATTGCATTTTATACAATAGGCCCACTACTTCTCTGTTTCTAGAAAAAAAATAAAGCCCATCTTTCACCCATTTATACCAGTTTCCATTCTCACAACGAATTTTGTCAGGAAGACAGAGGCAGGTTCCTCAACTGAGCTACCAGAAACAGCACACCAGTCTTCTGAGGAGAGAAAGCACTTTGGCTTGAAAGCTTTAGGAGCTGGCTTTGAGGATTTCACACCAACAAATAGCTATGCTCAGATTTTTTTATCTCCATTCTTCTTGTACACTGTTGGCTGCAAATCCTCACCCTGCTACCCAACAAAGGGTTCATCTGAGTCCATCTGAATTGTGTTTGTGGCTGTAATTAATGGGGAGGGAGAGAAGAAGTGCAGAACTGCCCATAAAATACAGCTCTAAAAATTACACCCCACAGAACAGTAGGAGCTGGCTATGGATTCACAGGACATGAATGAGGTGAGTTATTAAATCATCCTTGACCCAAATTCCTGTAGGAAGCTGCAAAGTGAATGTTTTACCAAGTTTTAGACCTCAGGCTCCTGAAGAGTGAGAGGCAGCTTACTAACACACAAAAGAATTTGCTGTGTTTGGGATTGCTATCATGACATTGACTCAGCATTCAGATGGTTTTGGTGGCATTAAAGGGCATGGAAGTGGGCAATGGGGTCTTCCCAAGCACAGCTGCTGCTCCTGCTCATCTCTCTGACCTCCTGAGCAAGAAAGGAGACCTGGGGAGTGGTTTTAAAGACCTGACATGCAAAATGTGTCCTCTGTGAGGGTGTGCTGTGGGAAATGATCATCAGGAGCATTCTACATGCTGTAGTGCCTGCTGCATCCCCCAAAGCAGTTAAAGAGCCAGGAGAATACGAGACTGTCATTACCCTGTCTCCCTCCCTCTGCTTTGGAGCATAAACCTCTGCCAGACATGCAGGCAGAACAAAACACTTAATCAGTGTTAAGGATGCATCTGGTCCCCTCAGAGAGATGAGCTGTTCATTTATGCTTGTTTACAATATGTTTATAAACATTAGTGGACAGGAATAGATTACCCCAGTTTACTGCCACATAAAGAAGTCAGCTGCTCACGTTTCCCATCGTATCTAGGTGCTTTTCTTTTACATTACTCAAGTGGTACCTTATGGCAAGTAATCTTTGTGAATTAGGCTGGAAATCAGGAGTGTCCCTGCAGAATTTATGCTGTTTTCCCTGTCATTATCTCCAAAGTATTACTTTTGGATCAAACCCTTATCCACAATGCCTAATTTTTGTTGCCATCTCAATTGCTCTACTTCATTTTACCTTTTTTTCCCCTGTGGTCCATGAAGGAATGGCATTGGGTTTATATTTCACATGAAAAACATATTGTTTGGACAGTAATGGAAAAAGTGGCATTGTGATGACACTTCCCCTATGTCAAATGCTCATAACCAGCTAAAGAAACATCTCTGGAAAGGAATTTTTTTTATTTTATTGTTCCTTTTTAAAAACAGATTTTCCACACATGCTCACTCTGAATTACAAGTTAGGACTTAATAGAGCAGTGGAAAAGCAGAGACTAACTGTGCAGCTCAGGTCATGTACCAAACCAGTGTCTTCTGAATTGGGGTGGACATGGAGGTGCCCCCAGATTCTGGGAAGAGCCTTGCACTGCCATTTTACATTTCACTCCACCTGTTGGTTCTCCTTCTTTCTCTCCATCCTCAGTTTGGCTATGAGGCTTTTAGGACTGACTTGTTTCATTTTAAGCCTTTGAATTGCACATCATGAGCCCTGATTTTAGTTTGATAATCACATAATCATAGACCATGGAATGGTTTGGGTTGGAAGGGACCTTAATGATCATCTCATTCCAACCCCTTTGTTATGGTCAGGTTGCCTAAAGGCCCATCCAACATGGTTTTGAACACTTCCAGAGATGAGACATCCAAAACTTCCCTGGGAAACCTGTTCCAGTGCCTCACCACTCACAGTAAAGGATTTCTTCCCAATATCTAATCTAAATCTACCCTTCTTCAGCTTGGGGACATTTCCCCTTGTGCTATAATTACATGCCCTTTGAAAAGTGCCTCTCCAGCTTTCTTGTAAGGCTCCTTTAGGTACTGGAAGGTTCTATAGGACCTCCATGGACCTTTCTCTTCTCCAGGCTGAACTCTCTCAGCTTGTCCTCATAGGAGAGGTGCTCCAGCCCTGTGATTAGCTCAGTGGCCCTCTCCTGGACTGGTCCCAAGAGTTCCACATCTTTCTGCTGTTGGGGACCCCAGGACTGGACATGTCACTCCAAGCTGGGCGTCACAAGAGCAGAGTAGAGGGGGAGAATCACCTCCCTCGATGTGCTGGCCTTGCTTCCTCTCAGGGCAGCTGGGATGGGGTTGATCTGGCCGCAAGCACAGGCTCACAGGTCAATAAACACATTCAGGGTAAGAACACCTGTGGTTGAGAAACATTGATGTAATGAAGGAGAAATAAATTGAAAGAAGGCAGTGGAACAGATTTCACAGAGAGGAAATGCGATGGGCCAGGCGGTCAGCTGGTTATAAATTAATACAGACCACTTGCTCTGGGTGAGGATCTACTTCATTGATGAGAGGTTTTAGCGCCAAATATTTGACTCAAGGTTGCTGTGTTGTGTGCAAACCCATTTAAAAGAAAAGTTGTAGCCAGCTGTAGCATCTTCTCCCTGATCTGCTATTGGTCACAGAGCCTTCCAGGATAAAGGGATAATTTTAATTTTGTTAGCTAAAGATCAGGTATTGTAAGGAGTATGGTCACACCCTTTATTAGATCAGCATTATAGATGATCCAGCAATCCCACCAATCAATGGCTATGTGAAAAATGTTCATAAGATTTCTCTCCTCTCATGGGGTTCTCTGAGATGCCATCAGGTAGGACTTGCTAAACAAATCAGACCTGAGAGTGGGACTCACTTATGCAAACCCAAATGTAGCAAACTACAGAATGAGGCTGTGGACCATATGGAAAGGGTAACCCAAGCAAAAGGCAGTGAAATGTGCAGCAGAATCCTCTCTCTCACACACTTGCACACGCACAGAGACAGTTCTGGATCACCAATATTTGCACATGGACAACTCTCCTTCCAATAAAGTGCACTGGTACCCTGGAAGGCAGATTTTTTGCTCTCCTATCATGAAGCTGCCTGTACTGCTTGTTATATGTGTCCATGTCATAAATCAAAGCCAATGCAAGGTCAAACAAAGGAATTTCCTGGCCTGCTTCCAGTGACAGCAGGACAGAGGGTTCCCCATGCCAATGGCAGAGCCTTCAGCATCCACATCCTCATTATTCTCTGCATTATTTTACTGAGTGGTAGACAACCTCCTTTCCTTCATTAAGTCCTCCTTCTTCAGGTGGGAGATTGAGAAAATTATATTTGTTTCTGCTTCTTGAGGGCTCTATTCTCCAAAAAATGAAACAAGCACTAGGGAGAAAAAAGATTCCTATATCAAACCATCCTATACACATGCAAATTGATCTGTTTGCAAGGTAAAATAGCGTGTAGACAAGATTAATTCAAAAAAGCGTGTGGAAAGATTCTTGATTTATTGTTATTATTAT
This sequence comes from Emberiza elegans, assembly GCA_024865655.1. Lineage (NCBI taxonomy): Eukaryota > Metazoa > Chordata > Aves > Passeriformes > Fringillidae > Emberiza > Emberiza elegans. Next base: position 35,352,615 of record JALJVW010000139.1, read on the forward strand.
ACAGCACTAATATGTATGCAAAATAAGTTAGGCTGAGTAATGCAGTACTTCAGTTCTGACTCACGACCAAGATTTGCACTAAAAGAAGCCAAATAACCTTTCAAACAGATTATTTCTACCTAAAATACTACAGTGCTCCATTTCACAACAGTAGAAATAAAATGGAGAAAAAAGGCACTTGAGATATCAAACAAATTTATTTCAGATACATTGGCAAATTTCAAAAGGTTAAGGTACCAATAAGAAATTTTGAAAAAGGACAGAGGAATGTTGGAGACCTTTCCTTAGAACCTCATTTTGCATGACCAGTATTTGTAGAAGAGACTATTAAAACTGAAAAGATCAAAATTTGTGATGCTGTCCACCTGAAGCATGTCTATGGGAGATGGCAGATTTTATATTGGGCCCCAGGCTTTACAATTCAGATACATCTTAGAAACAGTCCTTGCCACATTATCAGAACAAATGAGTGCTAACACATTCTTGCTTTGTAGGCAGAAGTGTCTGCCCCTCTTCATTTAGAGGCAGTTCCATTGATTTTGCTTTCAAATTTCATACTTAAGAGTGGCAGGATCCAGCTCTGAAGTTTGTGTGGTTTTTTTGCTCAGGCTCAACCTGATAAAATTTTCAGCTGACTCATGGATACTTTTTCGAAACATGATCAGTTGGGCTAGAACTTTTCAGCCTGGAAAAGAGACAGAGGAATATAAAGGTCTAGAAAAGCCTGAGTAAGCTGGAAAACCTGGTCAGAGACTTTTCACTACCCCTTTCTGTACTGGGTAACCAAAGGAAACCACTGAGAACCAGGGCCAAAGCAAACAAAAGCATGTCATTGTTCAGGAGGTCAGTGATGGATATGTGTGAGTTCTTTCTAGGAGTCACTGTGAATGAGAAATGTACCTGAGTGAGAGTTTTTTTGTGTGGAATTACTAAACAGAGAGGGCACCATTCTAACCCTAGGAAGTCCCAGGAGCTGGAAGCAGCTTGAGGCTGAAAGATAAGAGGAGACAGCAGCCCATGTTCTTACAGGTCAGATTGTGAACCTGGTGAAGAAAAAGAGCAGTAGGTGAACCCTTCATCCAAACAACACAGCTCTTCCTAGGGTTCCTTGCTCTGGTATCCAGCTCCTTGCTTTTCCTGATGAATGATGCCATGTACTTCCTCTGAGGAAGCCATGGAGACCCATCTTAAAACCAGCTCTGCTCTTTGCCCACCTGTCCCTACCCCTGCTCAAAACCATCACACCCTGATCACAAGAAATGTCCATGTATTATCTATCCATAATTCACCAAGGGAGAATTTGATCATGGCATTTGTCACAGTTCTCTCTTTTCAAAAATGTTTTGACCAGTGACTCTCTATAAATAGAGATTTTCAGCATCACCACAACAAATGGTTTTAAGAGGATAAGCCCCACCCAGCTATTACAAGAAAAGATGAGCTTGGAGAGGCTTTTCTAGCAGAGTGCCAAGGGATCCTCAGGGGTTGTTGTGTGTAGTGTCCTGCATCCAGAGAGAGGCAGCAGCTCCCCATGCATCATGTTCCCTGGTGGCTGCTCCTGGCTGCTTCCTAGGCAGTCTGATACCTTTTCTTTTTTTTTTTTTTTTTTTTTTTTTTTTTTCTATTTTTTTAAAATATCTGTTACTCTGGAGCTGTCTAACTAACAGTGAGTTATCTCCAGTAAGCATATGGAAAACCAGAAGCCTCTGAATCAATACCCTTTACTAAAGGTTCTAACTCTGGGGAGCTCTCAAGCTTTTACCAGAGGGTTGGCAGGTCCAGTGAGGAAATTCACATCTCCCAAATGCTGCTTGTGAAACTAATTTGAAAGATGCAGGCTTAGCTGGGAATTCTAGTTTTGAAAAACTGTGTTAGTTTGACACAGGCTTTTTTTTTTTTTTTTTTTAATTAAGAAGTAAAAAAAGTTTGAAACATTTTAATTATAGTAACCTGCTTCATGCAGTGTGCAGATAATTCAGGCAATTGAACTACCTAATGAGTAAGTCATTAATTCTTAAAAACACCTTACACATTCCAATCATAGCATCAACCATTAAAAAAAAATCCATACTCCTGTGTTTACTCTTATTTTCGTCTAATAATAGCAATGGCCACCCCAGCACAGGGCATTCTCAGGGATTAATGACCAGCTGGGGCTAATGGCACCCTTGGCTATACCTCCGGCCATAAATGCTTGTCAGACTGCTATCAATCCTCAGAAAATGCCCTACGTCCAGATCGTTACTACTTAACCAGGAGTCAGAATGGAAATGAAAAGCAAATGTAGGGAGAGTTGTCAGGAATTTTCACATGGGAGAGTGTTTGTCCCTGTCAGAAATCTTTGTGTTGGGGTTTCTGTGATTACTCCTTGTGCAGTTGTGCCCCTCAACCACATTTTCTGAGGCAGGAGGTGTGAGGATTCAGGCTCATGAGTGTCTCCAGCCCCATTCTTCCTGGGGCTGGACAGAGAGCAACACCAGCTTTGGTGCTATCACTGACTCCTGTCCAAAGCACCCTGAATCATCTATCCTGCATCATGCAGGACAGAGCCCTTTCATCCCCATCTTCTCAGGATGGCCAAAGCTGAGAGCCTCAGCCTGGGTAAATCATCAGCATGCTGTGGAATTTGGAGCACAACTCTCATTTAGGGAGGACCAATGGGAGGAGCAGCATTGGTTCATGCTGGTGGTCATTTAGTTTCATGTTTATTTCACACTGGCATTCAGAGGAGGTGCATATTGAAGATTTGACCCAAGATCTCTCTTGCTGTTGTGCAAATTTTCAGCCAACAGCAGCAAAAGGAATCCAAACCATGTGCCACTGAATTGCTGGAAATGCCAAATGTTTGTGAAGGCGAGTAAGGAAACATGGATGTGATTTGACTGACAACCAACTGCTGCCATTTTTACTTTCTTGCTGACAGAATGACCCCAGGAAATATTTGTGCTGGCAGAACTGTAGGTGCAAAATGGGAAAATGAATTGAAGCTGAAGCTGGCAGGAAACTGCTTTCTCCACACCCCTTAGGTATGTGTGGGTGTTCACATATTTAGAAACTTAATTAATAGCTCTGAGGGAGTTTCCCTGGCTATTTTTCAATGAAAAATGTTTCCAGTTGGTTGGGGTTGTTCTTTAATTTTTGCCTTTATATATCACTAATTAAAACCAATAGATCTGGCCTGGAAATCATCAAATAGGCAAAAAAAAATATTTTTCAGCTAGCCATTATCAGAAGACAGTTGAAGGTAGTTAAAATGCTGTGCATTTTACTTTCTGAGGGCCCTCATCTCACTGGTATGTTCTTGAGATTCTTTCACAAACTGGCAGTGTCCATCTGACCAATGCTTTTACCTTTAGCCCCCTGCTCCTTTCACTGGGAGAAGGGATATCTCTCTATTGCATTTATCTTCTGATTATTTTAAATTTCTTCTGTTTTCATATAATGGGAATCTTTTTTTTCCTTCCTATAGATTTTTTCCTTGTCTATGCATTTCCTACTGTGTGAAGGAAAGGGGATATTTTTCTAATCATTTGTCCTAGGATAAATTCTTCATTTTGTCATTCTGATAAATGTTAAATACAAATGAAAGGGTGTGAGATGACATGAGACCAGTGCAGAGCAAACACAGAAGCTCTTTTTGAGGTGCACAAGGAGCATTCTAGATAAATCTGTCCAAACCCCTCTGAATAGGAGTCCATCATCTCCATAATTTGAATTAATTCATCTTTTCCTTTTGTGGGAAAGAAAAGAAGCTATCTAAATCAGTGGGATTAAGCAGTATTTTGCCAATTTACACTAACACCTGGCTTCTTTTAGATAAGGCCCAAATGAACATTAGCTCATGCCAAAGAACAGCCTCAGACTGTTGACCTAACTGTTTAAGTTATCATTCCTGAGATTTGGAAGAACAAATGCTGGAACTAATCCTGTCTATTGCATGTAACCTTATGCTCAGGGAGGCATTCATGAAATGTTATCAACATCATGTGTCAAATGACTTTTATATGTATTTTTATTATTATTTTTAAAGGAGAAACCAGAAATGAATATCAATTGATCCAATCATAAGTGAAAGTATTGCATCCTAGGTACATGACAGGTCCTTAGTGGTCATAAAACTGATGTAAGCATTATATTATTCAAGGAGCAGAAAACTCTAGGGAGAACAAAATATGTAAAAATACCCTAGAAAATAAAGTAGTATTCAATGACAGGGAGAAAATTGGCACACGGTAACCTGCTACAGTAAGCTTTGCTGTGCCTTGGGAACTCAGCCCTACTTTAATATGAGCGCCATAAGTAGCCATTTACATAGAAAATGTGAAATAAATGCACCTGATCCTTTGGTCTTGCAATTGGGGCCCTTAGAGACCAACATGAGAAGTTCAAGGCTCAGTCCTGCACCTTCTCCCCAGCCAGGAGGTTGCTACATCAGCATAAAATCAGCATAGCCCTCACCCAGCTCCACTTCATCCTGTTTTTATCTATACCTGGCTGGGCACGCAAAGATGTGCTAATGCCCAAGCTGCAGTCTCTCCCTGAGTAACACAGAACCAGAACATCCATATCCTTAAATCACAATAGATTATGGCTGGTTTGAATTGATTGGGGTTCTGTCCAAGCAGGTGACAGCCAAAGGGATGGTGAATCACATCTGTGTCTATGAATAGCCTGCAGAGGGGACTGGGAGTGTGCAAGGGAAAACAGGGAATGTTGAATAACCCCCAGAGCTTATTGTCAAATAAAACCAAGAGTAGTGTTAGCAGTCAGTGAGTGTTTGTCCAGTGCTTTTATTCTTTACAGCACAGTGCAATCCATGGTCAGCTCTTGTATGGTCTGGAAGTATGTTTGCCTTCCCTCTGGTTCCCTTGCCTACTCCCTGTTCCTGGGAGAAGATGCTATCACAGCAAGGGCTGGATATCACAGAAATGGTTAGACCTACACAGAAATTTTCCCTCCTTTATTTAATTACTCCTGCCAATTTGGGGTTTGCCCAGAGTGGCTCTAGTGTAGGAATAAAAGCCCTGGTCCCTCTCAATCAGATGGCATGGTCTCATCAAGCTGGTTCTCTCACTGAGCAGCTGCACCTCAATTAGAAACTAGTACCCATGAAGAAAGCACCATTGGCTAATTATGCTAATTAGATAATAACCACCACCTCTTCATATGGCAGGCTTGTCACATCTCTCACTGGTATCTTATTTTATTGCAAACTGCACTGAGGAGAATTTTTACTTTCCTGCCCTGTCTCTCATGGGAGTGCAACACATACCTGATTATAAAATCTGATTTCAAAGTCCAGTCCTGCTGGGTTTTGGAAAGTTCACACTCAGGATTTGGTTTATCACAACTTAAGGAGATTATTTGACAGGAACTGTTTGAAAGAAAATGGAAGAAAAACTGCTTTTCTGAGGCTGGCTTACAAGAGCCACTGGAAGCCCCACTGCCTACAACCCAGTGAGAACACCATTTATTCAAAAGAATTATTTCATGTTCAGAGGGAAGAACTGATGCTGCCCTTTATGCTAAAGAGCCCATTTTCATGTAATTCATACAAGAGTAATTTAGAACTGTAACTTACAGATTTTATGTCTTATTTGTTGGGAAGTGGTCTTCAAAAAGTGCTTTGAATCTATCGCCTTGTTGGACTCCATAGCAATTTGTTATCATTGATTAAAATAACAATTCCTCATCATTAACCCTTTTAGAATGATATGTGGAGAATTAATGTGAAGTGTGATTAGAGTGGGTTTCTGCTCAAATCAAGTGGGATGCTGGTACACTGAAAATGAAGTGAATATCAGGAAGGATGATAAAGCCCTCCTTATTTCCTTATTACAATGTCGACATCCAAGTTCCACCAAGAAAAGATAATTTCCGATGCTTGTTCATTTGATTGTGCTCTTCTACTTCAAAGGCTGTCTGCAGAGAAGAACAGCTTGCCTTTTGAGGGTGATGTCCATAGGGGGATCAGAGCAGCCTGCTGGGGGGTCAGAGCCTCAGCAGGGCACAGCAGCTCTGCCCTGGCTGGGAAAAGCAACGCAGCTCATCTGGAGCCCCTTGGCACTGCTCAGGTTCCAAAAGGGAAAAGGATCTACAAAAGCCAAAGCTCAGCAGGGCTCTGCTAAGCTTCTCTGCTATGGCACATGTTTGGTGGTCCACATGAGAAAGGTGTAAAAGTTGTTTATTATTGTTGCTGCTTTGTTGGGCTCAGTAATATCTTGTAGTCACTGATTAAAGTAACTATTCCTCTTCAACTTGTTTCAGAATTGCACACATTTTTCAGGTATCAAGAATGAGTATTTCTGATTACTTTGTCTTCATAGGAGTCTTACAACAATTGCTAGTTTTGTTAAAGTGTTTACAATTTCTGATAACTTTTAAGCACATTTTGGTTTTTTTCCTCTTCCCAAATGGCTGTTATTTTTATTTTATTTGTGATGCTTTGACTATGCTGTATGAAAAGAGACAACCATTTATTTCAGAGCCACAGGTCACCATTGCTACTTGACAGTCTAATTCCTATTTAGGTGATAACTTCCCAGTTATTTAGCAAGTTGTGAGCTATATAAAACTCCAAACTCTGTGGGCTTTATTCCAAACAAACAGGCAAAGAAAGTGGATTTTCCAAAGCACTGAGACAGGGTGGGAGCTGTATCACACCCAACATTGTGTCCACCACAACCTCTCCTAAGCATCATGGTCTGCAAGATGTGAGTATTGCATTGGTACCATGAACAGGATGTGCAGAAATCAGCCCTTCAGAAGAATGTAGCGCTGCGAATCTCCCTGTTGGCATGTCTGACACCTCTGGTGGCACTGGGGATCACCCCTGTGAGGTGCACAGAGACAGGAGACACCTGGAGCTGAACCAACCCACAATGCAGACGTGAAATTCCTCAGTGTCACTGGGATGTGGGCAGGGCGGCTCTGAGAACAAGGGCTGATGGAAAAAACCTGTTCCAAGCCCAGTTTATCACAGTATTAAAAAAGAATGGAGGAGAGAAGAACTTTTCTGTCTTTGTGACTGGCTTCAGTCACAAGGCACAGCGCTGTCCATGGGATTTCATTTACCTGCAAGTTCAAAGAGTAGCATGCTAATGAAGCTATCTCTTTTTAATATTCACTTTTCCATTGAGTTCAAAACATCTATGAAATGCTTCCTGATGAAATCTGAACACCACTGTTTCTAAATGTAATGTTTTCAAACCTTCTGAGTAAGCTACACTGCAGTGTCCAACTGTACTGTAAATAGAACAAAATTATTCCTAAAGTTAATTGGAAAAAGAAAACCTGCCTCTATTTGCATTCATAAAAAGCTAACCTGACATCCCAAAAGCAGCTATTATATGTCAGCATGTCATGTGCATTGGGAATATCTGATCCAATTCGCAGCTCATAAATGTCTAATTAAAAAAATATATATATACAACAATTTTAATTGGTTCATTGCATCATTTGTTTTTATTACAGTTTTAAACTCTTGCACAATAGTCCGGGCTAAAACTCTCTCAATTTGCAGGGAAAAAGAACTATGAAGAAGGATATTGAGCAAAGATAAGCAGGAATTCAATAATTACCATATGTGCAGGTATAGATATATGGCTGAGTGTTGGTTAGAACATAAATCTGGGGTTTAATAAATCACAAAGTAGTTTGGATCTATCTGTGACAGGTTTTTAAAATGCCAGAAGAGTCAGTGTAGAATTAAAAAGTAGAGTCAAGTTAGAGGTCCACACAAAACTCCAAGCTGAAGACTGTAGTAGATACATACGTGAGAGCACAATGCATCTGGTTTAAAAAAGACAGAGAAATCAGAAAATTACTCTTATTGTTGGTTTTATCACTGTTGGGTTTTACAGTGCTGCGGCAAAGAAAGTTAAAGAAGAGGTATCTTATGGCTAACTCAGTTTTTATCTGATACTTGATAAAGAAAATTCAATTCATAATTATTTATGAACCAACATCAAGGAGTTTATTACTCTGATTACTCACTAATCATTTCCCGTAAATGCAGTGACCTAAAAATCCCATATAATCAATAAAGTAGTAAGTTTCAGATTTAAATCACTGTACCTTGTATTCTTGAGTAAACCTTTGGGTAATTTACAAAGGCTGTTGAATTTTATAGTAAGTGTTTTTCAAACCAAGCTGGATTCTAAACAATAATGACTTTTTAATGTGGATCTGTGATTACATTGTCATAGTGAAATACGAGAGTCTTTGACTGCATTCGAAATGAGGCAGAGGGTGAATTACTCCGAAGGCACAGATTACCATAGCCTCAGGTAAAGCAATCTTCATAAATTAAACTCCAATCTAAAGTGACCTGTCACTACAAACCTGTTGCTACTCCCAGTAACTTAAATTTCAGTGTACAATTTGTAAACAAGTTCTTTTCCTATTACTACAATGAAGGAGAGTTACTTTGCTAAAGTGCTTTAAAACAAATGTGAGGGAGGAGAATTATACAGAACATTTTATGGGTTTCTTTTCCATAATTTCAAAAAGCTGTTAGTTTAGGAAATGCAACTTGTTGTCTGCTAAAACGTTTATGCTTTTAGGATCTCTAAAGCTGTCAGCTGAAGGAGCCTTTGGCATAAAAAGCAACTGCAGCACTTTGCTAACTCATTTTTGACACACTGAGCATCTCTGACTCTCATATTCGGCAAGAACGTCTACGGTTCAATGGTATTCAAAAATGTTTTGCACATTTAGATGCTTCAGCTGCCATTTCCCAGAGAGTTTTCTGGTTTTGCCATACCTCAGTCTGGAGAAATATAGTTTATAAATGTCTTTTTCAGAGATGCCAAAGCAGCTGTCTTCTGAGAATCATATGGCTTGTGTGGTAACTGAAAGCTGAGGGCTTTGCTCAGGGTTGGCTTTGGACCTGCACAGCAGAAATAGCAGACACTCATCCTGCTGTAGGATCCTGTAAGCATGGAATCCTGACCCTTGGGAGTTTTCACCAGCCCACTCATCCCAGCTTTTATCCTACACATCTGTTGGCCCAACAACTGCTCTTCTGTACTCACTGTGCCACCACCTGAAGCTTGTAAAAAACTGAAAGGTTACCCCATGAAGAGCTGAGCTAATTCATTGGAGTTGTACATTTTGATTTTCAGAAAGCAAGAACAAAATATTCCCCCTTGTTAAGAAGATTGATATATAACTTTTTTAGTACATTTGCTGCAAAGAAGAAAGTTTAAAAATCAGGAATGGAAGGTGAAACACATAGTTTTGCTGACACAAAAACTAAAATGAAACATTTTATGAAAATATTTTCGACTTCTTTTAGGCTTACTTTCAAAGCCTAGAAATTAATCCCATGATGCTTGGGAAAGCCTTATATTTATTGCAACTACCTAAAGAACAGCAGTTGATGGCTTAACAACTGCAAGTTCAATTTGTTTTGAGCAATACCTTCATATTCACAGAGCATGTGTCTGTTTTTTTCCCCACTGGTTTGCTCTTTAGTTTAACAAAAATCTCAGTCAGCCTCACATACAGGACAAACATGATGGTCTCACAGTGTGGGGTCTATGTTTGAGTCACAAGCTCAGTTCTTGGCTCCCTGGAATGACTGCTTTATACATAGGAAAGTAATGAGGCAGAAAAAAGTTTCTCTGTTCTTCCCCCTCTGGAAGGTGAGGAATTCCTTACTTAGAATGACAGGTCTGGGTCGTGAAGACATTTCTGAGCACCTGAGCAGAGCAGGTTGAAGAGGACCAAATTTAGCATGTACCAAATCTCTCTCAATATCAGATTTTCAGGCTTCCTTTAGGATGTTCATCTTCCTGAGCCTATTTGGATATGAATATTATGTCCACTTCCTAAATTCTTCTTCCTTGTTTCATCCATTCTCTCATCATAATCATTGAGAATGCCTTAAGAAAACAGGTTTTGTACTGACATTTTATATCTGCCAGGCTGTTTGCATCGCATGCCTACTTACTTCAAAGCCAGTGACCAGTGACCAATTTCAACCAAACTTGATGTGTAAAGAGATCCTATTTTTGTATGAGTTGTGTGAACCTTCTCTGCATATCTTTCCACAAAGAGCCCATAGATGCTAGAAAATCTACCTTAAGGTGGTGGAAAGGAAGAAGCAAGCCTAAAATAGAAAGCTGGCCAAGTTAGATTATTAATCTCATATTGCATTTTGAGGAAACTCAGCTGAAACAACCAGAAAAAAAAAAAAAAAAAAAAAAGAAAAGAAAAACAAAACCCTGCACCAAAATAGAAACCCATAAATAAAAACCAATTTTCAGTTCTCACATTGTCTGCATTTTTAAGGATGCATAAAGATGCCTCTAGGATTTTTTGCATTTGGTATTTTGTCTAGACATAAGTGCAGCTGCAAACGTTCTGATCCTGCTGAGTAGTTCAATTGGTAGTTCATGCCACATCCTATCAGATTTCCAAGTATTGAGCTTCTTCACAGATTTTTCCCCACTAATTTTGTCACAAAGACCAAATGTAGCAGCGAGAAGAAGCATGCTCCATCGTGCAGGAAAACACAGCTGTATCTCCTGTACTACCAGCACTTCCTCAGGGCCATGGCTGGAAGCACTGGCTCAGACCACAGCTCCCTCATTCCCCATCTCCCTTTACCTGCTCTTCAGCAACACTGTTTGCACAAAATTAATTTACTCCTTTTACAATGGTGTCTTTGAGTGAAAGACTTTGTTCCCTGGTACATCCTGCTTTTTCCACTGCACCTCAGCCTTCAGGGAATGAATGTCTGCTGAAATCAGTGCCCACACATTTGGTAAGGAGTGGGTAAGGCGCTCCCACCTGTGCAGGGAAGCATTGCTGTTGAGCCTGTTGAGACAGTCTGGCTGCAGGCACTGGCTTATTTGCTCTGCTGCCAAGAATATCAATTGGATACTACACTTGCTATTGATCCAAAGGAAGATTTTGTTGTTGTTGTTGTTGTAAAAAATGTGAATGCATTATGCAATGTCATGTAACGCTATAAAGCAAAATAAAAGGTACAGAAGGGAAAGAAAGCAGCAGAACAGAAAGACAGCAACATTAGATCTTCAGATTTTCCATCCTGTAATGGCAGGTTTTGGCAGATGGGCAAAAAAATCCATGGCATATCTATGGATGTCTGAGTCTGGAGATGATTCAGCTCCTCTCTGCTCTGGCTTGATAGGCTTGTCTGTGATGACTAAAAGTACAATCAGGCTGGCTGATATCATATTTGTAACACCTTAACTGAGAAATAAACATACCTGGAGCAGCACAGAATGCTCAAAGATTCATCTGGAGGATGGGTTTCATTGTCCTCCCAGCCTGAGATGCTGCACACCAGGCAAAGACCCGTGGGGTGCTGCAAGGGTCTTTAAGCCTTTTGTTCTCCCTATCTCTTTTCCCTGCCTCTCAAGGGGAAATCTTCTCCTCTGGGTTCACAGTGGGTGAAATCTTCCCCTCTGGGTCCATGACTACTGTGGGAGAGACCTCACCACATGTGGTGCAGATGAGGCACCCACAAAGCAGTGAAAGATGTGAGGGAATGGAGGCTGGGCTCCTGCTCTCCCAGCCAGCAGACACAGCTCTTCTCCCAAGGGTTGCAATAGCTCTCTGAGCAGATTTCAGTGTGTTTTGCACTGACAGGTGTCTCATGCTGAGATGGAGGCCATGAAAGCCAAGTTTCTGCCATTTGAAGGAGGTTCCTAGACAGTCATGAGCCAATATCTCATGGGTCTGGTTGTATTTCTCTGACATCACATCTGTGGCTGCTCTGTCACATTTAGCAGAATTACCTAAGATGCTCAAGAGTTCTGATTTTCATGTGAAAGCTTGCAGCTCAAAGCTGCAGGTTTGTGCCAGAGATCTACCTACTCCTTCCTTGGCCACAGCAGGTAAACAGCAGAGAAATCATTGCACCTGTGACATCTTGGTACCTGTGGTAGTGACTAAAAGGTAAAGTGGGTCAGCTGGGTGCTAATTTGCAGGGGATGCAACTCTTAATCCTGGATCTGTGAGCTCTTGTTCTGCCCATGATCACAGTCCCCTGCAGCACTGTCTGCCTGCACATTTAGCAATATGCCCTGAGCAAAGGTTCTTAGTCTGCTGCCCACATGGAAAAGGAGTCAGGTTCAGTCTGTGTGGCCCCACAAGCTCCCCGTAGTTTATTCTGTCTTTTCTTCTGACTTCTCACAAGGATATTTTGTGTTTATGAAGTCCTTGAAGGGATATATAATTACAGAAACAAATCACACTTTTGGCACAGCAAGAAATACAGCAATGTGGATAAAAGAAAATATGGCTCATATTCCTGCCTCATTTTTCTTCTAGTGCTCTTAAATCTTCTTCTCCTTAAAGCAGGGCCTCCTGAGTTTGGGATGCCCTACAGGAATTCTGAACTTCTCCTGTGAATATGGAGCTTGTTCTTCTCTGTCACATAAAATCAGCTTCTTTTTGTCTTAGCTGTTGCACTGTTCCCCTCCTCAAAACCTCATTTTTTTTCCTTTGAACTTGTGGACTTTTTGTATTGGGTTCATGTGGCCAGGTTTTGGTGGCAAGGAAACTACAGGGGTGGCTTCTGCGAGAGGCTTCTGGAAGCTTCCTCCGTGTCCAGCAGAGCCAATTCCAGGCTCCTCCAGGACATCCCCACTGCTGGCCAAGGCTGGGCCAAGTAGAAAATTTGGCACAACTCTGTGGTAACACATTAAAGCAAAAGAAAAAAGTTATTGCACAGTTGTAATTGCAGCTGGTCCCCTCCAATTCAGAGTATTCTGTGATCTCTGACTGCTGTCCCTGACCAGGATCAGGAAAAACATGTGATGAACTGACCGTATGATAAATTGACCATAAGTCCTATTCCTTGGGGTGGAGGAGGTAGAGCTGGGAAGGAGGTGGGGATGGGAAGAAGTTGTTTTTAAGGTCTTAATTTTACTTGTCATTATTCTGCTCTGATTTTGTTAGTAATAAAATCATTTAATATCTCTTATTTGAGTCTGTTCTGCCCATGACAGTAATTGCCGGGTGATGTCTCCCTCTCCTTATCATAACTCATGATCCCTTTGTTATATTTTCCCTCTCCAGCTACAGAGGGGAGTGATAGAGAGGCTTTGGTCGGTGCCTGGCATCCAGCCAGGGTCAACCCTCTGCACCTTTTTATTCATTTTTTCTGAGAAATGCAAACAATCCTGAGGCCATGTGAGTATACTTGTAATATGTGCATGGCAAAACTTAGTGATGACAGAGTGATACTTTGCACACCGAATGGAAAATAAATCTAAACACTCACCAGCTTAAATTTAGCATAAGTATCAATCAGTGTGTGCCAGTGGATCTGCTCCAACATACCCCACTGTGGATGCAAGCCAAAATCTGAGCAGCAACAAACAGCCCATTATCAATCCATTAGTCCTCACTGACTGAGCTATACACATAAAATCTTGTTTTACATGCATACTCCTGCCATTCCCCAGCAGAGATAATGAGATTACATGTGCTGTATCACTCAGCCCAGAAACTTGTCACATTCTAATGAGTTTCTTGTCTCTGCCCACAGACACAAATAAAATACCTGCTTTTTCTATTGTTACCTAAGAGGTACCCAGCAGCCAGATGCTCCCTTGAGAAAACATGGTGACACCCTGCAGCACTCAGCTAACACACGTGGGATGATTATTGCCAGTTTTGTCTGTCACTTTGCATCACAAGGAGACAGAAAAGCACAGGTTGTGGCTCCCACGACAGTGTTACAAGTTGGGAAATTGAAAGTGGAGCATCCCTCATCCCCCCATTTTTAATTTTTTAATACTAAAAAAGAGCCAGCCTTCCTTCCTTCCTTCCTTCCTTCCTTCCTTCCTTCCTTCCTTCCTTCCTTCCTTCCTTCCTTCCTTCCTTCCTTCCTTCCTTCCTTCCTTCCTTCCTTCCTTCCTTCCTTCCTTCCTTCCTTCCTTCCTTCCTTCCTTCCTTCCCTCCCTCCCTCCCACAGGAATACTGCACATTTTATGTTGTCTGCTCATTATATAAAGCTGGGGGAGGAGAAGGAAGGAGGGGAACATTTGGAATTATGGTGTTTGTCTTCCCCACTCGCTGTCAGGATCCCAGCTTTCCTGGGAATGGCTGAATACCTGCCTGCCCATGGGGAATGATGAATTCCTCATTTTGCTTTGCTTGCATGTGCAGCTTTTTCTTGTTAAACTGTCCTTATCTCAGCCCACAAGTTTTATCATTTTACTCTTCCATTTCTCTCCCCTCTCCCACTGCAGGGGTCTAAGGGAGAAGCTGTATGAGGCTGAGTTAGCAGCTGGGGTTAAACCACAAAGTTTTTCCTTTCTAAACCTCTGAGTATTCTATAAAATAACCAATTAGGTGCTCATTCCTCCTCTTAACACAGAGTTAGCAAACAGATAGCCATAGCTGAATGTGGTCAGCCCCAGAGAGCACCTGGAAGAAGTTTTCCCACCCAAAACCCCACTTCTTTCAGAAAATCTTTTTGGGAGAGACTTTTCTTTGTCTTTTCCACAGTAGCCTTCTCTCCTACCAAATGGTGGGTCCACTGGTGATTCACCCAGGGAACCCCATCCCTTGGATATTGATGGGACAGTGCCACACAGGAAAAAGTTTCCTGGGTGTCCCCAGTGCTCCTGCGGCACTGGAGTCCACAGTGTTCCATTTCAGGGTGTCCAAGTGCATTGTAAGTGGTGCATGTCCCTTCTGACACTGATCTGTTTGGAATAAGGCTGCTTTTTGTGAAAAAGGGAGAAAAGATGCCTTTGTAGAAGTCCCTGTACTAAAATTCTGCTTTGAGATGTTGATCTACAAATGGCTTCCTTTGTTTTAGCAGGATAAACCCTGTTATAAATAAAAGAAGAATCTAGCTGCTCATTTTTACTTTTTGATACTGGATAGGTCTGAAGAGCTGGAAAGGTAAAAAATATATACAAAGGGATGGCCAATTTATGCCCTAGATTTTAAAGCAGAATAGCTCATTGATCTTGTCTGGTAGATTTGCTTAAAATTCAGTGGTACAATATGTCTTAGAGCCTGAAGAGATGAGTGAGGATCTGTATAGCTTGCGTGAGCTGAGGAGAAAAAGAAAAAATCTCCCATTACTGTATAGAGTGGTTGTCTTTTCAATTATGGATGAAAAGATGAGTATAACCCTGAGGGGTTGGATTCAAACAGAATGCAAGGGGGGAAGAGCCCTAAAAACAAGCAAAATCTTTACTAAGAGATGATTAAAAGGGAACATAAATGTCTGGAAGTGTTTTGAAGAAGGAAGTGCAATGGAGTGGGGGAAAATTGTTATGGTGGAATATGGAGTAATGGTATTAAATTAACAAAAGGAAAGGGTCTGTTGAATATCAATAGAATCCTTTCTGTTTTCCTGTGGCATCGTCTCCCAAGGGAAGTTGCAGGAGCTCCATCATTTGAGTCCTGGCAAATGACTTGGGACAAACCACAAGAAAGTGAGGTTTAAGGCACATTACTGAGATGTTCAGGGACGGACTTACTGACCTAGTGGCTCATTTCTCCCTGCCCCCTTCCCTGGGAAGAGACAGCATTAATGAAAATAACGGGGTGGGGGGAAAATCACCAGGGCAGAGTAGAGCTCCTGTTTATACATGAGTGGCAGTGCTCCAGCAGCAGCAGAAAGAAGCAAAAAGATGTGTCCAAACAGATCAAAAATATTGGTGATGGGGGAGGGAGATACACAGAAAAGCTAAATTGCATGGGGAGTGGGAAAGAGCAGGTGAATGGGCTGGCCAGAGGCTGGCAGTGCCCCTGGACAGGAACTACCAGAGCTGCATAAAGGCACTTGTGCCCTGGCAAGATTTGTTCTGCAAGGGACTGCTTTTGGACACTCTCTACTTCTGTCATAAGGAAATGTGTTCCTAGTAATTCATGAAGCAAGTGGCTCTTGCAGAATGTGGTTAGAGAGTACAGAGCATCAGGCAGGAGTAGGAGGTGCCACTTGTACCTTCCCAGGCCACTTATTCCATGTCTCCCATCACCTGGCAGAGTATTACTTCCTTTGAAAGGAAGGTCCATGCATCTTCATAATGCTGGTAATGCCCATTTTGCACCTATATTTAATTACCCTCTTGAAGGGTCTCAAATATATATTGAAGCATTCTTTGGCTAAGCCCCTGGTGCTGTAGAGGAGACTGGCCTTTTCCAAGAGGTGGAATGGGATATGGTTCAAGCAAGGCCATGAAACATCAGATCTGGAATCACAAATGCTGCTCATGAGCCCCCAGGCTGTTGCTCAAAGCCCAAATCTGGCCTTGAATCCCTGTTTTCCCACAAACTTTATGAACATGCACCACCTCCACTGCTGAAAGTTAAGCATGAGCCCTGAAGGGTTTCTTGAACAGACTATCTAACTAGAGTATGGCACAAGACATTCCACCCAGATGGCTCAATAATTATTTCAATGAAAAAAAAATCAATCCTTTTGTGTGGAGTCCCCCAGCACTCAATGACAACAACCCGGAGTCTGGGCTTTTAGAGAACACACTGTTAGGAGTCTGACCATTTTGTTTTCCTTTAAATTCAACTGAAACCTTTAACGCCATACAGAATCACTTGTCTGTAAGAACAGGGGTCAGAGGAGGCACGAAGGGAAAAGGCAACTGAACAGAGTTTCTTTTCTTTCCTGAGAAGACCCTTAAATATAAACATAAATTTTGTCACAGAAGTGTGTCCAATAGCTAAAAAAAGATCCACTCTCAAAAGCGAGAATTCATTGTTTTAAAATTAGAATAAAATAGTCATAGGGCAAATTGCCCCCTCATCAGGACAGCAGAGAAAACTAATTTGATTCCTATAATATAAGACAACAATGATTATTAAGTTTCATGAAAATAAATTCAACCACCTTAAGAGTAGGCTATAAATGCTAAGTATATTGTGTCAAAAATTAACATCTGAACTTCAAATTTGTGCACCAATTCAAATTCAGATTTAACAAACAGCAGTTATTAAAGTCAATTGATGAGAATTCCATTATAAAACCAAATGAAATCTTAACTCTACATGAAATAAATATTTTTTTCAAAGCCTAAGCAGAATGCGTTAACATGCAATGATCCCAATTATGTATTAAACTCAATTATTTTCATTATTACTTTTCTATTAGGGTGACATGATTTACTCCATTCTTATTAGTCTCAGTTCCAATCCTAACTGCATCTCAACTTTGGTATCTTCTTGGGTAGAATTTGTTCACAGAGTTTTGTAAAGAAGCCTGCTCTCCAGAGGTCTATAAAGGGAGGTGTTTTGTGAAGAATAAAACAGCACTGTGGTTTAACCAGCAAGTTAGTGAAGTGATGCTTTCCATCAGCTTTGGCAGCATTTTGCATGGAAGAGTCAGAGTATCAAGGTTCAAGAACTCAATTGTTTTGTTCTTATCCAAGTTAATCTCATGGCTGTGTTTTTGAAACGAACACTTTGGTTTTTTCACTTTTTCCTTCTTAACCAAAGATCTGACCCAGTTTGAGATGCAGAAGCTTCTTCTAACATGATCTGGACTCTAAATCAGGTTCACTCACCCCAGCAAAGGATATGTCATTAGCATTAACATCTACAGTCATTGGACTAATTCAGTGAGTTCATGCAGCAAGTTTTTTCAAAAATATTATTTTATTATAAAACCATGTTCATCCATATGGAAAGCAAAATTAATGGCTCTGATTTTTAAGTAATTTATTTGTGTGGGTTTTGAATCTTGAAGTATTCATCATTCTTCACATATTCCATTTTCTAATGTAATTTCTGACAGCCAGAAGTTGTCTCCAGCATTTATAAATTTTCTAATGCTAGCAAGATGTGAAAGTTCCTTGGGAAAGTGTTTTTAGTCCTAGTGAGTCATGAAAGGAGACTTCACCAGCTCAGCACCTCTCTAGGGGCTTTTCAGTAACTGAAAATGAGGCTTACAAAATTTTTGAAAAATGTAATATGCCCACCCTGAAAAACAAATACAGAAGTCAGAAATGGTAGTCAGATCTATTCTCATTTTCCCTGGGGAACCCTTGCTGCATTCCTAGGAAAAGCTTTGAGCTTTGGCTTGAATGGGCACTACTGGATTTGGTGCACTCTCCCCCTCACACAGGGCTCCTGTCTGTAAATCAGGAACATCAACACTGATCCAAAATCCAAACCTTCATTGACTCAGTGTGATGTTTGCACCCCATGGCCATCTTGGAATGTCCCCTTCCAACCCAAACCAGTCCATGATTCCATGATTTTATGATTCTATGATATTGTGTCTGTGCCTCAGCAAAAGCTTTTTGTTTATTCATTTGATTAATTTCTTTGAGTTTAAAGAAAGGAATTAATTTCACTTATTTCTTTATGTGATCATTAGAAAAGCTTTTAATGAACATAGTAAAACCCAACTAATTATCACAATGGCATTTAACTCTAAATAAAATTGACAGGAAGCAAGAATATGATACATATAATTTTGCACAGTTTATTAAAACACATTTATCAATTTTTTCCTCCTAAAGCAACCTGATCATATTATTCCATGATAATTTAGCTAATATTTTTTCTGTGCATTTAATATTTAAGTGGCTTTTACTGATATTAAAGTCATAATGCATTTTATGGAAATTACCTTGCATTCTAATTACTTTTCTTGGTGAGGAATGGTAAACAGAATTATCTCGTTATGCTTGTTGTAGATGAAAGCAAAGAAATATTTAATGAGAAGAGACTGCAAAAGGAAAAAAGAAAAATCCATATTCACGTGGGGTTTTTTTCCAAATGAGTCCGTTTTGCCATCAATTCAGAGACACAGGACTCCTGGAACCAAAGCAGGAACCAGGCGTGCACGTGAGCAACAAAAGGCTCTGAATGGCAAGCTGGATGCTTTTAACATCAGTAGTTATCCCTTTTTTTCTGTGGCCTGTCCAAATGTAAGCTAAGGAGAGCTGGGAGGAAGACAATGTGCTACCACAAGAAAGCAAGAAACACAAATGGTGTCCTTGAGCCCGAGCTGTCCCATGCTTTTAGTAAATGAATTTTCTGTTGGAAAGCTATGAATTGTAGCTACAAAAATGAAGAGGTCAAGGCCTGTGCAAAAGTTAACCCCTTATCCTTTTTTTCTCCAGTTCTTTATATGAAATATATTTACTTCACTGGAAAAATAGAGGAATTAATCGTGGAGAAATCAAGTTTTCTGGCCAACTCTTCTCTCAGTTTCTCTACTGAAGTCTAAGGGGGGGTCAAAAACTCAAAATCCAAGGCTGGATTACTGTCTCTGAAAACAAAATGGTATATATATTTTTAATGAGCCTTTATGAAAATGAATATGTGCTTTAGCACTATCTGAATGAGGTCTCCTCTCTTTCATAAGCCATCTTTGGGAGGTGTGAGATGGAGTCTGGCTCCAGGGAAATCATGGTTCACTGGCCACCCTGTGTCTGGGCATCCCTCTGAAAATCAAAATGCATCATGGCTCTTGTTAGTTGGCATGACTGTAACAGCTGAAGAGCTGCCACCAGGGCAGCTGCATGGAAAGTACAGTATGTAGCAGAAATAGGTAGAAAATAAGGAATAAGTGAACAGTAACACCAAGAAATGAAGTTCCAGGTGTTGTTTCTGTGGGGATCTGCAAATTTCTCTGGATTTGCATTTTTCCCTTCCTTTTCACTGGTACAGGGGTTCCCATCCACCCACCAAGACCTACACACATGGCAGCAATGGTTACACCATGGTCATATATTTCATAAATATATTTCATGAATATATGAAACCATAATTTCATGTATTATAATTATATTATACATTTGTGTGTGTATATATATATATATTTACATAATGTATAACCACCCATTTGTGCTTGTAATTGTGGTAGTTCTGCCCTTGTGAAAGGACATCTATGAAGCTTTCATTTAGTCTAAAAAGATCATCACATCTCTCCTCCACATGTTCTTAATTTCAAGGGTCAGTATTTTCTGTTTGCATTTCCAAACTCCCCAGTAAGACAAATATTGTATGATTGTTGTTGCTAGCACTTGTTTTACTTTCACTTTACCATTCTGGTAGCTTTTGAGCATCAGGTGTTAAAGGCAAGTGGATGGAAAATGTAGAGTTAAGCTTTAACTCACACTGAAATTTCAAATTCAATTTAATTGAAATGTTCTGTGAATTTCTGTCTACACTAAGCAAATTTTTCTATTTAGGGGAGGGAGACTAAAAAGTTCTGTGAATACTGCCTATTTTGCAATTTTCTAAGCTTTCTTTCCACTAGAAATGACCTTTAAATAAACTCATTTTAATTTGCTTTTCAGCGCATTCTTTCTATTTTTTGATCTGCAAGCAAAACAAGCAAAGAAGGCCTTTAGTCCCCTGTCATCACTGAAAACATCACTGTGAGCTCTAATGCAGCAGTCCAACCCACTAATCTATTTATTCCTTTTTAGCCAAAACATCTTCTGCAACCCCTCCCATAGTTCTGCAAACAATAATTGCAATTATATTTCACCATTCTATTAAGGATCAGGTTATCTGTGTAAAATATTTAGAAAGGTCAGTGTCTCATATGTAACTTATAGGCAAAAATAAAATTACCAACGAATGTCATTGATATTTATTGCAAATGCTCTATAACATTCCGAGTTTGCCATACACATTTCTCCCTGTAATAGAACATGTTTCTAAAATGGATTAAATCCTGATTTGATTTTAGTACTCTGCATATTACAAATGCATTTAATTTTAAGTGACAAAATAAAATGTAGCAGATGACATCCTAATCTGATGTATAGCAGCTTCACCAGCAATTCCCTGTGAGATACATCTTTTTTTAGTAAAAAAATGTGAGTGTTGCTTGAGTTAGCTCAGCAGGGCCTTGTGTTCAATCAGCACCACACTTCAGTGTCTTCTCTTAACTAAATGTTACCAAAATTGAAGGGGTCTCAGCAAGAGAGACAAAAAGCAAGGTGAAGGAGATTTATTTGCTTTACTAGGCACAAAGAGCACTCCCTGTTACTGTGCCCCAGCTTATTTGAATAGACAGCAAAGACAAATGCAGGCAGCTCTTCTAAAGGTCTACTGGAAGACTTACCATTGGATTTTAAAGACTCGGGATCAGCAGAGATAGAACAAATGTGATGTGTCTGTGTGTCAAAGGCACAGTCTTGTTTTGGAGGTCACTGGGTATCTCGCTGATGGAAAACAAATAAATGAGTAATAACATTAACTGAATGATTGGGTTATGGGCATTATTTTCTCCAGAATCCTTCAGAGGCTTCAATGTGTTGACTTCAGCAAGGCAAAATCCTCTCAGGGCATCATGACCATTATGACCTCTCTTCTTTCAAATTATGTTAGTTCTGAATAACAATTATGGAAATTAACTTATTAGTGCAAATTGATACATGATGCTGGGCTAGCAGAATTGACTATTCTGTATTATTTTATTTATTTAGGCTGCAGTACCGGTTATAGTGCAATAAATGGAGAGTGACTATCATTAATGTAGAAGGATATTTAAGTTATGGGTATAACAAGAAATTCATTTATGTGAAATTTACCTCAGAAACATCAAACCATATTCTGGTATTATCTGCAATTTGCTGTGGTTGGAAAAGAAATAAAGGGCTAGCACAACACCAACTCTAAGAATTAAGAAATTATATTTGTTCTTTGAGCAACAATAAGAAATCTTTCTTTCTTTAAAACAATTTGTGCTATCTTAGGAGAGGAACACATTTTTTGTGTTGCATATTTGTTCACGTCTTCTCTCATTTACCCCTTTTCCACCACGTTTTGTGGGAAGTGCAAACTGGACATAAACTGTGTCCTTGTCCTGAGGCTGCTGGTGGTGCTGAGACTTCATCAGGATCTCATGAGGACCATATGGACACTTCCCCATGCTAAGGCAGGAGGAGTCCCATTTGCCCAGCCTCAGGGAAACCCCTCATTTCTCCAGGAGGACATTAGGGAAAGCTCTGCAAGTGCCAAGCCCCACCCCAGCAGGACCCCTGAGATGGAGGAAAACCCATGGGCAAAAACACCTAATGTGGCCTCTGCCAGGTTTTGGGGAATCCCTGGCAGGCTGAAATGGGTCCAGATAGCGCAGTCCTGTTCAGCACAGCCTGTCTGAGCTCCCAGGCAGCTCCCAGCCACAGGCCACCTCAGCAGGCTCAGCTCTTAAGTGATTATCGGCTCATGTTGTGATTTCAGCTCTGTGGGAACCCAGAACATCCCTCTGGCTGTGCAGGATGGCCAGGACCCCTGCCAGGGGTCTCAGATACCCTGGCACAGAGCCCAAAACACCTGTGGGTTTGATTATGACCCATGGAGCAAATTACCAACTTTAGATGAAGATCTGCAACCCACAAAAGTTTAAGTAGAATAATAGTGAAGTTATCATGGGGTGGAAAAGTATATTTTGGGGTTTCTGGTATGGGGGTTCAGGAGGCAAGATGGAGGGCACTGGGTGTGTCCAGCCTTTCTCCTTCTTCTTCTTGGCCTCCATCTTCTGCTGTGATGTTGGCACTTTTAGATTGGTTTAGAGTAGAAGCTCACTGTCTAACACAGGTGATAGGTATTGGGAAGTGATTGTAAACATTGTACAAGTAGTTTTTAGTATAAAGACATAACACCACCCCAGGGTCAGGCAGTGTGCCTGGAACTCTCCTGCTGGACAGACCTTGGCAGGGCAGGAGTAAATTTCTTATAGATAAGATGCAATAAACAACCCCTTGAGACCAAGAAATGAGGGGCCCTTACTCTTTCTTCAAGTGCCGGGCTGGGAAAAGAGACTTCTGAACTTTATTTGGGGTCACTCTGACAAACTAGAGATCCTGACAAGCTCTTCGCTTGCTAAGTGCCTTGCAGGGAGAGAGAGGAGAAGCACTCTGTGGGGTTCCACAGGAGTGTCATTACTGATCTTCTGTGAAGGTTCTCAGGGACAGCTCTTCTGCTGAGCTGGGCAAAAGTAGGGGTTTTTATAGGATACAGGAGTTTTAGAAATTGTCCAGTAGGAGGGGATGAGGGGAATGTGACCTCTTACAGAGAGATAAGCCCCTTCTGAAGGGGGAAAAAGTGGCTTCTCAAAGGTCCAGTCATCATGACTCGGCATTTCCTATCTTAGGCCGCCATGGAGGCCTTGCAGGCCCCATGCCTGCTACAAGCACCTGTGGAGGGATAGAATGGAAGAAAATAGTGCAGAAGGCAGTCTCACACCTGAGGAGTTGCAGCTGTACTAACCACCAAATATTAGAACAGGCCTGCCCTTCACAGGCCACAGTTGTGTCCAATAAGAAGACAAGTGCTACAAAAAGTGGGTTAGCTGGGTGAGGAGAGAGATGGAGTTTGTTGGTTCTGGTGTGAAGAGAGATGGAGTCTGTTGGTTGTGCTGTGAAGAAGGAGGAGTCAGTTCTGTGAGGAGCTGCCCATGAGAAATCACTGAGAAGGTGTGGGGTGAAATAAGATGACAACAAACGCTCATCTCATATGAGAATGACCCAAGCCCCAGTGGGAGCTCCCACAGGCACAGGGGTAACTCCCCGCTGCTGCACCATCCACTAGAAAGTCCATGAGGAAAATCTGAAGGAGAATAAACCTTTCAGTGTGGCTGGCTGCATTCAGATGCAAATTTTTGTCTGTAAAGCTGGGGATTATCACAGTGCCATGGGATCACAATGACCTGTCCTGAGCCTTGTGTAGGACACCTCAAATCAGCTTTGCCACTGCCTGTGCCAGGTGGGCACTGAACCCTTCTAATCTGGCCTCTGTTGCTCCAATTAACTGGGGACAGCCCCCGAGGCTTTAGTGTGTTTGCATCAACAGCCTGAGCATCACACATAACGAGGAGAAAAATAAAACCATCACACATAATGAAGAGAAAAATAAAATTCAGTGTGTGTTTACATGGAAGCTAATTTTCTCAGGAAAAGGTAAAGATTGTTTTTTCACCTTCCTTCATACTGCTGGAGGGAAGTACAGTAGCAGCAGTTGTAAAGCAATTTTAATGGTATTCCTGAATGTCACAGTTAAATCTCTGACAAGTTTTTACAATGGCAACATTTTGATTTTTTTTTCTTTCTTCTTATTTGACCCTAGAGATTACAATCAAAAGCTTTTTTTTTTTTTTCTTCACATTAAAACATTCAAACTGTAACATTAAATCTCATCTGGAAATTGACAAAGCCTGTGATTCAAAATGAAACAGGGTGATTACAAATACTGACACTGTTCAAGGAAAAAAAGTTTAAGTTTAAAAATTTAATCATCTTTTAATTTCTTGTATTTGCATATGTCATGGAGTGTTTGGGGAAAGTCTCATTCTTTAAAATTTTACCTGGCTGTCTGTGTAATGACACCTGACTGTGCAGCTCCCACTGGTCATTTCAGTCATCAGCAAGAATTTGAGTGCAAGGATGAGAATGTTCATCTTCCCCTGGCTGCTTCAAAGACACTTGGGAGGAAGCACGGAATTTCCAAGAAGGGCTGGCTGTACCAACTGCCCAAGCAACATGTGCAGCAGGGGCAGTGAAAAAGCTCAGAGAACAGGACCCTGTATGTTTGCATCAGGATTAAACCAGAAGCCTCCAGAGCAAAACCAAAGCATGAAGGAGCCAGGGGGTGCTGGTTGAGGTACAACAGATTCAGAGCCTTGGAGCACAAGGCAAAGAGGGCAGAGATGCAAAATGACCTCTGGCTGGGAAGATACCCAGTGGTGTAAAAGATCCCCATCTTTGTCTTGCATAGTACAGACATGAAAAGGCTCAGATGTTTGGAAGAGTTCCTGGAAAACAGTGAGCAGCTGCTCAGTGCCACGTGTGGACAAGGAGTGCCCTGGGTGCCCCAGCTGCCCCACGGGGCCAGCAGAAGGACAGGGGATCCCACTGTGCCCAAGGCCATGCCTGCTCCTGGGGCAGGCAGGGAAGCCATGGCCCAGGAGAGTGTGGGGAACAGGATGGAATGCTGTCAGCTCAGGAAACCATTCCCTTAAAACAGACCCCTTCCATACACTCTGCTTATAGAAATACCCAGAACAGGGCAGCTCCTCTCTGCCTGTATTTTTTGTGCTAAACTCAGAGGAGAATTATCTTCCAAATTCACCCACTAGCCCCAGTGAGGAGTTTTACCTGCTCAGAGGGATCCCTTCTGTTTGCTTGAGGGAGGGATAGGGAGGAAGGGAGAGCATTTCATCCTGCTCAAAAGCTGCACAAAGCAGTGTTGGTGCTCTGAGCCCTCACACCCAAACAGGGGAATGCAGGACCAATAGGAGCTCTGAGAGCAGCTGTTGGGCAGCTCTCACTCCTCTCTGTTTTGTCATGGTAAAGGAAAAATAAGGATAATGGTATCTGTAACTCTTCATGAGCACTTTAAACCTGAAGCTATCTTGGTGCAGCTTAAATCAATATAATATCTGAAATTTTCCTTTCTGAACCCTTTCTTTTTCTTCTTAAATGGCAGCTTCCTGAATAATTTTCAGCTGTCATGAAAAAGAAAAAAACCCCAAACAGCACCAAGTACCATGGTTCTTCCTTTCTCAGTCCTGATGAATAGATGTGAGTCTGCTGACAAGGAATTCTAGTCAGTTTAGATGTTTGTTATACTTGCATTTTACTCCTAATGTCTCAAAGATTTCTTTGCCCTCTCTGATCCTGGCTGAAACTCAGCCAAGGTCCATCAATAAAAAAATAGCAGCATAAATTGAAAGTTTTCCAGGAATTCCTTGTTGTGGCCTTAAGTACAAAACTATATTTTCCTACAAAACTAGTCTTTTCCTCTTCAAAGAGATTTCTTAAAGTTTCATAAAACTATCAGTCTCATCCATTGAAGTGTGCCTTTTAAAAATCCTTGTTGCTGTTGAAAGTCCATGGCATCATTTCAGTTTAATCACAGAGTTTTCCAGAGAGGTCTATGGTTCTGTGTCCTTCTTTCACCTGCAGTCTGAGGTCTGTCTGTTGTAACTTTAGCTGCACCACTGCAATTCAGTAAAATATGTAGGAGAGGCATGAAATGTACAGTCTAGGTTAAATTTTAATCTTATGACATGCAAGAATTCATTTCCTTCAAAAATTTATTTCAGGGCCATATAGTACTGACACTGTATTTCTCTTTGTTTTTAAGGATGTAGAGAAAGTTGGTCTTGGTTCTCTGGGATTTTAATTGCTAACCATATATTACCCCTGTGTTATAACAAACCAAAGTCTAACAGGACAGCAGATATGGATTAATTTGGGAGGCAGAGCTCATGATCATTCACTGAGGATATCACAGCGATGTTGCTGCCAGCACACCTTGCTGTATGGCAGTAGGGACTCCTGAGATAGGGGAAAAGAGCTGAGAAGCTGGAAAATGAGAGTTCTGACCCAAGGACCTGACACCAGTTAATAGATTTAGTACTAAATGTAAATTATTGCTAATATAAGAAAGTGGAAGACAATTTTAGCTGTTAATGAGAACAAGTATGAAGTAATTTTTTCTTGCCAGTTTTAATGAGAGACAGCAAAGAATGTACCAATGGATTATCACTTTATGCCTCTGTCTTCACTGGAATGAAGCTCCATGTTGGAGCACAAAAGATAATACAGGACAAGATGGAAAAATTACCTAAAAATCACTGCTGTGAGAACATCTGTAAAAGTCAAATGGTAAATGAATTCAAGCTCTGCAAATGTTTGGCATTGGCTTTATTTATGCATTTTTAACACATCCAACATGATCTTGATTTGAGAAGGAACAATAATGTTATACCAAGTAATTTGTTGATAATAAGTTCTGTCTGGTTTTTGTAATTAAAAAAGTGATTAAGAAAAGCTAAGTCATTAATGCTTAAATTGCTGCTGCTGGGATCTGCACAGTAACACACAAGTTATAAACTTTTGGCAGAGGGATTTATTTACTGATGCTTTTTCAAGAAACTTCTTTCTTTATGGTATTTATAGAATGTGAAAAATAACAGACTGTGATTATGAGCAGAGAAGAGCAATCATCCTGATAAATGCCAGTGAATTGTAAAACTAGACCAATTACTAGACCATTGCATAAGGATACAACTGCTGAATCTTGCAGCTCAGCTACTTTGTCTTTTGCATATTCATTATCTCAAGGATAGATGGTCAGGTTTGGCAGGTGGTTAGGGGAACACTGGAGAAGCCACAGCCTCTGTGGCAAACCCAATGTTCAAGTTCTCAATTTCAGAAAATGGTCATTTATCCTCATTTATCCTTTTTTTTTGTTGGTGTTTTTTGTTTGGTTTGGTTTTTTTTTTTTGTGTATCTATTTTCCAGTTCTAGGCAACAGCAGAAACAACAGAAGGGAATGGGGCAGGTCCACTGACATAAACAGAAGCAGAAATCAAAGGATGTCCTTTCACCTCATGTCACAGGAAGGAACAGACTCTCAACGCCCCAACCACAACAGAATACTTGAGGAAATTTTTAATGTCACATCCAGTGCCAAATAAATGACAGCAATGTATCTCATTGTTAAGTGGGATGTGTGTCCCAGCCTGGGCTATGAGTCTGTAAGAGGGAGAGGATGCATCCCCTTCTCTGCTTGTGGGATGGAAGCCAGCACCCCAAGGCAGCTGCAGCAGTTTTGGTGAAGAAATGCTGATTTAAGAAATTATTTGCCCACAGCAGACGTGCCCGCTTTGAAATTCATGCAGTTTATGACTTGGAGAAAACCCTTTCAAAATACATTTTTAAATTTTATCACAAGTGTCACAAGGTTCCTTTCTCAATTGCTTTGTCTTTCATTGCAATGCATGAAATAAGGGTAAAAATCTGTACTGCTTTTACAAAGAGTAAGCAGCCAGGGTAAAACAGACCTTTCTCTCTCTGTGGATATTTAAGTAGATATAGATATTTGATGTATTACAGATGTTTCTATCATAAACATATCTGAGTGCATTATCATTGAGGACCAAACCACATCTCTTTTGAAAAAGCGAAGATTTTCAAATCTAGTGTAGGTAGTGATAGGTTTAGGCTCAGGACTGCATTATGTTTGAATCAACACTGTAGCTCTCTATACCTACCTTCAGAGCAATTTAGTGCAGACTTTTTCATGAACGGGAGATAAAAATTATTCTCTGCTACAGTAAAATCTATTAAGATCTATCAAACTTCAGGCAAATCATTTTCTGCTTGGTAATGCCACCTAAGAACAGCCAGAGGCTTTAAAATTTATTATAGCCCTTGCTGAGCAGCAGCATGGATCCTAGACTACTCTTGTAAAAATTATGAAATTATGTCAATAGAGTTCTTATATTTTCCTGCACAAGGACAGTATAGGAGATAATGAGAGAATACCAGGAATCAAAGCTTTTGCTTTAGAAAGATTTACAGCTGCTGCTTCATACTATAAGTCAACACTGAATAATTAAAAGACTTGTAATTAAAGGCTAATTCAGTATTGATTGTGTCCTAGAGCAAGGGGGCCAGTCCACTGCTCTCTCGCCATCCTGTGTGAGCTTCATCAGCCAGACAGCAAGAGTGCAATTACCCTAAGCAGCCTTCAGCAGTGGGATGGCATCCCCTCCAGCCCATTCTGGTGGGCTGTGGGGTTATCTCACAAGGTCTTCAGTATCACACATCCTCTCAGACCACTCTGTGCTCCAATAGAAAACACCAAGTTTGTTTCATTTGGGAAAGTGAGGACGTGGATTCTTCAGCCCAGTTGTGTTCTTGGTTCTCTGCTCCCTCTCTTCATGGTTCCTGTGATGGCCCATTGTGGGATGAGCACCTTTTTCAGGGTCTCTGGTTCCTGTCTCCAGTGCTTTCCATAAGTATGTTCAGAGTTGCTGTCTAATAGGGGAATAAATGAAAAAGGGAGGGTCATGGGCACCTGTTATGTAGTCTGCAGACCCATCTGCACCTCTGCAGCCATGCACATAATTCACACAGACTTTCTGGAAGGGGAAGACTTCAGTTTGGTGATGCACACACAGAACTTACTCACCATTGCACTGATGAACAGGGAAAGACAATGTGTTTTTGATGGCTTCAATATGGCAAAGGTGGCTTCAATATGGCCAAGGTGGCCGTCAAAATTCAGAAAGTTCCATTTCTCTCTATGACACCTTGATGATTCTCTGATTGAATTTCACTAGCCTTAAAGTAGTCTATCCCCACCAATCAATTGATTTTTTTTTCTTACAGGATCTCATATGCCTCCTGTATGAATCATATATCATAGAAATTAGGTCATATTTAATATACTGAATCATAAACATTAGAGATGGAAAATCTCACTGAGCCATCAAATTCATTCCTTTGTCAGTGGAAAAGGGTTCCCATGTAGAATAGAATTTAATTTTTAACATATAATATGTTCAGGCCTAAAATGTTTCTTTTTTTAGTTGTTATTCCACAAAACTCATTTCGTCCTTGCTACCAGGGATTTTTATGATTATGTGAATTTTCTTTTAGAAACTTCACTCTACAACTTTTAATTATATCTCCACATTGCTCTATCTCCAGAAAATAGCATTTGCAGGTAATAATCATATGCCTTCTCTCCAGTACTATTCAAAATATGAAAAGATGGGACTAAATATGGAAACAATCCTGTAATAGCTATTTGCCAAGATACCTAAATGCCCTGCATTTTGTTTTCTAGTTACGATTTTTTTTCTTCTTCACATTTTGGGAAGCTGAAATAACCACTTTTCCTTTAAAAAACAACTTTTTCTTACTGGAATTGTTAATTACTTTTCAGTTCTTATTATAATGAAATAGTTATTTTTTTTATAAAACCTGTCCTTTTTTTAGCTAAGATTATGAACAAGAACAAGTTTAGGTATTTAGACAAATATGTGTTTGGGACTCTTTAATGCATTACAAATCAAATTCTTTTAGCTGACCTGATGGTTTTGCATCAGATCAAAATATCAAACAACTTTGACAGCAGGAATCACTCCATTAGATACTCCTGCTTTTGAGGGCAAAAGAAACAAAAATCTCTCTGGTAGGCCCTTTGTTGTTTTTCTTCTCCCAGTGAGCACAAAGTCCAAGCAGAACCTTACTGCCAGAGTGTATTGAGATGGGGACAACCTATTTTTTAATTTATATTTTAACTAGAGTGCACCAAAATGGGACAATGCTGGATCACCAGGTGGGATTGATCATGCTGTATTTTTTTCTGTCACTGGGGAGCACCTGGGAACAGAACCATATCTGATAAACCTTGTGTTCTTCATCTGATCTTAGATAGCCTATTTTCTTGTATCATTGGGTGCTCATATAATGTAAAACTCAAAAAAAAAAAACAAACAAGAGAAAATACAGATTAC